>CM061543.1:41307492-42643985 GCA_030864215.1 Capsicum pubescens
GTCTTGCCAAAATGGCCAATTAGACTCTTTTTCTTTTTATTTTTCTTGAAATTTTAAAAAGAAAAGAAAAATGACAAATTTTCAAAAGAATAGACGAAAATCTTTTTGAATTTTTTGACTTTAATAACCTAGAAAAAATGAAACCTATGATTACCAAAGAAACTCTTTTTGGATTTTAAATTTTGCATTTCATACGAAAATGAAACTTTAACCTATTAAAGGAAAATCTTTTGTAGTTTTCTTTTAAAGATGTATATGAAACACCTACTCTAAATGAAGAGTTAAGAAAATCTTTTTGGATTTTTGAATAAGATCCCCGAACCAACATTAGGTTGCCTACGTATCTCACATCTCGAAAGAGGAGAATCAGGGGTGTGTAGTTCGACCAGATTGGACAATTAAGGATTAAATAGTAAACTGAACCCTGACTTGAGAGACACGACGAGAGACAGACGATAAACAACGTCAATAAAATCTTTTTTGAGTTTTTAACTTGATGCTTCACACAAAAATGATACCAATAACTATGAAACAAAAATATTTTCGGTATTTTCATCATATCAGATGTACAAAACTTCTACCATCTTTTTTGAACTTTTCTTTTATAAAAAGCTCCTATTGGAATAAATCTCTTTAAAGTTTTCGAATTGTGAATGATTGCCAAAGGAAACAAAAAACAAAATATTTTTGATGTTTTTGATTTTTTTAACAAATGAGTGCAACACATAAAAAATCATTTTTTGAATTTTTAAATTGTAGAAAATAAAAACCATAAAGAACTCTAAAAACTAAGAAACTCTTTTTTTTTACTCACTCTTCCTTCTTTTTTCTCTTTTTTTTTATTTTCCCTTGCCTACACACTCGATTAATTCTAGCAATTGTTTTCCCCAAATCAGTCTGTCAAAAGACCACGTTACCCTCAGAGATGCAACATTTATCACGTAGGGATGCTTTAGAGGTGAGTCTCCTACAAAGGGCCACGTGGGTCCCACTAGGTCTCAATATAATGCAGATAAGCATGACCTAAAGGCTGACCTACGTTGGGGTTCACTAACAAGGCTGTTTGGGGGAGCGTATGGTCGATAGTGGCTACGAGAGCTTTCCACCCACTCCATAACACCGATGGCTCCCCCTTCTAAAATAAGGGTGAATCAACTAGAGGTCATGTACAACACATGTACTACAGACTTGTTGCAGAAAGAATGACTCGGGTAATGCACTTGATGCCAGATATGAAGCGGTAACAAATAAAGAGAAAACTGTAAACAAAGAGCACGTAAACACTCAACAATGATAAACAATAATACAAAACAACACAAATAAATGTCTATACACCTATAGTGCCTAACTGAGCCGATACAACTCCAAAATAAGCTCGAATTCTGGAAAGTGTCCCCAGCAGAGTCGCCAGAGCTATCACACCCCTTTTTACCTCCAAAAAGATCTAATTTTAAGTTTCAAAAGGGTTTTATTATTAAGTGACAAAAGATGAAATTTTTTTTCGAAAATAGATTATTTACATTTAAACTCAGAGTCGCCACTTGGCATAAACCGGTGTGCCAAGTCACCTTTGGAAAATCCTTTTCAAAATTATTTGACTCTTAAAATTGGTTTGTGAACAGAGATTCCGGCTAAGGAGTTCTGTTGACCAAGGGGAAGGTGTTAGGCACACCTCGATTCCGTGGTTCGACCATGGTCACTTGCTAGAGTGAATCGGCTAATTTGGCACTACGATGTACAAACCACAAAAAAATATGTAAAACAATCAAACAAACAAACAAAACAAAATGAATCCAAAATATAGTGTCCAGTCCAAGTTATTTAGTCTCGAAGTAGAAAAATACAGAAATGTAAATCATATTCTAAACTAATCCTAGACTAAGCTCCAATGCCTCATCCGATGCCTCGGGCCTTCATCGTGAATGTCCTCCAAATACAAGATACCTCAAGGCATTTCCCAGTGAATAAATACATCAGATTTTGGGGAATTCCTCGATAAAATGAATACATTTTCTCAATTTTGTGCGTTTGAAATAGAAAGAACCATTCAACAAATATTCACATATTCAACAAGTCACCAATCCTAAAATCCGCCTACCCAAACCTACATTTGCCTATCCTTTTCAACATATCATAATTGTATCACGTTCTATATCAACAATAAATCAAAAGTAATGAATATTCATTTTTAATCAATACCCAACATCCGACCCCAAATCAATGATTTTTATTTTTTATCTATTAGCCAATAAATTTCACCTAATTCAACGTGTACATCAATTCAAACAACTAATTCAACAACATCAAACCTCAAAGTCAATCAGCCAAACAAACATCAACCACCGTGTAATTCACCAACATATTTGCAAAATCAAAATGAGATATTGAGATAAGAGTAAAAATCGTACCTCAATCGATCTTTGAGTATGCTTAATTATAGATCAAAGGATGAAGCTTCACCACCAAACCTCAACCGAAGAA
Organism: Capsicum pubescens; assembly: GCA_030864215.1. Lineage (NCBI taxonomy): Eukaryota > Viridiplantae > Streptophyta > Magnoliopsida > Solanales > Solanaceae > Capsicum > Capsicum pubescens. The sequence continues at coordinate 41,309,974 of CM061543.1, forward strand.
CCTCAAAGGCGAACAACAACTCATCAAACTTTGATCGAACCTCTGTTTGAATCAACAATCAACATAGAAACCAAATTTTGACTTCAAATTAGACCCAACTTGGTGATTCAAATTAGAACCCGAAAGACCGATGCTCAACTGGAATTTGTGGACTATTTGACCACAGATTTTGCTACTTTTCGAAGCTTCGGTGAGCTTCACCGGAGGATTTGACAGCGACGGGAATGGAGAAGGACGGGTCAGGTATTTGAATTGATATGGTGTGGGTTTGATCAGTTTTTGGAGCGGTGGAAGAGTTGGTGGAAATGGGTCTGGTCGACGACTGAGTCCGGCAATGGATGGACGATTCCAGCGAACAAATCGCTAAAAAAAAAATTCAATACCCAGTCATCTTCTGTTCAACCCCTCTTCAATCAACTTTCTATTCTCTTATGTCTAAATCCCCTAAATCCCTATCTTCCCTCTTTCTTCGCTACTGATTCTCCTTTATACCACTGTATGTGTGGTGTTTTAGTATGTGAATGGAAATTTTATGAGGTTGAGTCTATTTTTTGTGCCTTTATTAATGGTGAACTCCCTTGTACCTATATCTACATGTGAATATCCTCCCAAAAATGAAAGAAGAGAGTCCTGGGTATGTGTAGTATTGATCCAGGGCCCCCTCTGTATGTTGTTCTCTTATGGGATAACCCCAAAGAAAAATATGAAAGGGAGGGGTACATGGGTAGGGTAGTAAGTGAGGGGGTATGGGGTGTGGGGTAGGTTAGTTGGGATGGTTATGTGAGGGGTGAGGTATTGTTTTTTAATTGGAGGGGTAAGGATTAGGTGTCTATTTTTAATTGAGTGAGTAGTTGGAATCTTTAAAATAAGATAAAATTAGTTAGGGTTTGTTATTTGCATAAAAACAAAACAACAAAAATAAATAAATAAGTAAAAGATGAGGTGGTTATTCATTTGTTCTTCTTGAATAAAATAATAAGATGGGGTCAAAGTGCGTGATAACAGAGTAAGAATTATTTTCGATGGGACAAAATTACGTGTCTACAAGGAGGAGTGACGACGAGAGAGGCTTTGTGTATGTATATTGATTAAGAGAGGTAGCTGATTTGGCCAGTGAGATTTAACAAGTGACTCGTGTCAAAAGTCAACAAGGTTATTGGAGTAGTAGGAGGAAACAAATACTAGAGGGGATCCTAATCACAACTACTCCCACTGTCCCAATTTATGTAAAGGTGTTTGACTGGTCACGAGGAATGAAAAAAATACTTTTGAAACTTATTTCCTAAAATAAGAGGTTGATATTTGTGTGGCCATAAATTCACTATTTAAGGGTAAAATGAAATGTTTGAAGTTAAATTATCACTAAAGACAGAAAGGTGTCTTCTTCGGTCCCATCTAAAAAATGAAAGAGGCACAAACAAATGGGATCGCTGGGAGTATTTAAGACTTTTGTTACACTTTATCTTCCACCTTTTATGAGTGAGTATGGTTGGTGACTTTGTGCCCAACCGAATGTTGCAAATAGTTCTAGTAAATAAATTTTCCAGATAAAACTATTTTCAAAGATATTTTGCATAAAAATTGTGAGTGATTGTGAAAGATGCATATCTATAATTCTGAGTGATCTTTCCTGTTTTAGTTTGACTAAGATTTTGGTTTAGACATTGACATTTGATAATCAAGAATATCTAGTCATAACTTATATGAGATAATAATACACTTTTTGTTGTTGTTTTTCCAGGTACTGAAGCAGCTCCAAGGAAGAAGAAGGCAGCTTCTGCTTGAGGTCTTTGAGATAGTTACTTGAGAGCTGAGAGGCTATTAGTGTAGCTTCATTTTGATATTTCAAGCGTTAAGAGAAATTTTGGGGAACCTTCTATCTTGGGTTTATTGCTCTTTGAAAGATTAATGTGGTTAAAATTCTTGAAGTATGTATTGCAACTTGACATTTTTATAAAGAAAGGATCTTGAGACTTCCATTACTTATTGGATTTGTGTTGCCTATCCAGTTATTATGTTTATAAGTTGTTCAAATTGCTCATCTCTAATGTGTTGCCGTGTGAAATGATTCCATTTATTTTGTTGTTGCCAAGAGGTTGTTTAAATTCTTATTACAAAATTATTGTTGTATTGGATGAGAAGTGATGAATCATCTGTTTGAAATTCCTTTGCGCTTCTTCTTGTTTCTTGGTGTTTCTCATTGCCCATTTGTGAATGTTTGAGTTTGTGACCTAAATTATATTGATCCGACCCTAAAAAGGTTGCGTTATGGCCCATGTTTTTTTATTTTTTGTGCGGTCTGTGGTGGTAACGAATGGATCGAGCCGATTTGGGCCTAGGATTTATTTGTACGTACGTATTATATAAGTGTGATTTAGTGGGTCGTTTGGGACGTTTTTAATACGTCATTCTCCTCATTGTATTCTCCATCCTTCATAGTGAATTTCCTCTGCCTCTTCCCATGGTTTTTCCAACAAAGGTTTCCACATAAATTTGTGTCTTCTTCTTATTTTCTTTTGTTTTGTGGTATTGCTTATTCTGCCCGATTATAACTAATTGGTATCAGAGATAGGTTATTTTCTCAGGGGTGGCAATAATGAAATATGATATTTCGTTATTGTACCCCAAAACTAAATTTTTGTTATGGCAGATTAAGATATGGGGTTTGCTCGCACAGATGGATTTGGATGATGCTCTATTAGGGTTAGATAAGATGCCCTCATTTTGGACAAAAGAGGATAAATGGCGTAAGGATCAAAAGGTTCTATCTCAGATCTACCTTCATCTATCCAATCAAATTCTACAAGATGTTTTGAAGGAAACCACTGCCGCTGCGTTATGGTTGAAACTAGAATTGTTATGTCTAACGAAGAGCCTAACTAGTAAGTTGCATGTCAAACAACTATTGTATTCCCATCGCATGTCTGGGGTGTGTCTTTGAATGATCACCTAACTTTATTTAAGGAAATCATCTCTGATATAGAGACTCTAGAGGTTAAGTACAATGAGGAAGATCTAGGGTTAATTTTTCTATGTTCGCTGCCTGCATCATATTCGACCTTTAGGGATACAATTTTATATAGTCGTGATACCCTAACCCTAGATGAAGTCTATGATGCATTGTTCTCTATGGAGAAGATAAAGCATTTTATAAATAGGTCGGTGACTCAAGGAGATAGTCTCATTGTTCGAGGAAGGACTCATGAGAGGAACTCTGGAGGTGATGAGAAGAATAGGTCAAAATCTAGAAATAGAAACAAAACCTATAATTACTGCCAGAAGAAGGGTCATATCAAATTTGAGTGTTATAAGTTACAAAATAGAAATAAACGGGAAGATGAAAACCAGAAAGGAAAATAACCAGAGAAGTCCGGTGAAGCCAATTTTGTTAAAGATGGTAGTAGTGATGGAGAACTCTTGGTAGTTTCTGATGGTAACTCCAAACCCTGTGAGAATTGGATTCTTGATTCAGCTTGCACATTTCATATGTGTCGTAATCAGAATTGGTTTACAATATATGAAATGGTCTCTAAAGGTGCTATGTTGATGAAAAATAATACACCTTATAATATAGCTAGTATTGGAATAATTAGGATCAAGATATTTGATGGGGTTGTAAGGACACTTGTTGTTGTGCGGTATGTCCCAGACCAGAAGAGAAATCTTATTTCCTTGAGTACCCTTGATTCGAACGGATATAAGTACACTAGTAAAGGTGGAGTCCTGAAGCTTAGTAAAGGTGATCTTATTGTGATGAAGGGACAGAGAAAAACTGCTAATTTATACGTCTTGCAAGGCTTTATAGTTACAGGTGATGTTGTTGTTTCGACTTTCTCTCTATCAGATAGTGATGTTGCTAAGCTTTGGCATATGCGTCTGGGACATATGAGTGAAAAAAGGATGGCTGAACTAAGTATGAGAGGCCTTCTTGATGGCTAGAGTATTACCAAATTGGAGTTCTGTGAGCACTGCATTTTTGGGAAGCAAAAGAGAGTCAGATTTACTAAAGACATCCACTCTACTAAAATCACACTTGATTACATTCATTCTGATATGTGGGGTCCTTCTATAGTACCTTCTAGAAGATGTGCTAATTACATGTTGACTATTATTGATTACTATTCTAGAAAAGTTTGGGTGTTCTTCCTGAAGAAAAAGAATGATGTATTGCCTATTTTCAAGAATTTGAAGACTATGATTGAAAAACAAACAAGGAAGCAGGGAAAACGCCTTCGGACTGATAATGGTTTAGAGCTCTATTCTAATAAATTTAATGTTTTATGCAAGTCAAAAGGAATTGTGAGGCATTTACCAGTTCGTCATACTCCACAGCAGAATGGTGTGGCCGAATGAATGAATAGGACTATAATAGAGAAGGTATGTTGAGACGCCTATTTCCATCTATTACAACGGTTATGAACCGTCGCAATAGAATATATTGCAACGGTTACGAACCATCACAATAGATGCTATTGTGATGCCTTTGTTATTCTGTTGCAACACTTTTTGATGCCTATTTTCATCTATTACAACAGTTACGAACTGTTGTAATAGATTCTATTGCAACGATATTAAACCGTCGCAATAACATATATTGCGACGCTTTTGTTATTAAATTAAAATGATTTATATAAATAGTCGTATTAATGTAAATTTTTATTTATATACATAATAAATTATAACACAATATATACACATCACACAACAAAATCATTCATTAATAATCTCATAATTCAAAATATGCAACAAGCTAGTAATTTAAACCCAAAAGTAAAATGTAATCAAGTCCAAATTATTAGTTAAGGTTTTACATACTAGAAAGTTCAAGTCGCGATAAGCTTAAACAAATTCACCACAAAACTTTTTATATTAGATCATTTATCCACAAACCAAAAATCTTCTCAAGTATGGTCAATGTCTTCATCATTTTCTTCATCTCTTGTGTTCTAGTATTTGTTTGTTTCGTAAAACTTCTAGTGATCCAGCTGAAAGAAAGTTTTTAGTTTTCTGATGATTTCTCGAACACCCTTGTTGATTCATGATTCTTTAAGTCTCTGTATGATCAAGAGCAAAAATGTAATGTCAAGCTGGTTAAAATAACAAAGAAAAATTAGCATGTAGTAGAAGTGTGTCTTGATCTTCTAACATATAGCTAGAAGCCTTATAAAGCAACAAATTCAGAACACAAGCCTTATAAAGAAAAAACTCCTAGTTGTAAACTAAACAATATTAAAATACATAATTATCGTTTAGATGTTAATCTTGAAGTTTTGCCTTTCTTAGCCAGGTTGAAACTAGAAGCTCATGTCAAAGGTTATGTTAGAAATTCTTGGATGTATTGGTTTAAGAAGATTTATATCACCAAGTTGCTCTTGTTTACGTGCTTATTAAACTTATGACTAATGTTTCCCAAGTGAGTCTTATTTCTTTTGAATGTAGCCCTTTTCAATGGTTATTACAATAGTGGCATGGATTTTATTTAGGTCATTTTCCCTAAGCATTCACTTGGTTTTATAACTGATACAGTTCTTGTAATTACAGGCCTTTCTTGCTTTCTATGTGATAAACGCTAATAAAAATCATAACAAAAGCAAACTAAAATCAAACAAGACCAACTAATAAGGTTATAAGATTAAACGGTAGCCGTTAAGGTTATAGGGTTAAACGGTGGACGTTAAGGTTATAAGGTTAAACGGTGGCCATTAAACTTATAAGGTTATAAGGTTAAACGGTGGCCGTTAAACTTATAAGGTTATAAGGTTAAATGGTGGCTGTTAAGGTTATAAGGTTATAAGGTTAAACGGTGGTCGTTAAGGTTATAACGTTAAACGGTGGCCGTTAAGGTTATAAGGTTAAACGGTGGCCGTTAACCTTATAAAGTTATAAGGTTAAACAATAACCGTTAAGGTTATAAGGTTATACGGTGGCCGTTAAGGTTATAAGGTTAAACGGTGGCCGTTAAGGTTATAAGGTTAAACAGCGGCCGTTAAAGTTAAAAGGTTAAGGTTATGGATTTCACAGGGAAAGGGAAACATAATTCAAGGTTATAATTCAAGGCCCCATACCTCAAGTCTCTGTTCTGAGTCGTTCCACTCAAACATTGGAAAGTCAGTCACCCAAAGTATTGAATGCCTGGACTAGATATATGAACAAAAAAAAGATGGATATTAGGGAATACAAAATTCTACTCAAGAACCTAAGACTTCTACAGATAAGCACATATGCTAATCCAAATTTGGACATCAGATACTCATATTGTCAATTAAACCCAGTTCATGTGCAATATATGTTCTTAGATGATCCAATGTTTTATTGACTTCTGGATGGTGACCAACACCAAACAAGATAAGATCATCTGGTACTGCGGAGAACTGATTCAGCAATTCCTCTTTCTTTGTCGTATCCAAACTAGAAACCAGCGGCGAAATCCCTTCAAAGTACTATTTGTGCATCTTCTTGAAAAACTGCACTATTTATTGTATTGTGAACAAATTGTCACTGGTTCAGGTGATCTGCGGTGATCAACGTGGACACCAGGTATCCAAGTGGTCATAGCAGAAACTGACAAAGGAAGAGCATAGCCCATTTTTACAGAGGAATACTCAAAAGGTGTTGTTGAGATAGACATAGCAGGGAGAAGCAACCATCCTTTACAGAAAACCCCATCCCTTTAAGGCTCTAGTTATGATGACTGTAGTACTAGTAATACTGACAATGAAAATTATGTTGGATCTACTTATAGATTAACTTTGAACTCTACCAGTGATAACTATGAAGTCTTCAGGATTAACATGTATGGACATAACATCAATGAAGTTCTTGCACTGAAAAATGGTTCCTGGACATACTTTTCAATTTTACTAGAGCAAGGCACAATCTTTGGAGGAACTTTATAAGTTAATGCCACAAGGCAAAGATAAAGTTGCAAGAAAAACAATGAATTCAAGTAACACATTTCATAAATAGTCATGCCAAAGTGAAAATGAGAGAAGACTAGCTAAAACTAACACACTTGCATAATCAATGATACATCCCAATTACAAATATAGACACTACCTTCAGTAGAAAAAATTATTCATCTACTATGGCTAGTTAGTAGTTAATGACGAAGGTTACCTGTACGGTCTTTTTTTTTTTCAAATGTGTTTTAAGTTTTCGGAAGACATTAATCTCCGAGCCTTAGTTTAAGATGAACCAGAAGCATCTATATCATACCATTACCACCAAAATCTCAAAAAAAAAAAGTCTTGTGAAGTAAAACACACTGATTTATAAGAGAAAAGTTAACTGAAGAGACCCCGTAAGTCTACATTTAAGAAACTAATCCTCCCAATTTTATGCTTTCAATGCTAATTTGGTTGAAAATGCAGCCATGCAGGAGCAGGGTAGTGATAGATAGATATTTAGACAGACATAGACATACAATAAAATATAAATATATATATATATATATACACACACACGGATACATGTGTAAAAGGAATTCAGCATGCAGTTTGACAATATAGCAACTTAGAAAGGGAGTCAAAGCAAGCAAGTGTCAGTGATATAGTGATCCTAATGGCTCTCATAATGTGTTTCCTGACTAGTAAACAAAAGTTTCATCAATAATCCAAATACTTCCATTGCTGGACGTAACAGGTAATCTACTGAGTTTCGACTAACAAAAACACAAAAATCTATACCAATAACTAGAAAAAAGGAAAGAGGCCTCACATGGCTTCACAAACCAACACAAGAACAACAAGATGAACAACAAGTTGCTAGTGAATCGAAATAGGCCTCATACGGCTTCACTAGACTTTGAGTTTGTGTTTTGAAAAAGAAAATGAGATGAATAACAAGGCAACAATGATAGTGAATCGAAAGAGCCCCCACATGGCATCAATAGTGAACTTGGACATGCACAACAACACATAGTGGTGAGGCAAGAGAAGGAAGTAGAAGTAGGAATTGCCTGTCACCTAATATGAACCAAGTAATTAATACAAAGATACATCTATCTCAATTCTTATTTAATAGCTTAAAATTCTTCCAGATCATAAATATCAATATGACCAATTAATATTAACATAGGTGTAAAATTTCAGTGCAAGTCTAAAAAGCATCAGGCTACCAACCAACATCCAACATAAGGTATAGAGTAGCCATGGAAATATCATATTTCTACCCAAGTTTGTACAGAGGCATGTATTCTCTGCTCTTATTGCTTATCTCCTCCGGTCCAATTTTATGCATGTCAGTAGTGTCACCTATGCTGCCTTGTGCAATACCATTTACCCTAATATCATAGTCTGTGCCCCACTCTAGAGCTAAATTTCTAGTGACTGCATCAACAACAACCTGTACCGAGAGATGATGTAAGTGGGAATTAAAAATAACAAAATAAAAATGAACACAAACTAAGCTTGAAGCCGAAGTTCCAAACCTTACCAACAACTACAAGGATTTGATACCAAGATGCAGTGTAATGCAAAGTAGCACTGATGTTCAATATCAGTCCACTAGAAGTCGAACTCCTCCCAGGTCCCCCCTTATTGATATAGTTAAGTGCTTCATGGCCTATAGTAAATGTACCAACAGAATCAATATCTAGTACTGCAAAAAACATCATGAGCATATAAAAAGAATCAGAATGTAATCTGAGATAGCCTTTTTCTCACCTCAAATTAAAGAGAGAAAAGTGACTTGCTATCCTCTTTTACTACACAAGCACTCCCTTACTCAACCTCTTTTTCGTGCCTCCTCAAGAAACTGCGATAAGCCCAAGAGATCCTGCTGAATGAGACAAAGAGAGAGTAATGAAAAGAGAGTAATGAAAAAAGATCCTGCTGAATGAGACAAAGAGAGAGTAATGAAAAGAACTTGTTAAGGAGCATAGTGACATAGAGGTAAAAGATGCAAAAATTAATAGGTTGACAGAAGATACAACAATGATTCACAACTAAGATAAGGAACAAATTTCCCCGAAGGATGATATGAAATAGCAACAACCCATAATTAAGGAAAGTGAGAAAATTATAACTCATCCAGCAATATCCCTGAAGCAGAAATAGAGATTAGTAAAGAAGTTATCGTACCAGAATGTTCTGAGGAAAAACAACTTATAAATGATATGGAGTAGCAACAACTAGACTCTAGCAGAAACAAAATTAAGGAGGTTAACATGAATAGTCCATCCAAGTAACATGGAGATATTAATCCTTTTAAATGTTCACTCCAACAACAACAAGCTAAGCAGCAGCTTCAGCAGCATAGCAGCCTGTAGTTGACAGCAACAATCATCAATGTGTAATAGAGATGCAGTCTGCATTCAATAACAACATTCTAATGACATCTGAGACCATAAATTCCGTTAGACAGTAGACCTTTTTTCCATCATTTTCATTTGAACATCACACCCCTTGACGTGCGGCCCTTCGCTAGACCCTACTAGCGTGGGATTCTTTGTGCATCGGGTTTCCCTTTCATTTTCTCTTAGACCATAAATATTGGCATCAAACTAATATTATGAAAATTGGTTTGGAGTACATTTGCTTTTATGATTATCAAAGAATAGTTAGTATGACAGAAAATACTGGTTCGTGTTTGCCATAACCATATTAACATGAATTACTTAAAAACTAGTCTTTTACAACGAAATATCAATCATTTCTTCATACTTATCTCATTGCATAAATTTCACCCCATCCAAACTTCTTTACCATGTAACCAACCTTCATTCCAATTTCTTCTTCCTTTCATTACCAAGAATTTAATTTTGACACTCATGGACACGTTATTACTACAGTAGTAGAAAGCCTGAAACTTTGTTACATCAGCAGTCAAAATTTCACTTAATATGAGTTGTCTTAGTTTAAACTAACTAATGGTAACATAAAAATCATTAGCAATCAAAAATTACCAAGTCATGAGCGCATTATTACTACAGTTTTTACCAATGTTCACGCTATCAAATGAACCTAGCATTAAAATGTTCTGGAAGGAGAAGAAAAACTCAAAATCCCCAAAAATTAGGTCAAAGACGTAGAACAATACACTAACCTTAAAATCCACAAATTGAAGCAGTTGAAGTGCAAATTTGAGAGAAATTGAAGTGCAAATTCGGTCTAAATATTCCTCGCACCAGTAAATCGATTTTGAAGCGGCACCAGTAAATCCAACAAAGCTCACTACCAAATCATAGTAATTGTAGCGAAGAGAAACCGAATCCCCTAATCGAGTGATTGTCGTTGTAGTGATTGCAGTAAAGAGAAGTCGATTCCCCTAATCGATTGATTGTCAGTGTAGTGATTGTAGCGAAGAGAAGCCAATTCCCTAATCGATTGATTGTTGTTGTAGCGATTGTAGCGAAGATAAGCCGATTCCCAAATCGATTGATTGTCGTAGCAATCGATTGATTATCGTAGCAATCGATTGATTTTCGTAGAAATCGATTGATTCCCTAATCGTAGTATATTTTTTTTTTTAATGGTTCAGTAAGCTGAGAGCTAATAGAGAAACTAAGAGAGAAAGGGAAGTAAAATCTTAAAGGGAAGAGACAGTCGTCTTAGGTTTTCTTTTTGGGCAGACTTATCAAATCTTTAGTGAAAATGGAAAGAATAAAATAAGCATTGCTATAGCTTTTTTTATTTATCTATGGCAATGCTTATTATCAAATGCAACGGTTATAGTGTAAAATTATAACTAATAGAACAATTATTTATGGAAACACTTGGAACCGTCGCAATAGACCACCTATTGCAACACTTTTTTAACCGTCGCCAAAAAGTTTGTTCCCATAAGGGAAATTTCCAGTAGTGAGGCTTCTCAGTGTTAAGAGGAAATTTAGGCGGGTGAGTATAGCCATAAGGATTAGTCGACTTAAATGTGGGCTCAATAGCATGATGTTAATCAAGAAAAATATTCAATCCAGGCTCTCTCGCAAAGTGGGGAGGCACAACTTGTGGATAAACCTCAAAAGTAGGAGCTTCGGGTAGGGGTGGTGCTGCAAAAACATGAATAGTGGGTACAGACGAGCATGTGGTAGCTTTGTGTTGAGGAGTGAGGAAATGAATATTGGAAGTGTTTGGATAGTGTTGCCCCAGAGCAGGTCCTGATGTATGTCGTGGTGTGTCAACAAAAATAGGAAACTGTATATGTGACACTGGAGGCAAGCTACAAAGATATTTTAGATTATCAGCGGGAAATGGAGGAGGTGGAAACCCATTAGCCCAAGCTCGATGCATTTCTATCATTTGTTGCCTTAATTTTCAAATCTCTTCATTAGCTCCTAAATTCTCATTGCCCGAACTCCCTATCTGATCAGTGACAACAAACTCGATATCCTTGTTAGCCATAACTTTCTCTGTAACTTGGTGCAATTTGGAGGACCAGCCAAAATGCCACAAACCAACCACCTTAAACTAACTGAACAAGAGATAGCAAATGCATTAGAATTTAACATTTTTTTTGAAAACCTGTTTTTTTCTTTTTGAAAAGGTCACCGAACCCAAAAGGGGCACCTACGTATCTCACCCCCGAAAGAGGGGAATCAGGTGTGCATAGTTCGTGAAGTCTTGCCAAAATGCCCAATTAATTATTTTTCCTTTCTTTTTTTTAGAAACTTCAAAAGTAACCAATTGTCAAAAGAATTGACGAAAATCTTTTTGCATTTTTCAGGTTTAAACTCCTTATACAAAACGAAACCTATGATTACCAAAGAAAAATCTTTTTGGGATGAGACTTGAAGCTATTAACAAAAATTCTTTTTTGTGATTTTCTTTTAAAGATGTATAGGAAACACCTACTTTAAAGGAAAAGTGAAGAAAATCTTTTTTTGGATTTTTCAAATAAGATCCCCGAACCCACAATAGGCTGCCTACGTATCTCACTCCCGAGAGAGGAGAATCATGGGTGCGTAGTTCATCCAGATTGGACAATTAAGGATTAAATGACAAACTAAACCCTGAATTGAGAGACACGACTAAAGACAGACAAATAAAAAAAAATTGGATTTTTAATTAAAAACTAACACCAACAACTATGAAAGAAAAAAAATCTTTTTGATATTTTCATTATATAAAAATGTACAAAGCTCCTATTGAAAGGAAAAAATATTTTTGGACTTTTCGAATTGTGAATACTTACTAAAGAAATAAAAGGAAAATCTTTTTAACGTTTTTGATTTTTTGGGAAATGAGTTCAAAAAGTAAAACAAATATTTTTTTTTAATTGTGAAAAACAAAAGTCATAAAGAACCCTAAAAACTACCAAATCTCTTTTTTTTCACTCTTTGTTTTTCTTCCTTTTTTCAACAATTTCTTGCCTACACACTTTTCTTCTAACTCATGCTTTTTCCCAAATCAGTCTGTCAAATTACCATGTTACCCTCAAAGATGCAACATTTAGCACGTAGGGATGCTTTTAGTGGTGAATCTCGTACAAAGGGCCACGTGGGTCCCGCTAGGTCACAATATGATGAAAATAAACATGACCTAAAGGCTGACCTATGCTGGGGTCCACTAACAAGGCTGTTCGGGGGAGCGTATGGTCGATAGTGGATTGCTTTAGCTGTCCACCTACTCCATATAACCCAACAGCTCCCCCTCCTAAAATAAGGGTGACTCAACTATAGGTCGTGTACACACGTGTACTACGAACTTATTGCAGAAAAAAAGACTTGGGTTATGCATATGATTCTAGATACAAAACGGTAACACATAACGTAAAAACAGTAAACAAAGAGCACGTAGGCACTCAATAATGATAAACAATGACACAAAACAAAACAAACAAAATGTTTATACACCTATAGTGCCAAGCTAAGCCGGTACAAACTCCAAAATAAGCTCGAATTCTGAAAAATACCCAGCAGAGTCAACAGAGCTGTCACACCCTTTTTTTTTACCAAAAAGATTAATTTAAAGTTTCACAGGGTTTTCATTATCAAGTGACAAAATGGATATTTATTTCGAAAAGGACTTTTTATATTTAAAACTCAGTGTCGACACTTAGCATAATTCGGTATGCCAAGTCACCTTTGGAAATCCTTTTCAAAATGGTTTTGACTCTATAATTGATCTGCGAACAGAGATTCCGATTAAGAAATTCTGTTGACCGAAGGAAAGGTATTAGGCACCCCTCGATCCCGTGGTTCGACCATGGTCTCTTGGTGAAGCTTATCAGCTAATTAGAAATTATGAATATATAAACCACACAAAATCACACAAAACAATCAATCAAACAAACAAATAAAATAAATCCAAAATTATAGTGTATAGTCTGATTATTACAATCCCGAAATAGAAAAATGTGAAAATATAAGCCTATTCTATTCTATGCTAATTCTAAACTACACTCCCTTTCTTTCTCCACCCAACATTCCGGGCCATGATCGTGCGCCGTCTTTAAGTACATGGTACTTTGGGGCATTCCCCGGATAAATCAATACAAATTCCTTGGGGCATCCCCCGAACAAATGAATACAATAGATCCCAATGCATAAATCAAGACCATTCCACAAATATTTCATCATTCAACAATCACAAATCATAAGTTTTGCGTACCCCCTATCTCTTACCTATCCTTACGACGGCCTATCTTATGCTACTATTATGTTCAATATAATGAATCAAAATTAATCCAAATTCAACGACATCCCTATCCATTTCATGTCAAACAACCGATTCAAATTACTTCATTAATCTTCGATTCCCATACCCAAATTTATACATGACAGTTTAAACATAAGAATAATTATCCATCCATATCATAATCGATTTCATGCTTATGACTACTTATTCAGGTTAAACAGCACAAATTATCAACAAAATTGCTCAGTCAACAAACAACGCACTACCACAACATCCATGCACCAAATATCATAAACAAGGAAATAAAAAGAGTAAAGATTAGAAATGGACCTTCAAAGAACGGATTTCGTTGAGAATAATGTTTAAGAAGGCCCAGACTTAGAATCCCGAATAGAATACCTCAAAAACGAACTAAAATTCAACTCGGTATTTGAGAAATTGCAAAACAGACTGATAAAAATGGGTGACACTACTGTTGTTCTCCTGGACATCGTAAATCGATCCGGACCAAATTAAAAACTAGCAAGACAAACTCAATTAGAACTTCTAAATTGATAATTTTGAATAGAATTGCGAATCCAAAACCAAAACTAGTTTGACCCAGAATAGGAATTGTGAAAACAAACCATGAATGAACCCATTTTCGATCCGGAAAAAATGGACCACCCCCTCTCAAAATACGGCGAGTTGATCGGGTTTCCCCTCACTTTTTTTGTCTTATCAGTTTCCGATTTCTGATCTCCCTCTCTCACACACGATTCACTCTTATTCCCAGAATTTTTTTGTTCTCAATAGCTGGGTGCGTGGATGGCAGTGTGGATTTCACTTCGGTGTGGGTCCTTTTCCTATGGCAGTGGTGTGTATATGTGATAGTGTGTATAGTTCTCTTGGGACCAAGAAAAAGGAAAAAGAAATGGAGTATGTATGTGATGGGTGAGGTCCTCCGTGAGAATGAGTATTGTTGTGATGGTGGAGAAGAAAAAAAAATTCTCCACTATGTGTTATGCGTCTATGGTGAAGAAGCCATTCAGATTATTCTGTGTGGATGTTGAGAAAGTGAGGAATTTTTAAAGTGTTCTTCTGTTCCCATGGTCAATTGAGAGTGGTGAGTATATGGGTCTATGTGTATGTGAAAATTATGCCCCCCTCTGATTCTCCTCTCTCTATTTGGTATTATTTTAAAGTATATAAAACTGGAAAAAATCCCTATGAGTTGTATGCCCCCAGCGTCAAGACATGAGTCTATGCTAAATTATTTCTAACACCACAATTGATAGAAATTGGGGTTCATCATAATGACAATCTAAACAAGTAGTCAATAACGAATTATAAGGAATCGCACCAAAACATCAATCGGACTCCGTCAGTTTTAAACCTTAAACTTTGTCAAAGAAAAGAAAAGAAGAGGATATGATTAATCAAACATGCAACTTCAACATGTAAACAAACCTGTGTATGGGTTATTGAGAGCCCATTTTTTTTTTCAAAAATGGGTCAACGGTGCGGAGAAGGTTAGTGGTGGGTGGACGGCGGAGATGACTTGGGGCGGCGATGGTTGGTTTGCAGAGGAGGTTGGAGCGCAGGGGGTCTCGTTGTAATTTTAGAGCGGCGCTGGCTTGCTGGTTCATCGCCGGAAGGGGAAAATAGAGGGAGAGATGGTGGTAGAGGCGGAGAGGGATGGTGGCGCGGCGCTGGCAACAATGAGGATGGACGGCAGGGTGCGAGGGAAGGAGCTTTCATCGTTGGTCGTTTCTGTTTTTTCGGAGACGAAACTTTCTCCGGTGGTTTAGGCAGCAGTGGCTCGTGGCGGCGTTAATGGTGAATAGAGAGACGGTGCCAGAGCAGGCTGGTCATTAGCTGTTGTTCGATGGCGTTGGGGATGATTTTTCTAGAGGGAGAAGAAAGAGAGGCTTGTGGGGAGAGGGAGAGAGAGGCAGATGAGAGAGGGAGGTAGAGGCTGATAGGAATGAAAAATTAGGGTTAGGTTTGGTCTTAGTTGTATAAAAGAAAGATAAATGGGATTTAATCTCAGTTGTTTGATCAATCTTGATCAATGACTGACATTTAAGCTTATATGGAATTAAAAATGTGACTCGGATCATAATAGATTAGGTTAAAATTCACGTAAATATGGCTAAAATTGACATGAATAAAATGTAAATTGGCTAGATTGGTAATAGATAAGGTAAAAATTAATCTATAAGATAAATAAATTAGACAAATTGATTTAAAAAATAGTTCATTATTTAAATTAAAGTAGTGATAATAATATATAATAATAATGATAATTAAATAATAAATTATAGAAATAAATAATAACATATATAATAACGATGTTAATAATAATAAATAAAAATACTAATATAAATAAATAGTAATAAATAATGAAAAACTAGACAATGTGTTTTGAGAAAAAAAATGTGAGTGTGCACAATTACGTGAAAAAATAATTTAATAAAATTACATAAAATATCGTATTTAAAAATTATAAAATGATGCTAAAAGATAATAAAATAATTTATGCATTTTTCTAAATTATGAATGCGATACGTCAGTACATATTTAATAAAAAAATGATTTGTAAAAATATTGATAATTAAAATTAAATAATTGGATAAAAATAACAGCCTAAAACTGATATCGGGAGGTTAAAATTGGGTGTCAACACCTATCGCATGTCTGGGGGGGTGTCTTTGAATGATCACCTAACTTTATTTAATGAAATCATCTCTGATTTAGAGACTCTGCAGGTTAAGTACAATAAGGAAGATCTAGGGTTAATTTTGCTATGTTCGTTGCCTGCATCATATTCGACCTTTAAGGATACAGTTTTATATAGTCGTGATACCCTAACCCTAGTTGAAGTCTATGATGCGTTGTTCTCTAAGGAGAAGATAAAACATCTTATAAATGGGTCGGTGACTCAAGGAGATGGTCTCATTGTTCGAGGAAGGACTCATGAGAGGAACTCTGGAGATGATGACAAGAATAGGTCAAAATTTAGAAAAAGAAACAAAACCTATAATTACTGCCAGAAGAAGGGCCATATCAAATCTGAGTGTTATAAGTTACAGAATAGAAATAAACGAGAAGCTGAAAACTACAAAGGAAAACAACCAGAGAAGTCCGGTGAATCCAATTTTGTTGAAGATGGCAATAGTGATGGAGAACTCTTGGTAGTTTCTAATGGTAACTCCAAACCCTGTGAGAATTGGATTCTTGATTCAGCTTGCACATTTCATATGTGTCGTAATCAGAATTGGTTTACAATATATGAAATGGTCTCTAAAGGTGCTATGTTGATGAAAAATAATACACCTTATAATATAGCTAGTATTGGAATAATTAGGATCAAGATATTTGATGGGGTTGTAAGGACACTTGTTGTTGTGCGGTATGTCCCAGACCAGAAGAGAAATCTTATTTCCTTGAGTACCCTTGATTCGAACGGATATAAGTACACTAGTAAAGGTGGAGTCCTAAAGCTTAGTAAAGGTGATCTTATTGTGATGAAGGGACAGAGAAAAACTGCTAATTTATACCTCTTGCAAGGCTTTATAGTTATAGGTGATGCTGTTGTTTCGACTTTCTCTCTATCAGATAGTGATGTTGCTAAGCTTTGGCATATGCGTCTGGGACATATGAGTGAAAAAAGGATGGCGGAACTAAGTATGAGAGGCCTTCTTGATGGCTAGAGTATTACCAAATTGGAGTTCTGTGAGCACTGCATTTTTTGGAAGCAAAAGAGAGTCAGATTTACTAAAGACATCCACTCTACTAAAATCACACTTGATTACATTCATTATGATCTCTGGGGTCTTTCTTGAGTAATTTCTAGAGGATGTGCTAATTATATGTTGACTATTATTGATGACTATTCCAGAAAAGTTTGGGTGTACTTCCTGAAGAAAAAGAATGATGTATTGCCTATTTTCAAGGAGTGGAAGACTATGATTGAAAAACCAACAGGGAAGCAGGGAAACCACCTTCGGACAAATAATGGTTTAGAGCTCTATTCTAATGAATTTAATATTCTGTGCAAGTCAGAAGGAACTGTGAGGCACTTAACAGTTCGTCATACTCCGCAGCAGAATGGTGTGGCCAATAAATGTATAGGACTATAATAGAGAAGGTACATTGTACTCTCTCTAATACTAGTTTACCCAAGTCTTTATGGGCCGAAGATGCTTCCATAACTTGTCTTCTTATTAACCGCTCTCCTCCAGTTGCGATTAATAAAAAGACTCCACAAGAGGTATGGTTCAGTACTCCTGCCAGTTACTCTGATTTGAAGATTGTCCTTCTTATGCTCATGTTGATAATGGAAAGTTCTAACCTAGATCTATCAAGTGCTTATTTATGGGTTATAAGTCTGGTGTTAAATGATATAAGCTTTGGTGTCCAGAAAATATAAAGGTTATAATTAGCAGGGATGTTGTGTTCGATGAAACTGTCATGCTTTAGGCTTTGCCCCCAGATGAGCCTAGTGACATGAATCAGCAAAATTCAAGCAACCACGTTGAGTTATACATTGGAGCCATACCAGTGCCTACTTCTCAGTCTAGCCTGGAGATAAAAAGTGATACTATTTCTTCTTCACTACCAGTGGCACCATAATATTCTATTGTTAAAGATAGACCTAGGAGAGATATTAGACCTCCTCAGAAGTATGGTGAAGCTGAATTGGCTTCTTATACATTGAATGTAGCAGAAGGTATTGATTCCGGTGAAGAACCTTCTTCTTACTCAGAGACATTTAGTTGTAATGATTCTAGCCGATGGATGATTGCTATGCAGAAGGAAATGGAATCACTTCATAATAATGACAGATGGGATTTGTTGAGATTCCCTAAAGATAAGAAAGATGTCTATTGCAAGTGGATATTCAAAATAAAAAGAAACATCGGGAGTTAAAGATGCTAGGTACAAAGCAAGACTAATTGCTAAAGGTTACAGTCAGGTTCTAATTGTTGACTTCACAGATCTGTTTTCTCCAGTTGTAAAGTATATTTCGATTCGAGCCTTGCTTGATATCGTGGCCATGCACAATCTTAAGCTTGAATAGTTGGATATCAAAACTGCATTCATACATGGAGAACTTCATACGAGAAAGACAAGAAAATACAAAACAACTCCAAAACAGTCCACTAATCCTAAGGATTTGAGGACCCTTTTGAAGACCACTCTCGGATTCGCTATCAACAACACAATAACAAGATAAAGAGGTGTATTTTCAACACCAAAACAGCCACAATATAAGATGAACAAGATGAACACAATGGTTACAAAATTCGGATTCAACAAGCCACAAAAACAGTCCACTATGAATCTATAAAGTGCAATAAGATAAAGATAGGTAGATAGACCAAATGAGGAAATAATATTAACAACCCAAGACTTGTTACACTCTTGGACCTTTAATACTACAAACAACACAAACCTATCTCTTACATTGGTACAAGAGTGACCTCGATCTCCCAAGCATCCAACGTTTCCAAGCTTGAATTCAACACGAGTGATTCCATACTCAAGTTGATTTCCCTAGTTACAAGTTTCAGATTTGTGGTCTTATCTCCTTAGAGAGGAAATGTTTCTAAGTGTTATACAACATCCATATTCATCAAAGTCTCCTAACAAATTACCTAAAAGGTTCCTTATATAGTAGTTTACAAACAAGGTATGAAATGTCCAAAATGACTCCTTAGTCTCAATTCTTCTAGTGGGTGCCCTTGGAGAGCTTTATATGGACGGTTTTGGACACTTTTTAAGTCCTTATTTTCACTTCACTTTCACACTCCAAGTCTCGGGTTCAATACATCTCACAAACATGCATCCTCGTGGTCGTACCCGTATCATCCTCCCCTTTTTGAAAAGGATTCGACCTCGAATCCATGCCTTGAAAAATCAAGAGAAGACAAACAAGAACACATCCTCATGACATGAGGGTTAGGGTTAGCAAAA
The DNA here is from genome assembly GCA_030864215.1 of Capsicum pubescens. Taxonomy (NCBI): domain Eukaryota; kingdom Viridiplantae; phylum Streptophyta; class Magnoliopsida; order Solanales; family Solanaceae; genus Capsicum; species Capsicum pubescens. Next base: position 41,329,509 of record CM061543.1, read on the forward strand.
TACACATCTCAATATGCCATGTCAAGGTGGAACAAACTTGAAGTACATTCATAGATCCTTTGTGTTAAACATAAAAAGCTTAGTACAAATGTCACAAAGCAAGTGTCTATGATGAACATTAATAAATAATGATAATGGGATGAGACAACTCCTACCATACCCTATGATTGTACCAGGATCGAATGGGAGAAGTAGCCATACATATGGGTTTCGGCCACTCTCACTTTCCCCTAAGGTGTCGTCCTCAAAATTAGGCATACCCTCTAGATCATTAGTGGAAATATCATGAGCACAAGGAGGGTAGAGAAAGGTTTCACACAAGCTAACTTCAGCTATAGTGTCCTTATGCATGTACTCACTAGCTTCAAGTCCATCACCACTAGTATGCTCAACATAGGGAACACATAAAGAAGAAGTAGATGGAATTTCTAAGCATGCACCACCTTTTATTTCAAGAGAATAATCCCCACATAGATATAAATCACCATGGGAAGAAAATGAATCATTCATAAAAACATTTTTACAAGAACAATCACATTTTGGGTTTCCCAAGTAATCAAGCAAATCATGGTCATCTTCACCCGATTGACTATTCCTTTTCAAGACTACACATTCTCTACCCTTAAGAGTACTCTCATCTTTCAAGAAGAGATTTCCATCTTGAGTAGGAATATTGTCAAACCATAGTGGGTTAGCATATAGGCTATATCTTCCAAGACAATCCATGCCGTCAACATCACTTGCACCACTAGGTTCATTAGGAGTAAATAAACTATCTTCAAACAAGACATTGTGCCTAAAGAGTGAATGATCTAACCCGCGGATAGATTTGGAACTTTCACTCTCTAAGGAATCATTATCAAGTTTCAAAGATATGTCAAGCACATGATTAACCCTATGAACCAAACAAACATTAGCATCTTTACAATAATATAGGCTTATAGGTTCACTCCTTTTTCCATGGCCAACATCTTTAAATCCTTCACTCACTTGAGATTCATTAATCACATCACACATATCCTCAAGTGGTGGGTAAGTTTTACTCATAAGTTAGGCAGTAACTTCCTTCGGGAAGCTCTCAACGCAAGGTGCTTTGACAATTGGATTTTGTGGGTAGAGTTTGGGTAGCAATTGGCGTATAATTTCAATGTGCTATTTCATATCTTCAATATTGTCATTGATACGATCACATGTGGCATTTAAATCATGGGCAGTCATTGTACCTAACAAAAATCCACAACAAACAAAGAAAACAAACAAAATTGTTAGATCAAAAATGCCTCACCACACTCTCACACTTGGTTTCACAAGTTTTGAAATATGGCTTGTACTTCGTGAGTGATTGAGTGTCGAGTCTACTCTTGTCCCGGAATATATTTTTGTTTGAAACTCAAACGAAATCTTGTAGGAATTGAGTCAAGAACTAACAACGAATTCAAAAAGATAAAAGTACACAACAAGCGTAAACACGAACAAACGGACACAAACTAATTTACAATCTAGTAGGAGTTTACTAGATTGTCAATTAGCGTTCGGACCAATCAAACGAAACTACGGAACAATAAAAAGAAACTAAGAAAATCTGAAATTTGAGCCAAAATTGTTGTGTGAACAGTAATAAGGATAACGTGGCAGTACGTAATTGGTTGCGGTTTCTAACAATTTTTGTTGTCCAATTTCAAGTCTTGGTCAATTTACAATTTAGGAATTGGTGGAATTTGTTTAAGGAGGGAAATTCAAACAAGTTTTGGATCCCTTTTCAATTGCAAGTTTCAAGACTTTGACATTACTTGTACTTCTCCTTAAAACATGGGTCCTTGAATCATGGAAAGTTGTTGGAAAGTGGTTGAGATGTGATTGACTAGTTGATGAGTGATGGTAAGTCTTTCAAGACTAACAAAACTTCACCTTTTTCCCTTCACCTTTATAGATCTAAGGTTCACTTTATTTTAACAGGCTATGAAAGTTGTAAAGAACTTCAAGTACAAAATCAATAATCACCAAGAACAACCAACAACAATTCTCCAAGAACACCAACAATTTCACACGTCCAACTTCCAATTTTCACAATACACTATCTTCAATACTTGGCCAAGAAAACTACAACTTCAACAAAATGGTTCTTAGTCCACCAATGAACAACAATATCACGTGTTGATGAAGGCCAGAAGGCCAAAACAGTCCACCACAACAATGTTCAACAACAAATCGGCCAAGTCCAAGTTCACGGAAACAACACCAACAATGTAAGCTCAAACTTAGATTTAGACTCAAGAGTGTTATATATGAAGAAAACTAACACTAGAAAAACAAAACAAGTAAAACTCTTGTCCAAGATGCAACAATAACACTATTTCGGCCAGGAACACAAAATGGACAGATTTGCTTCTTTTTAATGTTTCAGTTTTTTAACAACTTTTTTTCTATCAAGCAAGCCCAAGATTGATCTTGTAGGAACAATATCAAGTCATGCTCTAATAACAAATGATACGAGAAATACAAGAGAACACAAAACAACTCCAAAACAGTCCACTAATCTTAAGGATTTGAGGGCCCTTTTGAAGACCACTCTCGGATTCGCTATCAACAACACAATAACAAGATAAAGAGGTGTGTTTTCAACACCAAAACAGCCACAATATAAGTTGAACAAGATGAACACAATGGTTACAAAATTTGGATTCAACAAGCCACAAAAACAGTCCACTATGAATCTACAAAGTGCAATAAGATAAAGATAGGTAGATAGACCAAATGAGGGAATAATATTAACAACCCCAGACTTGTTACACTCTTGGACCTTTAATACTACACACAACACAAACCTATCTCTTACATTGGTACAAGAGTGACCTCGATCTCCCAAGCATCCAACGTTTCCAAGCTTGAATCCAACACGAGTGATTCCACACTCAAGTTGATTTCCCTAGTTACAAGTTTCAGATTTGTGGTCTTATCTCCTTAGAGAGGAAATGTTTCTAAGTGTTATACAACATCCATATTCAACAAAGTCTCCTAACAAATAACCTAAAAGGTTCCTTGTATAGTAGTTTACAAACCAGGTGTGAAATGTCCAAAATGACCCCTTAGTCTCAAGTATTCAAGTGGGTGCACTTGGAGAGCATTATATGGACGGTTTTGGACCCTTTTTAAGTCCTCATTTGCACTTCACTTTCACACTCCAAGTATTGGTTTCAATACATCTCACAAACATGCATCCTCGTGGTCGTACCCGTATCAGAACTTGAGGAGGACATCTATATGCAATAATCAGAGGGTTTTGTAGTTTTAGAAAAGTAGGACGATGTATGCTTGCTGGAAAAGTCCCTTTTATGTCTTAAAACAGTCGACCAGACAGTGGTATAAGAGGTTTGACTCTTTTATGACTTCACATATGTTTAGGAGGAGTAGTTATAATGGTGTGTCTATTTCAAGGAGCTAAGTGATGGTTTGTTCATGTATCTTCTATTGTATGTTGATTATATATTGATTTCAGCGAAGGATATGAGAGAGATAAGAAAAGTCAAAGCCCAGCTCAGTAAGGAGTTTGAGATAAAGGATTTAGGAGCAACAAAGAAGATCCTTGGAATGGAAATTCTGAGGGATAGAGAGAAGTGTAAGTTATACTTGAGTCTGAAAAGGTACATTGAGAAAGTGCTTCCCAGATTTAATATGCAAAATGCCAAACCTGTTAGTACTCTATTGGCAGCTCATTTCAAATTCTCGACCACATTATCTCCAAAGACAGATGATGAGCATGACTATAAGTCTCAAGTTCCATACTCTAGTGTTGTGGGGTCTCTTATGTATGCGATGGTGTGTTCACGACCATCTTCATCGTATATAGTCAGTGCAGTTAGCAGATATATGAAAATCCTGGTAAAGAACATTGGAAAACAGTTTAGTGGATTTTCAAATACTTGCATGGATCTGTTGATGTTTGTTTGCAGTTTGAGCGAAATAGAGATGGAGTGATCGGGTATGTTGATTCTAATTTTGTAGGAGACCTTGATAAAAGGAGGTCCCTTACAGGCTATGTTTTCACCATTGGTGGTTGTGCTATTAGTTGGAAAGACACTTTACAGACTACAGTTGCTTTGTCAACTACTGAGGCAGGGTACATGGTTGTTACAGATGCTTACAAGGAAGCTATTTGGTTAAAGGGTCTGTTTGGTGAACTTAGCAAAGACTTACAGATTACTACCAGGGGCGGCTCAAGCGTATTGGTGGCCTAATGAGAAAATCAAATAGAGGCCTTAAACTTTTTAAAAAAAAAGATTTTTTTTACTAACTCTATTTTAAAAATTATATAATCGATTTTTTCTAATTATTCTTTTTTAAGTAACAATATAATTAATGCATTTAATCTTTCTTAAGACATAATACTCTAGATATATGAACTTCTAATAATTCTTTTTTTATATAAAAAAATAATTTTTCTATAAATAATATTTATTTATTTTTAAAAAAATCTATAATATATTATCGTGAAAAATGAGGCCCCTCAAATTTTGGGGCCTAAGGAAACCACCTATTTTTTTCTAAGGTAGAGCCGTCCCTGATTACTACTATCTTTTGTGACATTCAGAGTGCTATCTTCCTTGCAAAAAATTAGATGTTTCATAAGAGGACAAAGCACATCAATTTTCGGTATCATTTTGTGCGTGAAATTATTGCTCGTGGTGATATTGTGTTAAGCAAGATTTGTACTCATAATAACCCTATTGATATGATGACCAAGACACTACCATGTGCCAAGTTTGAGCATTTCTTGGACTTGGTTGGTGTCAGTAGTTAAGATGTGACCTTAGGTGTTTTTGTAGAAGAGGTGGAGAGTTTTCTTAAAACGGATTTGAGTTCTGAATTAGAATTTGTGTCAAGGTGGAGATTGTTATAGTTTGTGTCCCAAATTCCGTTGAACCGGTCCTAAAAAGTTTGCGGTGCGACCCATGTTTGTATGTTTTTGGGCCTAGAATTTATTTGTACGCACGTATTATATAAGTGCAATTTAGTGGGTCGTTTTGGACATTTTTAATACGTCATTCTCCTCATTGTATTCTCCATCCTTCATAGAGAATTTTCTCTGCCTTTGCCCATGGTTTTTTCCGCAAGGGTTTCCACATAAATTTATGTGTCTTCTTCTTATTTTATTTTGTTTTGTGGTATTGCTTATTCTGCCCGATTATAACAGTGAAGCTGCCGAAGGTACTGCCTACTGTGCCATCATCCTGGAATCTTTTTGGTTGCTCTAATTTGCTTGATTTTGGGTTAAAGTATGGTGAATATGCAATTGTTATATAGATTGTACCAGTTAAATTTCTGCCCTTTTCTGACTCCTCAAGTAGGATTCGAGGTCTTTTTGCTGATTTTTTCAACTAGACTGGTTCAACTACTGCTTAGCTTAGAAGTGTCTCCACACCTCAAAATGTGGTAGGTAGAACTAACGGAACAAAAAAAGGCTTGTCCGGTGGATGAAGCATCTTACATTTAGTAGGGTCTGGGGAAGGGCCATACCTCAAGAGAGTGATGGTTAAATCCATGATTTATAGGCTATAGGGGTACAATTTTACCGTTGCTTCAAGACTTTTAGAAATTTTGGGTAAATTAAGCATATCAACCGCGGAACAAAAATACTATTGTAATAACTAATAGCAGGGACAACCTCTTTTCAGTACCATCCCCATTTCTCCCTTGCTCCATCCAGTCTCTCCATTAATGATTTCAAAGTTTAGAAATTGCATATTAATGCATTTAAATCATAAGAACATTGAGGTTAGCTTGCTGAAAGTATCATTCTTCACTGTTGGAGTTGTTCACCTTCCGATTATTGAGCAATTCAAATAGTTCAATTACTTTAAAAGTAACAAAAACTAGTTATGTGATTTACTGTTATAGTGGATTACTTTATGTAATTTTGATGTGACAAGATAATTTTGTCACTTCAATATTACATATGTAAAATTAACACGAATTAGATGTATGTTACTAATGAAGTTTGTATGTGCTTCAGGAACTGGAATTGGGGTGGAGATGGAGTAATTGTTGGATCAATAATTGGATTCTTCCTCTTAATGAATAAGAGGAATGTGGGGAAATGAATGACTTATAAGTTACATGAGTTATAAAACATAAAGAGGAAGAACTATTAGTGAATAGTTAGTGAGATGTAACAAAAGAAAAATGCCACATTCATTCTTCCACAATTAAACATGGAAGAGGAGTCATCAGAAGACCATTTTTACCACAATGAAACGTGGGAGATACTGATCAAAAGATACTCCAGTATGCAGCACTTCAATGCACGTCAACATCCAATATTTCAATAGCAAATTTAATATTAAAATGCTTTAAAAACACAACAATCCATAAAAAAAAAAAAAGCAATCATTCAATTAGATTAAAACTTCAAAAATAGTCAAGTAGGAGAAATAAAACATTGTCCCAAATTTTCTAATACTACTTTTTAATCGAGAATCACATTTCTGGGCTGATCACTACACTTTTTCAGAGCTTTTCAGTTGACGTTGCTGCAAAATTTCTGAGAGATGTTAGATGATGTTAGATTAAAAAGAAGAGAGTTAGACTATAAATATATTTAATTATCATATGAACTACAGAGTTATTTTTAATAAAAAATATTTTTGATGTTTGATGGTTACTGAACGATAACAATCTTCCGAGACAATATGAATTAAAGATTGAAAATAATGTTATTTCATAGAATTGTCACTACAAAAATATAGAAATTAGCAATGATTAATTAACTTTTATCATTAAACAAAGTCCATCTCTAATCCTTTTAATTACTGAGTGTTTTGATAAGACTTTCCAAAACTAAAGGTTGAATAATATCCTTTTAATTACATTTAATTTTTCTTGTTTGCTATGGATATACAATTTTAAAATTAAGTAGGTGTAGAAAGAATAACTTCTTAGACAAGTGTTTGTTAAAAAATAGTTTCAACCAAAACATTTTGTAAAATAAAAATTTGGTAAAATCACTTTTATAAAATAATTTCTTTTTTCAGAAAAACTGCAGTAAATGCATTCAAAAGTTACATAATTTATCACTTTAATTTTTTTAAAGACATACCTAGAGATGACTTGCAATTTGCATCCTTATAAGACCAGGCACATTCATCATTTCCAGAATATTCTTTGGGTAACATTCTACATGGTCCACAAGTAAGCAATATAATTTAATGACTATAATATTTTCAAATCAAGCCAAGATACTTATAAATACAAGCTGATATTAGACATAAGTATAAATTTCAGCTATTCATGTTGCTCTTTAGAAATAAATTGTAAGGAAATTTAATTAATAGTAAAATAAACTTACTTTCTTTACCAAGTTGTTGTAAACTTTTTATGAATTTGGCATGAAGATCCCCAGTCCACTTTATGTTGTCCTTTTGTTTAACATCCTTGTTATTTTTGAGGTAGAGATGAGCTCCATCTTTCATAGCTTGCTTTTCTAAGAGCTCATTGTGTTCATCACATACAACTGTGCATTTATTTTAAGAAGATATCAATTAAAATTGAATTATAGCATGTATTATATGACTAGTTAACTTCACACATCTTTATAAAAAATTTTAATTATAAAAATAACATTACAAAACATACTAAAAATAGGAGTTAGCGATGGATTGTTTATGTCGCTAAACAATAAAAAATTCATTACTAATTTTATTTTTTCGATGAATTATGTTAAATTCTTTTAGCTCCGAACTATTTAACGATATATAATGGTGAATTTTAGAATATTTTTTTTATTGTGTATTTATAAAAATAATTGATTTTATCCACAATAGATATCATAACTAAAAGGGTATGGAAAATTACTCAAGGAATTATATCCAAAGCCACAACTCAAGCCAAATGTTTAAAAAAATCAAGGTTCGGCGAGTGGATATTTATTATCATCATATCAATTTTTGTAGTTCCTTCGAAAAGCATTGACATTGATGTTGAAGACGTATCAACCATGATAACTATATTAATACATTTTGAAAGTCAATAAAATGTTTACCAAAAAAAAAAAGTCAGTAAAATAAATTATACGCAAAATTACTATGAAGATTTATCTTTCATATACAATTTCGATATTAATTTTTAGGGTTTATTTCTACTCTTTAGTTTATGCAATTGCACATTTATAAACTTATATTATAATCAGGGGCGGAGCCAGGCCTTTTTGGAGGTTCGACCGAATCCCCTTCGACGGAAAAATACATCATTTATATATGATTAAAATTCTTTTTATGTATTTATAGTAGGTGTTGAACCCCCTTTGACTAGGTTTTCTGCGATTATTGAACCCCCTTAGTTGAAATCCTGGCTTCGCCTCTGATGATAATCAATATGTATAATTTTATACATATTTACACAAAAAAATTAATTAACGTATAATAATTTAGAATGAACAGTTGAATCTATTATATAGAATAGGAAAAGCATAGTAATGACACACATAAGTATCATACAATTTCAAGTTTGAAAATTATTTAAAACAAAAAAATTGAGAAAAAAGACCAGTTCAACTTTTTGATATCAACAAAGTGAATTCAAACTCAAATTCAAATTAAAATATCCTATCATAATCACACTATCACAATATTTGATTATTTAAATAAACTTAAACATGAATATGTATTTTGAATTATTATTGTTATTATTTTTAAATGGAAAACTAAAAATACTTAGAATTGTATTGATTAAAATGCCATGTTTATAATATAAAATTAAAAAATAAAATCAAAATATTCAAAATTAAAATTAAAATTAAACAAAATTAACAATATCGCTTCCTTTATTGTGTATGTGTATTACTTTTCTTTTTTCTTTTTATTTCCTATCTAGTGTTTGGCATCTATATTATTGGAACCCGATTAATCTGGATTCGTGTGCGTGAGGTCCATTCGGAGGAGGCAGCCCCTATCAAGAATTTTTTCATATCCAAGAATTAAATATGAGACCTCTAGTTTAAAAAGGAGTAGCTCTATCCACTGCACCACATTCTTTAGTGGTTGTATTACTTATCTTCATCAAAGGACCAACTTATCTATTCATTCTAGACAATCCAATAGTGCATATTTGAGTAAAATTGGATATACTTATTTTTACTGAAGGTAAAATATTAAATAAAAATTAGTGAAAATATTAGAGTTTATTGAAATTATAATATATAAGGAAGAAAAAGAATAAAGTGAAAACATTACAGAAGTAAAGATGCGTGAGATGTCAAAACGATAAAATAATATGTTAAATTAGAGTGGAAGAAAAAACTCCTCAAAATTAAGAGGGGAATTTCAATTAAAAAGAAAATTATTTTTCATGAAAATCATATTTTCTTGCTTTTTTTTTCTACATCTAATATAAGATAAAAAAAGAAAATTATCTCGCAATCAATAGTAATAATAATCAAATCGATGTTTTCCTTGGTCTTTTTCTTCCCGCTCTATTTCCAAATCTTGTATCGCCTCTACCATCCATACGATTGTTTTAAAATGGTAGATAGACTATAAAAGTCAAAAGATCTGCACCTTCAAAAATTATTTTTAAGAGATTTAATTTATTTTCTCCTCCGATTCTATATCACTTTGACCTATTGACAAAAATTATTTATTCCTCCCTTTTCCTTCAAAAAGATCAAGCGTAAAACAATTTTAAAGTCATTAAATAATTAATAAAATGGTGTCCCTTCAAGGAGATTTGATAAAATTGAAATGATACAAATATTAAGTAAAACTATCGTCCTCCTCTGAAAAGTCATAAGGAAAGCTAATGGACTAAGTGACATGCTTATAAAGAATCTAATTTAATTCCTTATAAACACATAAAACTCATTTTAACTAGTAACACAACATAAACAAACATAGAAATGATGTTGTGACAACTAGGTAAAGAAAAATTCTAAATTTATAAGGTAAAAATAAAATTTTAAAAGAGATCGATGTTAAAATCGCAAATGAAAAAATTATCAACATATCAATTAAATCTCTTTTAAAAAGAAAATCACATATAATTTATTTATATCAAAGAATAAAAAATTATAATTTCAATATAAATTTTTAGAGACGTTACCTTTATAGTCCTTACACTTTAGCAAATCAACAATCTTGATAACAATATTATTGATCTGACTAACTAGCATCACGCGAACTTCATCTATCATTCCAAAATAAGTAGTTGCCACTGTATTATCGCTATCAGGGCTGTCTGCGATGAAATTTTATTGATAATATGCACTAACCCTAATGAGCATAGGGAGGATTAATTTATAGAGACTGAGACTTAATCTGGTACGTCCATCAAATAGACGGTGGATGAACAAGATCTATTCTTTATTAAATATTAGTTATAGATTTTATATTAATTGCTCCACAAATTTTAAAAAAAGGAAAAAAATTAAAATATACAACCTTAGGTTGTTTATTGTAATTCCTAACAATACTTTTTAGATTGGAAGTCATAGCAATTTTTAAAATAAAAATAAATAAATTTTTTATTTTTGTAAAAAAAAACTTAAAATAAGACATTGGTTACTAAAAGATATCAACCACCCCCTTTTTTAAAAAAAATAATTAAACCTCAAAATAGAAAAATATAGGCAAGGAGGGTTAGACCTTACCTTACCATTCTTAATGAGGTAACAAACCCTCAACTAATCAACAACCGTGTAAAAATAAGAACTTGAGAGAACTGGATATTTTAGGATCATTATAGAGTTTATGTTACACTCTATGATGATATTACAAAGAAGGATGCTTAAGTAATGAAAAAATATAAAGTTGAATGAGAAGTTTGAGTTATTAATCACGAACTCCTTTTTACATATGTATGAACTAAAAAGAAACGCTGGCCTATCTAAAGTACATTGATATATTCAATACTTCCTTCTTCTTCAAACCTGTTCAAAATCACTTGAAAATTCATCACTTCTTGAATTTGTTAGGTCTTATTAAAGTTGTTGACACTGTCGCATTATTTTGCTTTGTCGGTGGTGTCTTGGAACAAACTCCTCTGTCACCTTACCATCCCAACTTTGATTTTTACCGTGATATTTTTTTATTTTTCTATTTTTCTATTTTTTTTCCCAGGAGAGATATCGACATCCCGAGATGCACTTTCAAAGCATATTTCCAGCATGTCTTCATCACTTTCCTCAAATATGTCATCGTCTTGGAGGTTTTCAAAACTCTTTGAAGACAATGTATCACTTTCCACCAATTGTTTGACAGTATTAATTGGAGAAAGGAAATTTATTGCACCACCTGAAGTTTGCTTGCAGCTTGATGAATAATTACGAATTGCAAATTTATTTGGGACAAAAATTGAAGCTTGAGCATTAAGTTTGCTGTCAATATTATCCGTCTGATGTTCGTCTTCTTTATTTACCAAATCTTCCTAACAATGAGAGCTAGTATCACTTTGTTGCTCCTAATAGAATCAGGTTATTGATTTTTCTGTAATACTTAAGCCACCTCTGGATTTAATATAAGCATTGTAGGTTTTTTGGATTAATTTCATGACCAGCTTTATCCGAGAGAAGATCAAAATTATTTGGTCGAGAAATGTCCTTTGGGGAAGAAACTCGAGCATATGGAACATTCCTTGCTAGTTTCACATTAACGCGAGCAGGAGAGCCAATTCTAATGCCTAAATATATTTTATGTGCTACCACGGTCCAGTCCTTGCCAATACTGCTATCCACTCCCTTGATTTTGTTCGTTGATTCATCACCAGTAACATGTTTTTCACTTATGGAATGTTCAAAATGAGTAGAATTAGAAAGGGACCGCAAATTATCAATTTCTAAATTTTTATCCAATGATTTCTTAGCGACATTCAAGCAGGAATGTTGTCCAGAATTTTCACTGTTGCCCACAACATCGTGAATATGGTGCATATGTGACTGTGACATCTTACGGGTCACCAAATTTATGGGTTTTAAAGATGTATTATGCTCTTGTTCGTCAGTGTATTATTCACCAATTAAGTTCCTCACTTGTAGTCCATATTTCGTTTGAGATGAAGGGACTAAGACCTTAGAATTCTCTCCAGATTAGACCATCAACTGACGTGCATCCACATCACCTATTGCATTATTGTTTGCAATAATTTGTTGCTGCTGGGAATCAACATTCGACGCAACAAGCTTAGCAAAATTGTTATGGACCTCAACATCTGTACGGGAACTTTCCAACAAGTTTGGTTGTTGGTTCTTTTCATGAGGTCTTCGATCTCCATCTTCCCATCCTCTCTTCTCATTCAAAAATCCTCTCATATTCCCTTGAAATTTTTCTCCAATAGCTTCTTCACAACCTTCACCACATATATTCTAGATAGTATCTAGTTTCTTTTTCGGTATCAAACAACATGTACCTTCATTATGTCCTTGGTGTTTGCGCAAAAATTACACATAAGGGTAGATTATCATAAATAATTTTCTGGAAACTCTCTACAAGATTTCCAGTTTTATTGTCCAAATATCAAAATCATATTTGCTTTAAAAGTTTTTTCAGTAGGTCTGGAATTACCTTAATCCTAGCGGTGCTTGGTCTGGACTTAACTTGTGTTTCTTTATCTATAGCTATTGGTATTCCGACTGTTGCTTCTATAGACAATAATAACCTCTTAGCAAATAGATCTACAACCAAGTTCAGTGAAGAAATCCACACTACTTCCTTAGTCATTTCTTCTTTGTAGTTAAAACCGATAAACCACGAGAATATCCTATATTAGTGCTCCTTTCCATTAGAAGAAAAATATTTCACTGATCTTGCAAAAGCAATCACATAATCATCATATTGATCACATGCACCTTAGCAAGAGTTGTCGTGGTGCCAATGAACCAATTAGACAATGACCCTTGATTCCGAGATGTTTTGATAGCAGTGTCCTTAGGTCCTTCAAACTAGTGCTCCTAAGGAAAGTTTAATCACAATTGCTTGATGCAACCCTTCCTCGATAGAAAATGCTTCTCTTTTCTCCATTGTAAACTTGAGTGTAGGTTCACCATGAATATATTCAATTGGTTTTAGTTGAGTTCTCATAATATTTTTCACAATCACAATAGAATTTCGTTAACACAGAGATCACAAATGTGCCTATTGAAGTTGATGATCCTTTAGAGGACTACTTTTCTGTAGAGGATATAGAATTTTCTAGCACTGATGTAGATGTGTAGCCTTCTATGATCCAGTCTACCTCACAAAACACGACAACATCTGATGATCAAGTTGAAGTCCCTTGCACCTCTATTCCACTGTCCTCTTCTCCTGCAATATGTTCTCCAAGAAAAACATCTAGGATGTCCAGGCAACCTTTTTGGCTAAAGGACTATGCTACTTCTAAGGATGGAAATAACTGCAGAAATTCCCTAGAAAACTACCTCTTCTATGATAAAACTACAAGGTCATATCATAGCTACTTAAGCAAATTCTCCACCTTGGTTGAACCACATACTTCTAGGCACGCTGCAGTAGATTCAAGATGGGTCGGGGAGATAAAGCTATAGATTCAAGCACTTGAAGAAAACAAGACCTAGAGGTGGTGCCTTTACCACTCGGAAAGAATACTATGGGATCCATGTGGGTGTATGTAATACCCCAGGAAATTTTTCGTTGAAATTTTGTGCGTAAACGTGTTGGGTTCTATCTTCTAGAATGAATTATAAATTTTCCATGCATAATGTCTTAGATTATGACCCACCATTGCGTAGAGTATCAAATAATCTTTCCAACGATATTTGGATCATCCAAAACGGACACCCGAGCGACGAGTTATGAACATTCCGATCGAACCGTGAATAGTAGTAAACAGTAAAACATGCAGGAAAAAGTACTGAGGCCTGGCGTATTTTTGCTCCAACTTTAAACGATCATAACTCCTTGTACATAATGATCTGGGTGATCTACTATATATAAACGGAAATCTCTGCAAGTCCTATTTATAATGAAATTGGTTTCATCCAATTTGTCTATCGGAGCAAAAAGTTATGGTCGATCTACTTCAGCCTATCAAAAGAGAATTTTTGGGTCAAATTCAAACGATCATAACTCCTTGTACACAATGATCTGGGTGACATACTATATATCAACGGAAATATATGAGAGTCCTCTTTCTAATGAAATTAGTTTCATCCAATTTGGATATCGGAGTAAAATGTTATGGTTGATCTACTTCAGACTATCAAAACAGTCCACCAAAGGACAGATTCGAGAATTATTTGATTTTTAGGGGCGTTTTGGTCATTCCCCCTCACCCAAAATCCATCCAAACCCTACATTAAAGCCTATTAGAAACATTATATGTTATATTTCATCAAATTCCCTCAAAAATAAAACCCTAAGCTCCTACATCCAACTTCAAAAACCTCCAAAGTTCACCATTAATTCTACAAATTTATTCAAGATTCCAAGTTCCTAGTTCAAGAACTCCAAGAACCATCATTCAAAGGCACGATTAACATCTCAAAAACGAGTATCAATCTAAAGTTCATCATTCAAGGTATGTGGGGTTTTTCAACAAGAACTCTCTTTCGTTCTTGTGCCCAAAAGTAATTTTCTTTAGAAAGGCATAATTTTTGTTTGATTTTTATGAATTTGAAGCATAACCCATATCTTATGATGATTATTATGAAATCTTGATGTTTATGATTTTGAAAGATGAATTTACATATGTGGAGATATAAAGCATGAATCTTGAACGATATTTATCATGATTTTGCTATTTGGGTCGTGAATCCCCATTGGAAATTGTGTTTTTTTGAGAAAGTGTGTGTTATAAGCACGTTGATGTTGAATATTTCAGATATTTTGAATGATTTGACATTTTGATCTTAATGGAGTTGTTTTGAACTCGAGTGTGAAAGAAATCCACAACATGGTTGATTTTGATAGATGGGAAGCATGATGGCTCCCGATGTATATTTATATATTACTGAAATTGTTTTGTTGTGGATTGTCTTTAAAATAATCTGAGCTAAGTTCGGGAGAAATCTTTAGCACCGAGTGGGAGGTATAAAATGACCTTACTTCCCTAGAACTACATGCCCCCGTAGGAGTGAGCCTAAGGCTGATTTATATAGTGATCACTAGTTTGTGTGGATTTGATATCGATAGTCCTACTCCGATGGAAAGGATAGGTCGGCTCTCCCCAACGTGGGTTGTACGTTGGAATCCATGTAGCTCACATGGTTTATGTCGGTTATAGGATCTCCCAGCGTGTGTGTGTTTCCTTGTGTCTATGGTGAATGGTGAAGTAATTTGAAAGTGGAATTGTGAAAGTTATTCTTTCGAAAGATTTAAATGATATTTACATTATGAGAATTGATATTCTTGATGAACTGATAGTGATTGACAAATTATATGATGACTCACATGTGTTATTGTACTTATTTCATCCTCTCATGATTATGATGATTTTCTTCGGGCTATGTGAGTCTTTCATACATCTTGCATATTTCTTATAAATATTTATGATGATGATGTTTATACAACTGCATACACCTCCATATACTCGGTTCCTTTCCATGGTACTGACCTACATCTTCGGATGTGGGCTGCATTTTCTTGAAATGTAGGTTCAGGTGCTCAGTTCTAGGTTCGACAGTGATTCTTTGGGCACGTTGTTCTACATCCTCTGTTGTGGTGAGTCCTCATGTTCCAAGGACATGATGTCTAATGTTGGTTTCACGGAATTGTTTACATTTGATAACTGAGTATGAGTCAGTTAGGCATGTCTCAATGGCTCGCTGGTTTTATTGATTTTCTTAGAGGCTTGTCAGACTAGTATAGATGTTGGGAGTTGACTAATGAGTCATATTTTGTTATCTTTCTGAAATTCTTTTATTCTTGGATGATGATTACTCTGTTGATATTTGAGGGTTATTTATGGAAACCCCGTTGCTTTGTGTTGAACTAAATAAAAATGCCTCAAAGGGTTAGCTTGGGGATACTCGTAGCCTCAAGGACCGTGTGACGCTCCGAGACCCGTTTTCCGGGGCGTTACAGTGTATAAGATCAAGTATCAACCTAACAAAGAGATAGAGAGATTCAAAGTTAGATTTGTAGCAAAAGGTTATAGTCAACAAGAAGGTTTGGATTATCATGATACCTTTTCTCATGTGTCTAAGATGGTTACAGTTAGAAGTGTAATTGTTGTAGTAGCTTCAAAAGGTTGGTTTCTATATCAGATGGATGTCTACAATGCTTTCTTACAAGGTGATCTAGATGAAGAGGTTTACATGGAGATACTAGAAGGTTTCAAATAACAAAGAGACACAAGAGTATGCAGATTGTTGAAATCCTTATATTCTTAAACAAGCTTCCACACAATGGAACCTGAAACTTTCTAATGCCTTGGTAAATGTTGGTTTTGTTCAAAGTGTACATGACTATTCCTTGTTTACATTGAAGAAATAGAAAGACATAGTGATAATTTTAGTCTATGTTGATGACTTACTCATCACTGGTAGCAGTTCCTCATTGATATCTGATGCTAAGGAGGTTTTACACAAGCAATTTAAGTTGAAGGACTTAAGTGAGCTTAAGTATTTTTTTCGTATTGAAGTGCTAAGATCAACCACAGGTGTTTTGTTGAGCTAGAGGAAATATATTCTGGAGATTATCTCAGAAACATGTCTTAGTGGTGCTAAGCCTGCTTTCACTCTATGGGGCATAATCGCAAATTGACTACGATGGAACATGATCATGCAAATGGTTGTCCTGAAGATGCAATTTGGACTGATATTACCTCTTATCAGAGGCTTGTTGGAAAATTAATGTATGCTACTATTACCGGACCTGATATTAGTTTTGTTGTTCAAACTCTTTGTCAGTTCATGTAAAATCCCAAAAGATATCATTGGGAGGCTGCTACTAGAGTGGTTGGATACCTTAAGGGTACTATTGGTCAAGGCATTTGGTTAAAGGCTCAACCTACTGCGACTCTTTTTTATTGGTGTGATTCAAATTGGGCAGCCTGTCTTAATACTAGGAGGTCTGTTACTGGCTATATAGTGAAGTTTGTAGATTCCTTGGTCTCATAGAAGTCCAAGAAGCAGTAGACAGTGTTCAGAAGCTCAGCTGAAGCTGAGTACAGAAGCATGGCTTCAGTGATTATAGAGGTGACTTGGTTGGTTGGTCTATTCAAGGACTTGGATGTACCTCTCACTAAACCTATCAAGGTAATCAGTTTATTCAACTGGCTGCAATCCCTGTGTTTCATGAGAGAACTAAACATATAGAAATTGATTGTCACTTTATTAGAGACAAGATCATGCATGGTTTGGTTCAAACTCAGAGGCGGAACCAAGATTTCAACTGAGGGGGTTCAATATTCAAAGAAAACTTAGTCGAAGGGGGTTCAACACCTACTATAACCACATAAAAAAATAATTTTAATCATGTATAAATAGTATATTTTTCCGTCGAATGGGGTTTGGCTGAACCCTCTAAAGGAGGCTAGCTACGCCTTTGTTCAAACTCATGATCAAGTGTCTGATTTACTTACTAAGTTTCTGTCAACCTCAACATTTGCATTTGATGGGCAAGCTTGGTGTGCTTAATATCCTGCACCTTTCAGCTTGAGGGGGAGTATTGCAAGCTCAAGATAGACGAGGAAGTAGTTTTTTTACTGTTCCATTGAAATAAAATAGTTTTTACTATTCATTCGTACTTTCTATTTTTACTATGCAAGTGAGTGCAAGTGGGAGTTAGTTAGTTAGTTAAAGTGAGAGCTGATGCTAAGCTGTATAGTTGAGTTTCTTATAAGATTGTCTATAAATAGTGAGGTGTATAGATATTTTGTACAGTTTTCAATCAGAAAATGCAATGAAACAATTCTTTTCTTCTTCCCTGCACATTACTTTGTTCAACTCCTTGAGCTCATCAATGGTGGATGAAACTCATCAATGATAGAATGAGCTTAGACATTCAGATTTTCTCAGATGTAACAAAAGTTACCAAAGAAAAATGTCAGGTGAGTTCTTCCACAACTAAACATGGAAGAGGAGCAATCAAAAGACCATTTTTACCACAATGAAACGTGGGAGATAAAGATCAAAAGATACTCCAGCATGCAGCATTTCAATAGCAAATTTAATATTAAAATGCTATAAAAATCCAACAATTTATTTAAAAAAAAATAAACAATCATTCAGCTAAATCAAAACTTGAAAATAGTCAAGTAGAAGAAATAGAACATTGTCCCAAATTTTCTAATACTACTTTATTGAGATTCACTTAGGGATTTCTCGGTTGATCAACAGGCTTTTCCAGATCTTTACAATTGACATTGCTACGAAATTTCTGAGAGATGTAGAAGGACAAAAAGAGTTAGATCATGAATATATCTAATTATCATATGAACTACAAAGTCATTTTTAATGAAAAATATTGTTGATGTTTGATGATTAATGAACGATAACAATCTTTTGAAACAATATGAATTAAAGATTGAACATAATGTTATTTCATTGAATTGTCGCTAAAAAAATATTGAAATTAGCAATGATTAATTAACTTTTATCAGTAAACAAAGTCTATCTCTAATCCTTTTAATTACTGAGTGTTTTGATAAGGATTTCCAAAACTAAA
Source organism: Capsicum pubescens (assembly GCA_030864215.1). Classification (NCBI taxonomy): domain Eukaryota; kingdom Viridiplantae; phylum Streptophyta; class Magnoliopsida; order Solanales; family Solanaceae; genus Capsicum; species Capsicum pubescens. The sequence continues at coordinate 41,348,117 of CM061543.1, forward strand.
GGTTGAATAATGTCGAATATTTATTGGTGAAAGTGATATGTCGAAATATTTTTTGGTGAAAGTGATATAACATTAATTTTTATTTTTTTGCTATAGATATAAAATTTTAAAATTAAATAGTTGTAGAAAGAATAACTTTTCAGACAAGTGTGATAAAAAATAGTTTCAACCAAAACGTTTTGTAAAATAAAAATTTGAGAAAATAACTTTTATAAAATAATTTCCTTTTGCAGAATAATGGCAGTAAATGCATTCAAAAGTTACATAATTTATCACTTCAATTTTTTTAAAAACATACCTTGAGATGACTTATGCATCCTTGTAAGATCAGGAATATTCATCATTTCCAGAATATCCTTTGGGTAACATTCTACATGATCCATAAGTATGCAATATTATTTAATATCTAAAATATTTTCAAATCAAGCAGAGGCACATGTAAATACAAGATGATATACATAAGTATAAATTTTAGATATTCATGTTGCTCTTTAGAAATAAATTGAAAAAATTAATTAATAGTAAAATAAACTTACTTTCTTTATCAAGTTGTTGTAAACTTTTTATGAATTTGGCATGAGATCCCCAGTCCACTTAATATTGTCCTTTTGCTTAACATCCTTGTTATTTTGGAGGTAGAGATGAGCTCTATCTGTCATAGCTTGCTTTTCTAAGAGTTCATTGTGTTCATCACATACAACTGTACAATTATTTTAAGAAGATATCAATTAAAATTGAATTATATCATACATTAGACTAGTTAACTTCACATATATTTATGAAATTTTTTAATTATAAAAATAACATTACAAGACATACTAAAAATAGGAGTTAGCAATGGATAGTTTATGTCGCTAAACAATAAATTATTCCTTATTAATTCTATTTAACGATGAATTATGTCAAATTCTTTTAGCTCCGAACTATTTAATGATATATAATGGTGAATTTGAGAGAATTTTTTTCATAGTGTATTCATAATTGATTTATGCACAATAGATATCATAAGTTAAAGAGTATGGAAAAAAAATACTTAGGGAGGGGAAGTATATCCAAAGCCATAGCTCTAGCCAAAAGTTTAAAAGAATCTAGATTCTGCGAGTGGACATTTCAATTTTTGTAGTTTCTTTCGAGAGTATTGACATTGTTGTTGAAGATGTATCAATCATGATAACTGTATCAATACATTTTCAGTAAAATAAATTATAAGAAAAATTACTATGAAGATTTATTTCTCATATACAAATTTGATATTAATTTTCAGGGTTTATTGCCACTCTTTAATTTATCCGATTGCACATACTTAGGGCTGGGCATATTTTGGTTTAAACCGAAAAAAAAAAAACGAACCGAAATTTAATTTTGGTTTGGTTTTTCGGTTTTTTGGATTGGTTTCGATTTCAAATTTTAGAAATTTGGTTAAACGGTTTGATTTTTCTATTTACAAAAAAAAAATCGAATACATCGAAAAATAGAAATTATATAAATAATATATTATAATATATATATATATAAATTAATATTTATGTAAATATACTAAAAATATAATATAATCTGATATAACATATAAATATATAAATTATAATCATTTAGTAACCCTAAATCCTAATATACTGCTTTGCTTTAGACCCTAACATTAACGTGAAGGTTGCAGCGGCGCTCAACGATCCTCGGTTCGTTAGTTCATTTGAAATTTCAACATCGCCAATGATAGCCGTTTGCTCAGTTCGTCACTGCCGTCGGCAGTCGCTGCCGAGTGCGGCCACTACCATCACACCATCGACGATGACTCAGTGAGGTCGATATTTATGGTTATTTCATGCGTGTTGAATTAATTATATTTGGGAATGAAAAATATGTTTGGAACAAAGATTATTTTTCTAGAAAAATCATCAATTTTAATTGCTCACTACTTTAATCATTAAAATCGAAATAAAAATCTGAAATAACCGAACTGAATTTATAAAAACCGAACCAAACCGAAATAATTTTGGTTTGGTTCTGGTTTTCATTTTTATCAATTCGAAAATCAAAAAATCGAACCGATATTCAACAATAAAACCGAACAAACCAAATGCCCACCCCTACACATACTAATAAAAACTTATATTATAATCAATATTTTCAAATTTTATACATATTTGCATAAAAATTTAAGTAACGTATATTTAGAATGAAAAGTTGAATCTATTAGATAGAATAGGAAAAGCATAGTGATGACACACACAAGTATCATACCATTTCAAGTTTGAAAATTATTTAAAACAAGAAATTTGAGAAAAAAGGCCAATTAAGCTTTTTGATATCAACAAAGTGAATTCAAATTTAAATTAAAATATCCTATCATAATGAAATCATACTTTCACAATATTTGATTATTTAAATAAACTTAAACATGAATATGTATTTTGAGTTATTATTGTTATTATGTTTAAATGGAAAAGTAAAAATAATTAGAATTGCATTGATTAAAATGTCATGTTTATAATATAAAATTAAAAATTAAAATCAAAATACTCAAAATTAAAATAAAACAAAACTAACGATATCACTTCCTTTATTGTGTATGCGTATTACTTTTTTTTTTTTATTCTGGTGTTTGACATCTATATTTGAACCCGATTATTGTGGATTCGTGTGCGTGAGGTTCATTCAGAGGAAGCACTCCCTATTAAGAATCAAATCTGAGACCTTTAGTTAAGAAAGAAGTAGCCTCATTCGCTGCACCACATTCTTTAGTGGTTGTGTTACTTATCTTTATCAAATGACCAACTTATCTATTCATTCTAGACAATCTAATAGAGCATATTTGAGTAAAATTGGATATACTTATTTTTACTGAAGGTAAAATATTAAGTAAAAATTACTGAAAATATGAGAGTTTATTGAAAGTTTAATATATAAGAAGGAAAAGAATAAAGTCAAAATATTATAGAAGTAAAGATGCGTGAGATGTCAAAATGATTTCCCATGATAAAATAATATGTTAAATTAGAGAGGAAGAAAAAACTCCTTGAAATTAAGAGGAAAATTTCAATTAAAAAGAAAATTATTTTTCATGAAAATCATATTTTCTTCCTTTTTTTTCTACACCTAATATAAGATAAAAAAAAATATTTGGCGATCAATAATAATAATAATCAAATTGGTGTTTCTCTTGGTCTTTCTCTTCCCGCTCTTTTTCCTAATCTTGTGTCGCCTCTGCCATCCGAATGATTGTTTTAAAATGGTAGATAGATTGTATAAATCAAAAGATTTGCACCTTCAAAAATTATTCTTAAGAGATTTAGTTATTTTCTCCTCCGATTCTATATCACTTTGACCTATTGACAAACATTATTTATTCTTCCCTTTTTCTAAGAAAAGATCAAGTGTAAAACAATTTTGAGTTGATTAAATAATTAATAAATTAGTGTCCCTTCAAGGAGATTTGATATAATTGAAAGGATACAAATTTTAAGATAAAACTATCGTCCTCCTCTGAAAAGTCATATACTATTTATGGGGAAAGCTAATTGAATAAGTGGCATGCTTATAGTAAGGATAAAATAAATTATCTAATTCAATTCTTTATAAACACATAAAATTCATTTTAACTAGTAAAACAACATAAACAAACATAGAAATGATGTTATGACAACTAACAAAAGAGAAATTCATAATTTATAAGATAAAAATAAAATCTTAAAAGAGATCGATGTTAAAATCGCAGATGAGAAAATTATAAACATATCAATTAAATCTCTTTTAGAAAGAAAATCACATATAATTTGTTTATATCAAAGAATCAAAGATTATAAGTTTAATATAGTTTTTTAGAGATGTTACCTTTATAGTCCTTACACTTTAGCAAATCAACAATCTCGATAGCAATATTATTGATCTGACTAACTAGCATCATGTAAACTTTATCTATCATTCCAAAATAAGCAGTTGCCACTGGATTATCGCTATCAGAGTCGTCTGCAATGAAATTGTATTGATAATATGGTGTAACCCTAATGAGCAGAGGGAGGACCAATTTATAGAGATTGAGACTTAATCTGGTACGTCCATCAAATAAATGGTGGACGAACAAGATCTATTTTTTATTAAATATTATTTATAGACTTTATATTAATTTATCCACAAATAAAAAAAGGGGAAAAATCAAAATATACCATAAATATATCAAAAGACATTGGTTACCAAAAGATATCAACCACCCTTTTTTTAAAAATAAAAAATAAAAATTAAACCCCAAAAGAGAAAAGTACAGACAAAAGGGGCTGGACGTTACCTTACCATTCGTAATGAGGTAACAAAACCTAGACTAATCAACAAGCGTGCAAAAAATAAGAACTAGATATTCTGGGATCATCATAGAGTTTATGTTACACTCTATGATAATATTACAAAGAAGGATGCTTAAGTAATAAAAAAATATAAAAAAGAATGAGAAGTTTGAGTTATCAATCACGAACTCCTTTTTTAAAGAGTATGAACTAGAAAGGAATGTTGTCCCATCTAAAGTACATTGATATATTCAATCCTTGCCTTCTTCTTCGAACCTGCTCAAAATCACTTGAAAATTCATCACTTCTTGAATTTTTGGGGTATTCTTAAAAGTTTTTGACAAAATCACTTGAAAATTCATCACTTCTTGAATTTTTTGGGTATTCTTAAAAGTTCTTGAAAATGTCGCATGATTTTTCTTTGCCAGTGGTGCCTTGGATCAAACTCCTCTGTCACCTTATCATCCCAACTTCGATTTTTATCGTGATATATTTTGATCTTTCTATTTCTTTGTTGTCCAGGAGAGATATCAACATCCCTAGCTGCACTTGCAAAGCATATATCAACAAGTTTTCATCCTCACTTTCCTCAAATATGTCATTTTTTTGGAGGTTTTCAAAACTCTTTGGAGACAATGTATCACTTCCCACCAATTGTTTGGCAGTATGAATTGGAGAAAGGGAATTTAATACACCACTTGAAGTTTGCTTGCAACTTGATGATTAATTATGAAAAGAAATTTAATACTTTATCCACCTCTAAATTTGATACAGGCATTGTAGGATCATTTGGATTAATTTGTGACCAACTTTATCTGAGAGAAGATGAAAAGGATTTGGAAGAGAGATGTCATTTGGAGAAGAAGCTCGAGATCATGGAACATTCCTTGCTAGTTGTACATTAATACAAGAAGGGAGAGCCATTTCAAATGCCTAAATATTTTTTATGTGCCATCACGGTGCAGTCCTTGCCAATACTGTTATCCACACAAATTTATTTTGTTCATTGATTCATCACCAGTAGCATGTTTTTTACTGATAGAATATTCAAACGGAGTAGAATTAGAAGGTAACCGCAAATTATCAACTTCTGAATTCTTATCCATTAATTTCTCAGCGACATTTAAGCACGAATACTGCCCAAAATATTCACTTCTGGCCACAACATCGTGAATATGGTCCATATCTGACTATGACGTCTCACCAGTCATCAAATTTGGAGGTTTTAAAGATGTATTATGAACTTGTTCATCAATGTGTTGTTCAACGATAAAGTCCTGGCTTGTAGTCCATATTTAGTTTGATGAAGAGACTAAGACCTTAGAATTCTCTTGAGATTGAACCATCAACTCACGTGCATCCACATCACCTATTGCTATTATTTGCAACAGTTTGTTGCTGCTGAGAATCAACATTTGATGCAGCAAACTTAGCAACATTGTTATGGACCTCAACATCTGGACGGGAACTTGCCAACAAGTCTGGTTGTTGGTTCTTTTCATGAGGTCTTCGATCATCATCTTCCCTCCCTCTTTTCTCATTCAAAAATTCTCTCAATTTTTTTTGAAATTTTTCTCTAGTAGCTTCTTCTTCACAACCTTCGCCACCGGTATTCTGGATAGTATCTAGCTTCTTTTTTAATATTAAACATGTACCTTCATTATTCCCTTGGTGTGTGCAAAAATTACATTACAAGGTTAAATTATCATAAACAATTTCCTAAAAATTTTCTAAAAGTTTACCAGTTTTATTGCCCGGTCAAATATTGAAATGTTATTCGCTCCGAAGTTTTTCAAGTCAAATATTGGTCTAGCAGTGCTCGGTATGGACTTACTTGTGTTGCTTTGTCTATAGCTATTGATTTTCCGATTGTTGTTGCTATAGACAATAATGACCTCTTGGCAAATAGATGTGGAGCCAAGTTCGGCCAAGAAATCCACACTGCCGCCTTAGTTGTTTCTTATTTGTGGTTTAAATAGATAAATAATGGGAATATCCTATATTGGTGCTCATTTCCATTCTAAAAAAAATATTTCACTGGTCTTACAAATGTAGTCCTATAATTATCATATTGATCGCACCTTAGCAAGAGTTGTCGTGGTGCCAATGAACCAATTAGACAATGACCCTTGATTCCAAAATGTTTCGGTAGCAATGTTCTTAGGTCCTTCAAATCTGATGCACCTGAAGAGAGTTTAATCACAATTTCTCGATGCAACCCTTCCTTGTTAGCAAACACTTCTCTTTCCTCCATTGTAAACTTGAGTGTATGTTCACCATGAATATATTCAATTGGTTTTAGTTGAATTCTCGTCATATTTTAGGCAGCTTGTCTTGGATTTTGTAATCCAGAATATGATGTTTGTGGATTAGAAGTAGGGTTTAGTTCTCCCACAACCATAGACTGGGGAGAGATAGACGCGGCCATTGCTTCCCTAAGTTTGTATCAGAGTTGGCTGGAGAGAGAACAGAGAGAGAGTCGCTTACTTAAATTTGTTATCAACCATCCCTAATTTCTCACTTAAATGATTTTTTTTTCTCATTTCGAATGAAAATATTAACTATTCAACATAAAAATGTCTCAAGATTTTTAATGATTTTCTATATATATATATTTCAATATTTAATTTTTAAAATTTTAAGAATAATTTATGTATAGTTCATATAGAAATTACTTGGAACTTTTCTCAGAATTTTCATGTATAAGTCTGGATAAAATCAATATGAAATATCAATATCCCGCTCAAGGCTTACTTGTACATATTTTAGTATATGAAATGTGCATAAAATATGGTACATATAATTAACTTACATTTTTTTTTATTTGTTACGCGTTTAAAATCTATATATAAATTTATGCATCTTTAATTTTTTTCCGTTTATACATGTTTGTATGTAAGAAATTTATATACAAACTGATGTGAATCATGAATACGAGATTGTTCACTGAATTTGCTATTACATTAAAAAACCATGGATATAAATAAACTTGTTTTGTGAATGGATGGTGTCTAAAATATGCTAAATTTTACTAATTTAGGTGTACTTTATTTTCTGGGTTATGAAGTTTGTATAAAAATTGATGTATCTTTCAACGCTGTTAGTTGCTTGGCAAGTTGTATTATTCGTTAATAAATACACACAGAAAGGTATAAAATATGATTTTTGTAGACACCTAATTTTGTCACTCCCCGATATCACTTTTACTCAATTTTACCTTATCCTATTGTGTACCCTCAACCATGTAATTATCCCTTCATAAAATGACAAAAATAACAACCCCTAACAATTTTTATCTTATTTTTAATTTATCCTAACAAATTTTATCCTAATCACCTAATCCTGACCCCTACCCCACCTCACCCCTACCAACGTACCACCCCACGCACATTTTATCCTCACAATAATAAAAATAGAAAAAAGGGGGCCCACAGTAACAAACGGAAAAGGCATATATACACACATAATCATCACAAAGGACCCACATCATCATAGCCATTCTCTTGTACACATACTCCTTCATTAACGATAACACATGGGGGATTTTTTTTGTTTGGGGGGGTGGGGGGTTGCCTCTTATTCATCATCTGAAGGAACACTCTATTTCTTGTAATTGGTACGTAAAATACCACTTAACCTTACCACAAAAAGCATGACCCTCACCTTAATTGTTCCATGCTTTCTTAGGAAGGGGTAGACTCACACACACAGTAACATACATACACGCACAAACACCGAATTTTCCATTTTTAGGGAGAGATTGGAACAGAGAGGGAGAGAGATCGTAGAAGCCAAATCGAGATAGTGTTAAGTAGATAAAAGAGATGCGAGGGAGATAGCATAAAGGGGGAAGTGATCGGAAATGGGCAAAACCATCCAGAAAATGTTGGGACTCGCCAGAATCCATCTTGACTCGTCATTTTTTTGCCACAGCCTGATCTCACCGGAGCTCAGGCTACACGGATTGTTTTCTTCTATCGTGTTGACTGGGTTTTGGGTTAGTCTATTCTCGCAGTTCTTTTTGGATATTGGATTTCGGGGTCTTCACGATTAAGTGGTCAGTATTCGTGGATTGGAACTCTGTTCATCTCAATCGGCCCATTGCTGTCAATCTCAAATTCAGAATTTGATTTGGAGATTCGTGTTGAAGTTCTAGTTTGAGGATTTCGATTTCAAATTTATTTATTATCAACAAGGACAAGTTTCTTTGAGGTCCATTTATTCTCCTGATCTTTACTTTATCTTGATTTTTTATTGATGTTGTGGGTGTGGGTGATTTATGTGTTGTGTGTTTAGTTTGAATCTTCGTTAGTTGTTTGTATTTGATGTTGGTTTCGGATTTTGAGACGTGATTGGATAATTGAAGCATGCTCTAATCATGTGGTTAAAAATGGATTTGGGGTGGAATCAAAAGCTGACAAAAATTTCATAGTTAAATTTTGATCGGTTGTCGTTTTGTTCAATTCGGGATAAACATGAAAGTGATCGAGCTCATCTAGGTAAACATATGTCGGGTAGGCGAATTTAGGGATTGTGGATTGATGGAATACTTGAGTGGTGTGATTGAATGGTTTTTGACTATATTGCTTTGGGATCACTTGTATCATTTGGCCGGGGAATGCCCCGAAGTACTTTTATTATTTTATTTGGGGAATGCCCCGAGGTATTTTTGTATCCGGAGGATGTTCGTGATGAAGGCCCAAGGCCGCGGGTAAAACGTCGGAGCATAGTTTTGTATATGTTAGAATAGGATTTATATTTTTTGCATTTTTTTACTTTGGACTGTATAATTGGACTTAACATTATATTTTGAATTTTGATTTGGTTTGTGTTTGTTTGCTTGATTGTTGCATGTTATGTGATTTATACATTCGTAGTGTCATAATTAGCCGATACGCTCCACCAAGCGACCGTGGTCGAACCAGGGGATCGAGGGGTGCCTAACACGTTCCCCTCGGTCAACAGAATTCCTTAGCCGGAATCTCTGATCGCAGATCATTTTAATGAGTCAAATCATTTTAAAAAGAATTTTCCAACAGTGACTTGGCACACCGAATTTATGTCAAGTGGGGACTCTTAATTTTGAATGTTAAAGTAATCCTTTTTTAGAACAAATCTTCATTTTTGTCACTTACTAATAAAAACCCTTTCAAACCATAAAATGAATCTTTTTGGAGTTAAAAAAGGGGTGTGACAATTTTCATAAAACTTCAGATAACAATTTTGTATCAACTGTGTAAGAAAAATTATTCATTGAATTTGTTATTTCCTACAAAAAGAATTTAAAAAATCAAGAATGAAAATATGAAATTCACGTTGACTAACGTATAAAAATATATGAAATTCACGTTTACTAAAGTACAAAATTTTGTTTCACAGATAAAATTTATATTGCAAGAAAATAAGGAAAAAATAAATATTAGTGTATGAAAAAATTAAGAATAAAATGTGGATTTCAACAATCTGATCGAAGTGTACGCAATGAAAGCAATTTAAAGTAATTATTAATATCAATGAAAATAAAGTATGAAAGAACTAAGAAACGCATATGAGAGAAATTTATGAAAAGACAACATTATTAAAGTTTTTGAAAGGATTAACTAATATAAAAAAATTATTTAAGAAAATGAAAGAAGGAGAAATTTAGGATTTCTTATAATCCTTTTACCGTATTTTCTTTTTTTTCTTTTTACTTTGTTAAGTGGAGGATTTGAGTAAAAAAAAGTATAAAACAGTTAGGAGAAAATTAAGAATTTATTATCAATCCTTTATTTAAGAAAATAGATGAGGGAGAACGATAAATTCAAATACTTAAGAGAGATTTTAACTGATATATATATATATATATATGTATATTTATGTATATTTATGTATATATAATAGAATTTTTTTTAAATGTTTTTTAAAAAACTGCTATAGCTTACAATTAAAAACTTAATTCAACAAATATAAAAAAAAATATAGCTACAGTTTACAATAAATAATTTAAAAAGTACATACAAAATAATTTACATAAAATAATGGTAAATTGACACAATGTAACAATTTATGATTCAATTTGACATCAAGTAACAATATTTAACATTTCTAGCCGAAATAAATAACCTATAAACTTTTTTTCTCGCTTTCTATGAATTGTTCTGCAGTATATATGAATCATTTTCCAGTTTTTTTGGAAAATCAAGTGATCTAAGAATCTAAAGGAAAAATGCACCAGTTTTTTGTTCCCCAATTAACGTGCATGCATGCGGTGCAGAAACAACTGTAGAAATGTGAAATGCTGCCTCGAAAAGGATGCAACCCTTCGAGGAAATAACACACTATTTTGAGAAAAGGTATGATTGTTTGGATGGTTGTGATTGTTCGGAAAAGACACACTGTTTCGAATGGACAGTGTTAGGAATCAAGCAGAAATAAAGCAAATCACAAGAAGAAAGAAAATAAGAACACACAGATTTACGTGAAAACCCTAGCGAAAAAAACCACGGGCAGAGGCAGAGGATGTATCACTATAATGAAAGGAGAGGAGTACAATGTGGAGAATGAGTATTTTATGGATACCCAAAACAACCCAATAAATGTACTTATATAATATGTGCATACAAAAAAGTCCTAGGCCCAAAAAACATAAAGGTCTACAGGCCTATCTGCCTGATCCCTATGCTACCACCACAGACCCCATTGAAAATCACAAACATGGATCGTACCGCGAAACTTTCTGGGTTGGATCAACAAAATTCGGGTCACAACTCTAACAATCTCCACCTTGACATGAATTCTAATTCAGAACTTAAATCCATTTCAAGACAAACTCTCCACCTCTTCCACAAAAGCCCCTAAGGGCACATCTTAACAGCTAACACTAACTAAGTCCAAGAAATGCTCAAACTTGGCACTTGGTAGTGTCTTGGTCATCATATCAGCAGGATTATCATGAGTACTAATCTTTCTCACCACAATATCACCATGAGCAATAATTTCATGCACAAAATAATACTGAACATCAATGTGCTTTGTCCTCTCGTGAACATCTGATCTTTCATAAGTAAGATAGCACTCTGACTATCGCAAAAGATCGTACTAATCTGTAAGTCTTTTCCAAGTTCACCAAACAAACCTTTCAACCAAATAACTTCCTTGAAGGCCTCTGTAATAGCCATATATTTTGCCTCAGTAGTTGACAAAGCAACCATAGTCTGTAAGGTAGCTTTCCAACTAATAGCACAACAACCAATGGTGAAAACATAGCCTGTAAGGGATCTCCTTTTATCATGATGTCCTGTAAAATCAAAATCAACATACCCGATTACTCCATCTCTATTTCACCCAAAATGCAAACAAACATCAGCAGATCCATGCAAGTATCTGAAAATCAACTGAACTGCTTTCCAATGTTCTTTTCTAGGATTTGCCATGTATCTTCTAACTGGACTGACGACATAAGATAAATCTGGTTGTGAACACACCATCGCATACATAAGAGACCCGACAGCACTAGAGTATAGAACTCGAGACGTATAGTCACACTTATCATTTATTTTTGGAGATAAAGTGGTCGAGAGTTTGAAGTGAGTTGCCAATGGAGTACTTACAGGTTTGGCATTTTTCATATTGAACCTGTGAAACACTTTTTCAATTTATCCTTTCTGACTCCAGTATAACTTATAATTCTTTCCATCTCTCAGAATCTCCATGCCAAGAATCTTCTTTGTTGCACTTAGATTCTTCATATCAAACTCTTTACTAAGTTAGGTTTTAACTTTTATTATATCTCTTATATCCTTTGCTACAATCAACATATCATCAACATACAAGATAAGAGAGTAATCCACAGATATTCTATAGTCTATGATATAATAATGTGGGAGTAATATTGTAGTGAGTTTTGAGAAATAAATGTGTGTTGTTTCGTTTATAAAGAGTAGTAGTGTTTTGACACTGTCAAGTTGTAATCACTATTATTGTATTCCTCCATTGAGTATTTTATTTACCCCATTATAATATTTGGTGTCGTTGTTACTCTGTTGTTATTGCTATTTTGTGTGGATATTATCCTGGGTGGAAATATTTATTTTCCCAACACTAAGAAAGTAGAAGTGGAGTAGAATAGATTATTTGTGCACGGACTAGGATGGAACCACTATGGTTTTGTTCATATTAAAGAGGAACTTGTTTCTAATAAATCTGGGTCAGGGGATGTGTTCTGAAATCAACCATGTCATATGGTATATAGAGTTTGCAATGATTGCAATAGTAGTGCTGGGTTTGGTACTTGCTTTAGTAGGAGGAGTGACGACGAGAGAGGACTTTTACCAAAAAGATTAATTTGAAGTTTCGAAGGGTTTTCATTATTAAGTGACAAAATAGAGATTTGTTTCGAAAAGGACTTTTTATATTTAAAACTCAGAGTCGCCACTTGGAATAAATCGGTGTGACAACTCACCTTTGGAAATCCTTTTCAAAATGGTTTTGACTCTATAACTGATCTGCGAACAGAGATTCCGGGTAAGGAATTTTGTTGACCAAGGGGAAGGTGTTAGGCCCCCCTCGATCCTATGGTTCGACCACAGTCGCTTGGTAGAGCGTATCGGCTAATTTGACATTATGAATATATAAACCACACAAAATCACACAAAACTATCAAACAAACAAAACAAATCCAAAATTATAGTGTCCAGTCCGATTATTACAATCTCGAAATAGAAAAATGCGAAAATATAAGCCTATTCTATTCTATGCTAATTCTAAACTACACTCCCTTTCTTTCTCTACCCGACGTTCCGGGTCTTGATCGTGCGTTATCTTCAAGTATATGGTACTTCAGGGCATTCCACGGATAATCAATACAAATCCCTCGGGGCATCCCCCGACCAAATGAATACAATAGATCCCAATGCATAAATCAAAACCATTCCACAAATATTTCATCATTCAACAATCACAAATCCTAAGTTTTGTGTGCCCCCTAACGCTTGCCTATCCTTACGATGGCCTATCTTATGCTACTATTATGTTCAACATAATGAATCAAAATTAATCCAAATTCAACGACATCCTTATCCATTTTATGTCCAACAATCGATTCAAATTACTTCATTAATCTCCGATTCCCATCCCTAAATTTATACACGATAGTTCAAAACATAAGAACAACAATCAATCCATATCATCATCAATTTCATGCTTACGACTACTTATTCAGGTAAAACAGCACCAATTATCAACAAAATTGTTCAGTCAACAAACAACGCACTACCATAACATCCATGCACCAAATATCATAAATAAAGAAGTCAAAAGAGTAAAGATTAGAAATGGACCTTCAAAGAACGAATTTTCTTGAGAATAATGTTTAAGAAGGCCCGGACTTAGAATCCTGAATAGAATACCTCGACAACGAACTAAAATCCAACTCGGTATTTGAGAAATTGCAACCCGCAACAGACCATGATGAACAGACTGACCCAAACCATACGCAGTACCCACATTGACTGATTTCAAAATTAATTTGGATAAAAATGGGTGACGCTACTGTTGTTCACCTGGACGCCATAAATCGATCTGGACCAAATTCAAACCAGTAAGACAAACTCAATACGAACTCCTAAATCAATAATTTTGAACAGAATTGCGAATCCAAAAACAAAACTAGTTTGACCCAGAATAGGAATTGCAAAAACAAACCACGCACGATCCCATTTCAGATCCGACGAAAACAGACCACCCCTCCCGAAATCCGGCGAGCTGATCGGGTTTCCCCTCACTTTTTTTGTTTTCTTCTCAGTTTTTGACCTCTGACCTCCCTCTCTCTCACACGATTTACTCTTGTTTCCGACTATTTTTTGTTCTCAATCTGGGTGCGTGGATGGCAATGTGGATTTCACTTTGGTGAGGGTGCTTTTTCGGTGACAGTGGTGTGTATATGTGATACTATGTGTAGTTCTCTTGGGACCAAGAAAAAGGAAAAAGAAATGGAGTATGTATGTGATAGGTGAGGTCCTACGTGAGAATGCGTGTTGTTGTGATCGTGAAGAAGAAAAGAAAATTCTTCACTGTGTGTTGTGCGTCTATGGTGAAGAAGCCATGGAGATTATTCTGTGTGGGTGTTGAGAAAGTGAGGAATTTTTGAAGTGTTGTTTTGTGCTCATGGTCAATTGAGAGTGGTGAGTATATGGGTCTATGTATATGTGTGAATTGTGTCCCCCCTAATTCTCCTCCCTCAATTTTGTATTTAGTTTAAGTATTTAAAAATGGAAAAGATCCCTATGAGCTATATCCCCCAATTCCCGTGGGGCCACGTTTCTTTTTTGTTGTATGTGTAATTTGTTATGGACAAAGAAGAAAAAAACGTGAGATGGAAATGGGTGGGGTCACGTGGGTATGTAGGGTAGGGGTAGGGTGTGGATGAGGTGTAAAAATTAGTTAGGATAAGGGAATATTTTGGGATTGGTGATTTAATTTGTTAGGCTTTGTTGTATTTATTTTCTTGTGGGAAAAGTATAGAATGGGTTAGGGTACAATAAAGTGAGGTAAAAATGAATAAAATTGGACTTGGGAGGGACAAAATTAGGTGTCTACAGCATGCCCCCTTTGAATGTAAACATGAAGTATTTTCAGACAAAGAAGTAGACAACGAGACAAAATTTTATCCCGACCATTATTCAAAAAGAATGAAACAGAAGGAAGGAGGGAATCCAAATCTTGACTTTGGACATCATACTCATCCCTAGTTATGAGGGAATCAAGTCACAGGTATCTCAAAGAATTGGAAAAAGAGGGACTATACCGAGTTGGAGAGTCGAGTGAGGTTCCATCGAGGTTCCGGTCCGCGGCTCTATCATTACATCAAAAATGAAAATTACGAGTTAAAAAATAAATAAAATTACAAAAATCCTACCTATGCAGCTTCTTTTGGACTCTTGACATGAGTTTCATCACCCTATTCTTCAGGCGGGCTCCTGACTTGCAATTTCTTCAACTTGTTTCCTGACTTTCAATTTCCTCACCCTGTTCTCCAGGTGGGCTCCTGACTTGCTATTTTTTAATTTGTTGACTTTCAATTTCTTCACCTTGTTGTTTGACTTTCCATTCATTCCCTCTGTGCTTCGGGCAGGCTCCAATGTTGCTTGAATTATCAAAGTAAGTAAGTGTGTCTCCTTACAGATGTTGCTTGAATTACTAAAACAAGGAAGTGTGTCTCCTTACTAATGCCGCTTAAATTACCAAAACAAGGAAGTGTGTCTCCTTACCAATGTTGCTTGAATTACCCAAATAAGGAAATGCATCTCCTTATAAATGTTGCTAGAAATACCCAAACAGGAAAGTGCGTCTCCTTACCAATGCCTCTTAAATTACCAAAACAAGGAAGTGCGTCTCCTTACCAATGCCGCTTAAATTACCAAAACAAGGGATTGTGTCTCCTTACCAATGCTGCTTGAATTACCCGAACAAGGTAGTGCGTCTCCTTACAAATTTTGTTTCAATTGTCCAAACAAGGAAGTGTGTCTCCTTACAAATTTTTCTTGAATTGCCCAAATAAGGAAGTGCATCTCCTTACAAATACCGCTTGAATTACCAAACGAGGAAGTACGTCTCCTTACAAATACCACTTGAATTACCAAACAAGAAAGTGTGTCTCCTTACAAATATTTCTTAAATATCCCAAACAAGGATGTGCGTCTCCTCGAGATATTGGATTATGAGCTTCACAGTGGTTTTTGATTACCAGACCTGTGCAATAACATTGCCTCTTTCATTTGTAGAAATGAGAATATTACAGCCTCTGATGTCTAGGCTTTGAAATTCTTGATCTAAATGTAACATGTGTTCCTATTTCTTACAAAGAAACCATGTGAGTTTAAAAACATGGTGGCTGGTCTATGCCTTTAGCTTTCGCAAAAATTGTTCTTTCCCCCGTCACATTTAACCTTGCTTCCAACCATTATCATATGTCATCGACTTGCTATATCATTGACCAAACTCAGATTATCAAGACTAACCCTGAAACAAACACAGAATCTCTGCTTTGTCGTGCTTCTCAGATAAACCCTTTGAACTTTGGTATTTCCATGAGTTGCCAGACTTGTCAGTTGACAAAAATTTCTGCATGTCTTATTTCCGCTCACAATCATGTCTCTTTTATGGGTTGGCCTTTTTTCTTTCTTTGCATAATTGAAGAAGCTGGTAGCTAGTTTTGAAATCTTTTCTCACTTCTTTTGATATGGACTTGACTCAAAAACAAGGGAAAAATGACGATGACTTTTATTTGGACAACTGACTCAAGAAAACAAAATAAAAACAAAAGAATAAATAAAACACAATGAATGTCCCCATTTGAAACAAAGAAATGAAAAATTATCTAGAAATGACAGTCAACTCTAATTATTATGCAATGCATTTCGGATTAAGTTGTCTTATCTTTCCATCAGAACTTTCTACCAATTGTTTTTGAGTTAATGGCCATGAAACTGAGTTGTTTCTTTAGTTCAATTGCCTTTAAGACCTCATTCGGCTAGTGACACCTTGAAGGGTTTTTACCAATAAGCCTTTCTCATTCCCTTTTTCTCAGTTCACCATTGTCTTATGGTGTTTGTAAGGGTTTTTCACCTATGAGACTCTTATTTACATTTTTTCCAACTCACAATCATCTTACAGTACCCGTGAGGGTTTTCACCGATAAGACTCTCTCATTTTTATCTCTCTCGACTTACTATCTCCTTATGGTGCCCATGAGGGTTTTCACCAATAAGACTCTCTCATTTTTATTTAACTCCTAATTCCTTATGTTGAGGAAGACAAGTAGTTCCCAAAATACGTCATCATATCTCTTGCATGCTTAGCCTTAACATTCTCAAAGATTGATCTGAAGGTCTTTCTTTGGTTGTACCTTGGCTTTTGGATAGGGTTAGAAAGAAAGGATGACATGAGACCTAAACGACACTTGAAGTGGGGTAGGAGTTACAACTTTTGGAATCGACTTAAACAATCAGGATTAACCTATGCCCCAGTTTCTTTGTCTAGGTGACTCTAAACTATTTATTTGGTTGGACCGAGCCCAGAGTAGGGCAGCCTACGTATCTCACCCTCGAAAGAGGAGAATCAGGTCACGCGTAGTTCTGGCAGCTTATTTTGCTTGATTCTGATTTCTCTTTTTCTTTTGCCTTTTTTTGCCTTTGTAATTTTCCTGACTTTATTTTTCTTGACACTCTTTTTTCTTTTTGGACACATTTTTTCTCTCTTTTTTTTTTGAAACTTTCTGACTCTATTCTTTTGCTCGGCACTTTTCTTTTGAGTTTTCCTGACTCTATCTTGATTCCAAAAGAGGGGTATGAAAGAAAATAGGACTAAAGCTCGAATGGGGTAAACAAAGGATGACACAATGTTTGGATAGCAGAATGAAATGCCTTCGTCATATCAATCCTTAAAAAATACAAGTACATATCATGCAATATGGAAGTGAAAGATGAAAGATCATTTGTGACATCTTTTGCAGCATTAACTTTGACTGAGTTTGTGCATCACTACTTCTTCCGCATACTCCACCTTTGTTGTACATTCCTCACATCGAATGACTCATGCTTTAGTGGAGCTAATTTTTCTGTCCCTCAGGATCACACATTCGCTATTTGACCTAATTGAGCAATGTTTTTCAATTTATGACCAAATTATTCTTGTGATTCTCAAAATAATTGCCTTAATTTTCAAAGAAGGATTTAACTTGTCACCAAATGTCTCAGCACACCTATTTTCTCAGATGCTCTCTTTTTCTAACTTTAACCCTCTGATTCAATGTTTCATGGTTAAGCTGGATTTTAAGATCTGACTAAAAATTCCCCAGGCATGTCATAACACTAGAATTAACATAAAATATGATGTACAAAGAAAACAAACATATATTTAAAACACAAAGGGAAAGGGACACTTCATTTTGTTGAAATAAAATTTAGATAGGTTTGAGCATAAAAGACACACGGACAAAACAAGATAGATCCCGAACTTCAACCTTGAAATAATTCAAAAAACAAAAAAGAAAACAAAAAAAACTACCAGACCTCTTCCTAGTAGGGAGAGGGGTGACTTCTCAATTGCTCAGCCTGACATCTTAGCCACTGGTTTGCATATCATCATGACTAGATCTTTCCTCACTGTCAATGGTCTGCACCATAATTGATTTATCTTGAATCATCTTTTCTATTTACCTTTTCAAAGAACGACAATCTTCAATACTGTGACCCTGAACATCAGAATGATATGCATGTCATACATTAGCATTAAAACTTCTTGAATGTAGGTCAGGAGTATACACAAGGAGAAGAGTAATCATGCCCTGCTTTACCAATCTCTGGAATAAACTTACATACAACTCTCCGATTGGTGTAAAACTATCCCTCAACTTTTGTCTCATTTCATCGTTTGGCTTAAATTGAAAACCAGGCCTAGAAGGGCTTTGGTATGTATGTGGAGTTAGATGTTTACTCGACAGAGTTGGCGCGCGCCAGTGTGGGTAAGATAGAGGTTGAACATATAGTTGCGCATTATACACTTGATATAGAGGTAGGGGAATGGAATATAATGGATTTTGGGAAAGATTCTATGGAGCTTGGGCATAAACTTTGGTTTGAGCCTATGGGTAATGATGGTGTGGTCCTCTTTCCCGCGCCTGTTGTCCAACTACAATGGCAGATGAATCTTCCTCATACTTATTCCCTCCGAAACTTCCCGAGCCTTTTTGAATTGCTTGAGCAGTCGCTTTCAATGTTGCAAAACTCACAATGCGGCTGGTCTTAATTCCATCCTCTATCATCTTCCCCATTTTGAGGACCTCAATAAATGGCTTGCCTAATGTAGGTAACAAGTGTTGATAATATGTTTCATCCTACTGTTGAATAAATACCTCTACTATCTTACTTTCTTTCATTGATGGTTTTACCCTAGGATTTTGTTCATGCTATCTAATCGCATACTCTCTGGAAGTCTCAGTATTTTTTTCTTCATATTAGTTAGGGATTTCTCATCAGGAATCAACTTCACATTGTATTGGAATTGTTGCACAAATTCATTAGCTAGGTCATCCCAACTAATCCACTTGTCGATGTCTTGGTCAGCAAACCATTCTGAAGCTAGTCCTGAAAAACTCTCACCGAAATATGCCATGAGTAATTCTTACTTTCCCCCAGCACCCCTTAGTTGGTTGCAATAACGTCTCAAATATGCTACAGGATCGCCATGTCTATCATACTTCTCAAACTTCGGCATTTTAAAAACAAAAGTAACATGAACCCCTGGAAACATGCACAGATCTTTATATAAGACACTTTTGTACCCCCCAAGACCCTAGAAGTCTTTCATAGACAGTTCCAAACTTCTTAGTTTTTTGGTCATTTTCTCTTGTTCTTCTGTTATAACAAGCTTCTCAATGTTAAGAGAAAATTCAGGCGGATGAGTATAGCCATAAGGATTAGTCGACTAAAATGTGGGCTCAATAACATGATGTTAATCAGCAAAAATATTCAATACAGGATCTCTCGCAGAGTGGGGAGGCACAACTTATGGATAAAACTCAAAAGTAGGAGCTTCGGGTAGGGGTGGTATTGCAAAAATATAAACAGTGGGTAGAGCCGAGCATATGGTAGCTTTGTGTTGAGGAGTGAGGAAATGAATATTGGAAGTGTTGGGATAGTGTTGCCCCGGAGCAGGTCCTGATGCATGTCGTGGTGTGTCAACAAAAAAAGAAAACTGTGTATGTGACACTGGAGGCAAGCTATAAAGATATTCCAGATTATAAGCGGGAAATGGAGGAGGTGGCAACCTATTAGCCCAAGATCGATGCATTTCTATCATAGAGGACCAGCCAAAATGCCACAAACCAACCACCTTAAACTAACTGAAAAAAAGATAGCAAATGCGTTAGAATTCAACTTTTTTTTTTCAAAATCTTTTTTTTTCCTATTTGAAAAGGTCACCAAAACCAAGAGGGGCGCCTACATATCTCACCCCCGAAAGAGGAGAATCAGGTTTGCGTAGTTCGTGAAGTCTTGCCAAAATGGCCAATTAATTTTTTTTCCTTTCTTTTTTTTCAGAAATATCAAAAATAACAAATTTTCAAAAGAATTGACGAAAATCTCTTTGCATTTTTCAGGTTTAAACTCCTTATACAAAACGAAACCTATGATTACCAAAGAAAAATCTTTTTGGGTTTTCAATTTTTGAATTTCATACGAAAATGAGACTTGAAGCTATTAACAAAAAATCTTTTTTGTGATTTTCTTTTAAAGATGTATAGGAAACACCTACTTTAAAGGAAAAGTGAAGAAAATCTTTTTTTGGATTTTTCAAATAAGATCTCCGAACCCACAATAGGCTGCCTACGTATCTCACTCCCGAGAGAGGAGAATCATGGGTGCGTAGTTCGCCCAGATTGAACAATTAAGGATTAAATGAAAAACTAAACCTTGAATTGAGAACACGACTAAATACATACAAATAAAATCTTTTTGGATTTTTAATTAGAAACTAACACCAACAACTATGAAAGAATTATTTTTTTTTGATATTTTTGTTATATAAAAATGTACAAAGCTCCTATTGAAAGGAAAAAATATTTTTGCAGTTTTCGAATTGTGAATACTTACTAAAGAAATAAAAGGAAAATCTTTTTAACGTTTTTGATTTTTTGGGAAATGAGTGCAAAAAGTAAAAAAAAATGTTTTTTTTTTAATTGTGAAAAACAAAAGTCATAAAAAACCCTAAAAACTACCAAATCTCTTTTTTTTCACTCTTTTTTTTTCTTCATTTTTTTCAACAATTTCTTGCCTACACACTTTGCTTCTAACTCATGCTTTTTCCCAGATCAGTTTGTCAAATTACCATGTTACCCTCAAATATACAACATTTAGCACGTAGGGATGCTTTTAGAGGTGAATCTCGTACAAATGGCCACGTGGGTCCCGCTAGGTCTCAATATGATGCAAATAAACATGACCTAAAGGCTGACCTATGCTGGGGTCCACTAATAAGGCTGTTCGGGGGAGCGTATGGTCGATAGTGGATTGCTTTAGCTGTCCACCTACTCCATACAACCCAACGGCTCCCACTCCTAAAATAAGGGTGACTCAACTATAGGTTGTGTACACACGTGTACTACGAACTTGTTGCAGAAAGAAAGACTCAGGTTATGCACATGATGCCAGATATAAAGCGGTAACACATAAAGTAAAAACTGTAAACAAAGAGCACGTAGGCACTCAATAATGATAAACAATGACACAAAACAACACAAACAAAATGTCTATACACCTATAGTGCCAAGCTAAGCCGATACAAAATTCATAAATAAGCTCGAATTCTGAAAAATCTCCAGCAGAGTCGCCAGAGCAGTCATACCCCTTTTTTTACCAAAAAGATTAATTTAATGTTTTGAAGGGTTTTCATTATTAAGTGACAAACTGGAGATTTATTTCGAAAAGGACTTCTTATATTTAAAACTCAGATTCGCCACTTGGCATAATCCGGTGTGCCAAGTCACCTTTGGAAATTCTTTTCAAAACGATTTTGACTCTATAACTGATCTATGAAAAGAGATTCTGGTTAAGGAATTTTGTTGACCAAGGAAAAGGTGTTAGGCACCCCTAGATCCCGTGGTTCGACCATGGTCGTTTGGTGGAGTGTATTGGCTAATTTGACATTATGAATATATAAACCACACAAAATCACACAAAACAATCAATCAAACAAATAAACAAAACAAATCCAAAATTATAGTATCTAGTCCGATTATTACAATCCCGAAATAGAAAAATGCAAAAATATAAGTCTATTCTATTATATGCTAATTCTAAACTACACTCCCTTGCTTTTTACCCAACGTTCCGGGCCTTGATCGTGCATCATTTTCAAGTACATGGTACTTCGGGGCATTCCCCGAATAAATCAATACAAATTCCTCGGGCATCCCCCGACCAAATGAATACAATAGATCCCAATGCATAAATCAAAACCATTCCACAAATATTTCATCATTCAACAATCACAAATCCTAATTTTTGCGTACACCCTATCGCTTGCCTATCCTTACTACAGACTATCTTATGTTACTATTATGTTCAACATAATGAATCAAAATTAATACAAATTCAACGACATCCCTATCCATTTCATGTCAAACAACCGATTCAAATTACTTCATTAATCTCCGATTCCCATCCCCAAATTTATACATGATAGTTTAAACATAAGAACAATTATCCATCCATATCATCATCGATTTCATGCTTACGACTACTTATTTAGGTACAACAACACTAATTATCAACAAAATTGTTCAGTCAACAAACAACGCACTACCATAACATCCATGCACCAAATATCATAAACAAGGAAGTCAAAAGATTAAACATCAGAAATGGACCTTCAAAGAACGTATTTCGTTGAGAACAATGTTTAAAAAGGACCAAACTTAGAATCCCGAATAGAATACCTCGGCAACGAACTAAACTCCAACTCGGTATTAGAGAAATTGCAACCCGCAACAGACCACGATGAACAGACTGACCCAAACCAAATGCATTACCCACATTGATTGATTTTGAAATCGATTTGGATAAAAATGGGTGACGCTCCTATTGTTCGCCTGGACATCGTAAATCGATCTGGACCAAATTCAAAACCAGCAAGACAAACCCAATACGAACTCCAAAATCAATAATTTTGAACAGAATTGGGAATCCAAAACCAAAACTAGTTTGACCCAGAATAGGAATCGTATAAACAAACCATAAATAAACCCATCTCTAATTCGACAAAAATAGACCACCCCCTCCCGAAATCTTGTGAGCTGATCGGGTTTCCCCTCACTTTTTTCTTGTTTTTTTCTCAGTTTCTGATCTCCGATCTCCCTCTCTCACACATGATTCACTCTTGTTCCTGACTATTTTTTGTTCTCAATAGCTAGGTGCATGGATAGCAGTATGGATTTTACTTCGGTGAGGGTCCTTTTTCGGTGATAGTGGTGTGTATATGTGATAGTGTGTGTAGTTCTCTTGGGACGAAGAAAAATGAAAAAGAAATGGAGTATGTATGTGATGGGTGAGGTCCTTCATGATAATGAGTGTTGCTGTGATGGTGGAGAAGAAAAGAAAATTCTCCATTGTGTGTTATGCGTCTATGGTGAAGAAGCCATTGAGATTATTCTATGTGGATATTGAGAAAGTGAGGAATTTTTGAAGTGTTTTTCTGTGCCCATGGTCAATTGAGAGTGGTGAGTATATGGGTCTATGTGTATGTGCAAATTGTGCCCCTCTCTAATTCTCCTCCCTCAATTTGGTACTTTTTTGAAGTATATAAAAATTGAAAAGATCCCTATGAGCTGTATCCCCCAATTCCCGTGGTCCCCCTTCCTTTTTTGTTGTATGTGTAATTTTTTATGGACATGGGTGGGGTCACGTGGGTAGGTAGGGTAGGGGTAGGGTGTGGATGAGGTGTAAAAATTAGTTAGGATAAGGGAATATTTTGGAATTGGTGATTTAATTTGTTAGGATTTGTTGTATTTGTTTTCTTGTGGAGAAAGTATAGAATGGGTGAGGGTACAATAAACTGAGGTAAAAATGAATAAAATTGGACTTGGGAGGGACAAAATTAGGTGTCTACAGCAAACACAGAGGCAAACGAAGATACCATGTCATGATTTTATACACAAATGATCAAACAATGACATGATAAGCACCACAGAAGAGTTCCTATGAACATGTTTTCTAACACGTTAAAGCATCCAATGAGTAAATAGATAATTAAATTGCATCATTTTAGGTACTTACAGGTGAGGAGCAATAAGAAATAATAGAAATAATAAAGACGAACACTTGTGAGAATACGATGCGGGGATCCCACTAAGCCTCCCAGAAAACCAAAGAAGAATATCTAATTGCTTTTGCATTAAAATAATCAATGATTTTTGTTAGGAGAGTAATGATTGTGTCACTTGCCCATTAACGGAAAAGAAGAGTTTTTTATATAGTGGGAGAGTAGAGAAGTAAAAGGTGAGGAATAGGTAATAAAATCAATCAGTGTCGATATGAAAGGAAAATAAAATATTCTGTAAAATCAGTCAGTAAGTTAATCAATTGAGTGGGCGAGAGATATGCTAATTCGTTGGTTAAGAAAAAAATTTCCTTTAAATAAGTGATCCAATCAATCAAAGGGAAAAGTAAAAAAGGTAAAAGAATATTCAAGAAAATTCAAATTTGTGGATTGAATCCCCAAGAGGAACAAAATATGTTAGGTTACCATAAATGTATACACACAATCTGTCAAGTATATGTAAAGAAAAATAAGAAAGTTCACATGGAAAATTTCTACCATAAATATGCAACCATAATGCCATTATTTTGTTTAGTAAAAAAATACAATAAACCAATCTATAAACATATTCTCATTCACATACAAGTTATAAATATTCAAGTAATATTTACTAAAAATGACTTAAAAGAAATAAAAAGTTGTCTCAATTTCAACAAGGAAACTGAATCAATTAACATCATACCAAATAAGAGAATCTTCAATTAGTAAAACATCTATTTACGACATGAAATCTCATCAACCAAATATGAGATAAAATAATAAAGTGTGAGTGTAAGGCAAAGTAAAAATCAGTCGCGTAATTATCCCTTCAACAATAACCCAATTCACATCAACACGTCAATAGTCCATCTCACTATGTAGGAATTATGATTAAGTGTCAAGACATGAGTATATGCTAAATTATTTCTAACGGCACCATTTATAGAAATTGGGGTTCATCACACATGACAATCTAAACAAGTAGTCAATAACGAATTATAAAGAATCGCACCAAAACATCAATCGGAATCCGTCAGTTTTAAACCTTAAACTTTGTCAAAGAAAACAAAAGAAGAGGATAGGATTAATCAGACATACAACTTCAAAATGTAAACAAACCTGTGGATAGGTTATTGAGAGAACATTTTTTTTTGAAAATGGGTCAGCGGTGCGGAGAAGGTTGGTGGCGGGTAGACGGTGGAGATGACTTGGGGAGGCGATGGTTGGTTCGCGGAGGAGGGTAGAGCGCAGGGGGGGTCTCATGGTGATGTTGGAGCGGCACTTGTGTGCTGGTTCATCGTCGGAAGGGGAAAACAGAGGGAGAGATAGTGATAGAGGTGGAGGAGGCTGGTGGTACGGCGCTGGAAGCGGCGAGGATGAACGGTGGGATGCGAGGGAGGGAGCTTTCATCACTGGTCGTTGCTGTTTTGTCGGAGATGGAACTTTCTCTGGTGGTTGAGGTGGCGGTGGCTCGTGGCAGCGTTAATGGTGAACGGAGGGACGGCGCCAGAGCGGGTTGGTCGTTGGCTGTTGTTCGACGGCGTTGGGGATGATTTTTCTAGTGGGAGAAGAGAGAGAAATTTATGGGGAGAAGGAGAGAGAGGCGGATGAGAGAGGGAGGTAGAGGCTGATAGGAATTAAAAATTAGGGTTAGGTTTGGGTTTGGTTGTATAAAAGGAAGATAAATGGGATTTAATCTCAGTCGTTAGATCAATCTTGATCAACGACTGACATTTAAGATTATGTGGAATTAAAAATGTGACTAGGATTATAATAGATTAGGCTAAAATTGACGTAAATATGGCTAAAATTGAAATAAATAAAATGTAAATTGGCTAGATTTGTAATAGATAAGGTAAAAAATAAGCTATAAGATAAATAAATTAGACAAATTGATTTAAAAAATAGGTCGTTATTTAAATTAAAGTAGAGATAATAATATAGAATAATAATAATAATTAAATAATAAATTATAATAGTAAATAATAAATAATAACATTTATAATAACGATGTTAATAATAATAAATAAAAATACTAATATAAATAAATAGTATTAAATAATGAAAAACTAGACAATGTGTTTTGAGAAAAAAAAATGTGAGTGTGCACAATTATGTGAAAAAATAATTTAATAAAATTACATAAAATATCGTATTTAAAAATTATAAAATGATGCTAAAAGATAATAAAATAATTTATGCTTTTTTTTGAATTATGAATGCGATACGTCAGTACATATTTAATATAAAAAAATTATGTATAAAAATATTGATAATTAAAATTAAATAATTTGATAAAAATAACAGCCTAAAACTGATATCGGGAGGTCAAAATTGGGTGTCAACACCCATCGCATGTATGGGGGTGTGTCTTTGAATGATCACCTAACTTTATTTAAGGAAATCATCTCTGATTTAGAGACTCTGGAGGTTAAGTACAATGAGGAAGTTCTAGGGTTAATTTTGCTATGTTCGCTGCCTGCATCATATTCGACCTTTAGGGATACGATTTTATATAGTCGGGATACCCTAACCCTAGCTGAAGTCTATGATGCATTGTTCTCTAAGGAAAACATAAAGGATCTTGTGAATGGGTCGATGACTCAAGGAGATGGTCTCATTGTTCGAGAAAGGACTCATGAGAGGAACTCTCGACGTGATAGCAAGAATAGGTCAAAATCTAGAAATAGAAACAAAACCTATAATTACTGCCAGAAGAAGGGTCATATCAAATCTGAGTATTATAAGTTACAGAATAGAAATAAATGGAAAGATGAAAACTAGAAAGAAAAAACACCCAGAGAAGTCCGGTGAAGCCAATTTTGTTGAAGATGGCAGTAGTGATAGAGAAAACTTGGTAGTTTCTGATGGTAACTCCAAACCCTGTGAGAATTGGATTCTTGATTCAGCTTACACATTTCATATATGCAATCGAGATTGGTTTACAATATACGAAATGGTCTCTAAAGGTGCTATGTTGATGAAAAATAACACACCTTATAATATAGCTGGTATTGGAATAATTAGGATTAATATGTTTGATAGGGTTGTGAGGACACTTGTTATTGTGCGGTATGTCCCAGACCTGAAGAGAAATCTTATTTCCTTGAGTACCCTTGATTCGAACGGATATAAGTACACTGGTGAAGGTGGAGTCCTGAAGGTTAGTAAAGGTGATCTTGTTGTGATGAAAGGACAGAGAAAAACTACTAATTTGTACGTCTTGCAAGGCTTTACGATTACAAGTGATGCTGTTGTTTCTACTTTCTCTCTATCAGATAGTGATATTGCTAAGCTTTGGCATATGCATCTGGGACATATGAGTGAAAAAAGGATAGCTAAACTAAGTATGAGAGGCCTTCTTGATGGCTAAAGTATCACCAAATTGGAGTTCTGTGAGCACTGCATTTTCGAGAAGTAGAAGAGAGTTAGATTCACTAAAGGCATCCACTCTACTAAAAGCACACTTGATCATATTCATTCTGATCTCTGGGGGTCCTTCTAGAGTACTTTCTAGAGGATGTGCTAATTACATGTTGACTATTATTGATGACTATTCCAGAAAGGTTTAGGTGTACTTCCTGAAGAAAAAGAATGATGTATTGCCTATTTTCAAGGAGTGGAAGGCTATGATTGAAAAACAAATAGGGAAGCAGGGAAAACTCCTTCGGACTGATAATGGTTTAGAGCTCTATTCTAATGAATTTAATGTTCTGTGCAAGTCAGAAGGAATTGTGAGGCACTTAACAGTTCTTCATACTCCGCAGCAGAATGGTGTGGCCAATGAATGAATAGGACTATAATAGAGAAGGTACGTTGTACTCTCTCTAATGTTAGTTTACCCAAGTCTTTTTGGGCTGAAGCTTCTTCCACAACTTGTCTTCTTATTAACCGCTCTCCTCCAGTTGCGATTAACAAAAAGACTCCACAAGAGGTATGGTTCAGTACTCCTGCCAGTTATTCTGATTTGAAGATTGTCCTTCTTATGCCCATGTTGATAATGGAAAGCTGGAACCTAGATCTGCCAGGTGCTTATTTATTGGTTATAAGTCTGGTGTTAAATGAAATAAGCTTTGGTGTCCAAAAAATAGAAAAGTTATAATTAGCAGGGATATTGTGTTCGATGAAACTGTCATGCTTTGGGCTTCGCCCCCAGATAAGCCTATTGACATGAACCAGCAAAAGTCAAGAAACCACATTGAGTTACAGATTAGATCCATACCAGTGCCTACTTCTAGTCTAGCCTGGAGATACAAAGTGATGTTATTTCTTCTTCACTACCAGTGGCACCACAATATTCTATTGCTAAAGAAAGACCTAGGAGAGACATTAGACCTCCTCAGAAGTATGGTGAACTTGAATTGGTTGCTTATGTATTGAATATAGAAGAAGGTATTGATTCCGGTGAAGAACCTTCTTCTTACTTAGACATATTTAGTTGTGATGATTCTAGCCGATGGATGATTGCTATGCAGGAGGAAATAGAATCACTTCATAAGAAAGACAGATGGGATTTGTTGAGATTCCCTAAAGATAAGAAAGATGTCTGTTGCAAGTGGATATTTAAAAAAAAAGAACATCGGGAGTTAAAGATGCTAGGTACAAAGCAAGACTAGTTGCTAAAGGTTACAGTCAGGTTTTAGGTGTTGACTTCACAAATGTGTTTTCTCCAGTTGTAAAGCATAGTTCGATTCGAGCCTTGCTTGATATAGTGTCCATGCACAATCTTGAGCTTGAGCAGTTGGATGTCAAAACTTCATTCATACATGGAGAACTTAAGGAGGACATCTATATGTAATAATCAGAGGGTTTTGCAGTCTCTGAAAAGTAGGACGATGTATGCTTGCTGAAAAGTCCCTTTTATGTCTTAAAACAGTCAACCAGACAGTGGTATAAGAGGTTTGACTCTTTTATGACTTCACATATGTTTAGGAGGAGGAGTTATGATAGTGTGTCTATTTCAAGGAGGTAAGTGATGGTTCGTTCGTGTATCTTCTCTTGTATGTTGATGATATATTAATTGTAGCGAAGGATATGAGAGAGATAAGAAAAGTCAAAGCCTAGCTCAGTAAGGAGTTTGAGATGAAGGATTTAGGAGCAACAAACAAGATCCTTGGAATGGAAATTCTGATGGATAGAGAGAAGTGTAAGTTATACTTGAGTCAAAAAAGGTACATTGAGAAAGTGCTTCACAGATTCAATATGCAAAATGCCAAACCTGTTAGTACTCTATTGGCAGCTCATTTCAAATTCTCGACCACATTATCTCTAAAGACAGATGATGAGCATGACTATATGTCTCAAGTTCCATACTTTAGTTTCGTTGGGTCTCTTATGAATGTGATGGCATGTTCACGACCAGTTTTATCGTATGTAGTCAGTGAAGTTAGCAGATACATACAAATACTGGTAAAGAACATTGGAAAATAGTTTAGTGGATTTTCAGATATTTGCATGGATCTGCTGATGTTTGTTTGCAGTTTGAGCGAAATAGAGATGGAGTGATCGGGTATGTTGATTCTAATTTTGTAGGAGACCTTGATAAAAGAAGGTCCCTTACAGGCTATGTTTTCACCATTGGTGGTTGTGCTATTAGTTGAAAAGCTACTTTACAGACTATAGTTTCTTTTTCAACTACTGAGGCAGGGTACATGGCTATTACAGATGCTTACAAGGAAGCTATTTGGTTAAAGGGTGTGTTTGGTGAACTTAGCAAAGACTTACAAATTACTACCAGGGGCGACTCAAGCGTATTGGTGGCCTAATGCGAAAATCAAATAGAGGCCTTAAACTTTTTAAAAAAATGATTTTTTTTTACTAACTCTATTTTCAAAATTATATAATCGATTTTTTCTAATTATTCTTTTTTAAGTAACAATATAATTAATGCATTTAATCTTTCTTGAGACATAATACTCTAGATATATGAACTTCTAATAATTCCTTTTTTATATATAAAAATATAATTTTTCTATAAATACTAATAATTTATTTTAAAAAAAATATATAATATATTATCGTGAAAAATGAGGCCCTTCAAATTTAGGGCCCTAAGGCGACCGCCTATTTTTTTTCTAAGGTAGAGCCATCCCTGATTACTAATATCTTTTGTGACATTCAGAGTGCTATCTTCCTTACAAAAAATTAGATGTTTCACGAGAGGACAAAGCACATCAATGTTCGATATCATTTTGTGCGTGAAATTATTGCTCGTGGTGATATTGTGTTAAGCAAAATTAGTACTCATGATAACCCGATTGATATGATGACCAAGACACTACCAAGTGCCAAGTTTGAGCATTGCTTGGACTTGGTTACTGTCAACAGTTAAGATGTGCCCTTAGGGATTTTTGTAGAAGAGGTGGAGAGTTTACTTAAAATGGATTTGAGTTCTGAATTAGAATTCGTGTCAAGGTGGAGATTGTTACAGTTTGTGACCATAATTCCGTTGATCCAGCCCTAAAAAGTTCGCAGTGCGACCCATGTTTGTATGGTTTTAGGCCTAGGATTTATTTGTACGCACGTATTATATAAGTGCAATTTAGTGGGTCGTTTTGGACGTTTTTAATACGTCATTCTCCTCATTGTATTCTCCATCATTCATAGTGAATTTCCTCTGCCTTTGCCCGTAGTTTTTCCGGCAAGGGTTTCCACATAAATCTGTGTGTCTTCTTCTTATTTTATTTTGTTTTGTGGTATTGCTTATTTTGCCTGATTATAATAGTGAAGTTGCCGAAGGTACTGCCTACTGTGCCATCAACCTGGCATCTTTTCGGTTGCTCTAATTTGCTTGATTTTGGGTTAAAGTACGGTGAGTATGCAATTGTTATATAGATTGTACCAGTTAAATTTCTTCCCTTTTCTGACTCGGCGTGTAGGATTCTAGGTCTTTTTGCTGATTTTTTCAACTGGACAGGTTCAACTACTGCTTAACTTAGAAGTGGCTCCACACCTCAAAATGTGGTAGGTAGAACTAAGGGAACAAAAAAAGGCTCGTCCGGTGGATGAAGCATCCTACATTTAGTAGGGTCTGGGGAAGGGCCATACCTCAAGAGAGTGATGGTTAAATCTGTGATCTATAGGCTGTAGGGGTACAATTTTACCGTTGCTTCAAGACTTTTATCAATTTTGGGTAAATTAAGCATATCAACCGCGGCACAAAAATACTATTGTAATAACTAATAGAAGGGACAACCTTTTTCAGTACCATCCCCATTTCTTCCTTGCTCCAGCCAGTCTCTCTGTTAATGATTTCAAAGTTTAGAAATTGCATATTAATGCATTTAAATCATAAGAACATTGAGATTAGCTTGCTGAAAGTATCATTCTTTACTGTTGGAGTTGTTCACCTTCCAGTTATTAAGCAATTCAAATAGTTCAATTACTTTAAAAGTAACAAAAATTAGTTATGTGATTTACTGTTATAGTGGGTTACTTTCAGTAATTTTGATGTGACAAGATAATTTTGTCACTTCAATATTACATATGTGAAATTAACACGAATTAGATGTACGTTACTAATGAAGTTTATATGTGCTTCAGGAACTGGAATTGGGGTGGAGATGGAGTAATTATTGGATCAATAATTGGATTCTTCCTCTTAATAAATAAGAGGAATGTGGGGAAACGAATGACTTATAAGTTACATGAGTTATAAAACATAAAGAGGAAGAACTATTAGTGAATAATTAGTGAGATGTAGCAAAAGAAAAATTCCACATTCATTCTTCCACAATTAAAAATGGAAGAGGAGTCATCGAAAGACCATTTTTGCCACAATGAAACATGGGAGATAAAGATCAAAAGATACTCCAGTATGCAGAACTTCAATAAACGTCAACATGCAACATTTCAATAGAAAATTTAATATTAAAATGCTTTAAAAACCAAACAATTCATTAAAAATAAAAAAATCATTCAACTCGATCAAAACTTGAAAATAGTCACTTCGAACCTGTTCGATACTTCCTTCTTCTTCGAACCTGTTCAAAATCACTTGAAAATTCATCACTTCTTGAATTTGTTGGATCTTATTAAAGTTGTTGACACTGTCGCATGATTTTTCTTTGTCGGTGGTGTCTTGGAACAAACTCCTCTGTCACCTTACCATCCCAACTTTGATTTTTACCGTGATATTTTTTTATTTTTCTATTTTTTTTGCCCAGGAGAGATATCGACATCCCGAGCTGCACTTGCAAAGCATATTTCCAGCATGTCTTCATCACTTTCCTCAAATATGTCATCGTCTTGGCGATTTTCAAAACTCTTTGAAGATAATGTATCACTTTCCATCAATTATTTGGCAGTATTAATTGGAGAAAGGAAATTTATTGCACCACCTGAAGTTTGCTTGTAGCTTGATGAATAATTACGAATTGCAAATTTATTCGGGACAAAAATTAAAGCTTGAGCATTAAGTTTGCTGCCAATATTATCCGCCTGATGTTTGTCTTCTTTATTTACCAAATCTGCCTAACAATGAGAGTTAGTATCACTTTGTTGCTCCTAACAGAATCAGGTTATTGATTTTTCTTTAATAGTTAAGCCACCTCTGGATTTAGTATAAGCATTGTAGGTTTTTTGGATTAATTTCATGACCAACTTTATCCGAGAGAAGATAAAAAATATTTGGTCGAGAAATGTCCTTTGGGGAAGAAGCTCGAGCATATGGAACATTCCTTGCTAGCTGCACATTAACGCGAGCAGGAGAGCCAATTCGAATGCCTAAATATTTTTTATGTGCTACCACGGTCCATTCCTTGCCAGTACTGCTATCCACTCCTTTGATTTTGTTCGCTGATTCATCACCAATAACATGCCTTTCACTGATGGAATGTTCAAAATGAGTAGAATTAGAAGGGGACCACAAATTATCAACTTCTGAATTTGTATCTAATGATTTCTTAGCGACATTCAAGCACGAATGCTGTCCATAATTTTCACTGCTCGCCACAACATCGTGAATATGGTGCATATCTGACTGTGACATCTCACGGGTCACCAAATTTATGGGTTTTAAAGATGTATAAGGCTCTTGTTCGTCAGTGTATTGTTCAACAATTAAGTTCCTCACTCGTAGTCCATATTTCATTTGATATGAATGGACTAAGACCTTTGAATTCTCTCCAGATTGGACCATCAACTCACGTGCATCCACATCACCTATTGCATTATTGTTTGCAATAATTTGTTGTTGCTGGGAATCAAAATTCGACGCAACAAGATTAACAACATTGTTATGGACCTTAACATCTGTATGGGAACTTGCTAACATGTTTGGTTGTTGATTCTTTTCATGAGGTCTTCGGTCTCCATTTTCCCATCCTCTCTTCTCATTCAAAAATCCTCTCATATTCCCTTGAAATTTTTCTCCAATAGCTTCTTCACAACCTTCATCACCTGCATTCTAGATAGTATCTAGTTTCTTTTTTAGTATCAAACAACATGTACCTTCATTATATCCTTGGTGTTTGCGCAAAAATTACACTCAAGGGTAGATTATCATAAATAATGTTCTGGAAACTCTCTACAAGCTTACCAATTTTATTGTCCAAATATCAAAATCATATTTTCTTTAAAAGTTTTTTCAGTAGGTCTGGAATCACCTTAATCCTAGCGGTGCTCGGTCTGGACTTAACTTGTGTTACTTTATCTATCGCTATTGGTATTCCGATTGTTGCTTCTATAGACAATAATAACCTCTTCGCAAATAGATCTAGAGCCAAGTTAGGCAAAGAAATCCATACTGCTGCCTTAGTCGTTTCTTCTTTGTAGTTAAAACCGATAAACCACGAGAATATCCTATATTAGTGCTCCTTTCCATTGTAAGAAAAATATTTCACTGATCTTGTAAAAGCAGTCACATAATCATCATATTGATCACATGCACCTTAGCAAGAGTTGTCGTGGTGCCAATGAACCAATTAGACAATGACCCTTGATTCCGAGATGTTTCGATAGCAGTGTCCTTAGGTCCTTCAAACTAGTGCACCTAAGGAAAGTTTAATCACAATTTCTTGATGTAACCCTTCCTCGATAGCAAATGCTTCTCTTTTCTCCATTGTAAACTTGAGTGTAGGTTCACCATGAATATATTCAATTGGTTTTAGTTGAGTTCTCGTAACATTTTGCACAATCACAATAGAATTTCGTTAACACAGAGCTCACAAATGTGCCTATTGAAGTTGATGATCATTTAGAGGACTACTTTTCTGCAAAGGATATAGAATTTTCTAGCACTGATGTAGATGTGCAGCCTTCTATGGTCCATTCTACCTCACAAAACACGGCAGCATCTGATGATCAAGTTGAACTCCTTTGCACCTCTATTCCACTGTCCTCTTCTCCTGCAATATGTTCTCTGAGAAGAACATCTAGGATATCCAGGAAACCTGTTTGGCTAAAGGACTATGCTACTTCTAAGGATGGAAAGAACTACAGATATTCCCTGGAAAACTACCTCTTCTATGATAAAACTACAAGGTCATATCATAGCTACTAAAGCAAATTCTCCATCCTTGGTTGAACTATATACTTCTAGGCAAGCTGCAGTATATTCAAGATGGGTTGAGGAAATAAAGCTATAGATTCAAGCACTTGAAGAAAACAAGACCTGGAGGTGGTGCCTTTACCGCTTGGAAAGAATACTGTAGGATCCACGTGGGTGTATAAGATCAAGTATCAACCTAATAAAGAGGTAGAGAGATTTAAAGCTAGATTGGTAGCAAAAGGTTATAGTCAACAAGAAGGTTTGGATTATCATGATACCTTTTCTCATGTGTCTAAGATGGTTACAGTTAGAAGTGTAATTGTTGTAGTAGCTTCAAAAGGTTGGTTTCTATATCGGATGGATGTCTACAATGCTTTATTACAAGGTGATATAGATGAAGAGGTTTACATAGAGATGATAGAAGGTTTCAAACAACAAAGAGACACAAGAGTATGCAGATTGTTGAAATCCTTATATTCTTAAACAGGCTTCCAGACAATGGAACCTGAAACTTACTAATGCCTTGGTAAATGCTGGTTTTGTTCAGAGTGTACATGACTATTCCTTGTTTACATTGAAGAAACAGAAAGACAATAATAATTTTAGTCTATTTTGATGACTTACTCATCACTGGTAGTAGTTCCTTATTGAATCTGACTTTAAGGAGGTTTTACACAAACAATTTAAGTTGAAGGACTTAAGTGAGCTTAAGTATTTTTTTGGTATTGAAGTGCTAAGATCAACGACAGGTGTTTTGTTGATACAGAGGAAATATATTCTGGAGCTTATCTTAGAAACAGGTCTTAGTGGTGCTAAGCCTGCTTTCACTCTATGGGTCATAATCTCAAATTGACTACGATGGAACATGATCATGCAAATGGTTGTCCTGAAGATGCTATTTAGACCGATATTACCTCTTATCAGAGGCTTGTTGGAAAATTAATGTATGTTACTATTACCGGACCTGATATTAGTTTTGTTGTTCAGAATCTTTGTCAGTTCATGAAAAATCCCAAAAGATATCATTGGGAGGCTGCTACTAGAGTGGTTGGATACCTTAAGGGTACTATTGGTCAAGGCATTTGGTTAAAGGCTCAACCTGTTGTGACTCTTTTTTATTGGTGTGATTCAAATTGGGCAGCCTGTCTTAATACTAGGAGGTCTGTTACTGGCTATATAGTGAATTTTGTAGATTCCTTGGTCTCATGGAAGTCAAAGAAGCAGTAGACAAGGTCCAGAAGCTCAGCTGAAGCTGAGTACAGAAGCATGGCTTCAATGATTGTAGATGTGACTTG
Source organism: Capsicum pubescens (assembly GCA_030864215.1). Classification (NCBI taxonomy): domain Eukaryota; kingdom Viridiplantae; phylum Streptophyta; class Magnoliopsida; order Solanales; family Solanaceae; genus Capsicum; species Capsicum pubescens. Next base: position 41,384,008 of record CM061543.1, read on the forward strand.
GTTGGTTGGTCTGTTCAAGGACTTAGATGTACCTCACTAAACCTATCAAAGTAATCAGTGACTGTAGATCAGTTATTCAACTAGCTGCAATCCCTGTGTTTCATGAGAGAACTAAACATATAGAAATTGATTGTCACTTTATTAGAGACAAGATCAAGTATGGTTTGGTTCAAACTCAGAGGCGGAACCAAGATTTCAACTGAGGGGGTTCAATATTTAAAGAAAACTTAGTCGAAGGGGGTTCAACACCTACTATCACCACATAAAAAATAATTTTAATCATGTATAAATAGTATATTTTTCCGTCGAAGGGGGATCGGCCAAACCCCCTAAAGGAGGATAGCTCCGCCTCTGTTCAAACTCATGATCAAGTGTCTAATTTACTTACTAAGTTTCTATCAACCTCAATATTTGCATTTGATGGGAAAGATTGGTGTGCTTAATATCCTACACCCTTCATCTTGAAGGGGAGTATTGCAAGCTCAAGATAGATGAGGAAGTAGTTATTTACTGTTCCATTGAAATAAAATAGTTTTTACTATTCATTCATAGTTTCTATTTTTACTATGCAAGTGAGTGCAAGTGGGAGTTTGATACGGGTACAATCATTAAGATGGACGTTTTCTAGTGTGTTGAATGCAACCTACGGAGTGTACGAGTTTGAGTGTGAAAAGGGCTCCAAAGCCATCCCTTTATTGCACTCCATGGGAGCCATTTTGTTCATTTAACACTAAGAGTCACTTTTGTCATTTTGCCTATTATTGTAATAAGTCTATAAATAGAACATTTTAGGGTTTATTTCATTTGGATGCTAAATATTGATGTAAGAACACTTGAGAGAAGGCTCTCTAGGCCGAAAACTATGGCATGGCAAGTGTGGAAGCACTTGTGAATGTGTATTGATTGGAAATGTTGGTGCTTGAGCGGTGGAATCCCTCTCGTGTCTTCGTAAGAGTGTGGTGTTGCTATTGTAAGTTCTAGGGGTCCTTAGATGGAATATGTCTATGGGTTCTTGGATCTTCTTGTAGTGTATGTCTCACTTCCTAGCTTTACATTTCATGTTTTAGTTTGTGTTGTGTAGTAAACCATTGGTTCTTGTTGTTCTAGTAATCTTGTAATCGTTGATTCTTGTTATCATAGTGTTTTTTCTTCCTACCATATTGTTGATTATCTCTTCTTGTTGTTGCTGTTTTTAGGTGTCAAATAAACCTACATATCTTGTATTCTTGTTGTGTTTGTCGAATCCGAGAGAGGTCCCCATTTGGTCCGCGATTTGTTATAATTTTTGAACTTTTTTGGGGTGTGATTTTGTGTTCCCTTGTTTTGTCCCGTATCATTTGGTATCAAAGTTGAGTTTGATTTCGTTCCTACGAAGTCAATCTTGGGTTTGTTACTTAGAAAATCAAAAAAAAAAAAGCTGAAAACTGAAAAAAAAATCCAGAAAAGTTGAAATCTTTTCATTTTTGTTTCTTGGCCGAAAATTGTGCTCTTCTTGTCTTGGCCGAGATTTGTTTGTTGTGTATCTAGATCTAGTAGTTTTCTTGTTTGTTTTTTCATTTCTAGTGTTAGTTTTCTTGTTCACTAACATTTTTTAGTCTAGATCTAAACTTGAGCTTAACCTTGTTGAAAGTTGTTGTTGTGGACATTGTTGTGGCCGTGTGATATTGTTGTTGTTCAAGATTGGCCGTGTGTTGTATTGTAGATTTGAAGTTGGACGTTGGGTTGTTGTTGTTTGTTGTTGGAGATTTGAGGTTGAACATGTGTTATTGATGATGGAGAACCCAACATGAACCTTAGAATTCCAAGTGTTGTGTTCTTGGTGTTCTTGGTGATCTTCACCACCTTCATAACTTGTTGAAGAAAAGGTATTGTTTGATCTTAACACCAAGAAGAAAGAGAGTGGTATTGTTGTCAGTCTTGTAAACTTTTTTCAACCACCCTTAAGCCTTCTCCAACAATCTTCCAAGTTTTAAGGTCTTTCAAAACTTTTCCTACACAAAACAAAGACTTTACAACCACTTCCAACAACCTTCCTTGATTTAAGGACCTTGTTTTGTGGGAATAGTATTAGCCAAGTCAAGACTTTTGTTTGAAAATTAAAAAGAGTTTCAAGACTTGTAGTTTCCTTCCATTAACCAAATCTCAACCATCCAAATTGAAAATTGACCAAGACTTCCAAATTGAAAAATAACAACTTGTTAAAAACCACAACCAATACGTGGCTGCCACGTTATTATTTACTGTTCACACGACAATTTTAAGCTCAAATTTTGATCTCTTAATTTTCAATTTGTTGTCTTCTAGTTTCGTTTGTTGATTCTAATACCAACTTACAAACTAGTGACCATTTACTAGATTGTGAGTTGGTTTTGGAAATTGTTCTTTGTGTTTACGTCCTTGTGTGTTGCTTTCCTTATTCTTTGGAGTCGTTGTAAACGTTTGGTTCACCTATCAACACCTCACGGAGTACAAGCAAGCTTACAACACTTGTGAGATTCAAGTGTGAGGAATCTGAGAGGCAAAGAAATAAAGAAAGAGTGTGAGGACCTTTCTTGTACAACTAATTTGTTTGTGTTTTGTAGGTAAATTCTTAGTGACAATGAATAACAATGTTCCTAATGATATCTTGGACGGGAATAAAACTCAATTGAACCAAATGAGATTGAAGACAAATCTCAAGATGGAGAGAAAGCCGAGGTTCAAAATGAAGTTGTTATGTTCTCGGTTTCTTCTTATTTTCTGGGCTGTTTTGGAACCATTTTCATTTGGTTTGTGCCATGAATTTGTGTTCAAATTCCTCTCAAGATGGAGAGGATGATACGGGTACAATCATGAAGATAGACGTTTTTTAGTGTGTTGAATGCAACCTATGGAGTGTACGAGTTGGAATGTGAAAAGGGCTCAAAAGTCGTCCCTCTATTGCACTCCATGGGAGCCATTTTGTTCATTTAACACTAAGAGGCACTTTTGTCACTTTTTCTATTATTGTAATAAGTCTATAAATAGAACATGTTAGGGTTTATTTCATTTGGATGCTAAATATTGATGTAAGAACACTTGAGAGAAGGCTCTCTAGGCCGAAAACTAGGGCATGGCAAGTGTGGAAACACTTGTGAATGTGTATTTCTTGGAAACGTTGGTGCTTGAGCGGTGGAATCCCTCTCGTGTCTTCGTAAGAGTGCGGTGTGACTATTGTAAGTTCTAGGGGTCCTTAGATGGAATATGTCTATGGGTTCTTGGATCTTATTGTAGTGTATGTCTCACTTCCTATCTTTACATTTCATGTTTTATTTTGTGTTGTCTAGTTAACCATTGGTTCTTGTTGTTCTTGTAATCTTGTAATCGTTGATTCTTGTTATCATAGTGTTGTTTCTTCCTACCATATTATATTGTTGATTATCTCTTGTTGTTGTTGTTGTTTTTAGGTGTCAAATAAACCTACATATCTTGTATTCTTGTTGTGTTTGTCGAATCCGAGAGAGGTCCCCATTTGGTTCGCGATTTGTTGTGATTTGTGGATTGTTTTGGGGTGTGATTTCGTGTTCCCTTGTTTTGTCCCGTATCAGAGTTAGCTAGTTAGTTAAAGTGAGAGATGATGCTAAGCTGTATAGTTGAGTTTCTTATAAGATTGTCTATAAATAATGAGGTGTATAGATATTTTGTACAGTTTTCAATCAGAAAATGCAATGAAACAGTTCTTTTTCTTCTTCCCTGCACATTACTTTGTTCAACTCCTTGAGCTCATCAATGGTGGATGAAACTCATCAATGATAGAATGAGCTTAGACATTCAGATTTTCTCAGATGTAACAAAAGTTACCGAAGAAAAATGTCAGGTGCATTCTTCCACAACTGAACATGGAAGAGGAGCAATCAAAGGACCATTTTTACCACAATGAAACGTGGGAGATAAAGATCAAAAGATACTCCAGCATGCAGCATTTCAATAGAAAATTTAATATTAAAATGCTATAAAAACCCAACAATTTATTTTAAAGAAAAACAATCATTCAGCTAAATCAAAACTTGAAAATAGTCAAGTAGAAGAAATAGAACATTGTCCCAAATTTTCTAATACTACTTTATTGAGATTCACTTAGGGATTTCTCGGTTGATCAACATGCTTTTCCAGAGCTTTCCAATTGACATTGCTACGAAATTTCTGAGAGATGTTGAAGGAAAAAAAGAGTTAGATCATGAATATATCTAATTATCATATGAACTACAAAGTCATTTTTAATGAAAAATATTTTTGATGTTTGATGATTAATGAACGATAACAATCTTTTGAAACAATATGAATTAAAGATTGAACATAATGTTATTTCATTGAATTGTCGCTAAAGAAATATAGAAATTAGCAATGATTAATTAACTTTTATCAGTAAACAAAGTTTATCTATAATCCTTTTAATTACTAAGTATTTTGATAAGGATTTCCAAAACTAAAGGTTGCGTAATGTCGAAATATTTATTGGTGAAAGTGATATGTCGAAATATTTTTTGGTGAAAGTGATATAACATTAATTTTTATTTTTTTTCTATAGATATAAAATTTTAAAATTAAATAGTTGTAGAAAGAATAACTTTTCAGACAAGTGTGATAAAAAATAGTTTCAACCAAAACGTTTTGTAAAATAAAAATTTGAGAAAATAACTTTTATAAAATAATTTCCTTTTGCAGAATAATGGCAGTAAATGCATTCAAAAGTTACATAATTTATCACCTCAATTTTTTTAAAGACGTACCTAGAGATGACTTATGCATCCTTCTAAGACCAGGAACATTCATCATTTCCAGAATAACCTTTGGGTAACATTCTACATGATCCACAAGTATGAAATATAATTTAATTACTATAATATTTTCAAATCAAGCTGAGGCATATGTAAATACAAGCTGATATTAGACATAAGTATAAATTTTAGCTATTCATGTTGCTCTTTAGAAATAAATTGAAAAACTTAATTAATAGTAAAATAAACTTACTTTCTTTATCAAGTTGTTGTAAATTTTTTATGAATTTGGCATGAAGATCCCTAGTCCACTTAATATTGTCCTTTTTCTTAACATCCTTGTTATTTTGGAGGTAGAGATGAGCTCTATCTGTCATAGCTTGCTTTTCTAAGAGCTCATTGTGTTCATCACATGCAACTGTACAATTATTTTAAGAAGATTTCAATTAAAATTTAATTATATCATACATTAGACTAGTTAACTTCACACATATTTATGAAATTCTTTAATTATAAAAATAACATTACAAGACATACTAAAAATAGGAGTTAGCGATGGATAGTTTGTGTCCCTAAACAATAAAATATTCAATATTAATTCTATTTAACGATGAATTATGTCAAATTCTTTTATATCCAAAGCCACAGTTCTAGCCAAAAGTTTAAAAGAATCTAGATTCGGCGAGTGGACATTTCAATTTTGTAGCTTCTTTTGAGAGCATTGACATTGTTGTTGAAGATGTATCAATCATGATAACTGTATCAATACATTTTCAGTAAAATAAATTATAAGCAAAATTACTATGAAGATTTATTTCTCATATACAAATTCGATATTAATTTTCAGAGTTTATTGCGACTCTTTAATTTTTGTGATTGCACATACTTAGGGCTGGGCATATTTTGGTTTAAACCGAAAAAAACAAAAAAACTGAACCGAAATTAATTTTGGTTTGGTTTTTTGGTTTTTCGGATTGGTTTCGATTTCAAATTTTAGAAATTTGGTTAAACGGTTTGATTTTTCTATTTACAAAAAGAAAATTCGAATAAATCAAAAAATCAAAATTATATAAATAATATATTATAATATATATATATATAAAGAAATTTAATATATATCTAAATATACTAAAAATATAATATAATTTGATATAACATATAAATATATAAATTATAATCATTTACTAACCCTAAATCCTAATATACTGCTTTGCTTTAGACCCTAACATTAACATGAAGGCTACAGCGACGCTCAACCATCCTCATTTCGTTAGTTCATTTGAAATTTCAACATCGCCAACGACAACCGTTTGCTCAGTTCGTCACTACCGTCGGCAGTCGCTACCGAGTGCGGCCACTGCCGTCACGCCAACGGTGATGACTCAGTGAGGTCGATATTTATGGTTATTTCATGCGTGTTGAATTAATTATATTTGGGAATGAAAAATATGTTTGGAAAAAATATTATTTTTCTAGAAAAAACATCAATTTTAATTGCTCAGTACTTTAATCTTTAAAATCAAAATAAAAATCCGGAATAACCGAACCGAATTTGTAAAAACCGAACCAAACCAAAATAATTTTTGTTTGGTTATGGTTTTCATTTTCATCAATCCGAAAATCAAAAAATCGAACCGATATTCTACAATCAAACCGAACAAACCGAATGCCCACCCCTACACATACTAATAAAAACTTATATTATAATCAATATTTACAAATTTTATACATATTTAAATAAAAAATTAAGTAACGTACATTTAGAATGAATAGTTGAATCTATTATATAGAATAGGAAAAGCATAGTGATGACACACACAAGTATCATACCATTTCAAGTTTGAAAATTATTTAAAAGAAGAAATTTGAGAAAAAAGGCCAATTCAGCTTTTTGATATCAACAAAGTGAATTCAAATTAAAATTAAAATATCCTATCATAATGAAATCATACTTTCACAATATTTGATTATTTAAATAAACTTAAACATGAATATGTATTTTGAGTTATTATTGTTATTATGTTTAAACGGAAAAGTAAAAATAATTTGAATTGTATTGATTAAAATGTCATGTTTATAATATAAAATTATAAATTAAAATCAAAATACTCAAAATTAAAATAAAACAAAACTAACGATATCGCTTCCTTTATTGTGTATATGTATTACTTTTTTTTTCCTTTTTCTTTTTAATCTTGTGTTTGACATCTATATTTGAACCCGATTATTTTGGATTCGTGTATGTGAGGTTCATTCAGAGGAAGCACTCCCTATCAAGAATCAAATCTGAGACCTTTAGTTAAGAAAGAAATAGCCCCACTCGTTGCACCACATTCTTTAGTGGTTGTGTTACTTATCTTCATCAAATGACCAACTTATCTATTCATTCTAGACAATCTAATAGAGCATATTTGAGTAAAATTGGATATACTTATTTTTACTGAAGGTAAAATATTAAATAAAAAATAATGAAAATATTAGAGTTTATTGAAATTTTAATATATAAGGAAGGAAAAGAATAAAGTCAAAATATTATAGAAGTAAAGATGCGTGAGATGTCAAAATGATTTCCCATGATAAAATAATATGTTAAATTAGAGAGGAAGAAAAAAATCCTCGAAATTAAGAGGAAAATTTCAATTAAAAAGAAAATTATTTTTCATGAAAATCATATTTTCTTCCTTTTTTTTTTCTACATCTAATATAAGATAAAAGAAAAAATATTTTGCGATCAATAATAATAATAATCAAATTGGTGTTTCTCTTGGTCTTTCTCTTCCCTCTCTTTTCCCTAATCTTGTGTCGCCTCCGCCATCCGAACGATCGTTTTAAAATGGTAGATAGATTGTAAAAATCAAAAGATTTGCACCTTCAAAAATTTTTCTTAAGAGATTTAGTTATTTTCTCCTCCTATTCTATATCACTTTGACCTATTGACAAAAATTATTTATTCTTCCCTTTTTCTACAAAAAGATCAAGTGTAAAACAATTTTAAGTCGATTAAATAATTAATAAATTAGTGTCCCTTCAAGGAGATTTGATAAAATTGAAAGGATACAAATTTTAAGATAAAACTATCGTCCTCCTTTGAAAAGTCGTATACTATTTATGGGGAAAGCTAATTGAATAAGTGGCATGCCTATAGTAAGGATAAAAATAAAGTATCTAATTCAATTCTTTATAAACACATAAAACTCATTTTAACTAGTAAAACAACATAAACAAACATAGAAATGATGTTATGACAACTAGGAAAAGGGAAATTCATAATTTATAAGATAAAAATAAAATTTTAAAAGAGATCGATGTTAAAATCGCAGATGAGAAAATTATCAACATATCAATTAAATCTCTTTTAGGAAGAAAATCACATATAATTTATTTATATCAAAGAATCAAAGATTATAAGTTTAATATAGATTTTTAGAGATGTTACCTTTATAGTCCTTACACTTTAGCAAATCAACAATTTCGATAGCAATATTATTGATCTGACTAACTAGCATTATGAGAACTTCATCTATCATTCCAAAATAAGCAGTTGCCACTAGATTATCGCTATCAGAGACGTCTGCTATGAAATAGTATTGATAATATATGGTAACCCTAATGAGCAGAGGAAGGATCAATTTATAGAGATTGAGAATTAATCTGGTACGTTCATCAAATAGACCATGGACGAACAAGATCTATTCTTTATTAAATATTAATTATAGACTTTATATTAATTTAGCCACAAATAAAAAAAGGGGAAAAATCAAAATATACCATAAATATATCACAAGACATTGGTTACCAAAAGATATCAACCACCCTTTTTTTAAAATAAAAAATAAAAATTAAAACCCAAAAGAGAAAAGTACAGGCAAAAGGGGCTAGACCTTACCTTACCATTCTTAATGAGGTAACAAAACCTAGACTAATCGACAAACGTGAAAAAAATAAGAACTAGATATTCTAGGATCATCATATAGTTTATGTTACACTATGATAATATTACAAAGAAGGATGCTTAAGTAATAAAAAAATATAAAAATAAATGAGAAGTTTGAGTTATCAATCACGAACTCCTTTTTACAAATGTATGAACTAAAAATGAATGTTGGCCCATCTAAAGTACATTGATATATTCAATCCTTGCCTTCTTCTTTGAACCTGCTCAAAATCACTTGAAAATTCATAATTCTTGAATTTGTTGGGTATTCTTAAAAGTTGTTGACAAAATCACTTGAAAATTCATCACTTCTTAAATTTGTTGGGTATTCTTAAAAGTTGTTGACAATGTCGCATGATTTTTCTTTGCCAGTGGTGCCTTGGAACAAACTCCTCTGTCACCTTATCATCCTAACTTCGATTTCTATCGTGATATACTTTGATCTTTCTATTTTTTTGTTGTCCAGGAGAGATATCAACATCCCTAGCTGCACTTGCAAAGCATATATCCAACATGTCTTCATCCTCACTTTCCTCCAATATGTCATCTTTTTGGAGGTTTTTAAAACTCTTTAGAGACAATGTATCACTTCCCACCAATTGTTTGGTAGTATGAATTGGAGAAAGGGAATTTAATACACCACTTGAAGTTTGCTGCAACTTGATGAATAATTATGAAAAGGAATTTAATACTTTATCCTCCTCTGAATTTGATACAGGCATTGTAGGATTATTTGGATTAATTTGTGACCAACTTTATCTGAGAGAAGATGAAAAGGATTTGGAAGAGAGATGTCCTTTGGAGAAGAAGCTCGAGATCATGGAACATTCCTTGCTAGTTGCACATTAATGCAACTAGGGAGAGCCATTTCAAATGCCTAAATATTTTTTATGTGCCATCACGGTGAAGTCCTTGCCAATACTGTTATCCACACAAATTGATTTTGTTCATTGATTCATCACCAGTAGCATGCTTTTTACTGATGGAATGTTCAAACAGAGTATAATTAGATGGAAACCGCAAATTATCAACTTCTGAATTCTTATCCATCAATTTCTTAGCGACATTCAAGCACGAATACTGCCCAAAATATTCACTTCTCGCCACAACATCATGAATATGGTCCATATCTGACTATGACGTCTCACCGGTCAACAAATTTGGAGGTTTTAAAGATGTATTATGATCTTGTTCATCAATTTGTTGTTCAACAATTAAGTCCTGGCTTGTAGTCCATATTTAGTTTGATGAAGAGACTAAGACCTTGGAAATCTCTTGAGTTTGAACCATCAACTCACGTGCATCCACATCAACTATTGCTATTATTTGCAATAGTTTATTGCTGCTGAGAATCAACATTCGATGCAGCAAACTTAGCAACATTGTTATGGACCTCAACATCTGGACGGGAACTTGCCAACAAGTCTGGTTGTTGGTTCTTTTCATGAGGTCTTCGATCACCATCTTCCCACCCTCTTTTCTCATTCAAAAATTCTCTCAAATTATTTTGAAATTTTTCTCTAGTAGCTTCTTCTTCACAACCTTCGCCACCGGTATCCTAGATAGTATCTAGCTTCTTTTTCAATATTAAATATGTACCTTCATTATTCCCTTGGTGTGTGTAAAAATTACATTACAATGTTAGATTATCATAAAAAAATTCCTGAAAATTTTCTAAAAGCTTAGCAGTTTTATTGCCCGGCCAAATATTGAAATGTTATTTGCTCTGAAAGTTTTTCAAGTCAAATATTGGTCTAGAAGTGCTCGGTACATACGTACTTGTTTTTCTTTGTCTATAGCTATTGGTTTTCAGATTTTTGTTGCTATAGACAATAATGACCTCCTGGAAAATAGATGTGGAGCCAAGTTCGGCAAAGAAATCCACACTGTCGCCTTAATTGTTTCTTATTTGTGGTTAAAATCGATAGACAATGGGAATATCCTATATGTGAGCTCATTTCCATACTAAAAAAAATATTGCACTGGTCTTACAAATGTAGTCACATAATTATCATATTGATCGCACCTTAGCAAGAGTTGTCGTGGTCCCAATGAACCAATTAGACAATGACCCTTGATTCCAAAATGTTTCGGTAGCATTGTTCTTAGGTCCTTCAAATCTGATGCACCTGAAGAGAGTTTAATCACAATTGCTCGATGCAACCTCGTTAGCAAACACTTCTCTTTCCTCCATTGTAAACTTGAGTGTATGTTCACCATGAATATATTCAATTGGTTTTAGTTGAGTTCTCATCATATTTTGGGCATCTTGTCTTGGATTTTGTAATCCAGAATATGATGTTTGTGGATTAAAAGTAGGGTTTAGTTCTCCCGCAACCATATACTGGGGAGAGATATACGTGGCCATTGCTTCCCTAAGTTTGTATCAGAGTTGGCTGGAGAGAGAACAGAGAGAGAGAGTTGCTTACCTAAAATTGTTATCAACCATCCCTAATTTCTCTCTTAAATGATTTTTTTTCTCAATTCAAATGAAAATATTAACTATTCAAAATAAAAATGTCTCAATATTTTTAATGATTTTCGATATATATTTCAATATTTAATTTTTAAAATTTTAAGAATAATTTATGTATAGTTCATATAGAAATTACTTGGAACTTTTCTCAGAATTTTCGTGTATAAGTCTGGATAAAATTAATATGAAATATCAATATCCCGCTCAAGGCTTACTTGTAAATATTTTAGTCTATGAAATGTGCATAAAATACGGTTCATATAATTAACTTACGTTTTTTTTTATTTGTTACGCGTTTAAAATCTATATATAAATTTATGCATCTTTAATTTTTTTTTCGTTTATACATGTTTGTATGTAAGAAATTTATATACAAACTGATGTGAATCATGAATACGAGATTGTTCACTAAATTTGCTATTACATTAAAAAATCATGGATATAGATAAACTTGTTTTGGGTATGGATGGTGTCTAAAATATGCTAAATTTCATTAATTTAGGTGTATTTTATTTTCTGGGTTATGAATTTTGTATAAAAATTGATGTATCTTTCGACGTTGTTAGTAGCTTGGCAAGTTGTATTATTCGTTAATAAATACACATAGAAAGGTATAAAATATGATTTTTGTAGACACCTAATTTTATCCCTCCCCGATATCACTTTTACTCAATTTTACCTTATCCTATTGTGTACGCTCAACTATGTAATTATCCCTCCATAAAATGACAAAAATAACAACCCCTAAATTTTTTTATCTTATTTTTAATTTATCCTAACAAACTTTATCCTAATCACCTAATCCTAAGCCCTACCCCACCTCACCCCTACGCACGTACCACCCCACTCACATTTTATCCTCACAATAACAAAAATAGAAAAGAGAGGGCCCACAGTAAAAAACGGAAAAGGCATATATACACACATAATCATCACAAAGGACCCACATCATCATAGCCATTCTCTTGTACACATACTCCTTCATTAACAAGAACACAGGGGGGATTTTATTTTATTTATTTTTTTTTTTTTGGGGGGGGGGGGTTCCTCTTCTTCATCATCTGAAGGAACACTCCATTTCTTGGAATTGGTACGTAAAACACCACTCAACCTTACCACAAAAAGGATGACCCTCACCTCAATTTTCCATAGTTTCTTAGGAGGTGGTAGACGCACACATACAGTAACATACATACAAGAACAAACCAGTGAAAGGAAGGGGGCGAATTTTCCATTTTTAGGGAGAGATTGGAATAGAGAGGGAGAGAGATCGGAGAAGACAAATCGAGAGAGTGTTAGGCAGAGAAAAGTGATGTGAGGGAGATAGCAGAAAGGGGGAAGTGATCAGAAAACGGAAAACCCGGCCAGAAAATGTTGGGACTCGCCAGAATCCTTCTTGACTCATCATTTTTTTCCACCGCCTGAGCTCACCTGAGCTCAGGTTACACGGATTTTGTTCTTCTATCGTGTTGGCTGGGTTTTGGGTTAGTCTATTCTCGCAGTTCGTTTTGGATATCGAATTTTGGGGTCTTCACGATTAAGTGTTCAGTATTCGTGGATTGGAACTCTATTCATTTCAATCGGTCCATCGCTATCAATCTCAAAGTCGGAATTCGATTTGGAGATTCGTGTTGAGGTTCTGGTTTGAGGATTTCGATGTCGTATTTCTTTATTATCAACAAAGACAAGTTTCATTGAGGTCCATTTCTTCTCCTGATCTTTACTTTATCTTGATTTTTTATTGATGTTGTGGGTATGGGTGATTTATGTGTTGTGTATTTAGTTCGAAACTTCGTTAGTTATTTGTATTTGATGTTGGTTTCAGATTTTGAGGCGTGATTGGATAATTGAAGCATGCGCTAATCATGTGATTAAAAACGGATTTGGGGTGGAATCAAAAGTTGCTAAAACTTGCATAGTTAAATTTTGGTTGGTTGTCGTTTTGTTCAATTCGGGATAACATGAATGTGATCGAGCTCAGATAGGTAAACATAGGTCGGGTAGGCGAATTTACGGACTGTGGATTGATGGAATACTTGAGTGGTGTGATTTAATGGTTTTTGACTATATTACTTTGGGATCACTTGTATCATTTGGCCGGGGAATGCCCCGAAGTACTTGCATTATTTTATTCGGTGAATTCCCCGAGGTATTTTTGTATTCGGAGGATGTTCATGATGAAGGCCCACAGCAGCGGGTAAAACGTCGGAGCATAGTTTAGTATAGGTTAGATTAGGATTTATGTTTTTTGCATTTTTTTACTTTGGACTGTATAATTGGACTGAACATTATATTTTGGATTTTGATTTGGTTTATGTTTGTTTGCTTGATTGTTGCGTGTGATGTGGTTTATACATTCGTAGTGTCAGAATTAGCCGATACTCTCCACCAAGCGACCGTGGTCGAACCACGGGATCGAGGGGTGCCTAACACCATCCCCTCGGTCAACAGAATTCCTTAGCCGGAATCTCTGTTCGCAGGTCTGTTTAAAGAGTCAAATCATTTTGAAAAGGATTTTCCAATGGTGACTTAGCACACCGGATTTATGTCAAGTGGCGACTCTGAGTTTTGAATGTAAAAATAATCCTTTTTTAGAACAAATCTTCATTTTTTTCACTTACTAATAAAAACCCTTTCAAACAATAAAATGAATCTTTTTGGAGTTAAAAAAGGGGTGTGACAATTTTCATAAAACTTCAGATAACAATTTTGTATCAACTGTGTAAGAAAAATTATTCATTGAATTTGTTATATCCTACAAAAAGAATTTAAAAAATCAAGAATGAAAATATGAAATTCACTTTGACTAACGTATAAAAATATATGAAATTCAAGTTGACTAACGTATAAAATTTATTCACGGATAAAATTTATATTGCAAGAAAATAAGGAAAAAATAAATATTTGTGTATGAAAAAATTATGAATAAAATGTGGATTTCAACAATCTGAGCGAAGTGTATGCAATGAAAGCAATTTAAAGTAATTATTAATATCAATGAAAATAAAGTATGAAAGAACTCAGAAACGCATATGAGAGAAATTTATCAAAAGACAACATTATTAAATTTTTTGAAAGGATTAACTAATATAAAAAAATTATTTAAGAAAATAAAAGAATGAGAAATTTAGGATTTCTTATAATCCTTTTACCGTATTTTATTTCTTTTCTTTTTTACTTTGATAAGTGGAGGATTTAAGTAAAAAAAAAGGATAAAACAGTAAGGAGAAAATTAAGAATTTATTATCAATCCTTTATTTAAGAAAATAGATGAGGGAGAAAGATAAATTCAAATATTTAAGAGAGATTTTAACTGATATGTATGTATATATATATGTATGTATATGTATATGTATGTATATGTATATATAATAGATTTTTTTTAAAATATTTTTAAAAAAACTGCTATAGCTTACAATTAAAAACTTAATTCAACAAATATAAAAAATATAGCTACAGTGTACAATATATAATTTGAAAAGTACATACAAAATAATTTTTACATAAAATAATGGTAAATTGACACAATGTAACAATTTATGATCCAATTTGACATCAAATTACGATATTTAACATTTCTAGCTGAAATAAATAACCCATAAACTTTTTCTCTCTCTTTCTATGAATTGTTCTACAGTATATATGAATCATTTTCTAGTTTTTTTGGAAAATCAAGTTATCTAAGAATCCAAAGGAAAAACGCACCAGTTTTTTGTTCCCCCATTAAGGTGCATGCATGCGGTGCAGAAACAACTGCAGAAATGCAAAATGCTACCTCGAAAGGGATGCAACCCTTCGAGGAAATAACACACTATTTTGAGAAAACGTATGATTGTTTGGATGGTTGTGGTTGTTCGAAAAAGATTCACTGTTTTGAATGGACAGTGTTAGGAATCAGGTAGAAATAAAGCAAACCACAAGCAGAAAGAAAATAAGAACACACAGATTTATGTGAAAACCCGTGCGAAAAAAACTACGGGAAGAGGCAGAGGATGTTTCACTATAATGAAACAAGAGGAGTACAATTTGGAGAATGAGTATTTTGTGGATACCCAAAAAAAACCAGTAAATGCACTTATATAATATGTGCATGCAAAAAAGTCCTAGGCCCAAAAAACATAAAGGTCTATGGTTATATCGGCCCGATACCTATGCTACCATCATAGACCCCATTGAAAATCACAAACATGGATCGTACCGAAAAACTTTCTGGGCCGAATCAACAAAATTGGGGTCACAACTCTAACAATCTCCACCTTGACACAAATTCTAATTTAGAACTCAAATCCATTTTAAGACAAACTCTCCACCTCTTCCATAAAAGCCCCTAAGGGTACATCTTAACAGCTGACACTAACCAAGTCCAAGCAATTCTCAAACATGGCACTTGGTAGTGTCTTGGTTATCATATCAGAAGGATTATCATGAGTAATAATCTTGTTCACCATAATATCACCACGAGAAATAATTTCACGCACAAAATAATAACGAACATCAATGTGCTTTGTCCTCTCGTGAATATCTGATCTTTCATAAAGAAGATAGCACTCTGACTGTCGCAAAAGACCGTAGTAATCTGTAGGTCTTTGCCAAGTTCACCAAACAGACCTTTCAACCAAATAGATTCCTTGAAAGCCTCTGTAATAGCCATATACTTTGCCTTAGTAGTTGACAAAGCAACCATAGTCTATAAGGTAGCTTTCCAACTAATAGCACAACAACCAAAGGTGAAAACATAGCCTGTATAATATTTGGTGTCATTGTTACTCTCTTGTTATTGCTATTTTGTGTGGATATTATCCTGGGTGGAAATATTTATTTTCCCAAGACTAAGAATGAGGAGGTGGAGTGGAATAGATTATTTGTGCACATTCTAGGATGGAACCACTATGGTTTTGTTCATATTAAAGAGGAACTTGTTTCTAATAAATCTGGGTCAGGGGATGTGTTCTAAAATGAACCATGGCATGTGGTATATAAAGGTTGCACTGATGGCAATAGTAGTGCTGGGTTTGGTACTTGCTTTAGTAGGAGGAGTGACGACGAGAGAGGACTTTGACCAAAAAGATTAATTTGAAGTTTTAATGGGTTTTCATTATTAACTGACAAAATGGAGATTTGTTTCAAAAAGAAATTTTTATATTTAAAACTCAGAGTCACCACTTGGCATAATCTGGTGTGACAAGTCACCTTAGGAAATCCTTTTCAAAATGGTTTTGACTCTATAACTGATCTGTGAACAAAGATTTTAGTTAAGGAATTCTATTGACCGAGGGGAAGGAGTTAGGCACCCCTCGATCCCGTGGTTCGACCACAGTCGCTTGGTGAAGCCTATCAGCTAATTTAACATTATGAATATATAATCCACACAAAACAATCAAACAAAAAAATAAACAAAATAAATCTAAAATTATAGTGTCCAGTCCGATTATTACAATCCCGAAATAGAAAAATGTGAAAATATAAGTCTATTCTATTCTATGCTAATTCTAAACTACACTCTCTTGCTTTCTCTACCCGACATTTCGGGCCTTGATCGTGCATAGTATTCAAGTATATGGTACTTCAGGGCATTCCCCGGATAAATCAATACAAATCCCTTGGGGCATCCCCCAACCAAATGAATACAATAGATCCCAATGCATAAATCGAAACCATTTCACAAACATTTTATCATTCAACAATCACAAATCATAAGTTTTGCGTACCCCCTATTGCTTGCCTATCCTTACGACGACATATCTTATGCTACTATTATGTTTAACATAATGAATCAAAATTAATCCAAATTCAACGACATCGCTATCCATTTCATGTCAAACAATCGATTCAAATTACTTCATTAATCTCCGATTCCCATACCCAAATTTATACACGACAGTTTAAACATAAGAACAACTATCCATCCATATCATCAATGATTTCATGCTTATGACTAATTAGTCAGGTAAAACAACACCAATTATCAACAAAATAGTTCAGTCAACAAACAACGCACTACCACGACATCCATGCACCAAATATCATAAACAAGGAAGTCAAAGAAATGGACCTTCAAAGAATGAATTTCTTTGAGAATAATGTTTAAGAAGGCCCGGACTTAGAATCCCGAATAAAATACCTCGACAACTAACTAAAATCTAACTCGGTATTTGAGAAATTGCAACCCGCAATAGACCACGGCGAACAGACTGACCCAAACCAAATGCAGTACACACATTGACTGATTTCAAAATTGATTTGGATAAAAATTGGTGGCGCTGCTGTTTTTCGCCAAGATGTCGTAAATTGATTCGTACCAAATTCAAAACCAGCAACATAAACTCAATACGAACTCCTAAATTGATAATTTTGAACAGAATTGCAAATCCAAAACCAAAACTAGTTTGACCCAGAATACGAATTGCGAAAACAAACCACGCACGAACCCATTTCCGATCTAGTGAAAACAGACCACCCCCTCCCAAAATTTGGCGAGCTGATCGGGTTTCCCCTGACTTTTTTTTGTTTTCTTCTCAATTTTTTATCTCCGATCTCCCTCTCTCACACACGATTCACTCTTTTTCCCGACAATTTTTTGTTCTCAATAGCTGGGTGCGTGGATGGCAGTGTGGATTTCACTTTGGTAAGGGTCCTTTTTCGGTGACAATGGTATGTATATGTGATAGTGTGTGTAGTTCTCTTGGAACTAAGAAAACAGAAAAAGAAATGGAGTATGTATGTGATGGGTGAGGTCCTCCGTGAGAATGAGTGTTGTTGTGATTGTGGAGAAGAAAAGAAAATTCTCCACTATGTGTTGTACGTCAATGGTGAAGAAGCCATTGAGATTATTCTATGTGGGTGTTGAGAAAGTGAGAAATTTTTGAAGTGTTCTTCTGTGCACATGGTCAATTGAGAGAGGTGAGTATATGGGTCTATGTGTATGTGCGAATTGTGCCCCCCTCTAATTCTCCTCCCTCAATTTGGTATTTTTTTAAGTATATAAAAATGGAAAAGATCCCTATAAGCTGTATCCCCCAATTCTCGTGGGGCCTCCTTCCTTTTTTGTTGTATGTGTAATTTGTTATGGACAAAGAAGGAAAAAACTTGAGATGAAAATGGGTGGGGTCATGTGGGTAGGTAGGGTAGGGGTAGGGTGTGGATGAGGTGTAAAAAATAGTTAGGATAAGGGAATATTTTGGGATTGGTGATTTAAGTTGTTAGGATTTGTTGTATTTGTTTTCTTGTGGGAAAAGTATTGAATAGGTAAGGGTACAATAAAGGGAGGTAAAAATAAATAAAATTGGACTTGGGAGGGGCAAAATTAGGTGTCTACAACATGCCCCCTTTGAATGTAAACATGAAGTGTTTTCAGACAAAGATGTAGACAACGAGACAAAATTTTATCCCGACCAATATTCAAAAAGAATGAAACAGAAGGAAGGAGGGAAACCAATTCTTGACTTTGGACATCATACTCATCCCTAGTTATGAGGGAATCAAGTCACAGGTATCTCAAAAGATTGGAAGGAGAGGGACTATATCGAGTTGGAGAGTCGAGTGAGGTTCCATTGAGGTTCCGGTCCGCGGCTCTATCATTACATCAAAAATGAAAATTACGAGTTAAAACATAAATAAAATTACAAAAATCCTATCTATGCGGCTTCTTTTGGATTCTCGACTTGAGTTTCATCACCCTATTCTTCAGGCGGGCTCCTGACTTGCAATTTCTTCAACTTGTTTCCTGACTTTCAATTTCTTCACCCTGTTCTCCAGGTGGGCTCCTAACTTGCTATGTTTCTATTTGTTGACTTTCAATTTCTTCACCTTGTTGTTTGAGTTTCCATTTATTCGCCCTGTGCTTCGGGCGGGCTCCAATGTTGCTTGAATTATCAAAATAAGAAAGTAAGTCTCCTTACAGATATTGCTTGAATTACAAAAACAAGGAAGTGCGTCTCCTTACCAATGTCGCTTAAATTACCAAAACAAGGAAGTGTGTCTCCTTACCAATGTTGCTTGAATTACCAAAATAAAGAAATGTGTCTCCTTGTAAATGTTTCTAGAAATACCCAAACAGGAAAGTGCGTCTCCTTACCAATGCCTCTTAAATTGCCAAAACAAGGAAGATCGTCTCCTTACCAATGCCGCTTAAATTACCAAAACAAGAAAGTGTGTCTCCTTACCAATGCTGCTTGAATTACCCAAACAAGGAAGTGTGTCTCCTTAAATATGTTGCTTGAATTATCTAAACAAGGAAGTGTGTCTCCTTACAAATGTTGCTTGAATTACCCAAACAAAGAAGTGAATTTCCTTACAAATACTACTTGAATTACCAAACAAGAAAGTATGAATCCTTACAAATACCACTTGAATTACCAAACAAGAAAGTGTGTCTCCTTACAAATGTTGCTTGAATTGCCCAAACAAGGATGTGCTTCTCCTCGAGCTATTGGATTATGAGCTTCACAGTGGTTTTTGATTACCAGACTTGTGCAACAATATTGCCTCTTGCATTTATAGAAATAAGAATATTACAACCTCTGATGTCTAGGCTTTGAAATTCTTGATCTGAATGTAACATGTGTTCCTGTTTCATACAAAGAAAACTTGTGAGTTTAAAAATATGGTGGTTGGTTTGTGGATTTAGCTTTCACAGAAATCGCTCTTTCCCCCATCACATTTAACCTTGCTTCCAACAATTAGCATATGTCATCGACTTGCTGCATTATTGAGAAAACTCTAATTATCAAGAGTGACTCTGAAACAAACACAGTATCTCTGCTTTGCTGTGCTTCTCAGATAAACCCTTTGAACCTTGGTATTTCCATGAGTTGCCATACTTTTCAGTTGACAAGAATTTCTGCATGTATTATTTCGGCTCACAATCATGTCTCTTTCATGTGTTGGCCTTTTGTCTTGCTTTGCGTAGTTGAAAAAGCTAGTAGCCATTTTTGAAATCTTTTCTCACTTGTTTTGATATTGACTTAACTCAAAGACAACATAAAAATGACGATGACTTTTATTTGGACAACTGACTCAAGAAAACAAAATAAAAACAAAAGAAGAAAGAAAAAATAATGAATGTCTCCATTTGAAACAAAGAAATGAAAAATTATCTAGAAATGACAGTCAACTCTAATGATTATGCCATGCATTTTGGATTAAGCTTCCTGATCTTTCCATCCAAACTTTCTACCAATTGTTGTTGAGTTAATGGCCATGAAATTGAGTTGTTTCTTTAGGTCAATTGCCTTTAAGACCTCATTCGGATAGTGACACCTTGAAAGGTTTTTACCAACAAGCCTTTCTCATTCTTTTTTTCTCAGTTCACTATTTTCTTATGGTGTTTGTGAGGGTTTTTCACCAATGAGACTCTTATTTACATTTTTCCCAACTCACAGTCGTCTTACAATACCCGTGAGGGTTTTTATCGATAAAACTCTCTCATTTTTATCTCTCTCGACTTACCATCGCCTTATGGTGTCCATGAGGGTTTTCACCTATAAGACTCTCTTATTTTTATTTCTCTTCAGATTCCTTATGCCGAGGAAGACAAATAATTCCAAAAATGCGTCATCATATCCCTTGTATGCTTAGCCTTAACATTCTCAAAGATTGATCTGAAGGTCTTTCTTTAGTTGTACCTTGGATTTTTGATAGGGTTAGAAATAAAGGATGACATGAGGCTCAAACGACACTTGAAGTGGGGTAGGACTTACAACTTTAGGAATTGACTCAAACAATGAGGATTAACCCATGCCCCAGTTTCTTTGGCTAGGTGACTCTAAACTAATTATTTGGTTGGACCGAGCCCAGATTAGGTCACCCTACATATCTCACCCTCGAAAGAGAAGAATCAGGTCACGCATAGTTCTAGTGGCTTGTTTTGCTTGATTTTGTTTTCTTTTTTTCTTTTGACTTTTTTTTTCTTTGTGATTTTCCTGACTTTATTTTTCTTGACACTCTTTTTTCTTTTTGGACACTTTTTTTCTCTCTTCTTTTTTTTTTTGAAACTTTCTGACTTTATTTTTTTGCTGAAGCCTCTTCTTTTGAGTTTTCCTGACTCTATCTTGATTCCAGAAGAGGGGTATGAAAGAAAATAAGAATAAAACTCAAATCGGGTAAACAAAGGATGATACAATGTTTGGATAGCAGAATGAAATGCCTTCGTCATATCAATCCTTAAAAAATACAAGTACATATCATGCAATATTTGTGCTATTGTACATATCATGCCTTCATCCATTGAGTATTTTATTCACCCCGTTATAATATTTGGTGTCATTGTTACTCTCTTGTGCACATTCTAGGATGGAACCACTATGGTTTTGTTCATATTAAAGAGGAACTTGTTTCTAATAAATCTGGGTTAGGGGATGTATTCTGAAATGAACCATGGCATGTGATATATAGAGGTTGCATTGATGGCAATAGTAGTGCTGGGTTTGGTACTTGCTTTAGTAGGAGGAGTGACGATGAGAGAGGACTTTGACCAAAAAGATTAATTTGAAGTTTCGAAGGGTTTTCATTAATTACTGACAAAATGGAGATTTGTTTCGAAAAGAACTTTTTATATTTAAAACTCAGAGTCACCACTTGGCATAATCTGGTGTGACAAGTCACCTTTGGAAATCCTTTTCAAAATGGTTTTGACTCTATAACTGATCTGCTAACAGAGATTCTGGTTAAGGAATTCTGTTGACCGAGGGAAAGGTGTTAGGCACTCCTTGATCCCGGGGTTCGACAACATTCGCTTGGTGGAGCGTATCGGCTAATTTGACATTATGAATATATAAACCACACAAAACAATCAAACAAACAAATAAACAAAACAAATCTAAAATTATAGTGTCCAGTCTGATTATTACAATCCCGAAATAGAAAAATGTGAAAATATAAGCCTATTCTATTCTATGCTAATTCTAAACTACACTCCCTTGCTTTCTCTACCCGACATTTCGGGCCTTGATCGTGCATCTTCTTCAAGTATATGGTACTTCAGGGCATTCCCCGGATAAATCAATACAAATCCCTTGGGGCATCCCCCGACCAAATGAATACAATAGATCTCAATGCATAAATCAAAACCATTTCACAAACATTTCATCATTCAACAATCACAAATAATAAGTTTTGCATACCCCCTATCGCTTGCCTATCCTTACGATGGCCTATCTTATGCTAATATTATGTTCATCAAAATTAATCCAAATTCAATGACATCCCTATCCATTTCATGTCAAACAATCGATTCAAATTACTTCATTAATCTCTGATTCCCATCCCCAAATTTATACATGACAGTTTAAACATAAGAATAACTATCCATCCATATCATCATTGATTTCATGCTTACGACTAATTATTCAGGTAAAACAACACCAATTATCAACAAAATTGTTCAGTCAACAAACAACGCACTACCACAACATCCATGCACCAAATATCATAAACAAGGAAGTCAAAAGAGTAAAGATTAAAAATGGACCTTCAAAGAATGAATTTCTTTGAGAATAATGTTTAACAAGGCCCGAACTTAGAATCCAGAATAGAATACCTCGACATCGAACTAAAATCCAACTCGGTATTTGAGAAATTACAACCCGCAACAGACCACGATGAACAGACTGACCCAAACCAAGTGCAGTACAAACATTGACTGATTTCAAAATCAATTTGGATAAAAATGGGTGATGCTGGTTTTGTTCTCCTGGACGTCGTAAATCGATTCGTACCAAATTCAAAACCAGCAAGACAAACTCAATACAAACTCCTAATTCGATAATTTTGAACACAATTGCTAATCCAAAACCAAAACTAGTTTGACCCAGAATAGGAATTGCAAAAACAAACCACGCATGAACCCATTTCCGATCCAGCGAAAACAGACAACCCCCTCCTAAAATTCAGTGAGATAATTGGGTTTCCCCTAACTTTTTTTGTTTTCTTCTCAGTTTCTGATCTCTGATCTCCCTCTCTCGCACATGAATCACTATTGTTCCCAACTATTTTTGGTTCTCAATAGCTGGGTGCATGGATGGCTGTGTGGATTTCACTTAGGTGAGGGTCCTTTTTCGGTGACAGTGGTATGTATATGTGATAGTGTGTGTAGTTCTCTTGGGACCAAGAAAAAGGAAAAACAAATGGAGTATGTATGTGATGGGTGACATCCTCCATGAGAACGAGTGTTGTTGTGATGGTTGATAACAAAAGAAAATTCTCCACTGTGTGTTGTACGTCTATGGTGATGAAGCCATTGAGATTATTCTATGTGGGTGTTGAGAAAGTGAGAAATTTTTGAAGTGTTCTTCTGTGCCCATGGTCAATTGAGAGTGGTGAGTATATGGGTCTATGTGTATGTGCGAATTGTTCCCCCCTTTAATTCTCCTACCTCAATTTGGTATTTTTTTAAGTATATAAAAATGGAAAAGATCCCTATAAGCTGTATCCCCCAATTCCCGTGGGGCCCCCTTCTTTTTTGTTGTATTTGTAATTTGTTATGGACAAAGAAGAAAAAAACTTGAGATGGAAATGGGAGGGGTCACGTGGGTAGGTAGGGTAGGGGTAGGGTGTGGATGATGTGTAAAAATTAGTTAGGATAAGGGAATATTTTTGGATTGGTGATTTAATTTGTTAGGATTTTTTGTATTTGTTTTCTTGTGGGAAAAGTATAGAATGGGTGAGGGTACAATAAAGTGTGGTAAAAATGAATAAAATTGGACTTGGAAGGGGCAAAATTAGGTGTTTACAGTATGTCCCCTTTGAATGTAAACATGAAGTGTTTTCAAACAAAGAAGTAGACAACGAGACAAAATTTATCCCGACCATTATTCAAAAAGAATGAAACAAGAGGAAGGAGGGAAACCAATTCATGAATTTGGACATCATATTCATCCCTAGTTATGAGGGAATCAAGTCAGAGGTATCTCAAAAGATTGGAAGGAGAGGAACTATACCAAGTTGGAGAGTCGAGTGAGGTTCCATCGAGGTTTCGGTCCGCGGCTCTGTCATTACATCAAAAATGAAAATTATGAGTTAAAACATAAATAAGATTACAAAAATCCTATCTATGCGGCTTCTTTTGTACTCTTAACTTGAGTTTCATCACCCTATTCTTCAGGCAGGCTACTGACTTGCAATATCTTCAACTTGTTGCCTAACTTTCAATTTCTTCACCCTGTTCTCTAGGTGGGCTCCTGACTTTCTATTTTTTAATTTGTTGACTTTTAATTTCTTCACCTTGTTTTTTGACTTTCCATTTATTCTCCCTGTACTTCGGGTGGGCTCCAATGTTGTTTGAATTATCAAAATAAGGAAGTGCATCTCCTTACAGATGTTGCTCGAATTACCAAAACAAGGAAGTGCGTCTCCTTACCAATGTCGCTTAAATTACCCAAACAAGGAAGTGTGGCTCCTTACCTATGTTTCTTGAATTACCCAAAAAAAAGTGTGTCTCCTTGTAAATGTTGCTAGAAATACCCAAATAGGAAAGTGTGTCTCCTTACCATTGCCTCTTAAATTACCAAAACAAGGAAATGTGTCTCCTTACCAATGCCGCTTAAATTACCAAAACAAGGAAGTGTGTCTCCTTACCAATGTTGCTTGAATTACCCAAACAAAGAAGTGCGTCTCCTTACAAATGTTGCTTGAATTATCCAAACAAGGAGGTGCGTCTCCTTACAAATGTTGCTTGAATTACCCAAACAAGGAAGTGTATCTCCTTACAAATACTACTTGAATTACCAAACAGGGAAGTACGTCTCATTACAAATACCACTTGAATTACCAAACAAGAAAATGTGTCTCCTTACAAATGTTGCTTGAATTGCCCAAACAAGAAGTCCTTCTCCTCGAGATATTGGATTATGAGCTTCACAGTGGTTTTTGATTACCTTACCTGTGCAATAACATTGCCTCTTGCTTTTATAGAAATTAGAATTTTACAGCCTCTGATGTCTAGGCTTTGAAATTCTTGATCTGAATGAAACATGTGCTCCTGTTTATTACAAAGAAAACTTGTCAGTTTAAAAACATAGTGGCTGGTTTGTGGCTTTAGCATTCACAGAAATCGCTCTTTCCACCATCACATATATCCTTGCTTCCAACCATTTGCATATGTCATCGACTTGCTGCATCATTGACCAAACTCAGATTATCAAGAGTGACTCTGAAAGAAACACAGTATCTCTGCTTTTCTGTGCTTCTCAGATAAACCCTTTGAACCTTGGTATTTCCATGAGTTGCCAGACTTGTTAGTTGACAAAAATTTCTGCATGTCTTATTTCGGCTCACAATCATGTCTCTTTCATGTGTTGGCCTTTTGTCTTGCTTTGCGCAATTGAAAAAGCTGGTATCCAGTTTTGAAATCTTTTCTCACTTGTTTTTATATGGACTTAACTCAAAGACAAGAGAAAAGTGGAGGTGACTTTTATTTAGACAACTGACTCAAGAAAACAAAAAAAAAAAAAAAAAAAACCAATGATTGTCCCCATTTGAAATAAAGAAATGAAAAATTATGTAGAAATGGAAGTCAACTCTAATGATTATGCCATGCATTTTGGATTAAGCGGCCTGATCTTTCCATCCAAACTTTCTACCAATTGTTGTTGAGTTAATGGTCATGAAACTGACTTGTTTCTTTAGGTCAATTGCCTTTAAGACCTCATTCGGATAGTGACACCCTGAAGGGTTTTTACCAACAAGCCTTTCTCATTCTTTTTTTCTCAGTTCACCATTTTCTTATGATGTTTATGAGGGTTTTTCATCAATGAGACTCTTATTTACATTTTTCCCATCTCACAGTCATCTTACAGTACCCGTGAGGGTTTTCACCGATAAGACTCTCTCATTTTTATCTCTCTTGACTTACCATCGCCTTATAGTACCCGTGAGGGTTTTCACCAATAAGACTCTCTCATTTTTATTTCTCTCCTGATTCCTTATGCTGAGGAAGACAAATAGTTCCAAAAATATGTTATCATATCCCTTGCATATTTAGCCTTAACATTCTCAAAGATTGATCTGAAGGTCTTTCTTTTGTTGTACCTTGGCTTTTCGATAGGGTTATAAAGAAAGGATGACATAAGGTTCAAACGACACTTGAAGTGGGGTAGGACTTACAACTTTTGGAATCGACTCAAACAATGAGGATTAACCCATGCCCCAGTTTCTTTGGCTAGGTGACTCTAAACAATTTATTTGGTGGGACCGAGCCCAGAGTAGGGAAGCCTACGTATCTCACCCTCGAAAGAGGAGAATCAGGTCACGCATAGTTCTGGTGGCTTGTTTTGCTTGATTCTGTTTTCTTTTTTTCTTTTAATTTTTTTTTTCTTTTTGATTTTCCTAACTTTATTTTTTTGACACTCTTTTTTCTTTTTGGACACTTTTTTTCTCTCTTCTTCTTCTTTTTTTGAAACTTTCTAACTCTATTCTTTTGCTCGACCCTTTTCTTTTGAGTTTTCCCGACTCTATGTTGATTCCAAAAGAGGGGTATGAAAGAAAATAAGACTAAAGCTCAAATGGGGTAAACAAAGGATGATACAATGTTTGGATAGCAGAATGAAATGCCTTTGTCATATCAATCCTTAAAAAATACAAGTACATATCATGCAATATGGAAGTGAAAGATGAAAGATCATTTGTGACATCTTTTGTTGCATTAACTTTGACTGAGTCTGTGCGTCACTACTTCTTCCTCAAACTACACCTTTGTTGTAGATTCCTCACATCGAATGACTCATGCTTTCGTGGAGGTGATTTTTCTGTCCCTCGGGATCACACATCCGCTAGTTGACCTAATTGAGCAATGTTTTTCAATTGATGACCAAATTATTCTTGTTATTCTCAAAATAATTGCCTTAATTTTCAAAGAAGGCTTGAACTTGTCACCAAATGTCTCAGCACTCTACCTATTTTCTCAGATGCTCTCTTTTTCTAACTTTAACCCTCTGATTCAATGTTTCATGGTTAAGCTGGATTTTAAGATCCGGCTGAAAATTCCCTAGGAATGTCATAACACTAGAATCAACATAAAATATGATGCATAAAGAAAACAAACACTTATTTAAAATACAAAGGGAAAGGGACACTTCATTTAGTTGAAATAAAATATTGAAAGGTTTGAACATAAAATACACAGGGACAAAACAAGATAGATCCCGAACTACAACCTTGAAATAATTCAAAAAACAGAAAAGCAAACAAAACAAACTACTAGACCTCTTCCTAGTAGGGAGATGGGTGACTTCTCAATTGCTCAGACAGACATCTTAGCCACTGGTTTTCATATCAGCATGACTAGAGCTTTTCTCACTTTCAATGGTCTGCACCATAATTGATTTATCTTAAATCATCTTTTCTATTTCGCTTTTCAAAGAATGACAATCTTCAATACTGTGACCCTGAACATCAGAATTATATGCACTTTGTATATTAGCATCAAAACTTCTTGAATGTAGGTCAGGAGTATACACACAGAGAGGAGTGATCATGCCCTGTTGTACCAATCTCTGGAAGAAACTTGCATACGACTCTCCGATTGGTGTGAAACTATCCCTCAACTTCTGTCTCATTTCATCATTTGACTTAAATTAAAAACCAGGCCTAGAAGGGCTTCGGTATGTATGTTGAGTTAGAGGATGAATTGATAGAGTTGGCGCGTGCCAGTGTGGGTAAGATAGATGTTGAACATATGGTTGTGCATTATACACTTGATATGGAGGTGGGGTAATGGAATATAATGGATTTTGGGAAAGATTTTGTGGAGCTTGGGCATAAACTTGGGTTTGAGCCTATGGATAACGATGGTGTGGTCCTCTTGCCCATGGCTATTGTTCAACTACAATGGAATATGCATCTTCCTCATACTTTTTCCCTCCAACACTTCTCGAACCCTTTTGAATTGCTTGAGCAGTCGCTTTCAATGTTGCAAAACTCACAATGCGACCGGTCTTAATTCTATCCTCTATCATCTTCCCCATTTTGAGGACCTCAATAAATGGCTTTCCTAATGCAGGTAACAAGTGTTGATAATATGTTTCATCTTGTGCTTGAATAAATACCTCTATTCTCTTACTATCTTTCATTGACGGTTTCACCCTAGCAGTTTGTTCACGCCATCTAATCGCATACTCTCTAAAAGTCTCAGTATTTTTTATTCATGTTAGTTAGGGATTTCTCATCAGGAATTAACTCCACATTGTATTGGAATTGTTGCACAAATTCATTAGCTAGGTCATCCCAACAAATCCACTTGTTGATGTCTTGATGAACAAACCATTCTGAAGCTAGGCCTGAAAGACTCTCACCGAAATATGCCATGAGTATTTCTTCCTTCCCCCCAGCACCCTTTAGTTGGTTGCAATAACGTCTCAAATGTGCTACAGGATCGCCATGTCCATCATACTTCTCAAACTTTGACATTTTAAAACTAAAAGAAAGATGAACCCCTGGAAACATGCACATATCTTTATATGAGACACTTTTGTATCCCCTAAGTCCCTGGAGGTCTTTCATATCCAGTTCCAGACTTCTCAGTTTTTTGGTCATTTCCTCTTGTTCTTCTGTTATAATAGGCTTCTCAGTGTTAAGAGGAAATTCAAATGGGTGAGTATAGCCATAAGGATTAGTCGACTTAAATGTGGGCTCAATTGCATGATGTTAATCAGCAAAAATATTCAATACAAGCTCTCTCGCAGAGTGGGGAGGCTCAACTTGTGGATAAACCTCAAAAGTAGGAGATTCGGGTGGGGGTGGTGCTACAAAAACATAAACAGTAGGTAGAGCCGAGCATGTGGTAGCTTTGTGTTGAGGAGTGAGGAAATGAATATTAGAAGTGTTTGGATTGTGTTGCCCTGGAGTAGGTCCTGATGCATGTCGTGGTGTGTCAACAAAAATAGGAAACTGTGTATGTGACACTGGAGGCAAAGCTACAAATATATTCCAGATTATCAGCAGGAAATGGAGGAGGTGGTAACCAATTAGCCCAAGCTCGATGCATTTCTATCATTTGTTGCCTTAATTTTTGAATCTCTTCATTAGCTCCTAAATTATCATTGCCCGAACTCCCTCTATGATAAGTGACAACAAACTCGATATCCCTGTTGGCCATAACTTTCTCTGTGACTTGGTGCAATATGGAGGACCAGCCAAAATGCCACAAACCAACCACCTTAAACTAACTGAACAAGAGATAGCAAATGCGTTAGAATTCAACATTTTTTTTCCAAAATCTTTTTTTTTCTTTTTGAAAAGGTCACCAAACCCAAGAGGGGCGCCTACGTGTCTCACCCCCGAAAGAAGAGAATCAGGTGTGCGTAGTTCGTGAAATCTTGCCAAAATGGCCAATTAATTCATTTTCCTTTTTTTTTTTTCAGAAACTTCCAAAATAACAAATTGTCAAAAGAATTGACAAAAATCTTTTTGCATTTTTCAGGTTTTAAACTCCTTATACAAAACGAAACCTATGATTACCGAAGAAAAATCTTTTTGGGTTTTCAATTTTTTAATTTCATATGAAAATGAGACTTGAAGCTATTAACAAAAAATCTTTTTTGTGATTTTCTTTTAAAGATGTATAGGAAACACCTACTTTAAAGGAAAATTGAAGAAAATCTTTTTTTGGATTTTTCAAATAAGATCCCTGAACCCACAATAGGCCGCCTACGTATCTCACTCCCGAGAGAGGAGAATCATGGGTGCGCAGTTCGTCCAGATTGGACAATTAAGGATTAAATGACAAACTAAACCCTGAATTGAGAGACACGACTAAAGACATACAAATAAAATCTTTTCAAATTTTTAATTAGAAACTAACACCAACAACTATGAAAGGAAAAAAATCTTTTTGATATTTTCGTTATATAAAAATGTACAAAGCTCCTATTGAAAGGAAAAAATATTTTTGGATTTTTCGAAATGTCAATACTTACTAAAGAAATAAAAGGAAAATCTTTTAACGTTTTTGATTTTTTGGGAAATGAGTGAAAAAAGTAAAAAAATATTTTCTTTTGAATTGTGAAAAACAAAAGTCATAAAGAACCCTAAAAACTACCAAATCTTTTTTTTTCACTCTTTTTTTTCTTCTTTTTTTCAACAATTTCTTGCCTACACACTTTGCATCTAACTCATGCTTTTTCCCAAATCAGTCTGTCAAATTACCATGTTACCCTCAAATATACAACATTTAGCACGTAGGGATGCTTTTAGAGGTGAATCTCGTACAAATGGCCACGTGGGTCCCGCTAGGTCTTAATATGATGCAAATAAACATAACCTAAAGGCTGACCTATGCTGGGGTCCACTAACAAGGCTGTTCGTGGGAGCGTATGGTCGATAATGGATTGCTTTAGTTGTCCACATACTCCATACAACCCAACGGCTCCCCCTCCTAAAATAAGGGTGACTCAACTATAGGTCGTGTACACACGTGTACTACGAACTTGTTGTAGAAAGAAAGACTCGGGTTATGCACATGATGCCAGATATAAAGCGGTAACACATAAAGTAAAAATTGTAAACAAAGAGCACGTAGGCACTCAACAATGATAAAAATTGACACAAAACAACACAAACAAAATGTCTATACACCTATAGTGCCAAGCTAAGCCGATACAAACTCCACAATAAGCTCAAATTTTGAAAAATCCCCAGAAGAGTCACCAGAGCAGTCACACCCCTTTTTTTTTACCAAAAAGATTAATTTAAAGTTTCGAAGGGTTTTCATTATTAAGTGGCAAAATGGAGATTTATTTTGAAAAGGACTTTTTATATTTAAAACTCAGAGTCGCCACTTGGCATAATCCGGTGTGCCAAGTCATCTTTGGAAATCCTTTCCAAAATGGTTTTAACTCTATAACTAATCTGCGAACATAGATTCCGGTTAAGGAATTCTGTTGACCAAGGAAAAGATGTTAGGCACCCCTCGATCCCATGGTTCAACCATGGTCGCTTGGTGGAGCATATCGGCTAATTTGACATTATGAATATATAAACCGCACAAAATCACACAAAACAATCAATCAAACGAAAAAACAAAACAAATCCAAAATTATAGTGTCTTGTCTGATTATTACAATCTCGAAATAGAATAATGCCAAAATATAAGCCTATTCTATTCTATGCTAATTCTAAACTACACTCCCTTGCTTTCTCCACCCGACGTTCCGAGCCTTGATCGTCCGCCGTCTTCAAGTACATGGTACTTTGGGGCATTCTCCGGATAAATCAATACAAATTTCTTGGGGAATCCCCCGACCAAATGAATACAATAGATCCCAATGCATAAATCAAAACCATTCCACAAACATTTCATCATTCAACAATCACAAATCCTAAGTTTTGCATAACCCCTATCGCTTTCCTATCCTTACGACGGACTATCTTATGCTACAATTATGTTCAACATAATGAATCAAAATTAATCCAAATTCAATGACATCCCTATCCATTTCATGTCAATCAACCGATTCAAATTAATTCATTAATCTTCGATTCCCATCCCCAAATTTATACATGACAGTTTAAACATAAGAACAATTATCCATCCATATCATCATCGATTTCATGCTTACGACTACTTATTCAGGTAAAACAACACCAATTATCAACAAAATTATTCAGTCAACAAACAGCGCACTACCACAACATCCATGCACCAAATATTATAAACAAAAAAGTCAAAAGAGTAAAGATTAGAAATGGACCTTCAAAGAATGGATTTCGTTGAGAATAATGTTTAAGAAGGCCCAGACTTAGAATCCCGAATAAAATACCTCAATAACGAACTAAAATCCAACTCGGTATTTGAGAAATTGCAACCCGCAACAGACCACGACGAATATACTGACCTAAATCAAATGCAGTACCCATATTGACTGATTTTAGAATCGATTTGGACAAAAATAGGTGACGCTGTTGTTGTTCTCCTGGACGTCGTAAATCGATCCAGACCAAATTCAAAACCAGCAAGACAAACTCAATATGAACTCCTAAATCGATAATTTTGAACAGAATTGCAAATCCAAAACAAAAACTAGTTTGACCTAGAATAGGATTCACGAAAACAAACCACGAACGAACCCATTTCCGATCCAGAAAAAATAGACCACCCCCTCTCTAAATTCGGCGAGCTGATCCGGTTTCCCCTCAGTTTTTTTTGTTTTCTTCTTAGTTTCCGATCTTAGATCACCCTCTTTCATACCCGATTCACTCTTGTTCCCGACTATTTTTTGTTCTCAATAGCTGGGTGCGTGGATGGTAGTGTGGATTTCACTTCGGTGAGGGTCCTTTTCCGGTGACAGTGGTGTGTATATATGATAGTGTGTGTAGTTCTCGTGGGACCAAGAAAAAGAAAAAATAAATCGAGTATGTATGTGATGGGTGAGGTCCTCCGTGAGAATGAGTGTTGCCGTGATAGTGGAGAAGAAAAGAAAATTCTCCACTGTGTGTTATGCATCTATGGTGAATAAGCCATTGAGATTATTCTGTGTGGATGTTGAGAAAGTGAGGAATTTTTGAAGTGTTCTTCTGTGCCCATGGTCAATTGAGAGTGGTGAGTATATGGGTCTATGTGTATGTGCAAATTGTGCCCCTCTCTAATTCTCTTCCCTCAATTTGGTATTTTTTTTAAAGTATATAAAAGTGGAAAAGATCCCTATGTGTTGTATCCCCCAATTCCTGTGGGCCCCCTTACCTTTTTGTTGTATGTGTAATTTCTTATGAACAAAGAAGGAAAAAATGTAAGATGGAAATGGGTGGGGTCACGTGGGTAGGTAGGGAAGGGGTAGGGTATGGATGAGGTATAAAAATTAGTTAGGATAAGGGAATATTTTGGGATTGGTGATTTAATTTGTTAGGATTTATTGTATTTGTTTTCTTGTGGGGAAAGTATAGAATGGGTGAGGGTACAATAAAGTGAGGTAAAAATGAATAAAGTGCGGAGAAGGTTGGTGGCGGGTGGACGGCAAAGATGACTTGGGGCGGCGATGGTTGGTTCGCGGAGGAGGTTAGAGCGCAGGGGTGTCTCATGGTGATGTTTGAGCGGCACTGGCATGCTGGTTCATCCCCGGAAGGGGAAAACGAAGGGAGAAATAGTGATAGAGGCGGAAAGAGCTGGTGGCGCGGCGCTGGCAGTAGCGAGGACGGACGGCGGGACGCGAGGGAGGGAGCTGTCGTAGCTGGTCGTTGCTATTTTGCTAGAGACGAAACTTTCTCCGGTGGTTGAGGCGGCAGTGGCTCGTGGCGGCGTTAATGGTGAACGGAGGAACTGCACCAGAGCGGGATGGTCGCTGGCTGTTGGTCGACGACGTTGGGGATGATTTTTCTAGAGGGAGAAGAGAGAGATTTATGGGGAGAGGAAGAGAAAGGCGGATGAGAAAGAGAGGTAGAGGCTGATAGGAATGAAAAATTAGGGTTAGGTTTGATTTCGGTTGTATAAAAGAAAGATAAATGGGATTTAATCTCAGTCGTTAGATCAATCTTGATCAACGGCTGACATTTAAGCTTATGTGGAATTAAAAATGTGACTAGGATCATAATAGATTAGGCTAAAATTGACGTAAATATGGCTAAAATTGACATGAATTAAATGTAAATTGGCTAGATTTGTAATAGATAAGGTAAAAATTAAGTTATAAGATAAATAAATTAGAAAAATTGATTTAAAAAACATGCCGTTATTTAAATTAAAGTACAGATAATAATATATAATAATTATTATAATAATAATTAAATAATAAATTATAATAATAAATAATAACATATATAATAACGATGTTAATAATAATAAATAAAAATACTAATATAAATAAATTGTATTAAATAATGAAAAACTAGACAATGTGTTTTCAGAAAAAAAAAATGTGAGTGTGCAGAATTACGTGAAAAAATAAATTAATAAAATTACATAAAATATCGTATTTAAAAATTATAAAATGATGCTAAAAGATAGTAAAATAATTTATGCATTTTTCTGAATTATGAATGTGATACGTCAGCACATATTTAATGTAAAAAATGATGTGTAAAAATATTGATAATTAAAATTAAATAATTGGATATAAATAACAGCCTAAAACTGATATCGGGAGGTCAAAATTGGGTGTCAACACCCATCGCATGTCTGGGGGTGTGTCTTTGAATGATCACCTAACTTTATTTAAGGAAATCGTCTCTGATTTAGAGACTCTGGAGGTTAAGTACAATGAGGAAGATCTAGGATTAATTTTTCTATGTTCGCTGCCTGCATTATATTCTAGCTTTAGGGATACGATTTTATATAGTCGTGATACCCTAACCCTAGCTAAAGTCTATGATTCGTTGTTCTCTAAGGAGAAGATAAAGTATCTTGTGAATGGGTCGGTGACTCAATGAGATGGTCTCATTGTTCGAGGAAGGACTCATGAGAGGAAGTCTGGAGGTGATGATAAGAATAGGTCAAAATCTAGAAACAGAAACAAAACCTATAATTACTGCCAGAAGAAAGGCCATATCAAATGTGAGTGTTATAAGTTACAGAATAGAAACAGATGGGAAGCTGAAAACTAGAAAGAAAAACAACCAAAGAAGTCCGGTGAAGCCAATTTCTTTGAAGATGACAGTAGTGATGGAGAACTCTTGGTAGTTTCTGATGGTAACTCTAAACCCTGTGAGAATTGGATTCTTGATTCAGCTTGCACATTTCATATGTGTCGTAATCGAGATTGGTTTACAATATATGAAATGGTCTCTAAAGGTGCTATGTTGATGAAAAGTAACACACCTTATAATATAGCTGGTATTGGAATAATTAGGATTAAGATGTTTGATGGGGTTGTAAGGATACTTGTTATTGTGCGGTATTTCCCAGACCTAAAGTGAAATCTTATTTCCTTGAGTAACCTTGATTCGAACGGATATAAGTTCACGGGTAAAGGTGGAGTCCTGAAGGTTAGTAAATGTGATCTTGTTGTGATGAAGGGACAGAGAAAAACTGCCAATTTATATGTCTTGCAAGGCTTTACGGTTACAGGTGATACTGTTGTTTCTACTTTCTCTCTATCAGATAGTGATGTTGCTAAGCTTTGGCATATACATCTGGGATATATGAATGAAAACAGGATGGATAAACTAAGTATGAGAGGCCTTCTTAATGGCTAGAGTATTACCAAATTGGAGTTCTATGAGCACTATATTTTTGGGAAGCAGAAGAGAGTCAGATTCACTAAAGGCATCCACTCTACTAAAAGCACACTTGATTACATTCATTTTGATCTTTGGGGGTCCTTCTAGAGTACTTTCTAGAGGATGTGCTAATTACATGTTGACAATTATTGATAACTATTCCAAAAAAGTTTGGGTGTACTTCCTAAACAAAAAGAATGATGTATTGCCTATTTTCAAGGAGTGGAAGACTATGATTGAAAAACAAATAGGGAAGCAGGGAAAATGCCTTCGGACTGATAATGTTTTAGAGCTCTATTCTAATGAATTTAATGTTATGTGCAAGTCAGAAGGAATTGTGAGGCACTTAACAATTCGTCATACTGCGCAGCAGAATAGTGTGGCCAATGAATGAATAGGACTATAATAGAGAAGGTACATTGTACTCTCTCTAATATAGGTTTACCTAAGTCTTTTTGGGCCGAAGGTGCTTACACAACTTATCTTCTTATTAACCGCTCTCCTTCAGTTGCAATTAACAAAAATACTCCATAAGAGGTATGGTTCAGTACTCCTACCAGTTACTCTGATTTGAAGATTATCCTTCTTATGATCATGTTGATAATGGAAAGTTGGAACCTAGATCTGTCAAGTGCTTATTTATGGGTTATAAGTCTGGTGTTAAATGATATAAGCTTTGGTGTCAAGAAAATAAAAAGGTTATAATTAGCAGGGATGTTATGTTCGATGAAACTGTCATGCATTGGGCTTAGCCCACAGATGAGCCTAGTGACATGAATCAACAAAAGTCAAGCAACCACGTTGAGTTACATATTGGAGCCATACCAGTGCCTATTTCTCAGTCTAGCCTGAAGATACAAAGTGATACTATTTCTTTATCACTACTAGTGGCACCACAATATTCTATTGCTAAAGATAGATCTAGGAGAGATATTAGACCTCCTCATAAGTATAGTGAAGCTAAATTGGTTGCTTATGCATTGAATGTAGCAGAAGGTATTAATTCCGGTGAAGAACCTTCTTCTTACTCAGACATATTTAGTTGTGATGATTCTAGCCGATGGATGATTGCTATGCAAGAGGAAATGGAATCACTTCATAAGAATGACAGATGGGATTTGTTCAGATTCCCTAAAGATAAGAAAGATGTATGTTGCAAGTGGATATTTAAAAAATAAAAAGGAACATCGGGAGTTAAAGATGCTAGGTACAAAGTAAAACTACTTGCTAAAGATTACAGCCAGGTTCTAGGTGTTGACTTCACAGATGTGTTTTCTCCAGTTATAAAGCATAGTTCGATTCGAGCCTTTCTTGATATCATGGCCATGCACAATCTTGAGCTTGAGCAGTTGGATGTCAAAACTGCATTCATACATAGAGAACTTAAGGAGGATATCTATATGCAATAACTAGAGTGTTTTGTAGTCTCAGAAAAGTAGGACGATGTATGCTTGCTGAAAAAATTCCTTTTATGTCTTAAAACAGTCGACCATACAGTGGTATAATAGGTTTGACTCTTTTATGACTTCACATATGTTTAGGAGGAGTAGTTATGATAGGTTGTCTATTTCAAGGAGGTAAGTGATGGTTCGTTCATGTATCTTCTCTTGAATGTTGATGATATATTGATTGCAGCGAAGGATATGAGAGAGATACGAAAAGTCAAATCCCATCTCAGTAAGGAGTTTGAGATCAAGAATTTACGAGCAATAAAGAAGATCCTTGGAATGGAAATTCCGAGGGATAGAGAGAAGTGTAAGTTATACTTGAGTCAGAAAAGGTACTTTGAGAAAGTGATTTACATATTCAATATGCAAAATGCCAAAAATGTTAGTACTCTATTGGCATCTCATTTCAAATTCTCGACCACATTATCTCCAAAGATAGATGATGAGCGTGACTATATGTCTCAAGTTCCATACTCTAGTGTCGTTAGGTCTCTTATGTATGCGATGGTGTGTTCACGACCATCTTTATCATATACAGTCAGTGCAGTTAGCAGATACATGCAAATCCTGGTAAAGAACATTGGAAAACAGTTCAGTGGATTTTCAGATACTTGTATGGATCTGCTGATGTTTGTTTGCAGTTTGAGCAAAATAGAGATGTAGTGATCGGGTATGTTGATTCTAATTTTGTAGGAGACCTTGATAAAAGGAGTTCCCTTGCAGGCTATGTTTTCACCATTGGTGGTTGTGCTATTAGTTGGAAAGCTACTTTACAGGCTACAGTTACTTTGTCAACTACTGAGGCAGGGTACATGGCTATTACATATGCTTACAAGGAAGCTATTTGGCTAAAGGGTCTGTTTGGTGAACTTAGCAAAGACTTACAAATTACAACCAGGGGTGGCTCAAGCGTATTGGTGGCCTAATGCGATCATCAAATAGAGGCCTTAAACTTTTTTTAAAAAAATAATTTTTTTTACTAACTCTATTTTCAAAATTATATAATCGATTTTTTTTTTAATTTTTTTTTAAGTAACAATATAATTAATGCATTTAATCTTTCTTGAGACATAATACTCTAGATATATGAACTTCTAATAATTCTTTTTTTATATAAAAAATAATTTTTCTATAAATAATATTTATTTATTTTTTAAAAAATCAATAATATATTATCGTGAAAAATGAAGACCCTCAAATTTGGGGGCCTAAGGCAACCGCCTATTTTTTTCTAAGGTAGAGCCGTCCCTGATTACTACTATCTTTTGTGACATTCAGAGTGCTATCTTCCTTACAAAAAATTAGATGTTTCACGAGAGGACAAAGTACATCAATGTTCGGTATCATTTTGTGCGTGAAATTATTGCTCGTGGTGATATTGTGTTAAGCAAGATTAGTACTCATGATAACCCGATTGATATGATGACCAAGACACTACCAAGTGACAAGTTTGAGCATTGCTTGGACTTGGTTGGTGTAAGCAGTTAAGATGTGCCCTTAGGGGTTTTTGTAGAAGAGGTGGAGAGTTTTCTTAAAATGGATTTGAGTTCTGAATTAGAATTTGTGTCAAGGTGGAGATTGTTAGAGTTTGTGACCCAAATTTTGTTGATCCGGCCCTAAAAAGTTCGTGGTGCGACCCATGTTTGTATGTTTTTGGGCCTAGGATTTATTTGTATGCACGTATTATATAAGTGCAATTTAGTGGGTCGTTTTGGACGTTTTTAATACGTCATTATCCTCATTGTATTCTCCATCCTTCATAGTGAATTTCCTCTACCTTTTCCCGTGGTATTTCCCTCAAGGGTCTCCACATAAATCTGTGCGTCTTCTTCTTATTTTATTTTGTTTTGTGGTATTGCTTATTCTGCCCGATTATAACAGTGAAGCTGCCGAAGGTACTGCCTACTGTGCCATCATCTGGCATCTTTTCAGTTGCTCTAATTTGCTTGATTTTGGGTTAAAGTATGGTGAATATGCAATTGTTATATAGATTGTACCAGTTAAATTTCTTCCCTTTTCTGACTCCTCAAGTAGGATTCGAGGTCTTTTTGCTGATTTTTTCAACTGGACTGGTTCAACTATTGCTTAACTTAGAAGTGTCTCCACACCTCAAAATGTGGTAGGTAATACTAAGGGAACAAAAAAAGGCTTTTCCGGTGGATGAAGCATCCTACATTTAGTAGGGTCTGGGGAAGGGCCATACCTCAAGAGAGTGATGGTTAAATCCGTGATCTATAGGCTATAAGGGTACAATTTTACCATTGCTTCAAGACTTTTAGAAATTTTGGGTAAATTAAGAATATCAACTGCGGCACAAAAATACTATTGTAATAACTAATAGCAGGGACAACCTCTTTTCAGTACCATCCCCATTTCTCCCTTGCTCCAGCCAGTCTCTCCGTTAATGATTTCGATGTTTAGAAATTGCATATTAATGCATTTAAATCATTAGAACACTGAGGTTAGCTTGCTGAAAGTATCATTATTTACTGTTGGAGTTGTTCACCTTCTGGTTATTGAGCAATTCAAATAGTTCAATTACTTTAAAAGTAACAAAAACTAGTTATGTGATTTACTGTTATAGTGGGTTACTTTCGTTAATTAATTTGATGTGACAAGATAATTTTGTCACTTCAATATTACATATGTGAAATTAACACGAATTAGATGTATGTTACTAATGAGTTTATATGTGCTTCAGGAACTGGAATTGGGGTGGAGATGGAGTAATTGTTGGATCAATAATTGGATTCTTCCTCTTAATGAATAAGAGGAATGTGGGGAAACAAATGACTTATAAGTTACATGAGTTATAAAACATAACTAGGAAGAACTATTAGTGAATAATTAGTGAGATATAACAAAAGAAAAATTCCATAGTCATTCTTCCACAATTAAACATGGAAGAGGAGTCATCAAAAGACCATTTTTACCACAATGAAAAGTGGGAGATAAATATCAAAAGATACTCCAGTATGCAGCACTTTAATGCACGTCAACATGCAACATTTCAATAGCAAATTTAATATTAAAATGCTTTAAAAAACAAATAATTCATTAAAAAAAACAATCATTCAACTAGATCAAAACTTGAAAATAGTCAAGTAGGAGAAATAAAACATTGTCCCAAATTTTCTAATACTACTTCTTTATTGAGAATCACATTTCTGGGCAGATCACTGCGCTTTTTCAGAGCTTTTCAATTGACGTTGCTGCGAAATTTCTGAGAGATGTTAGATGATGCTAGATTAAAAAGAAGAGAGTTAGACCATAAATATATTTAATTATCATATGAACTACAGAGTTATTTTTAATAAAAAATATTTTTGATGTTTGATGATTACTGAACGATAACAATCTTCCGAAACAATATGAATTAAAGATTGAAAATAATGTTATTTCATAGAATTTTCACTACAAAAATATAGAAATTAGCAATGATTAATTAACTTTTATCATTAAACAAAGTCCATCTCTAATCCTTTTAATTACTGAATGTTTTGATAAGACTTTCAGAAACTAAAGGTTGAATAATGTCGAAATATTTATTGGTGAAAGTGATAGTATTACATTTAATTTTTCTTTTTTGCTATAGATATACAATTTTAAAATTAAGTAGTTGTAGAAAGAATAACTTCTCAGACAAGTGTTTGATAAAAAATAGTTTCAACCAAAACATTTTGTAAAATAAAATTTGCGAAAATCACTTTTATAAAATAATTTCTTTTTTCAGAAAAACTACAGTAAATGCATTCAAAAGTTACATAATTTATCACTTTATTTTTTTTAAAGACGTACCTAGAGATGACTTGCAATTTGCATACTTATAAGACCAGGCACATTCATCATTTCCAGAATATTCTTTGGGTAACATTCTACATGGTCCACAAGTAAGCAATTTAATTTAATGACTATAATATTTTCAAATCAAGCCAAGATACTTATAAATACAAACTGATATTAGACATAAGTATAAATTTCAGCAATTCATGTCGCTCTTTAGAAATAAATTGTAAGAGAATTTAATTAATAGTAAAATAAACTTACTTCCTTTACCAAGTTGTTGTATACTTTTTATGAATTTGACATGAAGATCCCCAGTCCACTTTATGTTGTCCTTTTGCTTAACATCCTTGTTATTTTTGAGGTAGAGATGAACTCCATCTTTCATAGCTTGCTTTTCTAAGAGCTCATTGTGTTCATCACATACAACTGTGCATTTATTTTAAGAAGATATCAATTAAAATTGAATTATATCATATATTATATGACTAGTTAACTTCACACATATTTATAAAATTTGTTTAATTATAAAAATAACATTACAAAACATACTAAAAATAGGAGTTAGCGATGGATAGTTTATGTCGCTAAACAATAAAAAATTCATTACTAATTTTATTTAACGATGAATTATGTTAAATTCTTTTAGCTCCGAACTATTTAACGATATATAATGGTGAATTTTATAAAAATAATTGATTTTATCCACAATAGATATCATAACTAAAAGAGTATGGAAAATTACTCAAGGAATTATATCCAAAGCCACAACTCAAGCAAAATGTTTTAAAAAATCAAGGTTCGGCGAATGGATATTTATTATCATCATATCAATTTTTGTAGTTCCTTCAGAAAGCATTGACATTGATGTCGAAGACGTATCAACCATGATAACTATATTAATACATTTTGAAAGTCAGTAAAATGTTTACCAAAAAAAAAAAGAAAGTCTGTTAAATAAATTATATGCAAAATTACTATGAAGATTTATCTTTCATATACAATTTCGATATTAATTTTTAGGGTTTATTGCTACTTTTTTGTTTAGGCAATTGCACATATATAAACTTATATTATAATCAGGGGCGGGGCTAGGCCTTGTTAGGGGGTTCGGCCGAACCCCCTTCAACAGAAAAATTCATCATTTATATATGGTTGAAATTATTTTTATGTATTTATAGTAGGTGTTGAACCCCCTTCGACTAGGTTTTCTTCGATTATTGAACCCCCTTAGTTAAAATTCTGGTTTCGCCTCTGATTATAATCAATATGTACAATTTTATACATATTTACAAAAAAAAAATTAATTAACGTATAATAATTTAGAATGAATAGTTGAATCTATTATATACAATAGGAAAAGTATAGTAATGACACACATAAGTGTCATACAATTTCAAGTTTGAAAATTATTTAAAAAATAAATTTGAGAAAAAAGACCAGTTTAACTTTTTGATATCAACAAAGTGAATTCAAACTCAAATTCAAATATCCTATCATAATCACACTATCACAATATTTGATTATTTAAAACATGGATATGTATTTTGAATTATTATTGTTACTATTTTTAAATGGAAAAGTAAAAATAATTAGAATTGTATTGATTAAAATGCCATGTTTATAATAAAAATTAAAAATTAAAATTAAAATATTCAAAATTAAAATTAAAATTAAACAAAATTAACAATATCGGTTCCTTTATTGTGTATGTGTATTACTTTCTTTTTTCTTTTTTATTTCCTATCTAGTGTTTGGCATATATATTATTGGAACTCGATTAATCTGGATTCGTGTGCATGAGGTCCATTCGGAGGAGGCACCCCCTATCAAGAATTTTTTCATATCCAAGAATCAAATATGAGACCTCTAGTTAAAAAAAGGAGTAGCTCCAATTGGATATACTTATTTTTACTGAAGGTAAAATATAAATAAAAATTAGTGAAAATATTGGAGTTTATTGAAATTTTAATATATAAGGAAGAAAATGAATAAAGTGAAAACATTACAAAAGTAAAGATGCGTGAGATGTCAAAACGATAAAATAATATGTTAGATTAGAGTGGAAGAAAAAACTCCTCAAAATTAAGAGGGGAATTTCAATTAAAAAGAAAATTATTTTTCATGAAAATCATATTTTCTTGCTTTTTTTTTCTACATCTAATATAAGATAAAAAAAAGAAAATTATCTCACGATCAATAGTAATAATAATCAAATCGATGTTTTCCTTGGTCTTTCTCTTCCCGCTCTATTTCCTTATCTTGTGTCACCTCTACCATCCAAACGATTGTTTTAAAAGGGTAGATAGACTGTAAAAGTCAAAAGATCTGGACCTTCAAAATTATTCTTAAGAGATTTAATTTATTTTCTCCTCCGATTCTATATCTCTTTGACCTATTGACAAAAATTATTTATTCCTCCCTTTTCCTTCCAAAATATCAAGCGTAAAATATTTTTAAAGTCATTAAATAATTAATAAAATGGTGTCCCTTCAAGGAGAATTGATAAAATTGAAAGGATACAAATATTAAGTAAAACTATCGTCCTCCTCCGAAAAGTCATAGGGAAAGCCAATGGAGTAAGTGACATGCTTATAAAGAATCTAATTTAATTCCTTATAAACACATAAAACTCACTTTAACTCGTAAAACAACATAAACAAACATAGAAATGATGTTGTGACAACTAGGAAAAGAAAAATTCAAAATTTATAAGATAAAAATAAAATTTTAAAAGAGATCGATGTTAAAATCGCAAATGAAAAAATTATCAACATATCAATAAAATCTCTTTTAAAAAGAAAATCACATATAATTTATGTATATCAAAGAATAAAAAATTATAAGTTCAACATAAATGTTTAGAGATGTTACCTTTATAGTCCTTACACTTTAGCAAATCAACAATCTTGATAGCAATATTATTGATCTGACTAACTAGCATCACGCGAACTTCATCTATCATTCCAAAATAAGTAGTTGCCACTGTATTATCGCTATCAGAGCCGTCTGCGATGAAATTGTATTGATAATATGCGGTGACCCTACTGAGCATAGGGAGGATTAATTTATAGGGATTGAGACTTAATCTGGTACGTCCATCAAATAGATGGTGGAGGAACAAGATCTATTCTTTATTAAATATTAGTTATAGATTTTATATTAATTGCTCCACAAATTAAAAAAAAGGAAAAAAATTAAAATATACAACCTTAGGTTGTTTATTGTAAGTCATAACAATACTTTTTAGATTGGAAGTCATATCAATTTTAAAAATAAAAATAAATAATTTTTTAATTTTTGTAAAAAAAATCTTAAAATAAGACATTGGTTACTAAAAGATATCAACCACCCCCTTTTTAAAAAAAAATAATTAAACCTCAAATGAGAAAAATATAGGCAAGGAGGGTTAGACCTTACCTTACCATTTTTAATGTGGTAACAAACCCCCAACTAATCAACAACCGTGTAAAAATAAGAACTAGAGAAAACTAGATATTTTAGGATCATTATAGAGTTTATGTTACACTCTATGATGATATTACAAACAAGGATGCTTAAGTAGTGAAAAAAGATAAAGATGAATGAGAAGTTTGAGTTATTAATCACGAACTCCTTTTTTCAAATGTATGAACTAAAAAGAAACGTTGGCCCATCTAAAGTACATTGATTTATTCGATACTTCCTTCTTCATCGAACTTGTTCAAAATCACTTGAAAATTCATCACTTCTTGAATTTGTTGGGTCTTATTAAAGTTGTTGACACTGTTGCATGATTTTTCTTTGTCGGTGGTGTCTTGGAACAAACTCCTCTGTCACCTTACCATCCCAACTTTGATTTTTACCGTGATATGTTTTTATTTTTCTATTTTTTTGCCCAGGAGAGATATCGACATCCCGAGCTGCACTTGCAAAGCATATTTCCAGCATGTCTTCATCACTTTCCTCAAATATGTCATCGTCTTGGAGGATTTCAAAACTCTTTGAAGACAATGTATCA
This sequence comes from Capsicum pubescens, assembly GCA_030864215.1. Lineage (NCBI taxonomy): Eukaryota > Viridiplantae > Streptophyta > Magnoliopsida > Solanales > Solanaceae > Capsicum > Capsicum pubescens. The sequence continues at coordinate 41,428,523 of CM061543.1, forward strand.
CTTTCCACCAATTGATTGGCAGTATTAATTGGAGAAAGGAAATTTATTACACCACCTGAAGTTTGCTTGCAGCTTAATGAATAATTATAAATTGCAAATTTATTTGGGACAAAAATTGAAGCTTGAGCATTAAGTTTGCTACCAATATTATTTGCCTGAAGTTTGTCTTCTTTATTTACCAAATCTACCTAACAATGAGAGCTTGTATCACTTTGTTTCTCCTAACAGAATCAGGTTAATGATTTTTCTTTAATACTTAAGCCACCTATGGATTTAATATAAGCATTGCATTTTTTGTGGATTAATTTCATAACCAACTTTATCCGAGAGAAGATCAAAAGTATTTGGTCGAGAAATGTCCTTTAGGGAAGAAGCTCGAGCATATGGAACATTCCTTGCTAGCTGCCCATTAACGTGAGCAGGAGAGCCAATTCGAATGCCTAAATATTTTTTATGTGCTACCACGGTCTAGTCCTTGCCAATACTGCTATCCACTCCCTTGATTTTATTCGCTGATTTATCACCTGTAACATGTTTTTCACTGATGGAATGTTCAAAATGAGTAGAATTAGAAGGGGACCACAAATTATCAACTTCTAAAGTTTTATCCAATGATTTCTTAGAGACATTCAAGCACGAATGTTGTCCAGAATTTTCACTGCTCGCCACAACATCGTGAATATGGTGCATATCTGACTGTGACATCTCACGGGTCACCAAATTTATGGGTTTTAAAGATGTATTATGCTCTTGTTCGTTAGTGTATTGTTCAACAATTAAGTTCCTCACTTGTAGTCCATATTTCGTTTGAGATGAAGGGACTAAGACCTTAGAACTCTCTCTAGATTGGACCATCAACTCACGTGCATCCGCATCACCTATTGCATTATTGTTTACAATAATTTTTTGCTGCTGGGAATCAACATTCGATGCAACAAGCTTAGCAACATTGTTATGGACCTCAACATCTGTACGGTAACTTGCCAACAAGTTTGGTTGTTGGTTCTTTTCATGAGGTCTTCGATCTCTATCTTTCCATCCTCTATTCTCATTTAAAAATCCTCTTATATTTCCTTGAAATTTTTCTCCAATAGCTTCTTCACAACCTTCACCACCTGCATTCTATATAGTATCTAGTTTCTTTTTTAGTATCAAACAACATGTACCTTCATTATGTCCTTAGTGTTTGCGCAAAAATTACACACAAGGGAAGATTATCATAAATAATTTTCTGGGAACTCTCTACAAGCTTACCAGTTTTATTGTCCAAATATCAAAATCATATTTTCTTTAAAAGTTTTTTCGGTAGGTCTGGAATCACCTTAATCCTAGCGGTGCTCGATCTGGACTTAACTTGTGTTGCTTTATCTATAGCTATTGGTATTTCGACTGCTGCTTCTATTGATTATAATAACCTCTTAGCAAATAGATCTAGAGCCAAGTTCGGCGAAGAAATCCACACTGCTGCCTTTGTCATTTCTTCTTTTTAGTTAAAACCAATAAACCACAAGAATATCCTATATTAGTGCTCCTTTCCATTGTAAGAAAAATATTTCACTGATCTTGCAAAAACAGTCACATAATCATCATATTGATCACATGCCAATGAACCAATTAGACAATGACCCTTGATTCCGAGATGTTTCGATAGCAGTGTCCTTAGGTCCTTCAAACTAGTACACCTAAGGAAAGTTTAATCACAATTACTTGATGCAACCCTTCCTCGATAGCAAATGCTTCTCTTTTCTCCATTGTAAACGTGAGTGTAGGTTCACCATGAATATATTCAATTGGTTTTAGTTGAGTTCTCATAATATTTTGTACAATCACAATAGAATTTTGTTAACACAGAGCTCACAAATATGCCTATTGAAGTTGATGATCCTTTAGAGGACTACTTTTCTACAGAGGATATAGAATTTTCTAGCACTGATGTAGATGTGCAGCCTTCTATGGACCAGTCTACCTCACAAAACACGACAGCATCTGATGATCAAGTTGAAGTCCCTTGCACCTCTATTCCACTGCCTTCTTCTCCTGCAATATGTTCTCAAAGAAGAATATCTAGGATGTCCAGGCAACCTATTTGGCTAAAGGACTACGCTACTTTTAAGGATGGAAAGAACTGCAGATATTCCCTGGAAAACCACCTATTCTATGATAAAACTACAAGGTCATATAATAGCTACTTAAGCAAATTATCCACCTTGGTTGAACCACACACTTCTAGGAAAGCTGCAGTAGATTCAAGATGGGTCGAGGATATAAAGCTATAGATTCAAGCACTTGAAGAAAACAAGACCTGGAGGTGGTTCCTTTACCGCTCAGAAAGAATACTGTGGGATCCACGTGGGTGTATAAGATCAAGTATCAACCTAATAAAGAGGTCGAGAGATTCAAAGATAGATTGGTAGCAAAAGGTTATATACAACAAGAAGGTTTAGATTATCATGATACCTTTTCTCATGTGTCTAAGATGGTTACAGGTAGAAGTGTAATTATTGTAGTAGCTTCAAAAGATTGGTTTCTATATCAGATGGATGTCTACAATGCATTCTTACAAGGTTATCTAGTTAAAGAGGTTTACATGGAGATGCTAGAAGGTTTCAAACAACAAAGAGACACAAGAGTATGCAGATTGTTGAAATCCTTATATTCTTAAACAGGCTTTCAGACTCCTTGTTAGTTCATGCAAAATCCCAAAAGATATAATTGGGAGGCTGCTATTAGAGTGGTTGGATACGTTAAGGGTACTATTGGTCAAGGTATTTGGTTAAAGGCTCAACCTGCTGCGACTCTTTTTTATTGGTGTGATTCAAATTAAGCAGCCTGTCTTAATACTAGGAGGTCTATTACTGGCTATATAGTGAAGTTTGTAGATTCCTTAGTCTCATGGAAGTCCAAGAAGTAGTAGACAGTGTCCAGAAGCTCAGCTGAAACTGAGTACAGAAGCATGGCTTCAGTGATTGTAGAGGTGACTTGGTTGGTTGGTCTGTTCAAGGGCTTGGATGTACCTATCACTAAACCTATCAAGGTAATCAGTGATAGTTGATCAGTTATTCAACTGGCTGCAATCCCTGTGTTTTATGAGAGAACTAAACATATAGAAATTGATTGTCACTTTATTAGAGACAAGATCAAGTATGGTTTAGTTCAAACTCAGAGGCGGAACCAAGGTTTCAACTGAGGGGGTTCAATATTCAAAGAAAACTTAGTCGAAGAGGGTTCAAAATAATATATTTTTCCGTCGAAGGGGGTTCGGCCGAACCCCCTAACGGAGGCTAGCTCCGCCTCTGTTCAAACTCATGATCAAGTGTCTGATTTACTTACTAAGTTTCTGTCAACCTCAACATTTGCATTTGATGGGCAAGCTTGGTGTGCTTAATATCCTGCACCCTTCAGCTTGAGGGGGAGTATTGCAAGCTCAAGATAGACGAGGAAGTAGTTTTTTTACTATTCCATTGAAATAAAACAGTTTTTACTATTCATTCATAGTTTCTATTTTTACTATGCAAGTGAGTGCAAGTGGGAGTTAGTTAGTTAGTTAAAGTAAGAGCTGATGCTAAGCTGTATAGTTGAGTTTCTTATAAGATTGTCTATAAATAGTGAGGTGTATAGATATTTTGTACAGTTTTCAATCAGAAAAAGCAATGAAACAGTTCTTTTTCTTCTTCCCTGCACATTACTTTGTTCAGCTCCTTGAGCTCATCAATGGTGGATGAAACTCATCAATGATAGAATGAGTTTAGACATTCATAGTTTCTCAGATGTAACAAAAGTTACTGAAGAAAAATGTCAGGTGCATTCTTCCACAACTAAACATGGAAGAGGAGCAATCAAAATCCCATTTTGACCACAATGAAATGTGGGAGATAAAGATCAAAAGATACTCCAGCATGCAACATTGCAATAGTAAATTTAATATTAAAATGCTATAAAAACCCAACAATTTATTTTAAAAAAAAAACAATCATTCAACTATATCAAAATTTGAAAATAGTCAAGTAGAAGAAATAGAACATTGCCCAAATTTTCTAATACTACTTTATTGAGATTCACTAAGGGATTTCTCGGTTGATCAACACGCTTTTCCAAAGCTTTCCAATTGACATTGCTAAGAGATGTAGAAGGAAAAAAAGAGTTAGATCATGAATATATCTAATTATCATATGAACTAAGAGTCATTTTTAATGAAAAATATTTTTGAAGATTGAACATAATGTTATTTCATTGAATTGTGCTAAAAAAATATAGAAATTAGCAATGATTAATTAACTTTTATCAGTAAACAAAGTCTATCTCTAATCCTTTTAATTACTGAGTGTTTTGATAAGGATTTCCAAAATTAAAGGTTGAATAATGTCGAAATATTTATTAGTGAAAGTGATATGTCGAAATATTTTTTGGTGAAAGTGATATAACATTAATTTTTCTTTTTTTGCTATAGATATAAAATTTTAAAATTAAATAGTTGTAGAATGAATAACTTTTCAGACAAGTGTCATAAAAAATAGTTTCAACCAAAACGTTTTGTAAAATAAAAATTTTAGAAAATAATTTCCTTTTGCAGAATAACGGCACTAAATGCATTCAAAAGATACATAATTTATTACTTCAATTTTTATAAAGACGTACCTAGAGATGGCTTATGCATCCTTGTAAGACCAGGAACATTCATCATTTCCAGAATATCCTTTGGGTAACATTCTACATGATCCACAAGTATGCAATATAATTTAATAACTATAATATTTTCAAATCAAGCCGAGGCACATGTAAATACAAACTGATATTAGACATAAGTATAAATTTTAGCTATTCATGTTGCTCTTTAGAAATAAATTGAAAAATTTATTTAATAGTAAAATAAACTTACTTTCTTTATCAAGTTGTTGTAAACTTTTTATGAATTTGGCATGAAGATCCCCAATCCACTTAATATTGTCCTTTTTCTTAACATCCTTGTTATTTTGGAGGTAGAGATGAGCTCTATCTGTCATAGCTTGCTTTTCTAAGAGCTCATTGTGTTCATCACATGCAACTGTACAATTATTTTAAGAAGATATCAATTAAAATTGAATTATATGATACATTAGACTAGTTAACTTCACACATATTTATGAAATTTTTTAATTATAAAAATAACATTACAATACATACTAAAAATAGGAGTTAGCGATGGATAGTTTGTGTCGCTAAACAATAAAATATTCACTATTAATTCTATTTAACGATGAATTATGTCAAATTCTTTTAGCTCCGAACTATTTAACTATATATAATGGTGAATTTGAGAGAATTTTTTTTCATAGTGTATTCATAATTGATTTATGCACAATAGATATCACAAGTGAAAGAGTAGGGGGAAAAAATACTTAGAGAGGGGAATTATATCCAAAGCCACAGCTCTAGCCAAAAGTTTAAAAGAAACTAGATTCGGCGAGTGGACATTTCAATTTTTGTAGCTTCTTTCGAGAGCATTGACATTGTTGTTGAAGATGTATCAATCATGATAACTGTATCAATACATTTTCAGTAAAATAAATTATAAGCAAAATTACTATGAAGATTTATTTCTCATATACAAATTCGATATGAATTTTCAGGGTTTATTTCCACTCTTTAATTTATGCGATTGGACATACTTAGGGATAGACATATTTTGGTTTAAACCGAAAAAACAAAAAAAAAATGAACCAAAATTTAATTTTGGTTTGGTTTTTCATTTTTTCGGATTGGTTTCGATTTCAAATTTTAGAAATTTGGTTAAACGGTTTGATTTTTTGATTTACAAAAAGATAATTCGAATAAATAAAAAAGCCAAAATTATATAAATAATATATTATAATATATGTATATATATAAATTTAATATATATGTAAATATCCTAAAAATATAATATAATCTGATATAACATATAAATATATAAATTATAATCATTTAGTAACCCTAAATCCTAATATACTGCTTTGCTTTAGACCCTAACATTAACGTGAAGGCTGCAGTGGCGCTCAACCATCCTCAGTTCGTTAGTTCATTTGAAATTTCAACATCGCCAATGACAGTCGTTTGCTCAATTCGTCACTGCCGTCGGCAGTCACTGCCGTCACGCCAACGACGATGACTCAGTGAGGTCGATATTTATGGTTATTTCATGCGTGTTGAATTAATTATATTTGGAAATGAAAAATATGTTTGGAAAAAAGATTATTTTTCTAGAAAAATCATCAATTTTAATTGCTCACTACTTTAATCTTAAAAATCGAAATAAAAATTTGAAATAACCGAACCGAATTTGTAAAATCAAACCAAACCGAAATAATTTCGGTTTGGTTATGGTTTTCATTTTCATCAATCCGACAATCAAAAAATCGAACCGATATTCAACAATCAAACCGAACAAACCGAATGCCCACCCCTACACATACTAATAAATACTTATATTATAATCAATATTTACAAATTTTATACATATTTACATAAAAAATTAAGTAACTAATATTAAGAATGAATAGTTGAATCTATTATATAGAATAGGAAAAGCATAGTGATGACACACACAAGTATCATACCATTTCAAGTTTGAAAATTATTTAAAATAAGAAATTTGAGAAAAAAGGCCAATTCAGCTTTTTGATATCAACAAAGTGAATTCAAATTTAAATTAAAATATCCTATCATAATGAAATCATACTTTCACAATATTTGATTATTTAAATAAACTTAAATATGAATATGTATTTTGAGTTATTATTGTTATTATGTTTAAATGGAAAAGTAAAAATAATTTGAATTGTATTGATTAAAATGTCTTGTTTATAATATAAAATTAAAAATTAAAATCAAAATACTCAAAATTAAAATAAAAAAAAAACTAACGATATCGCTTCCTTTATTGTGTATGTGTATTACTTTTCTTTTTTTTTTCTTTTTAATCTGGTGTTTGACATCTATATTTGAACCCGATTATTCTGGATTTGTGTGCGTGAGGTTCATTCAGAGGAAGCACTCCCTATCAAGAATCAAATCTGAGACCTTTAGTTAAGAAAGAAGTAGCCTCATTCGCTACACCACATTCTTTAGTGGTTGTGTTACTTATCTTCATTAAATGACCAACTTATCTATTCATTCTAGACAATCTAATAGAGCATATTTGAGTAAAATTGGATATACTTATTTTTACTCAAGGTAAAATATTAAATAAAAATTAATGAAAATATTAGAGTTTATTGAAATTTTAATATATTAGGAAGGAAAAGAATAAAGTCAAAATATTATAGAAGTAAAGATGCGTGAGATGTCAAAATGATTTCCCATGATAAAATAATATGTTAAATTAGAGAGGAAGAAAAACCTCCTCGAAATTAAGAGGAAAAATTCAATTAAAAAGAAAATTATTTTTCATGAAAATCATATTTTCTTCCTTTTTTTTTCTACATCTAATATAAGATAAAAAAATATATATTTTGCGATCAATAATAGTAATAATCAAATTGGTGTTTCTCTTGGTCTTTCTCTTCCCGCTCTTTTTCCTAATCTTGTGTCGCCTCTGCCAACCAAACGATCGTTTTAAAATGGTAGATAGATTGTAAAAATTAAAAGATTTGCACCTTCAAAAAATATTATTAAGAGATTTAGTTATTTTCTCCTCGAATTCTATATCACTTTGACCTATTGACAGAAAATATTTATTCTACCCTTTTTCTACAAAAAGATCAAGTGTAAAACAATTTTAAGTTGATTAAATACCTAATAAATTAGTGTCCTTTTAAGGAGATTTGATAAAATTGAAAGGATACAAATTTTAAGATAAAACTATCGTCCTCCTCTGAAAAGTCATATACTATTTATGGGGAAAGGTAATTGAATAAGTGGCGTGCTTATAGTAAGGATAAAAATAAAGTATCTAATTCAATTCTTTATAAACACATAAAACTCATTTTAACTAGTAAAACAACATAAACAAACATAGAAATGATGTTATGACAACTAGGAAAAGAGAAATTCATAATTTATAAGATAAAAATAATTTTTTAAAAGAGATCGATGTTAAAATCGGAGATGAGAAAATTATCAACATATCAATTAAATCTCTTTTAGAAAGAAAATCACATATAATTTATTTATATCAAAGAATCAAAGATTATAAGTTTAATATAGATTTTTAGAGATGTTACCTTTATAGTCCTTACACTTTAGCAAATCAACAATCTCGATAGCAATATTATTGATCTGACTAACTAGCATCACGCGAACTTCATCTATCATTCCAAAATAAGCAGTTGCCACTGGATTATCACTTTCAGAGCCTTCTGTGATGAAATTGTATTGATAATATGCGGTAAACCTAATGAGCAGAGGGAGGATCAATTTATAGAGATTGAGACTTAATCTGGTACGTCTATCAAATAGACGGTGGACGAACAAGATCTATTCTTTATTAAATATTAGTTATAGACTTTATATTAATTTAGCCACAAATAAAAAAAGGGGAAAAATCAAAATATACCATAAATATATCAAAAGACATTGGTTACCAAAAGATATCAACCACCTTTTTTAAAAAAAATAAAAAATAAAAGTTAAACCCCAAAAGAGAAAAGTACAGGCAAAAGAGGATAGACCTTACCTTACCATTCTTAATGAGGTAACAAAACCTAGACTAATCAACAAACGTGCAAAAAATAAGAACTAGATATTCTGGGATCATCATAAAGTTTATGTTACACATTATGATAATATTACAAAGAAGGATGCTTAAGTAATAAAAAAATATAAAAATGAATGAGAAGTTTGAGTTATCAATCACGAACTCCTTTTTACAAATGTATGAACTAAAAGGGAATGTTGTCCCATCTAAAGTACATTGATATATTCAATCCTTGCCTTCTTCTTCAAACCTGCTCAAAATTACTTGAAAATTCATCACTTCTTGAATTTGTTGGGTATTCTTAAAAGTTGTTGACAAAATCACTTGAAAATTCGTCACTTCTTGAATTTGTTGGGTATTCTTAAAAGTTATTGACAATGTTGCATGATTTTGCTTTGCAAGTGGTGCCTTGGAACAAACTCCTTTGTCACCTTATCATCCCAACTTCGATTTCTATCGTGATATATTTTGATCTTTCTGTTTCTTTGTTGTCCAGGAGAGATATCAACATCCCTAACTGCACTTTCAAAGCATATATCCAACATCTCTTCATCCTCACTTTCCTCAAATATGTCATCTTTTTGGAGGTTTTCAAAACTCTTTGGAGACAATGTATCACTTCCCAACAATTGTTTGGCAGTATGAATTGGAGAAAGGGAATTTAATACACCACTTGAAGTTTTCTAGCAACTTGATGAATAATTATGAAAAGGAATTTAATACTTTATCCACCTCTGAATTTGATACAGGCATTGTAGGATTATGTGGATTAATTTGTGACCAACTTTATCTGAGAGAAGATGAAAAGGATTTGGAAGAGAGATGTCCTTTGGAGAAGAAGCTCGAGATCATGGAACATTCCTTGCTAGTTGCACAATAATGCAATCAGGGAGAGACATTTCAAATGCCTAAATATTTTTTATGTGCCATCATGGTCCAGTCCTTGCCAATACTATTATCCCCACAAATTGACTTTGTTCATTGATTCATCACCAGTAGCATGCTTTTTACTGATGGAATGTTCAAACTGAGTAGAATTAGAAGGAAACCGCAAATTATCAACTTCTGAATTCTTATCCATCAATTTATTAGCGGCATTCAACCACGAATACTGCCCAAAATATTCACTTCTCGCCACAACATCGTGAATATGGACCATATCTGACTATGACATCTCATCGGTCATCAAATTTGTAGGTTTTAAAGCTGTGTTATGATTTTTTTCATCAATGTGTTATTTAACAATTAAGTCCTGGCTTGTAGTTCATATTTAGTTTGATAAGAGACTAAGACCTTAGAATTCTCTTGAGATTGAACCATCAACTCACGTGCATCCACATCACCTATTGCTATTATTTACAACAGTTTGTTGCTGCTGAGAATCAACATTCGATGCATCAAACTTAGCAACATTGTTATGGACCTCAACATCTGGACGGGAACTTTCCAACAAGTCTGGTTGTTGGTTCTTTTCATGAGGTCTTCGATCACCATCTTCCCACCATATTTTCTCATTCAAAAATTCTCTCTAATTTTTTTGAAATTTTTCTCTAGTAGCTTCTTCTTCACAACCTTCGCCACCGGTATTCTGGATAGTATCTACCTTCTTTTTCAATATTAGACATGTAACTTCATTATGACCTTGGTCTTTGCAAAAATTACATTACAAGGTTAGATTATCATAAACAATTGCCTGAAAATTTTCTAAAAGCTTACCAGTTTTATTGCCCGGTCAAATATTGAAATGTTATTCGCTCCAAAAGTTTTTCAAGTCAAATATTGGTCTAGCAGTGCTCGGTATGGACTTGCTTGTGTTGATTTGTATATATCTATTGGTTTTCCTATTGTTGTTGCTATAGACAATAATGACCTCTTGGCAAATAAATGTGGAGCCAAGTTCGGCAAAGAAATCCACACTGCCGCCTTAGTTGTTTCTTATTTGTGGTTAAAATCGATAGACAATGGTAATATCCTATATTGGTGCTCATTTCCATTCTAAGAAAAATTATCATATTGATCGAACCTTAGCAAGAGTTGTCGTGGTGCCAATGAACCAATTAGACAATGACCCTTGATTTCAAAATGTTTCGGTAGCAATGTTCTTAGGTCCTTCAAATCTGATGCACCTGAAGAGAGTTTAATCACAATTGCTCGATGCAACCCTTCCTCGTTAGCAAACATTTGTCTTTCCTCCATTTTAAACTTGAGTGTATGTTCACCATGAATATATTTAATTGGTTTTAGTTGAGTTCTCGTCATATTTTGGGCAGCTTGTCTTGGATTTTGTAATCCAGAATATGATGTTTGTGGATTAGAAGTAGGGTTTATTTCTCCCACAACCATAGACTGGGGAGAGATATACACGGTCATTGCTTCCCTAAGTTTGTATCAGAGTTTGCTGGAGAGAGAATAGAGAGAAAGAGTCGCTTACCTAAAATTGTTATCAACCATCCCTAATTTCTCTCTTAAATGATTTTTTTTTCTCATTTCAAATGAAAATATTAACTATTCAAAATAAAAACGTTTCAATATTTTTAATGATTTTCAATATATATTTCAATATTCAATTTTTAAAATTTTAAGAATAATTTATGTATAGTTCATATACAAATTACTTAGAATTTTTCTCAGAACTTTTGTGTATGAAGTCTGAATAAAATCAATATGAAATATCAATATTCCGTTCAAGGCTTACTTGTACATATTTTAGTATATGGAATGTGTATAAAATATGGTACATATAATTAGCTGACGTTTTTTTTATTTATTACGTGTTTAAAATCTATATATAAATTTATGTATCTTTGATTTTTCTTCGTTTATACATGTTTGTATGTAAGAAATTTATATACAAATTGATGTGAATCGTGAATACGAGATTGTTCACTAAATTCGCTATTACATTAAAAAATCATGAATATAGATAAACATGTTTTATGTGTGGATTGTGTCTAAAATATGCAAAATTTCACTAATTTAGGTGTACTTTATTTTTGGGTTGTGAATTTTGTATAAAAACTGATGTATCTTTCGACGTTGTTAGTTGCTTAGAAAGTTGTATTATTCATTAATAAATACACATAGAAAGGTATAAAATATGATTTTCATAAAACTTCTAATAATGATTTTGTATCAACTGTGCATGAAAAGTTATTCATTGAATTTGTTATTTTCTACAAAAAGAATTTAAAAATGAATGAAAATATGAAATTCACGCTGACTAATGTATAAAATTTGATTCACTGATAAAATTTATTGAAAAAAATAAGTATTAGTGTATGAAAAAAATAATGTAAACACCTAATTTTGTCCCTTCCCGATAACACTTTTACCATTTTACCCCCGTTTTACTGCGTGCCCTCACCTGTATGATTATATCTCACAAAAATACAAAAAATAACAACCCTTAACAAAATCTCTAACAAATTAAATGCCTGACCTTATCCTAACAAACTTTATCCTAACAACCTATCCCACTACCCTACCCCACCTAACCCCTATCCCCTTCCACTTACGTTTTCCACATATTCTCAACATACAGTGACATATGTACACCCTCAAGATAACAAAATTGATAGAAAAAAGAAGGGCACCCACGTCATAACAACTTGGGGGCCCCACAAAGAATAAAAAACTCCATAATCTTCCATTCTTTTTCCATATACACAACTTCTTCTCCACAAAAACAGGGACCTCCATACGACCATCTTCCATATTGACATAGAAACTCACCCTCACTCTCAATAATAGTCATACACACGTATGCTCGGAGGTTAAGAGAGAGCATAAAGAGGGAATTCGGAAGAGAGGGGAATTAGGAGAGGGAAATTGAGATTGAGAGAGAAGGAGAGAGATCGAGAAAAGAAGAGAAAAAGGGGCGAAGTGGACTGTTTTCGCCGGAAATCCGGCGGAAGTTCCCTGGATTAGCCACCGGAAAATCATCTCGGTTGTTGTTGTTGTTGTTTCCGGCGATTTAACCCCAGGGAACGTCGTTGGTCGCTCGAAGTCGTCCAAAATTGATCATTTCTGCTAAAACTCACCTGAAATTCCAAAGATCCACCCAAAACTTCTCTTTTTCCTTGTCTTTGGATCTCACCGGAACTCTGGCGATACAAAAACTACATCCCAGTTTCAATTCCGGTGAGGCTTGATTAAGTTAGGTCGAAAATCCGCAATCTGAAATTCTTCTGTTGGTTTCTAATCTGTTTGGTTAGCGATTCTCGATACCGAGTTGAGTTTTTCGGTTGAGGTTCGACGTTGAATGCGGTTCTATTTGAAAAGATCAATTAATTGAAATAAAGCGTCAAATTGATGTCCAAGTTTACTCTCTTTCTCTTTTTATCTCATTATTTGTGATATTTGGTGCATTGAACGAAATATTGTGTGTTGTTTGATCCTTGTTGGTGGTGAATAGTAGCTTTGTGCTAATTCATTGTTGTTCCCCTGATTATGGATTGTATGGTGAAATGGTACCTCGTTTGAGAATTAAAATTGGTTGTTTGGGACGGAATTAAAAAATTGATAAAAAGGGTAAATTTAGATTTTATTTTGGGTTTATTGTTGTCTCGTTTAAATAAGTTTGAATGTTGTTGGAACGTGATAGATTTATGACATATTGAAATGGGTAGGCAAACGTAGGTTGGGTAGGCCAAGTTTAGAATTTACGGTTTTGTTGAATACTTGAAATTTTGTTGAATGGTTTGGTTGTCTCGCATTGAAAATATGTATTCATTTCGTCGGGGAATGCCTCGAGGTTTTTTGTACTTCTTTATCGGGAAATGCCTTGACGTATCATGTACGCAAAGGAGGTTCGTGATGAAGGCCCGAGGCATCGGGTAAAGCAATGGAGAGTAGTATAGGTTAGAATAGGATTTACATTATTTTTAATTTTCTTCTTTGGGTTTGTAATAATTGGACAGGACATTAACTTTTGGATTTTTTGTTTGTTTGGTTTGGTTGTTTTATGTGTTCTGTGGTTTATACATTCATAGTGTTAAATTAGCCGATATGCTCCGCCAAGCGATCGTGGTCGAACTACGAGATCGAGCGGTGCCAAACACCTTTCCCTCGGTCAACAGAATTCCTTAACCGGAATCTCTATTCGCGGATCAGTTTAAAAGAGTCGAAAACTATTTTGAAAAAGGATTCCCAAAGTTGACTTGGCACACCCAATTATGCCAAGTGACGACTCTGAGTTTAAAAGTAAATAGTCCTTTTCGAAACTAATCTTCTTCTTTTGTCACTTAGTAATAAAAAATCTTTCAAAACTTAAAATCTATTCTTTTGGAGTTGAAAAGGAGGTATGACAATTAAGGATAAAATGTGGATTTCAACAATCTGATAGAAGTTTATGTGATGAAAGCAATTTAAAATAATTATTAATATCAAAGAAAAGAAAGTATGAAAGAACTAAGAAAAGCATATGAGAGAAATTTATGAAAAGACAACACTACTAAAAATTTTGAAAGGATTAACTAATATATAAAAAAATAATTTAAGGAAATGAAAGAATACGAAATTTAGGATTTCTTATAATCCTTTTACCGTATTTTCTTTTTTTTTCTTTTTACTTTGTTAAGTGGGGGATTTGAGGGGATTACATCTATATCTATATCTATATCTATATCTATATCTATAATATATTAAAAGTGTGAAGAACCTTAGAAAAATGATTTGAACTTTTCGTCTTTCATTAAAAGACTCTCTTTTAGACAAAATTATCTTTTCACTATTTTCTGCAATTTATTATTTAATTATTTTATTATATTAACTAGACTCCTAAAATAATGGGACTCCTAAACTATGTGGAAGGAGATTCAATTAATATTTTCCTTTGTACTGATCAATTAGAAAAATACTCCTAAAATAGGATAGAAAAATAATCCTAAAATAGGACTCTATTAAGTAAATACTTCTATAAATATTGAGATGCACGTTAAACTAGAGAAGAAACTGATTTACTTATTGGAAAAATATGATTCAGTTGCATGTCTAAATTAATGGATGCTTAATTTTCTAACCCTCAACTTCTTCACTATTTTTGTCAATATAATAGAATTCAACGTGTGTGTGTATATATATCTTCTTTGTTTTCATTCAAATCATTCTTTACTGTCAAAATTTTCTCTCAAACAAGAATTATTTCATCAAAACTGAAGCTTTGTGATCACTATTGTATTATTTTAATGTAGTTTACAGGTCGTAAATGAATTTATAGGTGGTAGATGAATGTCGATCGGATTTGAGGAATTTTTTTAAGTAATGGTTAGGTTTAATTGTATTATTTTTATATCTCTGTTTTGAAAACTTTTTTGGTGTAAAAGTAAAGTTTAGTTGTATTATTTTGATATCTCTATTGTCGTATTATTTTGTTATAATTTACAGATGGTAGATGAGTGTCAGACGACTTTGAGGAAATTTTTGTGTAAAGGTTAGATTTAATTATATTATTTTGATGTCTCTATCATCGTATCATTTTGTTGCAGTTTATAGTTGATGGATGAATGTCAATCGGCTTGGAGAAATTTTTTTGGTAAAGGTTATGTTTAATTAAATAAATTCTCGAAAAGATGTTGAATTTAATTATTGTATTCATCTTTATTATTTAACAAATATTCTAACGTTTGAACTCAATAAAGTGAGGTACACACGCGAGGTGCGTACACCTAAACTAATAGTAAAAAAAAGTGTAAAACATTAAGGAGAAAATTTAGAATTTATTACCAATCCTTTATTTAAGGAAACATATGAGGGAGAAAGAAAAATGAAAATATTTAAGGGAGATTTTAATTGATATATATATATATATATATATATATATATATATATATATATATATATATATATATAATAGATAAATTTTAAAAAAATGTTTTTAAATCTTTTTTTAAAAACTGCTACAACTTACAATTAAAAACTTAATTCAATAAATATAAAAAAATACAATTACAATTTACAATAAATAATTTAAAAAGTACATACAAAATAATTTTTACATAAAATAATGGTAAATTGACACAATGTTACAATTTTATGATCCAATTTGACATCAAATAGCGATATTTAACCTTTCTAGCCAAAATAAATAGCCCATAAATATTTTCTCTCTTTCTTTGAATTGTTCTACAATATATACCTGCTTAAACCAATATTTAGATATTGTTTTCAACCTTCAATGCTAGTATAGGTGCTAGGATATACCCTTCAGTACCTATTTCCTCCCGTTGCTCTAGTACCCTTGTTGATTTGGGGCATGTGGTATATAGAGTTTGCTATGATGGCAATAGTAGTGCTGGGTTTGGTACTTGCTTTAGTAGGAAGAGTGAAAACGAGGGAGGCTTTGTGTGTGTATATTGATTAAGAGAGGTAGCTGATTTGGCCAATGAGATTTAACAAGTGACACATGTCAAAAGTCAAAAAGGTTATTGGAGATACAGGAGGAAACAACTACTGGAGGGAATCCTAATCACAGCTACTCCCGCTGTCCCAATTTATGTATAGATGTTTGATTGGTCATGAGGAATGAAAGAAATGTTTTTGAAACTTATTACTCGAAATAAGCAGTTGATATTTGTGTGGCTGTAAATCCACTCTTTAAGGGTAAAATGAGAAGTTTAAAGTTAAATTGTTACTAAAGATAGAAAGGCGTCTTCTCTGGTCCTAACTAAAAAATGAAAGAGGCACACATAATGGGATCGATGGGAGTATTTAACACTATTGTTACACTTTGTCGTCCACCTTATATGAGTGAGTACGGTTGGTGACTGTAATGATCCAAAGTAAATGGGTCACGTGGGAGGCACGCGTTTAATAAGTAGAACTATCAAGGGCCAAGATTAGTAGTTCACTATTCATATCAATGCATCATATTCGTCCAGGTAGGAGCCAGCTGTCAAAATCCTGCTTCATGTTAATAAATACCTAGAGATCCACCTTGCAAAGACAATTATTGATTTACCAGTATACTTTACCCGAATATTCTCTCTCTAGATTCTTCTTCCTCTCCTTCCTTTCTTCTTCTTATTCTTCATCCATCCTAAACTTCATTACGTGTATTGAAAAAGCTTGAAGTCATCTATGAAGCCGTAGTATAGTTGTCACACCCCTTTTTTACAACTCCAAAAGATTTGATTTTAGTTCGAAAGGGTTTTTATTATTAAAGTGACAAAATGAAGATTTGTTCCGAAAGGATTTCTTATATTCAAAACTAGGAGTCGCCACTTGGCATAAATTAGGTGTGCCAAGTCATCTTTGGAAATCCCTTTTCAAAATAATTTGACTCTTTAAACTGGTTTGCGAACAGAGATTCCGGCTAAGCAATTTTGTTGACCGAGGGGAAGGTGTTAGGCACCCCCCGATCCAGTGGTTCGGCCACGGTCGCTTGGTAGAGCGTATAGGCTAATTTGACATTATAAATGTATAAACAACACAAAGAATGCAAAACAATCAATCAAGCAAACAAAAAAAAACAAATCAAAATTTAGTGTCCAGTCCAATTATATAGTCCAAAATAGAAAAATGCGTAGAATATAAATCCTATTTTAAGATAATCCTAAAACTGCGTTCCAATGCCTTACCCAAAGCCTCGGGCCTTGATCATGAGCCTCCTCTGCATACATGATACTTCGGGGAATTCCCCGGATAAATCAATACAAATATCTCGGGGTATTCCCCAACCAAATGAATATATTAGAATCAAGTATGGCCCACACACATTCAAACATTCAACTAGACACAAGTTCTAAATTTGCCTACCCAAACCTACATTTGCCTATCTGTTTCAACAAAATTCATGCTTATTCCTAATTAAACCGCTAATAATGAATTAAAACAAATACGTATTCACTTTTATCAATTTTAATTCTTCCCCAAACAACCAATTTTAATTCTCAAATGAGATGCTATTTCACCATGCAAATCATAATCAAAGGAACCAACTGCGAATCAAAACAAATACGCGTTCATCAGTAACTAGGATAAAAAAACCCACATAATATTCAATCCAACACACCAAAATACAGTAAATAAAGAAATAAAAAGAGAGATAATAGAATTGGACCTCGATTCGTAGCTTTCAAACTCAATGTTATTCGAATAAAGAGAATCCACGCCTGAAAACCTCGAACCAAACCTCAAACAAACGAACTCATCCAACTTGGAACTGAGAATCATAGAAACAAACAGACCTGGACCAGATTCTCACGAACCCACACAACCTCGAACTAAAAATCGTGAGGAATAAAAGAAATCCGGCCTGATTCCAATGGGTTTGGCTGAAATTAAAAGCAGATCGAGGTTTGTTTGATGATTTTGTGTCGCTGTAACCCCGGTAAACTTTGGCTATGACCAAAACGATAAAGAGATATCAGTTGAGACGTATTCGATGGGTTTTGAATGAATTTATAACAGCTAGACGCGACTCTGGCGAGCCTATCGTCGGAACACTAATCAAACCACCAAAGTCGTGTTCCTCAAGCTCTCACTCGCCGGAAACTACTTTGCCATCATTCTCTTTTTATTTCAATCGCGAATCTCTCCCTCTCTCGCAAATCTCTGTCACTCTCTTGCAGATATCTCTCTCACAGATCTCTTTCACTCTCTCGCAGCTCTCTCTTTCTCATGGCATCTCTTATCTATCCATTTCTGTATGTATCCCGGTAGAATTAAGAGTGTGTAGTGTAAATGGGTGTGTTACGGTGAGGTCAGTGTGAGGGTATTGTTGTTACTCTATGATGAGGAGGGCTTGTGTGTGATATATATAAAGAATGGAGAGAATATTGTGTTCTCTACGGGTCCCTCCCCCACAAAAATGAAAGTTGTGTGCAATGGTGTATATATATTTTATTCTTTGTGATGATGGCCTAAGAAAAAAAGGTCCCCCTTATCCATTTGGAAAGAAAGACGAAAAAGGAATATCACGTGGGCCCCGATCCCTCTTCTTTTCAATTCTGTAGCCTTATATGTATTTCCGTTGGACAAAAATATGGGGTAGAGGGTAGGGTAGAAAGGTGGGGTAGGGGCAGGGTGGTGAGATGTGATTTTATTGAGATAAGGTTTGTTAGGATAGGACTCAATTAGTTATGGATTTTTCTTATTTTTGTATTTTTGTAGGGGGGGGGGTACTTACATGGTTAAGGGTTTGTGGTAAGGTAAGTTAAAAAATGGGTAAATTAAAATTTGGAAGGGAAAAAATTAGGTGTCTACATCATGCCCCCTTTGAATGTAAACACGAAGTGTTTTCAGACAAAGTAGTAGACAACGAGATCAAATTTTGACCCGACCATTATTCAAAGAAAGAAATAGAAAGAAGAAAGACTACCGAGTTGGAGAATCGATTGAGGTCCTGTCGAGTCTCCGGTCTGCGACTCTGTCATTACATCAAAAATGAAAATTACAAGTTAAAAACATAAATAAAATTGCAAAATCCTATCTATACAGCTTCTTCTGGACTTTTGACTTGAGTTTCATCACCCTGTTCTTCAGACAGGCTCCTGACTTGCAATTTCTTCATCTTGTTGCTTGGTTTTAAATTTCTTTACCCTGTTCTTCAGGCGGGTTCCTGACTTGCTATTTCATCAACTGTTTACCTTTTAATTTCTTCACCTTGTCGCTTGACTTTCAACTTTTTCACCATGTTGCTGGACTTTTATTTATTCGCCCTGCTCTTCAGGCAGGCTTCTAACTTGCCATATTTGTCTTTCAATTTCATCACCCTGTTCTTCAGGCGGGCTCCTAACTTACAGCTTCATCACCCTGTTCTTCAGGCGGGTTCCTAACTTGTAGTTCCATCACCTAGTTCTTCAGGCGAGCTTTTGAAATCAAAATCAATACTGGAACAAAAATTATCCCAAACAAAGATTATGATAAAGAAAGATTTCATTTTTCTGAAAGTAATGTCCCATTCTCCAGCAGGTTCCTGAACAGAAAGTAAAATCTTATTTTTCAGGAGGGTCCTGAATAAAAAGTAAAATCCCATTTTCCAGGAGGGTCCTGAATAGAAAGTAAAATCCCATTTTTCAGGAGGGTCCTGAACAGAAAGTAAAGTCCCATTTTCTAGGAGGGTCCTGAACAGAAAGTAAAGTCCCATTTTTCAGGAGGGTCCTGAACAGAAAGTAAAATCCTATTTTTCAGGAGGGTCCTGAACAGAAAGTGAAATCCCATTTTTCATTAGGGTCCTGAACAGAAAGTAAAATCCCATTTTTCAGGAGGGTCCTGAACATAAAGTGAAATCCCATTTTTCAGGAGGGTCCTTAACAGAAAGTAAAATCCCATTTTTTAGGAGGATCCTGAATAGAAAGTGAAATCCCATTTTTCAAGAGGGACCTGAACAGAAGGTAAAATCCCATTTTTTAGGAGGGGCCTGAACAGAAAGTAAAATCCCATTTTTCAGGAGGGGCTGAACATAAAGTGAAATCCCATTTTTTAGGAGGGTCCTGAACAGAAAGTGAAATCTCATTTTTCAGGAAGGTCCTGAACATAAAGTAAAATCCGATTTTTCAGGAGGGTCCTGAACAGAAGGTGAAATCCTATTTTTCAGAAGGGTCCTGAACAGAAGGTAAAATCTCATTTTTCAGAAGGGTCCTGAGTAGAAGGTAAAATCCCATTTTTCAGGAGGGTCCTAAACAGAAGGTAAAGTCCCATTTTTCAGAAGGGTCCTGAACATAAAGTAAAGTCCCATTTTTTAGGAGGGTCTTGAACAGAAGGTAAAATCCTATTTTTCAGGAGGGTCCTGAACAAAAAGTAAAATCCCATTTTTCAGGAGGGTCCTGAACAGAAGGTAAAATCCCATTTTTCAGGAGGGTCGTGAACAGAAGGTAAAATCCCCTTTTTCAGGAGGGTCCTGAACATAAAGTAAAATCCTATCTTTCAGGAGGGTCTTGAACAGAAGGTAAAATCTCATTCTTCAGGAGGGTCCTGAATAGAAAGTAAAATCCCATTTTTCAGGAGGATCTTGAATAGAAAGTAAAATCCTATTTTTCAGGAGGGTCCTGAACATAAAGTAAAATCTCACGGATGTGCATTTCCAATGGTAGCTGAATTAAGTGAAGAGAATTTGCTCCTATTTCAACAAAGAAAATTTGTCAGTTACAAACTTAGTGGTGGTTTGCAGCACTTGTCTTTCCTGACACCTGTTCCAGTGTTCATTGCCTTTATTTTGTTTCAAATTGCTGGCACTTTCCCCTGCTTTATCATGGCAATGACTCTGAAACAAACACAGTAGCTCTGCTTCGCCATACTCCTCAGATAAACCCTTTGAACCTTAGTATTTCCATGAGTTCCCAAACTTATCTATTGACAAAAATTTTTGCATGCCTTGTTCTATCTTGCAATCTTATTTATTTCATGTGCTGGCCCTTTGTCTTGCTTTGTGCAATTGAAGAAGTTGGTAGCCAATTTTGAAATCTTTTCTCACTTCTTTTGACATGGACTTGACTCAAAGACAAGAGAAAAATGACAACAATTTTTGTTTTATTTGGATAACTAACTCAACGAAATAAAAATATAACTAAAGAGAAGAAACAAAAATTAATTTCCCCATTGAAAAATATGAAAGAAAAGTTTATCTGAAAATGTTAGTCAACTCTAATGATTATGACATGCATATCGGATTAAACTGCCTGATCTTTATATCCAAAACTTTCTACCAATTGTTGTTGAGTTTATGACCTCGAAATTGAGTTGCTTCCTTTGGCCAATTGCATTTAAGACCTCATTCGGCTAGTGGCCCCTTGAATGGTTTTTTCCAACAAGCCTCTCTCAATTTCTTTTTCCTAGCTCACTATTGCCCTATGGTGTCCATGAGGGATTTTCACCAATGAAACTCTCTTATTTTCATTTTTCTCAACTCACCATCGTCTTACAGTGCTCGTGAGGGTTTTCATCAATAAGACTCTCTCATTGTTAGCTCCCTCATCTTACCATCGTCTTACGATACCCGTGAGGGTTTTCACCGATAAGAATCTCTCATTATTATCTCCCTCAGCTTACCATCATCTTACGGTGCCCGTGAGGGTTTTCACCGATAAGACTCTCTCATTTTTATTTCCCTCAGTTTACCATCATCTTACGGTGCTCGTAAGGGTTTTCACCGATAAGACTCTCTCGTTTTTATTTCTCTCTCGATTCTTATTGCTGATGTAGACAAGTAGTTCCCAAAATACGTCATCACATTCATTGTATGCTTAGTCTTAACATTCTCAAAGATTGATCTGAAGGTCTTTCTTTGGTTGTAGCTTGACTTTTGGATAAGGTTAGAAGAAAAGGATAACATGAGGCCTAAACGACACTTGAAGTGGGGTAGGACTTACAACTTTTGGAATCGACTCAAATAATGAAGATTAAATCATGCCCCAGATTCTTTTGACAGGGCAATTCTAAATTGTTGATTTGGTTGGACCGAGCCCTTAGTAGGGCAGCCTATGTAACTCACCCCCGAGAGAGGAGAATCAGGTCATGCATAGTTCTGGCAACTTATTTTGCATGATTTACACTTTTGATTCTTTTTCTTTTATTGACACTTTTTTCTCTTTGGATTTTTTTTCTGACTCTATTTGTCTTGACACTTTTATTTTCTTTTTCTTTTTGGACATATTTTTTTTTTCTTCTTTTTTTTAAAAAAACTTTTTCTGACTTTATTGTTTTGCTCGACACTTTTCTTTTGAGCTTTGCTGACTCTATCTTAATTCCAAAAGAGGGGTATGAAAGAAAATAGGACTAAAGCTCAAATGGGGTAAACAAAGGATGACACGATGTTTGGATAGCAGAATGAAATGCAATCCATAAAAATGCAAGTACATATCATGCAATATGAAAGTGAGAGATGATAATCATTTGTGACATTTTTAAGCATTAACTTTTACTGAGTTTGTGCGTCACTACTCTTGCACTTTGTTCAACATATCAGTCCACTTTTATTGTACATTCCTCACATCGAATGACTCATGCTTTCGTGGAGCTAATTTTTTTTCTGTTCACGCAACCACTATTTGACCTAATTGAGCCATATCTTTCAATTAATGACCAAGTTATTCTTGCGATTCTCAAAATAATTGCCTTAATTTTCCAAGAAGGCTTGAACTTGTCCCCAAATGCCTCAACACTCTACCTATTTTCTCAAATGCTCTTTTTTTCTAACTTGAGCCCTCTGATTCAATGTTCATGCTTAAACTAGATTTTAAGATCTGACTGAAAATTCCGTTAGCATGTCATATCACTAGAGTCTACGTAAAATGTAATGTGGAAAGAAAAAAAACAAAAACATATTTAAAACACAAAGGAGACAGTAACACTTTATTTAATTAAAATAAAAGATAGAAGGGTTTGAACATAACAACAAATGGACAAAACAAGATAGATCCTGAACTACAACCCTGAAATAATTCAGATAATAGAAAATAAAACAAAACAAACTACCAGACCTCTTCTTAGTAGGGAGAAGGGTGACTTATCAATTGCTCAACCTGACATCTTAGCCACTGGTTTGCATATCATCATGACTAGATTTATCCTCACTGTCAATGTTCTGCACCATAATCAATTTATCTTGAATCATCTTTTCAATTTCTCTTTTCAAAGAACGACAATCTTCAATATTGTAACCCTGAACATTAGAATGATATGCACATCATACATTAGGATCAAAAATTCTTGAATATGGTTTAGGAGTATACCCAAGGAGAGGAGTGATCATTCCTCATTGTACCAATCTCTGAAATAAACTGGCATACGACTCTCCAATTGGTGTGAAACTATCCCTCAATTTCTGCCTTATTTCATTGTTTAACTTGGATCGAACATCGGGCCTAGAAGGGCTTTGGTATGTTTGGGGAATTGAAGGATGACTTTGAGGAGTTGGTGCGCGCCATTGTGGGTAAGGAGGGAGTTGAACATATGGTTGTGCACAATATACTAGATATGGAGGTGGAGAAATAGGGTATAATGGATTTTGGGAGTGATTATGGAGAGCTTGGGTATGAACTTAGGCTTGAGACTGACAGCAACAACAACACCGTCTTCTTGGATGTGCCCGTTCTCCAACTACAATAGCAGTGCTATCTTTCTCATTCTTCTTCCCTACAAGTTCCCTTAATTGATTGCAATACTGTCCCAAATGTTTTACGGATTCCTCATGCCCATCTTGCTCCTCAAATTTTGACATCTCAAAGATTGGAGGAAGGTTAGCACTTGAAGGCATGCCCCAGTATTTGTATGAAACATCTTCTTTACCCGTAGGTCCTAGAGAATTTTTCATAGAACTTTCTGCACTTTTCATTTTTCCAACCATTTTCTCCGACTTTCTGGCACACTGGACTTCTTGTTAAGAAATTTTGGTGGTCCAGTTAACTTAAAAGCAGGCTCAGGAGTATAATAATGATCACCAAGAGTATTGAATATAGGTTAACTAGCTGCATGGGGACGCCCAACCGTTGGGCGAGCCAGTGTGGAAGTCCTAGTAGAGGATTGAGCAATAAGATTACAGATAATATGTGGTGTTGTGAATGTAGCAGGCTTATGCTGAGGAGCTAGAGGAAAAGTGGTGGAAGTATTGAGATGCTTTTGGCTTGAAAGGAATTCTGAGTCATGTTGCGGTGCATCAACAATAAAAGAAAACTGACTTTGAGATTTTGGTGGAAAACTCGAGGTATTTGTAGGATCAATAAAGCGAAATGGAAGAGGAGGCAACCCACTGGCCCAAGCTCGATGTATTTCTGTCATTTGTTGTCTTAGCCACCTAATATCTTGCTTCAAACTCTCATTTTCCTGATTTTTTGTTTGATCCATGACGCCACTCTCTATATCTTTGTTGGATACAACTAACCCTTTGGATTTGGTGTGAGGTGAAAGATCATCCAGAATGCCACAAACCAACCACCTTAAACTGACTCAACAAAAAACAACAAATGTGTTAGAGTTCAACACTTTTTCAAAACCTCTATTCTTTTTTTTTTTTGAAAAGATCACCAAACCCAAGAAAGGCGCCTACGTATCTAACTCCCGAAAGAGGAGAATCAGGTATGCGTAGTTCGTGAAGTCTTGCCAAAATGGAAAATTAAAATCTTTTTTTTTCATTCTTTTTCTTGAAACTTCAAAGAGAAGAAAATAACAAATTGTCAAAAGAATTGACAAAAATCTTTTTGTATTTTTCAAGTTTAAATCTTTATACAAAATGAAATCTATAATTACCTAAGAAAATCTTTTTGGGTTTTCGATTTTGAATTTCCTATGAAAATGAAACTTGAACCTATTAAAGAGAAATCTTTTTGTAGTTTTCTTTTAAAGATGTATACTTACTCTAAATAAAGAGTCAGGAAAATCTTTTGAATTTTTTCAGATTCCTGTACAAAATGAAATCTATGATTACCGAAGAAAATATTTTTGGATTTTCAATTTTAAATTTCATACGAAAATGAAACTTGAACCTATTAAAGGAAAATATATTTTTTGTTGTTGTTTTCTTTTAAAGATGTACATGAAACACCTACTCTAAATGAAAAGTGAAGAATTTTTATTTTTTTGGGATTTTTGAAATAAGATCCCCGAACCCACAATAGGGTGCCTACGTATCTCACTCCCAAGAGAGGAGAATCAGGGGTGCGTAGTTCGTCCAGATTGGACAATTAATGATTAAATCACAAATTGCACCTTGACTTGAGACACGACCAAAGACACACGATGAACAACATAACAAAATCTTTTTTTTGAGTTTTCAATTTGACACTTCACATAAAAAATGACACCAACTGCTATGAAAGAAAATCTTTTTGGTATTTTCGTTATATTA
The DNA here is from genome assembly GCA_030864215.1 of Capsicum pubescens. Lineage (NCBI taxonomy): Eukaryota > Viridiplantae > Streptophyta > Magnoliopsida > Solanales > Solanaceae > Capsicum > Capsicum pubescens. The sequence goes on from CM061543.1 coordinate 41,453,953, forward strand.
AATGTACAAAACTTCTACCATATTTTTTGAATTTTATAAAAAGCTCCTATTAAAAGAAATCCTTTTTTGAAATTTTCAAATTATGAAAGCTTATTAAAGAAACAAAGAAAAATATTTTTGATATTTTTGTCTTTGACAAAATGAGTGCAAAAGTTAAAAAAAATCTTTTTGAATTTTTGTATTGTGAAAAACAAAAGCCATAAAGAATTCTAAAAACTATGAAACTCATTTTTTTACTTTTCGACTCACTTTTTTCATCCTTTTTTTTCAAATACACCTTACTTCTAACACATGTTTTCCCTGAATCAGTCCATCAAATGATTAAGTTACCCTCAAAGATACAACATTTAGCACATAGGGATGCTTTAAAGGTGAGTCTCCTACAAAGGGTCACGTGGATCCCACTAGGTCTTAATATGATGTAGATAAGCATGACCTAAAGGCTGACCTACGTTGGGGTTTACTAACAAGGTTGTTCGGGGGAGAATATGGTCGATAGTGGCTGCTTTGCTTTCCACTCACTCCATACGTCCGACAGTTTCCCCTCCTAAAACAAGGGTGACTCAACTAGAGTTTGTGTGCGCGACGTGCACTCCAGGACTTGTTGTAGAATAAATAACTCGGGTTATGCACATGATGCCATATATAAAGCAGTAACACACGATAAAAACTGTAAACAAAAAGCACGTAGGCACTCAACAATGATAAACAATAACACAAAATAACTCAAAAAAATTCCTATACACCTATAGTGCCAAACTGAGCCGATACAACTCCAAAAATAAGCTCAAATTCTGAAGAGTCCCAGCAGAGTCGCCAGAGCTGTCACACCCCTTTTTTAAAACTCCAAAATATTTGATTTTAGTTCGAAAGGGTTTTTATTATAAAAGTGACAAAATAAAGATTTGTTCTGAAAGGACTTCTTATATTTAAAACTCAGAGTCGCCACATGGCAATTCAAAATAAAGTCACCTTTGGAAATCCCTTTCAAAACAATTTGACTCTTTAAACTGGTTTGCGAACAGAGATTTCGGCTAAGGAATTTTGTTGACCGAGGGGAAGGTGTTAGGCACCCCTCGATCCTGTGGTTCGACCACGGTTGCTTGGTAGAGCGTATCGTCTAATTAGACATTATAAATGTATAAACCACACAAAGCATGCAAAACAATCAATCAATCAAACAAAATGAAACAATTCAAAATTTAGTGTCCAGTCTAATTATACAGTCTAAAAGTGAAAAATGTGTAAAATATATATCCTATTTTAAGCTAATCCTCAAACTGCATTCCAATTCCTTACCCCATGCCTCGGGCCTTGATTAGGAGCCTACTCTGCGTACATGATACTTCGGGGCATTCTCCAGATAAATCAATACAAATCTCTCGGGGCATTCCCCGACCAAATAAATATATTAGAATCAAGTACGGCCCACGCACATTCAAACATTCAACCAGAAACAAGTTCTAAATTTGTCTACCCAAACCTACATTTGTCTATCTGTTTCAACAAAATTCATGCTTATTCCAAATTAAACCGCTAATAATGAATTAAAACAAATACGTATTCACTTTTATCAATTTTAATTCTTCCCCAAACAACCAATTTTAATTCTCAAATGAAATGCTATTTCACCATACAAATCATAATCAAAGGAACCAACCGCGAATCAAAACAAATACGCGTTCATCACCAACAAGGATCAAACAAAACACACAATATTCAATCCAACACACTAAAATACAATAAATAATGAAATAAAAAGAGAGATAATAGAATTGGACCTCGATTTGTAGCTTTCAAACTCTGTTATTCGAATAAAGAGAATCCGCGCCTGGAAACCTCGAACAGAACCTCAAACAAACAAACTCATCCAACTCAGAACTGAGAATCATAGAAACAAAGAGACCTGGACCAGATTCTTATGAACCCACGCAACCTCAAACTAAAAATCATGAGAAATAAGAGAAATCCAGCCCGATTCCAATGGGTTTGGACGGAATCAAAAGCAGATCGAGGTTTGTTTGATGATTTTATGTCGCTGTAACCCCGATAAACTTTGTCTATGACCAAAACGACAAAGAGAAATTAGTTGAGACGTATTCGATGGGTTTTGAATGAATTTATGAAAGCTAGACGCGATTCCGGCGAGCCTGTCGCCGGAACAGTAATCAAACTACCAAACTCGTGTTCCTCAAGCTCTCACTCATCGGAAAATGCTTTGCCATCGTTCTCTTTCGATTTCAATTGTGGATCTCTCCCTCTCTCGCAAATCTCTGTCACTCTCTCACATATATCTCTCTCGCAGATCTCTCTCACTCTCTCGCAGCTCTCTCTTTCTCACGTTATCTCTTATCTATCTATTTCTGTGTGTATCCCGGTGGAAATAAGAGTGTGTAGTGTATATGGGTATGTGATGGTGAGGTCAGTGTAAGGATATTATTGTTACTCTCTGATGAGGAGGGCCTGTGTGTGATATATATAAAGAACGAAGAGAATATTATGTTCTCTGCCGGTCCCTCCCCCTCAAAAATTAAAATTGTGTGCAATGGTGTATATATATTTTATTATTTGTGATGATGGCCCAAGCAAAAAAGGCCCCCCTTATCCATTTGGAAAGAAAGACGAAAAAAGAATATCACATGGGCCCCCCTCCCCTTTCTTTTCAATTCTGTAGCCTTATATGTATTTTTGTTGAACAAAAACATGGGGTAGGGGTAGGGTAGCGAGGTGGGGTAGGGGCAGGGTGGTGAGGTGTGATTTTATTGAGATAAGGTTTGTTAGGATAAGACTCAATTGGTTATGGATTTTGGTTATTTTTGTATTTTTGTGGGAGGATAATTACATGGTTGAGGGTTCATGGTAAGGTAAGTTAAAAAATGGATAAAATTAAATTCGGGAGGAACAAAATTAGGTGTCTACAGTAGCTAAATTCTTAGTTGATTGATTGTAACCGTTGACTCATCTATCAATAAAATTCCTTCTCCAATTTATTAATTCTTTGTGTTTGTGTTGAGTACATTACAATGACATTGTACCCAACCTAATGCTGCAAATAGTTCTAGAAAATAAATTTTCAAGATAGAACTGTTTTTCACAAAATATTTTGCATGAAAATTATGAGTGATTGTGAAAGATGCACATCTATAATTCAGAGTGATCTCTGCTGTTTTAGTTTGACTAATTAGTTGGTTTAGACATTGACAATTGATGATCAAGAATATCTGGTCATAACTTGTATGAGTGAGTACTGTTGTTTGTCCAGGTGCTGAAGCAGCTCCAAGGAAGAAGGCAGCATCTTCTGCTTGAGGTCTTTGAGACAGTTACCTGAGAGCTTAGAGGCTATTAGTTGTAGCTTCATTTTGATATTTCAAGTGTTAGAGAAATTTTGGGGAACCTTCTATCTTGGGTTTATTGCCCTTTGAAAGATTAATGTGCTAAAAATTCTCGAAGTATGTATTCCAACTTGACATTTTTATAATGAAAGGATCTTGAGACTTCCATCACTTAATGGATTTGAGCTTCCTGTCTAGTTATTATGTTTACCTTGAGGTTGTTCAAATTGCTCATTTTGAAATGATTCCGTTTATTTTGTTGTTGCGCGGAGGTTGTTCAATTTCTTATTTCAAATTTGTTGCTGTATTGAATGAGAAGTGATTAATCGTCTGTTTGCAATTCCTTTGTGCTTCTTCTTGTTGCCCGGTGTTTCTCTTAGCCCATCTGTGAAGCTGCTGAAGCTACTGCCTACTGTGCCATCATCCTGGCGTTCTTTTGGTTGTTCTAATTTGCTTGATTTTGAGTTGGGTTGAAGTATGGTGAATATGCAATAGTTATATAGATCGTACCAGTTAAATTTCTGATTAGGTGGTTCTTTCAACTTGTAGTATGAATTCAGATGCCTATGAAGTCTTGTATTTTTTGATTACTACAAAAATGAAAAGAAAAACAACCTTGTATATTTATGCCTACGATGTGCAAAGGGATCTATGTTGCATAGACAGTGGTCTTGGAAATTGAACTTGAGAAAAAAGAAATTGCTCACTGATCTATGGTGAAGTGTGTTTTTGGAGTCGTAGGTGAAGTAACTTTAGGCTTCAAGGACGTATAGGGATCTTATTAACCAAAATTTGTGTAGAGTCCAGATGGAGTACTTAATTTGTGTTTAACTGAGTCCTTCCAATGCATTATTTAAGATTATTTTTCCATTTTTGTATATATTTCTGGATTTATAAATTTACGACTGAGTTTCTATGAACGAACCTTCTCCTCACCCACTCTAACTTCCCATTCTTTTGAAACTCTCTTGTTACTTTTGTGTTCTTTCCCTATAGAAAGGGTTGATTTGATGTTTTGGGATCATATTTTGATACAAAACGACCAAGGAAAGACACCAAAACAGCCCACAAATCGCACAAAACAGTCCACAAGGTACAAGAGACCAAACGGCTACAAGATGACAACTCAAGAACCCAAGATTACTAGGTGTTCAACACAAAAAAAACAGCTACACCTGAAGAACAAGATGATAACAATAGGAACGGAACACAAGAACAATCTAACAACAACACACGACTTCACTTGAAACAACTACAAACTAGTACAACGATTACAAGAACAAAAGATAGGAAGTGTGACATACAATATTACAAACAATAAGAACCAAGGTATATATTAAATACCAAGACCCTTAACACTCGTAATATCAAACACCAACACTCTACGATGACACAAGAGGGCATCCACCTCTCAAGCACCAAGGTTTCTAACAATGTTTTGCAACACTAGTGATTCCACACTAGTATCACCCTAGTTACGGTTGCTCTCACTCTCTCTAAAGGAGTTTCTTTCAATAACATTCAAAACTAAGGAACTAAAACCCTACAAGGTTCTATTTATTTACATTACAAAAATAAGTGACAAAAGACTAAAAGACCTTTAGTGACTAGTCTTCAAATATGGGCGCCCATTGAGTGACCATATGGGCGGTTTTGGGCGACCTTCACACATAGACTTGTGCACTCTCTCAGTTGCCTTTAATATACTCAAAAAATGTTCATTATCACGATCGTACTTGTATCATATTTTCATGGGATAGATTTGATACACAATCAGATGACAACTTTGAAAGGTAACAGCAAACTTGCAACAGTTCTCAGCTTTCGAATGCTTGGAGTATTTTGCAAGATAATAGCTAGTGCCAATTTCTTGAATTGGCATTTTACTATGAAGTGCAATGTTTAGACCTCAATATCCCAAGTAAAGCCTCAGCTATATGGTACTCTGCAAGCTGGTAGAGATGAGTCTTATAAAGATACAATGAAGCTTTGGAACACTACTTTCTCGCAAATCCACGACTGAATCTGCCACAAGGATATCAACTCAATTATCAGAACTGAATCTCGAAAGGGGGTTAAAAAATGTTGTATGGTTTCAACTTTATGTTGGCGTTAGTTGGGGGATGCTAATGGCTTATTGTTATAACAAATTTTTGCTGGAAATTGAAGAGGGTTGGTCTAGAATTTAAGATGAATATACAAGGGGTTCCTCTGAACTCCAATTATTACTAATTCTTATTGAAGGCGAGAAAGGTGGGAAACATGATTACTTCTTTACAACACTCAACTAAGAGTAGGAAGCTGAGAAATGGAACCATGAAAAATGAGTAAAGTCATCAAAAACATTAAATTGAGTCCCTTTTTTGACTCTTCAAAGTAGGATTCGAAGTCTTTTTGCTAATTTTTTCTCACTAGACTGGTTCAACTACTGCTTAAGTGTCCCCACACCTCAAAATGTTGTAGGTAGAACTAAGGGAACCAAAAAAGGGCTTGTCCGGTGGATGAAGCATACTGCATTTAGCCGAGTCCGGAGAAGGGTCATACCTCAAGAGAATAATGGTTAAATCCGTGATCTATAGATTATAGGAGTACAATTTTACCGTTGCTTCAAAGCGCGAGCAATTTTTGGTGAATTAAGCATATCAACCGCGGCACAAAAATACTATAGCAGGGACAATCTTTTTTTCATAGGTTATAGGAGTACAATTTTACCGTTGCTTCAAAGCGCGAGCAATTTTGGGTGAATTAAGCATATCAACCGCGGCACAAAAATACTATAGTAATAACTAATAGCAGGGAGAGTCTTTTTAGAGTACCTTCCTCATCCAAAACATAACATTCATACTCTTTTAAGTTTCACCCTTATCCAATTAGTATTACTTTTGGACTATACTATGCTAAATTGGTGGACCATCAGGAAAATGAATGACTTATACAGTAGGGTGCAGCAAGCTGGAGAATAAAGGATATTGATGATGACGACAAATTAAGCCTATGGTGGTTGTAGAACCAATATAGTGTTGATACTTTGTATCTCATTCTAATTTTTCCAAAAGAAGGTCAAGTATTCTTTGGCCTCTTTATGTTTCCTATATTGTATCTGATACTTTGGAATATTTTGATTTCTTTTAAGGTATGATCAGTGGTGCAGTGGGTGCAGCTGTCTACTAAACTCAAAATATAAACACTGTATCTTTCTCTTTTGCCTTTTCTGTATCATAGGCGAAATAATGAATAAGAGGAATGTGGGTAGATGAATGCTTTTTAGTTACCTGAGTTATAAAACATAAAGAGATAGAACAATGAGTGTATAATTAGTGCGATATAACAAAAGTTACCAAAGAAAAATGCCACATCCATTCTTCCACAATTAAATATGGAAGATAAAGATCAAAAGATACTCCAGTATGCAGCACTTCAATGCATGTCAACATGCAACATTTCAATAGCAAATTTAATATTAAAATGCTTTAAAAACCCAACAATTTATTTTTAAAAAAATCAACCATTCAACTAAATTAAAACTTGTAAATAGTTAAGTAGGAGAAATAGTACATTGTCCCCATTTTTCTAATACTACGTCTTTATTGAGATTCACTCAGGATTTCTGGGCAGATCAACAGAACTTTTTAATTGACGTTGCTGTAAAATTTTTGAGAGATGTTAGATGAAAAAGAAGAGAATTAGACCATAAATATATTTAATTATCATATGAACTACAGAGTTATTTTTAATGAAAAATATTTTTGATGATTCCGAACGATAACAGTCTTTTGAAACAATATGAATTAAAGATTGAAAATAATGTTATTTCATTGAATTTTCACTACAAAAATATAGAAATTAGCAATGATTAACTAACTTTTATCATTAAACAAAGTCCATCTCTAATCCTTTTAATTACTGAGTGTTTTGATAAGGATTTCCAAAACTGAAGGTTAAATAATGTCGAAATATTTATTGGTGAAAGTGATATGTCGAAATATTTTTCGATGAAAGTGATATAACATTAGTTTTTCTTTTCTCGCTATAGATATAAAATATTAAAATTAAATAGTTGTAGAAATAATAACTTCTCAGACAAGTGTTTGATAAAAAATAGTTTCAACCAAAACATTTTGTAAAATAAAAATTTGAGAAAATAAGTTTTATAAAATAATTTCTTTTTGTAGAAAAACTGCAATAAATGCATTCAAAAGTTACATAATTTATCACTTCAATTTTTTTAAAGACGTACCTAGAAATGACTTGCAATTTGCATCCTTGTAAGACCAGACACATTCATCATTTCCAGAATATCTTTTGGGTAACATTCTACATGGTCCACAAGTATGCAATAAAATTTGATAACTATAATATTTTCAAATCAAGCCGAGGTACATGTAAATACAAGTTGATATTAGACATAAGTAAAAAATTTTAGCTATTCATGTCGCTCTTTAGAAATAAATTAAAAAAAAATAATTAATAGTAAAATTTACTTACTTTCTTTACCAAGTTGTTGTAAACTTTTTATGAATTTGGCATGAAGATCCCCAGTCCACTTTATGTTGTCCTTTTGCTTAATATCCTTGTTATTTTTGAGGTAGAGATGAGCTCCATCTTTCATAGCTTGTTTTTCTAAGAGCTCGTTGTGTTCATCACATACAACTGTGCATTTATTTTAAGAAGATATCAATTAAAATTGAATTATATCATACATTATATGACTAGTTAACTTCACACATGTTTATATAATTTGTTTAATTATAAAAATAACATTACAAAACATGCTAAAAATAGGAGTTAGCGATGGATAGTTTATGTTGCTAAAGAATAAAAAATTCATTACTAATTTTATTTAACGATGGATTATGTTAAATTCTTTTAGCTCCGAACTATTTAACGATATATAATGGTGAATTTTAGAATATTTTTTTTATTGTGTATTTATAAAAATAATTGATTTTATCCACAACAGATCATAACTACAAGAGTATGAAAAATTACTCAAGGAATTATATCCAAAGCCACAACTCAAACCAAAAGTTTTAAAAAATCAAGGTTCGGTGAGTGGATATTTATTATCATCATATCAATTTTTGTAGTTCCTTCGGAAAGCATTGATATTGATGTCGAAGACGTATCAACCATGATAACTGTACTAATACATTTTGAAAGTCAGTAAAATGTTTATAAAAAAAAAAAAGTCAGTAAAATAAATTATAAGCAAAATTACTATGAAGATTTATCTTTCATATACAATTTCGATATTACTTTTAAGGGTTTATTGCTACTCTTTAGTTTATGCAATTGCACATATATAAACTTATATTACAATCAATATGTACAATTTTATACATATTTACACAAAAAAAATAATTAACGTATAATAATTTAGAATGAATAGTTGAATCTATTATATAGAATAGGAAAAGTAATGACACACATAAGTATCATACAATTTCAAGTTTGAAAATTATTTAAAACTAAAAATTTGAGAAAAAAGACCAGTTTATCTTTTTGATATCAACAAAGTGAATTCAAACTCAAACTCAAATTCAAATTAAAATATCCTATCATAATCACACTTTCACAAAATTTGATTATTTAAATAAACTTAAACATGAATATGTATTTTGAATTATTATTGTTATTATTTTTAAATGGAAGAGTAAAAATAATTAGAACTGTATTGATTAAAATGCCATGTTTATAATATAAAATTAAAAAATAAAATCAAAATATTCAAAATTTAAATTAAAGAAAACTAGCAATATCACTTCCTTTATTGTGTATGTGTATTACTTTTTCTTTTTTCTTTTTATTTCCTATCTAGTGTTTGATATCTATATTGGAACCCGATTAATCAGGATTCATGTGCGTGAGGTCCATTCGGAAGAGGCACCCCCTATCAAGAATTTTTTCATATCCAAGAATAAAATATGAGACCTCTAGTTAAAAAAGGAGTAGCTCCATCCACTGCACCACATTCTTTAGTAGTTGTATTACTTATCTTCATCAAAGGATCAACTTATCTATTCATTCTAGACAATCCAATAGTGCATATTTGAGCAAAACTGGATATACTTATTTTTACTGAAGGTAAAATATTAAATAAAAATTAGTGAAAATATTAGAGTTTATTGAAATTTTAATATATAAGGAAGAAAATGAATAAAGTGAAAACATTACAGAAGTAAAGATGTGTGAGATGTCAAAATGATAAAATAATATGTTAAATTAAAGTGGAAGAAAAAACTCCTCAAAATTAAGAGCGGAGTTTCAATTAAAAAGAAAATTATTTTTCATGAAAATCATATTTTCTTGCTTTTTTTTTTCTACATCTAATATAAGATAAAAAGGAAAATTATCTCGCGATCAATAGTATTAATAATCAAATCGATGTTTTTCTTGGTCTTTCTCTTCCCTCTTTATTTTCTAATCTTGTGTCACCTCTACCATCCAAACGATTTTTTTAGAATGGTAGATAGACTGTAAAAGTCAAAAGATCTGCACCTTCAAAAATTATTCTTAAGAGATTTAATTTATTTTCCCCTCCGATTCTATATCACTTTGACCTATTGACAAAAAATATTTATTCTTCCCTTTTCCTTAAAAAAGATCAAGCGTAAAATAATTTTAAGGTCATTAAATAATTAATAAAATGGTGTCCCTTCAAGGAGATTTGATAAATTTGAAAGGATACAAATATTAAGTAAAATTATCGTCATCCTCTGAAAAGTTATAGGGAAAGCTAATGGAGTAAGTGACATGCTTATAAAGAATCTAATTTAATTCCTTATAAACACATAAAACTCATTTTAACTAGTAAAACAACATAAACAAACATAGAAATGATGTTGTGACAACTAGGAAAAGAAAAATTCAAAATTTATAAGATAAAAATAAAATTTTAAAAGAGATCATTGTTAAAATCGCAAATGAAAAAATTATCAACATATCAATTAAATCTCTTTTAAAAAGAAAATCACATATAATTTATTTATATCAAAGAATCAAAAATTATAAGTTCAATATAAATTTTTAGAGATGTTACCTTCATAGTGCTTACACTTTAGCAAATCAACAATCTTGATAGCAATATAATTGATCGGACTAACTAGCATCACGCGAACTTCATCTATCATTCTAAAATAAGTAGTTGCCACTGTATTATCTCTATCAGAGCCGTCTTCAATGAAATTGTATTGATAATATGTGGTAACCCTAATGAGCATAGGGATGATTAATTTATAGAGATTGAGACTTAATCTGGTACGTCCATCAAATAGACGGTGGACGAACAAGATCTATTCTTTATTAAATATTAGTTATAGATTTTATATTAATTGCGCCACAAATAAAAAAAAAGGAAAAATATTAAATTATACAACCTTAGGTTGTTTATTGTAAGTCATAACAATACTTTTTAGATTGGAAGTCATAGCAATTTTTAAAATAAAAATAAATAAATTTTTTATTTTTATAAAAAAAAAACACCTTAAAATAAGACATTGATTACTAAAGGCATAATATATAAATATGACCATAAACTTGACACCAAATTATAACTTTGACCTTAAACTTTGACAGTGCACAAATATGACCTTTAACTATTCAAAACTGCACAAATATGACCTCCGATCCTACGTGGAAAAACGCGTGTTCAACACGTCGCTTAAAATCTAAGGGCATAATACATAGATATAACTCTAAACTTGACATCAAATTTATAACTTTGACCTTAAACTTTGACAGTGCACAAATATGACCTTTAATTATTCAAAACTGCACAAATATGACCTTTAAATGACTTTTCACTATTATTTTTTCATTATTTTTGGCTTAAAGATGAAAATGACATCTAATCTCTTTTGTCATTGCAGAAAAAGAGAAATATTGAAGATTTATTAATTAGGTGGGTCAGCCTCATACGAAAAAATCGCGCGGGTAGGTATATATATTATAAAGCAAAGGGCAAATTTATGTTATATAATATATCTAAATATAATTTATTTAAATATTAAATTAAAGATGAAACTATACTAATAATATAAAAAATTATAGTTTTAATAAAACGTTATTAAATTAACATTATTAAGGATAATAATAGTAGTATATTAAATGAACGTTATCAAATTAACGTTGTTAAAATGTTAGTATTAAATTAACATTATTAAAATATTATTAAACTAACGCAGGGGCGGACCTACGTGGTTGTCATGGGGTTCACCCGAAACCCCTCGGTAAAAATATTATGTTGTATATATAAGTTAGAAAATCTATATTTATGTACATCTATTAATGTTGAACCACATGAAACAAGACACTTAGATAGCCCAGTGGTGTTATTTTCTCTTCTTGGGCGCTTCCTTCAGCCTAATGCACGAGTTCGATCCCTGCTAGTGGTTTTTTTTTTTAATAAAAAAAAGTTAGGTGCTTCTATAGAAATAAATAAAAATAATAATAATAATAAATACCAATCCTTTTGTAAGTAATTACACTCTCTCCCACTTTTTTAATTACTTTACACTCTCTCCCTATTAATATACATAACATAGCCCACATATACATAGCATTCTGTGTATATGTTGGGATTTTTGTAATATGTTTAGGGAGTTGAGGTTTTTTGTAATATTGGAAACATAAGTTGTGTATTTGTGTAATTTTAGTAGTAATAATAATAATAATAATAAAAACGACGTCGTTTTAACACAAAAAGCAAAACTTTGATAGTGCACAAATATGACCTTTAGCTATTCAAAACTGCACAAATATGACCTCCTTCCAAGTCAGCCCTTTTAACGATGTGGCACCGTGTGATTGGATGAGCTTTCCACGTAGGCGCGAGTGAAACTCACGCATGGGGGTTGCAAAATCGGAGGTCATATTTGTTCAGGTTTTGAATAGTTAAAGGTCCTATTTGTGCACTATAAAAGTTTAAGGTCAAAGTTATAATTTGATGTCATGTTTAGGGTCATATTTACGTATTATGCCCTTACTAAAAGATATCAACCACCCCTTTTGTTTTTTTTTTTAAAATATTAAACCTCAAAAGAGAAAAATATAGGCAAGGAGGGTTAGACCTTACCTTACCATTCTTAATGAGGTAAAAAAGCCTCAACTAATCAACAAGCATATAAAAATAAGAACTAGATATTTTAGGATCATTATAGAGTTTAGTTACACTCTATGATGATATTACAAAGAAGGATGCTTAAGTAATGCAAAAATATAAAGATGAATGAGAAGTTTGAGTTATTAACCACGAACTCCTTTTTACAAATGTATGAACTAAAAAGAAATGCTGGCTCATCTAAAGTACACTGATATATTCGCTCCTTGCCTTCTTCTTCGAACCTGTTCAAAATCTCTTCAAAATTCATCACTTCTTGAATTTGTTGGGTCTTATTAAAGTTGTTTACACTATCGCATGATTTTGGTTTGTCAGTGGTGTCTTGGAACAAACTCCTCTGTCACCTTACCATCCCAACTTTGATTTTTACCGTGATATTTTTTATTTTTCTATTTATTTGCCAAGGAGAGATATCGACATCCCGAGCTGCACTTGCAAAGCATATTTTCAGCATGTCTTCATCACTTTCCTTAAATATGTCATCGTCTTGGAGGTTTTCAAAACTCTTTGAAGACAATGTATCACTTTCCACCAATTGTTTGGCAGTATTAATTGGAGAAAGGAAATTTAATACACCACCTGAAGTTTGTTTGCAGCTTGATGAATAATTACGAATTGCAAATTTATTTGGGACAAAAATTGAAGCTTGAGCGTTAAGTTTGCTGCCAATATTATCCTCCTGATGTTCGTCTTCTTTATTTACCAAATCTTCCTAACAATGAGAGCTAGTATCACTTTGTTGCTCCTAACAGAATCAGGTTATTGATTTTTCTTTAATACTTTAGCTTCCTCTGGATTTAATATAAGCATTGTAGATTTTTTGGATTAATTTCATGACCAACTTTATCCGAGAGAAGATCAAAAGTATTTGGACGAAAAATTTCCTTTGGGGACGAAGCTCGAGCATATGGAACATTCCTTGCTAGCTGCACATTAACGCGAGAAGGAGAGCCAATTCGAATGCCTAAACATTTTTTATGTGCTACCACAGTCTAGTCCTTGCCAATACTTCTATCCACACCCATGATTTTGTTCGATAATTCATCACCAGTAACACGTTTTTCACTGATGGAATGTTCAAAATGAGTAGAATTAGAAGGGGACCGCAAATTATCAACTTCTAAATTTTTATCCAAAGATTTCTTAGCGACATTCAAGCACGAATGTTGTCCAAAATTTTCACTGATCATCATAACATCGTGAATATGGTGCATATCTGATTGTGACATCTCACGGGTCACCAAATTTATGGGTTTTAAAGATGTATTATGCTCTTGTTCGTCAGTGTATTGTTCAACAATTAAGTTCCTCACTTGTTGTCCATATTTCGTTTGCGATGAAGGGACTAAGACCTTAGAATTCTCTCCAGATTGGACCATCAACTCACGTGCATCCAGATCACCTATTGTATTATTATTTGCAATAATTTGTTGCTGCTGGGAATCAACATTTGACGCAACAAGCTTAGCAACATTTTTATGGACCTCAACTTCAGTACGGGAACTTGCCAACAAGTCTGGTTGTTGGTTCTTTTCATGAGGTCTTCGATCTCCATCTTCCCATCCTCTCTTCTCATTCAAAAATCGTCTCATATTCCCTTGAAATTTTTCTCCGTTAGCTTTTTCACAACCTTCACCACCTGCATTCTAGATAGTATCTAGTTTCTTTTTCAGTATCAAACATTATGTACCTTCATTATGTCCTTGGTGTTTGCGCAAAAATTACACACAAGGGTAGATTATCATAAATAATTTTCTGGAAACTCTCTACAAGCTTACCAGTTTTATTGTCCAAATATCAAAATCTTATTCTCTTTAAAAGTTTTTCCAGTAGGTCTGGGATCACCTTAATCCTAGCGGTGCTCAGTCTGGACTTAACTTATGTTCCTTTATCTATAGCTATTGGTTTTTCGACTACTGCTGCTATAGACAATAATAACCTCTTAACAAATAGATCCAGAGCCAAGTTCGATGAACAGATCCACACTGCTTCCTTAGTAGTTTCTTCTTTGTAGTTAAAACCGATAAACCACAAAAATATCCTATATTAGTGCTCCTTTCCATTGTAAGAAAAATATTTCACTGATATTGCAAAAGTAGTCACATAATCATCATATTGATCAAACCATAGCAACAGTTTTCGTGGTGCCAATGAACCAATTAGACAATGATCCTTGATTCCGAGATATTTCGGCAACAATGTCCTTAGGTCCTTCAAATAAGGTGCACCTGAGGAAAGTTTAATCAAAATTGCTTGATGCAACCCTTCCTCGATAGCAAATGCTTCTCTTTTCTCCATTGTAAATTTGAGTGTAGGTTCACCATGAATATATTTAATTGGTTTTAGTTGAGTTCTCGTAATATTTTGCACAATCACAGTGGAATTTTGTCAACACAGAGCTCACAAATGTGCCTATTGAAATTGTTGATCCTTTAGAGAATGACATTTTTGTAGAGGATATAGAATTTTCTAGCACTGATGTAGATGTGCATCCTTCTATGGTCCACTCTACCTTACAAAACACTTCAACATCTGATGATCAAGTTGAAGTCCCTTGCACCTCTATTCCACTGTCCTCTTCTCTTGCAATATGTTCTCCAAGAAGAACATCTAGGATGTCCAGGCAACCTGTTTGGATAAAGGACTATGCTACTTCTAAGGATGGAAAGAAATGCAGATATTCCATGGCAAACTACCTCTTCTATGATAAAACTACAAAGTTATATCATAGCTACTTAAGCAAATTCTCCACCTTGGTTTAACCACATACTTTTAGGCAAGCTGCAGTAGATTCAAGATGGGTTGAGGCTATGAAGCTAGTGATTCAAGCACTTGAAGAAAACAAGACCTGGGGGGTGGTTCCTTTACCATCCAGAAAGAATGTTTTGGGATCTAAGTGGGTTTATAAGATCAAGTATCAAGCTAATGGAGAGGTAGAAAGATTAAAAACTAGATTGGTAGCAAAAGGTTATAGTCAAGAAAAAGGTTTGGATTATCATGATACCTTTTCTCATGTGTCTAATATGGTTACGGTTAGAAGTGTAATTTCTTTAGTAGCTTTAAAAGGTTGGTTTCTATGTCAGATGGATGCCTACAATGCTTTCTTACAAGGTGATATAGATGAAGAGGTTTACATGGAGATGCCAGAAGGTTTCAAACAATAAAAGAGACATAAGAGTATGCAGATTATTGAAATCCTTATATTCTTACACAGGTTTCCAGACAATGGAACCTGAAACTTACTAATGCCTTGGTAAATGCTGGTTTTGTTCAGAGTGTACATGACTATTCCTTGTTTACATAGAAGAAAAAGGAATACATAGTGATAATTTTAGTCTATGTTTATGACTTACTCATTATTGGTAGCAGTACTTCATTGATATCTAATTCTAAGGAGGTTCTACACAAGAAATTTCAATTGAAGAACTTTGGTGAGCTTAAGTATTTTTTTAGGTATTTAAGTGCTAATATCAACCACAGGTATTCTGTTGAATAAGTGAAAATATATTTTGGAGCTTATCTCAGAAACAGGTCTTAGTAGTTCTAAGACCGCTTTCACTCTACGAAGCATAATCTCAAATTGACTACGATGGAATATGATCATGCAAATGTTGTCCTAAAGATGCAATTTTGACCGATGTTACCTCTTATCAGAGGTTTGATGGAAAATTGATGTATGCTACTATTACCAAACCTGATATTAGTTTTATTGTTCAGACTCTTTGTCAGTTCATGAAAAATCCCAAAAGATCTTATTGGGAGGATGCTACTAGAGTGGTTATATTCCTTAAGGGTACTATTTGTCAAGGCATTTGATTAAAGGCTCAACCTACTGCAACTCTTTTTTGTTGGTGTGTTTCAGATTGGGCAGCCTGTCCTAACACTAGGAGGTATGTTACTGGCTATATAGTGAAATTTGGAGATTTCTTGGTCTCATGGAAGTTCAAGAAGCAACAGACTGTGTCCAGAAGCTCAGCTGAAGATAAGTATAGAAGCATGGCTTCAGTGATTGTTGAGGTGACTTGATTGGTTGGTCTGTTAAATGACTTGGATGTACCTCTCACTCGACCTATCAAGGTATTTAGTGATAGTAGATCAGTTATTCAACTGGGTGTAAACCCTGTGTTTCATGAGAGAACTAAACATATAGAAATTGATTGTCACTTTATTAGAGACAAGATTAAATCTGGTTCTGTTGAGACTCTTTATGTTCAAACTCATGATCAAGTGTTTTATTTAATTACTAAGAGTCTCTGTCAACCTCAATATTTTTATTTGATGGGCAAGCTTGGTGTGCTTAATATCCTGCATCCTTTGGCTTGAGGGAGAGTATTGCAAGATTAAGATAGATGAGGAAGTAATTTTTTACTGTTCCATTGAAATAAAATAGTTTTTACTATTCATTCACAGTTCCTATTTTTACTGTGCAAGTGAGTGCAAGTGAGTGCAAGTGGGAGCTAGTTAGTTAGAGTAAGCTGGTGTTGAGCTGTATAGTTGAGTTTGTTACAAGATTGTCTGTAAATAGTGAGGTGTATAGATATTTTGTACAGTTTTCAATAGGAAAATGCAATGAAATAGTTTCTTTTCTTCTTTCCTGCACATTACTCTGTTCAGCTCCTTGACCTCATCAATGGTGGATGAAAATCATAAATGATAGATTGAGCTTAGGAATTCAGATTTTCTCAGATGTAACAAAAGTTACCGAAGAAAAATGCCAGGTGCATTCTTCCACAATTAAACATGGAAGAGGAGTAATCAAAAGACCATTTTTACCACAATGAAACGTGGGAGATAAAGATCAAAAGATGCTACGGTATGCAGCATTTCAATGCACTTCAACATGCAACATTTCAATAGAAAATTTAATATTAAAATGCTATAAAAACCCAACAATTTATTAAAAAAAACAATCATTCAACTAAATCAAAACTTGAAAATAGTCAATAAAATCACTAAGGCATTCCTGGGTTGATCAACACGCTTTTTCAGAGTTTCCAATTAACGTTGTTATGAAATTACTGAGAGATGTTAGAAGACAAAAAAGAGAGTTAGACCATGAATGTATTTAATTATCATATGAACTACAGAGTTATTTTTAATGAAAAATATTTTTGATGTTTGATGACTACTGAACGATAACCGTCTTTTGAAAACAATATGAATTAAAGATTGAAAACAATGGAATTTCATTGAATTGTCACTAAACAAATATAGAAATTAGCAATGATTCATTAACTTTCATCTGTAAACAAAGTCTATCTCTAATCCTTTTAATTACAGAGAGTCTTGATAAGGTTTTCCAAAACTAAAGGTTGAATAATGTCGAAATATTTATTGGTGAAAGTGATATAACATTGATTTTTCTTTTTGCTATAGATATAAAATTTTAAAATTAAATAGTTGTAGAAAGAATAACTTCTCAGACAAGTGTTTGATAAAAAATAGTTTCAACCAAAACATTTTGTAAAATAAAAATTTGAGAAAATAACTTTTTTTAAAATAATTTCTTTTTGCAGAATAATTCCAGTAAATGCATTCAAAAGTTACATAATTTATCACTTCAATTTTTGTAAAGACGTACCTAGAGATGACTTGCAATTTGCATCCTCACACATTCATCATTTCCAGAATATCCGTTGGGTAACATTCAACATGGTCAACAAGTATGCAATATAATTTAATAACTATAATATATTCAAATCAAGCCAAGATACATGTAAATACAAGCTGATATTAGACATAAGTAAAAAATTTTGCTATTCATGTCGCTCTTTAGAAATAAATTGTAAAAAATTTAATTAATAGTAAAATAAACTTACTTCCTTTACCAAGTTGTTGTAAACTTTTTATGAATTTGGCATGAAGATCCCCAGTCCATATTATGTTGTCCTTTTGCTTAATATCCTTATTATTTTCGAGGTAGAGATGAGCTCCATCTTTCATAGCTTGCTTTTCTAAGAGCTCAATGTGTTCATCACATGAAACTGTGCATTTAATTTAAGAAGATATCAATTAAAATTGAATTATATCATACATTATATGAATAGTTAACTTCAACATATTTATGAAATTTGTTTAATTATAAAAATAACATTACAAAACATACTAAAAATAGGAGTTAGCGATGGATAGTTTATGTCGCTAAACAATAAAAAATTCATTACTAATTCTATTTATTGATGAATTATGTCAAATTCTTTTAGCTTCAAACTATTTAACGATATACAATGGTAAATTTTAGATATTTTTTTTATAGTGTATTTGTAATTGATTTATGCACAATAGATATCATAAGTGAAAGAGTAGGGAAAAAAATACTTAGAGAGGGAAATTATATCCAAAGCCACAGCTCTAGCCAAAAGTTTTAATGAATCTAGGTTCAGCGAGTGAACATTTATTATTATCACATTAATTTTTGTAGTTTCTTTCGAGAGCATTGACATTGTTGTTGAAGATGTATCAATCATGATAACTGTATCAATACATTTTCAGTAAAATAAATTATAAGCAAAATTACTATGAAGATTTATTTCTCATATACAAATTCGATATTAATTTTCAGGGTTCATTGCCACTCTTTATTTATGCGATTGCACATACTAATAAAAACTTATATTATAATCAATATTTACAAATTTTATACATATTTACATAAAAAAATTAAGTAACATATATTTAGAATGAATAGTTGAATCTAGTATATAGAATAGGAAAAGCATAGTGATGACACACACAAATATCATACCATTTCATGTTTGAAAATTATTTAAAACAAGAAATTTGAGAAAAAAGGTCAATTCAACTTTTTGATATCAACAAAGTGTATTCAAATTTAAATTAAAATATCCTATCATAATGAAGTCATACTTTCACAATATTTGATTATTTAAATAAACTTAAACATGAATATGTATTTTGAGTTATTACTGTTATTATGTTTAAATGGAAAAGTAAAAATAATTTGAATTGTATTGATTAAAATGTCATGTTTATAATATAAAATTAAAAATTAAAATCAAAATACTCAAAATTAAAATTAAAAAAAACTAACGATATCGCTTCCTTTATTGTGTATGTGTATTACTCTTCTTTTTTTTCTTATTATTTTTAATCTGGTCTTTGACATCTATATTGGAACCCGATTAATCTGGATTCGTGTACGTGAGGTTCATTCAGAGGAAGCACTCACTATCAAGAATCAAATCTGAGACCTTTAGTTAAGAAAGAAGTAGCCCCATTCACTGCACCACATCATTTAGTGGTTGTGTTACTTATCTTCATCAAATGACCAACTTATCTATTCATTCTAGACAATCTAATAGAGTATATTGAGTAAAATTGGATATACTTATTTTTACTGAAGGTAAAATATTAAATAAAAATTATTTAAAATATTACAGTTTATACTAAAATTTCAATAAACTGTGGCACCGTGTGATTGGATGAGCTTTCCACATAGGTGCGAGTGAAACTCACGCATGGGGTTGCAAAATCGGAGGTCATATTTGTTCAGGTTTTGAATAGTTAAAGGTCCTATTTGTGCACTATCAAAGTTTAAGGTCAAAGTAATAATTTGATGTCTTAGGGTCATATTTATGTATTATGCCAAATTAATTCAAAATTTGGTTCTCCCACAATCATAGACTAGGAGAGATAGGTGCAACCGTGGCTTCCCTAAGTTTATGTCAGAGTTGGTTGGAGAGAGGAGAGAGAGAGAGTCTCTTACCTAAAATTATTATCAACCATTCCTAATTTCTCTCTTAGATGATTTTTTTTTTCTTATTTCAAATGATATTAACTATTCAAAATAAAAATGTTTCAATATTTTTAATGATTTTCAATATATATTTCAATATTCAATTTTTAAAATTTTAAGAATAGTTCATATTAATTACATTGAATTTTCAAAAATTTTAAGAATATTTTTAATGATTTTCAATATATATTTTCAATATTCAGTATTCAAAATAGTTCATATACAAATTACTTGGCATTTTTCTCAAAATATTCATGTATGAAGTCTGGATAAAATCAATATAAAATATCAATATTCCGCTCAAGGCTTACTTGTACATATTTTAGTATATGAAATGTGTATAAAATATGGTACATATAATTAGCTTACGTTTTTTTTATTTGTTACGTGTTTAAAATATATATATAAATTTATGTATCTTTAATTTTTTTTCGTTTATACATGTTTGTATTTAAGAAGTTTATATACAAACTGATGTGAATCATGAATACGAGATTGTTCACTAAATTTGCTATTACATTAAAAAAATCATGGATATAAATAAACATGTTTAATGTATATATTGTGTCTAAAATATGCTAAATTTTACTAATTTAGGTTTATTTTATTTTCTGGGTTATGAATTTTGTAAGTAAATTGATGTATCTTTCGACGTTATTAGTTGCTACCAAGTTATATTATTCGTCTATAAATACACATAGAAAGGTATAAAATATGATTTTCATAAAACTTCAGATAACGATTTTATATCAACTGTGTATGAAAAGTTATTCATTGAATTTGTTATTCCTACAAAAAGAATTTAAAAAATCATGAATGAAAACAAGAAATTCACATTGACTAATGTATAAAATTTGATTCACGGATAAAATTTATATTGCCAAAAAAACAAGAAAAAAATAAATAATAGTGTATGAAAAAATTAAGAATAAAATGTGAATTTCAACAATCTGATAGAAATTTACGCGGTGAAAGCAATTTAAAATAATTATTAATATTAAAGAAAAGAAAGTATGAAAGAACTAAGAAAAGCATATGAGAGAAATTTATGAAAAGGCAACACTATAAATTTTTTTGAAAGGATTAACTAATACAAAAAGAAATTATTTAAGGAAATGAAAGAAGAAGAAATTTAGGATTACTTATAATCCTTTTACCGTATTTTCTTTTTTTCTTTTCACTTTGTTAATTGGGGGATTTGAAGGGATTACATAGTAAAAAAAGTATAAAACATTAAGGAGAAAATTAAGAATTTTCTATAAATGTATTTACATTATAGTGAATGTCTATCATGATCTAATAAGATCTATCAAAATTTAGTTGATATCTATCAGGATTTGAAGTATTTATCTTTTAGTCAGAAACTAGGAGTATTTTTATTTTGTTCATTGTATTATCAATCTTATAATCTCTCATCCCTCAAGAAAAGTAAAGAAGTCTTCTTTCTCTATTTATTCTTGTTGTTCTTTATTTATATTTCATAACACGAATCTCTACCATTACCATTAATTTAATTTTGAAAAGAAAATTGAATCGAAAGATGGAGAAGATAAAATCGCAAGGTTATGTGGTCATAACAATTTGGTAGACACATTTTTTATAATTTCTATTATAATCACGGTGTCACACCCATTTTCTAACCGGAAAAAAGATTCATTTTAAGTTTCGAAAGGGTTTTTATAATTAAAATGATAAAATGATTGAAAAATTATTTTGAAGAAGGATTATTTACATTTTTTATTTAGAGTTACCACTTGGCATAATCGGGTGTGCCAAGTCACCTTTGAAAAATCATTTTCAAAAATTTTTGACTCTAAAATTGATCTGCGAACAGAGATTCCGACTAAGAAATGATCCATCTTGAATAATCTTTTTCATTTCTCTTTTCAAATCTCGAAAATCTCCAATACTATGACCCTGAGTATCACAATGATACGCATATCGTACGTTAGGATCAAAATTTCTTGAATGCTGATTAAGAGTGTGCCCAAAGAGAGGAGTAATCATGCCGCACTGTACCAATCTCTGAAATAAACTAGCATACGACTCTCCAATTAGTGTGAAGCTATCTCTCGACTTCTGCCTCATTTCATTGTTTGGCTTGGATTGAAAATTAGGCTTAGAAGGGTTTTGGTATGTTTATGGAGTTAGAAGATAACTCTGAGGAGTTGGTGTGTTCCACTGTGGGTAAGATGGGGGTTGAACATATAGTTGTGTGTTATATACTGGATATGGAGGTGGAGGAGCAGAGTATAATGGATTTTGGGAGTGATTATGTGGAGCTTGGGCATGAACTTCGGTTTGAGCTTGAGAGCGACGACGACGTGGTTTCCTTGACATTTCCTGCTGTCCAACTACAATAGAAGATGCATATTCCTCATTCTTTTTCTCCCCAACACTTCCTGAACCCTTTTGAATTGCTTGAGTAGTCACTTTCAATGTTGCAAAACTCATAATGCGACCAGTCTTAATTCCCTCTTCTGTCATCTCCCCCATTTTAAGAACCTTAATGAACGGCTTGCCTAATGCAGGTAACAAGTGTTGATAATATATTTAGTCCTGCGCTTGAATAAATACCTCTACTATCTTACTTTCTTTTACTGGAGGTTTCACCCTAGCCGCTTGTTCACGCCATCTAATCGTATATTCTCTAAAACTTTTGGAGTTCTTCTTTTTTATACTAGTTAGGGATTTTTCATCAGGGATCAACTCCACATTGTATTGAAATTATTGCACAAATTCATTAGCTAGGTCATCCCAACTAATCCACTTGTTAATGTCTTGGTCAACAAACCATTCTGAAGCTAGGCCTCAAAGACTCTCCCCGAAATAAGCCATGAGTAGTTCTTCCTTCCCTTCAGAGCCCCTTAATTGGTTACAATAGCGCCTCAATTGTGTCACTGGGTCCCCATGTCCGTCATATTTCTCAAAATTTGGCCTTTTAAAACCGGGAGAAAGGTTGACACCTGGAAACATGCATAAGTCTTTATATGAGACACTTTTGTAACCCCCAAGTCCTTGCAAGTTCTTCATTGCCAGTTCTAAACTTCTATATTTTCTGGTCATTGCCTCTTGTTCTTATGTCATAACTGGCTTCTCAGTGTTAGGAGAAAATTCAGGTGGGTGAGTGTCACCGTAAAGACCAGTCAACTTGAATGTAGGCTCGAAAGTGTAATGCTGATCACCAGTAATATTCAATATAGGCTCTCTTGTTGAGTAGGGAGACACAACTTGTCGATGAACATAAAAAATAGAAGCTTCAGGTGGGGGTGGAGCCACAAAATCAAGAACAACTGGCGGGGTCGAATATATGGTAGTCTTGGATTGGGGAATGAGGAAATACACATTGGAAGTGGTTGGATATTGTTGCCCCGAAGTTGATCCTGATACATGTTGTGGCATATCAATAAAAATGGGAAATTGGGCAGGTGACACGGGAGTCAAGCTAGAAAGATATTCCAGATTATCAGTGGGAACTGGGGGAGGCGGCAACCCATTAGCCCAAGCTCAATGCATTTCTATCATTTGCTGCCTTAATTTCCGAATCTCTTCATTAGATCCTAAATTCTCATTTCATGAACTCCCTATCTGATTATTGACAACAAACTCCGTATCCTTGTTGGCCATAACTTTCTCTATGACTTGGTGCAATATGGAGGACCAGCCAAAATGCCATAAACAAACCACCTCAAACTAACTGAACAAGTGATAACAAATGTGTTAGAGTTCAACACTTTCTCAAAATATTTTTTTAAAAGGACACCGAACCCAAGAAGGGCGCCTATGTATCTCACCCCCAGAGAGGAGAATCAGGTGTGCGTAGTTCGTGAAGTCTTGCCAAAATGGCCAAATTAAACTCTTTTTCTATTCCTTGAAACTTTAAGAAGAAAATAAAATAACAATTTGTCAAAAGAATTGACGAAAATCTTTTTGAATTTTTCAGCTTTAACATCCCTATACAAAATGAAATCTATGATTACAAAAGATTTTTTTTTTTTGGGTTTTCAATTTTGAATTTCATATGAAAATGAAACTTGAACCTATTAAAGGAAAATCTTTTTTTAGTTTTCTTTTAAAGATGTATATGAAACACTTACTTTAAATAAAGAGTGACGAAAATCTTTTTGAATTTTTCAAAGAAGATCCCCGAACCAACAATAGGCTGTCTACGTATCTCACTCCCAAAATAGGAGAATCAGGGGTACGTAATTCATTCAGATGGGACAATTAAGGATTAAATAACCAACTGAACCCTGACTTGAGAGACACGACCACAAACAAAAGATGAAAAACAATAAAATCTTTTTGAGTTTTTAGTTTTACACTTTACATAAGACTGACACCTACAACTATAAAAGAGAAACTCTTTTTGGTATTTTCGTTATATGAAATGTACAAAACTTCTGCCATTATTTTTTAATTTTCCTTTTATAAAAATCTCCTAAAAATATTTTTGAAATTTTTGGAATTATGAATGCATGCTAAAGGAGATAAAATGAAAATCTTTTTGAGGATCTTTTTGTTTTTGAATAAATGCGTGAAAAAGGTAAAAAATCTTTTAGAATTTTTGAATTGTAAAAAAAATTAAAGCCATAAAGTAACTCTAAAAAACTACGAAACTCTCTTTTTTTTACTCTTTTTTCCCACTTTTTTTTCAACAATTTCTTGCCTACATACTTTACTTCTAAAACATGATTTTGCCCAAATCAGTCTGTCAAATGACCTTATTACCCTCAAAGATGCAACATTTAGCACGTAGGGATGCTTTAGAGGTGAGTCTCCTATAAAGGACCAAGTGGGCCCCGGTAGGTCTCAATATGATGCACATAAGCATGACCTAAAGGATGACCTACGCTGGAGTTCACTAACAAGGCTGTTCGGGGGAGCATATGGTCGATAGTGGTTGCTTTGCTTTCCACCTACTCCATACCAGCCAACGGCTCCCTCTCCTAAAATAAAGGTGACTCAACTATAGGTCGTGTACACAACGTGTACTACAGAACTTGTTGCAGAAAGAATTGACTCGGGTTATGCACATGATGCCAGCTTTAAAGCGGTAACACATAAGAGAAAAACTGTAAACAAAGAGCACGTAGGCACTAAAAAACAATAACACAAACGACAACACAAATAATGTTTATAAACCCATGATGTCAAACTAAGCCGATACAATTCTAAAAATTAGCTCAAATTCTGAAAAGTCCCCAGCGGAGTCGCCAGAGCTGTCACGCCCCTTTTCTAATCGAAAAAAAGATTCATTTTAAGCTTCGAAAGGGTTTTTATGATTAAAATGACAAAATGATTAAAAATTTATTTCGAAGAAGGATTAGTTACATTTTTTATTTAGAGTCACCACTTGGCATAATTCGGTGTGCCAAGTGACTTTTGAAAAATCCTTTTCAAAACGTTTTGACTCTAAAACTGATCTGCAAACAGAGATTCTGACTACGGAATTCTGTTGATCGAGGGGAAGGTGTTAGGAACCCCTCGATCCCATTGTTTGACCATGGTCGTTTGCTGGAATTTATCGGCTAATTTAACAGTACGAATATATAAACCACACAAAACACAAAAACAATCAATCAAACACGCGAAAGAAAACAAATCCAAAATACAATGTTCAGTCCATTTATTACAAACCGAAGTAAAAAAGTACTATAAAGTAAACCTACACTAATTCTAAACTATGCTCCAATGCTATACCCTGTGCCTCAGGCCTTCAACACGAACCTCCTTTGCGTACATGATACGTCGGGACATTTCCCGGTAAATAAGCACAAAAGGTCCTGAGGCATCCCTCGAAAAAATAAATACATCTTTTCAATGCGACAAAACCAAACCATTCAACAAAACCACAAATTCTAAACTTTGCCTACCCAACCTATGTTTGCCTATCCATTTAAACATATTATGATACTATCAAGTTTGATTAATGTTCATTTCAAGTCAAACAATAACTCATGAATCAAACCAACCAAAATTAACATTTTTATCAAGTGTCAGTTCTCGTTCCACTCATCCCCAAACAACCAATTTTAATTCTCAAATGTGAAATACCATTTCATCATGCAATTCATAATCAATGGAATCTATCAATGAATAAAAAATCAATAAATTATTCACCATCAACAAAGCTCAAACAACACAAACGTCCAAACCATAACACCGCTTATTATGAACAAGGAAATAATAAGTAAAAAAAAAGATTGGAAATAGACCTCAAATTTGACGTATTATTTCAATTGAACTGTTTCACGGAGCGGCGCCGGAATACCTTGAACAGAAATTCCCCAACAGTGAACTCCCGACTTCAATAACCCAAAACCCAAACTGACTTGAACAAAATTGACCGACCCATTTCACACAACAACGACGAAACTCAAACCCAATTCTCGACGGAGAACTTAGAACCTCGATAAATCGACTCTGGTGAGCTAACAGTGAAAGAAACTGACAGAAATAGGCTGGATTCCAGCGAGTTGTGGGTGGATTAACATTTTTTCGGAGAGTAGATTGTCGGATCAGTGACTAGTGATCCAGAATTTCGTTCCTTCCTACAGTTTTTTTCTACTTCTTTCTCTCACAGTTTTTCTGTAGCGTTCTCGAATATCTCTGTGTAATGTGTATGTTTTTCTTCTAGATCTCTGTGTGTACGTCCGTAGTGGATGGGTGGGATGTTAGAGTGATAGTGGGTGGAGAGTATGTAAGTGTGCGTTGCCTTTTTTAATTTTTTTTGGTGTAAATGGAACAACAAGCTGTGTTGAAATGTTCATCCATAGAGGATTTTATGTGTAATCTGTGGGTTCAGGTGAGAGCAAGGAAAATAAAAAAAAATGGAGGTCTATGTATATATGCCTGAGCTCTATTTTTTATTCGCCTGTGTATGTATACAAAAATGGTGAGCACTCCGTGAATTGTGAGTGTGTCCTGTGTATATCCCCTTTTTTTGCCTTTTGGTGAAGAAATGTGAGGGGGGCCATGTGGGTAGGAGGGTGGGGTAGGGTAGTGAGGTGTGAGTTGGTTGAGATAAAATTTGGTACCAAGAGAATAATTGGGGTTTGGGTTTGTTAAGGGTTGTTAATTTTTGTATTTTTGTCGGGTATGATCACATGGGTGAGGGTGTACTATAAAGTGAGGTAAAAATAAATAAAATTTGACTTCGGAGGGACAAAATTAGGTGTCTACATCATGCCCTCTTTGAATGTAAACATGATGTATTTTCAGACAAAGAAGTAGACAGCGAGACCAAATTTTGACCCGACCATTATTCAAAAAAGAAATAGAAGGAAGAAGGGCAACCGGGTCTTTGACATCTTACCTTCCCAAGTTATGAGAGATTCCAATCACAGGTATCTCAAATTGTTGGAAAAAGAGGAACTATACCGAGTTGGAGAGTTGAGTGAGGCCCTATCGAGGTTCCGGTCTACGGCTCTGTCATTACATCAAAAACAAAAAATTACAAGATTTAAAAAGATAAATTAAATTACAAAAGTCCTATCTATGTAGCTTCTTTTGAACTCTTGACTTGAGTTTCATCACCCTATTCTTCAGGCGGGCTCCTGACTTGCAATTTTTCAATTTTTTGCTTGGCTTTCAATTGTTTCACCTTGTTTCTTGACTTTCAACCTTTAAACTTGTTGCTTGGCTTTTAATTTCCTCATCCTGTTCTCCAGGCGGGCTCCTGACTTTCAATTTCATCACCCTGTTCTTCAGGTGGGCTCCTGGCTTGCTATTTCCATATGTTGTCTTTCAATTTCTTCACTTTGTTTCTTCACTTTCATTTTATTCGCCCTGTTCTTCAGGCAAGCTCCTGAAATCACATCAAAACTAAAAAGAAAATTATCCTAGACCAATATTATTATAAAGAGATTTCATATGCTAGGAAAGTGAAGTTCCAAACAGAAGAATTAATTTTTTTTCCCAATTTATCATCAAAGGACTTTTGTGAAAGTCACATCATTATAGAAATCAAAGGGAATGACTCGACTAAAAGGTATGTCTTATAGGAATCAAGGGGGATGACTCGACTTAAAGGTACGTCTTATAGAAATAAAGGGGGATGACTCGACTAAAAGGCACGTCTTATAGGAATCAAGGGGGATGACTCGACTAAAAGGTATGTATTATAGGAATCAAAGAGTAATGACTCGACTAAAAGGTACGTCTTATAAGAATCAAGGGGGATGACTCGACTAAAAGGTACGTCTTATAGGAATCAAAGGGAATGACTCGACTAAAAGGTACGTCTTATAGGGGTCAAGGAATGACTAAACTAAAAAGTACGTCTTATAGGAATCAAAGGGGAATGACTCGACTAAAAGGTACATATTATAGGAATCAAAGGGGGATGACTCGACTAAAAGGTACAACTTATTGGAATCAAAGGGAGATGACTTGACTAAAAGGTATGTCTTCTAGGGGTCTAGGAATGACTCGACTAAAAGGTACGTCTTATAGGAATCAAAGGGCATGACTCAACTAAAAGGTACGTCTTATAGGAATCAAGGGAGATGACTCGACTAAAAGGTACGTCTTATAGGAATCAAGGGGAATGAGTTGACTAAAAGACACGTCTTATAGAGGTCAAGGAATGACTTGAATAAAAGGTACGTCTTATAGGAATCAAAGGGTATGACTCAACTAAAAGGTACGTCTTATAGGAATCAAGGTTCAATTTAAGAAGTGTATCACCTAGCAAAATGAAAACTGAAATTCCTGGACAAGAAAGTGTGTCTCCGAGGGATATAGGATGATGATTTTTTACCATGATTTCATTATCAAACCTGTTCAGTAACTTTGGTTCCTGCATTTGTAGAAGTAAGGCATTGCAACCCTTGATATTTATGCTCTGAAGTCCTTGCTTTGAAGGTAATATGTTTTCTGTTTCATCAAAGAAACCTTGTGAGTTTAAAACATGGTCGCTGGTTTGTGGCTTTAGCTTTTGCGGCGATCCCTCTTGCCCTCGTCACATTTAACCTTGCTTCCAACCATTACCATATATCATGTACTTGCTGAATCATTAACCCGAACTCAGATTATTAAGAGTGACTAAAAAAAGCACAGTATCTCTGTTTTGCCTTGCTTCTCAGATTGACCATTTGAACCTTGGTATTTCCATGAGTTCCCTGACTTCTCTGTTGAAAAAACTTTCTACATGTCCTTTTTTGGATCACAATCATGTCTCTTTCATGTGCTAGCTTTTGTCTTTCTTTGTGTAATTAAAGAAGCTGGTAGCTAGTTTTGAAATTTTTTCTCGCTTGTTTTGACATGGACTTGACTCAAAGATAAGAAACGGAAAAAAGAATGACAATTTTTATTTGGATAACTGACTCAAGAAAGATAAAATAAAAATAAAGAGAAGAAACAAAAGACAATGAATGTCCCCTTTTGAAACAAAGAAACAAAAAATTCATCTAAAAATGACAGTCTACACTAATGATTATGCGATGCATTTTGGATTACGTAGCTTGATCTTTTCATCCAAACTTTATAGCCATTGTTGTTGAGTTAATGGCCATGAAACTGAGTTGCTTCCTTAGGTCAATTGCATTTAAGACACCATTAGGCTAGTGTTGCCTTCAAGGGTTTTCGCCAACAAGCTTCTCTCATTTTATTTTCCTCAGCTCACCATTGCCTTATGGTTTCTATAAGGGTTTTCCACTAATGAGACTCTCTTATCTTCGTTTCCCTTAACTCACAGTCTTCTTACGGTGCCCGTGAGAGTTTCACCGATAAGACTCTCTTATTTTTATCTCTCTCAACTTACCATTTCTATACGGTGCCCATGAGGGTTTTCACTAATAAGACTCTCTCATTTTTATTTCTCTCCTGATTTCTTATGCTGAGGAAGACAAGTAGTTCCCAAATGCATCATCATATCCTTTGCATGCTTAACCTTAACATCCTCAAAGATTGATCTGAAGGTTTTTCTTTGGTTGTAACTTGGCTTTTGGATAGGGTTAGAAAGAAATGATGGAATGGGGCCCAAACGATACTTGAAGTGGGGTAGGACTTACAACTTTTGAAATTGACTCAAACAATGAGGATTAACTCATGCCCCAGTTTCTTTTGACTAGGAAATTCTAAATTATTTATTTGGTTGGACCGAGCCCAGAGTAGGGAAACCTATGTATCTCACCACCGAGAGAGGAGAATCAGGTCACGCGTAGTTCTGACAACTTGTTCTTTTGCTTGATTCTGATTTTTTTTTGCTTTTCTCTTTTATTAACATTTTTTTCTCTTTGAAACTTTCTGATTCTATTTGTCTTAACACTCTTCTTTTTTACTTTCTTTTTGGACATATTTTTTTTCCGACTCTACTATTTTGCTCGACACTTTTCTTTTGAGTTTTGCTGACTCTATCTTGATTCCAAAAGAGGGGTATGAAAGAAAATAACACTAAGGCTCAAATGGGATAAACAAAGGATGGCACAATATCTGGATAGTAGAATGAAATGTCTTCGTCATATCAATCCTTGAAAATGCAGTACATATCATGCAATGTGAAAGTACACAATCAATATCACTATGACACGTTTTACAACACTAACTTGCCCCGAGCATATGTACCACCTCTTCCTCTACATTTGTCGAACAACAACTCCACCTTTGTTGTACATCCTTCACATTGAATGACTCATGCTTTCGTGGAGTTGGTTTTTGTTCTGTTCCTCGGGAGCACACATCCTCTATTTTACCTAATTGAGCTATGTTTTTCAATTGATGACCAAGTTATTCTTGTGATTCTCAAAATAATTTCCTTAATTTTTGAAAAAGGCTTCAACTTGTCACCAAATGTCTCAGGACTCCACCTATTTTCTCAGATATTTTTCCTAACTTTAGCCCTCTGATTCAATGTTTCATGGTTAAGTTGGATTTAAAGATCTGGCTGAAAATCCCGCTAGCATGTCATATCACTAAAATCAACATAAAATGTACTGTGTAAAGAAAACAAACAAACAACACATATTTAAAACACAGGAAAAAAAGGGACACTCCATTCTATTAAAATGAAAGATAGAAGGGTTTGGACATAATGACAAAGGTACAAAACAAAATAGATCCCGAACTACAAACCTAAAATAATTCGGATAATAGAAAAGAAAACAAAACAAACTACCAAACTTCTTCCTAGTAGGGAGAGAGGTGACTTCTCAATTGCCCAGCCTGACAACTTAGCCACTGGTTTGCATATCAGCATGACTAGAGCTTTCCTCACTTTCAATGTTTTGCATCATAATTGATCCATCTTGAATAATCTTTTCAATTTCTCTTTTCAAATCTCAACAATATTCAATACAATGACCCTGAGCATCACAATGATACGCACATCGTACTTTAGGATCAAAATTTCTTCAATGTCGATTAAGAGTGTGCCCAAAAAGAGGAGTGATCATGCCCCACTGTACTAATCTCTAAAATAAACTGGCATACGACTCTCCAATTGGTGTGAAGCTATCTCTCGAATTCTGCCTTATTTCATCGTTTGGCTTGGATTGAAAATCAGGCTTAAAAGGGTTTTGGTATATTTGTGGAGTTAGAGGATGACTCTGAGGAGTTGGTGTGTTCCACTATGGGTAAGATGGGGGTTGGACATGTATCTATGCATTATATACTGTACATAGAGGTGGAGGAGCAGAGTATAATAGATTTTGGGAGTGATTATGTGGTGCTTGGGCATGAACTTGGGTTTGATCCTGAGAGCGACGACGACATAATCTCCTTGACCTTTCCTGCTATCCAACTACAATAGCAGATGCATCTTCCTCATTTTTTTTCTCCCCAAAACTTCCTGAACCATTTTGTATTGCTTGAGTAGTCGCTTTCAATGTTGCAAAACTCACAATGCGACCAGTCTTAATTCCCTCTTCTGTCATCTCCCCCATTTTAAGAACCTCAATGAACGGCTTGCCTAATGCAGGTAAAAAATATTGATAATATATTTCGTCTTGCATTTGAATAAATACCTCAACTATCTTACCTTCTTTCATTGGCAGTTTCACCCTAGCCATTTGTTCATGCTATCTAATCGGATATTCTCTGAAACTTTTGGAGTTCTTCTTTTTTATACTAGTTAGGGATTTTTCATCAGGGATCAACTCCACATTGTATTGAAATTGTTGCACAAATTCATTAGCTAGGTCATCCTAACTAATCCACTTGTCAATGTCTTGGTCAACAAACCATTCCGAAGCTAGGCCAGAAAGACTCTCCCCGAAATAAGCCATGAGTAGTTCTTTCTTCCCTCCAGCGCCCCTTAATTGGTTACAATAGCTCCTCAACTGTGCCACTAGGTCCTCATGTCTGTCATATTTCTCAAACTTTGGCATTTTAAAACCCGGAGGAAGGTTGACACCTGGAAACATGCATAAGTCTTTATATGAGACACTTTTGTAACCCCCAAGTCCTTGCAAGTTCCTCATAGCCAGTTCCAAACTTCTCAATTTTCTGGTCATTTCCTCTTGTTCTTCTTTCATAAAAGGAGAATTCAGGCGGGTGAGTGTCACCGTAAAGAACAGTCAAATTAAATGTAGGCTCGAAAGTGTAACGCTGATCACCAGTAATATTCAATACAGGTTTTCTTGAAGAGTAGGGAGACACAACTTAAGGATGGACATAAAAAATAGAAGCTTCAGGTGGGGGTGGTTCCACAAAAGCAGGAGAACCAGGTGGAGCCGAGTATGTGGTAGTCTTGGATTGGGGAATGAGGAAATGAACATTGGAAGTGGTTGGATATTGTTGACCTGAAGTTGATCCTGATGCATGTTGTGGCATATCAATAAAAATGAGAAATTGGGCAGGTGACACGGGAGGCAAGCTTGAAAGATATTCCAGATTATCAGTGGGAACTGGGGGAGGCGGCAACCCATTAGCCCAAGCTCGATGCATTTCTATCATTTGCTGCCTTAATTTCCGAATCTCTTCATTAGATCCTAAATTCTCATTTCCCAAACTCCTTATATGATTAGTGACAACAAACTCGGTATCCTTGTTGGCCATAACTTTCTCTGTGACTTGGTGCAATATGGAGGACCATCCAAAATGCCACAAACCAACCACCTCAAACTAACTGAACAAGCGATAGCAAATGCGTTAGAGTTCAACATTTTCTCAAAATCTGTTTTTAAAGAACAACGAAACCAAGAGGGGAGCCTACGTGTCTCACCCCCAGTGAGGAGAATCAGGTGTGTGTAGTTCGTGAAGTTTTGCCAAAATGGCCAAATTAAAATCTTTTTCTATTCCTTAAAACTTTAAGAAGAAAAGAAAATAAAAATTTGTTAAAAGAAATGACGAAAATCTTTTTGAATTTTTCATGTTTAACATCCCTACACAAGATGAAATCTATGATTACCAAAGAATTTTTTTTTTCTTTTGGGTTTTCAATTTTGAATTTCATATGAAAATCAAACTTGAACCTATTAAAGAAAAATCTTTTTGCAGTTTTCTTTTAAAGATGTCTATGAAACACTTACTCTAAATAAAGAGTGAAGAAAATCTTTTTGGATTTTTCAAATAAGATCCCCGAACCAACAATAGGCTACCTACGTATCTCACTCCTGAAAGAGGAGAATCAAGGGTGCGTAGTTTGTCCAGATAGGACAATTAAGGATTAAATAACCGACTGAACCCTGACTTGAGAGACGTGACCACAAACAAAAGATGAAAAACAATAAAATCTTTTTGAGTTTTTAGTTTGACACTTCACATAAGACTGACACCAACAACTATGAAAGAGAAACTCTTTTTGGTATTTTCGTTATATGAAATATACAAAACATCTGCCATCTTTTTTTTTTTATTTTCCTTTTATAAAAATCTCCTAAATATTTTTGAAATTTTTAGAATTATGAATGCATGCTAAAGGAGATAAAATGAAAATCTTTTTGAGGATTTTTTTGTTTTTGAATAAATGCGTGAAAAAGGTAAGAAAATCTTTTAGAATTTTTGAATTGTAAAAAAAATAAAAGCCATAAAGTAACTCTAAAAAACTCCGAAACTCTATTTTTTTTACTCTTTTTTCCCACTTTTTTTTTCAATAATTTTTTGCCTACATACTTTACTTCTAACACATGCTTTTGCCTAAATCAGTCTGTCAAATGACCTTATTACCCTCAAAGATGCAACATTTAGCATATAGGGATGCTTTAGAGGTGAGTCTCCTACAAAGGACCAAGTGGGATCCAGTAGATCTCAATATGATGCACATAAGCATGACCTAAAGGCTGACCTATGCTGGAGTTCACTAACAAGGCTGTTCAGGGGAGCATATGGTCGATAGTGGCTGCTTTGCTTTCCACCTACTCCATACCAGCCCACGGCTCCCCCTCCTAAAATAAAGGTGACTCAACTATAGGTCGTGCACACAGCCTATACTACAGAACTTGTTGCAGAAAGAATTGACTCGGGTTATGCACATGATGCCAGCTATAAAGCGGTAACACATAAGAGAAAAACTGTAAACAAAGAGCACGTAGGCACTCAAAAACAATAACACAAACAACAACACAAATAATGTTTATACACCCATGATGTCAAACTAAGCCGATACAATTCTAAAAATTAGCTCAAATTCTGAAAAGTCCCCAGCGGAGTCGCCAGAGCTGTCACGACACTTTTCTAATAAAAAAAAAAGATTCATTTTAAGCTTCTAAAGGGTTTTTATGATTAAAATGACAATATGATTGAAAATTTATTTCGAAGAAGGATTAGTTACATTTTTTATTTAGAGTCACCACTTGGCATAATCCGGTGTGCCAAGTGACCTTTGGAAAATCCTTTTCAAAACGTTTTGACTCTAAAACTTATCTGCAAACAGAGATTCTGACTAAGGAATTCTGTTGATCGAGGGGAAGGTGTTAGGAACCCCTCGATCCAGTTGTTTGACCACGGTCGTTTGGTGGAATTTATCGGCTAATTTAACACTACGGATATATAAACCACATAAAACACAAAAACAATCAATCAAACACGCGAAACAAAACAAATCCAAAATACAATGTTCAGTCCAATTATTACAAAACGAAGTAAAAAAGTACTGTAAAGTAAACCTACACTAATTCTAAACTATGCTCCAATGCTATACCCTGTGCCTCGGGCCGTCAACACGAACCTCCTTTGCGTACATGATACGTCTGGACATTTCCCGGTAAATAAGCACAAAAGATCCTGAGGCATCCCTCGAAAAAATGAATACATCTTTTCAATGCGATAAAACAAAACCATTCAACAAAACCACAAATTCTAAACTTTGTCTACCCAACCTACGTTTGCCTATCCATTTCAACATATTATGATACTATCAAGTTTGATTAACGTTCATTTTAAGTCAAACAATAACTCATGAATCAAACCAACCAAAATTAACATTTTTATCAAGTGTCAGTTCTCGTTCCACTCGTCCCCAAACAACCAATTTTAATTCTCAAATGCGAAATACCATTTCATCATGCAATTCATAATCAATGGAATCTATCAATGAATAAAAAATCAATCAATTATTAACCATCGACAAAGCTCAAACAACACAAACGTCCAAACCATAACACCGCTTATTATGAACAAGGAGATAATAAGTAAAAAGAAAAGATTGGAAATGGACCTCAAATTTGATGTATTATTTCAATTGAATTGTTTGACGGAGCGGCATCGGAATACCTTGAACTGAAATTCCGCAACAATGAACTCCCGACTTCAATAAGCCAAAACCCGAACTGACTTGAACAAAATTAACCGACCCATTTTAAACAACAACGACGAAACTCAAACCCAATTCTCGACGGAGAACTTAGAACCTCGACAAATCGACTCTGGTGAGCTAACAGTGAAAGAAACTGACTGAAATAGGCTGGATTCTGGCGAGTTGTGGGTGGATTTTTGATACAAGAAAACCAAGGAACACAATAAAAGTCTCAAAAGAGTTCACAAATCAAGAGGAATCCGAGGACCCCTTTGAGAGCTAGTTTCGGTCAAACAACTACAACACAAGAATACTAGGAAACAAGGTGTATTTATACACCAAAACAGCCACTAAAACGTGATGAACACAAGAAGATAGACAACAATATGATAAGGATAATAACAACAACAAACGGTTACAAGATACATGAACAACAAGAACCAACGGTTTCCCTAAACAACACTAGGACATAAAATGTAGAGATAGATAGTGAGACATACACTACAATAAGACACACGAACCCAAAGATATATTAAATCTAAGGACTCCTAGAACTTACGATATCAACACCACACTCTTACGAAGACACGAGAGGGATTCCACCACTCAAGCACCATCGTTTCCAAGCAATACACATTCACAAGTGAATCCAAACTTGCTCATGTCCTAGTTCCGGCCTAGGGAGGCTCTCTCTCTCAAGAGATGTGTTCTATCATCAACATTCAACAACTAATGAGCTAAAACCCTAACATGTTCTATTTGTAGACTTATTACAATAAGAGACAAAATGAAAAAAGTGCCCCTTAGTGTTAAATGAACAAAATGGAGTCCATGGAGTGCAATAGAGGGGCGACTTTGGAGCCCTTTTTACACTTCAACTCATACACTCTGTATGTTGCATTCAAAATACTCAAAAGTGTCCATCTTCATGATCGTGCTTGTATCATCCTCTCCATCTTGAGAGGAATTTGACCTCAAATTCATGGAACAAACCAAATGAAAATGGCTCCCAAAAAATGCTACAAAATAAGAAGAAACTGAGGAAATAACAACTTCAAGTCTCGGAAAATATCTTCATCTTGCACCTCAGCTTTCTCTCCATCTTGACATTTGACTTCAATCTTATTCGGCTTAATTGAGTTTCATCCCCGACCATGATAGCACTAGGAATGTTGTTATTCATTGTAGCCAAGAAGTTACCTACCAAACACAAACAAATTAGTTGTACAAGAAAGGTCCTCACACTCTCCGTTTATTTCTTTGCCTCTCGGATTCCTCACACATTAATTTCACAAGTATTGTAAGCTTGCTTGTACTCCAGGAGGTGTTGAGAGGTGAACCAAATATTTACAACGACTCAAAAAAAAGACTAAGACACACAAAGGAACGTAGACATGAAGAATGGTTTTCAAAACTAATTTACAATCTAGTAAATAGTCACTAGTTTGTAAATTAGTACTGGAATCAACAAACGAAACTAAAGAACAACAAATTGAAACTAGAAGATCAAAATTTGAGCCAAAATTTGTTGTGTGAACAGTATATATGGTGACATGGCAGTTTAAAATTGGTCACCGCCCACACAATTTGTTCATCACTTGAAGTCTTAATCTTTACATAATTTTTTGTAACGGATGACTTGATATTGGAAGAAAAGTAAAGTTTTGTAACCTTTCAACTTTTCAAACTCAAAAGGTGAGATTTGACTTTACTAGTCCCACAAGATAAGGTCCCTTGTTTTAAGGAAAGTTGTTGGAAAATGGTTGATAAAGTCTTTGGTGGTTGTAGTGTCTTTCAAGACTAACAAGTCACACCCCTTTTTTCCTTTACCTTTATGGATCAAATAAGCACTTTATTTTAACAAGACATAAAGGTTGTGAAGAACATCAAGAACTACAAGAACATTCCCCAAGAACAACAACAAACTTCAAGAACAACCAACAACATCCAACTTCCAAGTCCAAATCCACAACAACAACACAAGGCCAAGGTGAAAACTACAACAAATGTAAGCTCAAATCAAGATATAGACTTAATGTGTTAGTGAGGAACAAAACTAACACTTACAGACAACAATGAAAAGTAAAAATCTCAGCTAAGAAAAAACAAGAACACAGATTTCGGCCAAGAACACAACACGGACAGATTGCTCTTTTTTTTTGGAATTTTCAGTTTTCAACAATTTTTTATTTTATTTTTCAACTAACAATCCCAAGATTGATCTTGTGGGAACAAGATCAAGACATGCTCTGATACCAAATGATACAAGAAGACCAAGGAATACAAGAAAAGGCTCAAAACAGTCCACAAATTAAGAGGAATTCGAGGACCCCTTTGAGAGCTAGTTTCGGTCAAACAACTACAACACAGGAATACAAGGAAACAAGGTGTATTTATACAGAAAAACAGCCACTAAAACTTGATGAACACAAGAAGATAGACAACAATATGATAAGGATAATAACAACAACAAACGGTTACAAGATACATGAACAACAAGAACCAATGGTTTCCCTAAACAACACTAAGACATAAAATGTAGAGATAGATAGTGAGACATACACTACAATAAGACCCAAGAACCCAAAGATATATTAAATCTAAGGAACCCTAGAACTTATTATAGCAACACCACACTCTTACGAAGACACGAGAGGGATTCCACCACTCAAGAACCATCGTTTCCAAGAAATACACATTCACAAGTGAATCCACACTTGCTCATGTCCTAGTTTCGGCCTAGGGAGGCTCTCTCTCTCAAGAGATGTATTCTATCATCAACATTCAAAAACTAATGAGCTAAAACCCTAACATGTTCTATTTATAGACTTATTACAATAAGAGACAAAAAGACAAAAGTGTCCCTTAGTGTTAAATGAACAAAATGGAGCCCATGGAGTGCAATAGAGGGGAGACTTTGGAGCCCTTTTTACACTTCAACTTATACACTTTGTATGTTGCATTCAAAATACTCAAAAGTATCCATCTTCGTGATCGTGCTTGTATCAATTTTTTCCGGCGAGTAGATCGCCGGAACAGTGATTGGCGATCCGGAATTTCGTTCCTTCCCACAGTTTTTTTCTACTTCTTTCTGTCACAGTTTTTCTATAGAGTTCTTAAATCTCTCCATGTAGTGTGTGTGCTTTCTGTCTAGCTCTCTGTGTGTTCGTCCGTGGTGGATGGGTGGGATGTGAGAGTGATGGTGGGTGGAGAGTATGTGAGTGTCTGTTGCCTTTTTTCTTTTTTTTTTTCTTTTTTTGGTGTTAATGGAACATCAAACTATGTTGAAATGTTCATCCATGGAGGATTTTATGTGTAATCTGTGGGTTCATGGTGAGAGAAAGGAAAAGAAAAAAATGGAGGTCTGTGTATATGTGCCTCAGCTCTTTTTTTTTCGTCTGTGTGTATATAAAAAAATGGTGAGCTCTCTGTGAATTGTGCATGTGTCCCGTGTATATCCTTTTTTTTCTTTTTTGAGAAGAAATGTGAGGGGGGTCACATGGGTAGGAGGGTGGGGTAGGGTAGTGAGGTGTGAGTTGGTTGAGATAAAATTTGTTACCAAGAGAATAATTGGGGATTGGGTTTGTTAAGGGTTATTAATTTTTGTATTTTTATGAGGTATAATCACATGGGTGAGGGTGTACGATAAAGTGAGGTAAAATTGAATAAAATTGGACTTGAGAGGGACAAAATTAGGTGTCTACACACGGCATATAATGGTCATTATAATGATTTTATTAAAGTGGTCTTTGGATATATATACTGTTGGCATTCAGTTTTGTTAATCATGAAGAAATTAATTAGTATTATATTAGTTAATACATGATTTTCTATTTGAGATACAAGCCATTAGACCCACTGCGGTTGTTTTCTTCCTTACGAAACTCTATTGGTCACGGTAAACTCATGGTTGTGGATAATTCGTTTATCTTTTACAGAAGTAAATTTGTAACCCGTTTCAATTAATTTTTATTTTTGGTGATTTGTAAAACTTATCTTTATTACATAATGTTTTGATTATTTAGTTTCTTACCCCTTTTAGTGATTATTACATTCATTGTCACTTGCATGCTGATATTGTTTGACGATAGAATTTATATCGTGCTGCAGTTTGATGTGTAAGTTTAAGGGGATATTGTGAAAGATTAAATTAGAGTTACCTGCTTTATCTTAAAGATTTAATGCTATTAAATTAGAGAGATTAAATAAAAGGGAACAAGTTATAGTGTCAATAGGCCTATGGATATTGAGAGAAAATTTCTTTCTCTGTTTGTATTCGTAATCCATATATCCTTACATATATTAGTATTTTATGTAAAAGGTAAAAGTTTTTATTTTATTATCATATAGTTTTAGGTTTGTTCATATTAACTTATGTTCATTAATATATTTTGGAGTGTTATGTTCGCACTGTGACAATTTGTACAATTTTAAATTGATGATGGCTAAGACAATCGATTTATGCTAACATGCCTTTAAATAGATAAGACATTGAGTTTGAATCTCAATGCACCATATTGATGATATAATGATGGCTAAGACAGTCGATTTATGCCTAAGACGCCTTTAAATGGATAAGATGTTGAGTTTAAATCTCAGTGCATATGTTTTTGATAAAAAGACATGAATCTGTCCCATTAATTATGCTCCATTCCAATAAGGAAATGCGGTAGCAATATATGATATGTCTGAAAGATACAATTTGCTCCATTCTTGAAGTGAATTTGGTAGCAATATATGATATATTCCTCGATTTGCTCTTGAAGTAGCACTATCATGAAAGAGGTTATAAGCTATCAAAATTTGATAGGTTTAAAGAACGATTATATTCTATTCCTGGGGAATGAGAAGCATATTAATGTAAACGTGCACTTCATTGTGATGGTATCACAACTCACCTCCGCAAGAGGTAGAATAACTGAGAAGAGTTATTTAGAAATCTACTTCTAAAGTAGTAATGGAATAGTAAATCTAAAATTTACTAAAGCAAAAGCATAAGTCATGGTAAACTTGGAGTTTACAAGAATAAAAGTTCATAAATTGACATGAACAATTGCGTCATCCCAAAGATGTGCATACTGATTATTGAACATATATTGAAGAATTAGAACATTCTTCATTACTTTTAATGTTGCTATAAGTTGGTTGGACCAACTAATATTGGGATTGGATCCCTTAAAATCTGAAAAGTATAAAAGGTGAATATGGCCCATTCACCAGTCATGTGGTCACTTAAGATGCATCGATATACGATGATCACATGTGCGTTTATTGTCAACCTGTCGTTTGACATTTATAAAGTTGCTTGCTCAATAAAATTGAGTTAAGATCATAACTTTCAGATTGTACAATCAAGACAATTCATCTTGATGAAAATTGTTTGGCATTGAATGCCTTCAATAAATAGTTAAACCATTGAGAACAAAAAGCTTCATGTGTTGGTTTGAAATATTATATACAAAAGTACTTGTATGCATCAAACCAATAAATTATGATTAATTTCCCCTCAAAGTTGGTTCTAAGTCAGGAATCACACGTTGTCCATCTAATAGTTAATGTGCGGTATACGATTAATGAATATACCATGATGCACAAAAGATGGAATCCTAAAAGAAGATGAGGATGAATGTTTGTTTTCATAACATAAGGGGGAGATTATAAGCAGCTATGAAATATGTTAGGAATTATCAAAAGATCCTCATTCATAAGATAATTCAAGTCAAATGCCGAAAGCATCTCATATTTAAGATGCAAGTGCTTCTATTTTGTGTCTTTGAAGGAAAAAGTCTATGCATGCATGAAGCATGGTAAGTTAATCGGTTCCAAATGAAACAAGGATCAAATAATCATAATAAGAAGGTAATGTTCTCTTGAAGAGGCTATGACATAACACTTCATGAAATCTTATAATAAATTCAGGTACCTGAAAATAATGAAGTGATGAGATCTCAAAATGTTATGTCACATTATGAACCGATACAAAATGAGAAACCGTCGATGGTATCTTTGATACAATATTAGCACAATATTGTGAAAGATTACGAGGATCCAAATTCTACGTTGATTTAAGCATGCTGACATAGAAACATTTACAAGTGACCTAAAAGGATACATTTTGGTAAGCATAAAACTTATTTGATTTGTAGTCCAGACACTTGAAAATGTCACACTTGACATGTTGGATATTGTCACATGACAAAAATCCATATGAAAATCCCTAAAGGGTTCAAATTGCCTGAAGCATATAAAGTTTCTGGAAAACTTTTTTATTATCCTTATGGGGGATAAATTGATGGTTCAAAAATCATTAAAACTCTTGGAGAGTTTTCAAAAGCAATAAGATTATTTGCTGAAATGAGAAATATGAAGTACCATATCTTAGTGCAATTGGTGCACAACCCTAATGTATCTTGCAAATACTACAAGGCCTGATATAGCCTTTTCAGTCAATTTGTTAGCAAGGTATATTTCTTCTCTTACTAGGAGACATCATAATGAGATTAAACACATGAGCTTATTTTATTCTAAAGATTATAGTCTCGATCTTATTGATTATGCTGATGTTGGGTAATTAATTAATCCACATAAATACCGAACTCAAATGGGCTATGTGTTCTTATGTGGGGGTACTGTCATATCTTGGAGATATACAAAGCAATCTATCATAGCCACTTCATCGAATCATGCTGAGATAATAGCTATTCATGAAGCAAGCCGAGAATGTGTATGATTAAGGTCCATGATACATCTCATTTGAGAAAAATATGGTGTGAAATGTGACAATGTACCCACAATTTTATGTAGAGATAATGCTGCATGCATAGCACATCTTAAGGGAGGATTCATAAAAGGAGATAGAATGAAGCATAGTTCATCAAAGCTTTTCTACATACATGAACTACAAAAAAAATGGTGATATTAACGTGCAACAGATTCATTCAAGTGATAATGTGGCTGATTTATTCACCAAGTCTCCTCCAATTACAACTTTCAAGAAGATGGTGCACAACATTGGGATGCAAAGGCTCAAGGATGTTCTCATTAGAGGGATTTAATACGCGCTATACTCTTTTTGCCTTATGAGGTTTTGTCCCACTGTGTTTTCCTTGTAAGTTTTTTAATGAGGCAGCCTATATGCGTATTGTTAGAGATGTGTACTCTTTTTCCTTCACTAAATTTTTTTTCCCACTGGGTTTTTTCTAGTAAGGTTTTAATGAGACACATTATCTATGTAGACATTCAAGGAGAGAGTTATAAATGTATTTACATTATAGTGAATATCTATCAAGATCTAGTTGGTATCTATCAGGATTTGAAGTATCTGTCTTTTAGTCAGAAACTAGGAGTAATTTTCCCTATAAATAGAGGGGGTTTTTTCATTGTATTCTTAACAATCAAGATGATCTCTCATCCCTCAAGAGAAATAATAATTACTCTCTCTATTCTCTCTTCTCCTCTTCTTTATTCTTAGACGATTGTTCTCAATTAAGTATAAAGAGCAACTCGGCAAAACAAATTCTCAAGATATGTGAATAATCAACACGATGATGTCTTTAATAAACATGTTAAAGAAATATCAAGGTAAAAATTATACCAGGTATTTTGTTAACATCATCTTTTCATTAGCTCGTTTCAATTATCCCGGTTATTGCTTCCCTCTGTTGTATTTAAAATTATGACAGAAGCAAATCGTTATTTTTTTATGAGATCCATGCAACTGCTGATGTACCTAACCTTGAATTACTTATTAGTTGTAATTTGGTTTAGCACTTGATTGCCATAATAAAAGTTGTTATTAGGAAATTACTCAAATATCGATACCTATCTTTATAACTTGCTAACTCCAAGAATTAAAAGTAATTATATATGTTTTAAGTTTATGCTACGATGATTAAATAAATATGTT
The DNA here is from genome assembly GCA_030864215.1 of Capsicum pubescens. Taxonomy (NCBI): domain Eukaryota; kingdom Viridiplantae; phylum Streptophyta; class Magnoliopsida; order Solanales; family Solanaceae; genus Capsicum; species Capsicum pubescens. Next base: position 41,497,741 of record CM061543.1, read on the forward strand.
GTTCTGTGGATTATTAACTTTTTATTGGCTTACATGACTCCTAGGAACTTCCAACTAGAATATGTTCTCATGTTAGTTCAAAAAGAAAAAAAAAGTTATAAATATTGACATTATTATATTGTTGAAATAATTTATTTTCTTCTAGGGTAGTGATTATTATAGATCAAATATGTTTCATATATTTTTTCCTATTTATTGATGAGATAATACCTAATTATCCCCCTGAACTATATCTAAAAAGGTTATGACACACCTCAACTTAAAGGGGGTCCTATTACCCCCTGAACTAATTAAAAGTGTAACTTTGACACCCTTAGTGCCTATGTGGCACAACACACTGAAGTGTCCACGTAGGCACACATGTGTGCCACGTATGTGCCATGTAGGCACTAAGGGTGTCAAAATTACACTTTTAATTAGTTCAAAGAGGTAATAGGACCCCCTTTAAGTTGGGGTGTGTCATAACTTTTTTGGGTATAGTTCAGGGAGGTAATTGGGTATTTTCATTTTATTGATTGAGGGTAAGATGATGAATTTAAGTTTATCGCATCAATGGGGTAAGACATTGAATTAGAGTCCCGATGCATCGTTAAAATAAGATGTTGGGTTCAAGTTCCATCAATTTATAGCCTAAGATGCCTTTATATGAATAAGACGTTGAGTTTAAATCTCAATGCACCATATTGATAATATTATGATGACTAAGGCAAAATAATGGGTATTTAATGAAACATGTCTATTAAATATGCTCCATTCCTTGAATTGAATGTGGTAGCAATAAATCATATGTATGCCTCAATTTTCTTTTGTAGTAACTATCATAATTTGATACGCTTAAGGCATGATTATATTCCATTTTTTGAAATACAAATTTCAATTATTATAAATAAAGATCTATACCCTGGGGTGAATGTGACTGTATATATATTCAAACGTATTTTTTGTTGTGAAGATATCACAATGCACCTCTGAACGAGGAAGAATAATTGAGAATTGATTGTGATGGTATCACAACTCACCTCCGAATGAAGAAGAATAATTGAGAATTGATGGTATCACAACTCACCTCCGAATGAGGAAGAATAACTGAGAAGAGTTATTTTAAAATCTATTCTGAAGTAGTAAATTTAAAATTTACTCATGTCATAGTTAATTTGAAATTTACTAACGTAAAAGTACATGTCATGTAAACTTGGAGTTTACTAGATTAAAAGTTCATAAATTGACATGAACGATTGCGACATTTTAAAAAAAATATACATATTGAGTATTAGACATATGTTGAAGAAATAGAATATTCTTCAAGAATTATTTATTTTGTTTGTTCTCATGATAAGTTGGTTGGACCAACTAATATTGGGATTGGATCCCTTCAAATCTAAAAAGTATAAAAGGTGAATAAGGGTCCGTTCACCTGTCATGTGATCTATTAAGATGCATCACTATAAGATGATCACTTGTACGTTTATTGTCAACTCGCAGTTTGACATTCATAAAGTTACTGCTCAATAAGATTGAGTTAAGAGCATAATTTTCAGATTGTGTAATCAATAAAATTCATCTTGATAATGATGGTTTAGCATTGAATGCCTTTGATAAATGGCTGAACCATTGATAATAAGAACAAAAGTTTCATGTGTTGGTTTGAAATATAATATACAAAAGTACTTGTATGTATTAAACCAATAAATTATGATTAATTTTTCCTCAAAGATGGTTCTGAGTCAGGAACCACACGTTGTCCATCTAATAATTTTGATGTGCGGTATATAATTAATGAATATACCATAATACACAAAGATGTAATCCTCAAAGAATATAGAGGATGTATGTTAGTTTTCCTAACATAAGAGAGAGATTATAAGCAGCTATGAAATATGTTAGGAATTATCATCAGATCCTCATTCAAAAGATAATTAAATTCAAATGCCGAAAGTATCTCATATAAGCTGTAAGTGGTCCTATTTTGTGTCTCTAAAGGACACAGTCTATGTATGCGTGAAGCATGGTATACCAATTCGTTTCGAAAGAAATAATACTTGAAAAATAAGGAGAAAATAATCATAATAAGGGGGCAATGTTCTCTTGAAAAACCTACAATATAACACTTCATGAAACCTTATGAGAGGTTTAGGTAACTGAAAATGATGAAGTGATGAGATCTCAAAATGTTATGTTGCATTGTTAATCGATACGAAATGATATATCATTAATACCTTTGATACAATATTAGCTCAATATTGTGAGAGATTACGAGGATTTGAATTCTACGTTTATTTAAGCATACTGACGTAGAAATATTTATCAATTGACATGAAAGGATCTTGGTAAGTGTAAAACTTATTTGATTTGCAGTACAGACACTTGAAGATGTCACACATGAAATGTTGAATATTGTCACTTGACAAAATTTATATGAAAATTTCTTTAGGGATTCAAAATATAAAAGTTTCTGGGAAACTTATTGATAATCCTTATATTGTATAAGATTATATCTTGAAAATTATTGAAACTCTTGGAAAGTTTTCAAAGAAATAGATTATTTACTGAAATGAGAAATATACCGAATTAGATTGGTTATGAAGTACCATATCTTAGTGCAAGTGGTGCACTCATGTATCTTGCAAATACTACAAGGTCTGATTAGCTTTTTCAATCAATTTGTTAGCAAGGTATATTTCTACTCCTACTAGGAGACATCATAATGAGATAAAACACATGGGTTTATTTTATTCTGAAGAATGCAGTCTCGATCTTATTGGTCATGCTGATGCTGGATACTTATCTGACCCGCATAAAACTCGATCTCAAATAGGCTATGTGTTCATATGTGGGGGGTTCATATCTTGGAGATATACAAACCAGTCTATCATAGCCACTTCATCGAATTATGCTGAGATAATAGCTATTCATGAAGCAAGCTAAGAATGTGTATAGTTGAGGTCCATGATACATCTAATTCGAGAAAAAAGTGGTGTGAAATATGATAATATACTCACAATTTTATACGGAGATAATGCATCATGCATAGCACATCTTAATGGAGGATTCATAAAAGGAGATAGAACGAAACACACTTCATCAAAGCTTTTCTACATACATGAGCTACAAAAGAATTGTGATATTAACATGCAAAGATTCGTTCAAGTGACAATGTGGCTGATTAATTCACCAAGTCTCCTCAAATTTCAACTTTCAAGAAGGATGGTGCACAAGTTCGGAATGTAAAGGTTCAAGGATGTTCTCATTAGGAGGAGTTAATACGCGTTGTACTCTTTTTCCTTTATTAGGTTTTGTCCACTGGGTTTTCCTTGTTAGGTTTTTAATGAGGTAGCCGATATGCGTATTGTTAGATATGTGTACTCGTTTTCCTTCACTAGTTTTTTTTTCCACTAGACTTTTTCTAGTAAGGTTTTAACGAGGTACATTATCTATCTAGACATTCAAGGGGGAGTGTTATAAATGTATTTATATTATAGTGAATGTCTATCAAGATCTAATAAGATGTATCAAGATCTAGTTGATATCTATCAGGATTTGAAGTCTCTGCCTTTTAGTCAGAAACTAGGAGCATTTTTCCCTATGAGTTTTGTTCATTGTATTATCAATTTATAATCTCTCATCCCTCAAGAGAAATAAAGAAATCTTCTGTCTTCTTTCTCTATTTATTCTTGTTGTTCTTTATTTATATTTTATAATAGAATTTATTATCAATCCTTTATTTAAGGAAACAGATGAGGGAGAAAGATAAATGCAAATATTTAAGGGAGATGTTAATTGAAATATATATCTAATAGATAAATTTTAAATAAAATGTTTTAAAATATTTTTTTAAAAACTGCTACAACTTACAATTAAAAACTTAATTCAATAAATATAAAAAGATACAATTACAATTTACAATAAATAGTTAAAAAAGTACATACAAAATAATTTTTACATAAAATAATGGTAAACTGACACAATGTAACAATTTATGATCCAATTTGGCATTAAATAACGATATTTAACCTTTCTAGCCAAAATAAATAGCCCATTAACATGTTCTCTCTCTTTCTATTACTTTGTTTTTTTATTAAGATTTCCCCTAGTCATAGATAAGTGTCATTTTACTTTACAGATCCATATACTTGAATCAATATTTAGATATTGTTTTCAACCTTCAATGCTAGTATAGGGGGCTAGGATATACTCTCCAGTACCTGTTTCCTCCCGTTTCTCTAGTACCCTTGTTGATTTGGGGCATGTGGTATATAGAGTTTGCAATGTTGGCAATAGTAGTGCTGGGTTTGGTACTTGCTTTAGAAGGAAGAGTGAAGATGAGGGAGGCTTTGTGTGTGTATATTGATTAAGAGAGGTAGTTGATTTAGCCGGTGAGATTTAACAAGTGACACATGTCAAAAGTCAACAAGGTTATTGGAGCAGCAGGAGGAAACAAATACTGGAGGGGATCCTAATCACAACTACTCACGCTGTCCCAATTTATGTAAAGGTGTTTGATTGGTCATGAGGAATGAAAAAATATTTTTGAAACTTATTTTCTTAAATAAGAGGTTGATATTTTTGTGGCTATAAATCCACTTTTTAAGGTTAAAATGAGAAGTTTAAAGTTAAATTGTTACTAAAGACAAAAAGTCGTCTTCTTCGGTCCTAACTAAAAAACGAAAAAGGCACACATAATGGGATCGATGGGAGTATTTAACACTATTGTTACACTTTGTCGTCCACCTTGTATGAGTGAGTACGGTTTGTGACTTTGTACCCAACCGAATGCTGCAAATAATTCTATGAAATAAACTTTCCATATAAAGCTATTTTTCACAAAATATTTTGCATGAAAATTGTGAGTGATTATGAAAGATGCACATCTATAATTCAGAGTGATCTTTCCTGTTTTAGTTCGACTAAGTTGTTGGTATAGACATTGACAATTGATGATCAAGAATATTTGGTCATAACTTGTATGAGATAAAAAATACACCTTTTAACTGTTGTTTGTCCAGGTACTGAAGCAGCTCCAAGGAAGAAGGCAACAACTTCTGCTTAAGGTCTTTGAGACAGTTACTTGAGAGCTTAGAAGCTACTGCCTACTGTACCATCATCCTGGCATTCTTTTGGTTGTTCTAATTTGCTTGATTTTGAGTTGGGTTGAAGTATGGTGAGTATGCAATAATTATATAGATCGTACCAGTAAAATTTCTGATTAGGTGGTTCTTTCAGCTTGTAGTATGAATTCAGATGCCTGTGAAGTCTTGCATTTTTTGATTACTACAAAAATGAAAAGAAAAACAGCCTTGTATATTTATGCCTACGATGCGCGAAGGGATCTATGTTGCATAGACAGTTGTCTTAGAAATTGTTCTTGAGAAAAAAGAAATTTCTCTCTGTTCTATGGTGAAGTGTGTTTTTGGTGTCCTAGGTGAAGTAACTTTAGGCTACAGGGACGTTGAGGTATCTAATCAACCAAAATTTGCTGGAGTGGAGTCAAGATGGAGTACTTAACTGGTGTTTTACTGAGTCCTTCCAGTGCATGATTTAAGATTATTTTTCCTTTTTTTAATATTTCTGAATTTATGTCTGTACAACTGAGTTTCTATGAACGAACCTTCTCCTTGCCGACTCTAACTTCCCCTTCCTTTTGAAACTCTCACGATACTTTTGTGTTCTATGTTTTGTGTTCTTTCCCTATCGATTTGATTTGTTTTGGGGATCATATTTTCATGGGATAGATTTGATACACCTATTTGAAACACAATCAGATGGCAACTTTGAAAGGTAACAGCAAACTTGCAACAGTTCTCAGCTTTTGAATGCTTGGAGTATTTTGCCAGATTATAGCTAGTGCCAATTTCTTGAATTGGCATTTGACTATGAAGTGCAATGTTTAGACCTCAATATCCCAAGTAAAGCCTCAGTTATAAGGTACTCTGCAAGCTGGTAGAGATGAGTCTTATAAAGATACAATGAAGCTTTGGAATAGTACTGCTTTCTCGTAAATCCACGACTGAATCTGCCACAAGGATATCAACTCAATTATCAGAACTGAATCTCGAAAGGGGGTTAAAAAATGTTGTATGGTCTCAACTTTATGTTGGCGTTAGTTGGGGGATGCTAATGGCTTATTGTTATAACAATTTTTTGCAGGAAATTGAAGAGGGTTGGTCTAGAATTTAAGATGAATATACAAGGGGTTCCTCTGAACTCCAATTGTTACTAATTATTATTGAAGGCGTGAAAGGTGGGAAACATGATTACTCCTTTATTACACTCAACTAAGAGTAGGAAGCTGAGAAATGGATCCATGAAAAATGAGTAAAGTCATCAAAAACATTAAATTGAGTCCTTTTTCTGACTCCTCAAAGTAGGATTCGAAGTCTTTTTGCTAATTTTTTCCCACTAGACTGGTTCAACTACTGCTTAAGTGTCCCCACACCTCAAAATGTGGTAGGTAGAACTAAGGGAACCAAAAAAGGTCTTGTTCGGTGGATGAAGCATACTGCATTTAGCTGAGTCTGGAGAAGGGTCATACCTCAAGAGAATGATGGTTAACTCCGTGATCTATAGGTTATAGGAGTACAATTTTACCGTTGCTTCAAAGTGCGAACAATTTTGGGTGAATTAAGCATATCAACCGCGGCACAAAAATACTATAGTAATAACTAATAGCAGAGACAATCTTTTTTTCATAGGTTATACGAGTACAATTTTACCGTTGCTTCAAAGCGCGAGCAATTTTGTGTGAATTAAGCATATCCACCGCGGCACAAAAATACTATAGTAATAACTAATAGCAGGACAATCTTTTTTTTAGTACCATCCTCATCCAAAACATAACGTTCATACTCTTTTAAGTTTCACCCTTATCCAATTAGTATTACTTTTGGACTATACTATACTAAATTGGTGGACCATCAGGAAGATGAATGACTTATACAGTGGGGTGCAGCAAGCTGGAGAATAAAAGATATTGATGATGACGACAAATTAAGCCTATGATGGTTGTAGAATCAATATAGTGCTGATACTTTGCATCTCATTCTAATTTTTCCAAAAGAAGAAGGTCAAGGATTCTTTGGCCTCTTTATGTTTCCTATATTGTATCTGATACTTTGGAATATTTTGATTTCTTGCAAGGTGTGATCAGTGGTGCAGTGGGTGCAGCTGTCTACTAAACTGAAAATATAAACACTATATCTTTCTCTTTTGCTTTTTCTATATCATAGGCGAAATAATGAATAAGAGGAATGTGGGTAGATGAATGTTTTTAAGTTACCTGAGTTATAAAACATAAAGAGATAGAACTATGAGTGAATAATTAGTGAGATGTAACAAAAGTTACCAAAGAAAAATGCCACATGCATTCTTCCACAATTAAACATGGAAGATAAAGATCAAAAGATACTCCAGTATGCAGCACTTCAATGCACGTCAACATGCAACATTTCAATAGCAAATTTAATATTAAAATGCTTTAAAAACCCAACAATTTATTAAAAAAAAAAACAACCATTCAACTAAATTAAAACTTGTAAGTAGTTAAGTAGGAGAAATAGTACATTGTCCCCATTTTTCTAATACTACGTCTTTATTGAGAATCACTCATGATTTCTGGGCTGATCAACAGAGCCTTTTAATTGACGTTGCTGCGAATTTTCTGAGAGATGTTAGATGAAAAAGAAGATAATTAGATCATAAATATATTTAATTATCATATGAACTACAGAGTTATTTTTAATGAAAAATATTTTTGATGTTTGATGATTGCCGAACGATAACAGTCTTTTGAAAAAATATGAATTAAAGATTGAAAATAATATTATTTCATTGAATTTTCACTAAAAAAATATAGAAATTAGCAATTATTAATTAACTTTTATCATTAAACAAAGTCCATCTCTAATCCTTTTAATTACTGAGTGTTTTGATAAAGCTTTCCAAAACTAAAGGTCGAATAATGTCGAAATACTTATTGGTGAAAGTGATATGTAGAAATATTTTTTGGTGAAAGTGATATAACATTAGTTTTTCTTTTTTCGCTATGGATATAAAATATTAAAATTAAACAGCTGTAGAAATAATAACTTCTCAGACAAGTGTTTGATAAAAAATAGTTTCAACCAAAACATTTTGTAAAATAAAAATTTGAGAAAATAACTTTTATAAAATAATTTCTTTTTGCAGAAAAACTGCAGTAAATGCATTCAAAAGTTACATAATTTATCACTTCAATTTTTTTAAAGACGTACCTAGAAATGATTTGCAATTTGCATCCTTGTAAGATCAGACACATTCATCATTTCAAGAATATCTTTTGGGTAACATTCTACATGGTCCACAAGTATGCAATAAAATTTAATAACTATAATATTTTCAAATCAAGACGAGGTACATGTAAATACAAGCTGATATTAGACATATGTATAAATTTTAGCTATTCATGTCTCTCTTTAGAAATAAATTGAAAAAAATTAATTAATAGTAAAATAAACTTACTTTCTTTACCAAGTTGCTGTAAACTTTTTATGAATTTGGCATGAAGATCCCCAGTCCACTTTATGTTGTCCTTTTGCTTAACATCCTTATTATTTTTGAGGTAGAGATGAGCTCCATCTTTCATAGCTTGCTTTTCTAAGAGCTCATTGTGTTCATCACATACAACTGTGCATTTATTTTAAGAATATATCAATTAAAATTGAATTATATCATATATTATATGACTAGTTAAGTTCACACATATTTATAAAAAAAATTTAATTATAAAAATAACATTACAAAACATACTAAAAATAGGAGTTAGCGATGGATAGTTTATGTCGCTAAACAATAAAAAATTCATTACTAATTTTATTTAACGATGGATTATGTTAAATTCTTTTAGCTCCGAACTATTTAACGATATATAATGGTGAATTTTAGAATATTTTTTTATTGTGTATTTATAAAAATAATTGATTTTATCCACAATAGATATCATAACTAAAAGAGTATGAAAATTTACTCAAGGAATTATATCCAAAGCCACAACTCAAGCCAAAAGTTTTAAAAAAATCAAGGTTCGGCGAGTGGATATTTATTATCATCATATCAATTTTTGTAGTTCCTTCGGAAAGCATTGACATTGATATCGAAGACGTATAAACCATGATAACTGTATTAATACATTTTGAAAGTCAGTAAAATGTTTACAAAAAAATAAAAAAAATTCAGTAAAATAAATTATAAGCAAAATTACTATGAATATTTATCTTTCATATACAATTTCGATATTAATTTTAAGGGTTTATTGCTACTCTTTAGTTTATGCAATTACAAATATATAAAATTATATTATAATCAATATGTACAATTTTATACATATTTACACAAAAAAAAATAATTAACGTATAATAATTTAGAATGAATAGTTGAATCTATTAAATAGAATAGGAAAAGCATAGTAATGACACACATAAGTATAATACAATTTCAAGTTTGAAAATTATTTAAAACAAAAAATTTGAGAAAAAAGACCAGTTCATCTTTTTGATATCAACAAAGTGAATTCAAACTCAAATTCAAATTCAAATATCCTATCATAATCACACTATCACAATATTTGATTATTTAAATAAACTTAAACATGAATATGCATTTTGAATTATTATTGTTATTATTTTTAAATGGAAAAGTAAAAATAATTAGAATTGTATTGATTAAAATGCCATGTTTATTAAAAAATAAAATCAAAATATTCAAAATTAAAATTAAAATTAAACAAAACTAACAATATCGCTTCCTTTATTGTGTATGTGTATTACTTTTCTTTTTTCTTTTTATTTCCTATCTAGTGTTTGACATCTATATTGGAACCCGATTAATCTGAATTCGTGTGCGTGAGGTCCATTCAGAGGAGGCACCCCCTATCAAGAATTTTTTCATGTCCAAGAATCAAATATGAGACCTTTAGTTAATAAAGGAGTAGCTCCATCCGCTGCACCACATTCTTTAGTGGTTGTATTACTTATCTTCGTCAAAGGACCAACTTATCTATTCATTCTAGACAATCCAATAGTGAATATTTGAGTAAAATTGTATATACTTATTTTTACTGAAGGTAAAATGTAAATAAAAATTAGTGAAAATATTAGAGTTTATTGAAATTTTAATATATTAGGAAGAAAATGAATAAAGTGAAAACATTACAGAAATAAAGATGCGTGAGATGTCAAAAAGATAAAATAATATGTTAAATTAGAGTGGAAGAAAAAACTCCTCAAAATTAAGAGGGCAATTTCAATTCAAAAGAAAATAATTTTTCATGAAAATCATATTTTCTTGCTTTTTTTTTTCTACATCTAATATAAGATAAAAAGGAAAATTATCTCGCAATCAATAGTAATAATAATCAAATCGATGTTTTTCTTGGTCTTTCTCTACCCGCTCTATTTCCTAATCTTGTGTCGCCTCTACCATCCAAACGATTGTTTTAAAATGATAGATAGACTGCAAAAGTCAAAAGATATTCACCTTCAAAAATTATTCTTAAGAGATTTAATTTATTTTCTCCTCCGATTCTATATCACTTTGACCTATTGACAAAAATTATTTATTCTTCCCTTTTCCTTCAAAAAGATCAAGCGTAAAACAATTTTAAGGTCATTAAATAATTAATAAAATGGTGTACCTTCAAGGAGATTTGATAAATTTGAAAGAATACAAATATTAAGTAAAACTATCGTCCTCCTCCGAAAAGTCATAGGGAAAGCTAATGGAGTAAGTGACATACTTATAAAGAATCTAATTTAATTCCTTATAAACACATAAAACTCATTTTAACTAGTAAAACAACATAAACAAACATAGAAATGATGTTGTCACAACCAGGAAAAGAAAAATTCAAAATTTATAAGATATTTTTTTTTTAAAAGAGATCGATGTTAAAATCGCAAATGAGAAAATTATCAACATATCAATTAAATCTCTTTTAAAAGGAAAATCACATATAATTTATTTATATCAAATAATCAAAAATTATAAGTTCAATATAAATTTTTAGAGATGTTACCTTTATAGTCCTTACAGTTTAGGAAATCAACAATCTTGATAACAATATTATTGATCTGACTAACTAGCATCACACAAACTTCATCTATCATTCCAAAATAAGTAGTTGCCACTGTATTATCGCTATCAGAGCCGTCTGCGATGAAATTGTATTGATAATATGCGGTAACCCTAATGAGAATAAGGAGGATTAATTTATAGAGATTGGGACTTAATCTGGTACGTCCATCAAATAGACGGTGGACGAACAAGATCTATTCTTTATTAAATATTAGTTCTAGATTTTATATTAATTGCTCCACAAATTTAAAAAAAGTAAAAAAAAATAAAATATACAACCTTAAGTTGTTTATTGTAAGTCATAACAATACTTTTTAGATTGGAGGTCATAGAAAATTTTAAACTATAAATAAATAATTTTTTTATTTTTGTAAAAAAAACCTTAAAATATGACATTGGTTACTAAAAGATATCAACCACCCTTTTTTTTCTAAAAAAAATTAAACCTCAAAAGAGAAAAATATAAGCAAGGAGGGTTAGACCTTACCTTACCATTCTTAATGAGGTAACAAACCCTCAACTAATCAACAAGCGTGTAAAAATAAGAACTAGAGAGAACTAGATATTTTAGGATCATTATAGAGTTTATGTTACACTCTATGATGATATTACAAAGAAGGATGCTTAAGTAATGAAAAAATATAAAGATGAATGAGAAGTTTGAGTTATTAATCACGAACTCTTTTTTTACAAATGTATGAACTAAAAAGAAACGCTGGCCTATCTAAAGCACATTGATATATTCGATACTTGCCTTCTTCTTCGAACCTGTTCAAAATCACTTGAAAATTCATCACTTCTTGAATATGTTAGGTCTTATTAAAGTTGTTGACACTGTCGCATGATTTTGCTTTGTCGGTGGTGTCTTGGAACAAACTCCTCCGTCACCTTACCATCCCAACTTTGATTTTTAACGTGATATTTTTTTATTTTTCTATTTTCTTGCCCAGGAGAGATATCGACATCCCGAGCTGCACTTGCAAAGCATATTTCCAGCATGTCTTCATCACTTTCCTCAAATATGTAGTCGTCTTGGAGGTTTTCAAAACTCTTTGAAGACAATGTATCACTTTCCACCAATTGTTTGGCAGTATTAATTGGAGAAAGGAAATTTATTACACCACCTGAAGTTTTCTTGCATCTTGATGAATAATTACGAATTGCAAATTTATTTGGGACAAAAATTGAAGCTTGAGCATTAAGTTTGCTGCCAATATTATCCGCCTTATGTTCGTCTTCTTTATTTACCAAATCTGCCTAACAATGAGAGCTAGTATCACTTTGTTGCTCCTAACAGAATCAGATTATTGATTTTTCTTTAATACTTTAGCCACATCTGGATTTAATATAAGCATTGTAGGTTTTTTGGATTAATTTCATGACCAACTTTATCTGAGAGAAGATAAAAAATATTTGGACGAGAAATGTCCTTTGGGAAAGAAGCTCGAGCATATGGAACATTCCTTGCTAGCTGCACATTAACACAAGCAGGAGAGCCAATTTGAATGCCTAAATATTTTTTATGTGCTACCACGGTCCAGTCCTTGCCAATACTGCTATCCGCACCCTTGATTTTGTTTGCTGATTCATAACCAGTAACATGCTTTTCACTTTTCACTGATGGAATGTTCAAAATGAGTAGAATTAGAAGGGGACCGCAAATTATCAACTTCTAAATTTTTATCCAATGATTTCTTAGCGACATTCAAGAACGAATGTTGTCCAGAATTTTCACTGCTCGCCACAACATCGTGAATATGGTGCATATCTGACTGTGACATCTCACGGTTCACCAAATTTATGGGTTTTAAAGATGTATTATGCTCTTGTTCGTCAGTGTATTGTTCAACAATTAAGTTCCTCACTTGTAGTCCATATTTCTTTTGCGATGAAGGGACTAAGACCTTAGAATTCTCTCCAGATTGGACCATTAAATCACGTGCATCCACATCACCTATTGCATTATTGTTTTCAATAATTTGTTGTTGCTGGGAATCAACATTCGACGTAAAAAGCTTTGAAACATTGTTATGGACCTCAACTTCTGTACGGGAACTTGCCAACAAGTCTAGTTGTTGGTTCTTTTCATGAGGTCTTCGATCTCCGTCTTCCCATCCTCTCTCTTCATTCAAAAATCCTCTCATATTCGCTTGAAATTTTTCTCCAATAGCTTCTTCACAGCCTTCACCACCTCCATTCTAGATAGTGTCTAGTTTCTTTTTCAGTATCAAACATCATGTACCTTCATTATGTCCTTGGTGTTTGCGCAAAAATAACACACAAGGGTAGATTATCATAAATAATTTTCTGGAAACTCTCTACAAGCTTACCAGTTTTATTGTCCAAATATTGAAATCTTATTCTCTTTAAAAGTTTTTCCAGTAGGTCTGGGATCACCTTAATCCTAGCGGTGCTCGGTCTGGACTTAACTTGTATTGCTTTATCTATAGCTATTGGTTTTTCGACAGCTTCTGCTATAAACAATAATAACCTCTTAACAAATAGATCCAGAGCCAAGTTTGGCGAAGAAATCCACACTGCTGCCTTAGTCATTTCTTCTTTGTAGTTAAAATCGATAAACCACGAGAATATCCTATATTAGTGCTCTTTTCCATTGTAAGAAAAATATTTCACTAATCTTGCAAAAGCAGTCACATAATCATCATATTGATCATATGCACCTTAGAAAGAGTTGTCGTGGTGCCAATGAACCAATTAGATAATGACCCTTGATTCCGAGATGTTTCGGCAACAGTGTCCTTAGGTCCTTCAAATCTGGTGCACCTGAGGAAAGTTTAATCATAATTGCTTGATGCAACCCTTCCTCGATAGCAAATGCTTCTCTTTTCTCCATTGTAAATTTGAGTGTAGGTTTGTTATTTCCTTTTACGGGTACGCAGAATCTGTATATGTAGAACAACAACTTCAACGTTAGTTTTATGTTTAAAAACAAGAACATAATGAAGTGCAGTAAATACCCTCAACACAAGATCAAAGTGATCTTTCTTAGAAGTGTATTTTATTTTCAGAAATAAAGATGAAAACAGAAATGGCCAAGTCGCTCGAATTCACGGACTTTCCTTAAGGAAATAATTCCCCTCACTATTCCCGAGGTTGCGGAATTTTTCTCCCAGGATAAAATGGCCAAACAGACCAACTGTAGTGGTACCTCAAACAATTGGAATATCGTCAAACTCACTTAACTGATTGATTGATCACACAAAGTATTTGTAAAGACAAGAAGAGAGTTTATTACAGAAAAATTCATATCAAAACCTGTGAATGAAAGCAGGTTTATTTAGCCTGTGAGATGCCTCTTCGAAAAGGTGGCATTGGTTCACTTAAATGGTGTGATATTTCTGGAAATTCATGTCTGTTTACCCAAAGAATGTGTCCTTCTCCAAACAGACATACCATTTCACAAAATAGTACATCAGATCGTTGAACAGACATATTAGCATCAGTTCGAAGCAATGTATCATTTCAGAAAATACAGTTTCAAAATCTATATGCATGGATAAATGGAGGATTACTGGTGCATTTTTCTTTTTGTCATTCATATTAAATTTACGTGAAATAAACTTTGTCCAAAAAGATAGATCTCATCGATCGATCATTTTTCGAAGTCGAAGCCGAAGCCGAGCGACGACGGCGGCATGAGGAATTTCTTATTTCTTGCCTCACTTAGCATGTGGAGTAAGTGCTTTCTATTAAAAACACTCCATAGTTCCCTTCTCCCACCAATGTGGGAGAATTAGTGAACTTTCCAATTTTGGGAGTACACCTTCTAAATTGGTGTCTCCTTTCTTCCCCCATTTTTCTCTCCATTTTCCATTCACACTTTTTTCATACATATTGAACCCAACAATCCCCTATATGAATGGAGAATGGCTATTTTTCATAAAATTTTTACGGACAAGTATGTGATCATCAAGTAAAGACTGATTGCATCTAGATAAGTGAGTTTCCCTTTGAACTTTCCGTAGTGAACATGCATCGGATGCACTCGGTCAATCGGCATATTTGATATCTTTGAACCTTTGGGCTTTAATGTATACCTAGACAACACATGTCACACAACCAGCCTTTTACCGTTTTATGGTTATCATAGTTTTGTTCTCTTCAGCCATGAACACGTCCCGATTTCATGAGAGCTTAGAGAATAGGCCTTTACTAACATTCTCCTTGAAGCGGCTTCCACTTCGCCCTCACATAGGTGATTTCTAAATGTTCAATCCTATAGATTAAACTATTTGGTCAAATCTTCCAAATTTAGATAATCATTAAAAGACTTTTCACTTTAAGTCTTATCCTTGATTACTATACATTGTCAACATCATGAGAATGGGTTGGGTAATTGACAATGTTGAACCTGTCAAACACAACTTTGTTTGATCTCCTTGAACCTAGCTCTTGGGATCTCCAGTCTGTTAGGTAGAGTTACTGCCATGCTGACTTGTCCTAGGCCTTAAACCCATTTCCTTGGATGTCCTTTCCACTCCTTCTCTAGATAGGCCTTTTATAAGTGGATCTGACATATTATCCTTTGACTTCACATAGTCAATAGTGATAATTCCACTAGAGAGAAGTTCCCTAACGGTATTATGTCTCCGTCGTATGTGATGAAATTTACCATTGTACATCAAGCTCCCTGCCCTACCTATTGCCGCTTGGCTATCACAGTGTATACATACTGGTGCCACTGGCTTGGGCCAATAAGGAATATCTACTAAGAAATTTTGGAGCCATTCTTCTTCTTCACCAGCTTTAGCCAATGCGATAAATTCATATTTCATTGTAGAGCGAGCAATACATGTCTATTTGGATGATTTCTAAGAGACTGCTCCTCCACTGGTAATAAATACATACCCACTTGTGGATTTTACTTCGTTCGATCTAGTGATCCAATTTGCATCACTATATCCTTCAAGTACCGTAGGATATTTATTATAATGCAAAGCATAATCTTGAGTGTATTTAAGATACCCCAAAACTCTTTTCATTGCCATGCAATGAGTTTTGTTGGGATTACTCGTGTACCGACTCAATTTACTAATAGCACATGCTATGTCTGGTTGTGTACAGTTCATTATATATATTAAACATCCCAATACTCTTGCATACTCCAATTGTGAGTCACTTTCACCTTCATTCTTTCGAAGTGCAAAGTTCACATCCAATGGAGTCTTGGCAATACCGAATTCCATATACTTGAACTTGTCAAGTACTTTTTCGATATAATGAGACTATGACAAGGCTAACCCTTGTGGAGTTTGATGGATTCTTAGACCTAAGATCACATCTGCAACTCCAAGGTCTTTCATATCAAACTTGCTCTCGAGCATTCGTTTGGTTGCATTTATGTTAGAAATGTCTCTGCTAATGATCAACATATCATCCACATATAAACAAACAATGACTTGGTGATTCAGAGTGTCTTTAATGTAAACACATTTATCACATTCATTTATCTTGAACCCATTTGCCAACATGGTTTGGTCAAACTTCGCATGACATTATTTAGGTGCTTGCTTTAGTCCATACAATGACTTAATAAGTCTACACACCTTATTCTTCTTCTCTGAAACCATAAAACCCTCAGGTTGTTCCATGTAAATTTCTTTCTCCAATTCTCCATTTAGGAAAGCGGTTTTCATATCCATTTAATGGATTTCAAGACCATATACCATAGCCAAGGAAATTAACATTCTAATCGATGTTATCCTTGTTTCTGGCGAGTATGTATCGAAGTAATCAAGGCCTTCTTTTTTTTTAAAGCCTTTTACTACAAGTCTTGCCTTGTATTTGTCAATAGTACCATCCGTTTTCATCTTCCTTTTAAAGAGCCATTTAGAACTTAAAGGTTTATTTCCGGGAGGAAGATCAACCAATTCTCATGTATGGTTGCTTAAGATTTAATCAATCTCACTATTGACTGCCTCTTTCCAAAAGGATGAGTCCGAAGATGCCATCACTTCCCTAAATGTTTGAGGCTCATTTTCTAAGAGAAATGTTACAAAATCCTATCCAAATGAAGTAGACGTTCTTTGACGTATACTACGTCTTGGATTTTCTTCATTATGTACAATCTCACTTGGTTCATCTCGAGGTCGTTTAGATCCTCCACTAGACTGTTCATGTCTAATTTTATACGGGTAAATGTTTTCAAAGAATTCAACATTGTCTGATTCAATTATCGTATTTTCATTAATATCCGGATTTATGAACCAAAAATTGACATGCTTTACTACTTTTAGCATATCCTATTAACACGCAGTCCATCGTCTTAGGTCCTATCTTAACCTTTTTAGGCATAGGAATTTGGACCTTTGCTAGACATCCTCACACTTTGAAATATTTCAAGTTGGGTTTCCTTCCTTTCCATTTTTCATAAGGAATGGATTGTGTTTTACTATGGGGAACTCTGTTGAGTATACAATTGGCTGTAAGGATAGCCTCTCCCCATAAGATTTTATGGTAAACCAGAACTTATAAGTAAGACATTCATCATTTTCTTTAAAGTTTGTTTTTTCCATTCCGCAATTCCATTAGATTGAGGTGAATACGGGGTCGTAGTTTGATAGACGATTCCATTTTCTACACATATTTTGGCGAAGGGAGATTCATATTCTCCACCCCTATCACTTCTTATCATTTTTATCTTTTTATCTAAATGATTTACAACTTAATTTTATATTGTCTAAACACATCTATTGCTTCATCCTTACTATTTAGCAGATAGACATAACAATATCTCGTGCAATCGTCAATAAAAGTTATGAAATACTTTTTCCCACCACATGATGGTGTTGACTTCATATCACAAATGTCAGTATGTATTAAGTCTAAGGGATTGGAATTCATTTCAATGGACTTATAAGGATGCCTTGCATACTTTGATTCCACACACGTTTGACACTTTGATTTATTGCACTCAAAGTTTGGCAAAACTTCTAAGTTAATCAGTTTTCATAACGTTTTGTAATTAACATGGCCTAAACGTTCATGCCATAAATCATAAGACTCAAGCAAATAAGAAGAATTTGAACTTTTATTTATTTAAACAGTCATTACATTCATCTTATAAAGGCCTTCCGTCAGATAGCCTTTTCCTATATACATTTCTCCTTTGCTAATTACAATTTTTCCAGAAATGGTTACACATTTGATTCTGTTCTTGTCTAGGAGTGAAACAGAAATAAATTGGTGATAATGATCAAGTAAATTGAAGCATTTTTCCTTGAATTTCTTCTTGGGTTGATGTCTTCCTTGTCAAGCTTTCTTTCTTTTCTTAGAATTATTTTGGTCATTTTCTACAATATATGCTCCATTAATTGTAGAATTCCCTTTGACCTTCTCTCGGCAGCTTTATTGTCCTCTTCAATACATAGTCGGACAATAAGATCTTCGACAGTTATCTCCTTGCATTTATGCTTCAAGTAGTTTTTGAAGTCTTTCCATAAAGGTGGTAGCTTCTCAACTATCGCTGCTACTTGAAATGCATCATTCACAATCAAACCTACAAAATAGTTTATGTGAGTATTAAGAACATTTTTAATTTGTTCAACTAAAGTATTTTTCAAAGATATACCTTTTGCTAGGAGATCATGTATGATGACTTGCAACTCCTGCACTTGAGAGATAACCGATTTGCTATCTATCATTTTAAGTCCAGGAACCATGCAACAAGGAATTTCTTAATTCCCGCATCCTCTGTTTTATATTTTCATTCAAGTTCCCCCCACAATTCCTTCGATGTCTTAGTTCCACTGTAAATATTGTAGAGGTGGTCACGGAGACCACTCAGAATATAATTCCTGCAAAGGAAGTCTAAATGTTTCCAAGCTTCTACAATTATGAAACGCTCTTTGTCTGAGATTTCCTCGGGCACCTCAGGAGTGTCTTCTCTAGTGAACCATCGCAGACACAAAGTGGTGAGGTAAAAGAACATCTTTTGCTGCCATCGCTTAAAGTCAATGCCCACAAATTTTTTGGGCTTCTCCGCTGGTGCCATTGTAGGCGGAGCATTTGTGTGACTTGATGTGGCAATAGTAGGTTCCCCCACAGACGTTGCCGCATCTTTTATTTGACTATTGCTTGTCATTTCTCCTTTAACCAAAAAACAAAAACTACTTAGTATTTTCAAAATACTACTTATAAAGTTAAGCAACTTTAATCTTTTCTTCTTGTTTCTAGTCGACAATGAAGTTTTTATGACTTCCAATTGTCAACCGAATGATCTTTAACTTGTGATGAAGTTTTTATGACTTTAAATCACTAGTTAAGTTCAGGCGGAGTAGAAAGTTAAAACTTTGATCTCCAAAAATAAGGTTTACAGATTCTGAAAATTGTTTTCTTAAGATCGTTATTTCCTTCTACGGTTACGCAGAATCTGTATATGTAGAACAACTTCAACGTTAGTTCTATTTTTAAAAACAAGAACACAATGAAGTGCAGTAAATACCCTCAACAAAAGATCAAAGTTATCTTTCTTAGAAGTATATTTTATTTTCAGAAATAAAGATGAAAACAGAAAAGGCCAAGTCACCCGAATTCATGGACTTTCCTTAAGGAAGTAATTCCCCTCACTGTACCTAAGGTTGCGGAATTTTCCTCCCAGGATAAAATGGCCAAACAGACCAACTGTAGCGGTACCTCAAACAATTGGAATATCATAGAACTCACTTAATGGATTGATTGATCACACAGAGTATTTTTAAAGACAAGAAGAGAGTTTATTGCAGAAAAATTCATATCAAAACCTGTGAATGAAAGCAGGTTTATATAGCCTGTGATATGCCTCTTTGAAAAGGTGACATTAGTTCACTTAAATGGTTTGATGTTTCTGGAAATTCATGTATGTTTACCCAAAGAATGTTTCCTTCTCCAAACAGACATACCAGTTGACAAAATAGTACGTCAGATTGTTGAACAAACATATCATTTCATTGAACAATTGCATCAGTTCGAAGCAGTTTATCATTTCAGAAAATACTGTTTCGAAATCTGTATGCATGTATATATGGAGGATTACTGGTCTGTTTTCCTTTTTGGCATTCGGATTAAATTTACGTGAAATGAACTTTGTCCAAAAAGATAGATCTCATCAATGGATCATTTTTCAAATCCAAATTCAAAGACGAGCAAGCGAGCGACGACGGCGTAAGGCATTTCTTATTTCTTTCCTCACTTAGCATGTGGAGTAAGTGCTTTCTATTAAAAACAATCCATAGTTCCCTTCTCCCACCAATGTGGGAGAATTAGTAAACTTTCCAATTTCGGGAGTACACCTTCTAAATTGGTGTCTCCTTTCTTCCACCATTTTTCTCTCCATTTTCCATTCACATATTTTTCATACATATTGAACCCAACAAGGTTCACCATGAATATATTAAATTGGTTTTAGTTGAGTTTTCGTAATATTTTGCACAATCAGAGTGGAATTTTGTCAACACAGAGCTCACAAATGTTCCTATTTAAATTGATGATCCTTTAGAGAATGACTTTTTTGCAGAGGATATAGAATTTTCTAGCACTAATGTAGATGTGCAACCTTTTATGGTCCAGTCTACCTCACAAAAAACTGCAGAATCTGATGATCAAGTTGAAGTCCCTTGCACCTCTATTCTACTGTCCTCTTCTCCTGCAATATGTTCTCCAAGAAGAACATCTATGATGTACAGGCAACCTGTTTGGCTAAAGGACTATGCTACTTCTAAAGATGGAAAGAAATGTAGATATTCCATGGAAGACTACCTCTTCTATGATAAAACTACAAAGTCATATCATAGCTACTTAAGCAAATTCTCCACCTTGGTTTAACTACATAATTTTAGGCAAGCTGCATTAGATTCAAGATGGGTTGAGGCCATGAAGCTAGAGATTCAAGCACTTGAAGAAAACAAGACCTGGGAGGTGGTGCCTTTACCACCCAGAAAGAATGTTTTGGGATCCAAGTGGGTTTATAAGATCAAGTATCAAGCTAATGGAGAGGTAGAGAGATTCAAAGCTAGATTGGTAGCAAAAGGTTATAGTCAACAAGAAGGTTTAGATTATCATGATACCTTTTCTCATGTGTCTAAGATGGTTACAGTTAGAAGTGTAATTACTTTAGTAGCTTCAAAAGGTTGATTTCTATGTCAGATGGATGCCTACAATGCTTTCTTACAAGGTGATATGGATGAAGAGGTTTACATGGAGATGCCAGAAGATTTCAAACAATAAAAGGGAGTATGCAGATTGTTGAAATCCTTATATTCTTAAATAGGCTTCCAGACAATGGAACCTAAAACTTACTAATGCCTTGGTAAATGCTTATTTTGTTCAGAGTGTACATGACTATTCCTTGTTTACATAGAAGAAACAGGAAGACTTAGTGATAATTTTTGTCTATGTTGATGACTTACTCATCATTGGTAGTAGTACCTCATTGATATCTAATTCTAAGGAGGTTCTACATAAGAAATTTAAATTGAAGAACTTAGGTAAGCTTAAGTATTTTTTTGGGTATTAAAGTGCTAATATCAACCACAGGTGTTTTGCTGAATAAGTGAAAATATATTTTGGAGCTTATCTCAGAAACAGGTCTTAGTGGTTCTAAGCCTTCTTTCACTCTATGAAGCATAATCTCAAATTGACTACAATGGAATATGATCAGGCAAATGTTGTCCTGAAGATGCAATTTTGACCGATGCTACCTGTTATCAGAGGTTTGTTGGCAAAGTGATGTATGCTACTATTACCAGACCTGATATTAGTTTTATTGTTCAGACACTTTGTCAGTTCATGCAAAATCCTAAAAGATCTCATTGGGAGGCTGCAATTAGAGTGGTTATATACCTTAAGGGTACTATTTGTCAAGGCATTTGGTTAAAGGCTCAACCTACTGCGACTCTTTTTTGTTGATGTGATTCAGATTGGGCAGCCTGTCCTAGCACTAGGAGGTATGTTACTGGCTATATAGTGAAATTTGGAGATTCCTTGGTCTCATGGAAGTTCAAGAAGCAATAGACATTGTCCAGAATCTCAGCTGCAGCTAAGTACAGAAGCATGGCTTCAGTGATTGCAGAGGTGAATTGGTTGGTTGGCCTGTTCAATGACTTGGATATACCTCCCACTCAACCTATCAAGTTATTCAGTGATAGTAGATCAGCTATTCAACTGGGTGCAAACCCTGTGTTTCATGAGAGAACAAAACATATAGAAATTTATTGTCACTTTATTAGAGACAAGATTAAGTCTGGTTCTGTTGAGACTCTTTATATTCAAACTCATGATCAAGTGGTTTATTTACTTACTAAGAGTCTCTGTCAACCTCAATATTTGCATTTGATGGGAAAGCTTGGTGTGCTTAATATCCTGCACCCTTCGGCTTAAGGGGGAGCATTGCAAGCTCAAGATAGATGAGGAAGTAATTTTTTACTGTTCCATTGAAATAAAATAGTTTTTACTGTTCATTCATAGTTTCTATTTTTACTGTGCAAGTGAGTGTAAGTGGGAGTTAGTTAGTTAGAATAAGCTGGTGTTGAGCAGTATAGTTGAGTTTGTTACAAGATTGTCTATAAATAGTGAGATGTATAGATATTTTGTACAGTTTTCAATCAGAAAATGCAATGAAATAGTTTCTTTTCTTCTTGCCTGCACATTACTCTGTTCAGCTCCTTGACCTCATTAATGGTGGATGAAACTCATAAATGATAGATTGAGCTTAGACATTCAGATTTTCTCAGATGTAACAAAAGTTACCGAAGAAAAATGCCATGTGCATTCTTCCACAATTAAACATGGAAGAGGAGTAATCAAAAGATCATTTTTACCACAATGAAACGTGGGAGATAAAGATCAAAAGATGCTACGGTATGCAGCATTTCAATGCACTTCAACATGCAACATTAAAATAGAAAATTTAATATTAAAATGCTATAAAAACCCAACAATTTATTAAAAAAAAACAATCATTCAACTAAATCAAAACTTGAAAATAGTCCAGTAGGAGAAATAGAACATTGTCCCAAATTTTCTAATACTACTTTATTGAGAATCACTCAGGCATTCCTGGTTTGATCAATGCACTTTTTCAGAGTTTCCAATTTACGTTGTTATGAAATTGCTGAGAGATGTTAGAAGACAGAAAAGAGAGTTAGACCATGAATGTATTTAATTATCATATGAACTACAGAGTTATTTTTAATGAAAAATATTTTTGATGTTTGATGATTACTGAACGATAACCGTCTTTTCAAAACATTATGAATTAGAGATTGAAAACAATGGAATTTCATTGAATTGTCACTAAAAAAATATAGAAATTTGAAATGATTCGTTAACTTTCATCTGTAAACAAAGTCTATCTCTAATCCTTTTAATTACAAAGTGTTTTGATAAGGTTTTCCAAAACAAAAGGTTGAATAATGTCGAAATATTTATTGGTGAAAGTGATACAACATTGATTTTTCTTTTTGGCTATAGATATAAAATTTTAAAATTAAATAGTTGTAGAAAGAATAACTTCTCAGACAAGTGTTTGATAAAAAATAATTTCAAGCAAAACATTTTGTAAAATAAAATTTTGAGAAAATAACTTTTATAAAATAATTTCTTTTTACAGAATAACTGCAGCAAATGCATTCAAAAGTTACATAATTTATCACTTCAATTTTTGTAAAGACATATTTCAATTTTTGTAAAAACATACCTAGAGATGAATTGCAATTTGCATCCTCACACATTCATCATTTCCAGAATATCCTTTGGGTAACATTCAACATGGTCCACAAGTATGCAATATAATTTAATCACTATAATATATTCAAATCAAGCTGAGATACATGTAAATACAAGTTGATATTAGACATAAGTAAAAAATTTAGCTATTCATGTTGCTCTTTAGAAATAAATTGTAAAAAAAATTAATTAATAGTAAAATAAACTTATTTCCTTTACCAAGTTGTTGTAAACTTTTTATGAATTTGGCATGAAGATCCCCAGTCCACATTATGTTGTCCTTTTGCTTAATATCCTTGTTATTTTTGAGGTAGAGATGAGCTCCATCTTTCATAGCTTGCTTTTCTAAGAGCTCAATGTGTTCATCACATGCAACTGTGCATTTATTTTAAGAAGATATCAATTAAAATTGAATTATATCATACATTATATGAATAGTTAACTTCAACATATTTATGAAATTTGTTTAATTATAAAAATAACATTACAAAACATACTAAAAATAGGAGTTAGCGATGGATAGTTTATGTCGCTAAACATTAAAAAATTCATTACTAATGCTATTTAACGATGAATTATGTCAAATTCTTTTAGCTTTGAACTATTTAACGATATATAATGGTGAATTTTAGAGATTTTTTTTATAGTGTATTTGTAATTGATTTATGCACAACAGATATCATAAGTGAAAGAGTAGGGAAAAAATACTTAGAGAGGGAAATTATATCCAAAGCCACAGCTCTAGTCAAAAGTTTAAATGAATCTAGGTTCAGCCGTTCAACGAGTGAAAATTTACTATCATCACATTAATTTTTGTAGTTTCTTTCGAGAGCATTGAAATTGTTGTTGAAGATGTACCAATCATGATAACTGTATCAATACATTTTCAGTAAAATAAATTATTAGTAAAATTACTATGAAGATTTATTTCTCATATACAAATTCGATATTAATTTCCAGGGTTCATTGCCACTCTTTATTTATGCGATTGCACATACTAATAAAAACTTATATTATAATCAAGATTTACAAATTTTATACATATTTACATAAAAAATTAAGTAACATATATTTAGAATGAATAGTTCAATCTATTATATAGAATAGGAAAAGCATAGTGATGAAACACACAAATATCATACCATTTCAAGTTTGAAAATTATTTAAAACAAGAAATTTGAGAAAAAAAGGTCAATTCAGTTTTTTGATATCAACAAAGTGAATTCAAATTAAAATTAAAATATCCTATCATAATGAAATCATACTTTCACAATATTTGATTATTTAAATAAACTTAAACATGAATATGTATTTTGAGTTATTATTGTTATTATGTTTAAATGGAAAAGTAAAAATAATTTGAATTGTATTGATTAAAATGTCATGTTTATAATATAAAATTAAAAATTAAAATCAAAATACTCAAAATTAAAATAAAACAAAACTAACGATATCGCTTCCTTTATTGTGTATGTGTATTACTTTTTTTTTCTTTTTTTTTTATCTGGTGTTTGACATCTATATTAGAACCCGATTAATCTAGATTCATGTGCGTGAGGTTCATTTAGAGGAAGAACTCCCTATCAAGAATCACATCTGAGACCTTTAGTTAAGAAAGAAGTAGCCACATTCGCTGCACATCCTTTAGTGGTTGTGTTACTTATGTTCTTCAAATTACCAACTTATCTATTAATTCTAGACAATCTAATAGAGAATATTGAGTAAAATTGGATATATTTATTTTTAGTGAAGGTAAAATATTAAATAAAAATTAATGAAAATATTAGAGTTTATTGAAATTTTAATATATAAGGAAGGAAAATAATAAATTTAAAACATTATAGATGTTATAAATGAATTTACATTATAGTGAATGTCTATCAAGATCTACTTTGATATCTATTAGGATTTGAAGCATCCGTCTTTTACTTAGACTAGGAGTAAATTTTCCCTATAAATAGAGGGGTTTTGTTCATTGTATTTACAATCTTATGATCTCTCATACCTCAAGAAGTAATAAGAATTACTCTCTCTTCTCTCTCTACTCTTCTTCTTTTTTCTTTATTATTTTATAACACCTTATCAGCACGAGACTCTGCCAAATAGGTGAGATTATAAATCTAAAGGATTTCAAGGTTAGTAATTCCTTATGTTATCTGTCTTTTGTTACTAATAATATAAGTATTGTTGGATTTGAGGAAAAATATTTGGTTTGGAACCATTATGTTTTAAATTTATTCCTCAAGAACAATATTATCAAAAGAGATGATAATATGTTGGGTTCAAGTCCCAGCGATTTATGCCTAAGACTCCTTTATATGGATAAGACATTGAGTTTGAATCTCAATGCACCATATTAATGATATTATGATAGCTAAGGCAAAAATAATGGATATTTGGTGAAACATGTCCCATTAAATATGCTTCATTCCTTGAATTGAATGTGGTAGCAATAAATCATATGTATGTCTTAATTTACTTTTGAAGTAGCTATCATAATTTGATACTCTTATGGCATGATTATATTCCATTCCTGTGGAATGAGAAGCTTATTAATGCAAACGTGTACTTGATTGTGATGGTATCACAACTCACCTCCGAAAGAGGCTGAATAATTGAGAAAAGTTATTTTGAAATCTACTTCTGAAGTAGTAAATCTGAAATTTATTCATGTAATAGTAAAACTGAAATTTACTAAAGTAAAAGGTGCATGTCAAGGTAAACTTGGAGTTTACTAGAATAAAAGATCATAAATTGACATGAACAGTCGACATGTGCCTACTGAATATTGAACATATATTGAAGAATTCGAAAATTCTTCATGAACTTTAATGTTGCTTGTTCTCATGAAAAGTTGGTTGGACCAACTAATATTGGGATTGGATCCCTTAAAATCTGAAAAGTATAAAAGGTGAATATGGGCCCGTTGATACAAGTATGATCATGATCATGACACTTTTGAGTATTTTTGAAGACTAGTCACTAAAGGGCTCTTTTATCATTTCTCTATTATTTGTAATGTTGTATAAATAGAACCTTGTAGGGTTAATTTTCTTAGTTTATGCTTGATATTGAAGACACTACTCTTGTGAGAGAGAGTTCTCAAAACTGAAATTAGGGCATAGCATAAGGGTGGATTCTCTTGTGTGTTGCAAAGCTTGAGACTTTGGTGCTTTGAGAGGTGGATTCCCCTCTTGTGTCATTGTAAGAGTTAGGTGTTTGTTTTATGAAGTGTTGAAGGTCCAAGAGTGAATATGCTCTTGGGTTGTTAAGATTACATCAACATTTGTCGAACTATCTATCTTTGTTTCTTGTCCTAATCTTGTAGTTTGTGTTGTTGTTGTTCAAGCCGTTTGGTAATTTTGGTTGTAATATTGTTGTTATTAATTTTTATTGTCATAATATAGTTTGGTTTGATGCTGGAAATTAGGGGTTAAACACCTCATTACATGGTGTTCTTGTTGTGTTCTTGAATCCGAGAGGGGTCACCAAAGGAGGTCCATAGTTCCTTGAACTAGTGGACTGTTTTGGTGTTTGTTTTCTTGTGTTCTTGGGCTGTCTCATATCATTTGGTATCAAAGAAAGGTTTGATTTTGTTCCACCAAAATCAATCTTGGGATTGTTATCTTGAAAATAAAAAAAAAAGTGAAAAAAGTTACTGTTCACGTTTTTAAGGTCTTTCAAAAAAACATGATTTTTGTGTGTTTCAAGTGTTAGATCCTTGTTCCCTATCACTATTAGATTCTAGAAATTAAAAATCCCAACAAAAAAGAAGTGTCAAAATAGAAAATCCCCCCTCCCCCAAAAAAAACTAAACCCGTTTTTCACCTAGGTCAAATTTTGAGTTTTTGATTTTGTGTTTTTCTTGTGTTTTAAGTGTTAGATTTGTGTTCTCTAACACTATAGGAGTATAAGGTTAGAATTTGAGCTAAATTGAAGGTTATTTGATTCATCCACCACTGTTAAGCTTGAGTTTGAAGAAACCTGAAGGTGGGATCTCATTGTGGGAGGTTGTTTTGAACTCACGTGTGTTTTGTTTTGTGGAATTTTTATTGTATTGTTGTGTGTGGCGTTGTGGACTGATTGAGTGTCTTGTTGGACCATAACTTGAAGGGTTATTTTTGGTTTAACCACAATGGAAACCGAGGCTTCAAATGCTCAAACAATGGATAATAATGCCATCAATCTCATTTTGGCTCGCCTTGAAACTATGTCCCGAGATGTGGCTAGGTTGAATGTGGGTCTTGAGAAATTAGATACGGATGTGGAATCAGTGGGAGATTAGAACGTGTGGAAATCCAAAGGATTCGACCTTCCACACCTCAAATCAATTCCCCAACTAATACTCCCGGGACCATGCACCAAATACTATATCCACCAATTGCCACAAATCCAACCAATCTCTACTCCCGAAGTCAAGAACAAGATAGAACAAACCATCCTCCACTCCACCAAGTCCAACAAGAAGGGATTGGAACCCAAATACCACCACCAAACCCGAGCCCTCTCATCCAAACTCCACTTGACCAAAGACCTCACTATCCAAATCCAATCCCGCCACTACAAGCTCCACTTAACCCAAATAGACCCATCCATGTCGAGGGCTATGGTAGGGGAGAACAACATGGTGTTTATGGGCCGTATGATGATATTTACTTGAGTGAAGAAAGAATGAGGGGTAGACATGGGGAGTTAGACCGAGAGGTGAGATATGGACATCCAAACTGAGATGTAGGTCTCAATTCCATCAAAGTGAGCCTTCCCGTTTTCAAAGGTGTAACACCCTGTAAAAGTCGTGCATGGATTAGCCTTTAATAGAGTGCCCTTAGACTTAAAAACTTGAAAAATTTTCTAAGTGTAATGAGGAGTTAGAGTCATTTTAGCTGGCAATCTTCGGGATACAACTTTTCAACCTTCCCGACATCCGCTTTTAGATTTTCAAGTTGCGTTATGATCGGTAAATATCATAGTACATCTCGGATAAGTTTCGGAATTTTTTGGAACGCATAAGGCTGCGTTTGGATTTAAAAACAGTAGCAAAACGCATAGACTATTGCCCAGTTTTCAGCATTTCAGGGTAAATTTCAAACGATCATAACTCCCTGTATATAATGAAATGTGTGAGCTATAATATATCAAACAAAAGATCTTCGAGTCCTCTTTCAATTTCAGTTGGTTTCATCCAATTTGAGTATATGAGTAAAAAGTTATAATCGATTTACTTCAGTCTACCAAACTGTCAACTGAGGGACAGATTTGACCTTAATTGTTCCTTAGGGGTATTTTGGTAATCCTCCACCCCTATATATACCACCAACACGGGATTTAATCCCTCAAACACCATAATACACATACTTTTCCCAAAATTTCTCAAGAACTCTCCCTAGGGTTTCAACATTAAAACCCAAGCAACTCAAGATTCAACCGCGGGTTCGTGAAACAAATTACAGATTTGGAATCCTCTCGACGTAGGCTTCGATAGACACCCAAAATTCGTGGAGAACAAGGTACGCGGGGTTTTCCTAAATTCTCATGGGCATAGAAAAATCATGTTTTAGAATGGGGTTTTAAATTATGTATATATATTTATGTATAAGATGTTTTAACATCATTGTTTTGGTCTTTTGACCATCTCCAAAGCGATTTGACAGTTTATATACATATATGAATGAATGTGTTTCAATTTTGAATACATGAACTTGCTAAATACATTTGACCACCAGGTGTTTGATGAAATTTCTGCATGAATTGAACTTTAAGTTTCGGAATATGAAATCCTTTACATCAGTTACATGTTTTGGTGGTCTAAACTATGTTTTGAATGAAAGCTCTTGCTTAATACATTATGGCTCAGAAAAATCATGACTTTCAAGTCTTGGTATGACGATACCAACTCAGACTAATGCCATATCAGACTCAGACTAACAGAAATTTCAGAATTTCATGATTTTAGACATTCAGAATGTTGCATGTACAGAAAAGGTTAAAAATGGGCATACAGAGATGTTAGGTGGTTCCCCGAAGAGGGCTTGAGTTCAAGTGACTCATTGCCTAAAACCGTGGTTTGCCGACCCGGGTATACTATTATGCGCTGACTTAAATGTCCTGTGGCGTATCAGACTCAGACACTCCAACCCTTGCGGCACACTTGGGTTGGGGGCTTCCCTGCCGAGTCAATGGCGAATTCCATACAGACCGTGGAATATCAGACTTGTAGGGGAATACCACCTAACTCAGAAGTAAAACACAGATCATGATTTGAAATGAACAGACAGGTTACATGTTTTCAGAAAGTGCTCATGTATTTTTCAGAAATAGTTTTATACATGATGTCTTGATGAAAAATTGCTTTCACTTAATATGTATATATATATATATGTATGTTCCATTATACTATTTTTTTGGATTGCTTCGCGTGCCAGTACTTTTATGCTGACCCCCCCTCCTTCCAGGTTCTGAGGCACAGTCTAGGGGTCCAGCTACTCAGTAGACATTCTCGGATTTGCATACTTGATCTCACAGTGGTGAGCCTTCTATTATTCGGAAGGCCTAATTATGTCAGACATTATCTTATTTATTATGTTTTTGGTTTACTGGGGGTCTTGTCCCAGTTTCTTTTCAGACAGATGTTTATGTTCTTAGTAGAGATTTTGCAGACTGATGTCAGATAGTATTATTCAGAAATGTTGCAGAACTTGACCATGTTTTCCGTACTCAGTTTCAATTCTGCATTTTATTATGATTATGAATATTGTGCATGATAACCAGATAGAGAATGGGTGTTCCGGGCCTTTATGGTTCGGAATGCTCGTCACGGCTAGGGCCTAGGCTCGGGTCGTGACAAAAGGTGAGAGTGATCCTGAAGCCTACCTTGTATATGAGTCGTCTTGTGTCAAGATCTTCCAAATTAATGATCTCATTGAAGAAGAAAAAAGTTTCTATGCTATAGCTCACTTCGAAGGGTATGTTAATACATAGTGGGAGTATGTTAAACGATTTGGGAATGAGATGATTGGGGGACAAACTCCTCCTTGGTTTCGGTTGAAGAACCTTATGTGGCAATAGTACTTGCCTGAGACTTATAGGCATGAGCTTCTTGCCAAATTGTATAATTTGAGGCAAGGGAGCAAGTGTGTCATGTCTTACTACGATGAATTTCAACAATTGATGTTAAAACTAGACCACCGAGGCGAGCAAGTAAGTCATGACATTGTGCGCTTCAAGGTTGGGTTAAACAAGGACATCTCCACTCACATGACTCTTCACAAATTCGACACTGTAGATGGAATCTTCCACGTAGATTTAGAGGTTGAGATGGAGATCAAAGAGAACTCATTCATGGCTACCCAACCCGAGGCCACTAAGGGTTTCCAAAAACATCCTCCAAGGTATGAAGGTAAATTGAATTCTACTTCCAATCTCAAGGGGTTTTAATGCTTCAAGTGTCAAAGGGTGGGGTCACAAGGCTAGTGAGTGCCCAAACGGAGGAATATGATCCTACGGGGGGGTATATTGTACTATCTTGGAGAAGAGGTGGGCATTGAATCGGTTTAGAATGATGACAAACCGCAAGATAGAGAGCAAAAAGAAGACAAAGTGCAAAATGAAGAGTATGGAGAAAATGTGTGGCCAGAAGAAGGAAATTGTGAAGTGCCTTTGTAAAAGATGTGATCCCGTGAATTTGTGGTCAAATTCCTCTCAAGATGGAGAGGATGATACAAGTATGACATGATCATGACACTTTTGAGTATTTTTTAAGACTAGTCACTAAAGGGATCTTTTGTCATTTCTCTATTATTTGTAATGTTGTATAAATAGAACCTTATAGGGTTTATTTTCTTAGTTTATTCTTGATATTGAAGACACTACTCTTGTGAGAGAGAGTTCTCAAAACTGAAATTAGGGCATAGCATAATGGTGGATTCTTTTGTGTGTTGCAAAGATTGAGACTTTGGTGCTTTGAGAGGTGGATACCCCTCTTGTGTCATTGTAAGATTTAGGTGTTTGTTGTATGAAGTGTTGAAGGTCCAAGAGTGAATATGATCTTGGGTTGTTAAGACTACATCAACACTTGTCTAACTATCAATCTTTGTTTCTTGTCCTAATCTTGTAGTTTGTGTTGTTGTTGTTCAAGCCGTTTGGTTATTGTGGTTGTAACATTGTTGTTCTTCATTTTTATTTTCATAATATAGTTTAGTTTGTTTCTGAAAATTAGGGGTTAAACACCTCATTACATGTTGTTCTTGAATCCGAGAGAGGTCACCAAAAGAGGTCCATAGTTCCTTGAACTAGTGGACCATTTTGGTGTTTGTTTTCTTGTGTTCTTGGGCTGTCTTGTATCACCTGTTCACCAGTCATGTGATTAATTAAGATGCATCAATATAAAATGATAACATGTGCGTTGATTGTCAACCTGTAGTTTGACATTCTTAAAGTTTCTTGCTCAATGAAATTGCGTTAAGAGCATAACTTTCAGATTGTGCAATCAAGACAATTCATCTTGATAAAAATGGTTTGGCATTGAATGCTTTCAATAAATAGTTAAACCATTGAGAACAAAAATCTTCATGTGTTGGTTTTGAATATTATATACAAAAGTACTTGTATGCATCAAACTAATAAATTATGATTATTTTTCCCTCAAAGTTGATTCTAAGTCAGGAATCACACGTTGTCCATCTAATAGTTAATGTGCGGTATACGATTAATGAATATAC
Source organism: Capsicum pubescens (assembly GCA_030864215.1). Classification (NCBI taxonomy): domain Eukaryota; kingdom Viridiplantae; phylum Streptophyta; class Magnoliopsida; order Solanales; family Solanaceae; genus Capsicum; species Capsicum pubescens. Next base: position 41,530,284 of record CM061543.1, read on the forward strand.
CATGATGCACAAAGATGGACTTCTCAAAGAAGATAGAGGATGTATGTTAGTTTTCCTAACATAAGGGGGAGATTATAAGAAGCTATGAAATATGTTAGAAATTATCATCAGATCCTTATTCAAAAGATAATTGTAGTCATATGCCGAACCCATCTCATATTTAAGCTGCAACTGCACCTATTTTGTGTCCTTAAAGGACAAAGTCTACGCATTCATGAAGCATGGTAGAACAATCGGTTCCAAATGAAATAATTCTTAAAAAATAAGGAGTAAATAATCATAATAAGAAGGCAATGAGCTCTTGAAGAGCCTACGACATAACACTTCATGAAACCTTATGAGAGGTTCATGTACCTGAAAATAATGAAGTGATGAGGTCTCAAAATGTTATGTCGCATTGTTAACCGATACAAAATGATATATCATCAATATCTTTGACACAATATTGTCGCAATATTCTGAAATATTATGAGGATTTGAATTATACGTTTTGTCACACCCCTTTTTAACTCCAAAATATTCATTTTATGGTTTGAAAGTGTTTTATTATTAAAGTGACAAAATATGAAAATTTGTTTTGAAAAGGACCTTTTATATTCAAAACTTAGAGTTACCACTTGACATAATCCGGTGTGCCAAGTCACCTTTGGAAAATCCTTTTCAAAATGGTTTTGACTCTAAAACTGATCCGCGAATAGAGATTCCGGCTAAGGAATTCTGTTGGCCGAGGGGAAGGTGTTAGGCACCCCTCAATCCTGTGGCTCAACCACGGTCTCTTGGTGGAGCATATCGGTTAATTTGACACTACGAATGTATAAACATACAAAGCACGCACAACAATCAATCAAGCAAAACCAAACAAAATAATCCAAAATTTAGTATTCAGTCCAATTATACAGTCCCAAAATAGAAAAAGAATGCGAAAATGTAAATCCTATTCTACCCTACACTAATTTTATACTACGCTCCCATGCTACCCGATGCCTCGGGCCTTCATCACGGACGTCCTCCAAATACAAAATCCTTCGGGGCATTCCCCGATAAATAAATACAAGTGATCGCGGGGCATTCCCCGATTAAATGAATACATTTCCAAATGCAAGAACTAAAACCAAACCATTCAACTCAAATTCCATATTTAAACATTCAACAAGAAAACTTATTCCTAAATTTTTCCTACCCGAACCTACATTCACCTATCCATTTGAACATATCATAATTCTATCATGTTCAAAATAATATTCATGCTCATTACGAATTAAACAAAACAACAATAAACCAAAGTTAATCTAAATTCAACTTTTTTATCAATTTATCAATTCCATCCCCAAATAATTGACTAATTCTTCGATTATCAATTCAATTTCTCACATCCAAATCCAACATCAACTAACCCATAGCAAAGATTCAAACATTCTCAAACAACAAATCATTCCCGATTAATTAACCAACTTCAACATAGAATCACCCAAAATAAATCAAACTTGCTCAACCACACAATCAAGATCATATCATCAACCAAAGCATTCCGTCCATAATATCGGATATCTTAAACAAAGAAATAAGATAGTAGAGGTTAGAAATGGACCTAATTCAAAACTTGTTGAAGAATATTATAAGAAAAAACACTTCCGAGAACCTCAACTTGAGCCTCAACAATGACAAAAATCCAACTTGATATTGCGAATTCCGATTCGAACAAATTTTAATTCAAGAACACGAACTCAATATAGACCTCTGAATCAACCACTTAAAATAGAGATAACAACCCCCCCCCCCAAATCGAGATCCCGAAGATGAACACCAATCTCGAAACCCAAAACTAGACCTAAACAATTCAATGAGATAGAAACCTGATGTTGAACGGACGATGAAGATTCGATATAGATGGACAATTTTCTATTTAGGACCATATGGAATCAATGGGTTCTCAATGAGATTTTTGTGTGTGTGAATCGTGAGGGTGTAGAAGAGGGTAACAAGAATGGAGTTTCTCTGCGTGTATATATGTTGTTGTCTTCCTTTTTCCCCTGCCTCTAATCTGTGTGTGTGTGTGAATTGTGGTGTATCAGTGTGTGTGTGTTGGTGAGGATGGACGTCAATAGTGAATAAGAAAAAGGAAAAATCCCCCCTAAAATGGCGTATGTATATGGTATATGTACCAAATCAAAAAGAAAAAGTCAGGTTCTTTTTTTTTGGACCCTTTCCCCCTTTATTGTTTATGTCCATCTCCTCCCCTTATGGTCTTCTCTATTTGTATTAAAATGAAAAAGAGCATGGAAAAGAGAATGAAATCTGGGAAAAATGGAGGGACGAAATTAGGTGTCTACATCATGCCCCCTTTGAATGTAAACACGATGTGTTTTTAGACAAAGAAGTAGACAACAAGAGAGAATTTTTTCCCGACCATTATTCAAAGGAAGAAATAGAAAGAAAAATAACAACTGAGTTCTGACCTAAGCCATCCTACCCACCCAAGTTATGGAGGAATCAAGCGATGGTGTCTCAAAGGATTAGAAGGAAATAGACTATACCGAGTTGGAGAGTCGAGTGAGGTTCCATCGAGGTTCCATTCCGTGGCTCTGTCATTACATCAAAATAAAAATTACAAATAAATCATAAATGAAATTAAAAAATCCTATTTATACAGATTCTGTTGTACTCCTGACTTAAGTTTCATCACCCTATTCTTCAGGCGGGATCCTGAATTGCATTTTCATCACTTGTTACTTGATCTTCAATTGTTTCACCTTGTTTCTTAATATTCCATTTATTTTCCCTGTGCATCGGGCGGGATCCTGATGTAACACCCCATAAATTTTTTTCGTACACTTATCGCGATTATATGGAGTCCTAAAGGCTTGCGTATGGGTTAAATTAAGTTTATGGTGTTCGGAAGTATCCCATAAATAGTTGTATGTGTAGGTATTGGAATAAGCTTTCCAACGATATAAAGTTTTCCCAAAACAGAGGAATATTTCATATAAGCGAGCACATTCGAAATTTCAAAACGGTGGCCGGGAAGCCTGTGAACAGTAAATCTGCAGGAAAATTACTGCAGCTAGGCAATTTTTTTTGGATCAACTTTAGATGATCATAACTACTTGTACAAAAAGAATTGTGTGAGCTTCTATATATCGAAGAAAATCTCCGAGAGTCTTATTTACGATGAAATTGGTTTCATCCAAATCCAATGTCTGAGTAAGGAGCTATACCCGTTTTACTACAGCCTATCAAAAAAAAAAAGAATTTCGGGACAGATTTTTGGGTCAACTTTAAACGACCATAACTCCTTGTACAGGAAGAACTGGGTGGTATACTTTATATGAAAATGAAATCCCTTTGAATTATCTTTCCAATGAAATTGGTTTCACCCAAATCCGATACCTTAGAAAAGATTTATGATCGATTTACTTCAGCCATTCAAAACTGTCCACTGGGGACAGATTCGGATTTATTTAAATTTTTAGGGCAAAATGGTCATTTTCTATTACCTCTTGGACGAAAAATTGGTCTTTATAAACATACACTTAGCCTCATATATATCTTATATCATCCAATTATTAAGAGAAGGTGAAACCCTAGCCTAATTTCAACTTCAAATATTTTGTGATTCAACCGTAGAAAATTCGAATTGGTTTTGTAGTTGTGTTCACCATCTCGAAAGCTTCGAGAAGCACCCCATGGTTATGTAAGGAGGATTCTAAATACAAGAGTTCATTGTTAAGGTATGAAAATTGTTTATTCTTGTTTCTTATCCATGAATAAGTATTGATAAGGGATTATGAGTATTGTCTTGATGTTGGAAGATAACTAGAAACATAGTTATGAATTGTTTTGTATAAATTGTTAGTAGTAAATTATGGAAGTTGTTGTATTGGATTATGGAGGATGAATTGTGGTGATATATCATTATATTAGTGGTTATGTATGCCTAGTGATCATGTTGGTATTGGATGGTGATTAAGAGGGGAAATAAAGGCTAAGAGTGATGTTGAGGGATATTGCATGAAAATGCATGATATGTGAATGTAATAAGAGTATAAGAGGATGTATGTAGCACTCTTATTGATGAGTTAAAGGATTACTTCCTAGACATTATTTGGTGGAGTTAATACCTAAATGGTAAGGTTTGGTTGCTAATACTAGTTTGCCACAAATGACTTATTATAGATAAGTGTTCGAAGAGTACGGGAAGTCAAGTTGGACTTGTATTGAAGTGGTTATATCAAGGTATGTAAGACATACTCTATCTAATCTTTGGCATGAATAATGACCCATGGCACTCTCAAGTAAGCTTCCAACATTGTCCTACAACACATGACACATAATAACATCATATGATCTTCTACACTACCAATTGAACTTGTTTTCACTTTTAAGATGTCCGGCTAGTCAAAAAAATGTCCATATACTATTGTTGACTCCAAAATGGTTTAATGAGGTATCCATGATTCTCTACTTCATTTTCATGATATTGATTACCTATTTACATGTTTTTCCTATTGAGGTATCATGGTTTGAAGTTCCATAAGGTGTGACCACAAAGTAACCAATCTCAAAGATTAATTGAAGTAAGAAATGGAATGTCTTTATTTTAAATTGATGATATGATGTATTGTATTAGTACCACTGATCAGTTGGCCATTGTATTATAAAGATTATGTATATATTATATTCCAGGGGTGGTCCCTGATGTATTGTATTAGTACCACTGATCAGTTGGCCATTGTATGACATATGTTATGTATTGATAAGGATTACGGGAAGTAATGATATGAAAGTAATGTGCAGGTATCCCATCAGCTCTTTTAAGTGTGGTATACTCATACTGTTTATTCACTGGTATCTGGGTTCTGTTGATCTTTTGTATCTCATCTTGATACTCACTGCCTTACATACTCAGTACATATTTCTGTACTGACGTCCCTCACGGGGGACTTGTATTCATGCCTGCAGGAACAGGTACTTCAGGTCGTACACCTCCACAGTAAGAGCCAGGACATTCTTTTGATAGTGGTGAGCTCCAGTTGTTTCGGGGCATACCAAGTCATTTCTATATGTATTTTTGGTATTTGTATAAAAGTCTTTTGTGGGCGGGAGTTTGTCCCGACCCTAACTCAGTTGTGTATCTATGTAGAGGCTTTTGTAGACATATTGTACAGCCATAAGAGTGTTTGGTTGATAGACGTGATGGCTCTGACGGCCAATTACTGTTTATATATATATATGCGTGTCTGCTGGGCTGATACAGGTACTGTTTTCTTCTATTTACAACGAAGTGCTGCCCAAATTTCTAATTTTCATAAGTAATGTAAATGTGAAAGTATAGGTTATGAACGGGTTCTCCCGGGCCTCCTCAGCTACGGGTGCCAGTCCGCTCCAATGGGATTTGGGGCGTGACACCTGACTTGCCATTTCATCACCCTGTTCTTCAGGAGGGCTCCTTTCTTGCAATTTCATCACTCTGTTCTTCAGGAGGGCTCCTGACTTGCAATTCCATCACCTTGTTCTTTAGGCGGGCTCCGAACTTTCTATTCATCAATCTGTTAACTTTCAAATTCTTACCATATTGCTTGACTCTCAACTTCTTCACCATGTTTCTTGAATTTTCATTTATTCTCCCTGCTCTTCAGGCAAGCTCCTGAAATCACATCAAAACTAAAAAGAAAATTATCCCAAACAAAGATTATTATAAAGAGATTTCCTATGCTAGGAAAGTGAAGTTCCAACACAAGAATTAAATTTTGCCCCAGTTTATCATCAAAGGATTTTTATGAAATTCACATCATTATAGGAATCAAGGAGAATGACTCGACTAAAAGGTATGTCTTATAGGAATCAAGGGAGATGACATAACTAAAAGGTACGTCTTATAGGGGTCAAGGGAAATGAGTCAACTAAAAGGTACGTCTTATAGGAATCAAGGGGAAATGACTCGACTAAAAGGTACGTCTTCTAGGGGTCAAGGGAAATGACTCGACTAAAAGATATGTCTTATAGGAATCAAGGGGAATGACTCGACTAAAAGGTACGTCTTCTAGGGGTCAAGGGAATGACTCGACTAAAAGGTACGTCTTATAGGAATCAAAGGAAATGACTCGACTAAAAGGTACGTCTTCTAGGGGTCAAGGAAATAAATCGACTAAAAGGTATGTCTTCTAGGGGTCAAGGGAATGACTCGACTAAAAGGTACATCTTATAGAAATCAAAGGAAATAACTCGACTAAAAGGTACGTCTTTTAGGGGTCAAGGGAATGACTCGACAAAAAGGTACGTCTTATAGGAATCAAAGGAAATGACTCGACTAAAAGGTACATCTTCTAGGGGTCAAGGGAATGACTTGAATAAAAGGTACGTCAAGGTACGTTTTATAGGAATCAAAGGAAATGACTCAACTAAAAGGTACGTCTTCTAGGGGTCAAGGGAATGACTTGACTAAAAGGTACGTCTTATAGGAATCAAAGGGAATGACTCAACTAAAAGGTATGTCTTCTAGGGGCCAAAGGGGAATGACTCGACTAAAAGGTACGTCTTCTAGGAGTGAAGGTTTAATTTAAGAAGTGTATCACCCAACAAATGAAAACTGAAATCCCTAGACAATAAAGTGTGTCTCCGAGGGATATAAGTTGATGAATTTTTCCCATGATTTAATTATCAAACCTGTGCAGCAACATTGCTTCCTACATTTGTAAAAGTGAGAAATTACGGGTCTTGATGTTTAGGCTTTGAAATCCTTGATTTTAAGGTAACATGTGTTCCTGTTTCATGCAAAGAAAGGTTGTGAGTTTAAAAACATGGTGGCTGGTTTGTGGCTTTGGCTTTCGTGGAAAACGCTCTTGCCGTCATCACATTTAACCTTGCTTCCAACCATTAGCCTGTGTCATTGACTTTCTGCTTCATTGACCAAATTCAGATTATTAAGAGTGACTGAGACAAACACAGCATCTCTGCTTTGCCATGGTTCTCAGATAGACCCCTTGGAACCTTGGTATTTCATGAGTTCCCAGGCTTATTTGTTGACAAAACTTTCTGTTTGCCTCATTTTGGCTCACAATCATGTATCTTTCATGCATTGGCCTTTCTGCCTTGCTTTGTACAATTAAAGAAGCTGGTAGCCAGTTTTGAAATCTTTTCTCACTTGTTTTGACATAGACTTGACTCAAAGACAAGAGAAAAATGACAATGATTTTATTTGGATAACTGACTCAAGAAAAATAAAAATATAACTATAGAAAAGAAAGAAATGATAATAAATTTCTCCATTAAAAATGATGAAAGAAAAGTTTATCTAAAAATGGCAGTCAACTCTACTGATTATGACAAGCATTTCGGATTAAGCAACTTGATCTTTTCATCCAAACTTTCTACCCATTGTTGTTGAGTTAATGGCCTTGAAACTGAGTTGTTTCCTTAGGTCAATTGTATTTGAAGACCTCATTCGGCTAGTGGCACCTTGAAGGATTTTCGCCAATAAGTCTCTCTCATTTTCTTTTATCAGCGCCTTGAAGGGTTTTCGCCAACAAGTCTCTCTCATTTTCTTTTATCACCTGACCATTGCCTTATAGTATCCGAGAGGGTGTTTTACCAATAAGATTCTTATTTTCATTTTTCTCAACTCACAGTCTTCTTACAGTGCCCATGATGGTTTTCACCGATAAGACTCTCTCATTTTTATTTATCTCAACTCACCGTAGTCTTACAGTGCCCGTGAGGGTTTTCACCGATAAGACTCTCTCATTTTCATTTCTCTCCTGATTCCTTATGCTGAGAAAGAAAAGTAGTTCCCAAAATGTGTTATCCACATCCATTGCATGCTTAGCCTGAGCATTCTCGAAGATTGATCTGAAGGTCTTTCTTTGGTTGTGACTTGTCTTTTGGATAGGTCTAGAAAGAAAGGATCGCATGGGGACCAAACAACACTTGAAGTGGGGTGGGACTTATAACTTTTGGAATCGACTCAAACAATGAGGATTAACTCATGCCCTAGTTTCTTTTGACTGGGAAATTCTAAATTTATTTATTCGGTTTGACCTAGCCCAGAGTAGGGCATCCTACGTATCTCATCTCCGAGAGAGGAGAATCAGGTCATGCGTAGTTCTGGAAGCTTGTTCTTTTTCTTGATTCTGATTTTTTTTCTTTTGTTGACTCTTTTTCTCTTTGGGACTTTTCTGACTTTATTTTTCTCGACGCTCTTCTTTTTCTCTTTTTTCTTTTTGAAACTTTTCTGACTCTACTGTTTTGCTCGACACCTTTTATTTTAAGCTTTGTTGACTCTATATTGATTCCAAAAAAGGTGTATGAAAGAAAATAAAACTAAGGCTCAAATGGGATAAACAAAGGATGACACAATGTTTGGATAACAAAATGAAATGCCTTCGTCATATCAATCTTTGAGAATGCAAGTACATAACATGTAATTTGAAAGTTGGAGATAAAGATCATGTGCGACATCTTTTACAACATTAACTTTGGCAAAGTCTGTGCGTCACTACTTCTTCTGCGCTTTTCTAGCATACAAATCCACTTTTGTTGTACATTTCTTACATTGAATGACTCATGATTTCGTGGAGCTGATTTTCTTTTTGTTCCTCTTGATATAGGATCACGCATCCACTGTTTGACCTAATTGAGGCATGCCTTACAATTGATGACCAAGTTATTCGGGTGATTCTCAAAACAATTGCCTTAATTTTGAAAGAAGGTTTCAACCTCGTCACCAAATGTCTTAACACGCTACCTATTTCTCACATGTCTTTTCTAACTTTAGCCCTCTGATTCAAAGTTCATGCTCAAATTGGATTTTAAGATCTAGCGAACAATTCCACCATCATGTCATATCACTAAAGCCAACATAAAATGTACGATGTAAAGAAAACAAACAAATAACATATATTTAAACACAAAAGAAAAAGGCATATTATATTTAGTTGAAATATAAGATAGAAAAGGTTTGACCATAAACGAAAAAAGGGAAAAAACAAGATAGATCCCGAACTACCACCCTGAAATAATTCGGATAGCAGAAAAGAAAAAAAACAAACTACCAGACCTCTTCCTAGTAGGGAGAGAGGTGACTTCTCAATTTCTCAGCCTGATATATTAGCCACTGATTTGCATATCAGCATGACTAGAGCTTCCACCACTGTCAGACACATTTCCTTCAACAAATAAGTTCTGGATCCCCATGCTTAACTCATTTCCTCCCACATATTATGCAGTACCGCATGCTGCTGAAGAACTCTGCGGGATGGTCGAGAGGCCAATGTTTTGAACCACAATCAATTTATCTTAAATCATTTTTTCTATTTCTCTTTTCAAAGTACGACAATCTTCAGTACTATGACCTTGAACATCATAATAATATGCACACCAAACATTAGGATCAAAATTTCTTGAATGTAGATCAGTTATATACCCAAAGAGAGGAGTAATCATGCCCCTATGTCTCAATCTCTAGAATAAACTGGCATAGGACTCCCCTATAGAAGTGAAATTATCCTTTTCCTTCCTGCTCTTTGCGAACTCTGGCCTTAGATGAAACTTGAATTTACAGGTTCCTTGGTAAATTTTTGGGGGTCGAGGACGATGTTGAGGGACAAGTGCATGCCATTGTAGATAAGAAAATGGATGGATACACAATTGTGCATTGTTCAAAGGACATTGAGGAAATGGAATGGAACTCCTTAGATTTTGAAAAGAGGAACCTTGTTGCAGATAAATAAGTGGATTTGATATGTAAGCTCGAGATTGAGGCTGACAGTATTGGTGAGTTGGACCTCTCAAACTCTACTTTGGCCCAGGCACGACAACAGATGTGTTTTCCTTCTTCTTTCCTTCAGTTTCTCTTGAATGATTATAATATCATCCCAAATGTTTCACAAAATCATTCTGTCCACCAAGCTCCTTAAATTTTGATATCTCAAAGCTTAGAGGAAGGTTAACACTTGAAAACATGCCCCAGTTTTTATATGAAACATCCTCATAGACCACAAGTCCCAAGGAACTTTTCATATCATTTTCTAAACTCCTAACTTTCCCAACCATTTTCTCAGGGTCTTCTAGCATTCTAGGCTTCTTAGTAAGAAATTTTGGCGGTCCACTTAACTTAACTGTAGGCTCAAGAGTATAACAATGATCATCATGAGTATTGAACGTGGATTCACTAGTGGACTGGGGAAGCACAATCGTTGGATTGATAGCCAAAGTGGAAGCATTAGTATAAGGTTGAGCAACAAAAGAACAAACGGTATGTGGTGATGTGAATGTGGTAGACTTATACTGAGGAGATAAAGAAAGAGTGGTGGAAGTATTGAGGTGCATTTGATGTGGAATAGATTCTGAGCCATGTTGTGGTGAATCAAACATAGTAGGAAATTGACTTTGCAATTTTGGTGGACGATTCAAGGTATTTGCAGGGTCAAAAGTGGGGAACTGAGGTGGAGGCAGCCCACTAGCCTAAGCTCGGTACATTTCAATCATTTGTTGTCTCAGTCTCAAATTCTCTTCCTTTAAACTCTCAATTTCCTGACTCTTGGTTTCATCCATGATGTCACTCTCTATATCCTTGTTGGACACAACTAACCCTTCCTTGAATTTGGTGTGATATAGAGGACCATCCAGGAATCCACAAACCAACCACCTTAAACAAACTGAACAAGAGGCAACAAATATGTTAGAGTTCAACATTTTTTCTTCAAAACCTTTGCTTCTTTTAGAAAAGATCACCGAACCCAAGAAGGGCACCTACGTATCTCTCCCCCGAGAGGGGAGAGTCAGGTGTGCGTAGTTTGTGAAGTCTTGCCAAAATGACCAATTAAACTTTTTTTCCTTTCTTTTTTTCTTCAGAAACTTCAAAAATAACAAATTGTCAAAAGAATTGACGAAAATCTTTGTGCATTTTTCAGGTTTAAACTCCCTATACAAAACGAAACCTATGATTACCAAAGAAAAATCTTTTTGGGTTTTCAATTTTTGAATTTCATACAAAAATGAGACTTGAAGCTATTAACAAAAAATCTTTTTGTGATTTTCTTTTAAAGATGTATAGGAAACACCTACTTTAAAGGAAAAGTGAAGAAAATCCTTTTTTGGATTTTTCAAATAAGATCCCCGAACCCAAAATAGGATGCCTACGTATCTCACTCCCTAGAGAAGAGAATCAAGGATGCGTAGTTCGTCAGATTTCACCCTGACTTGAGACACGACCAAAGACACACACTGAACAACATAACAATTTTTTTTATTTTTTTTTGAGTTTTCAATTTGACACTTCATACAAAAATGACATCAACAACTATGAAAGAAAAATCTTTTTGATATTTTTGTTATACTAAATGTAAAAAATTTCTAACATCTTTTTTTTGCATTTTTCTTTTATAAAAATTCCTATGAATGAAATTTTGTTTTTGAAGTTTTCGAATTGTGAATGCATGCTAAACGAGACAAAGGAAAATCTTTTTGATGTTTTTGAGAAAATGAGTGCGAAAGGTTAAAAAAAATCTTTTTGAATTTTTGAATTAAGAAAAACAAAAGCCATAAAAAACTCTAAAAACTATGAAACTTGTTTTTTTCGACTCACTTGTTCTTCTATTTTTCAACAATTCTTGCCTATGCCCTTTACTTATAACACATGCTTTCCCCAACTCAGTCTGTAAAATGACCACGTTACCCTCAAAGATGCAACATTTAGCACATAGGGATGCTTTAGAGGTGAGTCTCCTACAAAGGGCCACGTGAGACCCACTAGGTCTCAATATGATGCAGATAAGCATGACCTAAAAGCCGACCTATGCTGGGGTCCACTAACAAGGTTGTTCGGGGGAGCGTATGGTCGATAGTGGATTGCTTTAGCTATCCACCAACTTCATACAACCTAATGGCTCCCCCTCCTAAAATAAGGGTGACTCAACTATATGTCGTGTACACACGTGTACTACGGAATTATTGCAGAAAGAAAGACTCGGGTTCTGCACATGATGCCAGATATAAAGCGGTAACACATAAAGTAAAAACTGCAAACAAAGAGCACGTACGCACTCAACAAAGATAAACAATAACAAAAAACAACACAAAAAAATGTCTATACACCTATAGTGCCAAAATAAGCTAATACAACTCCAAAACAAGATCGAATTCTGAAAGATTCCCCAGCAGAGTCGCCAGAGCTGTCACACCCCTTTTTAACTCCAAAAGATTCATTTTATGGTTTGAAAGGGTTTTATTATTAAAGTGACAAAAGATGAAAATTTATTTCAAAAAGGACCTTTTATATTCAAAACTCAGAGTCGCCACTTGACATAATCCGGTGTGCCAAGTCACCTTTGGAAAATCCTTTCCAAACGGTTTTGACTCTAAAACTGATCCACAAACAGATATTCCAGCTAAGGAATTCTGTTGACCGAGGGAAGGTGTTAGGCACCCCTCGATCCCGTGGCTCGACCACTGTCGCTTGGTGAAGCATATCGGTTAATTTGACACTACGAATGTATAAACCACACAAAGCATGCACAACAATCAATCATGCAAAACCAAACAAAATAATCCAAAATTTAGTGTTCAGTCCAATTATACAGTCCCAAAATAGAAAAAGAATGCGAAAATGTAAATCCTATTCTACCCTACACTAATTTTATTCTTCGCTCCCATGCTACCCGATGCCTCGAACCTTCATCACGGACGTCCTCCAAATATAAAATACTTCAGACCATTCCCCGACGAATAAATACAAGTGATCGTGGGGCATTCCCCGATTAAATGAATACATTTCCAAATGCAAGAACTAAAACCAAAACATTCAACTCAAATTCCACATTCAAACATTCTACAAGAAAACTTATTCCTAATTTTTCCTACCCAAACCTACATTCACCTATCCATTTCAACATATCATAATTCTATCATTTTCAAAACAATATTCATGCTCATTACGAAACAAAACAACAATAAACCAAAGTTAACCTAAATTAATTTTTTTTATCAATTTATCAATTCTATGCCCAAATAATTGACTAATTCTTCGATTATCAATTCAATTTCGTTCATCCAAATCCAACATCAACTAACCCATAGCAAAGATTCGTACATTCTCAAACAATAAATCATTCCTGATTAATTAACTAATGTCAACATAGAATCACCCAAAACAAATCAAACTTTCTCAACCACACAATCAAGATCATATCATCAACCAAAGCATTCCATCTATAATATCGGATATCGTAAACAAAGAAATAAGATAGTATAGGTTAGAAACAGACCTGATTTGGAAATTTTTGAAGAATATTATAAGAAAATCCACTTCCGAGAACCTCAACTTGAGCCTCAAAAATGACAAAAATCCAACTTGATATCGCTAATTCCGATTCGAACAAATTTTAATTCAAGAACACGAACTCAATATAAACCTCTGAATCAACCACTTAAAATAGAGATAAAAAAAACCCCAAATCAAGATCCCAAATATGAACACCAATATCGAAACCCAAAACCAGACCTAACCAATTCGATGAGATAGAAACCTGATGTTGAACGAACGATGAAGATTTGATATAGATGGACTTTTTTCTGTTCAGGACCAGCCGAAATCAATGAGTTCTCAATGGAATATATGCATGTGTGAATCATGACGGTGTAGAAGAGAGGAACAAGAATGGAGTTTCTGTGCGTGTATATATGTTGTTGTCTTCCCTTCTCCCCTACCTCTGATCTCTGTGTATGCGTGTGAATCATGGTGTATCAGTGTGTCTGTGTTGGTGAGGATGAGTGTCACTAGTGAAGAATAAAAAGGAAAAATCCCCCCTGAAATGGCGTATGTATATGGTATATGTATCAAATCCAAAAGGAAAAGTCAGGTCCTTTTTTTTTTGGACCCTTTCCCCCTTTATTATTGCTATCCATCTCCTCCCTCTATGATCTTCTCTATTTGTATTAAAATGAATAACAGCATGGAAAAAAGAATGAAATCTTGGGGAAAATGGAGTGGGTCCCTCCTCTTTTTTTGTTTTTTTTCTGAATTATTCTTTTTTGTATTATTGAAATAGGGAAAACGTGTAAGGCATGGGGTATGCGGTATAGAGGTAGTGAGAGAAAGGTTGTTAGGGGTAGGTGATTAGGATAAATTTTGTTAGGATAAAGTTAGGGATTTATTGAATTTTTATTATTTTTATGGGGTATAATTACATGGGTGAGGGTACACGGTAGGATAAAGTAAAAATGGGTAAAAATAATACTGGGGAGGGACGAAATTAGGTGTCTACACGTTTATTTAAGCATGCTGATACAGAAACATTTATCAAGTGACATGAAAGGATGCATTTTGGTAACGTAAAACTTATTTGATTTGCAGTCCAGACACTCGAAGATGTCACTCATGAAATGTTGAATATTGTCACTTGACAAAACTTATGTGAAAACTTTTAAGGATTCAAACTGCTTGAAGCATATAAAAGTTTCTGGGAAACTTATTTATAATCCTTATACTGTATAAACTTATTTCTTGAACATCATTGGACCTCTTGGAGAGTTTTCAAAGCAATAGATTATTTGCTGAAATTTGAAATATATCAAATTGGATTGGTTATGAAGTACCATATCTTAGTGTAATTGGTGCACTCATGTACCTTGCAAAAACTACAAGGCCTATAGCCTTTTCAGTCAATTTGTTAGCAAGGTATATTTCTGCTCCTACTATGAGACATCAAAATGGGATAAAACACATAAGCTTATTTTATTCTAAAGATTCCAGTCCCTATCTTATTGGTCATGCTGATGTTGGGTACTTATCTGACCCGCATAAAGCTCGGTCTCAAAGAGGCTATGTGTTCATATGTGGTAGTACTGCCATATCTTGGAGATATACAAAGTAGTCTATCATAGCCACTTCATCGAATCATGCTGAGATAATAGTTATTCATGAAGCAAGCCAAGAATGTGTATGGTTGAGGTCCATGATACATCTCTTTTGAGAAAAATGTGGTGTGAAATATGACAATCTACCCACAATTTTATACAGAGATAATTCACCAAATATAGCATATCTTAAGGGAGAATTCATAAATGGAGATAGAACGAAACACATTTTGCCAAAGCTTTTCTACATACATGAGCTACAAAAGAATGATGATATTAACGTGAAACAGATTCGTTCAGCTGACAATTTCACTGATTTATTCACCAAATCTTCTCCAATTTCAACTTTCAAAAAGATGTTGCACAAGATCGAGATGCAAATGTCAAGGATGTTCTCATTAGGGGGAGTTAATACGCGTTGTACTCTTTTTCCCTTATGAGGTTTTGTCCCACTGGGTTTCCTTGTAAGGTTTTTAATGAGGCAACCGAAATGCGTATTATTAGAGATGTGTACTCTTTTTCCTTCACTAGATTTTTTTTCCTACTGGGTTTTTTCTAGTAAGGTTTTAACGAGGCACATTATCTACCAATTAGACATTCAAGGGGGAGTGTTATAAATGTATTTACATTATAGTGAATGTCTATCAAGATCTACTTTGATATCTATTAAGATTTGAAGCATTCGTCTTTTACTCAGACTAGGAGTAAATTTCCCTTATAAATAGAGGAGTTTTGTTCATTGTATTTACAATCTTATGATCTCTCATCCCTCAAGAGAAGAAATAAGAATCACTCTCTCTATTCTCTCTACTCTTCTTCTTTATTCTTTCTTATTTTATAACAATAGAAGAAAAGATGTGTGAGATTTCAAAATGATTTCCCATGATAAAATAATATGTTAAATTAGAGAGGAAGAAAAAACTCCACGAAATTAAGAAGAAAATTTCAATTAAAAAGAAATTTATTTTTCATGAAAATGATATTTTCTTCCTTTTTTTTCTACATCTAATTTAAGATTAAAAAAAAATTATTTCGCGATCAATAATAATAATAATAATCAAATCTGTGTTTCTCTTGATCTTTCTCTTCCCGCTCTATTTCCTAATCTTGTTTCGCCTCTACCATCCGAACGATCGTTTTAAAATTGTAGACAGATTATAAAATTCAAAAGATCTGCACCTTCAAAAATTATTCTTAAGAGATTTAGTTTATTTTCTCCTCTGATTCTATATCACTTTGATCTATTGTAAAAATTATTTATTCATTCCTTTTTCTACAAAAATATCAAGTGTAAAATAATTTTAAGTTGATTAAATAATTAATAAAATAGTGCCCCTTCAAGGAGATTTGATAAAATTGAAAGGATACCAATTTTAAGATAAAACTATCGTCCTCCTCTGAAAAGTCACATACTCTAGTCTATGGGGAAAGCTAATTGAGTAAGTGGCATGCTTATAGTAAGGATAAAAAGTAAAGAATCTAATTCAATTCTTTATAAACACATAAAACTCATTTTAACTAGTAAAACAACATAAACAAACATAGAAATGATGTTATGACAATTAGGAAAAGAGAAATTCAAAATTTATAAGATAAAAATAAAATTTTAAAAGAGAGCGATGTTAAAATATCTGATGAAAAAACTATCAACATATCAATTCAATATCTTTTAGAAAGAAAATCACATATAATTTATTTATATCAAAGAATCAAAGATTATAAGTTTAATATAGATTTTTAGAGATGTTACCTTATTAGCCTTAAACTTTAGCAAATCAACAATCTCGATAGCAATATTATTGATCTAACTAACTAGTATCAGCATATCAGGCGAACTTCATCTATCATTCCAAAATAAGCAGTTGCCACTGGATTATCGCTATCAGAGCAGTCTGTGATGAAATTGTATTGATAATATGTGGTAACCCTAATGAGCAGAGGGAGGATCAATTTATAGAGATTAAGACTTAATCTGATACGTCCATCAAATAGACGGTGGAAGAACAAGATCTATTCTTCATTAAATATTAGTTATAGACTTTTTATTAATTTAGCCGCAAATAAGAAAAGGGGAAAAATAAAAAAATACCATGAATATATCAAAAGACATTGGCTTCCAAAAGATATCAACCACCCTTTTAAAAAAATAAAAAATAAAATTAAACCTCAAAAGAGAAAAGTACAGGCAAAAGGGGCTAGACCTTACCTTATCATTCTTAATGAGGTAACAAAACCTCGACTAATTAACAAACGTGAAAAAAATAAAAACTAGAGAGAACTAGATATTCTAGGATCATCATAGAGTTTATGTTACACTCTATGATGATATTACAAAGAAGGATGCTTAAGTAATGAAAAAATATAAAAATAAATGAGAAGTTTGAGTTATCAATCACGAACTCCTTTTTACAAATGTATGAACTAAAAAGGAATGCTGGCCCATCTAAAGTACATTGATATATTCAATCCTTGCCTTCTTCTTTGAACCTGTTCAAAATAACTTGAAAATTCATCACTTCTTGAATATGTTGGGTCTTCTTAAAAGTTGTTGACAATGTCGCACGATTTTGCTTTGCCAATGGTGCCTTGGAACAATCTTCTATGTCACCTTATCAAACCAACTTTGATTTCTATCGTCATATATTTTGATCTTTCTATTTCTTTGTCGTCCAGGAGAGATATCAGCATCCCTAGATGCACTTACAAAGCATATATCCAACATGTCTTCATACTCACTTTCCTCAAATATGTCATTTTGTTTTTTTTGAGGTTTTAAAAACTCTTTGGAGACAATGTATCACTTCCCACCAATTGTTTGGTTGTATGAATTGGAGAAAGGGAATTTAATACACCACCTGAAGTTTGCTTGCAACTTGATGAATAATTTTGAATTGCAGACTTATTTGGGAGAAAAATTGGAGCTTGAGCTTTAAGTTTCCTGCCAATATTATCCTCCTGATGTTCATCTTCTTTATTTACCAACTATGCCCATCAATGAAAACCAGTATCACCTTGTTGCTCCAGATGAATAGACGATATAAATTGTTGCATAGATTCACCATGTTACTGCCCAAAGTCAAGTTGTTTTTTCTTTGATACTTTATCCACCTCTGAATTTGATACAGGCATTGTAGGATTAATTTTATGACCAACTTTATCTGAGAGAAGATGAAAAGGATTTGGAAGAGAGATGTCCTTTGTAGAAGAAGCTTGAGATCATGGCACTACTAAAAAGTTTTGTTTTAGCCATGTGATTTAGTGAGGGATGTCCCTCACTAATTAAGATTTAGTGAGGGTAGCAATCGCTACAAGATGTCTTGCTAATTTGAGCCTTGCTAATTATTAGTGAGGGAGACCCTCACAAAGTAGTGAAGGACTCCGACACTCAACCATCGCTATTTTGGTATCACAATTTTCCCCAAAAATATAATGTAGTGAGGGATGTCCCTTGCTATATTAAAAATATATATAATATTATTTTATAATTTAGTGAGGGAAGACCCTTGCTATATTAAAAGTACTAGAATAGTGTACGTGCATTGCACGTGTATCATATTTTTTTTTAGAAAAAATGTATGTAGAAAATTTATTAATTGTGCATGTGTTGTTTTATTAAATATAAAAATGTTAAGAAAACCACGCAAAATTTTCAAGATAAAAAAATGCAGTTGATTAAAGCTGAATTTTATCATCATACTTACTTATTTTCTACTTTTAAAATAACTCTATTTCTACGAAGATTTATTTTTATTCTTAGGCATTTATATATTTATACTTTACGTAAAATATATTTATAATGAAATGATTTATAATAACATAAAATATATAATTTAATTTAATCATAAATCGTAATAATTAATTTTTTAATTTTGTACTCATTTAAAATATAGTTTATATAAATTGATAAATAGTGAGTTAAATTTATATTAAATTTTAAAATTTTATGTATGTAAACAAGTATATTGAAGAGTAAAATGGTAAAAATTATGGCCCAAACTTAAAAGGGTCCAATAATTTGAAAATTTCAAAAAAAAATAAAAAAATTAGGAAAGTAAAAATATTAGTATTTTTTAAAACTAAATCGGGCTATAGCCCATTTTATTAAAAGCAAAAAGTTCAATACAAATTAAAATAAATGAGTCAGGCCTAAAAGTGACCTGACCCAGATCCAACAAACATATGCAACAAAAAATATCTGATAACCATGGTTTAGAATTCATTTTGGAAAGTGAACCAGCCATAGATCGTCTTCTCCGCCAAGATCGTCGATGAGTTCACGTCAATTTGCTTTAGTTTCTCCCTCACCCTATGCGGATCATCAGCTATCTTCCTCTCCCTTTGTTAAGCTAAGTGTCTAAACTTGTAATTACCTACTTCCCTTTTCTAGTTCAATGGGTTGAGTTTCTTAAGGAACTAATACCACCATTTGTACTAAAAATTGAGTCCAGTAACTAAAGTTTGACAACATTGATTTCGTAAAAGGTGTGTCTAATCCACTCTTTGGTATTTTACATAGCTGCCTTGGCTAGTGTTTGAGCATTCTCTCCTTCCTCACACATTTCCTTTCTCTCTATTATGATACTACATATTATTTTAGCAAAAAAATTGATGAATAAGGTGAAATCATGAAGCTTAAAATTGAACATTTACTTGAAGAGTATATTCCTACTGCATCAATTGAACAACGGTATGTCAAGTTTTGCGTCTAATTTCATCTTCTTTCCCTGTTTCCTTTATTCTTTTTAGTGTTTAAATCGTTTGAATGTTTGATTTTATTTTAATTACATTTTGTATGTTTTGATTTTCTTAAAACCACTGTTGCATTGTATGTTCCTATTTTTTATTTTTGTTTCTCCTTTTGCTTTGCATGTTGGAAGATTTTATTTTTTTAAAGCCATACTGATTTAATTTCTTGTTTGAGGTGTGATTTGTTTGATTTTTACATATAATATGTGTCTGGTATGCTTAATGTTGATAATTTTGAATATCCTGATGTTTGCATATCAGCTGAGATAGTTGAATTTGAGGTATGGAATAAAAATAGAAGCAGGTAAATAGAAATATTGTGATTTGGTTTGTCATTTCTGGGTTACTATTGTTATTGTTTTCGAAAAATTGAGAAAGATCTGTCAAAACTAACAATATTTTGATCAAACAGTATGTTTGTGTACTAAATTTAGAATCTAATTAGTAGTACTTGAATTGGTTGTTTAAAATTTAGAACTCATAAAGTTGAAATCTCGACTCCATCCCGAACTCTGAACCTATAGAAATTGGCAAAACTGGTGCCAATAGAAGTCTGTTGTTCATAGCTCTTCACTGCTTTAGTGTTTGATGTTTCATTTGTAATCTAGTGTGTGTTGTGTATAGTTAGATGGATACAGATAGGACAATGTTCAATTAGACAGATGCCAAACAAATTTTGTTCTTGAATAGCAATAGATATTTGGAATCTTTTTAAGGTATGTATTCAGTTGATACGAATCAGATCATGTGGGTGGAGACCTCAATTATTGTTGTTGCTAGATATGGATATTGGTGGTGTTACCTTGAATTGACTTTAATTATTATTTATGAAAGTATTTAAGATGATGTTATATAATAATTTATCTTGTGAGGTTTAAGGGAAATGTTATATGGTGTTAGAGGAGCTTTTCTAGTATCAATGTCTATTAACCAGGAGAAAGTTTTATCTGTTTTCTCATTTCATGTTAGCTTTTTTTGTAGGTTGTCTCTGTAGTGTCATTGCTCTTTAAAAGATTTCTTATTTGTACAGTCTTACATGATGATAAGAAAAACAATAAAAAGTCACTAGCTAGGAGACATCAACCAAACATACATCTTTCGCTTATTTGTATAGAATCACACATTGATAAGAAAAACAATAAAAAAATCACAAGCTAGGAGACATTTGCCGAACATACAACTTTTTGCTTATTTTTATAGCATGAAATGTTGATAAGAAAAATAATAAAAAGTTACAAGCTAGGAGACATCTGCCAAACATTCAGCTTTCAATGTTGATAAGTTACTCTGTTATTTGATCTCTCGGACTTTGCAAGTGCATCCTCTGTGGGGCTTATAATATCTTTGTGGGGATCAGATTTAGGATTGGTTTGTCATATGATGGAATAAGCTGATATTTTTTATATCAGATGTCGATTTATGTAGTCAGTAGCATTTCTACTATTTTTTATTCATACTGTGTTTTGTACTTAATGATAGCTAATTTAATTGATTGTCATTCGCTATGTAGGAACGAAAAACTATGATTCCATCGGATGTCCTGGATTTTGTAAGCACTTTGCGATTAACATTTTCCTTTTTGGAGGTAAGTGACTTGTGATGTTGTTTCTTTTAATATATAAAGGATCACAAAGTCTTAAAGCTCAAGAAGAAGTTCTTTTTCTTTTTTTGGGTTCATGACATCATACTGTATCTCATTTCTTCTTCCAACCATATTACTTTAACAACCATAAAATGGGCCAGTTGTATATATCCTCTTCTTTTCTTTTCTATTTTTGATTAAATATTCTTTTACTCAGGCTCTTCATATCCCTACAATTGTTTCCATTGAGGGTATAGCATTGGGTGGGGGACTTGAAATGGCAATGTTTTATGATACCCGGATATGTGGTACGTTCTTCTGCACTTCTGAGTTTATGCCATAATTTGTCTTTCTTTCTCTCTAGTTTGATTTCTTTCTCTCTAGTTTGATGATGTGTTACTTAAGTGAAGATGCAGTATTGGTTTTACCTAAAATAGGACTTGCTATAATACCAGGGTATGCCTCAATTACACATTATATATTTGCTTATACAAAATCTCTAAATTCGGTGAAGGATGTGTTATGTTCTAATTTTATCAGATCAGCTGGATATTTCCACTAACAACCTCTTGCAGAATTGCAGAGTAAGGTTGCATACAAATAAAACCTTGATGTTTGGCCCTTTCCTAGATCCCGCTTCCCTTTAGCTGATATTCCACTATCTTAAAGTCAATTCATCACTTTTACCATTCATAAGTTTCCAATATTGGCGCGAAAGCTAAGTGCAAAAGATGCTGGATTAATAGGTATGTGCGTGACTTGTCAGAGCTCATTTGTCAAGTGGACGGGGCTCCTTGTTTTTCCCAAGCCCCTCCTCTTTCTCCTCTATGTCTCTCTCTGTCTCTCTCTCGTGGTACCCCCTCAATAATTCCATTTGGTCATGCAAGGCTTGTCAATTACTACGTTCCTACTGGTGAGGCTCGTCTCAAGGCGCTTGAACTTTCTAGGGATATTAATCAGAAGGTTAGACTTTAGTTATTGATAAATTATGTTTGATGCATTTATGCACTGTGGCACCCATTATGATTCACGAACTAAGGACAAAATGAGAAACATAAAAGGACTACGCCACTTCCTATATATATAAAAGATATCCATACTGTACTGTACACAGATAATTGCCAGTAATCCAAAGATTCATTAGAAGTAATTTTGACACGAGTACTTTTTTGTGCCCTTTTGACCTTTTATAAGGTATCACCCTTCAAGGTCATAAAGAATATTTGTGCTGCTCTTTGTTTTCTTTTGTGCACTTTTGAATGATAGTAAGGCTCTTCTTTGGAATTTCATCCTCTTCCTTGGACCTTAAGTTAATGGAATTTACTAATCCTTTGCTTGTTTGTTTTCCTCTTTCTCCACCTTCCAACATATTTTTTTCTGCCTTTGTCTTTTTTGTTTTTCCGATCTATTTTCATACACTTACACACAAAATGAAAAATTATTTGTGGTAGATATTCACTGTAATTGCATTGTTAGTTCCCTTGACAAATCACAGTTGAATACTTGAATAGTGATTCGAACTTATATTCATCTTGCTGCAGATCAGCTGCCTTTTCCTGAGATAGATGCATTGTCGAAACAGGTTAGGTTTTCTTTTCTGTCATGTAATAGTAGTTAAATATTTCCGTTAGTTTTTCTTTGCGGTTTAATCTTCGACGTTACTATGCTGACACATCCACATCTGTTGCTTTTTTTTGGAAGTTATCCAAAATTGTGGAGGAAAAAATATATTAAAGTTTTAATAGGAGAATTTTTTCATGCACAAAATCGGGATGTGGAATAGTTCAAGCACTAAATGATTCGGAATTACAAAGTACTTGATTATCCTTCTTTGATCTTTTCTTGTATTACTTAAGCAGACGTTCCTTCGTCAAGTTGAACAAAAACTGGTAGGTAATTCATATATATTTTGCAAAAACTTTATTTGTTTGATGTTTTTGATTACTTGATACAGGATGGAAACAAAGCCAACATCGAACAATGTAAAGATACCCACCGTGCAGATGCGCAGACTTGTTAACCAGTTGTATTCTACTAGGTAGAATTGCTTCCAAAGTCACCATTCCAATCACGGTGCGTTCCTTTCTAAGCTGTGCTGGTTAAATTCTTTTAATCTACACCTATCCAAGTGTCCTGTACAAATGACTAGATTTTCTTTTAAGTGTAGGACTCTTTCGTCTCCCTTCTATATTTTCACTTCGTCGGGTTTCCATGTCAAAATTGCATTGAGTTGAAGAATTTGCAGTTGCAGGTGTGTGTCTAAAATCTTCTTCTTTGGCTTTCTGCCTCATCCGCTATGTTCTTCCATTTTGTTCATTTACATTTTTTTTATCTTTTTATTGTCTAAGTTGTGTTAAAATGGCTATATCCAATTAGAAAATTTGAAAGTTCGATGTGCTTTAGTGGAAAGAGTATATTGATCTAATCAATGCCTCATTTCATTTACCGTTCTTTTGATAGAGCGTGTTGAGAAAATGATAAAATGTGTTGGATTGAAGTTGAGTGTGAAGGACCATATCTCGATCTTAAAAATCTTAAGCCCGTTTGGTTAAAAGAAGTGATTTTATGAACCTTTAAAATCGAACCTTCTATTTCAAGAATATAAATAAGATGGGCTTATTCTTTTCCCCTGATAATATATATTTCTGTCCAAAATACACACATCAAGAACATAAAGTACATATATCAGAATAAAACAAATTAGTCCATGTAAATGTCTATGAAAGTAAATGAAATGCAATGACTTGGACAATAGTTGAATCTAAAGTAATTGCGTATCTTCAGAACCTGCAAACATGAACATTTAAAGTTAGTCTCATATTACATACTCAAAAGACTAATTTATATTTTATATCATGTAATCATATGTATTGTATCTCACCTAATATCTCTTTATAGACGATGTTTTTGTTATATGTTCCTTTTTGTCGCTTTGGTTGTTGTGTCATAACCAAAACTTTAGTTGTTGACATTGATATTTCCCTTGAGAGTGCAACGTACAGTTGTCCATGTGAAAAAACATGTTGCGGCAAGTACAGTCCAACAGTTGGTATTGTTTGTCCTTGTGCTTTGTTTATCGTCATCGAAAAGCACAGTCGCACGGAAAATTGTTTTCTAATGAATTTGAATGGGTAACCTTCATTTTTGGGAGGTGATAGCTGGATTCGTGGGATAAACACATGCTTGAAAGCATTTTGGCCCATCATTATTTCTGCATGTATGATATTTTGTCAAACCCTCTGCATATCATTCTCGTTCCATTGCACAAACCATTGGAAGCATCTAACTTTCTCAGTAACATGATAGCCATATTTTTTTCAACACCAATCTGCATATACGTAAAAGATACTTTAATAAAAAAATTTACTTAAGAAAGATATCCAATGATGATTGAAGGTTTATAATCATAAGTTGAAATCAAATACATAGTAACATGTTTCTGGAGTAAATAAGCAACCATAAACTAACAAATTTTTTTCAAAATATTATACTTGTGTGAATCTCCAAATGCTGCAAAAACAAAATAGAAAAAATCGATTAGATTTGAGTGAAAACATTAGTTTTTTTCTGCAGGTATAAGCGTTGCTGATCATGAGCAGTAGCATTTCACCTAATGGGGTGGCTAAACAAAATTTTCAAAGGTTCTAACCATAAAGTTTTGGAAGGCCAATATGACTGGATATGTGAAGGACATACAGAGGGAGATGATATATCTACCACAGAGGTAAGTGTGACATTAAAATAATGTGAAATGAGCTCATCATCCGGATAAACTGGCATCCTTTCCTATGTATTTACTAAGGAAATTCCTAAAACAACGGACATGCCTTTAAATTGTTTACTTTATTTGTAATATTGGTGAGAATATTCAGAAATTTGGATTACTAAAACTTGGCAAGCGTAAGGACTTTTAATTATCATATTAATAGGTAATTTTTTTATGGTTGGTGATCTATCGATTAATACAGGAAGGTCATGTCGATATCAAGTAGATGTTGTTCTTCTTGTGTTGTTCATGGCAAAGGGCATTAGTGTTTGCTTTATTCTATAACTGAGAAACTACTGTTAATGAATTGTGATCATGGAATGACACCTTAATCTAGTTCAAGCTTTGCAAAACAAATCGGTGGCCAGGTAAAAGAATGTCACTATACTTTTTCCAACAATATTTCACTACCTTCTTAATTCAATTCTGAAGTATAGCATCTTAATTTGTATATCAGTGTGTTGTTTCTGTTCCTATCTGTTTATCGTGTTGTTATGTAGTTTTTGTTTTGTTTCTTTGAGTCGAGAGTTGGTGATCCTTTTATATAGTTAGAAAAATGGGGATTGATATAGAGATGGAGTTTGTAAGAATTTGCTTAAAGAAACAGAGAGTAAGGAGATATAGGGGATATTAGTTTGGATGTCAATTTTCAAGATATCAGGTAAGTATAGTTTCTTGAAAGTTGGCAATATTATGTTGGATGTACCAGGTACTGTACCAGTGCTGGTGTACTGGAATATTGTATTATGTTGGGCCCCCTTAAGGGTAGCAGTGTAAAAATCACAAATTTGGATAATCTCTTGTCCCTTAAGGTATTAGTAGTGAGATAATCAACTGCTTAAGTTTTGAAATGAAAATGTTTTTTGAAATATAGCTTTGCTAGTAATAATGCTTGTCACATATTCTACCATCATGTGTATCAATTCTCAGCAAGTGATGCAAAGAGAATGAGACATTTAAGTGAAGCAGACTATGATTATGAAAATGATCCAGATCTAATGTAGGTTGATAAATTTGGAATGATGACATTGATCAATTTTGAAATGTACAAATATATTTAGCGACCTAGAATTGTATTTGTTTAGTATTGAGTGGTCATTATGTTGTAGATGTTTTCTAAACTTACACGAGTTACTGATTTGCTACAGTTAAGATTTGGCAAGAATCTAAAGGAAAGACTTAAGTTGTGTGGGCCTCAAAGACAGTATTAGAACCAGTATTTTGTTCGTCATACATAAAAGTATAGCTTAACTTCATAACTAATAGTAAGATTCACTATATCCCTCTCTTTGTAATTGATTCTATTAACCTTA
This sequence comes from Capsicum pubescens, assembly GCA_030864215.1. Lineage (NCBI taxonomy): Eukaryota > Viridiplantae > Streptophyta > Magnoliopsida > Solanales > Solanaceae > Capsicum > Capsicum pubescens. The sequence continues at coordinate 41,556,541 of CM061543.1, forward strand.
CATAGACATTTGATTCTCAAACATAATCGCATATTAGTAAATATGTAAGAATGTACATGTGAGGAGGTAGACCATTTGGTGTTAGAGTATTTAAGTAATCTTCCTGATAGTAGTTATTTGTATCATCCTCTGCAGAGTCAAAACTAAGAAACATTCTGGTTTCACCAGGAAATTTGGAAATTAACATTTCATTTAGTTGGTCGACATACTCATTTCTGCTAGCCAGGATAGCCCGTTCAGTCATGTATTTTGCAGAACTTGCATTTTCAGGAAATGATGGAAATATTTGCTCTATTAAGGCATCTGAACCACTGCTATCACTCTTAGTTTCAATAACCAATTGTCTTGGAAGTAGTACTAAATCATCTCTTATTGTAGGCTCCTCGCCATTACCTATGCGTAGTAAGAATTCACTGAATGATGCATCTGTTCTAGCCCTCATATTTCTTGTTAGTTTAATCTTTTCCATTTGATGCCACAAGTACAACTTTACCAAACTTGCATTTACCGTTTCAGCCCTTGTAGATTTTGGAATTACTGGCAGTACCTGACGAAAATCACCTCCGAAAACCATTACTTTTCCACCAAAGGGGTCGTCAATGTCCAGTAAGTATATCTCTGAAGATCCTATCAACCATTTCAATTTTCCAACGGCTGGCCATAGGCGCTTCGTCCCAGATAATCAACTTGGATTTTTTAATTAATTTAGCTCCACCACTTTGCTTTGACATGCGTGTTACTGTTGTATCATTTTTCTGAAGTGGTATCTCAAATCTAGAATGAGCCGTATGACCTCCCGATAAAAGAGTTGCTTCTACACTACTTGTTGTCGTTGATAATACTACCATGCCCCTCGATCTGATATTTGCAAGTAATGTACGATATAGGAATGTTTTTCCTGTCCCTCCGGGTCCATCGACAAAGAATAATCCCGATTGGCCAGATTCTAACCTTTGCAATATAATCTTGAATGCTTTCTCTTGTTCAGAATTTAGCTTTGTTTGTGGATCCAAATCTTCTGAAGGCACTATTATAGACTCCTCCTCCAGTATTTCTCTGTATTCTAATATAATTCTATCATCTACTCTCCGTTCAAGTTCAGGTATGTCATAATTTTGAATTCTCTTTCCCATGCTCTCTAATAAATGATTTATGCTTTTCAGTGTGCATTGAAGTTGAGTCGTAGGAGAATTTTCATGTATTCTCTTAAAATCTTCTGACATGTCATCATAATATTAATTTTCAGGTAAAGGATTCCCTTATTTACCTTCTTTGAGGTTAGTAATGAACACCTAGTTAATTTCTTATTATTGGTAAATGTGTTTCTTTTTTTTAAAGGAGTTAATTTTTCTTTGTTCGTGGAGAGCTAAGTCTACTATTTTTTTGTGTTTTATGTATCGAGTCAAAACTATATTGTAGAAGATTTAAATTTAAAGTAGGTATCTGAATCTTCTTGTTCGCCAGAAATGTTGATTGCACCAGTTAAATTTATTGTAATTGCAGAAATATATTTGTTATGCATTCGAATAGCTTTATAAACTTTTGCTTGATCTATATAGGAAAAATAATAAAATTATTTATTAAAGTGATGAAAAGTGATAAAAAATGAATTAAAGTGTTATGTATCAATTAGTTTTAAAATCTACCTTGTGACATGTGCTTAATGATTAATGACCTGCGATATGGAATAAGCTATTAAATATGTATTATAAGTAAGTCAAAATAAATAGTGTACTGCTAGATCAAGTTAGACAAAGATCTAGTAATCAATATTATTTGTTATGCCAACAGAATTTACTTAGTGTTTAGAATAGGAAAAAACACAAAGAATGAATAACTATCTATTAACTATCTAAAAAGGGGCAGCCCAGTGCACTAAAGCTACTGCTATGCGCGGTGTTCAGGGAAGGGCCCCACCACAAGGGTGTATCGTATGCAACCTTACCTTACATTTCTGCCAGAGGATGTTTCCAAGGCTTGAACCCGTGACCTCCGGGTCACATGGCAGCAACTTTACCAGTTACTCAAGGCTCCCCTTCAAAAATTTATGAAAGGGTGCAGCTGCAGGGATTCGATCCCGGGATGGGAGACATGAAAGTTATGCCTAAAGCCAGAGCACCCAACCATGCTTTTTTTTATTTAGGCTTAAAAAATATTAACCTATTCCTAGAGAACAAAAAATGAATAATCCTTTTCTACTTTGATTCTTTTATGAGACAATGTGTCATCGGTGTTTTCATTTTTTCTGATCCCGTTGACTGAGTTTTCTGAGTTGACGTGTTCATCTACTATGTCAATTGTAGAAATCTGTTTAACTTCTTAGACTTCTTCTGCAATGAAGCATCTGCCCACTCGATCTCCTTCACTTTTTGCATCAATTTTGATAAGAAATGTGTAGACTTTGCTGATACTTAGCATCAAGTTACGATAAAATAAGGATTCCTCTATCTGTATCAATGAAAATAATGTATATTACTAAAGGATAATGCATACAATTCAAAATAAAATAGATTATTTTAGTTCTTGATAAGTGCTAAAGAATAGTGTCAATGAAAATAATGTATTAATTAGTAAAGGATAATCCATACAATTCAAAATAAAGCAGATTATTTTAGTGTTTGATAAGTGCTAAAGAATAGTGTAATATGACCTTTTCCAATGTTGATTGCTTATATGTTGTAACATCGAAACCAACCAAGTGTTTTGCAGCCTCAAACAATGTAACGGAACAACGTTCATCCCCAACAAATACATCAAATTTTAGAAGAAATCTGTAAATTCAGTGTAAAATAGACATTTATCTCATTTTATGAATTTTCAAATGGCTGAAAGTAATTTGATGGTTCTTATGTGTGTTACCTGTCAGCATAAGTAATTTTTCCGGTAGGGCAACCAGGACATTTTGCAATGTTATCGGCGATTTTCACTTTTCTATAGCAATTGGTTCAAGAATCATAGTAGGGTTCATCACTATTCAATATAGCTGCGATAGTTGCAGTAAATTTTCCATACTTAACCTACAGGGAAGAAAGAAAAGTTAGGCTTCACACTAAGGTAAAAATAAAATATTAAATTATTGTAGTTAGAAATAGTACCTCTTTATCACAAGATAAACAATCTGCGATTTCACCAATTGTCATTACTTTGGCCATCTTAATTTGTTTAGTTGGCAGTAAAGTAATATCATTATGAGTTTTTTTCTTGAAAATAGACCTGCACATGTGTTACTTAGTGTATTATAATAAAAAAATTTCTACTGTAATTTGTTTGCATGAATATGAAGACATATATTACCATTCTTGGAGAGTTGTTGTTTTTTCAAATGTGGGGTCTACCCACATACTACTGATATAGGTAGAAGATAGGCCGAAATTTCCTGCAACATAATATGTTAGGCACAAAAAAATAATATAGTATTTATTGTAAATATTGTAATTGCTAAGATAGTAAATTGATATAATGTAGTCCTTAAATCACAAAATGTCGGACAGAATTTTCTGCAGATAACTTTTCTAGCAACGTATCATCTATTTCTGAGAATTCGCCCCATAATGTGATAGTTTTTCTATCACACCTTTATTTTTCAAATAAAGAAGATAATATTAAATTATTAAATTAATAAGACAATTTATCTATTAAATAAACAATTTCTCTTCATAAAAAAATTGAGCTTAACTTACTCTTCATTCATAAGTACTATTTCTCTTCGGGTTGTGCCTTTTGTGAATAACTTAGAACTGACGAAGATGCCAAATATATCTGGAAAAAATATTAAGTATGCATGAGTAGATAAATAATAGTAAAATATTAAATATACGCCAATGGTAATTACTTGATGAAAGCTAAAAGGAATTACCTACTATTGTTTCTTTGGTATGCAATATTTCATCTACGAATGGAACAAAATTCTTGAAAAAAGAAAATGTAGAAAAAGGGCCGTGAAATTCTTCAACTATAGTGGACGTTAAGAACACAAGTTCAATGTCCTTATTAACGGATTGAAAATTAGGATTGACCCTATTAATACGACTGTTTATGATATAGCAAACTTTGGATTGTTGTAAAGAATCTCCAAATGTTACAATATGTTCATTGAAAAGTGTACCATTAATTTTTGTACCCTGGAAAAAAAATCATAATTTAATAGCATGATATGGATTAGTAACATCTAGTATGATATAGCTGAATATCAATTATTAATGGATTAATAGCTGAATATTATGAATAATCGGTGGATTAGCTAAATATTAGTCTTTGCAAAATAACATGTTGGCAGCAAAATATGAAACTGATTCAGATAAGAATATAAATATTATATAGTATGATATGGATTAATAATATCTAGTATGATATAGTTGACTATCAATTATCAATTATCCGTGGATTAATAGCTGAATATTATGAATAATCCATAGATTAATACACAAAATTTAACAGTAAAAATTTAATAGCTGAATATTATTAAACATGTGAGGTATAAAAGAATAATATTACCTCCTCATAAACTAATATCACCATTTTTCGAGAACCGCCTCCATTCTTAAACGGCTTCGTAGGTCCTCTTTCGATGACCAAGACTTTGATCATCCAGATACAATCCCTTGGCTTCAAAGTGCTGATACCCAGAACTTCGGCGATAGAATCCATTGTAATAATCATTAAGAAAAATAGAAGTTAGAATGATAAGAACGTATAATTTCATAGTAGATGTAAATTTATTAGATGAGAAAAATTATACCTGAATATGAGAATCTTGTTGGTAGGTGGGTAAAAAAAAGAAGTTAGAACGATAAGAACATATAATTTCATAATACATGTAAATTTATTAGATGCAAAAAATTATACCTGAACTAACAGGACACACTAAGCTAAATTAAATTAAGAAATTTAAGCTGGCATAACAATTAACATTGTGTTTAAATTAATCGCGTAAAAAGGAAGAGATGATATAACGCCAAAAAACCTGAAAATAAAATTGTTGATATTGTGCTGAGACGGAAAACAATGAAAGATTGCAAGTGTCTATAACAATGAACAATGACAAAAAAGCTCAAGCATTTATATAGAAGGAGAGGAAAAGCTCGGTGTTTTTTGGTTGAAAGAAACCAAACAGAAATCAAATAGGATTAAGAATTTTTTAGCGTGTTTTTTTTTATTAAAAAAACAACGGTTGTTTTCATCATTGGGGAAAAAGGAAACTTTTGAGCAAATATTTTTTTTTGGAAGGAAAATTTAGAAGTTTTTTTTTTGGTCGGCTAGGGGAACAAGGAAACTTCTCAGCAACGTTTTTTTGGAATGAAAATTTTGGTTGTGTTAATTGTAGGAAAATTTTAATATATTTATTTTATAGAATTTAATTGTAGGGAGAAGGGTAAAAGACGATTTTGTCTAAAGCAAATAGTTTTAATGAAGGGCAAAAAGTTCAATTCACTTTTCTAAGGGGCTTCACAATTTTAATATATTATAGATATAGAATATTAATTTATTATTTAGTGAGGGATGACCCTTGGTACATGAAAATTAATAAAAATTATAAATTTAAATATGTTGAGGGATATCCCTCACTAAGTTAAATAAAAAATTAATTTAATGTTTGAACATATTGAGGAATATAGCTACAAAAGCCCCTTGCCAATATGGTGTTATTATTAGTTTTTTTATTGCACTAAAATTCAATATTTAAATAGAAAATAAACGTACAATCAATATTAACCAACAAAACAATAAAAAAAATACTTTCGAAACAATTCAAACATTAAAATTAAGCAACCAAACTTCATACATATTCATCCAACTTAAACAATATGTAAACAAGTATCAAAAAAGTATGCAAACAATCACCAAAACAAATTCTTTCAAACACTCCAAACTAACATAATTCAAACCTAAAACAACAACACCTAATCCACTTCATTCTCTCCACTATCATCATCAGAACTAGGTTGCAGAGAACAAAGAAGCTTGATTAAGGTATTTATTTGAGTCTTGAGTTCTTTGACGTCTGACCCAAGTGTCTTCCTACGCCGCTCCTCCTCCATCCTTCTTTTTCATTCCTCCTCATACTTCCTAGCAAGCTCCCGAACTTCCTGTCACATCTCCTCAAGCTGCTCATTTGACATGGGGACAGAACTCCCCATACCTTGCAATCCACACTAAAGACGGTGAAAGTTCTTCTCAGAAAAAAGGCGGTATGCCCTTCCCTTATACACGCCCCCAACTACATCCATCTAGTAGGAAAGAGTTTCTTCCTCTGATGGCATGATTGTATTACCTTGATCATTTGTCGGTCGGCTCCTTTTGAGTTTTGAACTCTTCAATAGCTTGTGAACTTATCGATTTTACATTAAAAGTAAAATTAGTATATAATAAATAATATAAAATAAAATCTAAGTAAGATTTGAACTTACGTAAGTATCCTCTGTCTATGTTTCAACCCAAACTTCTTTTTCATCTCTAATTTTTATATGGGTCTTCTTCCATACCTCTTCATGAGTGGTTGATCTAGTAAGAGATGCTTCTTGCAAATGAAATAAACATAGTGAACCACAAGTGCATAAATAATTTACTACCATCTAAATGCATAAATAATAACCAATTTCCACTTAGTTGTCCCTATGAACACCGAACCACAAGTGTGCAATAAGCCACCTTTCTTAGAATTTCAAGATGCCTTTGTCTGGGCGCTCTTCTTTTGAAACTTTGGAGACACCCAATATTCAATAAGTTTATCCTAATAATCTGACCCAAGCCATCCAGACCATCCTTTACGTCGATCTTTAGAAAGCATGCAAGACAAGGGAGAAGACATTTTTTTCTTAAAATTGCTTTGAATAACCCAATCCTCAGAAAGGCTCCATGTACAACTTTTCTTCAAATAAATATGTATGAGGACGGTGATAAACTGGATAATTGGCAATGTTAGTTGTGACAGCTGAATATGACAATTTCTCCTAATTTTTGCAAATTATTATAGCTGCATATGACAGTAGCTTAAATTATCAAATATTTGATCAACATATTGAACATCAACTATCTTAAGAAAAATACATTTTAAGCAACTGATTTAGATCAAAAGTCCTTATAACACATATTGGATGCATCAACAAGAGTTGTACATAAAGAAGTTTTGTGCCAAATGAAAATTAAAAGAAAAAACAATCAGAATTTCTAAGGATGTAAGATAACTCTCTAGTTTATACCACACAACTTTTACTATTGGTTCAAGAATCCACGTGTGAATCTTAAAAAGAACTACTGTTATAGATCATAATCTGGAAAATAGAGGTCGATTACTTCAAATTAAGAGAAAGGATTAACAAAAGAAATAAAGGGGCATGTGTGAACCTCCTAGTATCTATAATCCTACCAGAACCATATTTGGAATAGACAAGTCCTTACCTACTGGTGAAGCTACTACTGAATTGTTATAGTCTGTGATAGGCTTCTCAGATGTGGAAAATTCCAAATCCAAACCAGTATTGGTTGTTTAAGCAAATGATACTACTAAGAAAAAGACACGAAATGAAATCAACATTACGACTAAAAACACTGCTAGATAACTTAAGAGAAGAAGCAACAACAGATGGAAAAGGCCAATAACATTCAAACTCGGAACAGTGAACTTAGAGAAATTGAAAGTGAGACTACTATTCCAGAAGTTATTATGAACAACGACCATTGTGAACTGTTACTTTGGATGTTTTCTAACCATAGAACATTTCTAATAAAATACACAAATGGTAGCACATGCGAAAATCATTAGAGAATAATGAAACAAGTTTCTTACAGAGCTAAAGCCAAGAATTACAACAGTACACATCCTTGAATCTCCCTTGTTGGAAAAGATACTGTGCAATTACAATAAATCTTTTTTTCTTTTTACATTAATTTAAGTTGTTAAATCTCTTTTTCAGAAAATTTGTTATGTCTCAGGATCTTAGTACTATACACTACTTTTATTATTATTATCTAGAACTAGAGTAAGAGACATTCTAACACCTTACACCCTTGTATGTGGAGATACCTCTAATATATTGTAATTGTAAAATGAAAGCACAAATGCTACAAATATATACACCTCAACTTCAAGCTATTTGAGGTTGGCTACATCAATTCTCACTCGACTAACTATTCAGATCATGTTTATGAAACACAATCACTAATTCATGTATATCCCTGCAAGACTTTATAACGTATCTGGGCCTTAGATGATAAAAAATATGGTACCTTTTCAGTAGCAATTGCAAAAGCCAGTTCAAGTAAGCTATATGTCCTGTTAGGTACTCTAAATAGTGTCCATCCCTTTGGTGATAAAATAGACTTGAAATTAGTCCATCTAAAGCAAACAGAAGAAGCACACCTGCTACTTCCTAATCTGATTTTTTTTGCTCCATATACTCATTTTAAAGTTAAAAATCTAAAGGTAATTAGTAATATCCTAAAAGAGATACTGAAACTAAAATATGTTTTGTACTAATAAAGGACCTGGAGGATTACTAAACTAGTGTTATATAATTGTACATAGTGGAAGGTTTCAACATCATACCTACAGCTATCCAGCACTACAAAGATAGAATTTACACCCTCCCTGCACTCAAGCTAACCCATCTGGCTAAATGCTAAACTCAAGTCCTCCAATTAGTTTAGTCTTTGCTCATTAATCATCCTGAAATAACCTTAGGAGAACCACACTCTAAAAGCTGGCTATTGAGGTGGGATAGTCCTAGGTTAATCTAAGCCCCACATCAGTTTCCTATTTAATCGATATAGGACTCAAGTCCCATTACTTGCAATAATATCATAACACATCCAAACCAAGATAAAGTCATCCCTTTTCTAACATTCTACACTGCGTTTAGAAAGACCGAACTTCATAGAGCAAGTCTTACAAGTCAACTAAATACAGATGGCAGGAAGATCCACCTATCGATTAAGTCTTTCATTCACAAGAGTTTTGAGGACAAGAGGACGCCTGAGATTACAACTCAATGTTGGGCAACATCATAGTAAGCTAACTGTGTTGCTTGTGTTCTAGAAATGGTAGCTCCTGCCATATTTCAACCTACTGAAACTTATATGAAAAATTATGATAAATCTCAAAACTCTGAAATGAATAAGTGGAATAGCAAGTCATCCACCCATGGTTATTTATAGCTTTTCTAAGTAAAACGGTTGAATGGAAAATGAATTCATCCATATGGTAGATGTTTGAAGTTTGACTCATTTTTTGATTTAAAAATGATCCCCTTACTCGGTAAATCTTATTAAAGGGAGTAAAAAAACAACTATGTTTAACTAAGAAAACTGATAAATCCAACTACCATACATGAATACAAAGATGATACTCCTAAATCTACCTAGAAACAAGCTAACAGAAAATAAACATCTACTTTAAACCAAAATACTCAAAAGACCACTATACTCTATACTAAAAATAAACTGTGACAGGGAACTTAAAAGCCATTCAAGAAATTTTAACTAACAAAAGTAAAGGAACCAATAAGGCAAGATGTCCCCAAGACAAAAACAGGTTATGCAAATTGATAGATACCATAGTTGTTGAACCGGTTTGTTTGTACAATAGAGAGATTATGCCTAGCAAAATTCATTCCTGCAGCCCAAAAGTCATCCATTTTTTTACAAATTTATTTCTCTTTTCTTAAATTTATCAAAGTAGAGTACAAGTCAGCTTCTTCTAATTGAAGAAAAGAATAAAGGGGTTTCAAATTTTGTTGAATAAGATACCTAAATCAAACAAACAAAATACTAGTAGTATTTAGACAAAGATGGTTTCCAAGATTTAACAACCTGAGCTTGCAAATGCGCATCAGTTGTTTTTTATCAATTAATGAATGATAACACCATTTCACATCAGATAAATAGACCAAAAAAAAGGACCACTTGATACAATACAATCTGAACAGCTACGGAGAACCTAAAAAACATCAGATTGAAGACAAAGAATAAGACATCTACCGTTAATAAAAAATACCCCAAAAAGATTGAGAAAAATATATTTCCAAACAAAAGGCACATAATTACTCATTCAGTAAGGTGAAAAGTACCGTTAATGTAAAAAGAACAGTCTCAATCATCAAGGAGAAGTTATCGAAATCCAACCCAATGAAGAGCAAGGTGATGTCGGAGTTTCTACAGTAGTCCAAACAACGACTAAATTAGAACGCAGGGTTTACTTATGAAATTAGAATTAAACTCAAATTCTATTGTTGAAAAGTACTTCAAAAAAAAATGGAGGAAAATAAGGGGGGAAGAGGGTGAACCCAAATCCTTACAATTTTAATTTTTAGTAAAAAACTATTGGAAAATTGGTGGGGAAGAAGCTGGAACAAGATAAGCCCCATTTTTATTGAAGCCACGTTTCCTTTTGTTTGGAGTATATTAATTTAACCCAAATTTTTAACCAAAAAAAATAATTTAAACCAAATTCTTGCCATTTTAATTTTTATTAAATTAATTAACATCTATTACTAACCTAGTTTATAAATAATTATTAAAATATGTGTGAATTAATACTAATATTAAATAATGAAATATTTAATAAGAATATCATTAAAAATTAAATTGACTTTTGACCCATTTTTTAAGAGGTGTTTTTTCATCATATTAATATAAAAATAATTACATTAAGGCTCATAGTATTTTTCTTATAGTTATTTGTTAAATTGACTCTTATAATATGAATTGTGACAAGTAAAATGGAAAGAAGTCAATATAAATCGGTACTTCATTTTGAAAAGAAATATATATTATAAACCGGTCGCTATCACTAAATGTTTTGCTAAATAAGTATAACAATGAAGAGTTGAGATATAAAACTCATGAACACCTTTATATGTGAGTTGCAAATTAATAATTAAGTAAATTCATATTAAAAAAAAAGTTACATTGTTGAGTTAGAGTTATTGAAAAGGCGAATTTTGTAATTTATTGAAAAAGTTTAGGATTAGAATACTTCCTAACCGAAGTAAATTAGGATAATATTATTTTGCGGTGTACTTTGATAATTTTATCTTAATTTAACTTAAATATTTAAGGGTATAAAAGTTCTTCAATATTTGAAGGATATTTTAGTCAACCAACATTTATATTCATGTTTTTATAATAGTATAGATAAATAGATAGATATGTTGATAAATCAATACTAATTCTTATAAATATTATTAATACACTTATACTTAGTATAGTTGTCAAAATATTTATTAATGTCATTCGCTAATTTTGCTTAATGATATCGCTAATATACTTACGTTTAGTATAATTGTCAATGTATGACTTAGTAGTCAATAATATTTCTAAAAAATCACTAATAAACTTTACTTAGTTTAACTATCGTATAAGTTAATCAATCAATATTATTTTAACAAAGATACTCTCTCTTTTTGTTGTAATTATTGTTATGTAGATTAATCAATCAATAATATTCTGTAATGTAAATCTACTTAGTGTAGTTATCAAATTATAAGATGATCAGTCAATAACATTACATAAGAATATCATTAATTCACTTCTATTTACTACAATATTGACTATAAGCTAATCAATTACTTATAGTATTACGTATACCACTAATACACCTCTTTTTCCTATTACCAAATTAATTATAAGCTAATATAATTCATCAATTTTTGTTAAGAATACCACTAAAACATTTCTACTTATTCTAATTATCACTATCTAAGTTACTCATTCAATTATAACATTTTTAATATATATATATATATACAAACAGTGTGAAGGGCCTTATAAATGTTATTTGAACTTTTTTTCCTTCATTAGAAGTTTTTACTTTAGTCAAAATCATCTTTTCATTATTTTTTCCTAATATTTAAGAGTTGAAAATTGATTAAATATATTTATGGTAAAATCTATTCTTATTGAAGTCATCAGAATTAATGACAACTAAAATATTTTCCATCAGTTTAATAATTCTAAATCAACTAAATTTGATTTTAAGAACATTTGAAAAATTCAGAAATAAATATAAAAGTATTAGAATAAGAAAAATTTAAGAAGTGTCAATTTTTTAAATTTTTTAAGTATTTTAAGAATATAATCAATGATTTTATTAAGATTTAACTTTAAAAACAAGAAAAGATTTTAAATATAGAAAAAAAGAAAATAATCATATCACAGATGTGGTTCAAATTAATGAGTCTCTCTTAATCTCTGGCAGCAAGGAAAAGAGGTATTGATGACAAATGCAAAAGTTATGATCCATCAACTACTTGGAACTTCAGGTGGAAAATATGTGTGTGTGTGTGTGTTTACATTAATATATTAAAGTCTGAAGGATTTTTGAAAAGTGATTTGAACTTTTTACACTTGATTAAAATTCCCGCAATATATAAAATGATTTAACTTTAAGCATCAAACATTACACGTGTGAGGCACGTGCGGTTAGACTAATATATATATATATATATATATATATATATATGTATGTATGTATGTATGTATATAAATATAAATTTTTTTGGTTATGTGTAGAAAACTAATGTAATTTAATGGTATTAAAGGAAAAAAAGTTTTAAAGCAATTATTGAGGGATCAAACAATTGATATCATTGCTATTATTTATTCTTCAAATCTATTACTCCATATGGTTATTTATTAAATACTCAATTTTTACACATTTAATTTAGTGAGAAACTTCCATCACTACAATGAAAAAAATCACAAAATAATTATATGTATCTTATTGAGGACTCCTTGGATAACTAAATTTCATTTTCATTTTCATTTTATTAATGCATTGTTTACAGCTAAAGAAACAAATAAAAATTATGTTTAAATTTTCTTTGAAATATGAATTTATTTGTTATTATTTAGCGAGGGAAATCCCTCGCTATAACAAATTTAATATTAGCTTTTTATTATCATCATATTTTAGTGAGGGATGTCCCTCTTCGCCTTTAAAAAAAATAAAAATTAATATATTAGAAATTATATTTAAATTTTCTTTGAAATATGAATTTATTTATTTTTATTTAGCGAGGGAAATCCTTGCTATAACAAATTTAATATTAACTTTTTATTATCATCATATTTTATTGAGGGATGTCCCTCTTTGACTTTATTTAAAAAAATAAAATTAAAATATTTAATTTGTATGAGGGACAACGTCGCAAAGTCCCTCACAATAACAACATACAGTTTGTCCCTCGCTAATCTTGGTAGCTAATAGCCAAGATTTTAGTAGTGTGGAACATTCCTTGCTAGTTGCACATTAATGCAAGCAGGGAGAGCCATTTCAAATGCCTATATATTTTTTATGTGCCATCACGGTCCAGTCCTTGCCAATACTGTTATCCACACCCTTGATTTTGTTCGTTGATTCATCACCAGTAGCATGCTTTTTACTGATGGAATTTTCAACTTCTAAATTCTTATCCATCAATTTCTTAGCGACATTCAAGCACGAATACTGCCCAAAATATGCACTTCTCGCCACAACATCGTGAATATGCTCCATATTTGACTGTGACGTCTCACCGATCATCAAATTTGGAGGTTTTAAAGATGTATTATGATCTTGTTCATCAATGTGTTGTTTAACAATTAAGTTCCTCGCTTGTAGTCCATATTTAGATTGATGAAGAGGCTAAGACCTTAGAATTCTCTTGAGATTGAACCATCAACTCACGTGCATCTACATCACCTATTGCTGTTTCAATATTCAATTTTTAAAATTTTAAGAATAATTTATGTATAGTTCATATAGAAATTACTTAGAACTTTTCTCAGAATTTTTATGTATGAAGTCTGGATAAAATCAATATGAAATATCAATATCCCGCTCAAGGCTTACTTGTACATGTTTTAGTATATGAAATGTGCATAAAATATGGTACATATAATTAACTTACGATTTTTTTATTTGTTACGTGTTTAAAATCTATATATAAATTTATGCATCTTTAATTTTTTTTTCCGTATATACATGTTTGAATGTAAGAAATTTATATACAAACTGATATGAATCATGAATACGAGATTGTTCACTGAATTTGCTATTACATTAAAAAATCATGGATATAAATAAACATGTTTTGTGTATGGATGGTGTCTAAAATATGCTAAATTTCACTATACGGTAACTTGCCAACAAGTTTGGTTGTTGGTTCTTTTCATGAGGTCTTCGATCACCATCTTCCCACCCTCTCTTCTCATTCAAAAATTCTCTCAAATTTCTTTGAAATTTTTCTCTAGTAGATTCTTCTTCCCAACCTTCGCCACCTGTATTCTGGATAGTATCTAGTTTCTTTTTCAATATCAAACGACATGTACCTTCATAATGCCCTTGGTGTTTGCAAAAATTACAATACAAGGTAAGATTATCATAAATAATTTCCTAAAAATGTTCTAAAAGCTTACCAGTTTTATTGCCCGGTCAAATATTGAAATGTTATTCGCTCCGGAAGTTTTTCCAGTAGGTCTAGGATTACCATAACCTTGGCGGTGCTCAGTATGGACTTACTTGTGTTGCTTTGTCTATAGCTGTTGGTTTTCCGATTGTTGTTTCTATAGAAAATAATGACCTCTTGGCAAATAGATGTGGAGCCAAGTTCGGCAAAGAAATCCACACTGCCACCTTAGTTGTTTCTTATTTGTGGTTAAAATCGATAGTACATGGGAATATCCTATATTGGTTCTCATTTTCATTGTAAGAAAAATAATTCACTAGTCTTGCAAACGCAATCACGTAGTCATCATATTGATAGCACCTTAGCAAGAGTTGTCGTGGTGCCAATAAACCAATTAGACAATTACCCTTGATTCCAAGATGTTTCAGTTGCAATGTTCTTGGGTCCTTCAAATCTGATGCACCTGAAGAGAGTTTAATCACAATTTCTCGATGCAACCCTTCCTCGTTAGCAAACACTTCTCTTTCCTCTATTGTAAACTTGAGTGTATGTTCACCATGAATATATTCAATTGGTTTAGTTGAGTTCTCGTCATATTTTGGGCAACTTGTCTTGAATTTTGTAATCCAGAATATGATGTTTGTGGATTAGAAGTAGGGTTTAGTTCTCCCACAAACATAGACTGGGGAGAGATAGAGTTTGTAATCCAGAATAGTGGCCATTGCTTCCCTAAGTTTGTATCACAAGAGAGAGAGAGTCGCTTACCAAAAATTGTTATCAACCATCCCTAATTTCTCTCTTAGATGATTTTTTTTTATTTCAAATGAAAATATTAACTCTTTAAAATAAAAATGTCTCAATATTTTTAATGATTTTCAATATATATTTCAATATTTAATTTTTAAAATTTTAAGAATAATTTATGTATAGTTCATATAGAAATTAATTAGAACTTTTCTCAGAATTTTCGTGTATGAAGTCTGGATAAAATCAATATGAAATATCAATATCCCGCTCAAGGTTTACTTGTACATATTTTAGTATATGAAATGTGCATAAAATATGGTACATATAATTAGCTTACGTTTTTTTTATTTGTTACGCGTTTAAAATCTATATATAAATTTATGCATCTTTATTTTTTTTTCCGTTTATACATGTTTGTATGTAAGAAATTTATATACAAATTGATGTGAATCATGAATACGAGATTGTTCACTGAATTTGCTATTACATTAAAAAATCATGGATATAGATAAACATGTTTTATGTTTGGATGGTGTCTAAAATATGCTAACTTTCACTAATTTAGGTGTATTTTATTTTCTGGGTTATGAATTTTGTATAAAAATTGATGTATCTTTCGACGTTGTTAGTTGCTTGGCAAGTTGTATTATTCGTTAATAAATACACATAGAAAGGTATAAAATATGATATTCATAAAACTTCAGATAACGATTTTGTATCAACTGTGTATGAAAAATTATTCATTGAATTTGTTATTTCCTACAAAAAGAATTTAAAAATCAAGAATGAAAATATGAAATTCACGTTGACTAACGTATAAAATTTGATTCACGGATAAAATTTATATTGCAAAAAAATGAGGAAAAAATAAATATTAGTGTATAAAAAAATTAAGGATAAAATGTGAATTTCAACAATCTGATTGAAGTGTATGCAATTAAAGCAATTTAAAGTAATTATTAATATCAAAGAAAATAACATATGAAAGAACTAAGAAAAGCATATGAGAGAAATTTATGAAAAGACAACATTATTAAATTTTTTGAAAGGATTAACTAATATAAAAAAATCATTTAAGGAAATGAAAGAAGGAGAAATTTAGGATTTCTTATAATCCTTTTACCGTATTTTCTTTTTTTTTTCTTTTTTCTTTGTTAAGTGGAGGATTTGAGGGGATTACATAGTAAAAAAAAAGTATAAAACAGTAAGGAGAAAATTAAGAATTTATTATCAATCCTTTATTTAAGAAAATAGATGAGGGAGAAAGATAAATTCAAATATTTAAGGGAGATTTTAATTGATATATATATATATATATATATATATATATATATATATATATATATATATAATATTAAAAGTTTGAAGACTTTTAGAAAAGTGATTTGAACTTTTTGCGCTTCATTAAAACACCCTGCAATAGACAAAATCGTCATTTCACTTTTTTTTAAAAATAATTATCATTAAATTATTATTCAAATATTTAGGATACAAAAAGAAAAATAATAAAGAATCACTCAATTAAAAGGAATTAAATATAATATGACAAATTTTTAATTAGGAATCCTACACAACTTTGTAGGAAAAAAAATTTCCATGAAAAGGAAAAAAGGAAAATTAAGAACCAAACGTTAATTTTTTTTTTCTTTTGGTAAGAAGAATCAAACATTATGGTTAAGAAAAAGATAGAAAATAAAAGGTACCAATTTATTAATGAAAAAAATGGAAAAATTTTAGGAACCAAATTATACTTTTTTTAAAAACATATGTATGTAAAGAAAAAAATATATTTTTATTTACATAAAAATTCATAATATTTAACACTTCTAAATAAAACAAAATTTTATCTTATATAAAAAAAGAATGTCTACAATTCTATTTAAGTAGTTATTTGATCAAATTTTACTTGAAAATATCTTATACTTCCATATTTTGTTTCTTATTCTTAGTTTTGTTTTGATTTTGCTTGATGATTAATTAACGTTTTCTTCTTGGATTCCTTAAGCTTTTCTAGCCTTCTTTGTTATATGAAGTTCCTTTTAAATTTTTGCTTATATGAAATTATTTTAATTGTAAATAATCCATGAGATTTAACATATCATCATTTTGTTTATTCATATACTTCAATGATTTTTTTATTATTTTTGGATACAGGTTCCAATTGTTATCATACATAAAAAATATGATCAAACACTCTTTCCAGAGGTAATTTTAGTTTCTATTGTCAATTAAAAGAACTTTCTCTAATAAATGATGTTTTGCAACTTACAAGCATGTTTTTTATTCAAAATTTAGATATAACTCTTTTTTACTATCTGTTTTTTTTTTCGTTTTTCTTTGTATATAAGCAAAAGTTAGAGTCTTTTCATGAATTTATTTATTTTAAAGTTAATTGATAATTTTTAATAATTTTATTTTTTTATGTTCTTTTATTGATTGACTTGAGATATACGTATAGAACACATTTCAAGCATTTAAAAATAAAAAAAATTAATTATGACACTAATATTTATAGCTTATATGTACTAAATCTTTTATATTCATTGTTTACGAAAAGTAAATATATATTTTTGATAAGTAATAGCTTTTTAATAAAAAAAGTAAATATATGTAAACATGGCTAATCATAAGTAACCCTTTTAAATACAGTTAGTTTTACTTATTTTTGTTTCTTGGGCCATTTATTTAAATAGTAAAAGATAACATATAAAGTTGAAAAAAAAAAAGCAACACGTCTTGAAAAAAAAAAGTAAACAAAAAGATAAAAAAAATTATGAGTTTATATTGGAATCCATATTATTTTAGTATTGATAGATAGTTTATGAAATAAAAGTAAAACTCTATTATATTTAGATAATTTATTTTTTAAAGAAAATGTTTTGGACTTCTAAATCAATTAGAATTTTATTTTATATATATAAAAATTCTACAATTTTATTTAAATAATGCTTTGATCAAACTTTAACAAAGAAAAGCTGCTACTTATTTTGGTATACTTTTCTTCTTATTTTGATTATGATTGAAGTCGTATTCTTTCATTCATTATCACCAGTGATAAGTTTAAATATTGTATATGAATTATACAAAAATAACACTTGACAATGGCTTATCTCCTTTTAATAATTTCCTGTATTAATTGGACAAGACAAACTTGTTGCTGCCGAATGAAGTAGCAGTAAAAATCAAATGTTTATCTTACCTAGAAATTTAAATTTATATAACGAGAATGATGATTCTCTTTTTGTTGCCACAAGTTTTACTCCTTTCTAAGATATTTCACCATCGGTTGATTTATAGTTCGGTATTATGCATTATCTGTTTGTTTTATTAGTTTTAAATTTCTAAACATATTAAATCGATAACCAACGTTTGGTGGGTATATGTTGGGTATGTTGCTATTGTACTAAATCGATAACCAAATCAATAAGATATTTCTTATCAATGTGTGTCCTTAACGGTTAGATTTTTGAGTTAATCGATTAAAAAGTGTTCATTTAGATACACGATATGAAAATGCTAATATAGTCAAAGGCCATGGTATTGATTTATACGAAAGTAATTTAATGTTATGTTTATACAGTATAATTTTGAACTATTTTAATTTCTTATCATAGCTCTATTAGAATTAATTAATATGAGTCACGTGCTTCTTCTCATAACTTTATTAATATTAATTAACGTGACACACGTGTAAAACACGTACACTTGACTAGTATATATAAGAGAATTTTTTTAAAATATTCTTTAAAAACTACTATAGCTTACAATTAAAAACTTAATTCAATAAATATAAAAAATATATAGCTACAGGTTACAATAAATAATTTAAAAAGTACATACAAAATAATTTTTACATAAAATAATGGTAAATTGACACAATGTAACAATTTATGATCCAATTTGACATCAAATAATGATATTTAACATTTCTAGCCAAAATAAATAACCCATGAACTTTTTCTCTCTCTTTCTATTAATTGTTCTACAGTATATATGAATCATTTTCTAGTTTTTTTTTTGAAAAATCAAGTGATCTAAGAATCCAAAGGAAAAACGTACTAGGTTTTTGTTCCCCCATTAACAAGCATGCATGTGGGATAAAAACAACTGCAGAACGTGAAATGCTGCCTCGGAAGGGATGCAACCCTTCGAGAAAATAACACACTGTTTCAAGAAAAGGTATGATTGATTGGATGGTTGGGGTTGTTCGGAAAAGACACACTATTTCGAATGGACAATGTTAGGAATCAGGCAGAAATAAAGCAAACCACAAGAAGAAAGAAAACAAAAACACACAGATGTATGTGGAAACCCTTGCGGAGAAAACCACGTGCAGAGGCAGAGGATGTTTCACTATAATGAAAGGAGAGGAGTACAATGTGAAGAATGAGTATTTTCTGGATACCCAAAACAACCCACTAAATGCACTTATATAATATGTGCATACAAAAAAGTCCTAGGCCCAAAAAACATAAAGGTCTACGGGCCTATCGGCTCGATCCCTACGCTACCATCACAGACCCCATTGAAAATCACAAACATGGATTGCACCGTGAAACTTTCTGGGCCGGATCAACAAAATTTGGGTCACAACTCTAACAATCTCCTCCTTGACATGAATTCTAATTCAGAACTCAAATCCATTTCAAGATAAACTCTCCACCTCTTCCACAAAATCCCCTAAGGGCACATCTTAACAGCTAACACTAACCAAGTCCAAGAAATGCTCAAACTTGGCACTTGGTAGTGTCTTGGTCATCATATTAGTAGGATTATCATGAGTACTAATCTTGAACACCACAATATCACCACGAGAAATAATTTCACGCACAAAATAATACTGAACATCAATATGCTTTATCCTCTTGGGAAAAATCTGATCTTTCATAAGGAAGATAGCACTTTGACTTTCACAAAAGACCGTAGTAATCTGTAAGTCTTTGCTAAGTTCACCAAACAGACCTTTCAACCAAATAGCTTCCTTGAAAGCCTCTGTAATAGCCATATACTTTGCCTCAGTAGTTGATAAAGAAACCATAGTCTGTAAGGTAGCTTTCTAACTAATAGCACAACAACCAATGGTGCAAACATAGCCTGTAAGTGATCTCCTTTTATCATGATATCCTATAAAATCAGAATCAACATACCCAATTACTCCATCTCTATTTCGCCCAAAATGCAAACAAACATCAGCAAACCCATGCAAGTATTTGAAACTCCACTGAATTGCTTTCCAATGTTCTTTGCTAGGATTCACCATATATCTTCTAACTGCACTGACGACACAAGATAAATCTGGTTGGGAACACACCATCTCATACATAAGAGACCCGACAACACTAGAGTATGGAACTCGAGACGTATAGTCACACTCATCATCTATTTTTGGAGATAAAATGGCCGAGAGTTTGAAGTAAGTTGACAATAGAGTACTTACAGGTTTGGCATTTTGCATATTGAACCTGTGAAACACTTTTTCAATTTATCCTTTCTGACTCCAGTATAACTTACAATTCTTTTTCATCCCTCAGAATCTCCATGCGAAGAATCTTCTTTGTTGTACTTAGATTCTTCATATCAAACTCCTTACTGACCTGGGTTTTAACTTTTATTATCTCTCTCATATCCTTTGCTGCAATCAACATATCATCAACATATAAGAGAAGATACATGAATGAACCATCACTTACCTCCTTAAAGTATACACAACTATCATAGCTGCTCCTCTGAAACATATGAGAGGTCATAAAAATATCAAACCTCTTATAGCACTACCTGGGCGACTACTTTAAGCCATAAAGAGACTTTTTCAGCAAGCATACATAGTCCTTCTTTCCTAAGACTACAAAGCTCTCTGGTTGTTGCATATAGATGTCCTCCTCAAGTTCTCTATGTAAGAATGCAATTTTGACATCCAACTGCTCAAGATCAAGATTATGCATGGCCACAATACCAAGCAATGCTCGAATCGAACTATGCTTTACAACTGGAGAAAACACATCTATGAAGTCGATACCTGGAACCTGACTATAATATTTAGCAACTAGTCTTGCTTTGTACCTAGCATCTTCAACTCTCGATGTTCCTTCTTTATTTTTGAATACCCACTTGCAACGAACAACTTTCTTATCTTTAGTCAATCTCACTAGATCCCATGTGCCATTTTTATGAAGTGATTCCATCTCCTCCTGCATAGCAATCATCCATCGACTGAAATTATCATAACTAACTGCCTCTGATTAGGAAGAAGGATCTTCATTGAAATCAACACCTTCTACTACACCTAATGCATAAGCAACCAAATCAGCTTTAACATACTTTTGAGGAGGTCTAATATCTCTTCTAGGCCTATCTGTAGTAATAAAATATTGTGGCACCACTGGTGGTGAAGAGGAAATAGTATCACTTTGTATCTTTGGGCTAGACTGAGAAGTAGGCACTGGTGTAGACTCATCTCCAATCTGCAATTCAACACGGGTGCTTGACTTTTGCTGATTCAAGACACTAACCTCATCTGGGGGAAAAACACTAGATTCGGAGGGAGCCTGAAGCATGGTAGTTTTATCAAACACAACATCCCTGCTAATTATAAACTTTCTAATTTTTGGACACCAAAATTTATAACCTTTAACACCAGGCTTATAATCCATAAATAAGCACTTGATAGATCTAGGTTCCAATTTTTCATTATTAACATAAGCATACGCAGGACATCTAAATATCCTCAAATTAGAATAACTAGTAGAAGTAAAAGACCATACCTCTTGTGAAGTTTTTTTATCAATCGCAACTGAAGGAGAGAGGTTAATAAGAAGGCAAGTTGTGGAAGCAGCTTAAGCCCAAAATGACTTGGGTAATCCAGCATTAGAGAGCATACAACGCACCTTCTCCATTATAGTCTTATTCATTCGTTCAGCTACACCATTCTGCTGCAGAGACTGATGAATTGTCAAATGCCTCACAATTCCTTCTGACTTGCACAAAGCATTAAATTCATTAGAACAAAACTATAAACCATTATCAGTCCAAAGGCATTTTACTTACTTCCCTGTCTGCTTGTCAATCATCGTCTTCCACTCCTTGAAAGTAGGCAACACATCATTCTTTTTCTTCAGAAAGAACACCCAAATTTTTCTGGAATAGTCATCAATAATAGTCAATAAGTAATTAGCACCTCCTCTAGAAGGTACTCTAGCAGGACCCCAGAGATCAGAATGAATGTAATCAAGTGTAACCTTAGTTGAGTGGATGCCTTTAGTGAATCTATTCCTGTCATCACCCCTAGAATTTCTCTCATGAGTTTTCCTCCTCTAATAATGAGACTATCTCCTTGAGTCTCCGACCCATTCACAAGATGCTTCATCTTCTCCTTAGAGAACAATGCATCATAAACTTCATCAATCATCAGGGTATCACGACTATATAAAATTATATCCCTAAAGGTCGTGTATGATTCAGGCATCAAACACAACAAAATCAATCCTAGATCTTCCTCATCGTACTTAACCTCCAAAGTTTCTAAATCAGAGATAATTTTCTTAAATTCAGATCGGTGATCCTCCAAGGATGCACCCTCATACATACGATGGGAACAAATTCGTTTCTTGAGATGAAACTTACTTGTTAGACTCTTCATCATACACAGCGATTCAAGTTTCAACCACAACAGATCGAAAGTGGTCTCCTTCAAAACATCCTGTAGAATTTGATTGGATAAATGAAAGTAGATTTGAGATAGAGACTTCTGATCCTTACGTCGTTTGTCCTCGTTCATCCACGATGAGGGAATATTCTTAAACCCTAGTAAAACATCATCCAAACACAGCCCGTATCTTAACCCACCATAACAAAAATCTGGTGTTGCGATCCAACAATGGAATATCATACTTCATGGTTGTCATCCCTGAGAAAACAATCGAATAGGCTCTTATACCAGTTTGTTAGGAATCGGGCAGAAATAAAGCAAACCACAAGTATAAAGAAAATAAGAACACACAGATTTACGTGGAAACCCTTGCAGAAAAAACCACGGGCCGAGGCAGAGGATATTTCACTATAATGAAAGGAGAGGCGTACAATGTGAAGAATGAGTATTTTCTGGATACCCAAAACAACTCACTAAATACACTTATATAATATGTGCATACAAAAAAGTCCTAGGCCCAAAAAACATAAAGGTCCATGGGCCTATCGGCCCGATCCCTATGCTACCACCACAGACCCCATTGAAAATCACAAACATGGGTCGCACACAAAACTTTTTGGGCTAGATCAACAAGATTCGGGTCACAACTCTAACAGACAGACATGACTATTAAGAAAAGATACACCTTTCGATGAACCACTACCTTCTTTCCGAAAAGGCACTTCATGGCTATATAAACCTACATTTTCCATAGGTTTAGCATAAAAATTTCTTCATTAAAAAACTTCTTGTCTTCTTAAAAACTCTGTGCGATCATCTTCCATCTAGTGAGTTCAAAAAAAAAAACGTTTAAGGTACTTCTTCTTTCTGGTTGTGAAGCTCTTTTATCTTGGGAGGAAAATTCTGCAACCTCGGGTACTTGAGAGGAATTATTTCCTTAAGGACACTTCATGAATTCGAAGGACTTGGCTTATTCTATTTCATCTTATTTGTTAATAATATAACACACTTCTTTGATAGTTCACAGTGAACTTGTGTTGAAGGTGTTGGAAAACTTCATAAGTTTTCTTGAAATATCTTGAACTTGTGCTTAAGTTTAGTGAACTAACATACAGATTTTGTTTACTCGAAACAACAATCTTAAGGAAATAATCTGTAATTTGTATTGTTTGGTTTCTGGAGATTATAGATTTAAACTTTCTACTCCATTTGAACTTAACAAGTAATTTGAAGACATTAAAACTTTATCACAAATTAAAGGCTCATTCGGCTAATGATTTGAAGTCATAAAAACATCATCGTTAAACTAGAAACAAGGTGTATTTAAAGTTTCTACAACTTTATAAGTAGTATTTCAATATTCTAAAGTTGACTGTCTTTTTGTGATAGGAAAATGACTACTGACAATCATGTGAATGATGTTGGGAAGAGTGTGCCAGAAACTAATGTTGTCACAACGATTCGTATGAGTGCTCCGCAGGCAATGGCACTAACGGAGAAACCCAAAAAATTCATAGGTATTGATTTTAAAAAGTGGCAACAGAAGATGTTTTTCTGCCTTACAACCTTATGCCTTCAAAGATTTATATCTGAGGAAGCTCCAAAGTTGCCCAAGGGAACTTTGGACTAGGAGAGATTTGTCGTTATTGAGGCGTGGAAATATTTTGATTTCCTATGCAGGAATTACATTCTAAGTGGCCTCCAAGATGACCTATACAACGTGTGTAGTGGAATGAAGACGTCAAAAGAGTTATGGGGTGCGCTAGAAAGAAAATACAAGACTGAGGATGCTGGAACCAAGAAGTTCTTTGTTGTAAGATTCCTAGAGTATAAAATGATTGACAACAAGTCGGTTGTATCTCAAGTACAGTAACTACAAGTTATCATCCACGATCTCCTTGCGGAAGTTTTGAGTTTGGTAAATACCTTAGTTGAATATGTTAAAAATGTTCTTAATATTCACATAAACTTTATTGTAGGTTTAGTTGTGAATGAGGCATTTCAAGTTGCGACAATAATTATAGAGAAGTTGCCACCTATGTGGAAGGACTTCAAGAACTACTTGAAACATAAATAAAAAGAGATGACAGTCGAAGATCTCGTAGTGAGACTGCGCATTGAAGAAGACAACAAAGTCATGGAAAGAAGGTCAAAATAAAATTCTGCAATGAATGGTGCAAACATTGTAGAAGACGAATGCAATAACTCAAAAAAGCGAAAGACTGTTGGACAAAAAAACAATCAATCTAAGAATAAATTCAAAGGCAAATCTTTAATTGTGGAAAGATTGGCCACAAGTCAACAGATTGTCGTGCCTCAAAGAAAGGCAAAAAGAAGGACCAAGCAAATATGGATAAATCCAAGAACAAAATAGGCAATCTGTGTGTCATGCTGTCAGAATGCAACTTGTTAGGAAATCCTCGAGAATGGTAGACGGATTTCGGTGCTACCCGTCATGTTTGTGAAAATAAGAAGTTGTTTGCTGCATTTTCTCCTTCTCAAGGTGAAGAGAAGATCTATATGATAAACTTCACAACTGCAAAAGTTGAAGGAACAAGAAAGGTATGCCTGAAAATGACATCAGGAAAAGTGTTTACTTTGAACAATGTCCTGTATGTACTGGAGTTACGGAAGAACTTGATTTTTGTATCATTTCTTGACAAAAATGGATTCAAATGTATATTTATTTTTGGAAAAATTATACTTAGTAAAGGAGAAGTGTACGTAGGAAAAGGCTACCTCACTAAGGGCCTATTTAAGATGAATGTAATGAATGTTGAAATCAATAAAAGTTTTATTTCTTCTTACTTGCTTGTGTCTAATGATTTGGGCATGAATGATTAGGACATGTCAATTACAAAACGTTGCGAAAACTGATTAACTTAAAAGTTTTTCCAAACTTAGAGTGCAATAAATCAAAATATCTAACGTATGTGGAATCAAAGTATGCGAAGCATTCATATAAGTCTGTTTAAAGGAATTGCAATCCCTTAGACTTAATACACACTAACATTTATGATATGAAGTCAACACCATCTTGTGGTGGAAAAAAGTATTTTATAACTTTTATTGATGATTCACTAGATATTGTTATGTCAATTTGCTAAACAATAAGGATGAAATAATAGATGCGTTTAGGCAATATAAAACAGAAGTTAAAAATTAGTTAAGAAAAGGATCAAAATGAGAAGTGATAGGGGTGGAGAATATGAATCTCCATTTGTGGAAATATACGTAGAGAATGTAATTGTCCATCAAACTAAAACCCCGTATTCACCTCAATTTAATGGAATTGTGGAATGGAAAAACCAAATCTTAAAGAAAATGATGAATGCCTTACTTATATGTTCAGGTTTACCCCAAAACTTGTGGGGGAAAGCTATCCTTACAGCAAACCGAATACTCAATAGAGTGCCCTATAATAAGACATAAGTAGTTCCATATGAAAAATGGAAAGGAAGGAAACCCAACTTGAAATATTTCAAAGTGTGGGGGTGTCTAGCGAAAGTCCAAGTTCCTATGCCTAAAAGGGAGAAGATAGGACCTAAGACAGTGAACTGCGTGTTTATAGAATATGCTAAAAGTAGTAAAACATGTCGGTTTTTGATTCATAAATCCAAAAATACGGATATCACTAAAAATACGGCAGTTGAATCAGATATTGTTGAATTCTTTGAACATATTTATCCGTATAAAATTAGACACGAACAATCTAGTGGGGCCTAAACAACCTCGAGATGAACCAAGTAAGGATGTACATAATGATGAAAATCCAATACGTAGTACACGCCAAAGAACGTCAACTTCATTTGGATTAGATTTTGTAATATTTCTCTTAGAAAATGAGCCTCAAACATTCAAAGAAGTGATAGCGTCTTCAGACTCATCCTTTTAGAAAGAGGCAGTCAATAGTGAGATAGATTCAATCTTAAGCAACCATACAAGGGAGTTGGTTGATCATCCTCCAGGAAATAAACCTTTAGGTTCTAAATAAATCTTCAAAAGAAAAATAAAAGCGGATGGTACTATTGACAAATACAAGGTGACTTGTAGTAAAAGGCTTTAAACAAAAGGAAGGCCTTGATTTCTTTGATACATACTCGCCTGTAATGAGGATAATGTTAATTCAGATGTTAATTGCCTTGGCGGCGGTATATGGTCATGAAATCTATCAAATGGATATGAAAATATTATTCCTAAATGAAGAATTGGAGGTAGAAATTTACATGGAACAATCTGAGGATTTTGTGGTTCTAGGTAAAAAAATAAGGTCTGTAAACTTGTTAAGTTACTATATGGACTAAAACAAGAACCTAAACAGTTTCATGTGAAGTTTGACCAAACCATGTTGGAAAACAGGTTTAACATAAACGAATGTGATATATGTGTTTACATTAAAGACACTCCAAATCACAAGGTCATTGTTTGTTTGTATGTGGATGATTTGTTGATCATCAATAGAGATATTTCTGATATAAATGCTACAAAATGAATGCTTGAAATCAACTTTGATATAAAAGACCTTGGAGTTGTGGATGTGATTTTAGGAATAAGAATCTATAGAACTCCATAAGGATTGACATTGTCACAGTCTCATTATATCCAAATGGTACTTGATAAGTTCAAGTATTTGGAATTTGGTATTGCCAAGACTCTATTAGACGTAAGCTTTGCACTTCAAGAGAATGAAGGTGAAAGTGACTCACAGTTGGACTATGCAAAAGTGTTAGAATGTTTGATGTATATCATGAATTGTACACAACCAGACATAGCATGTGCTATTAGTAAGTTGAGTCGGTACACAAGTAATCTCAGTAAAACTCATTGGATGGCAATGAAAATAGTTTTGAGGTATCTTAAATACACTCAAGACTATGTTTTGCATTATATTACATATCCCGCAGTAATTGAAGGATATAGTGATGCAAATTGAATCACCGGATCAAATGAAGTAAAATCAACAAGTGGATATGTATTTACTATAGGTGGAAGACCAGTCTCTTGAAAATCGTCAAAACAGACATATATTGCTTTCTCTATAATGGAATCTGAGGTTATCGCATTGGATAAAGCCGGTGAAAAAGCAGAATAACTCCAAATTTCTTGGAAGATATTTCTTATTGGACCAAACTAGTGGAACCAGTATGTATAAACTGTGATAGCCAAATGAAAATAGGTAGGGCAGAGAGCATGATGTATAATAGTAAATCTCATCATATAAAATAGAGACATAATACCGTTAGAGAACTTCTCTATAGTGGAATTATCACTGTTGACTATGTGAAGTCAAAGGATAATGTGTCGGATCCAGTAACAAAAGACCTATCTAGAGAGGGAGTTGAGAGGACATCCAAGGGATTAATGGGTTTACGGCCTAAGACAAGTCATCATGGCGGTAACTCTACCTAGCAGACTAGAGATCTCAAGAGCTAGGTTCAAGGAGGTCAAACAAAGTTATGTATGATAGGTCCAATATTGTCAATATACCCAACTCATTCTTATGATGTAGACAATGTTTAGTAAATAAGGATAAGACTTATGGTGTGAAGTCTTTTAATGATTATCTAAATTTGACAGATTTGAACAAATAGTTTAATCTATCATATTGAAATGCTTAGAAATCACCTATGTGAGGGTGAAGTGGAAGTCGCTTCAAGGAAAATATTAGTAAAGTCCAATTCTCTAAGCTCTCATGAATTCATGGCTGAACTGAACAAAATTGTGAGAACCATAAATGGTAAAAGACTGGTTATGTGATGTGTGTTGTCTAGGTGTGCATTAAAGCTCGACGGTTCAAAGATATCGAATCTAGCGATAAACCGAGTACGTCCGATGCATGTTCACTACAGAAAGTTCAAAGGAAAACCCACTTTTCCAGATGCAATCAGTCTTTGCTTGATGATCACATACTTGTTCGTAAAGTTTTACAAAGAATAGCCATTTTCCATTTATGTGGGGGATTATTGGGTTCAAGATTAAAAGTGTGAATAGAAAATGGAGGGAATTAAGTGGAGGAAAAATTGAGATGACACTTAAAAAGAAAAGTGTACTAAAAAATAAGGAAAGTCTACTACTTCTCACGCATTGGTGGGAGACTGAAACCTTCATGTGTTTATATTAAAAACACAAACTCCACATGGTAAGTGAGACAAGAACCAAGAGGCACCTTGCGCCGCCATCGTCGTGCTCGCTCGGCTCGGCTTTGGCTTCAGCTTCGAATTTGTCAAATGATCGATGAGATTAATTTTTTTGATAAAGTTTATTTGGTAAATCAAGTGATCCAAGAATCCAATGGAAAAATGCACTAGTTTTTTGTTCCTCCATTAACGTGCATGTATACAGTTCAGAAATAATTGCAGAAATGCGAAGTGTTGCCTCAGAAGGGATACAACCTTTCTAGGAAGTGACACACTATTTCGGGAAAAAGTATGACTATTTGGATGGTTGTGACTGTTCAAAAAAGACACACTGTTCCGAATGGATAGACATGAATATTTAGAAAAGATACACCTTTCGATGAACCATTACCCCCTTTCCGAAAAGGCACTTCATGACTATATAAACTTATATTTTTCCACAGGATTAGCATAAAAATTTTCTGCATTAAAACACTTCTTGTCTTCTTAAAAACTCTGTGTGATCATCTTTTCGAAGAAAACCAGAACGTTTGAGGTACCGCTACTTTTTGGTTATGAAGCCATTTTATCCTGGGAGGAAAATTCCACATCCTCGAGTACTTGAATGGAATTATTTCCTTAAGGACACTTCGTGAATACGAAGGACTTGACTTATTCTGTTTCATCTTATTTCTTAATAATATAACACACTTCTTTTATAGTTCATAGTGAACTTGTGTTGAAGGTGTAGGAAAACTTAATAAGTATTCTTGAAATGTCTTGAACTTGTGTTGAAGTTTACTGAACTAACATACAGATTTCGTGTACCCGAAAAAACAAATTGTGTCATTATCCTGACATTCTTCTGGTTGTTCTAATTTGCTTGATTTCGGGTTGGGTTGAAGTATGGTGAATATGCAATAGTTATATAGATTATACCAGTTAAATTTCTAATTAGGTGGTTATTTTATCTTGTAGTATAAATTCAGATGCCTATGAAGTCTTGCATTTTTTTATTACTACAAAAATTAAAAGAAAAACAGCCTTGTATATTTATCCCTACGATGTGCAAAGGGATCTATGTTGCATAGAGAGTGGTCCTGGAAATTGAACTTGAGAAAAAAAAATTATTCTCTGATCTATAGTGAAGTGTGTTTTTGGAGTCGTAGGTGAAGTAACTTTAGGCTTCAGGGACGCATAGGGATCCTATTAACCTAAATTTGCTGGAGTGGAGTCCAGATGAAGTACTTAATTTGTGTTTTAATGAGTCCTTCCAATGCATGATTTAAGATTAGTTTTCCTTTTTTTTATATATATTTCTGGATTTATAAATTTACGGCTGAGTTTCTATGAACAAACCTTCTCGTCGCCCACTCTAACTTCCTTTTATTTTGAAACTCTCACGTTACTTTTGTGTTCTATGTTTCGCGTTCTTTCCCTATCGAAAGGGTTGATTTAAGGAATTAAGTTAAAAAACGTATAAAACATTAAGGAGAAAATTAAGAATTTATTATCAATCCTTTATTTAAGGAAACAGATGAGGGAAAAAGAAAAATGCAAATATTTAAGGGATATTTTAATTGATATATATATATATATATAAATATATATATATATATATATAATAGAAGTGTTGGTTTCGACCAGCTACTTCATTATTTACTATATTACCCCTAATTGCTTTATAATTTACCATATTATCCCTAATTAATTATTATAAGTCATTTATATATTAGAATTAATAATATTTTTTACTATATTACCCCTAATTAATTATTATAAGTCATTTATATATTAGAATTAATAATATTTAATTAAAAAATAGATATTTATGATGTTTGTTTCAGCTGCTTTAACCATTATTTTACTATATCATTCCTAATTAATTATTATAAGTCATTTATCTATTAAAAAATTAATAATATTTAATTAAAAAAATAGATGACATGTCTGTTGCAGCTTTTTCAACCATAATTTTGCTAAATATCACTCATAATTAATTATTATGAGTCATCTAAGTGTTAAAAATTTAATAATATTTAAAAAAAAAAACATAAAATGATAAATTAACTTTGATGTATTAAATTAAGTTAACCTCCTTCAACCTTGATTTTACCATATCACCCCTAATTAATTATTATAAGTCATTTATGTATTCGACCAGCTGCTTCATTATTTACTATATTACCACTAATTGCTCTGTGAATTATCATATTGACCCTAATTAACTATTATAAGTTATTTATATATTAGAATTAACAATATTTTTTACTATATTATCCCTAATTAATTATTATAAATCATTTATATATTAGAATTAATAATATTTAATTAAAAAATAGATATTTATGATGTTTATTTCAGCTGCTTTAACCGTGTTTTTAATATATTATTCCTAATTAATTATTATAAGTCATTTATGTATTAAAAAATTAATAATATTTAATTAAAAAAATAGATGACATGTCAGCTGCAGCTGCTTCAACCATAATTTTGCTAAATATCGCTCATGATTAATTATTATGAGACCATCTCTTGAGGTAGTGGTATGGTCTGCGTACACTCTACTCTCCCCAAACCCCACTAGGTGGGAATACACTAGGTATGTTGTTGTTGTTGTTGATGTATTAAATTAAGTTGACCTCCTTCAACCGTGATTTTACTGTTATCACCCCTAATTAATTATTGTAAGTCATTTATGTATTAAAAAATTCATAATAATTAATTAAAACATTGGTTTCGACATGGCTGCTTCAAGAGCTGCGTAATGATTTTACTATATCACCCCTAATTAATTATTATAAGTCATTTACGTATTAGCATATTAATAGTATTTAATTAAAATGAGAAAAATACGTGTTTATGACATGTTTGTTATAGATGCTTCAACCATAATTTTACTAAATATCGCTCCTAATTAATAATGATGAGTCATCTAAGTATTAAAAAATTAATAATATTTAATAAAATGATAAAATCGATAAATGATAAATTAACTCTTGATGCTTTAAATTAAGTTGGCGTCCTTCAACCTTTATTTTACTGTATCACTCCTAATTAATTATTGTAGGTCATTTATGTATTAAAAAAATAATAATATTTAATTAAAAAAAATAGACATTTATGACATGTCTATTTCACCTGCTTCAATTGTAATTTTACTAAATACCGCTCTTAATTAATCATCTAAGTATTAAAAAATTAATGATATTTAATAAAAAAGATAAAATAGACATAAAATGATAAGCAGGTAGCAGATCGACATGTTTGTTTGTGTTGCCTACTTAGATACTTCCTTTTATATTTGTTTATTTTACTTTCAATTTTAATCTATTATATATTTGAGACTTATGTAAAAGTATTATAAATCATAATAATTAATAATTTAAAGTAATTA
Organism: Capsicum pubescens; assembly: GCA_030864215.1. Lineage (NCBI taxonomy): Eukaryota > Viridiplantae > Streptophyta > Magnoliopsida > Solanales > Solanaceae > Capsicum > Capsicum pubescens. The sequence continues at coordinate 41,588,830 of CM061543.1, forward strand.
AAAAGACATAAAAAAAAATTTGGTTGACTCTCTAAATTTTATTACTGTCACGTAAATTAGAACAGAAGAAAAAGTACTACAAATCACAATAATTAATAATTTAAAGTATTTTAAAAATAAGTAAAAAATTTAGTTAACTCTCAAAAATTATATCAATACCACATAAATTGAGACATGGGGTAAAACATATATCATTTAAAAATTACATAAAAAGTATTATAAATCACAATAGTTAATCTTGAAAATGTTTTTCGCGCTGCGACCTCAATTCTAACTGTTGTCATATTTGGATATCTAGATCTGATAATATTGTGCATCCATCTATAAGAATTTCTTAACTTAGTAGTGATTCAAAACATTTCAATATCTGTATTTATTAGTTTTTTCCCTTTGAAAAGATGATCCAAGACTTTGTTGTTAATTGAAGTATGTTTTGTTCCAGTTTTTGTATGAAATAATCATATGAATATTAGTTCTACATTTTTTCTATATTTTTTAACAGGTCTCAATCTTATCATCAAACAATTAAAATAGCCCAACTACACGACATATTACACTTTCTTATCATGTGAAAAAACTATCTTATAAAACTTCACTCTTTAGCAAGTACCGTCAAATAGTTATTATTTAAAAATTTATCATTTTAAATCAATGTACATTTATGTTTGTATCTCATCAATATTGAATTTTGGTACTAAAAAATGTCTATAGTGTTGGGCCTGTGCTGACACGGGCCATGCACCTCTAGTATATATATATATATATATTTAAATATATATATATATATATATATTTAAAAATTCACCTCTAATATTTAAAAATATTTTTTTAAAAATTTATATAAAAATATTTTTTAAAAAAACTGCTACAACTTACAATTAAAAACTTAATTAAATAAATATAAAAAAATACAATCACAATTTACAATAAATAATTTAAAAAGTACATACAAAATAATCTTTACATAAAATAATGGTAAATTGACATAATGTAACAATTTATGATCCAATTTGACATCAAATAGCGATATTTAACCTTTCTAGTGAAAATAAATATCACATAAATATTTTCTCTCTTTTTATGAATTGTTCTACAGTATTTATATCATTTTCTAGTGATTTCTTACTTTGTTTTTTATTAAGGTTTCCCCTAGTCATAGATAAAAGTCATTTTACTTTACAGATATCCATATACTTTCTTGAACCAATATTTAGATATTATTTTTCGACCTTCAATGCAAATATAAGGACTAGGATCCCCTCCAGAATGTTTCCTCCCGTTGCCCCCGTACCAGCGTATGAGTATTAGTAGATGAAATCATCTTAATAAGCTATCTATTCTGATTTTCAGTGAGCCCATGCATCTATTATTTCAATGTATTGTCAAACCAAACTGTGCGGATTTAGTGATCTAAGTGTGGGATCAAAATAATTAAAATAAATTAAAAAATAATAAGAAAAATTAGTGTTGCAACATGTCTAATGTGGTGACATGAATTTGGAAGTTGGTGGTGCAACATGATCAAGTTGGAAATTAAATTGGTGTGGCAACATGAAAAGTTTGGGACGTTCATCTATAAATAGATGATTTCTATTTCAGTTTTAGGTACACCAAAATTGAGAGAGCAATAGAGAGTGTTGTAGTGAGTTGTGAGAAATAGTGTGGGAGTAATAGTGTGGGAGTAATACTGTAGTGAGTTGTGAGAAATAAAAGAGTGTTGTTTCGTTTATAAAGAGTAGTAGTCTTTTGACACTGTCAAATTGTAATTACTATTATTGTATTCCTCCATTGGGTATTTTATTTACCCCGTTATAATATTTGGTGTTGTTGTTACTCTCTTGTTGTTGCTATTTTGTGTGGATATTATCCTGTGTGGAAATATTTATTTTTTCCCAATAACGTGGTATCAGAGCCATGGCAAATAATAGTCTATTGTTTTTTCAGTACCCCCGCCTTACAAAAGAAAATTATGAAAAATGGTGCCTACGAATAAAAACCATTCTTGGTTCTCAAGATATTTGGGACATTGTAGACAAAGGGTATACAAAATCTGCCAATGAGGAGACTCTGTCTCAAAATGAAAAAGATTTCTTGATTAAGACAAGGAAGAAAGATCAACAGGCCCTCACTCTCATCCACCAATTTCTGGATGATGGTATGTTTGAGAAGGTGGCTGATGCAACCACCTTGAAGGAAGCTTGGGAGATTTTACAAAATTATCTTTAAGGAGTTGATAAGGTGAAGAAGGTAAAACTTCAAACTCTAAGGGCTGATTTTGAAGTTTTAAAAATGAAAGAATCCAAATTCATTTTGGATTTTTTTTCAAGAGTGATGGGTGTTGTGAATCAACTAAGAAGGTAAGGGAAAGAAGTAGATGATGTGCGTATGGTAGAAAACATCCTTCGCTCTTTAACACCTAAATTTGTTTATGTGGTATGTGTTATTGAGGAGTCTAAGGATTTAGACTCTATGACAGTAGAGCAATTGAGAAGTTCTTTACAAGCCCATGAAGAAAAAATGAAAAGAGAAAAGAAGAGCCATTGGAGAAACTGTAGACACGTAATTTTGTCCTTTTCCAAAAATATTTTAATCATTTTTTTTATTTATTAACCTTACCACACTTTTGTTTAATTGATAATTCTCCCCAAAAAAAGAATTGAAAATAATTAAATACATAGCATCTTTGTCACCTCACTATGCCACCTCAACACCTCACTTTCCATTTTTCATTGGATACATGCAAAAGGCACACGCCATACTCATTTTTCCACACGCCACCCTCATCTTTCCACATGCCACACTAATTTTTCCACATGCCACACACTTACTCCCATAAGCCACCAATTATATGCTTCCACATAGGATAATAAATAAAGAAAAAGAAAAACTAAATAAAAAATATAAAAGAAAAATTCTAATAAGGGAAAAGGGGGAGGCTCATTCTTTCATCATCATCATCTTCTCTACAATAACAACAATCACCAAATCATCTTCCTCACAAGAAGAACAAAAAAAAATGAGGGAGAGAAGAGAGAATCGCACGGGAAAAAAAAATCGAGAGACAAAATGGTATCGTGAACAGTGCCATGAACAGTGTCATGAACAGTGCTATGAAAAGTACCATGAATAGTACGTGAACAATCGTGAACAGTGTCGGTTTTTGGGTTTGATTGGACTTACGGAGCTTCAGTTTTGGGTCTCAAATTTTTCAATACAGAGTTGGAGTTCGTCATTTTTGAGGTACTATTAGGAATTCTATAGTCCGGGCTTTCTTGATTTTATTATCAACGAAATCGATTCTTCAAAGGTCCATCTCTCAACTCTACTTTTTTATTATATCGAAGTTGGTTAATATCGTGATTTTGTGGTGCAGTTTTGAATATTTCGAGCAAAATGTTAATTGTTGTTATGGATATGAATGATTGGTATGCTTAAATGGTTGAATCTTCGTTGGGGTATGTGTTGTTGGTTTCGGATTTTGAAAAGTGATTTGATAGTCGAACTGGTTTAATAATGTGGTTAAAAATGGATTTGGGGGATGAAATTAAGAAATTGATAAAAAAGTTGAATTTAGATTATCTTTGGTTTATTGTTGTTTTGTTTAATTCGTAATGAGAATGAATATTGTTGGAATATGATAAAATTATGATATGTTGAAATGGATAGGAGAATGTTGGTTCGGGTGGGCAAAAATTTAGCAATAAGTTTTCTTGTTGAATGTTTGAATGTGGAATTTGAGTTGAACGGTTTGGTTTTAGTTCTTGCATTTGGAAATGTATTCATTTAATCGGGGAATGACACGCGATCACTTGTATTTATTCATCGGAGAATGCCCCGAAGTATTTTGGATTTGGAGGACATCCGTGATGAAGGCCCGAGGCATCGGGTAGCATGGGAGCGTAGTATAAAATTAGTGTAGGGTAGAATAGGATTTACATTTTCGCATTCTTTTTCTATTTTGGACTGTATAATTGGACTGGACATTGTTTTTGGATTTGTTTGCTTGATTGATCATTTTATTTATGTTTGGTGTGATTTATACATTCATAGTGTCCAAATTAGCCGATATACTCCACCAAGAAACCGTGGTCGAACCACGGGATCGAGAGGTGCCTAACACCTTCCCCTCAGTTAATAGAATTCCTTAGCTGGAATCTCTGTTCACGGATCAGTTTTATAGAGTCAAAACAGTTTTGAAAAAGCATATCCACGAGTGATTTGACACACCTGATTTATGCCAAGTGGCGACTCTGAGTTTTGAAACTAATGAATCATTTTTCGAAACAATTTTCATGTTTTGTCACTTTAATAATAAAATCCTTTCGAAACTTAAAAAATTAATTCTTTTTGGGAGTGAAAAAAAGGGGTGTGACAGCTCTGTCTTATAGGAATCAAAGGGAATGACTCGACTAAAAGGTACGTCTTCTAGGGGTCAAAGGGAATAACTCGACTAAAGGTACATCTTATAGGAATCAAAGGGAATGACTCGACTAAAAGGTACGTCTTATATGAATCAAAGGAAATGACTTAACTAAAAGGTACATCTTATAGGAATCAAAGGAGATGACTCGACTAAAAGGTACGTCTTTAGGGGTCAAAAGGAATGACTCGACTAAAAGGTACATCTTATAGGAATCAAAGGGAATGACTCGACTAAAAGGTATGTTTTATAGGAAACAAAGGAGATAAATCAACTAAAAGGTACGTGTTATAGGAATCAAAGGGAATGACTCAACTAAAAGGTATGTCTTCTAGGAGTGAAGGTTCAATTTAAGAAGTGTATCATCCAACAAATGAAAACTGAAATCCCTGGACAAGAAAGTGTGTCTCCGAGGGATATAAGATGATGAATTTTTACCATGATTTAATTATCAAACCTTTGCAGCAACATTGCTTCCTGCATTTGTAAAAGTGAGAAATTACGGGCCTTGATGTTTAGGATTTGAAATCCTTGATTTGAAGGTAACATGTGTTCCTGTTTCATGCAAAGAAAGGTTGTGAGTTTAAAAACATGGTGGATGGTTTGTGGCTTTGTCTTTCGTGGGAAACGCTCTTGCCATCATCACATTTAATCTTGCTTCCAACCATTATCCTGTGTCATTGACTTGCTGCTTCATTGACCAAACTCAGATTATTAAGAGTGACTTTAAAACAAATACAGTATCTTTGCTTTTCCATGCTCCTCATATAAACCCTTTGAACTTTGGTATTTCCATGAGGTCCCAGACTTGTCTGTTGACAGAACTTTCTATATACCTTATTTTGGCTCACAATCATATCTCTTTCATGTGTTGGCCTTTTGTCTCGCTTTTTGCAATCAAAGAAGCTGGTAGCCGATTTTGAAATCTTTTCTCACTTATTTTGACACGGACTTGACTCAAAGACAAGAAACAAAAAAAAGAATGACAATTTTTATTTGTATAACTGAATCAAGAAAGATAAAATAAAAATAAAGAGAAGAAAGAAAAGACAATGAATGTCACCTTTTGAAATAAAGAAATGAAAAATTCATCTAAAAATGACAGTCAACACTAATGATTATGCCATGCAGTTTGGATTAAGCAACTTGATCTTTTCATCCAAACTTTCTACCCATTGTTGTTGAGCTAATGGCCTTGAAACTGAGTTGCTTTCTTAGGTCAATTGTATTTAAGACCCCATTCGGCTAGTGGTGCCTTGAAGGGTTTTCGCCAACAAGCTTCTCTCATTTTTTTTCCTCAACTCACCATTGTCTTATGGTGTCTGTAAGGGTTTTCCACTAATGAGACTCTCTTATCTTCGTTTCCCTTAACTCACACTCATCTTATGGTGCCCATGAGAGTTTTCACCGATAAGACTCTCTCATTTTTATCTCTCTCAACTTACCATTGTCTTACGGTTCCCGTGAGGGTTTTCACCAATAAGACTCTCATTTTTATTTCTCTCCTAATTTCTTATGTTGAGGAACACAAGTAGTTCCCAACTGCATCATTATATCCCTTGCATGGTTAGCCTTAACATCCTCAAAGATTGATCTGAAGGTCTTTCTTTGGTTGTAACTTGGCTTTTGGATAGGGTTAGAAAGAAAGGATGACATAAGGCCCAATCGACACTTGAAGTGGGGTGGGACTTACAACTTTTGGAATCGACTCAAACAATGAGGATTAACTCATGCCCTAGCTTCTTTTGACTGGATGACTCTAAATTATTTATTTGGTTGGACCGAGGCCGGAGTAGGGCAGCCTACGTATCTCACCCCCCGAAAGAGGAGAATCAGGTCACGCGTAGTTCTGGCAGCTTGTTCTTTTGCTTGATTCTGATTTTGTTTCTTTTGTTGACTTTTTTTCTCTTTGGGACTTTTCTGACTTTATTTTTCTCGACGCTCTTCTTTTTCTCTTTTTTTTTGAAACTTTTCTGACTCTACTGTTTTGCTCGACACCTTTTCTTTTGAGCTTTGTTGACTCTATATTGATTCCAAAAAGGGTGTATGAAAAAAAATTAAAACCAAGGCTCAAATGGGATAAACAAAGGATGACATAATGTTTTGATAACAGAATGAAATGCCTTCGTCATATCAATCTTTGAAAATACAAGTACATAACAAGCAATTTAAAGTTGGAGATGAAGATCATGTGCGACATCTTTTACAACATTAACTTTGACTGAGTCTATGTGTCACTACTTCTTCTGCGCTTTTCTAGCATACAACTCCACTTTTGTTGTACATTACTTTCATTGAATGACTCATGATTTCGTGGAGCTAATTTTCTTTTTGCTCCTCTTGATATAGGATCACGCATCCACTCATTGACCTAATTAAGGCATGCCTTACAATTGATGACCAAGTTATTCTGGTGATTCTCAAAATAATTGCCTTAATTTTGAAAGAAGGTTTCAACATGGTCACCAAATGTCTTAACACGCTACCTATTTCTCACATGCTTTTTCTAACTTTAGCCCTCTGATTCAAAGTTCATGCTAAAATTAGATTTTAAGATCTAGCGAAGAATTCCGCCAGTATGTCATATCACTAAAGGCAACATAAAATGTACTATGTAACGAAAACAAACAAATAACATATATTTAAACACAAAGGAAAAAGGGACACTCTATTTAGTTGAAATAAAAGAGAAAAGGTTTGACCATAAACGACAAAAAGGAACAAATCAAGATAGATCCCGAACTACCACCCTGAAATAATTTGGATAACAGAAAAGAAAACAAAAAAAACTACCAGACCTCTTCCTAGTAGGGAGAGGGGTGAATTCTTAATTGGTCATCCTGATATATCAGCCACTGATTTGCATATTAGCATGACTAGAGCTTCCACTACTGTCAGACATATTTCCTTCAACAAATAAGTTCTGGATCCCCATGTTTAACTCATTTCCTCCCACATATTGTGCAGTACTGCATGCTGGTGAAAAACTCTGTGGGATGGTTGAGGGGCCAATGTTTTGAACCACAATCAATTTATCTTGAATCATCTTTTCTATTTCTCTTTTCAAAGTATGACAATCTTCAATACTATGACCCTGAACATCAGAATGATATGCACACCATACATTAGGATTAAAATTTCTTGAATGTGGGTCAGGTATATAACCAAGGAGAGGAGTAATCATGCCTCTATGTCTCAATCTCTGGAACAAACTGGCATAGGACTCCCCAATAGGAGTGAAATTATCCTTTTCCTTCCTCCTCTTTGCAAAATCTGGCCTCAGATGAAACTTGAATTTAGAGGTTCCTTGGTAAATTTGTGGGGGACGAGGACGATGTTGAGGGACAGGTGCATGCCAATGTAAATAAGAAGACGGATGGGTACATAATTGTGCATTGTTCAAAGGACATTGAGGAAGTGGAATGGAACTCCTTGGATTTTGAAAATAGGAACCTTGTTGCAGATGAATAAGTGGATTTGATGTGTAAGATTGGGATTGAGGCTGGCAGTATTGGTGAGTTGGACCTCTCAAACTCTGTTTTGGCCCAGTCACGACAACAGATGCGTTTTCCTTCTTCTTTCCTTCAGTTTCCCTTGAATGATTGCAATATCATCCCAAATGTTTCACAGAATCATTCTGTCCACCAAGCTCCTCAAATTTTGATGTCTCAAAGCTTGGAGGAAGGTTAACACTTGAAAACATGCCCCAGTTTTTATATGAAACATCTTCATAGACCACAAGTACCAAGGAACTTTTCATATCATTTTCTACACTCTTAACTTTCCCAACCATTTTCTCTAGGTCTTCTAGCATGCTAGGCTTCTTAGTAAGAAATTTTGGCAGTCCACTTAACTTAACTGTAGGCTCAAGAGTATAAAAATGATCATCACGAGTATTGAACATGGATTCACTAGTGGACTAGGAAAGCACAATCATTGGATTGAGAGCCAAAATGGAAGCATTAGTAGAAGGTTAAGCAACAAAAGTACAAACGGTATGTGGTGATGTGAATGTGGTAGACTTATACTGAGTAGCTAAAGAAAGAGTGGTGGAAGTATTGAGGTGCATTTGACGTGAAATAGATTCTGAGGCATGCTGTGGTGTATCAACCATAGTAGGAAACTAACTTTGCAATTTTGGTGGAAGACTCAAGGTATTTGCACGGTAAAAAGTAGGGAACTGAGGTGGAGGCAGCCCACTGGCCCAAGCTCGGTACATTTCCATCATTTGTTGTCTCAGTCTCAAATTCTCTTCCTTTAAACTCTCAATTTCCTGACTCTTTGTTTCATCCATGATGCTACTCTCTATATCCTTGTTGGACACAACTAACCCTTCTTTGAATTTGGTATAATATGGAGGACCATCCAGGAAGCCATAAACCAACCACCTTAAACTAACTGAACAAGAGGCAAAAAATATGTTAGAGTTCAACAATTTTTCTTCAAAACCTTTTTTTCTTTTAGAAAAGATCACCGAAACCAAGAAGGGCGCCTACGTATCTCACCCCCGAAAGAGGAGAATCGGGTGTGCGTAGTTCGTGAAGTCTTACCAAAATGGCCAAATAAACTCTTTTTCTTTTTCTTTTTCTTTTCCTTGAACTTTTAAGAAGAAAAGAAAAATGATAAATTGTCAAAAGAATAGATGAAAATCTTTTTCAATGTTTTAGCTTTAATAACCTATACAAAATGAAACCTATGATTACCAAAGAAACTCTTTTTTGGGTTTTCAATTTTAAATTTCATATGAAAATGAAACTTGAACCTATAAAAGGAAAATCTTTTTTGTGGTTTTCTTTTAAAGATGTATGTGAAACACCTACTCTAAGTGAAGAGTGAAGAATTTTTTTTTTTGAATTTTTTAAATAAGATCCCCGAACCAACAATAGGCTGCCTACGTATCTCACTCCCGAGAGAGGAGAACCAGGGGTGCGTAGTTCGTCCAGATAGGACAATTAAGGATTAAATAACCGACTGAACCCTAACTTGAGAGACACAACCACAAACTGAAGATGCAAAACAATAAAATCTTTTTGAGTTTTTAGTTTGACACTTCACATAAGACTGACACCAACAACTATGAAAGAAAAATCTTTTTGGTATTTTCATTATATGAAATGTACAAAACTTCTACAATTTTTTTAAATTTTTCTTTTATGAAAACTCCTATGAATGAAAAATCTTTTTTAAAATTTTTCGAATTATGAATGATTACTAAAGAAACAAAAGAAAAATCTTTTTGATGCTTTTTTTGTATTTTGAGAAGATGGTGCAAATGGTGAAAATTTTTTTTTTTGAATTTTTTTTTGGAGAAAATAAATGCAAAAGGTAAAAGAAAAAAACTATTTTTTTTTAATTTTTGGATTGTGAAGAACAAAAGTCATAAAAAACTCTAAAAAAAACTACGAAACCCTTTTTCGATTCGTCTTTTTCTCTTTTTTTTTTTTAATTTTCCATTGCCTACACGCTTTACTTCTAACACATACTTTTCCCGAATCAGTCCATCAAATGACCACGTTACCCTCAAAGATGCAACATTTAGCACATAGGGATGCTGTAGAGGTGAGTCTCCTACAAAGGACCAAATGGGCCCCGCTAGGTCTCAATATGATGCACATAAGTATGAACTAAAGGCTGACCTACGCTGGGGTTCACTAACAAGGATGTTCGGGGGAGTGTATGGTCGATAGTGGCTGTTTTGGCCGTCCACCTACTCCATACCAGCCGATGGCTCCCCCTCCTAAAATAAGGGTGACTCAACTATAGGTCGTGTACACAGTGTGTACTGCAAAACTTGTTGCAGAAAGAATTGACTCAGGTTATACACAGGATGTCAGTTATAAAGAGGTAACACATAAGAGAAAAACTGTAAACAAAGAGCACGTAGGCACTCAACAATGATAAAATAAACAACAAACGATAACACAAATAATGTTTACATACCCATAATGTCAAACTAAGCCGATACAACTCCAAAAAATAAGCTCGAATTCTGAAAAGGTTTTCCAGCAGAGTCGCCAGAGCTGTCACACCCCTTTTTTTCACTCCCAAAAAGAATTAATTTTTTTAGTTTCGAAAGAGTTTTATTATTAAAGTGACAAAAGATGAAAATTGTTTCGAAAAAGGATTCATTAGTTTCAAAACTCAGAGTCGCCACTTGGCATAAATCAGGTGTGCCAAGTCACCCGTGGATATCCTTTTTCAAAACGGTTTTGACTCTATAAAACTGATCTGCGAACAGAGATTCCAGCTAAGGAATTCTGTTAACAGAGGGAAAGGTGTTAGGCACGCCTTAATCCCGTGGTTCGACCACGGTCGCTTGGTGGAGTATATCGGTTAATTTGGACACTATGAATGTATAAACCACACCAAACATAAATAAAACGATCAATCAAGCAAACAAATCCAAAAACAATGTCCAGTCCAATTATACAGTCCAAAATAGAAAAACAATGTGAAAATGTAAATCCTATTGTACCCTACACTAATTTTATACTACGCTCCCATACTACCCGATGCCTTGAGCCTTCATCACGGACATCCTCCAAATACAAAATACTTCGGGGCATTCCCTGATGAATAAATACAAGTGATCGCGGGGCATTCCCCGATTAAATGAATACATTTCCAAATGCAAGAACTAAAACCAAACCGTTCAACTCAAATTCCACATTCAAACATTCAACAAGAAAATTTATTCCTAAATTCTTGCCTACCCGAACCAACATTCGCCTATCCATTTCAACATATCATAATTTTATCACATTCCAACAATATTCATGCTCATTATGAATTAAACAAAACAACAATAAACCAAAGCTAATCTAAATTCAACTTTTTTATCAATTGCTCAATTTCATCCCCCAAATCCATTTTTAACCATATTATTAAACTAGTTTTACTATCAAATCACTTTTCAAAATCCAAAACCAACAACACATACATTAACGAAGATTCAAACATTTAAGCATACCAATCATTCATATCCACAACAATAATTAACATTTTGCTCGAAATATTTAAAACCGCACCACAAAATAACGATATTAACCATCTTCGATATAATTAAAAAGTAGGGTTGAGAGATGGACCTTTGAAGAATCGATTTCATTGATAATAAAATGAAGATAGCCCGGACTATAGAATTCCTAATAGGACCTTAACAATGACGAACTCCAACTCCGTATTGAAAAATTTGAGACCCAAAACTAAAGCTCTAAAAATCCAATTGAACCCGAAAACCAACACTGTTCATAGTACTGTTCACAGCACTGTTCAAGACACTGTTCACAGCACTGTTCACGACACTGTTTCTCTCTTGAGTTTTTTCTCTCCCGCGTTATTCTCTCTTCTCTCCCTCAGTTTTTTTGTTCTTCTTGTGAGAAAGATGATTTGGTGATTGTTGTTATTGTGGAGAAGATGATGATGATGAAATAATGAGCCTCCCCCTTTTCCCCTTTTAGAATTTTCCTTTTATATTTTTTATTTGATTTTTATTTTTCTTTATTTATTATCCTATGTGGAAGCATATAATTGGTGGCTTGTGGGAATAAGTGTCTGGCATGTGGAAAAGTTAGTGTGGCATGTGGAAAGATGAGGGTGGCGTATGAAAAAATGAGTATGGCGTGTGCCTTTTGCATGTATCCGATGAAAAATGGAAAGTGAGGTGTTGAGGTGACATAGTGAGGTGACAAAGATGCTATGTATTTAATTATTTTCAATTCTTTTTTTGGGGAGAAATTATCAATTAAACAAAAGTATGGTAAGGTGAATAAAATAAAAATTAAAATTAAAATTAAAATTAAAATTAAAAAAATAAAATAAAAATGATTAAAATATTTTTGGGAAAGGATAAAATTACGTGTCTACAACAACTTCTTAAAACTCAGGCATCCTTCAAAGATATTGGAGGTGAAAAAAGTTACAGAGGAAATGGAAAATGGCGAGGCCATGGCTTCCGTGGAGGTCATGGAAAAGGAAGGAGTTATATCAACAAATTCAACAATGAAGATAAAAACCACTTAACATTTAGAGGCCATGGTCGTGGACAACGGGGAGGAAGAGGACGTGGATCTTATCAAGGTACCAATGAAATGAGGTATGACAAATCTAAAATTGAGTGCTACAACTGTCATAAATTTGGACATTACTTTTGGGAATGTCGTAGTAATGTTGAAGAAAAAGCTAACCTTGTTGACAACAACAAAGAAGAAGATGAGTCAACATTATTAATGGAAAGATGATTATAGTTCATGGTATCTTGATAATGGAACAAGTAATCATATGTGTGGATACGAAGACAAGTTTATGGAAATCAAGAAGACGATGAGAGATAATGTGTCTTTGGAAGATACCCCAGTGATTCAAATTGAAGGAATAGGTACGATTTTGATATCTTGTAAAAATGGTGATCACAAATTGATCAATGAGATTTACTATGTTCCAAAACTAAAAAATAATATTTTGATTTTGACCCAACTTCTTGAATAAGGATATGATATTCATACGAAAAAAATATACATCTTTGGCTTAGGGATTCAAGTAATAATTTAATTGCCAAAGTGCATATGGAAAAAAATAGATTATTTTCTTTGAATCTCAAGACCATTAATACAAAATATTTGAAGGCTAATGTACAAGATGAGTCGTGGTGTTGGCACATGCGATTTGAACATTTGAACTTTGAAGCTCTCAAATCAATGGGAGACAAGAACATGGTTGATGTAATTTCATCAATCAATCTTCCCAATCAGTTGTGTGAAGCTTGTCTTTTGGAAAACATGCAAGGAGGATTTTCCGAAGGAAACCATGTCAAGAGCAACTAATCCACTTCATCTTGTTCACACCGATATGTGTGGTCGAACCGATTCACCTTTTTTTGGTAAAAGTAAATACTTCTTACTCTTTATTGATGATTTCAGTAGAAAGACTAGTGTATATTTCTTGAAGAATAAATCAGAAGCTTTGTTGCCTTTAAAAATTTCAAAGAACTTGTAGAAAATGAGAGCGTCTATAAAACAAAAGCCTTAAGGTCTGATAGAGGAGGTAAATTCACTTTAAAAGAATTTAATGACTTATGTCAGTCTCATGGAATTCGTTTCCCTCTAACGGTACCTTAATCGCCCCAACAAAATGGAGTTGTAGAAAGAAAAAATAGAATAATTCTTAATATGGAAAGATGTTTGTTGAAAGCTAAAAATATGCCAAAAGAATTTTTGGCCGAGGCTGTTTCATGTGCAGTTTATTTAAGCAACAAGTATCCAACAAGAAATGTGAAAGATCAAACAACTCAAGAAGCATGGTGATATGAGTGCGATCACATAGATGGACTCATGTGGGTGTGTATTGAAGTTGACCAAGTGTGTGTGCAAGAGAAGTGTAATTAAGGGCCCAAATACACACCAAAATAGCCCGCTACATACACTAGAGGGGAGGCCCATTCTTGAAGGGCCCTTTTGGTCATTTTAACTTCTAATTCTATTGTAATATATAAGAAACATTTCTAGGGTTTCATTGGCAGATTTTGTATGTTGTAAGTCTTGTAATACACAAGGAACATCAAGTCCTCTCTCCGTTGAGGCACCCAAACCCAAAATTGTAACTAGGTACATCAAAAAGGTGGATTCTCTTTTATTGTTTGCATTTTCTTGGAAACATTGATTCTTGGGAGATGGATTCCGATCTTGTGTCTTTGTAAGAGATAGGTTTATTGTTGTGTGTAGTCTTAAGGGTCCAAGATTGTCCATTCTTGGGTTCTTAAGATTATACCTTCATGTGGTCTATCTATCTATCCTTTTACTTTTCTTGTAATTGTGTTTGGTGTTTATGTTGTAACCTTGTGTTCTTGTTGTTATTGTTAACTCCGAATCTTGTTCCTTTGTGTTCATCTTGTTCTTCACATATTGTTTCTGTTGTAGTGTATAAATACACCATTATATCTTGTATTTTTGTGTTTTTTTGTTGGCCGAAACTAGTTCCAAAAGGGCTCATGAATTTCTTCTAATTTGTGGACTGTTTTTGGACTGATTTTGGTGTTCTGTTGTTTTTCGGATATCATTTGGTATCATAGCGAAGGCTGGTCGTGTTCTCACACTACCAATCTTGGTCTCTCTTAGTTGGAAAAAAAAACTGACTGAAAACTAAAATTTCCAGAAAATAGTAATTTGTCCACTTGTGTGTTCTTGGCCGAAAATTATGTCTTGTTGTGTCTTGGACGAGATTTGTGTCTTGTAAACTTAGATATAAGAGTCATTTTTGTGTGTTATATTGTTAGTAGTGTTATCTTCTTCATCCCTAACACTAAAGGAGTCTAAATCTAAGTTTGAGCTTTAAAGGCTGATGTTGTTGTTGTGAATCCAAAGTGTGGCTAATTGTTGTTGGTTCAAGTTTTGAACGTGTATTGTGGGAATTTTGTTGTGGATTTTAATCTCGAAAAGGTGGTGGTGTTTTTTTTTTGGAGGGTCCAACTTGAACCTTAGAACTTCAAGACTCAAAGTTTGTGTTCTTAGTGTTCTTCACCATCTCTATATGTTGTTGAAGAAAAGGTGGTTGTTGATCTTTTAAGTTGAAGGAAAAGGGTGAAGAATTGTTAGTCTTAAAATACCTCCAACCACCAAAGACTTTATCAACCCTTTTCCAACAACTTTCCATGATACAAGGGTCCATGTTTTAAGGAGGAGTACAAGAAAGTCAAAGTCTTGAAACTTGAATTGAAAAAGAGCTCCAAGGATTTTTATCTCCCTCCCTAACCAATTAAAAATTACAATGGGACCAAGACTTGAAATTGAAATATAAAATTGAGAAACCCCAACCAATACGTGACTGCCACATCATCATTTTTACTATTCATGTAACACTTTTGGCTCAAATTTTAGATTTCTTAGTTTCACTTTATTGTTTCTTTAGTTTCGTTTGTTGATTCCATTACTAACTTACAAGCTAGTACTAGATTTTAAGTTAGTTTTGAAACCGTTCTTTGTGTATACGTTCCTTTGTGTGTCTTATTCGTTTGACTCATTGTGATACTTGGTCCACCTCTCAATGCCTCATGGAGTACAAGCGAGGTTACGACACTTGTGAGATCAAAGTGTGAAAAATCCAAGATATAAAACAATAGAGAGGGAGTGTGAGGACCATTCTTGTACAACTAACTTGTTTGTTGTTTTGTAGGTAACTTTTGGCCCTAATGGAAACCATTTTGGCCCTCCTTGATTCTTTGTACCAAGACCTTGCTAGGGTAAATATGGGTCTTGAAAACATTCACTCGGATGTGGTAACTATGAGTGAGAGGTTGGATCAAATGGAGAGACGAAGGCACTCTTGTTCTTTTACGCTTGAAACTTTACCTACAAAAGCCAATCGTCCAAGTTCACCACAAAATGCCATAAGCCAAGATACAAATTACCCATAAAATTGAGAACAAGGTAGAACCCTTCCCCCGCTAGTTGATCAAGTCCAACAAGAAGGACTTGTAATACAATTTTCTCCCATCCAACCTCCACAACCGAAGCTCCACATTACCAAAACAGTCCACTTTACCAAATCAATCCTCTCAATCGAAACTCCGTTTTACCAAAGCCTACACATCCAAGAAGAGGAACATGGTACAGAGGGACATAAAGGATATGGAGTCTACGACAATACTTATATGATGGAGGGAGACTTGATTCGGATAAGATTGAAGCCAAAAATCAAGATGGAGAGAAAGGCGAGGTTCAAAATGAAGATGTTAGCCTCGAATTGTGTTTGTGTTGCTCTCGGGTCCACCTTGTTGGTGGACTGATTCTTGATTCGTTTTTGATACGTTCCAAATTTTATTGAACTCTAGGGTTCTTCATGTTTTGCAGACTGTTTTGAGTGATTGCTTATGAAGTGACCAATTGAACGAGGTGAAACCGTGAATTTATGGGCAAATTCCTCTCAAGATGGAGAGGATGATACGAGTGCGATAATGTATATGGACTCATGTGGGTGTGTATTGAAGTTGTCCAAGTGTGTGTACAAGAGAAGTGTAATTAAGGGCCCAAATACACACCAAAACAGCCCGCTACATACACTAGAGGGGAGGCCCATTCTTGAAGGGTCCTTTTGGTCATTTTAACTTCTAATTCTATTGTAATATATAAGAAACATTTCTAGGGTTTCATTGGCAGATTTTGTATGTTGTAAGTCTTTTAATACACAAGGAACATCAAGTCCTCTCTCCGTTGAGGCACCCAAACACGAAATTGTAACTAGTTACATCAAAAAGGTGGATTCTCTTTTGTTGTTTGCATTTGCTTGGAAATATTAATTCTTGGGAGGTGGATTCTGATCTTGTGTCTTTGTAAGAGATAGGTTTATTGTTGTGTGTAGTGTTAAGGGTCCAAGATTGTCCATTCTTGGGTTCTTAAGATTATACCTTCATGTGGTCTATCTATCTATCTATCCTTTTACTT
The DNA here is from genome assembly GCA_030864215.1 of Capsicum pubescens. Lineage (NCBI taxonomy): Eukaryota > Viridiplantae > Streptophyta > Magnoliopsida > Solanales > Solanaceae > Capsicum > Capsicum pubescens. The sequence goes on from CM061543.1 coordinate 41,605,684, forward strand.
TTCTTGTAATTGTGTTTGGTGCTTGTGTTGTAACCTTGTGTTCTTGTTGTTATTATTAACTCCGAATCTTGTGCCTTTGTGTTCATCTTTTTCTTCACATATTGTTTCTGTTTTGGTGTATAAATATACCATTATATCTTGTATTTTGTGTTTTTGTTGTTGGCCGAAACTAGTTCCAAAAGGGATCATGGATTTCTTCTAATTTGTGGACTGTTTTTGGATTGATTTTAGTGTTCCGTTGTTTGTCTGGTATCACATGGAGCGGAAGAAATCCAAGTTTCAAGAACTTGAGAATTTTTGGGAGCATAGCCTATGCTTATGTTCCATATCAAGGGAGAGCTAAACTTGAAGATCGAAGAGTCAGTTATATCTTTATTAGCTATGCCACTAGTTCAAAAGGCTACAAGTTATACAATCCAAGCGGCAACAAAGTGATGGTCAGTCATGATGTTGAATTTGATGAAGAAGCATCATGGAATTGGGAAGGCCAGGAGGCTCAGAAAGAAATAACGTATGATTTTCTTCCATACTTTAGAGATGAAGAAGAGCAAGATACCATGGCACCTGCACAGGATATAACCCTACCAGCAAATGTTGCATTTTCTTTTTTTCAAGATCAGAGTTCAAGTAAAAGGCTACAAAGGATGAAGAGCATCCAAGAACTCTATGATGACAAAGAAAAAGTTACTAATTTTAATTTTTTGTGTTGTCTCTATGCTGACAATGAACTAATGAATTTTGATGAAGCTATTACAGACAAAAGGTGGAGACAATCCATGGAGAAAGAAATTTAGTCGATAAAAAAGAACAACACTTGGGAGTTAACAACTCTTCCTAAAGATCATCAAGCAATTGGATTCAAATGGGTATACAAGGCAAAGAAGAATGCTCATGAAAAGGTAGAGAGATACAAGGCAAGACTCATAGCTAAAGGCTACAAGCAAAGACATGGCATTAACTATGAAGAAGTCTATGCACCTGTTGCTCGCAAGGAGACGATACGTCTGCTGATCTCTTTGGCGGCACAAATAAAGTGGAAAATTCATAAACTAAATGTCAAGTCCTGGAATGAAAAAGAAAAATCAAAATTAAGGAAAAGATTTGTGCGATCAAATAATTAAAATAAATTAAAAAATAACTAGAAAAATTAGTGTAGCAACATGTCTAATGTGGTGACATGAATTTGGAAGTTGGTGTTGCAACATGATCAAGTTAGAAATTGGTGTCGCAACATGAAAATTTTGGGACGTTCATCTATAAATAGATGATTTCTATTTTTGTTTTAGGTACACCAAAATTGAGAGAGCAATAGAGAGAAAAGAGAGTAATCCACAAAAATTCTATAGTCTGTGAGATAATAGTGTGGGATTAATATTTTAGTGAGTTGCGAGAAATAAAAGAGTGTTGTTTTGTTTATAAAGAGTAGTAGTCTTTTGACACTGCCAAGTTGTAATCAGTATTATTGTATTACTCTATTGGGTATTTTATTTACCACATTATAATTTTGGTGTCGTTGTTACTTTCTTGTTATTGCTCTTTTGTGTGGATATTATCCTGGGTGGAAATATTTATTTTCCCAATACTAATAATATGGAGGTGGAGAAGAATAGATTATTTGTGCACATTCTAGGATGGAACCACTATGGTTTTGTTCATACTAAAGAGGAACTTGTTTCTAAAAAATCTGGGTCAGGGGATGTGTTCTGAAATGAACCATGGCATGTGGTATATAGAGTTTGCAATGATGGGAATAATAGTTTTGGGTTTGGTACTTGCTTTAGTAGGAAGAGTGAAGACGAGGGAGGCTTTGTGTGTCTGTATTGATTAAGAGAGGTAGTTGATTGGACCAGTGAGATTTAACAAGTGACTCGTGTCAAAAGTCAACAAGGTTATTGGAGCAGCAGGTGGAAACAGATACTGGAGGGGATCCTAATCACAACTATTTTCGTTGTCCCAACTTATGTAAAGGTGTTTAACTGGTCCCGATGAATGAAAGAAATACTTTTGAAACTTATTGTCCGAAATAAGCGGTTGATATTTGTTTGGCTATAAATCTGCTATTTAAGGGTAAAATGAAAAGTTTGAAGCTAAATTATTACTAAAGACAGAAAGGTGTCTTCTTCGATCCCAACTAAAAAATGAAAGAGGCACAAACAAATGGGTTCAATGTGAGTAGATGAATATTTATAAGTTACCTGAGTTATAAAACATAAAGAGGTAGAACAATGAGTGAATAATAAGTGAGATGTAACAGAAGTTATCAAAGAAAAAGGCCACATGCATTCTTACACAATTAAACATGGAAGAGGAGTCATCAAAAGACCATTTTTACCACAATGAAACGTGAGAGGTAAAGATCAAAAGATACTCCAGTATGTAGCATTTCAATGCACTTCAACATGCAATATTTCAATAGCAAATTTAATATTAAAATGCTTTAAAAACCCAATAATTTATATAAAAAAAAAACAATCATTCAACTAGAACAAAACTTGAAAATAGTCAAGTAGGAGAAATAGAACATTGTCCCAAATTTTCTAATACTACTTTATTGAGAATCACTCAGGAATTTATGGGCTGATCATCATGCGCTTTTTCAGAGCTTTTCAATTGATATTGCTGCAAAATTTCCGAGAGATGTTAGAAGAAGAAAAAAGAGTTAGATCATAAATATATTTAATTATCATATGAACTACAGAGTCATTTTTAATGAAAAATATTTTTGATGATTAATGAACGAAAATAGTCTTTTGAAATAATTTGAATTAAAGATTGAAAATAATGTTATTTCATTGACTTGGCACTACAAAAATATAGAAATTATCAATGATTAATTAAATTTTATCATTAAACAAAGTCCATCTCTAATCCTTTTAATTACTGTGTTTTGATAAGGCTTTCCAAAACTAAAGGTTGAATAATGTCGAAATATTTATTGGTGAAAGTACTATAAGATTAATTTTCTCTTTTGCTATAGATATAAAATTTTAAAATTAAATAGTTGTAGAAAGAATAACTTCTCAGTCAAGTGTTTGATAAAATATAGTTTCAACCAAAACATTTTGTAAAATAAAAATTTGAGAAAATAACTTTTATAACATAATTTCTTTTTGCAGAATAACTGCAGTAAATACATTCAAAAGTTACATAATTTGTCACTTCAATTATTGTAAAGACGTACCCAGAGATGACTTGCAATTTGCATCCTTATAAGACCAGGCAAATTCATCATTTCTAGAATATCCTTTGGGTAACATTCTACATGGTCAACAAGTAGAAATAATTATAAATTTTAGATATTCATGTTGCTCTTTAGAAATAAATTGTAAAAATTTAATTAATATTAAAATAAACTTACTTGGGGCTTTGAACTGAAGGTGACAAAAGAGTTTTAAAATGAGGTGTGGGTGACACAAGTCTTAATAATTGAGGGTAGATGACAATTAATATATTAAGGATTAAGAAAGTAAGAGAAGTTTGAAAATAACCCACAAGTTTTTTAATTTATACTTTGATCCAATGTAAAACCTAATATAACTAGAAATGCAGGGGGAAATACACATTTCTCTCTCTCCTCATTTATTGGAGTTTTCTCTCTCTTCCCAATTTTTGTTATTCATTGTTGTTGTTGCTTTATTCATCATCTTCTTCATTATCATCATCTTGTTCTTCATTATCATCTCTTCTTCTTCATCATCATCATCTTCTTGTTGTTGAACATTGTTGTTATTACCGCTACTGTTGCTACTTGTTCAAATTTTTTTAGGTCAAATTTTATTCGTATATCACTTGAGAATTATTTATTAGGTGATTTTAGTAAGTAAAATTATAATTTTTAGTTGAATTTCTCATCTGGGTGTATCTGCTACTGATGTTTTTTCAACAATGGATAAAACATGTAATGTGAATCCAACAGATGAGTAATCTGTTGCACAGATGAGTAATTTGTTGCACAGATGAGTAATCTGTTACAACATATATGACTAATCTATTGCAACAGATGAGTAATCTTTTGCAACATATATGACTAATTTGTTGCAACAGATGAGTAATCTGTTACAACATATATACTAATCTGTTGCAACAGATTACTCATCTGTTGCAACAGATTACTCATCTGTTGCAACAGATTACTCATCTGTTGGATTCATATTATAGCGTTGTAACATGAATCCAACATATGGGTCATCTGTTGCAACATATTAGTCATATGTTGCAACAGATTACTCACTTGTTGCAACAAATGACTCATATATTGGATTAATGTTGTAGGTTCTATCCATTGTAGTAGTAGAAAATATACCAAATAAAAAATTTAACAAAAATCATAATTATACTTACAAAATCACCTATGCAGTAATGTCCAAGTGATATACAAAGAGAATTTGACCTAGAAAACTTCCAAAAATTTTAACAGGGGCACAACGAATAAGTGAAACACATGAAAAATTTCATGAAACAGGTAAAGAAGACAAAAATAGTATATCATACATCAAATGCAAAAGGATCAAGAGGACAAACGTTTGAGTTCTCCTAAAAACATTTAAGTTCCCTGATATTTTAATTGCTTTCTAATGGATGACCCATCTGTAATAATAGATTTTCTATCTGTTTGATATTTTTCAACAGATGAATCATCTCTTGCGACATGTTAGTTATATGTTGATTCAAATTAAATAATTATTAGTAATAACTAAATTGATTTACCTAAAATTAAAGACAAGTCTTTAAGAAAATAGGAAAAATATTTGAGTTCTCCTAAAAATGTTTGAGTTCCCTAGTATTTTAATTATCTACCAATAAATGACCTATTTGTTGCAACAAGTTAGTCATCTGTTGCAACAAACGCTTATAACAGGTTAGTCATTTTTTGATTCAAATTAAGCAATTATTAATAATAATTAAATTGATTTAATTAAAATTAAATACAAGACATTAGACAAGGGGAAAAACGTTTGAGTTCTCCTAAAAAATGTTTGAGCTTTAGTATTTTAAATTATTTTTCAACACATATTTTGTCTATTTAATAATTTCCAACAAATGATTCATATGTTTCAACAACTTAGTCATCTATTGCAATAAATATCTATATCTGTTTGATAATTTTCAATAGATGAATTAGTTATTGGAACAAGTGAGTCATCTGTTGCAACAAATATCTATACCTGTTTGGTCATTTTCAACAGGTGTTTTTATTTATTTGGTTATTTCCAACAGATTACTCATCTATTGTAACATGTTAGTCATCTATTGATTCAAATTAAATCATTATTAGTAATAACTAAATTGATTACAAAAATAAAATATGAATTAATAAGTTCAGTTACAGTTTCAATTAATCTCATAGTAATTACACGATCAACTAAGTATGTTCGTCCTGAGTAGAGTGATCAATTGACCAATTTTATTTGAAATGATTCAAACTAAGTTATCATTAGAAATAACTATATTGATTTAACTAAAATTAAAGATGAATTAGTAAGTTCAATTACGATTTCAATTAATCTCATAGTAATTACATAATCAATTAAGTGTTTCCTACTAAGTTGAATGATTAATTGACCAATTTTATTTGAAATAATTCAAATTAAATCATTATTAGAAATAACTATATTGATTTAACTAATATTAAAGATGAATTAGTAAGTTCAATTATGATTTCAATTAATGTCATAGTAATTACATGATCAATTAAGTGTTTCACCCTTGGCAGAATAATTAATTGACCAATTTTATTTGAAATGATTCAAATTAAGCCATTATTAGTAATAACTATATTGATTACACTAAAATTAAACATGAATTGATGAGTTCACTTACAATTTCAATTAATCTCATAGTAATTACATGATTAACTAAGTGTATTCGTCCCTAGTAGAGTGATCAATCAACCAATTTTATTTGAAATGATTCAAATTAAGTTATTACAAGTAATAACTAAATTGATTTAACTAAAATTAAAGATAAACTTATAATTTCAAGAGAAAATGGTCTGTTACCCCTCAACCTTTAGTTGAAATCTCAACTACACACTCAACCTTTTAATGTGACCTATTACCCCCCCCCCGAACTTATTTTTACCGAATTTATTACCCCCCAGTTGCTGACGTGTCACTGGACGTGACTACACGCGCCCATAGGCACGTCAGTTGACTTTTTTTCTCTTTAAAATCATTATATTTTTATTACCACGTCATTATTTTTAATAATTATTATTTTTTCTTAATAAATATTGTCTTCTTCTTCTATTCTTCTTCTTCAATGGCTTCTTCTTCTCTTTCTTCTTCTTTTTTATCTCCTTCTTCTTCTTCTTCTTCTTCTTCTTCTTCTTATTCAATGCCTTCAATGGTGCAGCTTCAATGGTGAAATGCCGATGAACAGTGACGGCGCCAGAAAATTCAAAATTCCATCGACTCTTTTTTTGATGAATTTCACGTAATTCGATTCAACTTTTTGATTCAACACGTTGATTCAACATTCGATTCAGCTTCACGTAATCAATGGCATTCGACTTTTTTGATTCAACATTCTCACATAATTTGAGTTCTTAGATGTCATTGAAGAAGAAGAAGAAATGCCATTAATGAGTTCTCACTTGAACTAAGAACTTTGATTCAAAAAACTTGAAAAAAACTAAGAACTTGAATTCTTGAATGAGGAGAAGAGGAAGATGATAAATTAATCTTGAATGCCATTGATTATTTCTTGGATGCTATTGAAGAAGAAATGCCATTGAACCCGAATTAACTTGAAAAAATTTAAGAACTTGAATTCTTGAATGAGGAGATGCTGAAGATGATAAATTAATCTTCAATGTCATTGATAAGTTCTTGGATGCTATTGATGAAGAAATTCCATTGATGGATTCTTGGATACAATTGAAGAAGAAGAAGAAGAAGAAGAAGAAGAAGAAGAAGAACTGAAAAAGAAGAAATGAAGAAGAAGAATTGGAGAAGAAGAAAGAAAAATAATAATTTACATTGATGGGTTCTTGGGTGCCATTGAAGAAGAAGAAGAATTGGAGAAGAAGAAGAAGAATTGAAGAAGAAGAAATAAAGAAGAAGAATTGAAGAAGAAGAAGAAAGAAAAATAATAATTGAAAAATAATAGTGTTAAATTTTTTAATTTTTTTAGAGTAAAAAAATAAAAAATGACGTGGCAATGACGTGGCATGACGTGGCGGCGCGTGAATCACACCATATTTGCAATGATTGATTGTCAGTTTTGGGGGGCTTAATAATTCCACTTTAAAATAGTTCAGGGAGATAATAATTCCAATTTAAACTAGTTCAGGGGGTAATAGGTCACCTTTAAAGGTTGAGTGTGTAGTTGGGATTTGAGGTAAAGGTTGGGGGGTAACAGACCTTTTTCTCTAATTTCAATCAATCTCATAGTAATTAAATGATCAACTAAGTGTATTCGTCATGAGTCGAGTGATCAATTGACCAATTTTATTTGAAATGAAACAAATTAGGCCATTATTCGTTATAACTAAATTGATAGAACTAAAATTAAAGATGAATTGATAAGTTCACTTACATTTCAATTAATCTCATTGTAATTACATGATCAATTATGTGTAATCGTCTCGAGGAGAGTGATCAATCGACCAATTTTATTTGAAATTATTCAAATTAAGTCATTATTAGTAATAACTAAATTGATTTTAACTAAACTAAAGATGAATTGATAAGTCCACTTACAATTTCAATTAATGTATTCTTCCTTAATAGAATTGATAAATTGATAAATTTTATTTGAAATTATTCAAATTAAGCAATTATTAGTAATAACTAAATTGATTTAACTAAAATTAAAGACAAGACCTTAGACAAGGGGACAAACATTTGAGTTCTCTTAAAAACATCTGAGCTTTAGTATTTTAAATTATTTTCCAACATATATCCTATATGTTTGATAATTTTCAACTGAAGAGTCATATATTGCAACAACTTAGTCATCAGTTGCAACAGATGTCTATATTTGTTTGATAATTTTTCAATAGATGAGTCATTTATTGCAACAGGTTAGTCATCTATTGCGACATGAGTCTATATTTGTTTGGTCATTTTCAACAGATGCCTTTATCTGTTTGGTCATTCAAAATAGATGTCTTTATCTGTTTGGTCATTTTCATCAGATTACTCATCTTTTGCAACATGTTATTCATCTATTGATTCATATTAAGCCATTAAATTAGTAATAAATAAATTGATTTAACTAGAATTAAACCTAAATTAATAAGTTCAATTACAGTTTCAATTAATCTCATGGTAATTACGTGATCAACTAATTGTGTTCGTCCTGAGTAGAGTGATCAATTGACCAATTTAATTTGAAATATTTCAAATGAAGCCATAATTAGAAATAACTATATTGATTTAACTAAAATTAAAGATGAATTAGTAAGTTCACTTAAAATTTCAATTAATTTTATAGTAATTACATGATCAACTAAGTGTTTAGTCTTAAGTAGAATGACCAATTAACCAATTTTAGTTGAAGTAATTAAAATTAAGAAATTATTAGTAATAATTAAATTGATTTAACTAAAATTAAATATGAATTGATAATGTTAATTACGATTTCAATTAATCTCATAGTAATTACATGATCATCTAAGTATATTCGTCTTGAGCAAAGTGTGAATTGATCAATTTTATTTGAAATGATTCAAATTAAGATATTATTAGTAATAACTATATTTATTTAATTAAAATTAAAGATGAATCGATAAGTTCAATTACGATTTCAATTATTCTCATATTAATTACACGATCATCTTAGTGTGTTAGTTCTGAGTATAGTGATCAATTGATTAATTTTATTTGAAATGATTCAAATTAAGCCATTATTAGTATTAGCTAAATTGATTTAATAATTAAAATTTCAATTAATCTCATGGTAATTACATGATAATTTAAGTGTATAACCTATTGCAACAGATTTAACCTGTTACAACAAATGAGTCATCTGTTGAAAATTATCAAACAGATATACACACATGTTGCAACAGACTGGTCATCTATTGTAACAAATGTCTTTATCTATTGGTCATTTCCAACAGATGACCAATCTATTGCAACATATGACTTTATCTGTTTGTCATTTCCAACAAATCACTAATTTGTTGCGATAGATGACTAATTTGTTGCAACAAATATCTTTATCTGTTTGGTCATTTTCAACAGATTACTCATCTTTTGAAACATGTTAGTTATCTATTGATTCATATTAAACCATTATATTAGTAATAACTAAATTGATTTAACTTGAATTAAACATGAATTAATAAGTTCAATTACAGTTTCAATTAATTTCATTGTAATTACATGATAAACTAAGTTTGTTCGTACTGAGTAGAGTGATCAATTGACCAATTTTATTTGAAATGATTCAAACCAAGCCATAATTAGAAGTAACTATATTGATTTAACTAAAATTAAAGATGAATTAGTAAGTTCACTTACAATTTCAATTAATTTTATAGTAATTACATAATCAACTAAGTGTTTAGTCCCGATACAAGACAACCTAAGAACACAAGAAAACAAACACCAAAACAGTCCACTAGTTCAAGGAACTATGGACCTCTTTTGGTGACCCCTCTCGGATTCAAGAACACCATGTAATGAGGTGTTTAACACCTAATTTCCAATAGTAAACCAAACTATATTATGAAAATATAAATAAAGAACAACAGTGTTACAACCAGAATAACCAAACGGCTTGAACAACAACAACACAAACTACAAGATTAGGACAAGAAACAAAAATAGATAGTTAGGCAAGTGTTGATGTAGTCTTAACATCCCAAGAGAATTTTCCACTCTTGGAACCTTTAAAACTTCATACAACAAACACATAATTCTTACAATGACACAGGAGGGGCATCCACCTCTCAAAGCACCAAAGTCTCAAGCTTTGCAACACACAAGAGAATCCACCCTTATGCTATGCCCTAATTTCAGTTTTGAGAACTCTCTCTCACAAGAGTAGTTTCTTTAATATCAAGCATAAACTAAGAAAATAAACCCTACAAGGTACTATTTATACAACATTACAAATAATAGAGAAATGACAAAAGAGCCCTTTTAGTGACTAGTCATTAAAAATACTCAAAAGTGTTATGATCATGATCATACTTGTATCAAGTCCTGAGTAGAATGATCAATTGACCAATTTTATTTGAAATAATTAAAATTAAGCAATTATTAGTAATAAAGAAATTGATTTAACTAAAATTAAAGATGAATTGATAATTTTAATTACGATTCAATTAATCTCATAGTAATTACATGATCATCTACGTATATTCGTCTTGAGTAAAGTGTTAATTGATCAATTTTATTTGAAATGATTCAAATTAAGAAATTATTACTAATAACTACATTGAATTAACTAAAATTAAAGATGAATTGATAAGTTCAATTACGATTTAAATTATTCTCATATTAATTACACGATCATCTTAGTGTGTTTATTCTGAGTAGAGTGATCAATTGACTAATTTTATTTAAAATGATTCAAATTAAGTCATTATTAGTAATAACTAAATTGATTTAATAATTATAATTTTAATTAATCTCATAGTAATCATATGATCATTTAAGTGTATAACCTATTGCAATAGATTTAACCTGTTGCAACAGATGAGTCATCTATTGAAAATTATCAAACAGATATACGTATATGTTGCAACAGATTGGTCATCTGTTGTAACAAATGTCTTTATCTATTGGTCATTTCCAAAAAATAACCAATCTGTTGCAACATATGACTTTATTTGTTTGTCATTTTCAACAAATTACTAATCTATTGCAACAAATGACTAATCTATTGCAACATATGTCTTTATATGTTTGGTTATTTTCAACATATTACTAATTTGTTGAGACAGACGATCAATCTATTGCAATAGATGTCTTTATCTACTTGGTCATTTCCAATAGATTACTCATCTGTTGCAACAGATGAGTCATCTGTTATCAATCTATCTTTAATTTTGTCGTAATAGTAAATAATCTTGTGTTATTATTTAATTTTAGTCTATGACCTTTCTCTCAACCAAACACATTTTTTCTTGTAATTGATTCTTTCCACTCCCGAATGCTCAAAAATCTATACCTCACAACATCTTAAAAAAATAGGCAGAATGAGAAAAAATAAGAATAAACTTAGTCAATCAAATATAGATTTTCTCATTCATTACATAAAAAATATTTACAACATTAGGTAGATCTAATAAAATAAACTACATATGATAAAAAAAATATATAACTTAATTATTATTATTATTATTGTCAATCGAAAATCCATTGGGCAGCAGACCCTTCAGCCTTCGAATCCCACGAAGCACCCTTGCTCTTGCGGCGCACAACTGTCACTCGAGTTCATGAACCAGCCTTTCAAGTTCCTACACGGTGTCAAGTAGAATCGCCATGTACCAAATCAGATTAGTCATATCTAGAACATGCATGAACAAATAACGTAAAACACTAAACCACATATACTACCAACTGGTAGTTTAACAAAAAAAAATGTGAAACTTGACTAGAAAATAGATTCATGTTAATAATTTTCATATTAAAACAAGAAAATAAAACATACCTTAACGGACGAACAAGAAATTTATTTTTGAAAGAGAAGTGATTGAAGATATAATGACGGTTTTATGTAAGACAAGATGCAAGAGATAGAGCTGAGGAGACCTATTTATAAAAGATTGAATGAGTGAGTAGTGAAGTATGTTAGGCAAAAAATCACGACCGTTCACCTCTTTTTTAATAATTATATCTCTTAATTAAATCAAACTTGGTGATTTTTCGATTATTTAAATTAAAAAATAGATTTAAATACAAAAAGTCATAACTTTTCAGCTTTTTGGTATTTTAGTTATTTAAATTAAATAGCTACAAATTTGTGTTTATCGTATATTTTTTATATTATTTATTTATGAATTATTTTTTTAATTAAATGATCGAAAATCATGACCCTTGAGTTCTTCCAACAAATGATCTATTTGTTGCAACATATGGTCCATCTGTTACTACAGATGACCCTTCTATTGCAACATATGACTCATCTGTTGGAGTAATTGATTCATTTTTGCAACATATGTTTCATCGGTTGCAAGCAATTATTTATTTGTTGCAACATATTGTTCATTTGTTGAAAAAATAAATAAATAGCAAGATTTATTCAATAGAAACAATAACAAATCATCATTTATCAATACACCATTTTTACCATGAGATTAATTGAAATCGTAATTACTTATTCATATTTAATTTTAGTTAAATTAATATAGTTATTTCTAATGATGGCTTAGTTAGAATCATTTCAAATAAAATTGGTCAATTGATCACTCAACTCAGGACGAACATACTTAGCTGATCGAGTAATTACCATGAGATTAATTGAAACTGTAATTGAACTTATTAATTCATATTTTATTTTAGTTAAATCAATTTAGTTATTGCTAATAATTACTTAATTTGAATCCATAGATGACTAACATATTGTAATAGATAAGTAATCTGTTGGAAAAGACCAAACAGTTAAAGACATCTATTGAAAATGACCAAATAGATATAGACATCTGTTGCAATAGATGACTAACCTATTGCAATAACTAACTCATCTATTGAAAATTATCAAACAAATATAGACATCTGTTGCAACAGATGACTAAATTATTGCAAAATATGACTCATCTATTGAAAATTATTAAATAGACAAGATATATGTTGAAAAATAATTTAAAATACTAAAACTCAAATGTTTTTTGGAGAACTCAAACATTTGTCCCCTTTTTCAAGGTCTTGTATTAAGGACTTTTCATCAATTTTAATTAAATTAATTTAGTTATTATTGATAATTGATTAATTTGAATCAACAAATTACTAACCTGTTATAAACATCTGTTGCAACAGATGACTAACTTGTTTCAACAAATAGGTAATCTATTGAAAAATAATTAAAATACTACGGAACTCAAATATTTTTAGGAGAACTCAAATGTTTGTTCCATTGTCTGAGAGACATCTTTAATTTTAGCTAAATCAATTTAATTATTATTAATAATTACTTAATTTGAATCAACAGATGACTAACATGTTGCATCAGATGATTCATCTGTTGGAAATTATCAAACAGATAGAAAATATGTTGTAACAGATGGGTCAAATATTAGAAAGCAATTAAAATACTAGGGAACTTAAACGTTTTTAGGAGAACTCAATCGTTTTCCCCTTGATCCTTTTGCATTTGATGTATGATATATTATCTTTGTTTTCTTTACCTGTTTCATGAATTTTTTCATTTTTTTTACTTATTCGTTGTGCCCCTGTAGAAATTTTTTAGGTCAAATTTTGTTCGTATATCCCTTAGACATTACTTCATAGGTGATTTTATAAGTAAAATTATGATTTTTGATGAATGTCTTATTTGGTGTATCTGCTATTGCTACAATGGATAGAACCTACAACATGAAGTCAACATATGAGTCATCTGTTGCAATAAGTGAGTAATCTGTTGCAACATATGACTAATATGTTGCAACAGATGACCCATATGTTGGATTCATGTTACAACACTATAATACGAATCCAACAAATGAGCAATCTGTTGCAACATATGATGCATCTGTTGCAACAGATTACCCACATGTTGTTGCAGCATAAGACTCATCTGTTCCAACAGATTAGTCATATATGTTGCAACAGATTACTCATCTGTTGCAAGAGATTAGTCATATATGTTGCAGCAGATTACTAATCTGTGCAGCAAATTAGTCATATATGTTGCAACAGATTACTAATCTACGCAATAGATTAGTCATATATATGGCAAAAGATTACTAATCTGCACAACATATTAGTCATATATGTTGCAACAAATTACTTATCTGTTGGATTCATATTACATTTTTTATTCATTGTTGAAAAAACAACAATAGTAGATACATCCAGATGAGAAATTCAACTAAAAAATAACAAACATAAAAAAAATAACAAACACCAAAAAATCAAGTTCCTCATTTTTGTCAAAACTAAAAAGCCCTAATTTTTTACCTTTGAAAATCAAAAAGAAACAATGAAGAACTCGAAGTTGTTGTCGCCGGAGAATGTTGTCACGTCGACTGACGGTTGAAAGTAAAAAAGAAATGGGCAAGAACTCAAAACTATTTGTCGCCAGAGGTTGAAGTTGCATAAGATTGAAGGAAAAAATTTGGAAAGTTGTTGGTTGGGAGAAGTTAGAGAGAGAAACTATCGAGAGAAAGAGAGAAAAGAGATTGATTTGCAGAGAGAGGGAAGTTTTGTGGGTGTGGGTTGATTTGTATTTTTGAAAAAATTAAAAAGTTTGAAAAATATTAATCAAGTCCACAATTAATCTAATCAAGTTTCTTAATTATGTTTGACCCTTTAAATTGGTCAATGTCACCAATCCTTCATTCAAGACTTAAAAGTTACCTTTCCTTCAAATTTCTCAACTTACTTCCTTTACCAAGTTGTTGTAAACTTTTTATGAATTTGGCATGAAGATCCACAATCCACTTTATGTTGTCCTTTTGCTTAACATCCTTGTTATTTTTGAGGTAGAGATGAGCTCCATCTTTCATAGCTTGCTTTTCTAAGAGCTCATTGTGTTAATCACATACAACTGTACATTTATTTTAAGAAGATATCAATTAAAATTGAATTATATCATATTTCATATGAATAGTTAACTTCACACATATTTATGAAATTTGCTTAATTATAAAAATAACGTTACTAAACATACTAAAAATAGGAGTTAGCTATGGATAGATAATGTCGCTAAACAATAAAAATTTCATTACTAATTCTATTTAACCAAACCATGGATTACAAATTCTTTTAGCTCCAAACTATTTAACGATATATATTGATGAATTTTAGAGAATTCTTTTTATAGTGTATTTATAATTTATTTATGCACAATAGATATCATAAGTGAAAGAGTAGGGAAAAGAAATACTTAGAGAGGGGAATTATATCCAAAGCCACATCTCGAGCCAAAAGTTTAAAAGAATCTAGGTTCAGCGAGTGGACATTTATTATTATCACATCATTTTTTGTAGTTTCTTCCGAGAGCATTGACATTGTTGTCGAAGATGTATCAATCATGATAACAGTATCAATACATTTTCAGTAAAATAAATTATAAGAAAAATTACTATGAAGATTTATTTCTCATATGCAAATTCGATATTAATTTTCAAGGTTTATTGCCACTCTTTAATTTATGTGATTGCACATATTAATAAAAACTTATATTATAATCAATATGTAAAATTTTATACATATTTTCATAAAAAAACATAATTAACGGTTTAATTTGAATGAATAATAGAATCTATTATATAGAATAGGAAAAGCATAGTGATGAAACACTAAAGTATCATAAAATTTCAAGTTTAAAAATTATTTAAAACAAAAAAATTGAAAAAAGGCCAATTCAAATTGAATTCAACAAAGTGAATTCAAATTCAAATTAAAATATCCTATTATAATGAAATCATACTTCCACAATATTTGATTATTTATGAACTTAAACATGAATATGAATTTTTAATAATAATTGTTATTATGTATAACATTATTGTATTGATTAAAATGTCATGTTTATAATATTAAATTAAAATATAAAATCAAAATATTCAAAATTAAAATAAAACAAAACTAACAATATCTCTTCCTTTATTGTGTATGTGTATTACTTTTTTTTTTAATTTTCTATTCGGTGTTTCGCGTCCACATTGGAGCCGGATTAATCCTGATTGTGTGCATAAGGTCGATTCGGAGGAAGCACTCCCTATCAAAAAAAATTGATACCCAGGAATCAAACTCAAGACCTCTGATTAAGAAAGGAATAGCCCACATCCACTGCACCACATTCTTTAGTGGTGGTATTACTTACATTCATCAAAGGGTCAACTTATCTATTCATTCTAGACTATCTAATAGTGCATATTTCAATAAAATTGGATATAATTATTTGTACTAAAGGCAAAATATTAAATAAAAATTAATGAAACTATTAGAGTTTATTTAAATTTTAATATATAAGGAAGGAAAAAAATAAAGTCAAAACATTATAGAAGTAAAGTGCGCGAGATGTCAAAATGATAAAATAATATGTTAAATTATAGAGGAAGAAAAAACTACTCGAAATTAAGAGGGAAATGCCAATTAAAAAGAAAATTATTTTTCAAGAAAATCATATTTTCATGCTTTTATTTTCTACGTCTAATATAAGAGTAAAAAAGAAAACTAAATCGCAATCAATAGTAATAATAATCAAATCGGTATTTCTCTTGTTCTTTCTCTTCCCGCTCTATTTCTTAATCTTGTATCTCCTCTACCATCCAAAAAATGTTTCTAGAATGGTAGATAGATTGTAAAAATTCAAAAGATCTGCACTTTCAAAAATTATTCTTAAGAGATTTAATTTATTTTTTCCTCCAATTCTATATCACTTTGACCTATTTGAAAAAATTATTTATTCTTGCCCTTTTCTACAAAAGATCAAGGTAAAGCAATTTTAAGCTAATTAAATAATTAATAAAATGGTGTCCCTTCAAGGAGATTTGATAAAATTAAAACGATACAAATTTTAAGATAAAACTATTGTCCTCCTCTGAAAAGTCATATACTCTCTATGGGGAAAGCTAATTAAGTGGCATGCTTATAGTAAGGATAAAAAATAAAGAATCTAATTCAATTCCTTATAAACACATAAAACTCATTTAAACTAGTTATTTAACATAAACAAACATAGAAATGATGTTATGACAACTAGGAAAAGAGAAATTCAAAATTTATAAGATAAAAATAAAATTTTAAAAGAAATCAATGTTAAAATCGCAAATGAGAAAATTATCAACATATCAATTAAATCTCTTTTAGAAAGAAAATCACATATAATTTATTTATATCAAAGAATCAAAGATTATAAGTTCAATATAGATTATTTGAGATGTTACCTTTATAGTCCTTACACTTTAGCAAATCAATAATCTCGATAGCAATATTATTGATCTGATTAATTTGCATCACACGAACTTCATCTATCATTCCGAAATAAGCAGTTGCCGTTGGATTATCATTATCAGAGCCGTCTGCGATGAAATTATATTGATAATATGCGGTAACCCTAATGAGCAGAGGGAGGATTAATCTATTGAGACTGAGAATTAACCTGGTACGTCCATCAAATAGACGATGGACGAACAAGATCTATTCTTTATTAAATATTAATTATAGACTTTATATTAATTAAGCCACAAATAAGAAAAGGGAAAAAAATTAAAATATACCCTAAATATATCAAAAGACATTGGTTACCAAAAGATATCAACCACCCTTTAAAAAAAAACCTCAAAAGAGAAAAGTACAGACAAAATGGGCTAGACCTTACCTTACCATTCTTAATGAGGTAACAAAACCTCGACTAATCAACAAACATGTAAAAAATAAAAACTAGAGAGAACTAGATATTCTAGGATCATCATAGAGTTTATGTTACACTCTATGATGATATTACAAAGAAGGATACTTAAGTAATGAAAAAATATAAAAATGAATGAGAAGTTTGAGTTATCAATCACGAACTCCTTTTTACAAATGTATGAACTATAAAGGAATGTTGACCCATCTAAAGTACACTGATATATTCGATCCTTGCCTTCTTCTTCGAACCTATTCAAAATCACTTGAAAATTCATCACTTCTTGAATTTGTTAGGTCTTTTTAAAAGTTGTTGACACTGTTGCATGATTTTTCTTTGCCAATGGTTCCTTGGAACAAACTCCTCTCTCACCTTATCATCCCAACTTCAATTTCTATCATGATATATTTTGATTTTTCTCTTTCTTGGTTGTCCAAGAGAGATATCAACATCCCTAGATGCATTTGGAAAACATATATCCAACATGTCTTCATCCCCACTTTCCTCAAATATGTCATCTGTTTGGAGGTTTTCAAAACTCTTTGGAGACAATGTATCACTTTCCACCAATTGTTTGGCAGTATGAATTAGAGAAAGAGAATTTAATACACCACTTGAAGTTTTCTTGCAACTTGATGAATAATTACGAATTGCAGACTTATTTGGGACAAAACTTGAAGCTTGAGCACTAAGTTTGCTGCCAATATTATCCTCCTAATGTTCATATTCTTTGTTTACCAATTTGCTCATCAATGAAATTCAGTATCTTCTTGTTGCTCCATATGAATAGACGATGTAAATTGTTGCGTAGATTCACCATGTTGCTGCCCAAAATCAAGTTGTTGATTTTTCGTTAATACTTTATCCATCTCTGAATTTGATACAAACATTGTAGGATTATTTGGATTAATTTTATGACCAACTTTATATGAGAGAAGATCAAAAGGATTTGGAAGAGAAATGTCCTATGGGGAAGAAGCTAATTCCTTGCTAGCTGCACATTAATGCGAGCAGGGAGAGCCAATTCAAATGACTAAATATTTTTTATGTGCCATCACGGTCTAGTCCTTGCCAATACTATTATCCACACCCTTGATTTTGTTTGTTGATTCATCATCGGTATCATGCTTTTTACTGATGAAATAATCAAACTGAGTAGAATTAGAAGGAAACCGCAAATTATCAACTTCTTAATTTTTATCCAACGATTTCTTAGCGATATTCAAGCATGAATACTACCCAAAATTTTCACTGCTCGCCACAACATCATGAATATGGTGCATATCTGATCGTGATGTCTCACCGGTCATCAAATTTGGAGGTATTAAAGATGTATTATGATCTTGTTCATCAATGTGTTGTTCAAAAATTAAGTTCCTCTCTTGTATCCCATATTTAGTTTGCGATGAAGAGAGTTCATGCAATTTTAATCATCCCTAAGTCTAACATATTCCCTTCAAAATGCTTTCTACATAGTGCCTTTGGTTCTTCTCCAGTTAATTAAGTAACCCATATAGTCAACATCTTTATAGCCCACAAGAGTGAATTTGCTTTCCTTTGGATACCATAGTCTCAAGTCATTGATTCCCATGAGATATCTCAAAATTCTTTTGACAACACCAATTCTTATGAACTACAAACAAAATTACCAGCAGCTTGTCTTGGTGCTATTGATGAATCAATTACTTGATTTGTTGTTCCCCTTGTCAATATGCCCTCATTCTGTATAATAGTTGAACCAGGTAGTACAACATGTTTTTGTGCATGCTCATCAGTTTCATTGTCATCCTCTTACCTTCTCTTCTTCTTCCATTAGTCCCCAAAGATTCATACGAACCAGGTCCAAACACTGGATCATTTTTTTTGTTAAAGAGGATCTCCCTTGCTTCCCCCTTATATGAACACTACAAATCTGAAAATCTTTCAATGGCTTTTGTTTTAGTTCTCCCAATTTTATCAACTCTAGTAATGATGCTCTTTTTTTCATCTCCAAAAGATCCATTCCCCTTTTAAATATGGTGAGTGAAGGAAATTTTATTTGCTTTCAGTCTTATGCCTTGAGAAAGATTTATCCATGTTCAAATTTTTCTTGCCTCCTTTCACTCTCACCTACAAGCTTGGGTCTTTTCTTATGAGAAAAAGGATGTATGAGGTTCCTTCTAGTCCATCGAGGCATCAAGTTATGTGATCTGTTTCTCTGACCAGATTTGACCTTTTTGTTAACTTGTGCTAACATGGAATTAGATTTTTTTGCTAGGCTTATGCTTCTTGATTTGCTTTTTGCTACAACTAGACATTCAGTGGTTGGATGCCCCTGATTACCACAAATACAACATAGATCTTTAATTGCATTGGAACTTTTATAAAAGCCCAACCCAGCCTTTTCATTGTGAGTTCTTTGACCTAACTTATGAAAAATTCTTGAAGAATGTGTCCATCTATTAGCTCTTTCAAGATCACGTTTCAATTTAGAAACTTCTTGACTCAGTTGACTAACCTTTTTTTTTTCACAAAAGTATTCATGTTTAATCTTAGTCAATTCTCACTCAATTTTTTCTTGTTCCTCACTTTTAACCTTTTCCCTTTTTCAGAAAGAGTCAGTTTCAAGATTTTAAATTTTAGAATCAGATTTGAAGAATCACGTTAACCAACCTGTTCCTTAAGAGTGTAGTTTTCCTTTTCAACAGTATTCTTACAAGCTTCTAGATTAATAAGATTAAACTTGAGACTTTCAAGATTGTTGAATAACTCATCCCTATCAGAAGTTAATTTTTCGAAATCATCAATTAGAGCACTCATTAAGGAAACAAGTTTCTTTTTAGAAAATAAATGCAACTTCTCTTTGAGTTCAAGAATACTTACCTCAGAGGTTCCATTATCTTCTTCCATGTCTGAATCTCCAATGTCCATGAGAGTAGTTTCATCATTTTCTTCATCATCTGATTCATCACTTTCAAATGCCCTCTTTAGAATAGGTCTTCAAATTACCAACTAACTCATCAAGGGACATTTTAGTGAGATCCTTAGTTTCTCTTATGGTTGTAACTTTGACATCCCACTTAGACTTTGGTAGGACTCTCAAGATCTTCTCTACCTGTTCCTCATTAGATAAAACCTTTCCTAAAGATAATAACTCATTTCCCAATAAAGTTAACCTAGTTATCATTTCTTTTAGTGTCTCATTTTTCTCCATTTTAAAAGACTCATATTCAGTGAAAAGTAATGCAATTTTAAATTTTCTCACTTTTCTAGTGCCTTCATGTGCATTCACCAATTCATCCCAGATTTGTTTACCAATATTGCAATTAGACACTCTATTGTACTTGGTTGGACCAAGACCACAAACAAGAATATTTTTGGGTTTTGCATTCTTATTAAGTGCAACAAGATCTTTCGAGGTGAATTCACTCCTTACCTTTTTCATTTGTTTTTCATCCACTATCTTTATGGGAATTGTTGGTCCATCAGTAATTCTATCCCATAATTCATAATCTACACTTTGAAGAAATGTTTCCATCCTTACTTTCCACCAAAAAAGTGAGAACCATCAAAGAGTGGAGGTCTAATAGTGGATTGACCTTCACTATTACCAGTAGGTGGTGCGGAATTCATCATAGTGATCTTTGTCTTAGGTGTTAACCCTTTTTAATACAACCTTTCTCTGATACCACTTGTTAGAGTACGTACCCTACTGATTAGTGACTTTAACGTAAGAGTTGCCTATGGATGGAATGTGTTGCCTGATGTGTTCCAAGAAAGTAGTAAAACAGGAAGTAAAGAACACAATGATTTTTACGTGAAAAACACCAGACTCACAAAGGTGTAAAAAACCAAGAACTGTACCCCTATAGGATTTAACCCCAACTTCACGAAATAACTCTGAGCCTTAACAACAACTGATTACAAAACTCTTGTAACCAACAACTAGGAATTATAAACTCTAATTCCTATACCTCAATAACTAAAATTATAAACTTTAATTCCTATAACTCAATAATTGGATTATAAACTCTAATTCCTATAACTCAACAATCACCCTTGACCGTTGAACTCACTTCGAGTTATCCCAAACTTGAAGTTGCATCAGCTCAATATTGTTCCTAAGCAATCAATCTAGGAAAGCAATAAATTATAACTCAATAAGAAAAATACATTTAAACTAACTCATGAACTGTAAAGCTTAATCCTGTGAAACAAGTTCGTCAACTTGATCCTTTGTACTGGTAGCACTTGAATCTTCAGTTAGAATTCTCTCAATTATGAACTTTCTCAGTTTGATCATATTTAGCCTTTTCTCACTCTGTAAGTAGGCAAGTTACTCTGACTAATACATCTTCTATTTAAGCACAACTCTCCAAAAAGTCATTCTTTATTTCAAACTCCTCCTTTAATCAGAACTCTGATTGCATAGAGTTTTACTTCAAGTGAGACTCTTTCTTCAATTTCAACTCTTGTCTCCTTAGTGTTGTAGTCAAACTCTAACTCTTTAAATCATCTTATCTTCAAGTATTTTATTTAACCACAACTTATTTAATTTCTCACGTGATCAGTAACTTCAGTACATCAGAATTAGGCTCGCTCATTCATTCCCAACTTTAAGCGAACTTTGTCTGCATCTTTCAGCGAAAACTGAAACCTGTATTTTTATGCTTGGACCATCTCATGTAACATGTTCCATTCATGTGTTAGTCATCAAAAAATTTATGAAAGAGTCCATCAACTAGTATGTTTCCTATCTTGCGTAGACTTCTTCAATCTGCAGAATCATTCTCCTTCTACACATAAGACTCTTCAGAATATGCTCAGAAGTGAAACTTTTTCTTTCCATGGGACTCCTTTTCCAACTCAACTTTCTTTCCCTTATTATCAAGTGTTTGAATCACATTCAACTTCTTCAAAATAGCACATGTTTATTACCTTGAGTTTATCAGAATTAACCACTCATCTGGTTCTTGATTTCTTCCAACCTTGTCTTTAATCATTGATGATTTTTCTACAAATTTCAGCTACATGAGATAGTGTGTCTGTGAACCAGGTTGACTGACATGTTTCATATCACTTTGTTAGTTTGTCAACCATCAAAACTACATCGTACCCAACAATTGTAATGGACCTCAACATCTGGACGGGAACTTGCCAACAAGTTTGGTTGTTGGTTATTTCCATGAGGTCTTAGATCACCATCTTCCTATCCTCTCTTCTCATTTAAAAATTCTCTCAAATTTCCTTGAAATTTTTTTCTAGTAGCTTCTTCTTCGCAACCTTTGCCACCTGCATTCTGGATAGTATCTAGTTTATTTTTCAATGTCAAACAACATGTACCTTCATTAATTCCTTGGTGTTTGCAAAAATTACAATACAAGGTTAGATTATTAGAAACAATTTCCTGAAAATTCTCTAAAAGCTTACCAGTTTTATTGCCCGGTCAAATATTGAAATGTTATTCGCTTTAGAAGTTTTTCCAGTAGGTCTAGGATCACCTTAACCCTGGCGGTGCTTGGTATGGACTTAACTTTTCTTGGTTTTTCTATATTTATTGGTTTTTTCGATTGTTGTTGCTATAGACAATAATGACCTCTTGGCAAATAGATTTGGAGCCAAGTTCGGCAAAGAAATTTACACTGCCGCCTTAGTTGTTTCTTATTTGTGGTTAAAATCGATAGACCATGGGAATATCCTATATTGGTGCTCATTTCCATTGTAATAAAAATATTTCACTGATCTTGCAAATGCAGTCACATAATCATCATATTGATCGCACTTTCGCAAGAGTTGTCGTGGTGCCAATGAACCAATAAGACAATGACCCTTGATTCCAAGATGTTTCGATAGCAATGTTCTTAGGTCCTTCAAATCTGGTGCACCTGAAGAGAGTTTAATCACAATTGCTCGATGCAACCCTTCCTTGTTAGCAAACGCTTCTCTTTTCTCTATTGTAAATTTGAGTGTAGGTTCACCATGAATATATTCAATTGGATTTAGTTGAGTTCTCGTCATATTTTGGGCAGCTTGTCTTGGATTTAGTAATCTAGAATATGATGTTTGTGGATTAAAAGTAGGATTTGGTTCTCCCACAACCGTAGACCGGGGAGAGATAGACGTGGCCATGGCTTCCCTAAGTTTGTATCAAAGTTGGTTGGAGAGAGGAGAAAGAGAGAGAGGGAGAGAGAGTCGCTTACCTAAAATTGTTATTAACCATCCCTAATTTTTCTCTTATATGATTTTTTTTCTCATTTCAAATGAAACTATTGACTATTCAAAATAAAAACGTTTCAATATTTTTAATGATTTTCAATATATATTTCAATATTCATTTTTTAAAATTTTAAGAATAATTTATGTATAGTTCATATACAAATTACTTAGAATTTTTCTCAGAACTTTTGTGTATGAAGTCTGGATAAAATCAATATGAAATATCAATATTCCGTTCAAGGCTTACTTGTACATATTTTAGTATATGAAATGTGTATAAAATATGGTACATATAATTAGCTTACATTTTTTTTATTTGTTACGTGTTTAAAATCTATTTATAAATTTATGTATCTTTAATTTTTCTTCGTTTATACATGTTTGTATGTAAGAAATTTATATACAAATTGATGTGAATCATGAATACGAGATTGTTCACTGAATTCGCTAATACATTAAAAAATCATGAATATAGATAAACATGTTTTATGTATGGATTGTGTCTAAAATATGCAAAAATTTCACTAATTTAGGTGTACTTTATTTTTTGGATTATGAATTTTGTATAAAAACTGATGTATCTTTCGACGTTGTTAGTTGCTTAGCAAGTTGTATTATTCGTTAATAAATACACATAGAAAGGTATAAAATATGATTTTCATAAAACTTCAGATATTGATTTTGAATCAACTGTGCATGAAAAGTTATTCATTGAATTTGTTATTTTCTACAAAAAGAATTTAAACATGAATGAAAATATGAAATTCATGTTGACTAATGTATAAAATTTGATTCACCGGATAAAATTTATTGAAAAAAAATAAGTATTAGTGTATAAAAAAATTAAGGATAAAATGTGGATTTCAACAATCTGATAGAAGTTTATGCGATGAAAGCAATTTAAAATAATTATTAATATCAAAGAAAAGAAAGTATGAAAGAACTAAGAAAAACATATGAGAGAAATTTATGAAAAGACAACACTATTAAAATTTTTGAAAGGATTAACTAATATATAAAAAAATAATTTATGGAAATGAAAGAAGGAGAAATTTAGGATTTCTTATAATCCTTTTACCATATTTTCTTTTTTTCTTTTTACTTTGTTAAGTGGGGATTTGAGGTGATTACATCTATATCTATAATCTATATCCATATCTATATCTATATCTATATCTATATCTATATCTATATCTATATCTATATCTATATCTATATCTATATCTATATCTATATCTATATCTATAATATATTAAAAGTGTGAAGAACCTTAGAAAAGTGATTTGAACTTTTCGTCCTTCATTAAAAGACTACCCTTTAGACAAAATTATCTTTTCACTATTTTCTTCAATTTATTATTTAATTATTTTATTATATTAACTAGACTCCTAAAATAATGGGACTCCTAAACTATATGGAAGGAGATTTAATTAATATTTTCCTTTGTACTGATCAATTAGAAAAATACTACTAAAATAGGATAGAAAAATACACCTAAAATAGGACTCTATTAAGGAAATACTTCTATAAATATTGAGATGCACGTTAAACTAGAGAAGAAACTGATTTACTTATTGGAAAAATATGATTCGATTGCATGTCTAAATTGATGGATGCTTAATTTTCTAACCCTCAACTTCTTCACTATTTTTGTCAATATAATAGAATTCAACGTATGTGTTTGTATATATATAAATAATAAAGATGTATATATATATATATATATATATCTTCTTTGTTTTCATCCAAATCATTCTTTAGTGTCAAAATTTTCACTCAAACAAGAATTGTTTCATCAAACTGAAGCTTTGTGATCACTATTGTATTATTTTATTGTAGTTTATAGGTCATAGATGAATTTACAGGTGGTAGATGAATATCGATTGGCTTTGAAGATTTTTTTTAAGTAAAGGTTAGGTTTAATTGTATTGTTTTTATATCTTTGTTTTGAGAACTTTTTAGGTGTAAAGGTAAAATTTAGTTGTATTATTTTGATATCTCTATTGTCGTATTATTTTGTTATAATTTACAGATGGTAGATGAGTGTCGGACGACTTTGAGGAAATTTTTGTGTAAAGGTTAGATTTAATTATATTATTTTGATGTCTCTATCATCATATCGTTTTGTTGCAGTTTACAGGTGATAGATGAATGTCGATTGGCTTTGAGAATTTTTTTTGTTAAAGGTTAGGTTTAATTAAATAAATTCTCAAAAAGATGTTGAATTTAATTATTTTATTCATCTTTATTATTTAAACAAATATTCTAACGTTTGAACTCAATAAAGTGAGGTACACACGCGAGGCGCGTACACCTAAACTAGTAGTAAAAAAAAAGTGTAAAACATTAAGGAGAAAATTAAGAATTTATTATCAATCCTCTATTTAAGGAAACATATAAGGGACAAAGAAAAATGCAAATATTTAAGGGAGATTTTAATTGATATATATATATATATATATAATTGATAAATTTTAAAAAAATGTTTTTAAATATTTTTTTAAAAACTGCTACAACTTACAATTAAAAGCATAATTCAATAAATATAAAAAATACAATTACAATTTACAATAAATAATTTAAAAAGTACATACAAAATATTTTTTGCATAAAATAATGGTAAATTGACACAATGTAACAATTTATGGTCCAGTTTGACATCAAATAGCGATATTTAACCTTTCTAGCCAAAATAAATAGCCCATAAACACTTTCTCTCTCTTTCTATGAATTGTTCTACAGTATATATGAATCATTTTCCAGTGATTGCTTACTTTGTTTTTTTATTAAGATTTCCCCTAGTTACAGATAAAAGTCATTATTCTTTACAGATATTCATATACCTGCTTGAACTAATATTTAGATATTGTTTTCAACCTTCAATTCTAGTACAGGGGCTAGGATATACCCTCCAGTACCTATTTCCTCCCGTTGCTCTAATACCCTTGTTGATTTGGGGCATATGGTATATAGAGTTTGCTATGATGGCAATAGTAGTGCTGGGTTTGGTACTTGCTTTAGTAGGAAGAGTGAAAACGAAGGAGGCTTTGTGTGTGTATATTGATTAAGAGAGGTAGCTGATTTGGCCAATGAGATTTAACAAGTGACACATGTCAAAAGTCAAAAAGGTTATTGGAGCAGCAGGAGGAAACAGATATTGGAGGGGATCCTAATCACTACTACTCCCGCTGTTTCAATTTATGTAAAGGTGTTTGATTGGTCATGAGGAATGAAAGAAATACTTTTGAAACTTATTGTTCGAAATAAGAGGTTGATATTTGTGTGGCTATAATTCCACTCTTTAAGGGTAAAATGAGAAGTTTAAAGTTAAATTGTTACTAAAGACAGAAAGGCATCTTCTTCGGTCCCAACTAAAAAATGAAAGAGGCACACATCATAATGGTATCGATGGGAGTATTTCACACTATTGTTACACTTTGTCGTCCACCTTGTATGAGTGAGTACAGTTGGTGACTTTGTACCCTACCGAATGCTGCAAATAGTTCTAGAAAATAAATTTTCAAGATTGAACTGTTTTTTACAAAATATTTTGCATGAAAATTGTGAGTGATTTCACAAAATATTTGTGATGGCACAAATGATGGCAATGTATTCCAACTTGACATTGCTCATTTTGAAATGATTCCGTTTATTTTGTTGTTGCGTGGAGGTTGTTCAATTTCTTATTTCAAATTTGTTGTTGTATTGGATGAGAAGTGATTAATCATCAGTTTGCAATTTCTTTTTGCTTCTTCTTGTTGCTCGGTGTTTCTCTTAGCCCATCTGTGAAGCTGCCGAAGCTACTGGCTACTGTGCCACGATATCATCCTGGCGTTCTTTTGGTTGTTCTAATTTGATTGATTTTGAGTTGGGTTGAAGTATGGTGAATATGCATTAGTTATATAGATCGTACCAGTTAAATTTCTGATAAGGTGGTTATTTCAGCTTATAGTGTGAATTCAGATGCCTATGAAGTCTTTCATTTTTTTATTACTACAAAAATGAAAAGAAAAACAGCCTTGTATATTTATGCCTACGATGTGCAAAGGGATCTATGTTGCATAGACAGTGGTCATGGAAATTGAACTTGAGAAAAAAGAAATTGCTCACTGATCTATGGTGAAGTGTGTTTTTGGAGTCGTAGGTGAAGTAACTTTAGGCTTCAAGGACGTATAGGGATCTTCTTAACCAAAATTTGTGTAGAGTCCAAAGGGAGTATTTTACTGAGTCCTTCCACTGCATGATTTAAGATTATTTTTCCTTTTTTGTATGTATTTCTGAATTTATAAATTTACGACTGAGTTTCTGTGAAAGAACCTTCTCCTCACCCACTCTAACTTCCCCTTCTTTTGAAAATCTCTTGTTACTTTGTGTTCTTTCCCTATAGAAAGGGTTGATTTGACATTTTGGGGATCATATTTTGATACAAAACGACTAAGGAAAGAAACCAAAACACCCACAAAATCGTACAAAACAGTCCACAAGGTACAATAGCCAAACGGCTACAAGATGACAACTCAAGAACCCAAGATTACTATGTGTTCAACACCAAAACAACAGCTACACCAGAAGAACAAGATGATAACAATAGGAACGGAACACAAGAACAATGTAACAACAACACACGACTTCACTAGAAATAATTACAAACTAGTACAACGATTACAGGAACAAAAGATAGGAAGTGTGACATACAATATTACAAACAATAAGAGCCAAGGTATATATTAAATACCAAGACCCTTAACACTCGTAATATCAAACACCAACACTCTACGATGACACAAGAGGGCGTCCACCTCTCAAGCACCAAGGTTTCTAACAATGTTTTGCAACACTAGTGATTCCACACTAGTATCACCCTAGTTACGGTTGCTCTCACTCTCTCAAGAATTTTTTTATTCCCACTCACTTTCAAAACTTATTTGGAGCTATAGACACCAAATTTCTTTTTAATTTATTTTTTAGGGTTAGGTCTAAAAAGTGGGTCAGGGTTGTGGGGTCATGGATTCATTTAACATTTTTAAAACTTGGGGAAAAAATATAACTTTTTAAAAACTACCACATGGTCCCTTTTGTATATTTTTCCATTTTCAAAATATTTTTTAAAATCAATTAAAATTTTCAACTACACATTTCTCTCACCTCAAAACCTTCCTTCTTCCGTTTTGGTTTTGATTTTTTCGAACAAAAAAATACGGTTGATTCTTGCTTCCTAAGGAGAAATTTTTTAATTTCTCTTGCTCAGGTAAGTGTAACTTTCTTCCCCAATCAGTTCTAGATCCATTTTACTAATTTTTTTCGATGACGCTTTGTGTTGGGGTTCTTCAATTTTGATATAAATTGCACTGTTCTTCGTTGAATTAGTTGAAATTTGGGTTTTTTTTGTTAACATTATCGATTTCGCATGTTTAATCGGGTTTTGCTGTGGATAATTATTAGAATTTTTTTCAATTTTGGTAGTTCTATTGCGTTTGATTTTGAATTTTTTGTACTGAATTGGACCCGTTTTAATGGTGTTCTTGTTGTTGTGAATTGTACTACTAATGTTGGAACTTGAATTGCATGTTTGATGTGAGGCGTTTTCCCATTTTTCTTAATAG
Organism: Capsicum pubescens; assembly: GCA_030864215.1. Taxonomy (NCBI): domain Eukaryota; kingdom Viridiplantae; phylum Streptophyta; class Magnoliopsida; order Solanales; family Solanaceae; genus Capsicum; species Capsicum pubescens. The sequence continues at coordinate 41,634,957 of CM061543.1, forward strand.
ACCAGTGGTCGATAGGTCGACCACTGCAAATTTGTCTTTGCTGCATTTGTTCATTTTTCTTAATAGACCAGTGGTCGATATATCGACCACTGCAGATTTGTTTTTGTTGCATTTGTTCATTTTTTAATAGACCAGTGGTCGATAAATCAACCACTATAGATTTGATATTTGTTGTAGATCATAAATGGTGAGAAGAGTTCATAGAGCGGTTAAAAGGCCTGCTTCCACTGCTTCTACCAGTAGGAAGCGAAAATCCAAAGAAGTTTTGAAAACTTCTAAGAGAAAAAAACCCATAGCAGATGAATCGGAGTCAGAAACCGAATCAAGAATCCTTGCCGATATTTTTGAATATGACGAAAGTAGTGCACACGAGAGTGAGGATGCTGAGGATAGCGAAGGTAAAAGCGAGGGGGAAAGCGAAGAAGAAAGTGAAAGTGATAGCCGGGATGGTGAGGATAGGAGAGATAGCAGAGACGGGGAGGAGGATCCCCTATCCTTGCCAATTTGTGCGAGAGATATCTCCGTTGAGTCGTATGGCCTAACAACCTGGATGGATGATCTTGGCTCTTTTCCTACAAAGATTTTTGTGAGAGCAAGAATGGTGGTGTATCGGGAGTTTAGACGGGTTCTTGTTGAACAAAACTTGTATTGTGATTTTAAGAAGACACGTTTTGGACACTTGAGGCATATTCCGGAACATTTAAGTTTAATGGATAAATGGTTCATTATATGTTGCTGCGACGTATAAAAAATAAAAAAAAACTACATGAGATTTGATTTTATGTGAATAGTAAGCCAATGTATTTTGGCTTAAAGGAATTTGCTTTGATTATGGGGATGAATTGTTCAGCATATCCCCGTGAATCAAAAATGAACAAAGTCCTCCAAAATAGAGAAAGCTTTCATTTTAAGGTGACGAAGAACAAAAGCATTACTGCTGCAAAGCTGATTAGCCTGATGAAAGGTAATAGGCTGAATAATCAACAAAAGTTGAAGGGTGATTTAGTTTGGTTTGTGCATGCGATGCTACTGGAAAAGGACCCATCAAAGAAGGTGGATTCAGACCACATCAAGATGATGGCTGGTTTAGAATTTTTTGGGGGGTATCCATGGGGAAAAGAGTCCTTTGAGCTGACCTTGAGCTATCTTCCAAAGAAGACTGATCTGACCAAACAGAAAGAAGCTTTTGTCAAGAGTAATAATGCATCGTACGCATTATTTGTCTTTCCCTGGGCCTTTCTGGTGCTTTTAATCAACCAACCTATTGATTTATTATAGACTCCTACATATTTATGCAGTAATACATAGACACTATAGACTTACTTGTGCTTATTTTGATTGCAGGTTTGGATATATGAGGCCTTTAGTCATCTGGGAAGGTACGCTAGTAAGTCGTTGGACTCTCCCCTGCCCATTCCCCATCTTCTTTGATGGCACAGGTCGAAGTGCAACAACATAATGGAAGGCGACCCGTTTAAGTACAAAGGAAATAGCACAAAGGTAAAATTATACTTATTTTGATATGATACTAATAATATTTTATTAGCAAATGTGTTGTAATTTATTTTTGTTTTTTTGTAGATTGTGCACCCGTACCTTACCCCTACTATTCGTGAGATGGATCAGAGATACATGAAAACTTATAAGCCATACACGAACGAAGTTAAGGATACTTCCATTGATGCGTTGAAGGCGCAACTAAAAGGCATGACTTTCCTGACTTCATCAACGGAGGTAGCGGCCGAAGACGAAGATTTGGGTGACCACCATTATGTTCCAAGTCCACCACGTGCTTGTGATCATGCTGGTTCTAGTGGACTCAAAACTTCACCAGACGCTTCTAATGATGATGACCTGCGCGAGCGCGTTACGTTGCTCGAGAAAAGTCTACTGGATATTGCTTCTTTTGTTAGAGATGAGAGGTTGAGGAGAATCGAGAAGAATAAGAAGAAGCAACAAGAAAAAGGTAAATTAATTTATTTTTTTCCTCTTCCAATTTAATTTTGTTGCATATGTTTAGTAATCCTTTCAAAAATATACAGTGCACCTCGACAGGCCCCCTCTTAGCCGGCATTAAGTAAACCTCGAAGAACTTGCAGTCATAGTGAAGAACATGGCTGCAACAGATAAAAAAGGTGATAGAAGAAGAAAATAAGGATAAAATAAAAGAATATGGTGAAAAGAAATCAGAAGAAGAAGACAAAATTGAGAAGACACTTGAAGAAGAATTAGTGGTCGAACAGGAGGTTGAAAACATTGGAGAATAGAAGAAATCAGCAGAAGAAGAAGAGAAGGAAAATGAGAAGAAAGAAGTTGAACAAGAGGAGAAAAAACAGGAAGAAAAAGAAGTGAATGTGATGGGCATTGTTTCAGAACTCAATCAAGAAAACTAGTTTTGTGGATTTGGAACAAACAATTTTCTTACTGATTTATTTTTTTAGTGATTTGCTTTATGGATAATTGAATTACATATGTTTGACATATTTTTTTAGTGATTTGTTCTTTACGGATGAATTACATATATTTGACATGTCAATGATGGCATTTATTGATGAAATAATGTTCAGTTATTCCATTGTCTCGTTAGATTAAACAGCTAGCTGCATTGCGTTACCAGTTCAGCTGTTGTTCTAATTTATAGTGGTTGATTGGAAACATAATAAAAGTTATTTACTATAATTTATAGACTTAACATACTATCGATTGAGTAATTCATATATTTACTTACCTTAACTATCATGGTTTATAGAGGTCAATGATAAAAGACGTAGACATAATTCTCTATTAATTATAGATTACACCCAGGATTGATTTAAGAAACATTACATCTATTTATTCAGTTTTCTATGTCCCTATTACACCTTTCCAGAAAGCCAACAACAATAACAAACCATACAATAAATATTTTAGGCCTTTCTCTTTTTCCTCGGCCAAAATCAGCCTTTCCTTTACTTGATCCCTCTCCATTTAGACTTCTTTTAGTGATCCTTTCAAGTAATCCCTTTGATCTTCGGCTTCTTTTAGCAATGTCATGAGTAGATCTCTATTTTCTTCGAATTCTCGAAGCCTTTGGAGTATATGAAACTTGGAAGAAGAGCCTAAAAAATTTAATATCGATGGGCTGCTCGTCGGTGAGTCTTCTTCAAGCCACTTGAAAAAAGATCATCCCCCATTATCCTTTCCAACAACACAGTAAAAGAATTTTTGACCTGGATTACAATCGGTGCGTGACGTCCTAAAAATAGCTTGATTGCCACAATGACATATGTAGGACACTTTTGCATTTGATTTTTGGGATGGTTGAGACATTTTAGTTGTTTACAAAAATTAAAGCCAAAAAATATGAGAGTGCTAACACAAAAATAAACTTCTTTTTATAGAAGAAAAAGTGAGATATTACCGTTGGGTGTTGATTTGATGTGTACTTTATTACCGTTGTAAAAATCTGACATTTTGATTGTTTTTTTTACTGCTAGTCATGTTTTATAGACCTTATTAATAATCGATTCCTTCTCAGGATTATGGTAGATGATTTACAGAATCGATAGATAGTCTAGCATATACTAAGAGCTAATTCCTTAATAACCTCACTAGATGGTGCGGCATATTCATAGACCTTAACTAGCACATATTTGGAGAAGGATTATTTAATTAATAAAATAATAAATAATTAAATTTTATGCAATTAAAGGAGCTTGAATAAGTCATGTGATCGTATGAGAGTCCACGTAAATTGGATAAGGTGATCAATGAGGTGTGAGGATGGGTAGTGGATGAACAACAAACATGCATAGGGCAATGTTTACCCAAAGCACAATTGTGTTATGGAGAATTCATTTGTTCAACCATCACTCATCACCTCACGTCATTGATCACCACTTTCTATTTATGTGGACTCTCATACGATCACATGACTTATTTAGGCTCATTCGATTGCATAAAATTTAATTATTGATTATTCTATTAATTAATTAATCCTTCTCAAAATACGTGCTAGTTATGGTCTATGAATAAATATCATAGTCTAGTTATTTATTTTTGGAGGTAGTTACGAGTCTATGATAGACTATATTAGGTCGAGTACAAAACTAATCCTAGTCTAGCATAGATTTAGTACAACTTCATTAATACATGAACTAGACTATGACACACATTTATAGACCATGACTAGCATATATTTTGAAAAAGATTATTTAATTAATAAAATAATAAGTAATTGAATTTTATGCAATCGAACGAGCCTAAACAAGTCATGTGATCGTATGAGAGTCTACATAAACTGAAAGTGTTGAAACAAGATGTAAGGTGATGAGTTGTGGTTGAATAACCAACATCGTTAGGGCAATGTTTAACAAAGGAGAAGTATGTTGTGAGGAATTCATTTGTTCATCCACTACCCATCCCCACACATCATTGATCACCTCATCCAATTTATTCAGACTCTCATACTATCACATGACTTGTTCAAGATCCTTTAATTGCATCAAATCTAATTATTTATTATTTTATTGATTAATTATTTCATTTTTGTTAACCTATGCTACTACTGGAAATAAACCAATATTGTATATCATTGACAAGGCTTATAGTCTATGACATTTACTGAATACAATCGATGGACTAGGTGTATTTAACGTATCGATTATGTATTAGGTCGAGCATAGACATTGAGATAAGTATCGAATAAACTTCATCGACCATACATTTAATTTTGTATGAATTAACATAATCGTGGATAGACCAGATTAGCTTTCCATTGACGTATATGAATTAGCCTAAACATCTAACAACTGTCCCGTTCATCTTCTACCTTGATCTCACGCAAAAAATCTAAAAAGGACAAAAAAGGTAAAATTACAATGCAAAAAAATGTAGGAAACAAGAATTAAACCAGAAACAAAAACTAAACAGGAATTAAAGGAAGACAAGAATTAAACAAAAACTAAACAAGAATTACAGTGCCACAAAATGCAGGAAATAAAAATTAATTTTCCATTAATTCACAACTATTTGATTCATGTTCTAACAGAGAAAATTGCACAAAAATTTAAACGAGTCTAAAATTGCAGAAATTTAAAGGAAGACAGATATAGGAAAAACCAACAAATTTCATTCATTCACTCATTCATCATTGGAGTGGTAGACCCACATTTACAGTAAAACCCAAACAAAAAGTGCAAAAATACAAAAGCATTCATCTAACATAAACCTAAACATGAAATTTTCCCATTGCAATGACATTAAAACAAACAAAAAAAAGACATAGGAACTTAAAACTAAGGGGATGGTGGGGGGGGGGGTGATCATCTCCTCCGGCTCCATGTTGAGCCGCTACACAATCACCTATAAAAAAGGGCAATCCTCTGGAGTTCGTGGTGGACATGATCCCTATCCTTCCCCAGTCCATAGAAGAGGCGGTTGAAGTCGTTACGGAGGAGAAGAAGGTCGTAGTTACGGTTGATCCTCCTTCTAGGTCTTAAAGGAATACCTGGCATCTTGTCGTTGATTTAATCTGATTTTGAGTTGATGAAGATGAATTTTGGGTGTCGTAGATGGGTGTTTATATATACCAAAATAGAACACTTTGGTCTTCCTTCCTTTTGGTTGGTAGACGTGTGAATGGTGGAAATCGAAGAGAGGTAGCGTATACCCAATCGACGTAAAGTCTGATTGGACGTGCAACAACTTTTTTGATGTGTAATAAATTCTCAACTGCTCGCATCTGTCCTTTTGAATATTTAAGATTTTTAATAGACCTTATATAGGATCGATAATAAACCATGTGTTAAATAAAGACTAAAAGAAATAGACCGGACACACAATATATGCTATACTTTAAAAAGATTGATAATAGACTAAGAGTGCAGTCGATAAATCTGGAATTAATCAGACAACTGAAGGGTTGTCAAAATACATACACTGCCATGACTTAAAAAAACACAAATTCATACAAGACTAACTATGATTTGTTGTTGTTACAAGTGGTTCTCTTGTTCCTGGGTCTCTTGCACAGTGAATACTTGTTCCTCCTCTTTGACTTGAAAGTCTCGCCCATGTCCTTAACGTGTTTTTTTTTCTTCCTTCCTGTCTTGGTGACCACGAGAGGTGGAATAATGTTCACGTCTAGCAATTCCTGGTGCACGCGCCATTCGGACTCCAAAGGGACAACATTAATTGATTCTGAATACACAAGGAGGTACTCTTCCACTTTATACAGGGGAGAAGAGTAATCATAGACTCTCAAACCATAATCTTCACCATGCTTTGATCGTAAAGAGGACATCGCGTGAACAGATGATATTTTGACCAGGTCAAACTTCCTGCAAGAACACGACCTTTCCAGTAGGTCGACTTTGGCCGTACATCCACTTCTGAACACAGTGTATTGCCTTTCGTCCCCGCTTATGTTCTCCACATAGAATGAGTCTCCCTCTCTCATATTGTCTCTTAAGATCTTTTCGACGGCCGGAACAAATTTGTTATCCTTACATTTGAGGCCGTCGGCGGTGTAGACACCTAATTTTGTCCCTCCCCGATATCGTTTTTACCCATTTTTTACTTTATCCTGCCGTGTACCCTCACCCATCTAATTATACCCCACAAAAATACAAAATAACAAAAATTCAATAAATCCCTAACCTTATCCTAACAAACTTTATCCTAATCACCTACCCCTAAAAACCTACCTCACCACCCCATACCTCTACCCCTACCCCACATGACCCTCACTCACGTTTCTTTTTCCACCTTTGGATAATATATACATACAAAATAGGAGAGCACACACACTGATTCACCTTCTTCTTCACGGGCACACACACAAGAACCTTCCATTCTTCAATTCTCCTTACATATACACTCATTCACATAGAATTCTTTACACACTACATACATAGCTCACAATAATCGCTTATACTTACTTATTTGCACACACCCACATATGGGTACACGTACGTAGAAATGCGACAGAGATGGGAGAGAGCAGCTGAACGAGAGAGAGAAAGAAAAAAAGGATTGAGCGAGAGAGTATGATAAAATTGGGAGGAAAATAATAAAAATCTGAGTGTAAGTGAGAGAGAAGAGAGAAACGACGGTGGGGGTGTTGGTTCCGGTGAAATATCGTTGGGAACCACCATTTTTTCCTGAAATCTAAACCATACTCCGTCTGTCCATCACTGTTGAAGCTCGTCGGAACTCTGACGATACAAATATCAGCTCCACCTCCATCAAAATCATAAAACCGGATCACCCCATCACTATTCAGGCTTGTCAGAGCTCCATTGAAGTCTCAACAGTCCATCCCAACGACCACACCTTTTGCCGACTAAACCCGTAACCCTATTAATGTGAATAGTACTATGAACAAAGTCGCAAACATTGGTTCTTGGTCCAAATTTGATTCGTATTTTTAGGGGTTTTGATTTGAGATTGTTGTTTTTGATTGTTCTGTTTTAGGTTCGATCAAGTTGGCGAGTTTACGTTGATTCAGATTTAGGTTCGATTCAAGGTTCTGGACGGGGATTCTCTCGATTTTAATCGGAATAATACATTTATTTTGAAAGTGTGATCGGAGGTCCAATTCTATCTCTTCTTATTTCTATTTCATTATACGTGTTTGATATGTGTGAAACATGATATGATATGAGTATTTTGGTGATTTTGATTTGTCATTTGATATCATTGATATTGGTTATGGATTGTTTAAAAGTAATTGTGAATTGTTACATTGGAACCTTGAGTTGAATTTGGGGTGGGAATTGAGACATTAATAAAAGTGGATATTGATTAATTTTGATGTATTGATGATGTAGATGAATTTGGTAGTATCATGATAAGACCGGCGAAAGCATAGGCAAATAGTAGGCTTGGGTAGGTAAATTTAGAACTTATGGATTGTTTGAGGTGTTTGAGGAATGGTTTGTCTTTATCGCATTTGAAAAATGTATTTGTTTAGTCGGGGAATGCCCTAAGACGCATTGTATTTATTCACTGAGGAATGCCCCGACGTATTATATTGGTAAAAGACGTTCGTGATGAAGGCCTGAGGCATCGGGTAAAGAATGGGAGCGTAGTTAGGATTAGTGTAGGTTAGATAGAATTTATTTTCGCATTTTTATTTATTTTGGACTGTGTAATTGGACTGAACTCTATATTTTGGATTTATTTTGTTTCGTGTGTTTGGATGTCTATTTATGTGTTTTATGTGATTTATACATTTGTAATGTCAAATTAGACGATATGCATACCAAGAGACTGTGGTCGAACCACGGGATCGAGGGGTGACTAACACCTTCCCCTCGGTCAACAGAATTCCTTAGCCAGAATCTCTGTTCGTAAACCAATTTTTTAAAAAGTCAAATCATTTCGAAAAGGATTTTTCAAAGGTGACTTGGCACACCAAATTATGTCAAGTGACGACTCTAAGTTTAAATATAAATAATCCTTTTTCGAAACAAATTTTCATCTTCTGTCACTCAATAATAAAAAACCCTTTTGAACTTTAAAAAAAAAATTGTTAAAAAACGGGTGTGACAGCTCTGGCGACTCTGTTGGAGATTTTTCATAATTTAACCTTATTTTTTGGAGTTGTATCAGCTTAGTTTGGCACTATATGTGTATAGACATTTTGTTTGAGTTGTTTTGTATTATTGTTTATCATTGTTGAGTGCCTACGTGGTTTTTCTTTACAGTTTTTATCGTATGTGTTACTGCTTTATATCTGGCATCATGTGCATAACCCAAGTCATTTATTCTTCAACAAGTCTTGGAGTGAACGTCGTGCACACAAACTCTAGTTGAGTCATCCTTATTTTAGGAGGGGGAGCCGTCAGACGTATGGAGTGGGTGGAAAGCAAAGTAGCCACTATCGATCATATGCTCCCCCGAACAGCCTTGTTAGTAAACCCCAATGTAGTTCAGCCTTCATGTCATGCTTATCTGCATCATATTGAGACTTAGTGGGACCCACGTGGCCCTTTGTAGAAGACACACCTCTAACACATGCTGATTTGGAGAAAACATGTGTTAGAAGTAAGGTGTGTTTGAAAAAAATAAGAAAAAAAAATAAGTCGAAAAGTAAAAAAATGAGTTTTGTAGTTTTTAGAATTCTTTATGGCTTTTGTTTTTCACAGTCCAAAAATTCAAAAAGATTTTTTTTTTTTACCTTTTGCACTCATTTTGTCAAAGACAAAAATATCAAAAAGATTTTTGTTTGTTTCTTTAATAAGCTTTCATAATTTGAAAATTTCAAAAAAGATTTCTTTTAATATGAAATTTTTATAAAATTTTAAAAAATATGGTAGAAGTTTTGTACATTTCATATAATGAAAACACCAAAAAAAATTTCTTGCATAGCTGTTAGTGTCATTTTTTATGTGAAGTGTCAAATTGAAAACTCAAAAAAAAAATTGTTATGTTGTTCATCGTGTGTCTTTGGTCGTGTCTCAAGTCAGGGTACAATCTGTGATTTAATCATTAATTGTCCAATTTGGAAGAACTACGCACCCCTGATTCTCCTCTTTCGGGAGTGAGATACGTAGGCAGCCTATTGTTGGTTCGGGGATCTTATTTGAAAAAATCCAAAAAGATTTTCCACTCTTTATTTAGAGTAAGTATTTCATGTACATCTTTAAAAGAAAACTACAAAAAGATTTTCATTTGATAGGTTTAGGTTTCATTTTCATATGAAATTTAAAACTGAAAACCCATAAAAATAATTTCTTTTGTAATCATAGATTTCACTTTGTATAGGGATGTTAAATCTGAAAAATTCAAAAACATTTTCGTCAATTCTTTTGACAAATTGTTAATTTCTTTTCTTCTTAAAGTTTCGAGAAAAGGAAAAAAAGAAAGAAAACAAAGAGTTTAATTGGCCATTTTGGCAAGACTTCTCAAACTACGCACACCTGATTCTCCTCTCTCGAGAGTGAGATACGTAGGATCCCTTCTTGGGTTCGGTGATCAGAAGGAAAAAGAGGTTTTGAAAAAGTGTTGAACTCTAACATATTTGTTGTTTTTTGTTGAGTCAGTTTAAGGTGGTTGGTTTGTGGCATTTTGGCTGGTCTTTCACATCACACCAAATCCAAAGGGTTAGTTGTGTCCAACAAAAATATAGAGAGTGACATCATGGATCAAACAAAGAATTAGGAAAATGAGAGTTTGAAGTAAGAGATTAGGAGGCTAAGACAACAAATGATAGAAATACATCGAGCTTGGGCCAGTGGACTGCCTCCTCCTCCATTTCCATTTATTGATCCTATAAATACCTCAAGTTTTCCACCAAAATCTCAAAGTCAATTTTCTACTGTTGTTGATGCACCGCAACATGACTCAGAATTCATTCCAAGCCAAAAGCATCTCAATACTTCCACCACCTTTCCTCTAGCTCCTCATCATAAGCCTACTACATTCACAACACCACATATCGTCTGTGATCTTGTTGCTCAATCCTCTACTGGGACTTCCACACTGGCTCGCCCAAGAATTGTGCATCCCCATGCTGCTAGCGAACCTATATTCAATACTCTTGGTGATCATTGTTATACTCCTGAGCCTGCTTTTAAGTTAAATGGACCACCAAAATTTCTTAACAAGAAGTCGAGTGTGCCAGAAGAGTCAAAGAAAATGGTTGGAAAAATGAAGAGTGCAGAAAATGCTATGAAAAATTCTCTAGGACCTGCGGGTAAAGAAGATATTTCATACAAAGACTGGGGCATGCCTTCAAGTGCTAACCTTCCTCCAATCTTCGAGATGTCAAAATTTGAGGAGCAAGATGGATAGGAGGAATTCGTGAAACATTTGGGACAATATTGTAATCAATTAAAGGAAACTGGAGAGAAGAAGAATAAGAAAGATACAGTTGCTATTGTAGTTGGAGAACGGGCACATCCAAGAAGACGACGTCGTTGTTGCCGTCAATCTTAGGCCTAAGTTCATAACCTAGCTCTCTATAATCCCTCCCAAAATCCATTAAACTCCATTTCCCCACCTCCATATCTAGTAGACTATGCACATCCATATGTTCAACTCCCTTCTTACTCACAATGGCGCGCACCAACTCCTCAGAGTTACCCTCCGACTCCACAAATCTATCGAAGCTTTTCTAGGCCCGATTTTGGATCCATTCCAAACAATTAAATAAGGCAGAAATCGAGGGATAACTTCACACCAATTGGAAAGTCGTATGACAGCTTATTTCAGAAATTGGTACTGTGGGGTATGATCACTCCTCTCCTTGGGTATACTCCTGACCCTCATTCAAGAAGATTTGACCCTAGTGTACGATGTGCATATCATTCATATGTTCACGATCACAGTATTAATGATTGTCGGACTTTGGAAAGAGAAATTGAAAAGATGATTCAAGATAGATCAATTATGGTGCAGAACATTAAAAGTAAGGAAAGTTCTAGTCACACTGATATGCAAAACACTGGCTAAGTTGTCAGGATGAGCAATTGAAAAGTCACCCCTCTCCCTACTAGGAAGAGGTGTGGTAGTTTGTTTTCTTTTCTTTTCTACTTTTCAAATTATTTCAGGGTTGTAGTTCGGGATCTATCTTGATTTGTCCCTTTGTCGTTTATGTTCAAACCCTTTTCTCTTTTATTTCAACTAAAGAGAATGTCCTTTTTTCCTTTGTGTTTTAAATATGTGTTGTTTGTTTCCTGTACATAATACATTTTATGTTGGCTCTAGTGATATGACATGCCTATGGAATTTCATCCAGATCTTAAAGTCCTGTTTTAAGCATGAACTTTGAATCAGAGGGCTAAAGTTAGAAAAAACATCTGAGGAAATAGGTAGAGTATTGAGACATTTGGTGATGAGTTGAAGCTTTCTTTGAAAATCAAGGCAATTATTTTGAGAAGCATAAGAATTACTTGGTCATGAATTGAAAAACATATCTCAATTAGGTCAAACAGTGTCTGATCCTATCAAGAGGAATAGAAAGAAAATCAACTCCACAAAAGCATGAGTCATTCAATGTGAGGGATGCACACCAAATATAGAGTTGTATGTTTGACAAGTATAGAGAAGAGGTGGCACATATGCTCGGGGCAAGTTATTGTTGTAAAACATATCATAAGTAATATTGATCATGTACTTTCACATTGCATGCTATGTACTAACATCTTCAAGGAATGATATGACGAAGGCATTTCATTCTGCTATCCAAATTTTGTGTCTTCCTTTGTTTACCACATTTGAGCCTTCGTGTTATTTTCTTTCATACCCCTGTTTTGGAATCAAGATAGAGTCAACAAAGCTCAAAAGAAAAGTGTTGAGAAAAACAATAGAGTCAGAAAAATTTCAAAAAAAAGAAGAAGAAAATATGTCTAAAAAGAAAGTAAGAGAATAGTGTCAAGAAAAATAGAGTCAGAAAGTTTCAACGAGAAAAAAAGTCAATAAAAGAGAAAAGAAGAAGTCAGAATCAAGTAAAAGAACAAGTTGTTAGAACTACGCATGACCTCATTCTCCTCTCTCGAGGGTGAGATACGTAGGCTGCCCTACTTCGGGCTCGGTCCAACCAAATAAACAATTTAGTGTTAACCAGTAAAAAGAAACTGGGGCATGAGTTAATCCTCATTATTTGAGTCTATTCCAAAAGTTGTAAGTCCTACCCCACTTCAAGTGTCGTTTGGGTCCCATGCCATCCTTTCTTTCTAACCCTATCCAAAAGCCAAGTTACAACCAAAGAAAAACCTTCAGAACAATCTTTGAGGATGTTAAGGCTAAGCATGCAAGGGTTATGATGATGCATTTGGGAACTACTTGTCTTCCTCAACATAAAAAATCAGGAGAGAAATAAAAATGAGAGAGTCTTATTAGTGAAAACCCTCACGGGCACTGTAAGACGATGGTAAGTTGAGAGAGATAAAAATGAGAGAGTCTTATCGGTGAAAACTCCCACGGGCACCGTAAGACGACTGTGAGTTAAGTGAAATAAAGATAAGAGAGTCGCATTAGTGAAAAACCCTTACAGACACCATAAGGCAATGGTGAGCGGAGGAAAAGAAATTGAGAGAAGCTTGTTGGCGAAAACCCTTCAAGGCGCCACTAGGAAAATGGGGTCTTAAATACAATTGACCTAAGGAAGCAACTCAGTTTCAAGGCCATTAACTCAACAACAATGGGTAGAAAGTTTGAATGCAAAGATCAAGCTACTTAATCCAAAATGCATGGCATAATCATTAGTGTTGATTGTCATTTCTAGATGAATTTTTTGTTTCTTTGTTTCAAAAGGGGACATTCATTGTCTTTTCTTTCTTCTCTTTATTTTAATTTAGCTTTCTTGAGTCAGTTATCCAAACAAAAATTGTCATTCTTTATTTTTGTTTCTTGTCTTTGATTCATGTTCGTGTCAAAACAAGTGAGAAAAGATTTCAAAATTGGCTACCAGCTTCTTTAATTGAAAAAAGCGAGACAAAAGGCCAACATATGAAAGAGATATAATTGTGAGTGGAAATAAGGCATACTGAAAGTTCTGTCAACAGAAAATTCTGGGACCTCATGGAAATACCAAAGTTCAAAGGGTTTATCTGAGGAGCATGTCAAAGCAAAGATACTGGATTTGTTTCAAAGTTACTCTTAATAATCTGAGTTTGGGTCAATGATGCATCAAGTCAATGATATATGTAATGGTTGGAAGCAAGGTTAAATGTGATGACGACAAGAGCGTTTGCCATGAAAGACAAAGCCACAAACCTACCTCTATGTTTTTAAACTCACAACTTTTCTTTGCATGAAATAGGAACACATGTTACCTTCAAATCAAGGATTTCAAAGCCTAAAAATCAAGGCCCTTAATTTCTCTCTTTTACAAATGCAGGAAGGAATGTTGCTGCACAGGTTTGATAATTAAATCATGGTAAAAATTCATCATCTTATATCCCTCGGAGACACACTTTCCTGTCCAGAGATTTTAGTTTTTATTTGCCGGGTGATACACTTCTTAAATTGAACCTTCACTCCTAGAAGACGTACCTTCTAGTCGAGTAATTTCTTTTGACTCTTAGAAGACGTACCTTTTAGTCGAGTCATCCCCCTTGATTCCTATAAGACGTACCTTTTAGTCGAGTCATTTTCTTTGATTTCTAGAAGACGTACCTTTTAGTCGAGTCATTCCTTTGATTTCTATAAGACGTACCTTTTAGTCGAGTCATCTCCCTTGATTCCTAGTAAGACGTACCGTTTAGTCGAGTCATTCTCCCTTGATTCCTATAAGACGTACCTTTTAGTCGAGTCATCCACCTTGATTCCTATAAGATGTACCTTTTAGTCAAGTCATTCCCCTTGACCTCTAGAAGATGTACCTTTTAGTCGAGTCATCCCTCATGATTCCTATAAGATGTACCTTTTAGTCGAGTCATCCTCCTTGATTCCTATAAGACAGACCTTTTAGTCGAGTCATCCCTCATGATTCCTATAGGACGTACCTTTTAGTCGATTCATCTCCCTTTGAATCCTATAAGACGTACCTTTTAGCCGAGTTATTCCCCTTGACCCCTAGAAGACGTACCTTTTAGTTGAGTTATTTCCCTGAATTTCTATAAGATGTACCTTTTAGTCGAGTCATCTCCCTTGATTCCTATAAGACATACCTTTTAGTCAAATCATCCCTTGACTCCTATAAGACGTACCTTTAGTCGAGTCATTCTCTTTGATTACTATAATGATGCGACTTTCACAAAAGTCCTTTGATGATAAACTGGGGCAACATTTAAATCTTATGTTTGGAACTTCACTTTTCTAGCAAATGAAATTTCTTTATACTAATCTTTGTTTGGGATAATTTTCTTTTTAGTTTTGATGTGATTTCAGGAGCCCGCCTGAAGAGCAGGACGAATAAATGAAAAGTCAAGCAACATGATGAAGAAGTTGAAAGTCAAGCAACATGGCGAAAAGTTAAAAGTTAACAGATTGAGGAAATAGAAAGTTAGGAGCCCGCCTGAAGAACAGGGTGATGAAATTGCAAGTCAGGCAATAACAATAGCAATTTTACTATTAATTAAATTTCTTTACAATTTATTTCTAAATTGCAACATTTCAATAGCAAGTTTAATATTAAAATGCTTTAAAAACCCAATAAATTATTAAGATTAAAAAAAAAAGAAGCAATCATTCAGCTAGATCAAAACTTGAAAATAGTCAAATAGGAGAAATAGAACATTGTCCCAAATTTTCTAATACTATTTTATTGAGAATCACTTAGGAATTTCTGGGCTGATCATCTCACTTTTTCAAAACTTTTCAATTGACGTTGCTGCAAAATTTCTAAGAGATGTTAGAAGAAAAAAAAAGAGTTAGATCATAAATATATTTAATTGTCATATGAATTACAGAGTCATTTTTAATGAAAAATATTTCTGATGATTAATGAACGATAATAGTCTTTTGAAATAATTTGAATTAAGGATTGAAAATAATGTTATTTCATTGAATTGGCACTACAAACATATAGAAATTAGCAATGATTAATTCACTTTTTATCATTAAACAAAGTCTATATCTAATCCTTTTAATTACCGAGTGTTTTGATAAGGCTTTCCAAAACTAAAGGTTGAATAATGTCAAAATATTTATTGTTGAAAGTAATATAAGATTAATTTTCTTTTTTGCAATAGATATAAAATTTTAAAATTAAATAGTTGTAGAAAGAATAACTTCTCAAACAAATGTTTGATTAAAAATAGTTTCAGCCAAAACATTTTGTAAAATAAAAATTTGAGAAAATAACTTTTATAAAATAATTTCTTTTTACAGAATAATTGCCGTAAATGCATCCAAAAGTTACATAATTTTTCATTTTAATTTTTTTGAAGAAGTATCTAGAGATGATTTGCAATTTACATTCTTGTATGACCAGACACATTCATCATTTCCAGACTATCCTTTGGGTAACATTCTACATGGTCCACAAGTAGGCAATATAACTTAACAACTATAATATTTCAAATCGACCCAATATACATGTAAATACAAGTTGATATTAGACGTAAGTATAAATTTTAACTATTCATGTCGCTCTTTAGAAATAAATTGTAAAGAAATTTAATTAATAGTAAAATAAACTTACTTCCTTTATCAAGTTATTGTAAACTTTTTATGAATTTGGCATGAAGATCCTCATACTTTATGTTGTCCTTTTCCGTAACATCCTTGTTATTTTTGAGGTAGAGACGAGCTCCATCTTTCATAGCTTGCTTTTGTAAGAGCTCATTGTGTGCGTCACATACAACTGTGCAATTATTTTGAGAAGAAATCAATTAGAATTGAATTATATCATACATTATATGAATAACTAACTTCACACATATTTATTAAATTATTTTAATTATAAAAATAACATTACAAGACATACTAAAAATAGGAGTTAGCGATGGATAGTTTATGTCGCTAAACAATAAAAAAATTCATTACTAATTCTATTTAACGATGGATTATGTCAGATTCTTTTAGCTCTGAACTATTTAACGATATATAATGGTGAATTTTAGAGAATTTCTTATAGTGTATTTATAATTGATTTATGCACAATAGATATCATAAGTGAAAGAGTAGGGGAAAAATACTTAGGGAGGGGAATTATATCCAAAGTCACGGCTCTAGCCAAAAGTGGACATTTATTATTATGACATCAATTTTTATAGTTTTTTCCGAAAGCATTGACATTGTTGTCGAAGACGTATCAATCATGATAACTGTATTACTAATACATTTGAAAGTCAGAAAAATAAATTATAAGCAGAATTACTATGAAGATTTATCTTTCATATACAAATTCAATATTAATTTTGAGGGTTTATTGCTACTATTTAGTTTATGCAATTGAACATATTAATAAACTTATAATATAATCAATATGTAAAATATTATACATATTTACATAAAAATTAATTTACGTATAATTTAGAATGAATAATTGAATCTCTTATATAGAATAGGAAAAGCATATTGATGACACATATAAGTATCATAAAATTTCAAGTTTGAAAATTTTTTAAAATAAAACATTTGAAAAAAAGGCCAATTCAATTTTTTAATATCAACAAATTGAATTCAAATTCAAATTAAAATATTCTATCATAATAAAATCACACTTCCACAATATTTTATTATTTAAATGAACTTAAACATGAATATGAATTTTGAATTATTATTGTTATTATGTTTAAATTGAAAAGTAACAGTAATTTGAATTGTATTGATTATAATACAAAATTAAAAAATAAAATCAAAATATTCAAAATTAAAATAAAACAAAGCTAACAATATTGCTTCCTTTATTGTGTATGTGTATTACATTTTTTTAAAATTTTCTATCTGGTGTTTGTCATTCACATTGGAACCCGATTAATCCGGATTCATGTGCGTAAGGCTCATTCGAAGGAAGCACTTCCTATCAAGAATTTTTTCATATTCAGAAATTAAATACGAGACCTCTAGTTAAGAAAGGAGTAGCTTCATCCGATGCACGGCATTCTTTAGTGGTTATATTACTTATCTTCATCAAAGAACCAACTTATCTATTCATTCTAGACAGTCTAATAGAGCATATTTGAGTAAAATTGGATATACATATTTTTACTGAAGGTAAAATATTAAATAAAAATTAATGAAAATATTAGAGTTTATTGAAATTTTAATATATAAGGAAGAAAATGAATAAAGTCAAAACATTATAGAAGTAAAGATGTGTGAGATGTCAAAATGATAAAATCATATGTTAAATTAGAGAGGAAGAAAAAACTCCTCGAAATTAAGAGGGAAATTTCAATTAAAAAGAAAATTATTTTTCTTGAAAATCATATTTTCTTGTTCTTTTTTTCTACATCTAATATAAGATAAAAAAGAAAATTATCTTGCGATCAACAGTAATAATAATCAAACTGGTGTTTCTCTAGGTCTTGCTCTTCCCGCTCTATTTCCTAATCTTGTGTCGCCTCTACCATTCAAACAATTGTTTAAAATGGTAGATAGATTATAAAAGTCAAAAGATCTGCACCTTCAAAAATTATTCTTAAGAGATTTAACTTATTTTATAATCCAATTCTATATCAGTTTGACCTATTGACAAAATTCATTTATTTTTCCCTTTTTCTATAAAAAGATCAAGTGTAAAACAATTTTAAGTTGATTAAATAATTAATAAAATGGTGTCCCTTCAAGGACATTTGATAAAATTGAAAGGATACAAATATTAAGATAAAACTATCGACCTCCACTGAAAAGTTATATACTCTTTATGGGGAAAGCTAATTGAGTAAGTGACATGCTTATAGTAAGAATTAAAAATAAAGAATTTAGTTTAATTTTTTATAAACACATAAAACTCATTTTAACTAGTAAAACAACATAAACAAAGATAGAAATGATGTTGTGACAACTAGCAAAAGAGAAATTCAAAACTTATAAGATAAAAATAAAATTTTAAAAGATATCGGTGTTAAAATGGCAGATGAAAATACTATCAACATATCAATTAAATATCTTTTAGAAAGAAAATCACATATAATTTATTTATATCAAAGAATCAAAGATTATAAGTTCAATATAGATTTTTAGAGATGTTACCTTTATAGTTCGTGCAGTTTAGCAAATCAACAATATCGATAGCAATATAATTGATCTGAGTAACTAGCATCACGCGAACTTCATCTATCATTTCAAAATAAGCAGTTGGCACTGAATTATCGTTATTAGTGCCGTCTGCGATGAAATTGTATTAATAATATGTGGTAACCCTAATGAGCAGAGGGAGCATTAATTTATAGAAATTAAGACTTAATCTGGTACATTCATCAAATAGACGATGGACGAACGATATCTATTCTTTATTAAATTTTAGTTATAGACTTTATATTAATTGAGCCACAAATAAAAAAAAGAAAAAAAATTCAAATATACAACCTTAGGTTGTTTATTATAAGTCATAACAATACTTTTTAGATTAGAAGTCATAACAATTTTTAAAATAAAAATAAATAAATTTTCTATTTTTGTAAAAAAGAAAACTTAAAATAAGACATTGGTTATCAAAAGATATCAACCACCCTTTTAAAAAATAAAATAATAAAAATTAAACTTTAAAAAAGAAAAACACAGGCAATGGGGGTTAGGCCTTACCTTACCATTCTTAATGGGGTAACAAACTCTCAACTAATCAACAAGCATGCAAAAAATAAGAACTAGATGTTTTAGGATCATCACAGAGTTTATGTTACACTCTATGATGATATTACAAAAAAGGATACTTAAGTAATTAAAAAATATAAAAATGAATGAGAAGTTTGAGTTATTGTTAGGAATTGGGTAGAAAGAAAGCAAACCACAAGAAACAAGAAAACAAGAACACATAAATTTACATGGAAGCCCTTGCAAGAAAAACCACAGGTAGGGGCAGAGGATGTTTTACAATAATGAAAGGAGAGGCGTACAATGTGGAGAATGAGTATTTTCTGGATACCCAAAATAACCTACTAAATGCACTTATATAATATGTGCATACAAATAAGTTCTAGGCCAAAAAACATAAAGGTCCATAACGGACCTATCGGCCCGATCCCTACGCTACTACCACAGACCCCATTGAAAATCACCAACATGGGTCGAACCGCGAAACTTTATGGGATGGATCAATAAACATTGGGTCACTACTCTAACAATCTCCACCTTGACACAAATTCTAATTCAAAACTCAGATCCATTTCAAGACAAACTCTCCACCTCTTCCACAAAAGCCCCTAAGGGCACATCTTAACAGCTAACACAAACCAAAACCAAGCAATGCTCAAACTTGGCACTTGGTCGTGTCTTGGTCATCATATCAACAGGATTATCATGAGTACTAATCTTTCTCACCACAATATCACCAAGAGCAATAATTTCACGCACAAAATAATATCGAACATCGATGTGCTTTGTTCTCTCGTGAAACATCTGATCTTTCGTAAGGAAGATAGCACTCAAACTGTTGCAAAAAATCGTAGTAATCTACAAGTCTTTGATAAGTTCACCGAACAGAACCTTCAACCAAATAGCTTCCTTGAAAGCCTTTGTAATAGCCATATACTCTACCTCAGTAGTTGACAAAGAAACCGTAGTTTGTAAGGTAGCTTTCCAACTAATAACACATCCACCAATGGTGAAAACATATCCTGTAAGGGACCTCCTTTTATCATGATCTCCTACAAAATCAGAATTAATATACCCGATTATTCCATCTCTATTTCGCCCAAACTGCAAACAAACATCAGCAGATCCATGCAAGTATCTGAAAATCTACTGAACTGCTTTCCAATGTTCTTTACCAGAATTCGCCATGTATCTTCTAACTGCACTGACAACATAAGATAAATCTAGTCAAAAACACACCATCACATACATAAGAGACATGTCGACACTAGACTATGAAACTTGAGACATATAGTCATGCTCATCATCTGTCTTTGGAGATAAAATGACCGAGAGTTTCAAGTGAGCCGCCAATGGAGTACTAACGGGCTTGGCATTTTGCATATTGAACCTGTGAAGCACTTTTTCAATATATCTTTTCTGACTCAAGTATAACTTACAATTCTTTTTGTCCCTCAGAATCTCCATGCCAAAAATCTTCTTTGCTTCTCCTAGATCCTTCATATCAAACTCCTTACTGTGTTGGGCTTTGACTTTTATTATATTTCTCATATCCTTTTCTGCAATCAACATATCATCAACATACAAGAGAAGATACATGAATGAACCACCACTTACCTCCTTGAAGTAGACACAACTGTCATAGTTGCTCCTCTGAAACATATGAGAGGTCATAAAAGAGTCAAACCTCTTATACCACTGCCTCGATGACTGTTTTAAGCCATAAAGAGACTTTTTCAAAAAGCATACATAGTCCTCTTTTTCTGAGACTACAAAGCCCCCTGGTTGCTGCATATAGATGTCCTCCTCAAGTTCTCTATATAAGAATGCAATTTTGACATCCAACTGCTCAAGCTCAAGATCATGAATAGTGACTATACCAAGGAAGGCTTGAGTTGAACTATGTTTTACAACTGGAGAAAACACATTTGTGAAGTCAACACCTAGAACCTGATTGTAACCTTTAGCAACTAGTCTTGCTTTGTACCTAGCATCTTCAAATCCTGATGTTCCTTCTTTCTTTTTGAATACCTACATGCAATGGAAGGTTTTATTATCTTTAGGCAATCTCACCAAATCCCATGTGCCATTCATATAAAGTGATTCCATCTCTTCTTGCATAGCAATCATCCATCAGCCGGAATCATCATAACTAACTGCCTCTGAGTAAGAAGAAGGTTCTTCATTGAAACCAATACCTTATTTTACATTCAATTCATAAGAAACCAAATAAGCTTCAACATACTTTTGAGGAGGTCTAATATCTCTTCTAGGCCTGTCTTTAGCAATAGAATATTGTGGCATCACTGGTGGTGAAGAAGAAATAGTACCACTTTGTATCACCGGGATAGACTGAGAAGTAGGCACTGGTGTAGACTCTGCTCCAATTTGCAATTCAATGTGGGTGAATGACTTTTGCTGATTCATGTCACTAAGCTCATCAGGGGGAGAAGCACTAGATTCGGAGGAATCCCAAAGCATGGCATTTTTAACAAACATAATATCCCTGCTAATTATAACCTTTCGGCTTTGTGGACACCAAAGCTTATAACCTTTAACACTAGGCTTATAACCCATAAATAAGAGCATGACAAATCTAGGTTCTAACTTTTCATTATCAACATGAGCATACGTAGGACATCCAAATATCCTCAAATCAGAATAACTAGCAGGAGTACCAGACCATACCTCTTGTAGAGTCTTTTTATCAATCACAAATGATGGAGAGTGGTTAATAAGAAGATAAGCTGTGGAAGCAGCTTCAGCCCCAAAAGACTTAGGTAAACCAGCATTAGAGAGCACATAACACACCTTCTCCATTATAGTCCTATTCATTTGTTCGGCCACACCATTATGATGCGGAGTATGAAGAACTGTCAGGTGCCTCATAATTCCTTCAGACTTGTACAAAGCACTAAATTCATTTGAATAAAACTCTAAACCATTATCGGTACGAAGGTGTTTTACTTGCTTCCCTGTCCGCTTTTCAATCGTAGTCTTTTACTCCTTGAAAGTAGGCAACACATCATTCTTTTGCTTTAGAAAGAACACCCTAACTTTTCTGTAATAGTCATCAATAATAGTCAACAAGTAATTAGCACCTCCTCTAGAAGGTACTCTAGTAGGACCCAGAGATCAGAATGAATATAATCAAGTGTGCCCTTAGTTGAGTAGATGCCTTTAGTAAATCTGACTCTCTTCTGCTTCCCAAAAACATAGTGCTTACAGAATTCTAATTTGGTAATACTCTGCCCATCATAAAGTCCTCTCTTGTTTGGTTCAACCATCCCATTTTCACTCATATTCCCCAGGCATATATGACAAAGTTTAGCAATGTCACTTTCTGATAGAGAAGAGGTAGAAACAACTACATCACCTATAACAGTAGAGCCTTGCAGGACATATAAATTTGAGACATTCTCTATCCCTTCATCACAACAAGAGCACATTTAGTAACAGGACTCCACCTTCACCAGTGTACATTTAACCATTCGAATCAATGGTACTCAAGGAAATAAGATTTCTCTTCAGGTCTGAGACATACCACACATCACCAAGTGTCCTCACAACCCCATCAAGCATCTTGATCCTGGTTGTTCTTATACCAGCTATCGTACAAGGTGTGTTATTTCCCATCAACACAACACCTTTAAAATCTGTTTCATATGTTGTAAACCAATTCTAATTACGACATATATGAAACATACAAGCTGAATCAAGAATCCAATCCTCACTGGGTTTAGATTTACCATCAGAAACTACCAAGAGTTCTCCATCACTACTGCCATCTTTAACAAAACTGGCTTCACCGGACTTCTCTGATTAGTTTCCCTTTAGTTTTGGAGCTTCTCTTTTCTCTCTATTCTGTAACTTCCAACACTTGAATTTGATATGACCCTTCTTCTTCCAGTATTACAGGTTTTGTTTCTATTTTTGGATTTCAATCTATTTCTATCATCACCCCAGAGTTCCTTTCACGATTCCTTCCTCGAACAATAAGACCATCTCTTCGAGTCTCTGACCTATTCACAAGATGCTTTATATTCTCCTTAGAGAACAACGCATCATAGAGTTCATCTATGGTCAGGGTATCATGACTATATAAAATTGTATCCCTAAAGGTCGAGTATGATGCAGGAAGCGAACACAACATAATCAACCCTAAATCTTCCTCATCGTACTTAACCTCTAGAGTCTCTAAATTAGAGACAATTTCTTTAAAGACAGATAGGTGATCTTCCAAAGACGCACCCTCAGACATACGATAGGAATAAAGTAACTATTTGAGATTCAACTTACTTTTCAGGCTCTTCGTCATACACAACAATTCCAATTTCAACCATAATGCAGCAGTAATGGTCTCCTTCAAAACATCCTATAGAATCTGATTGGATAAATGAAGGTGGATCTGAGATAGAGCCTTCCCATCCTTACGCCATTTGTCCTCGTCCATCCACGATGAGGGAATCTTATCAAAACCTAATAGAGCATCGTCCAAATCCATCTGTGTGAGCACAACCCGCATCTCAACCTGCCATAACAAAAATCTGGTGTTGCGATCCAATAGTGAAATATCATACTTCATGGCTGCCATATTTGAGAAAACAATCGAACAGGCTCCAATACCAGTTTGTTAGGAATCGGGCAGAAATAAAGAAAACCACAAGAAAAAAGAAAACAAGAACACATAGATTTACGTGGAAACCCTTGCGGAAAAAATCACAGACAGAGGCAGAGGATGTTTCACTATAATAAAAAGAGCGGAGTATAATATGGAGAATGAGTATTTTCTGGATACCCAAAACAATCCACTAAATCCACTTATATAATATGTGCATACAAATAAGTTCTAGGCCCAAAAATATAAAGGTCCATATCGGGCCTGTCGGCCCTATCCCTATACTACTACCACATACCCCATTGAAAATTATCAACATGGGTCACACCGCGGAACTTTCTGGGCCGGATCAACAAAATTCGGGTCACAACTCTAACAGTTATTAATCACGAACTCCTTTTTACAAATATATGAACTAAAAAGAAATGTTGGCCCATCTAAAGTACATTGATATATTCGATCCTTGCCTTCTTCTTCAAACCTGTTCAAAATCACTTGAAAATTCATCACTTCTTCTTGGATTTGTTGGATCTTATTAAAGAATTTGACACTGTTGCATGATTTTGCTTTGCCAGTCGTATCGAAAGGTGTCTTGAAAAAAACTCATCTACCACCTTACCATCCCAACTTTGATTTCTATCGTGATATTTTTGAATTTTCTATTTGTTTGTTGTCTAGGAGAGATATCGACATCCCTAGCTTCACTTGCAAAGCACAAATCAAACATGTCTCTATCTTCACTTTCCTCAAATATGTCACTTCTTAGAGGTTTTTGAAACTTTTTGGAGACAAAATACCACTTCCCACCAATTGTTTGGCAGTATTAATTGGAGAAAGAAAATTTAATACACCACATGATGTTTTCTTGCAACTTGATGAATAATTACTAATTGGAGACTTATTAGGGAAAAAATTGGATCTTGAGCATTAAGTTTGCTGCCAATATTATCTGCATGATGTTCATCTTCTTTATTTACCATATCCGCCCAACAATGAGAGCTAGTATCACTTTTTTGCTTCTTATGAATAGATGATGTAAATTGTTGCATAGATTTACCATGTTGTTGTCCAGAATCATAGGTTGTTGATTTTTCTTTAATACTTTATCCACCTCTGGATTTAATACAAGTATTTTAGGCTGTTTGGATAAATTTCATGACCAACTTTATTCGGGAGAAGATCAAAAGTATTTGGGCGAGAAATGTCCTTTGGGAAGAAGCTCAAGCAAATGAAATATTCCTTGCTAGATGCACATTAACGTGAGTAGGAGAGCCAATTTGAATGCCTAAATATTTTTTATGTGCCACCACGGTCCAGTCCTTGCCAATACTGCTATCTACACCCTTGATTTTGTTTGCTGAGTCATCACTAGTAGCATGCTCTTCACTGATGGAATGTTCAAATTAAGTAGAATTAGAAGGAGACCACAAATTATAAACTTCTAAATTTTTATCCAATGATTTCTTAGCGACATTCAAGCACAAATGTTTTCTAGAATTTTCACTGCTCGCCACAATATCGTGAATATGGTGCATATCTGACTGTGACATCTCACGGGTAACCAAATTTATGGGTTTTAAAGATGTATTATGCTCTTGTTCATAAATGTATTGTTCAACAATTAAGTTCCTTGCTTGTAGACCATATTTTGCTTGCGATGAAAGGACTAAGATCTTAGAATTCTCTCCAAATTGGACCATCAACTCACATGCATCCACATCACCTATTGCATTATTGTTTGCAATAATTTATTGCTGCTGAGAATCAAAATTCGACGCAACAAGCTTAGCAACATTGTTATAGACCTCAATGTCTGGATGGGAACTTGCCAACAAGCATGGTTGTTCGTTCTTTTCATAAGGTCTTTGATCACCATCTTCCCATCCTCTCTTCTCGTTCAAAAATTCTCCCATATTCCCTTGAAATTTTTCTCCAGTAGGTTCTTCTTCACAACCTTCACCCACCTACATTCTAGATAGTATCTAGTTTCTTTTTCAGCATCAAACGATATGTACCTTTATTATGTCCTTGGTGTTTCCAAAATTTACATATAAGGGTAGATTATCATAAATAATTTTCTGGAAACTCTCTGCAAGCTTACCAGTTTTATTGTCCAAATATCAAAATCTTATTCTCTTTAAAAGTTTTTCTAGTAGGTCTGGGATCACCTTCATCCTAGCGGTGCTCAGTCTGGACTTAACTTGTGTTGCTTCATCTATAGCTATTGGTTTTTTGACTGCTGCTGCTATAGACTATAATAATCTCTTAACAAATAGATCTAGAGCCAAGTTTAGCGAAGAAATCCACACTGCTGCCTTAGTTATTTTTTTTGTAGTTAAAACCGATAGACCACGAGAATATCCTATATTGGTGCTCCTTTCCATTGAAAGAAAAATATTTCATTGATATTGCAAAAGCAATCACATAATCATCATATTGATCACACTATAGCAAGAGTTTCCATGGTGCCAATGGACCAATTAGACAATGATCCTTGATTCTGAGATGTTTCGGCAGCAGTGTCCTTAGGCCCTTCAAATCTGCTGCACCTGAGGAAAGTTTAATCACAATTGCTTTGATGCAACCCTTCCTCGATAGCAAATGCTTCTCTTTTCTCCATTGTAAATCTGAGTGTAGGTTCACCATGAATATATTCAATTGGTTTTAGCTGAGTTCTCGTAATATTTTGCACAATCTGATTATCCTTTAGAGAATGACTTTTTTGCAGAGGATATAGAATTTTCTAGCACTGATGTAGATGTGCATCCTTCTATGGTCCAGTCTACCTCACAAAACACTGTAGCATCTGATGATCAAGTTGAAGTCCCTTGCACCTCTATTCCACTGTCCTCTTCTCCTGCAATATGTTCTCCAAGAAGAACATCTAGGATGTCCAGGCAACCTGTTTGGCTAAAGGATTGTGCTACTTCTAAGGATGGAAAGAAATGCAGATATTCCATGGCAAACTACCTCTTTTATGATAAAACTACAAAGTCATATCATAGCTACTTAAGCAAATTCTCCACCTTGTTTTAACCACATACTTTTAGGCAAGCTGTAGTAGATTTAAGATAGGTTGAGGCCATGAAGCTAGAGATTCAAGCACTTGAAGAAAACAATACCTGGGAGGTGGTGCCTTTACTACCCAGAAAGAATATTTTGGGATCCAAGTGGGTTTATAAGATCAAGTATCAAGTTAATGGAGAGGTAGAGAGATTCAAAGATAGATTGGTAGCAAAAGGTTATAGTCAAAAAGAAGGTTTGGATTATCATGATACGTTTTCTCATGTGTCTAAGATGGTTACAGTTAGAAGTGTAATTGCTTTAGTAGCTTTAAAAGGTTGGTTTCTATGTCAGATGGATGCCTACAATGCTTTCTTACAAGGTGATATAGATGAAGAGGTTTACATGGAGATGCCAAAAGGTTTCAAACAATAAAAGAGACACAAGAGTATGCAGACTGTTGAAATCCTTGTATTCTTAAACAGGCTTCCAGACAATGGAACCTGAAATTTACTAATGCCTTGGTAAATGCTGGTTTTGTTCAGAGTGTACATGACTATTCCTTGTTTACGTAGAAAAAATAGGAAGACATAGTGATAATTTTAGTCTATGTTTATGACTTACTCATCATTGGTAGCAGTACCTCATTGATATCTAATTCTAAGGAGGTTCTACACAAGCAATTTAAATTGAAGAACTTAGGTGAGCTTAAGTATTTTTTGGGTATTAAAGTGCTAATATCAACCACAGGTGTTTTGTTGAATAATTCAAAATATATTTTGGAGCTTATCTCAGAAACAAGTCTTAGTGGTTCTAAGCCCGCTTTCACTCTATGAAGCATAATCTTAAATTGACTACAATGGAATATGATCATGCAAATGTTGTCCCGAAGATGTAATTTTGAATGATGTTACCTCTTATTAGAGGTTTGTTGGCAAATTGATGTATGCTACTATTACTAGACCTGCTATTAGTTTTATTATTCAGACTCTTTGTCATTTCACGCAAAATCCCAAAAGATCTTATTGGGAGGATGCTACTAGAGTGGTTATATACCTTAAGGGTACTATTTGTCAAGGCATTTGGTTAAAGGCTCAACCTACTGCGACTCTTCTTTGTTGGTGTGATTCAGATTGGGCAGCCTGTCCTAGCACTAGGAGGTATGTTACTGGCTATATAGTGAAATTTGGAGATTCCTTGGTCTAATGGAAGTTCAAGAAGCAACAGACAGTATCCAGAAGCTCAGCTGAAGCTAAGTACAGAAGCATGGCTTCAGTAATTGTAGAGGTGACTTGGTTGGTCGGTCTGTTCAATGACTTGGATGTACCTCTCACTTAACCTATCAAGGTATTCAGTGACAGTAGATCAACTATTCAACTGGGTGCAAACCCTGTGTTTCATGAGAGAACTAAACATATAGAAATTGATTGTCACTTTATTATAGACAAGATTAAGTCTGGTTCTGTTGAGACTCTTTATGTTCAAACTCATGATCAAGTGGTTTATTTACTTACTAAGAGTCTTTGTCGACCTCAATATTTGCATTTAATGGGCAATCTTGGTGTGCTTAATATCTTGCACCCTTCGGCTTGAGGGGGAGTATTGCAAGCTCAAGATAGATGAGGAAGTGATTTTTTACTGTTCCATTGAACTAAAACATTTTTTACTGTTCATTCAAAGTTCCTATTTTTACTGTGCAAGTGAGTGCAAGTGGGAGTTAGTTAGTTAGAGTAAGCTAGTGTTGAGCTGTATAGTTGAGTTTGTAATAAGATTGTCTATAAATAGTGAGGTGTATAGATAGTTTGTACAGTTTTCAATCAGAAAATGCAAAGAAATAGTTTTTTTTTCTTCTTCCCTGCACATTACTCTGTTCAGCATTTCAATGCACTTCAACATGCAACATTTAAATAGCAAATTTAATATTAAAATGCTATAAAAACCCAACAATTTATTAAAAAAAAACAATCATTCAACTAAATCAAAACTTGAAAATCGTCCAGTAGGAGAAATAGAACATTGTCCCAAATTTTCTAATACTACTTTATTGAGAATCACTCAAGCATTCCTAGGTTGATCAACACACTTTTTCAGAGTTTCCAATTGACGTTGTTATGAAATTGCTGAGAGATGTTAGAAGATAAAAAAGAGAGTTAGACCATGAATGTATTTAATTATGATATGAACTATAGAGTTATTTTTAATGAAAAATATTTTTGATGTTTGATGATTACTAAACGATAACCGTCTTTTGAAAACAATATGAATTAAAAACTGAAAACAATGGAATTTCATTGAATTGTCTCTAAAAAAATATAGAAATTAGCAATGGTTCATTAACTTTCATCTGTAAAACAAAGTCTATCTCTAATCCTTTTAATTACAGAGTGTTTTGATAAGGTTTTCCAAAACTAAAGGTTGAATAATGTTGAAATATTTATTGGTGAAAGTGATATAACATTGATTTTTCTTTTTTGCTGTAGATATAAAATTTTAAAATTAAATAGTTGTAGAAAGAATAACTTCTAAGAAAAGTGTTTGATAAAAAATAGTTTCAACCAAAACATTTTGTAAAATAAAAATTTGAGAAAATAACTTTTATAAAATAATTTCTTTTGGCAGAATAACTGCAGTAAATGCATTCAAAAGTTACATAATTTATCACTTCAATTTTTATAAAGACGTACCTACAGATGACTTGCAATTTGCATCCTCACACATTCATCATTTTCAGAATATTCTTTGGGTAACATTCTACATGGTCCACAAGTATGCAATATAATTTAATAACTATAATATATTCAAATCAAGCCAAGATACATGTAAATACAAGATGATATTAGACATAAGTAAAAATTTTAGCTATTCATGTCGCTCTTCAGAAATAAATTGTAAATTTTTTTAATTAATAGTAAAATAAACTTACTTCCTTTACCAAGTTGTTGTAAACTTTTTATGAATTTGGCATGAAGATCCCCAGTCCACATTATGTTGTCCTTTTGTTTAATGTCCTTGTTATTTTTGAGGTAGAGATGAGCTCCATCTTTCATAGCTTGCTTTTCTAAGAGCTCAATGTGTTCATGACATGCAATTGTGCATTTATTTTAAGAAGATATCAATTAAAATTGAATTATATCATACATTATATGAATAGTTAACTTCAACATATTTATGAAATTTGTTTAATTATAAAAATAACATTACAAAAAATACTAAAAATAGGAGTTAGCGATGGATAGTCTATGTCGCTAAACAATAAAAAATTCATTACTAATTCTATTTAACGATGAATTATGTCAAATTCTTTTAGCTTCGAACTATTTAACGATATATAATGGTGAATTTTAGAGATTTTTTTTATAGTGTATTTATAATTGATTTATGCACAACAGATATCATAAGTGAAAGAGTAGGGGAAAAAAATTCTTAGAGAGGGAAATTATATCCAAAGCCACAGCTCTAGCCAAAAGTTTAAATGAATCTAGGTTCAGCGAGTGAACATTTATTATTATCACATTAATTTTTGTAGTTTCTTTCGAAAGAATTGAGATTGTTGTTGAAGATGTATCAATTATGATAAGTATATCAATATATTTTCAGTAAAATAAATTATAAGAAAAATTACTATGAAGATTTATTTCTCATAAACGAATTCAATATTAATTTTCAGGGTTTATTGGCACTCTTTAGTTTATGTGATTGCACATATTAATAAACTTATATTATAATTAAGATTTACAATTTTATACATATTTACATAAAAAATTACTTAACGTATAATTTAGAATGAATAGGTGAATCGATATAGAATAGGAAAAGCATAGTGATGAGTGATGACACACGTAAGTATCATACAATTTCAAGTTTGAAAATTATTTAAAACAAAAAGTTTGGGAAAAAAAGGCCAATTCAGCTTTTTGATATCCACAAAGTGTTCAAATTCAAATTAAAGTATCCTATCATAATGAAATCATACTTTCACAATATTTGATTATTCAAATAACCTTAAACATGAATATATATTTTGAATTATTATTGTTACTATGTTTAAATGGAAAAGTAAAAATAATTTGAATTGTATTGATTAAAATTCATGTTTATAACATAAAACTAAAAACTAAAATCAAAATATTCAAAATTAAAATAAAACAAAACTAATAATATTGCTTCCTTTATTGTGTATGTGTATTACTTTTCTGTTTTCTTTTTATTTATTATCTGGTGTTTGACATCTATATTGGAACCCGATTAATTTGGATTCATATTTATGAGGTCCATTCGGAGGAAGCATTCCCTATCAAGATTATTTTCATATCCAGGAATCAAATCTGAGACCTCTAGTTAAGAAAGAAGTAGTCTCATCCGCTGCACCACATTCCTTTAGTGGTTGTATTACTTATCTTCATCAAAGGACCAACTTATCTATTCATTCTAGACAATCTAATAGTGCATATTTGAGTAAAATTGCATATGCTTACTTTTACTGAAGGTAAATATTAAATATAAATTAATGAAAATATTAGAGTTTATTGAAATTTTAACATATAAGGAAGAAAAAGAATAAAGTCAAAACATTATAGAAGTAAAGATGCGTGAGATGTCAAAATGATAAAATAATATATTAAATTAGAGAGGAAGAAAAATCTCCTCGAAATTAAGAGGAAAATTTCAATTAAAAAGAAAATTACTTTTCATGACTCATGTTTTCCTCCTTTTTTTTTCTACATCTATTATAAGATAAAAGAAAATTATCTCGTGATTAATAGTAATAATAACCAAAGCAGTATTTCTCTTGTTCTTCTCTTCCTGCTCTATTTCCTAATTTTGTGTCGTCTCTACCATCCAAACGATGTTTCTAGAATGGTAGATAGATTATAAAAGTCAAAAGATTTGCACCTTCAAAAATTATTCTTAAGAGATATAATTTATTTTCTCCTCCAATTCTATATCACTTTGACCTATTCACAAAATTTATTTATTGTTTCCTTTTTCTACAAAAAAAAAAGTCAAGTGTAAAACAATTTAAAGTTGATTAAATAATTAATAAAATGGTGTCCCTTCAAAGACATTTGATAAAATTGGAAGGTTACGAATATTCAAATAATGTGGCATGCTTATAGTAAGGATAAAAAATAAAGAATCTAATTCAATTCTTTATAAAGACATAAAACCAGGGGTGTGCATCGGTCGGTTCGGTTCGGTTTTATATATTATCGATTCAATTTTTGATTTTTAAATATGCTAAAGCAATAACCAAACCAATAAGATATTTTTTATTAGTTTTTGGTTTATCTATTTTTAGTCCTTAACGGTTCAGTTTTCGGTTTAACTGATAAGAAAATACTCATAAAATAGAACTAATAGTAACTAACATGAAAAAAAAATTGAATCTTAGTTGCAACCAAAAATCCTAAATAATGTGCTTTAATTTATAAGAATCTTCAAGTTTGAACTAAATGTTGTTAGGAGAAATTAAGAGTTTGTATAATTGAAATAATAGGTTTGTTAATTGGTAGAAATTAAAGAGAAATATATAATAAGTCATTCATATATATATATATATATATATATATATATATATATATATATATATATTTGCAACCAAAAATCCTACATAATGTGTTTTAATTTACAAGAATCTTCAAGTTTGAATTAAATGTTGTTAGGAGAAATTAAGAGTTTGTATAATTGAAATAATAGGTTTGTTAATTGGTAGAAATTAAAGAGAAATTAAGAGAAATATATAATAAGTCATATATAATTCTTATTGGGTTATCGGTTTACCCAATAAGAAAAAATCGAACCGAACCAATAACCCAATATTTTTTTTTTATAAAATCATTAACAAACCATTAACCCAATAACCCAATAATAATAAACCAATAACATTTTTATCGGTTCGGTTTATCGATCGGTTCGATTTTTGCATACCCCTGCATAAAACTCATTTTAACTAGTAAAACAACATAAACAAACATAGAGATGATGTTATGACAATTAGGAAAAGAGAAATTCAAAATTTATAAGATAAAATAAAATTTTAAAAGAGTTCGATGTTAAAATCACAGATGAAAAAACTATCAACATAACAATTAAATATCTTTTAGAAAGAAAATCATATATAATTTATTTATATCAAAGAATCAAAGATTATAAGTTTAATATAGATTTTTAGAGACATTACCTTTATAGTCCTTAAACATTAGCAAATCAATAATCTCGATAGCAATATTATTGATCTGACTAACCAGCATCATGCGAACTTCATCTATCGTTCCAAAATAAGCAGTTGCCACTGAATTATCGTTATCAGAGCCGTCTGGGATGAGATTGTATTGATAATATGCGGTAACCCTAATGAGCAAAGGGAGGATTAATTTATAGATATTGAGACTTATTCTGGTACGTCCATCAAATAGAAAATGGACGAACAAGATCTATTCTTTATTAAATATTAGTTATAGACTTTATATTAATTGAGCCACAAATAAGAAAAGGGAAAAAAATCAAAATATACCATAAATATACTAAAAAATAAAAATATACCTTAGATTATTTACTGCAAGTTATAGCAATACTTCTTAGATTGAAGTCATAGCAACTTACTTGCTGGACAAAAGACAGGTGCCTAGTGTAAGGCTACGGTATGACAAAGCCAATCTTTTTGTAAGCTAGTTGTATTGGTTCATAGTAGCCTGGAGAATGTGTTCTGCTAGACATTCTCTTTTTCCTTGGATCACCAGCTATCTATGATTGTATATCAAGGGGTAAGGTCTAGTCCCCCCTTCTATTCTGAATTCCAAAATGAAACAGGGGGGTGCTTGAATTAAAAATAAATAAATAAATAACTTTTTTTTTTATTTTTGTAAGAAAAAAAATACCCTTAAAATAAGATATTGGTTACCAAAAGTTATCAACCGCCCTTTTCTTTTTTAAAAAATAATAATAAAAATTAAACCTCAAAAAAGAAAAGTATAGGCAAGGGGGGCTAGACCTTACCTTACCGTTCTTAATGAGGTAACAATACCCCAACTAATCAACTAGTGAAAAAAAATATAAGAACTAGAGAGAACTAGATATTCTAGGATCAACATAGAGTTTATATTTCACTCTATGATGATATTACAAAGAAGGATGCTTAAGTAATAAAAAAATATAAAGATAGAATGAGAAGTTTGAGTTATCAATCACAAACTGGGGCGGCACAAGAAAATCCGTGGCCTAAGGCAAAAATCAAATGGAGGCCTTACGTTTTTAAGAAAAAATAATTATTTTTATAAAGTCTATTTTTAAAATTATATAATTCTATTTAATAATTCTTTTTTAATTAATAATATAGTCAATGCATTAAAAAGTTTTTACTATATCAAACTCCTAAATCTTTTAATATAAAAAGATTATTTTTTTCTCTAAATAGTTTTTAATATATTTCTTAAAATTTGTAATTTATTATTACTAAAAAAAATGAGGCCCTTCAAATTTTGGAGGCCTTAGGCGGTCGCTGTTTCTCCGAAAGGGTTGAGAAACCCCTGATCACAAACTCCTTTTTACAAATGTATGAACTAAAATGTAATGCTGGCCCATCTCAAGTACATTGATATACTCGATCCTTGCCTTCTTCTTTGAACCTGTTCAAAATCACCTTGAAAATTCATCACTTTTTGAATTTGTTGGATCTTATTAAAAATGTTGACACTGTCACATGATTTTGCTTTGTCATGGGTGCCTTGGAACAAACTCCCCTATCACCTTATCATCCCAACTTCAATTTCTATCGTGATATATTTTGATTTTTATATTTCTTTGTTGCCCAGGAGAGATATCAGCATCCCTAGCTGCACTTGCAAAGCATGTCTTCATCCTCACTTTCCTCAAATATGTCATCTTTTTGGAGGTTTTCAAAACTCTTTGGAGACAATGTATTACTTCCCACCAATTGTTTGGTTGTATGAATTGGAGAAAGGGTATTTAATACAGCACCTGAAGTTTGCTTGCAACTTGATGAATAATTACGAATTGCAGACTTATTTAGGACAAAAATTGAAGCATGAGCACTAAATTTGCTGTCAATATTATCTTCCTGATGTTCGTCTTCTTTATTTACCAAATCTTCCCAAGAATTAAAGCAAGTATCACCTTGTTGCTCCATATGAATAGACGATGTAAATTGTTGCATAGATTCACCATGTTGCTGTCTGGAATCAAGTTATTGAGCTTTCTTTAATACTTTATCCACCTCTGGATTTGATACAAGCATTGTAGGATTGTTTGGATTAATTTCATGACAAACTTTATCTGATAGAAGATCAAAAGGATTTGAAAGAGAAATGTCCTTTGGGAAGAAGCTCGAGCACAAGGAACATTCCTTTCTAGATGCACATTAACACAAGCAAGAGATCCAATTCGAATGCCTAAATATTTTTATGTGCCATCACGGTCCAGTCCTTGCCAATATTGTTATCCACACCCTTGATTTTGTTCATTGATTCATCACCAGTAGCATGCTCTTCACTGATGAAATGTTCAAACTGAGTAAAATTAGAAGGGAATCACAAATTATCAACTTCTGAATTTTTATCCAACGATTTCTTAGTGACATGCAAGCACGAATGCTGCCCAGAATTTTTACTACTCGCCCAACATCGTGAATATGGTGCATATCTGACTGTGACGTCTCACCGATCACCAAATTTGAAGGTTTTAAAGATGTATTATGCTCTTGTTCATCAACGTGTTATTCAACAATTAAGTTCCTCGCTTGTAGTCCATATTTAGCTTGCGATGAAGGAACTAAGTATTGGGTTTAATTGGTGTGAATGGAAAATAGAGGGGCACAACCTTTGAGCAAAAGACATATTGTTTTTGAAAAGGTGTGACTGTTCAGATAGTTGTGTCTGTTCAAAAAAAGACGCAATGTTTCGAATGAACAGACATGACTATTCCAAAGGATACACCTTTTAAGTGAACCATTACCATCTTTCAGAAGAGGCATCTGATAGCTATATAAACCTGCTTTCATCCACAGGTTTAGAAATGAATGAAAAAATTTCTGAAATAAAAACTCTTCTTGTCTTCAAAACATTCTTTGTGATCAATGAAATCGTTGAGTGAGTTCGACGAATCCAATTATTTGAGGTACCACTATAGTTGGATTGAAAGTCATTTTATCCTGGGAGAAAGATTCCAAAACCTCGGGTACAGTGAGAGGAATTGTAACGCCCCAGAAAACGGGTCCCAGAGCGTCACACGGTGCTTGAGGCTATGAGTAGCCCCAAGCTAACCCTTTGAGCCATTTTCATTCAGTTCAACAAGAATCAACGGGGTTTCCATAAATAACCCTCAAATATCAACAGAGTAATCATCATCCAAGAATAAAAGAATTTCAGAAAGATAACAAAATACGACTTATTAGTCAACTCCCAACATCTATACTAGTCTGATAAGCCTCTAAGAAAATCAATAAAACCAGCGAGCCATTGAGACATGCCCCAACTGGATCATACTCAGTTATCAAATGTAAAACAATTCCCTGAAACCAACATCACGTCCTCGGAATATGAGGACTCACCACGACAGAGGATGTAGAACAGCTTGCCCGAAGAATCACTGTCGAACCTGGAACTGAGCACCCGAACCTACATTCTGAGAAAATGCAGCCCACATCCGAAGATATGGGTCAGTACCATGGAAAAGAACCGAGTATATGGGGGTGTATGCAGTTTTATAAACATTATCATCATAACTATTTATAAGAAATATACAGGATGTATGAAAGACTCACATAGCCCAAAGAAAATCATCATAATCATGAGAGGATGAAATAAGTATAATAACACATGTGAGTCATCATATAATTTGTCAATCACTTTCATTTCATCAAGAATATCAATTCTCATAATGTAAATATCATTTAAATCTTTCAAAAGAATAAATTTCACAATTCCACTTTCAAATCACTTCACCATTCACCATAGACACAAGGAAACACACACACACTGGGGGATCCTATAACCGACATAAACCATGTGAGCTACATGGAGTCCAACGTACAACCCACATTGGGGAGAGCCGTCCTATCCTTGCCATCAGAGTAGGACTATCGATATCAAATACACACAAACTAGTGATCACTATATAAATCAGCCTTAGTCTCACTCCTACGGGGGCACGTAGTTCTAAGGAAGTAAGGTCGCTTTATACCTCCCACTCAATGCTAAAGATTTCTCCCGGACTTAGCTCAGATCATTTCAAAGACAATCCACAACAAAACAATTTCAGTAATATATAAATATACATCGGGAGCCATCATGCTTCCCATCTATCAAAATCAACCACGTTGTGGATTTCTTTCACACTCGAGTACAAAACAACTCCATTAAGACCAAAAGGTCAAATCATTCAAAATATCTCAAATATTCAACATTAACATGCTTATAACACACACTTTCTAAAAAAACACAATTTCCAATGGGGATTCACGACCCAAATATCAAAATCATGATAAATATCGTTAAAGATTCATACTTTATATCTCCACACATGTAAATTCAACTTTCAAAATCATAAACATCAAGATTTCATAATAATCATCATAAGATATGGGTTCATGCTTCAAATTCGTAAAAATAAAATAAAAATCATGCCTTTGTAAAGAAAATTACTTTTGGGCACAAGAACGAAAGAGAGTTCTTGTTGAAAAACCCCACATACCTTGAATGATGAACTTTAGATCGATACTCGTTTTTGAGATGTTAATCGTGCCTTTGAATGATGGTTCTTGGAGTTCTTGAACTTGGAATCTTGAATAAATTTGCAGAATTAATGGTGAATTTTAGAGGTTTTTGAAGTTTTTGAATTAGGAACTTGGAATCTTGAATAAATTTGCAGAATTAATGGTGAACTTTGGAGGTTCTTGAAGTTGGATGTAGGAGCTTAGGGTTTTATTTTAGAGGGAATTTGATGAAATATAACATATAATGCTTCTAATAGGATTTAATATAGGGTTTGGACGGATTTTGGGTGAGGGGGAATGACCAAAACGCCCCTAAAAATCAAATAATTCTCGAATCTGTCCTTTGGTGGACTGTTTTGATAGTCTGAAGTAGATCAACCATAACGTTTTACTCCGATATCCAAATTGGATGAAACCAATTTCATTAGAAAGAGGACTCTTATATCTTTCTATTTATATATAGTATCTCATCCAGATCATTGTGTACGAATAGTTATGATTGTTTGAAGTTGACCCAAAAATTCGCTTTTGATAGGCTGAAGTAGATAGACCATAACTTTTTGCTCCGATAGACAAATTGGATGAAACCAATTTCATTGGAAAGACAACTCACAGATATTTCCATGGATATATAGTAGATCACTCAGATCATTATGTATAGGGAGTTATAATCATTTAAATTTGGAGCAAAAATACTCCAGGCCTCAGTACTTTTTCCTGCATGTTTTACTGTTCACTACTATTCACGGTTCGATCGGAATGTTCATAACTCGTCGCTCGGGTGTCCGTTTTGGATGATACACATATTGTTGGAAAGATTATTTGATACTCTACGCAATGGTGGGTCATAATCTAAGACATTCCATGCGGAAAATTTATAATTCATTCTAGAAGATAGAACCCAACACGTTTACGCACAAAATTTCAATGAAAAAATTCCCGGGGTATTACATCATCCCCCCTTGGAAACATTCATCCTCGAATGATGCTAGACATGCCAAGATTATATAGGGAATAGAGAATACAGCTGAAACCATTCGTTAGACTCATCACCACATCGTTTCTCACTCCGAATGCAACATAGAATGCATAAATTCAAGAAACTACAGCTGAACACATAATAAATGACAGCTGAACTGCTGCAACTTTTATCAAAAGTGCATGATTTAGGAAAGAATGGTACCTTCGGCTTGATCGGAGTTCGCAGAAAATAGGTGCGGGTACTTGGATCGCATATCCGCCTCAGCTTCCCAAGTTGCACCGTCAACAGATTGGTTTCGCCACAACACCTTGACCAAGGGAACTTTTTTGTTCCTTAGTCTTCGAACACTGAAATCAAGAATATCAATAGGAATCTCATCAAAAGAAATATTTTCTTGAATGTCAGCACTCACAGAGGAATCCACTACCACAACATCGCTAATATGCTTTCTAAGCATGGAGACATGGAATATTGGATGAACAGAGGACAACTAGGAAGGCAACTCGACCTCATAAGCTACCTTAACAACACGGCTAAGAATTTTGTAAGGACCAACATAACGGGGACTAAGCTTCCCCTTCTTTTTGAATCTCTTCACCCCCCTCATGGGTGAAATTTTCAGATACAGTAGGTCACCAACTTCAAACTCAAGGTCTCTCCTTCTAACATCCGCATATGACTTCTGACGACTCTGCGCAGTTTTCAACCTTTCCCCAATCAACTTAACTTGTTCCATAGCCTCAAATACCGAATCAGGACCACTCACAGCCGCTTCACCCACCTCGAACCAACCTATGGGTGATCTACACTTACTCTCATATAAGGCTTCAAACGGAGTCATGCCAATACTAGAGTGGAAACTGTTATTGTAAGCAAACTCTGTCAACGGTAAGTGATCATCCCAATTTCCCTTAAAGTCAAGTGCACAAGATCTCAACATATCCTCTAAGGTCTGGATGGTCCGCTCAGCCAGACCATCGTTCTACGAATGAAAAGCAGAACTCAAAAGCACTTGGGTACCAAGACCCTTCTGAAAAGCTTTCCAAAATTGCAAAGTGAACTGAGTACCCCTATCCAAAATGATAGACAAGGGAACTCCATGCAGTCTGACTAGCCCTCGGATATACAATCTAGTGTAATCCTCAACAGTATATGAAGTATGAACAGGCAAGAAATAAGCAGACTTAGTCAACCTATCAACCACAACCTAAATGGAATCATGATGGCGTCGGGAAGGAGGTAAACCAATCGCAAAGTCCATATTTATCTCTTCCCACTTCCAGGTGGGAATACTAAACTCTTGCATCATACCACTAGGTCTTTGGTGTTCAACCTTAACCCATTGGCATGTTGCACACTTAGCTACAAATGCTGCTATATCTTTCTTCATGCCACTCCACCAATAGATTTCCCGCAAGTCTGGGTACATCTTGGTGGCACCAGGATGAATAGAATATCGCGCCCCGTTAGCTTCAGCCATAATCCTCTATCTCAGATCATCAACATTCGGGACACACAATCTACCCTGCAATCTCAACACACCATCTCCCCCCTTGGGAGAAAACCTCTACTTTTTGGTCTTTGACTGACTCCTTCAGTCTGACAAAACTAGAATCTAAGTATTGCTTTTCCTTCACTTCTGAAACCAAGGAGGATTCGGAACTACTCTGAACCCCTATACTACCTTCAGCAGAGTCAAACAACCTAACCCCCAATCTAGCCAAACGATGTACATCACGAGCCAACTCTTTCTTACCTTCTACCACATGCGAAACACTACCCATGGACACTCCACTTAGGGAATCCGCCACAACATTGGCCTTGCCCGGATGGTACATCACACTCATATCATAGTCCTTTAACAATTCTAACCATCATATCTGCCTAAGATTCAATTCTCTCTGGGTAAACACATACTGTAGCTCTTATGATCAGTGAAAACATCAACATGGAGACCATACAAATAGTGTCTCCAGATTTTTAAAGCAAACACAACAGCAGCCAACTCAAGGTCATGGGTGGGGTAATTTTTCTCATAGGGTTTCAACTGTCTAGAAGCATAAGCTATCACCTTACCCTTCTGCATCAATACGCAACCCAACCCAACTCTCGAAGCATCACAGTACACCACAAAACCATCAACTCCATCAGGCAAAGTCAAAATAGGGGCTGAAGTGAGTCGAGTCTTCAACTCCTGAAAACTCTTCTCACAAGAGTCGGACCATAAGAACTTCACTTTTTTTTGGGTCAAC
Organism: Capsicum pubescens; assembly: GCA_030864215.1. Classification (NCBI taxonomy): domain Eukaryota; kingdom Viridiplantae; phylum Streptophyta; class Magnoliopsida; order Solanales; family Solanaceae; genus Capsicum; species Capsicum pubescens. Next base: position 41,675,675 of record CM061543.1, read on the forward strand.
CGAGTCATAGGAGATGCTATAGAGGAGAAACCCTCAACAAAATGATGGTAATAGCCAGCTAAACCCAAGAAACTTCGGATATCAGTCGGAGAAATTGGTCTAGGCCAATTTCTAACAGCTTCGGTCTTTTGGGTATCAACTCTAATACCATCAGAAGAAATGGTATGACCCAGAAAAGAAACTGACCTTAGCCAAAACTCACACTTACTGAACTTGAAAAACAAGTTGTGATCTCTAAGGGTTTGCAAGACAGTTCGGAGATGATTAGAATGTTCATCCTCACTTCGTGAGTACACCAGTATATCATCGATGAACACTATAAGAAACATACCCAGATATGGTCTGAACACTCAATTCATGAGGTCCATGAAAGCTGCTGGGGCATTAGTTAAGCCAAAAGACATAACAAGAAACTCAAAATGGCCATAACGAGTTTGGAAAGTGGTTTTCGGGATGTCACACTCCCTAACTTTGAGTTGATGATAGCCAGAACGAAGGTCTATCTTTGAGAAATAACTTGCACCTTGCAATTGGTCAAACAAATCATCTATTATCAGAAGGGGGTACTTATTTTTTATGGTGACTTTATTCAGTTGGCGGTAATCAATGCATATATGATAACGCTCAATCTACAGCTCTCGTAGGAGTGTAAAGCTGTCGTTAGCAAATATAGAACCCAACTGGGTTGGGTATCGATCCCACAGGGAATAGCTTGGTCAACAAGTAAGTAAAGATTACTAGACTTTTAGTGCAAGTCTCGTAAAAAAGGGGGGAGTCTTGTCGTGCAAGTAATGTAACCAAAATAGGATCTAAAAACGGCAATAGCAAAGTAAAAAGAGAAAGAATGTTTTAGTGAGATGTAAACAATGAGAATTTAGAAGTTGGGGTTATGTCCACCTTCTGAGGTATACGTCTCTATTGGCTATGAGTGTGTAGAATTCTGACATGCAATTGCTTATAGAGGATTGTAGTCGATGGTAAATCCAAGCGTCTCTCGACCTAAACAAGGACTATTTCACTTTAACTCTCTCGAGCTTAAAGCGTGTCTAACGGTACGAATTCTCCAAGAGGTTAGTCCAGTTACGGCACTAGCTTTTTAATAGGAAAGCGTGTCCTACTACCTTGACATTATCTCTTTTCCAGACAAATAACTTTTCTCTCGAACAAGTTAAATGTTAGACTGGCGTATTCTTGCGTTTGCAACCGCAAAGAATGTAGATTAAGATGAAGAGAATAATGATATAAGCAATATACGTGCCTTGAACTCACACACTCACAGCAATAGATAGTAAATCATTCGGCTTCCATAACCCCAACAGAGAGGTTTAGTTACCCATGAATGCGAAGGAGATCACGCTTGACATTGTTGTTATACCACAAGATTGATTAATTTTGTGTAGCGTAAGTGGTAGGCGTGAGGCGTGAATTCCTAGGCAAAGTAACGATTCTCTTGTTGTGGAATTTAAGAATGGAAGAGTAGAAGAAGAAAAATAGAATTGAATTGTAAGATGAGAAGTTAAGAAGATGTTAGAAGATGTAAAAAGATGATAGAAGATGAGAGAAGATGAGAGGGATGGAAGGAAGTATTGTGTTCTCCCTCCTTCCTCCCTCCTTGTTTAAAATCTCTAGCATGATAGGGTATTTATAATACCCATATCCTACTCCTACTAGATAAATAAAATATCTAACCAAATCCTACTAGGCTAATGTAATACTTAACCCAATTGTACTAGGTTAATGTAACATTATCATAATCCAAATAAAATAATGAAATACATAACCTAATTGTACTAGGTTAATGTATCATTGTCAAAATCCAGCTTTGTGTCTGTAAGTCCCCAAAGTCTTCAGAATTGCTGTTTTAGCCCGGGACAGATTTTTCATGCAGCAGTTTTGGTCCCCCAAAGTCTTCAGAAATGCTGTTTTAGCCCGGGATAGATTTTCCATGCAGCAGTTTTGGTCCTTAGGCGTGTAAACTCCCTTCCCTTCCTTCGTGAGCTTTCTTTAGCGTCAAGTAAGCCATAAAATGCTGAATTATGCATCATTTATACCTGAAACTTTACTAATCATGTTCGTTAGCTCATTTACAGGAAAAAGGACTAAAAGTGCATGAAATATATAATTTGTTCTCAAAACTAGGCTAAAATATGGGCAAAATATATTGATATAGGTGCGTAAATTCGCCTATCATCAACACCCCACACTTAGAGCTTTGTTCGTCCTCGAATAACATATCATGTCCTTCTAAGCATCAACTTAAGGTTTTTACAGAATCAACACAAAACATTTATTAAGACAAGCACAACGATTATCAACCAAGAGTAGCTTTCCGATTATAAGTAGAAACAATTTAACCTCAAGTATAGACTCGTGATGGTGATCAACTCGCATGCAAACGTTAAGGTACAAGGAATCATATATAACTACCCAAAACTCATCAACCATGTGTGTCTCACCATATAGTACCCATAATCACTCACAAATATAGCATATTTTTCAAACATGGGTATCAAAATGTCCTTGCTCTCACTCTCACAAAGAATTCATATGTAGCGACTGATGACCATAGGCTTGCCCTTAATGTAATACTCTACTAAATGTTGGAATGTTAAGATTAGGATCAAGTAGGTCTTTTGATGGTTGTAATGTAGGCTAAGGGACGGGTAGGACTATTTTGGCCAGGAATAGTGACTAAGTTCCTAAGCGCTTTAATGCATCACTTTGTATCATTGACACTTTTTTCTTTCAACCTTTGTTCTTTCTTTTTTTCTACCACCCTTGTTCTCCTCTTTTTTCAATTTTAAGCACAACTCACTTTTCAGCTTTCTTTTCTTTTTTCTTTTCACAACATACCTCTTATGATAGCATTTTTTTTTCTTTTTCATAACACATTCAAGAACCATTCCAATTTATAGCATTATACTCACCCAATTTTCTTTTATGTTGTCACATGACTTTTTCACTTTAAAGCACTTAGAGATTTTGGGATCAAATTACGGTCTTGAAAGAAATGGATTAGGCTTACATACAAGGTTGTCAAAGAAAATAGGCTAAAGGCTCAAAAGGGTTTAACTAGGATGATGTCCATGGGTAGGTAAAACTGAAGGTAAACAAATATGGGTTGCCAAAGAAATGCCTAAATCATATCCTAAACTTACACTCCTTATTTTTGCTTTGCATACATACCAGGCAAGTTTTAGCATCAACCACAAACACAGAACATACTATTATCTCACACACACAAGGCACATGGTCGACTTGCTTGGAAGTAATATAGACTCTCGACCCAACAAGTGAAGGAATTGAACCACACAATATCACATAATGAGTCACAACTAGAGCCTAAACGTCTCAATAGTCACAATTGTAGCACATACTCTTGTTATAATCTCATGCTGCCTATCAAAATAATTTCATGCGAAGCTAGAAAAAATTTACTACTAAAAAAATGAAACAAAAACAAAGCAAACAAACATAGATGCGAGTAGAGAAGTATAGCATGCAATACCACCACCCCACACTTAGTCGGGACACTGTCCTCAGTGGAGAATAAATACGAAGAACCTGGTCAGTCGGACTCGTCCTCAATGTCGGGGGTCATACCCTTTGCATCGGAATCATCATCAGAGTCGTCATCCTCAGAAGTTCCTCATAAGTATCCCACTTAATTCCAAGCGTGAGTCGAGGTATTTGCAGCGAGGAGGGTTCTCCTTGCTCTTTTCGGCCTCTTTTCTTGCCTTTTTGTGAAGTGGTCTTGCTTTAGGTGCCATTGTACCTGAGACTAGAAATAGTGTTAGTGGTAGCACAATATCAATGGATACAATCTATGCACAAGCAGTAGGGGTACCACCCCACACTTAGTTTGTTGACACAAATCAGTGAAGTGAGAGTGGTCGATTACTCAGATTTCGTCGACATACGTTTTAGGAGTTGTATTCCGGCAAGAAAATCAGTGATGTATCACTACTTGCAGCCATTGCATTACTTTAATGTTAGATATAACAACACTACTACATAGGGGTTACCACATAATATAGTTACTTTCAACAATCACAACCTCCTATGTCGGCAGGCACTATAAGTCTTATCCCGATGAACGGGATAGCCTAACATGTAAGTATCCAAGTAGCACTTTTGAGCAATGTTCAAGACTATAGAAATTCCGCAAATAGTATGACAATGCTATTAAAACCAAATTCAAGTCGGAAACAAGTCAAGATGATTCTAACGTATACGTTCACTCACATGATTTTGCATTAACATTCCAAACACATGAACTTCACCAACAATCTTTCAATATGTAGCAATTTATAATAGACATAGCAACGTATTACTTACGAGGAATAAATGAAGAATAAGAGAGTACTTACTTGCTTGAAGCTTTTGGAGGTGGTTTTGTGAATTGGAAGAGCAAAAATAGAAAATTTTGAGAGGATTTGGATGAATATGCGGCACCTTTAGGTCACTTTGCAATGTGTTGTGTTATAAAACTAAGTCCCCTTTATATAGGAAGAGAATGGGTCAGGTTATGACCCATTTACAATCGGTTTTGGAGACAAAAATCCCACATATGCGGCGCATAATGCTTGGCATAGATATGACATATGTGGCGCATTGTCTATGGCATAATGGGACATATGCGCCGCATAGTCTATGGCATTTGTAGACATATGCGCCGCATAGTCTATGGCATATGAGATACTGAGACCAAATGCCATAGCATAGGCGGCGCATAGTCAAAAGCATACCTAGGAATAGGCGGCGCATAGTGTATAGCACACTAGATTCTGAGACCTTAGGCTATAGGATAGGTTGTGCATCATTCGTGGCCTAGTTTTACCAAGGCCTAGCCTTCCTCGAAGCCTATTTTGGCGTGAGAAAGGCTCAATCCATAGCCTTATGCATCACCATTCCTAACTTACCAACTTTACCATACAATGCGTCCAAATCGTCAATTGAAATCAATCTCCTCGTTGACTACTTCTTGCACCTATATTCGCTCAAACAAATGAAAATGATTAGTACGATGGGTTGCCTCCCACCAAGAGCCTTAGTTTTGGTCGTGGCACAACTCTTATTTTTGGATTTTTCATTTATCAAAATCAAAACAAGTACTAGAAGAAACGATAAAACGATAAAACGATGGGTTGCCTCCCATCTAGCGCCTTATTTATTGTCGCGGCACGACATAGTTACCTCGAGTACTCAAACTTCGTCGGGATAGATGGTGGATCGTTTTCTGAATGGATTCAGACGACAATGAGGCTTACTTGTAGGAGGGGTACCAATTATATCATCAATAGTCCAACCCATAGCTCTCATGTATCTCTTCCGAGTAGAGATGAGAGCGTCTACGTGCTGTTTACTTAAATCATCCGCACTCACCGGAAGTATCTTTATACTTTCCAAGAACACATACCTTAGATAATTGGGGAGCTCTTTCGATTCTAGCATTGGTGGCTCTTCAAGGGAAGTCTTCGCTGTTGGTGACGGTTGATTCTTAAGATCACGGTCTGGTTGCTTAGGAGTATGGGAATAGGACTCTATTTCTGTTAGAGCACCCATAAGTTCTTCATATTCTTTAGCATCCTCATGCTCATCATTCAGCAGCGCAACAGACAATGGCTCAACAGTAGGTTGTTTCTCTATAGATAATGCTTTCTTACCTTCATAATGAACATCAGCTACAGAGAACACATCCATATCTCTTGGCTGCTTCATCGCTTTGCACAAATCAAAACGAATCACTTTGTCATTCATTCGAAATAAAAGCTCATTATCTATCATGTCAATAAGCACACTTCCTGTTGCAAGGAAAGGACGTCCCAAGATTATGGGAACTTCAGAATCCACCTCGCAATCCAAAATCACAAATTTTGCAGGAAAGATGAAGGAAGAAACCTTTACGAACACATCATTCAAGATACCCACAGGTCGTTTTACCGACCTATCAGCCATCACGAGCCTCATATTGGTTGGTGTCAGATCGCCTAACCCCAGCTTCTTGTAGACGTATAGTGGCATCAAATTGATGCTAGCACCCAGATCGCACAATGCCTTAGCAAAATTCATAGATCCAACCGTGCAAGGAATAGTGAAAGCACCAGGGTCTGCCTTCTTCTGTACTAAGGACCTTGTGGCAATTGCACTGCAATGATGAATATTATCTGCCGGCTCATAGCTTACTGCCCGCTTCTTTGTCAAAAGATCCTTCATAAATTTTGCATACCCAGGCATTTGTTCTAGTGCCTCCACCAACGGAACATTAATGGTCAGCTGCTTCAACATGGTCATGAATTTGCTGAACTTTGTATCATCCGCCACCTTCTTCAATCTTTGAGGAAAAGGTGGTGGTGGGTATGGAATTGTTCTCTCCATGGCTTTCTTCTCCTCTTGCTTCCGTTTTTCAGCTTTTCCAGGCTGCATGTTGTGAGGAGTGATGTTAAGGACATTAGGATCGGCTGCTGCGGCATCTTCCCCTTTCGCCTTATCATCAATTTCCGCCTCTTTGTCAGCCACTTGCTTGCCCTTAGATGAGGTTTCCATCACCTTACCACTTCGGGTAGTAATAGCCATGCATGACCCATCATTCCTTGGGTTTTGCACGGTGTTGCTAGGTAAAGTGCCAGCCTTTCTTTGATTGAGTGCTGCTGAGAGTTGGCTCAATTGCTGCTCTATTTGCTTGATTGAAGTGGAATGAGAATCAACTAGTTGTTTCATGGAGGACAAATCATTAATTACCTCAGTAACTCCCGCGCTCGTTGCTTCCACTCCTTTCAATAATTTAGCCATCATGTCTTCCATACTTCCAGAATTAGATGTGGTGGTATCACGTCTACCAGGGGGAACATATACACCACTCTTTTCATTGATTTTTCTCCAACTACCTTGGTCCTTGTTTCCAGAATTATCATAATAGTTCCGACCTTGGTTTCCTTGGGTATTCCCACGGAAACCCCCCTGATTGTTCAAGTAGTTGGCCTCCTCTTCCGAATCAGATTCGTCTCTTCCTTTTAGCGCCACAACTTTCACTTTTTCGGTCTTCCCTGATAATAAATGCTTTGTCAGAAGATCCATCTGTGTTTTCATGTGCGCCATATCTTGATCACGTTCTTCTTGTCTTCTTCTTTGGTCTGCAGTCATGCCTATAGATAAAGTGGGGCTTGCTACCTTGGAATCCCTGGTATGCCAAGCTCTACTTTGTTTCGTCATGCGATCTAGCATATTGCTTGCTTGTCCAAAGGTGAGGTCCATAAAAGATCCTCCAGCTGCGTTATCCACCACTGGCTTAGTTATTGAATTCAAGGCTCTATACAATATCTCCATGAGGTGAACATTAGTCATGTGATGGTTTGGGCATCTCGCTAGCTTTGTCTTGAACCTCTCCCATGTTTCATGAAGAGCTTCAGTTGGAAGCTGACGAAAGTTGCTGATTTCATCTCTCAATTGTGCCCTTTTGGAAGGCGGAAAGAATCTTTCTAGGAAAGCGTCTCTCAATTGCCTCCAATTTGTAATTGAATCAGGAGTCAGCCCATTCAACCATAGTGTTGCCTCCCCAGACAGAGACAATGGAAATAGACGTAATCGAATTGCATTCTGACCAACACCAGGATTGTCAAAAGACTTGCATGTAGAAATAAAGTTGATGAGATGCATATTCGGATCATCGCCTGCTAGTCCACCAAATAATCCCTTGAGTTGCAATAACTGCATCATGGTGCTTGTGATGTTGAACTTGGTTCCGGGCGCTAATGGTGGAAGAATAATGGCTCCTGTGGCTCCGGCTCCATCAAGATCATCATCATCATCATCGAACGGTATCTCACGTTGTGCATCCATTGATGCAATGAACAAAAACCTGCAGTAAACAAAAACAAAAACTAAAAGTAAAAGTACGAGAGTCTTCGACCAAAGGGTCTAGTAATTATTACGAACTTGAATGACACTTGTATTCCCCGGCAGCGGCGCCAATTTTTGATAACGCTCAATCTACAGCTCTCGTAGGAGTGTAAAGCGGTCGTTAGCAAATATAGAACCCAACTGGGTTGGGTATCGATCCCACAGGGAATAGCTTGGTCAACAAGTAAGTAAAGATTACTAGACTTTTAGTGCAAGTCTCGTAAAAAAGGGGGGAGTCTTGTCGTGCAAGTAATGTAACCAAAATAGGATCTAAAAACGGCAATAACAAAGTAAAAAGAGAAAGAATGTTTTAGTGAGATGTAAACAATGAGAATTTAGAAGTTGGGGTTATGTCCACCTTCTGAGGTATACGTCTCTATTGGCTATGAGTGTGTAGAATTCTGACATGCAATTGCTTATAGAGGATTGTAGTCGATGGTAAATCCAAGCGTCTCTCGACCTAAACAAGGACTATTTCACTATAACTCTCTCGAGCTTAAAGCGTGTCTAACGGTACGAATTCTCCAAGAGGTTAGTCCAGTTACGGCACTAGCTTTTTAATAGGAAAGGGTGTCCTACTACCTTGACATTATCTCTTTTCCATACAAATAACTTTTCTCTCGAACAAGTTAAATGTTAGACTGGCGTATTCTTGCGTTTGCAACCGCAAAGAATGTAGATTAAGATGAAGAGAATAATGATATAAGCAATATACGTGCCTTGAACTCACACACTCACAGCAATAGATAGTAACTCATTCGGCTTCCATAACCCCAACAGAGAGGTTTAGTTACCCATGAATGCGAAGGAGATCACGCTTGACATTGTTGTTATACCACAAGATTGATTAATTTTGTGTAGCGTAAGTGGTAGGCGTGAGGCGTGAATTCCTAGGCAAAGTAACGATTCTCTTGTTGTGGAATTTAAGAATGGAAGAGTAGAAGAAGAAAAATAGAATTGAATTGTAAGATGAGAAGTTAAGAAGATGTTAGAAGATGTAAAAAGATGATAGAAGATGAGAGAAGATGAGAGGGATGGAAGGAAGTATTGTGTTCTCCCTCCTTCCTCCCTCCTTGTTTAAAATCTCTAGCATGATAGGGTATTTATAATACCCATATCCTACTCCTACTAGATAAATAAAATATCTAACCAAATCCTACTAGGCTAATGTAATACTTAACCCAATTGTACTAGGTTAATGTAACATTATCATAATCCAAATAAAATAATGAAATACATAACCTATTTGTACTAGGTTAATGTATCATTGTCAAAATCCATCTTTGTGTCTGTAAGTCCCCAAAGTCTTCAGAATTGCTGTTTTAGCCCGGGACAGATTTTTCATGCAGCAGTTTTGGTCCCCTAAAGTCTTCAGAAATGCTGTTTTAGCCCGGGATAGATTTTCCATGCAGCAGTTTTGGTCCTTAGGCGTGTAAACTCCCTTCCCTTCCTTCGTGAGCTTTCTTTAGCGTCAAGTAAGCCATAAAATGCTGAATTATACATCATTTATACCTGAAACTTTACTAATCATGTTCGTTAGCTCATTTACAGGAAAAAGGACTAAAAGTGCATGAAATATATAATTTGTTCTCAAAACTAGGCTAAAATATGGGCAAAATATATTGATATAGGTGCGTAAATTCGCCTATCATCAACACCCCACACTTAGAGCTTTGTTCGTCCTCGAATAACATATCATGTCCTTCTAAGCATCAACTTAAGGTTTTTACAGAATCAACATAAAACATTTATTAAGACAAGCACAACGATTATCAACCAAGAGTAGCTTTCCGATTATAAGTAGAAACAATTTAACCTCAAGTATAGACTCGTGATGGTGATCAACTCGCATGCAAACGTTAAGGTACAAGGAATCATATATAACTACCCAAAACTCATCAACCATGTGTGTCTCACCATATAGTACCCATAATCACTCACAAATATAGCATATTTTTCAAACATGGGTATCAAAATGTCCTTGCTCTCACTCTCACAAAGAATTCATATGTAGCGACTGATGACCATAGGCTTGCCCTTAATGTAATACTCTACTAAATGTTGGAATGTTAAGATTAGGATCAAGTAGGTCTTTTGATGGTTGTAATGTAGGCTAAGGGACGGGTAGGACTATTTTGGCCAGGAATAGTGACTAAGTTCCTAAGCGCTTTAATGCATCACTTTGTATCATTGACACTTTTTTCTTTCAACCTTTGTTCTTTCTTTTTTTCTACCACCCTTGTTCTCCTCTTTTTTCAATTTTAAGCACAACTCACTTTTCAGCTTTCTTTTCTTTTTTCTTTTCACAACATACCTCTTATGATAGCATTTTTTTTTCTTTTTCATAACACATTCAAGAACCATTCCAATTTATAGCATTATACTCACCCAATTTTCTTTTATGTTGTCACATGACTTTTTCACTTTAAAGCACTTAGAGATTTTGGGATCAAATTACGGTCTTGAAAGAAATGGATTAGGCTTACATACAAGGTTGTCAAAGAAAATAGGCTAAAGGCTCAAAAGGGTTTAACTAGGATGATGTCCATGGGTAGGTAAAACTGAAGGTAAACAAATATGGGTTGCCAAAGAAATGCCTAAATCATATCCTAAACTTACACTCCTTATTTTTGCTTTGCATACATACCAGGCAAGTTTTAGCATCAACCACAAACACAGAATATACTATTATCTCACACACACAAGGCACATGGTCGACTTGCTTGGAAGTAATATAGACTCTCGACCCAACAAGTGAAGGAATTGAACCACACAATATCACATAATGAGTCACAACTAGAGCCTAAACGTCTCAATAGTCACAATTGTAGCACATACTCTTGTTATAATCTCATGCTGCCTATCAAAATAATTTCATGCGAAGCTAGAAAAAATTTACTACTAAAAAAATGAAACAAAAACAAAGCAAACAAACATAGATGCGAGTAGAGAAGTATAGCATGCAATACCACCACCCCACACTTAGTCGGGACACTGTCCTCAGTGGAGAATAAATACGAAGAACCTGGTCAGTCGGACTCGTCCTCAATGTCGGGGGTCATACCCTTTGCATCGGAATCATCATCAGAGTCGTCATCCTCAGAAGTTCCTCATAAGTATCCCACTTAATTCCAAGCGTGAGTCGAGGTATTTGTAGCGAGGAGGGTTCTCCTTGCTCTTTTCGGCCTCTTTTCTTGCCTTTTTGTGAAGTGGTCTTGCTTTAGGTGCCATTGTACCTGAGACTAGAAATAGTGTTAGTGGTAGCACAATATCAATGGATACAATCTATGCACAAGCAGTAGGGGTACCACCCCACACTTAGTTTGTTGACACAAATCAGTGAAGTGAGAGTGGTCGATTACTCAGATTTCGTCGACATACGTTTTAGGAGTTGTATTCCGGCAAGAAAATCAGTGATGTATCACTACTTGCAGCCATTGCATTACTTTAATGTTAGATATAACAACACTACTACATAGGGGTTACCACATAATATAGTTACTTTCAACAATCACAACCTCCTATGTCGGCAGGCACTATAAGTCTTATCCCGATGAACGGGATAGACTAACATGTAAGTATCCAAGTAGCACTTTTGAGCAATATTCAAGACTATAGAAATTCCGCAAATAGTATGACAATGCTATTAAAACCAAATTCAAGTAGGAAACAAGTCAAGATGATTCTAACGTATACGTTCACTCACATGATTTTGCATTAACATTCCAAACACATGAACTTCACCAACAATCTTTCAATATGTAGCAATTTATAATAGACATAGCAACGTAGTACTTACGAGAAATAAATGAAGAATAAGAGAGTACTTACTTGCTTGAAGCTTTTGGAGGTGGTTTTGTGAATTGGAAGAGCAAAAATAGAAAATTTTGAGAGGATTTGGATGAATATGCGGCACCTTTAGGTCACTTTGCAATGTGTTGTGTTATAAAACTAAGTCCCCTTTATATAAGAAGAGAATGGGTCGGGTTATGACCCATTTACAATCGGTTTTGGAGACAAAAATCCCACATATGCGGCGCATAATGCTTGGCATAGATATGACATATGCGGCGCATTGTCTATGGCATAATGGGACATATGCGCCGCATAGTCTATGGCATTTGTAGACATATGCGCCGCATAGTCTATGGCATATGAGATACTGAGACCAAATGCCATAGCATAGGCGGCGCATAGTCAAAAGCATACCTAGGAATAGGCGGCGCATAGTGTATAGCACACTAGATTCCGAGACCTTAGGCTATAGGATAGGTTGTGCATCATTCGTGGCCTAGTTTTACCAAGGCCTAGCCTTCCTCGAAGCCTATTTTGGCGTGAGAAAGGCTCAATCCATAGCCTTATGCATCACCATTCCTAACTTACCAACTTTACCATACAATGCGTCCAAATCGTCAATTGAAATCAATCTCCTCGTTGACTACTTCTTGCACCTATATTCGCTCAAACAAATGAAAACGATTAGTACGATGGGTTGCCTCCCACCAAGAGCCTTAGTTTTGGTCGTGGCACAACTCTTATTTTTGGATTTTTCATTTATCAAAATCAAAACAAGTACTAGAAGAAACGATAAAACGATAAAACGATGGGTTGCCTCCCATCTAGCGCCTTATTTATTGTCGCGGCACGACATAGTTACCTCGAGTACTCAAACTTCGTCGGGATAGATGGTGGATCGTTTTCTGAATGGATTCAGACGACAATGAGGCTTACTTGTAGGAGGGGTACCAATTATATCATCAATAGTCCAACCCATAGCTCTCATGTATCTCTTCAGAGTAGAGATGAGAGCGTCTACGTGCTGTTTACTTAAATCATCCGCACTCACCGGAAGTATCTTTATACTTTCCAAGAACACATACCTTAGATAATTGGGGAGCTCTTTCGATTCTAGCATTGGTGGCTCTTCAAGGGAAGTCTTCGCTGTTGGTGACGGTTGATTCTTAAGATCACGGTCCGGTTACTTAGGAGTATGGGAATAGGACTCTATTTCTGTTAGAACACCCATAAGTTCTTCATATTCTTTAGCATCCTCATGCTCATCATTCAGCAGCGCAACAGACAATGGCTCAACAGTAGGTTGTTTCTCTATAGATAATGCTTTCTTACCTTCATAATGAACATCAGCTACAGAGAACACATCCATATCTCTTGGATGCTTCATCGCTTTGCCACTCAAATATGGATGCACCCAGAAACTGAAACTTGACCACTCGGGTCCGACAATCAATAGAGGCATAAGAAGAATATAGCCATTCCATACCAAGAATCACATAAAAATATACCATGTCTAACTCAATCAGATTAGCCAACAAGACTCTATGAAGAAAGGTAACAAGATACTTTAAGCACGATAGACTTCTGAAAGAAAGAATCACACTTTTTCCTAAAACGTCTTATAGCCTCTTGCTCATAGATGTGGCGCGCTACACACTGATGATCAAGACTCTACTTAACGCGGCTTGTCAGACTCCCTAGGATACCTTAAAACCTTAGACTCTGATACCAAGTTTGTAACACCCCGAAAAATGGGTCTCGGAGCGTCACATGGTGCTTGAGGCTACGAGTAGCCCCAAGCTAACCCTTTGAGCCATTTTCATTTAGTTCAACATGAATCAAGACAGAGAATGTAGAAAAGCGTGCCCGAAGAATCACTGTCAAACTTGGAACTGAGCACCTGAACCTACATTCCTAGAAATTGCAGCCCACACCCGAAGATGTGGGTCCGTACCATGGAAAGGAACCGAGTATATGGGGGTGTATGCAATTTTATAAACATCATCATCATAAATATTTATAAGAAATATGCAGGATGTATGAAAGACTCACATAGCCCGAAGAAAATCATCATAATTATAAGAGGATGAAATAAGTATAATAACACATGTGAGTCATCATATAATTTGTCAATCACTTTCAGTTCGTCAAGAATATCAATACTCATAATGTAAATATCATTTAAATCTTTCGAAAGAATAAATTTCACAATTCCACTTTCAAATCACATCACCATTCACCATAGACACAAGGAAACACACACACACTGGGAGATCCTATAACCGAGATAAACCATGTGAGCTACATGGAGTCCAACGTACAACTCACATTGGGGAGAGCAGTCCTATCCTTTCCATCAGAGTAGGACTATCGATATCAAATCCACACAAACTAGTGATCACTATATAAATCAGCCTCAGGATCACTCCTACGGGGGCACGTAGTTCTAGGGAAGTAAGGTCGCATTATACCTCCCACTCTGTGCTAAAAATTTCTCCCGGAGTTAGCTCAGATCATTTCAAAGAATATCCACAACAAAACAATTTCAGTAATATATAAATATACATCGGTAGCCATCATGCTTCCCATTTATCAAAATCAACCACGTTGTGGATTTCTTTCACACTCGACTTCAAAACAACTCCATTAAGACGGAAAGGTCAAATCATTCAAAATATCTCAAATAATAAACACCAACATGCTTATAACACACACTTTCTAAAAAAAACATAATTTCCAATGGGGATTCACGACCCAAATATCAAAATCATGATAAATATTATTCAAGATTCATGCTTTATATCTCCACACATGTAAATTCATCTTTCAAAACCATAAACATCAATATTTCATAATCATCATCATAAGATATGGGTTCATGCTTCAAATTCATAAAAATCAAATAAAAATCATGCCTTTTTAAAGAAAATTACTTTTGGGCACAAGAACGAAAGGGAATTCTTGTTGAAAAACCTCACATACCTTGAATGATGAACTTTAGATCGATACTCATTTTTGAGATGTAAATTGTGCCTTTGAATGATGGTTCTTGGAGTTATTGAACTAGGAACTTATAATCTCGAATAAATTTACAGAATTAATGGTGAACTTTGGAGGTTTTTGAAGTTCTTAAATTAGGAACTTGGAATCTTGAATAAATTTGCAGAATTAATGGTGAACTTTGAAGGTTCTTGAAGTTGGATGTAGGAGTTTATGGTTTTCTTTTAGAGGGAATTTGATGAAATATAATATATAATACTTCTAATAGGCTTTAATATACGGTTTGGACGGATTCTGGGTGAGGGGGAATGACCAAAACGCCCCAAATAATGAATCTGTCCTTTGGTGGACTATTTTGATAGTCTGAAGTAGATCAACCATAACGTTTTACTCCGATATCCAAATTGGATGAAACCAACTTCATTAGAAATAGGACTCTCATATATTTCCGTTGATATATAGTATCTCATCCAGATCTATGTGTACGAGGAGTTATGATTGTTTGAAGTTGACCCAAAAATTCGATTTTGATAGGCTGAAGTAGATCGACCATAACTTTTTGCTCCGATAGACAAATTGGATGAAACCAATTTCATTGGAAATACGACTCGTACAGATTTCCGTTGATATATAGTAGATCACCTAGATCATTATGTACAAGAAGTTATGATCGTTTAAAGTTTTAGCAAAAATACGCCAGGCCTCAATACTTTTTCCTGCACTTTTTACTGTTCACTACTATTCACGATTTGATCAGAATGTTCATAACTCGTCGCTCGGGTGTCTGTTTTGGATGATCCACATATCTTTGGAAAGATTATTCGATAATCTACGCAATAGTGGTTCATAATCTAAGACATTCCGTACGAAAAATTTATAATTCATTCTAGAAAATAGAATCCAACATGTTTACGCACAAAATTTCAATAAAAAATTTCGTGGGGTATTACAGGAATTATTCCTTAAGGACACTCCGTGAAGTCAGGAGACTTGGATTTATATTTCTATTTCATCTTAATTTCTAAAAAAATAAAATACACTTCTTAGAAAGATCACTTTGATCTTGTGTTGAGAGTGTTTTTGTACTTCATAGTGTTCTTGTTTTAAACTTGAACTAGTGTTGAAGTTGTTGTGCCTAAATACAGATTCTTGTACCTGAAAACAACATAAAATTACAATCTTAAGGAATAATCTTTTGCAGAATCTGTATTGCTTGTTTCTGGAGATTAAAGCTTTAATCTGTCTACCCCGTTTGAACTTAACTAGTGATTCGAAGACATAAAATCTTCATCACAAGTTAAAAATCTCTCGGTTGACGATTGAAAGTCATAAAAACTTCATCGTTAACTAGAAAGAAGAAGAAGAGTTTAAAGTTGCTTAACTTTATAAGTAGTATTCTGAAAATACTAAATTTTATTGTCTTGTGGTGACAGAAAAATTGACTAAGGAATGTCAAATGCAAGATGCGGCTACGACTGTGTGGGCAACTAGTATTGCCTCAACAAGTTGAGCAAATGCTCCGCAACCAGTGGCACCTGCAGAGAAGCTCGGAAAATTTATGGGCATTGACTTTAAGAAATGACAGCAAAAGATGTTCTTTTACCTCACCACTCTATGCCTTCAAAGGTTCACTAGAGAGGATGCTCCTGAGGTGCCCAAGGGAACCTCGGACAAAGAGCATTTCATGATTGTAGAGGCTTGGAAACACTCGGACTTCCTTTGCAGGAATTATATCTTGAGTGGTCTCCAAGACGACCTCTATAATGTTTACAGTGGAACTAAGATATCGAAGGAATTGTAGGGGGCACTAGAACGAAAATACAAGACAGAGGATGCGGGAATTAAGAAATTCTTTATTGCAAGGCTCCTGGACTTTAAAATGATAGATAGCAAATCGGTTGTCTCTCAAGTGCAGGAATTGCAAGTAATCATCCAGGATCTCCTAGCGGAAGGTATATCTTTGAAAAATTCCTTAGTTGAATAAATTAAAAATGTTCTTAGTACTCACATAAACTGTTTCATAGGTTTGATTTTAAATGATGCATTTCAAGTATCAGCGATCATTGAGAAGCTACCACCTATGTGGAAAGACTTCAAAAACTACTTGAAGCATAAATGCAAGGAGATGACTATCAAAGATCTTATTGTCCAACTGCATATTGAAGAGCATAACCGAGAGAAGGTTAAAAGAGAATTCTACAATTAATGGAGCACATATTGTAGAAGATGACCAAAACAATTCTAAGAAAAGGAAAAAAGTTGAACAAGGAAGCAATTAATCCAAGAAGAAATTCAAGGGAAAATGCTTCAATTATTGCAAGATTGGCCACAAGTCCACGGATTTTCATGCCCCAAAGAAAGACAAGAAAAAGGACCAAGCTGATATGGTTGAGTCCAACAAAGAATGTGATGATATGTGTGCTATGTTCTCAGAATGCAACTTGGTGGGGAATCCTTGCGAATGGTGGATAGATTCTGGTGCCACCCGCCATGTTTGTGCCAACAAAGATTTGTTTTTGTCATTCACTCCAGCTCAAGTAGAAGAAATGATCTATATGGCTAACTCCACTACGGCTAAAGTAGAAGGAACAGGAAAAGTGGGCTTGAAAATGACTTCAAGAAAGGTCTTGACACTTAACAATCTCTTGTATGTTCCTGAGTTATGTAGGAACTTAATTTCTGTTTCACTTCTAGACAATAACGGATCCAAATGTGTAACCGATTATGGAAAAATTATAATTAGCAAAGGAGAAGTGTATGTTGGAAAAGGCTATCTCACTGAGGGCCTTCATAAAATGAATTTAATAAAAGTTCAAATTCATCTTACTTTCTTGAGTCTTATAATTTATGGCATGAATGTTTAGGCCATGTTAATTATAAAATGTTACGAAAACTGATTAACTTAGAGGTTTTGCCAAACTTTGAATGCAATAAATCAAAGTGTCAAACATGTGTGGAATCAAAGTATGCAAAGCATCCTTATAAGTCCGTTGAAAGGAATTCCAATCCCTTAGACTTAATATACACTGACATTTGTGATATGAAGTCAACATCATCACGTGGTTGAAAAAGTATTTCATAATTTTTATTGACGATTGCACTAGATATTGTTATGTCTACTTGCTAAATAGTAAGGATGAAACAATAGATGCATTTAGGAAATACAAAACTGAAGTTGAAAATCAGTTAGAGAAATAGATCAAAATGATAAAAAGTGATAGGGGCGGAGAATATGAATCTCCCTTTGCACAAATATGTGTAGAGAATGGAATCGCCCATAAAACTACGACACCGTATTCACCTCAATCTAATGGAATTGTGGAAAGGAAATTTTTTTTTAAAGGAAATGACGAATGCCTTACTTCTAAGTTCCGGTTTATCACAAAACTTGTAGGGGAGGGGGGCTATCCTTACAACCAATCGTATACTCAATAGAGTTCCCCATAGTAATACACAATCAATTCCTTATAAAAAATGGAAAGGAAAGAAACCCAACTTGAAATATTTCAAAGTGTGGGGGTGTCTATCAAACGTCCAAGTTTCAATGCCTAAAAGGGTTAAGATAGGACCTAAGACGATGGACTGTGTGTTCATAGGATATGTTAAAAGTTGTAAAGCATGTTGGTTTTTGGTTCATAAATTTGAACATCCGGATTTAAATGAAAATACGGTAATTGAATTAGATAATGCTAAATTTTTTGAAAACATTTACCCGTATAAAATTAGACATGAACAGTCTAGTGAAAGATCTAAATGAACTCGAGATGAACCAAGTGAGAATATACATAATGAAGAGAATCTAAGATGTAGTACACGTCAAAGAACGTCTACTTCGTTTGGATCAGATTTTGTAACATTTTTCTTAGAAAATGAGCCTCAAACATTTAAAGAAGTAATGTCATCGTTGGACTCATCCTTTTGGAAAAAGGGAGTCAACAGTGAGATTGATTCAATATTAAGAAACCATACGTGGGAATTGGTCGACCTTCCTTCAGGAAATAAACCTTTAGGTTCTAAATGGATCTTCAAAAGGAAAATAAAAGTGGATGGTACTATTGACAAATACAAGGCAAGACTTGTAGTAAAAGGCTTCAAACAAAAAAAGGCCTTGATTACTTTGATACATACTCGCCAGTAACAAGGATAACATCGATGCGAATGTTAATTGTCTTGGCGGCGGTATATAATCTTGAAATCCATCAAATGGATGTGAAAACCGCATTTCTAAATGGAGAATTGGAGGAAGAAATATACATAGAACAACCTGAGGGTTTTGTGGTTCCAAAAAAGAAAAATAAGGTGTGTAAGCTTATTAAGTCTTTGTATGGACTAAAGCAAGCACATAAACAATGGCATACAAAGTTTGACAAAACCATGTTGGCAAATGGGTTCAAGATAAATGAATGTGATTAATATGTTTATATTAAAGACACACCAAATCACCAAGTCATTGTTTGTTTATATGTGGATGATATGTTGATCATCAGTAGAGACATTTCTGACATAAATGCAACAAAACAAATGCTCGAGAGCAAGTTTGATATGAAAGACCTTGGAGTTACGAATGTGATCTTAGGTATAAGAATCCATAGAACTACATAATGGTTGGCATTCTCACAGTCTCATTATATTGAAAAGGTACTTGACAAACTCAGGTATATGGAATTCGGTATTTCCAAGACTCCATTGGATGTGAGCTTTGCACTTCGAAAGAATAAAAGTGAAAGTGACTCACAATTGGATTACACAAGAGTATTGGGATGTTTAATGTATATAATGAATTGTACATGACTAGACATAGCATGCGCTATTAGTAAGTTGAGTCGGTACACAAGTAATCCCAACAAAACTCATTGGATGGTAATGAAAAGAGTTTTGGAGAATCTAAAATACACTCAAGACTATGCCTTGCATTATAATAAATATCCCACGGTACTTGAAGGATATAGTGATGCAAATTGGATCACCGGATCAAACGAAGTAAAATCCATGAGTGGATATGTATTTACTATCGGTGGAGCTGTAGTCTCTTGAAAATCATCCAAACAGACATGTATTGCTTGATCTACAATGGAATCTAAATTTATCGCATTAGATAAAGCCGGTGAAGAAGCAGAATGGCTCCGGAATTTCTTGGAAGATATTCCATATTAGCCCAAACCAGTGGCACCAGTATGTATACACTGTGATGGCCAAGCGGCAATAGGTAGGGTAGTGAGCATGATGTATAACGGTAAATCTCATCATATAAGACGAAGACATAATACCATTAGAGAACTTCTCTCTAGTTGAATTATCCCTGTTGACTATGTTAAGTCAAAGGATAATGTATCTGATCCACTTACAAAAGGCCTGTCTAGAGAAGTAGTAGAAAGGACATCCAAGGGAATGGGTTTAAGGCCTAGGACAAGTCAGCATGGAGGTAACTCTACATAGCAGACTGGAGATCCAAAGAGCTAGGTTCAAGGAGATCAAACAAATTTGTGTCTGACAGGATCAACATTGTCAATTACCCAACTCATTGACATGATGTAGACAATGTTTAGTAAACAAGGATAAGACTTAAAGTGAAAAGTATTTTTAATGATTATTTAAATTTGGCATATTTGACCAAATAGTTTAATCTATAGGATTGAATGTTTAGAAATCACCTATGTAAGGGTGAAGTGGAAGCCACTTCATGGAGAAGGTTAGTAAAGGCCTATTCTATAAGCTCTCATGAAATTGGAACGTGTTCATGGCTTAAAAGAACAAAACCGTGAGAACCATAAAAGGTAAAAGGCTGGTTGTGTGGCATGTGTTGTCTAGGTGTACATTAAAGCTCAACGGTTCAAAGATATCAAATCTACCGATTGACCGAGTGCATCTAATGCATGTTCACTACGGAAAGCTCAAAGGAAAACCCACTTATCCAGATGCAATCATTCTTTGCTTGATGATCACATACTTATCCATAAAGTTTTACAAATAATAGCCATTGCCCATTCATATGGGGGTTTGTTGGGTTTAATTGGTGTGAATGGAAAATAGAGGGACACAACCTTTGAGCAAAAGACATATTGTTTTGGAAAAGCTGTGACTGTTCAAATAGTTGTGTCTGTTCAGAAAAAGACATAATATTTCGAATGAACAAACATTACTCTTCCAAAGGATACACCTTTTAAGTGAACCATTCCCACCTTTAAAAAGAGGCATCTGATGGCTATATAAACCTACTTTCATCCACAGGTTTAGAAATGAATGAAAAAATTTTTGAAATAAAAACTCTTCTTGTCTTCAAAACATTCTTTGTGATCAATCAAATCGTTGAGTGAGTTTGACGAATCCAATTATTTGAGGCACGACTATAGTTGGATTGAAAGCCATTTCATCCTGGGAGAAAGATTCCAAAACCTCGGCTACAGTGAGGGGAATTATTCTTTAAGGACACTCCGTGAAGTCGGGGCACTTAGCTTTATATTTCTGTTTCATCTTAATTTCTGAAAAAATAAAATACACTTCTTAGAAAGATCACTTTGATCTTGTGTTGAGGGTGTTTTTGTACTTCATAGTGTTCTTATTTTAAACTTGAACTAGTGTTGAAGTTGTTGTGCCTAAATACAGATTCTTGTACCCGAAAACACCATAAAATAACACTAAGATCTTAGAATTCTCTTAGGACTGGACCATCAACTCACGTGCATCCACATCACCTATTTCTATTATTTGCAACAGTTTGTTGCTGCTGAGAATCAACATTTGACGCAACAAATTTAGCAACATTGTTATGGACCTCAACATCTGGATGGGAACTTGCCAACAAGCTCAGTTGTCGGTTCTTTCCATGAGTTCTTCGATCACTATCTTCCCACCTTCTCTTCTCATTTAGAAATTCTCTCAAATTTCCTTGAAATTTTTCTCTAGTAGCTTTTTCTTCACGACCTTCGCCACCTATACTTTGGATAGTATCTAGTTTCTTTTTCCATATCAAACGATATGTACCTTCATTATGTCCTTGGTGTTTGCAAAAATTACAATACAATGTTAGACTATCATAAACAATTTCCTAAAAATTCTTTAAAAGCTTAGAAGTTTT
This sequence comes from Capsicum pubescens, assembly GCA_030864215.1. Taxonomy (NCBI): domain Eukaryota; kingdom Viridiplantae; phylum Streptophyta; class Magnoliopsida; order Solanales; family Solanaceae; genus Capsicum; species Capsicum pubescens. The sequence continues at coordinate 41,697,444 of CM061543.1, forward strand.
ATTGCTCGGTCAAATATTGAAGTCTTATTCGCTTAGAAAGTTTTTCTAGTAGGTCCAGGATCAACTTAACCTTGGCGGTGCTCGGTATGGACTTAACTTGTGTTGCTTTGTCTATAGCTATTGTCATCCGATTACTGCAACTATAAATAATAATGACCTCTTGGAAAATAGATCTGGAGCCAAGTTCGGCAAACAAATCCACACTGCCGCCTTAGTTGTTTCTTATTTGTGGTTAAAATCGATAGACCATGGGAATATCCTATATTGGTGCTCCTTTCCATTGTAAGAAAAATATTTCACTGATCTTGCAAACATAGTCACATAATCATCATATTGATCACACCTTAGCAAGAGTTGTTGTGGTGCCAATGAACCAATTAGACAATGACCCTTGATTCCAAGATGTTTCAATAGCAATGTTCTTAGGTCCTTCAAATCTGGTGCACCTGAAGAGAGTTTAATCACAATTTGCTCGATGCAACTCTTCCTTGTTAGCAAACGCTTCTCTTTCCTGCATTGTAAACTTGAGTGTATGCTCACCATGAATATATTCAATTGGTTTTAGTTGAGTTCTCGTCTTATTTAATTTTGGACAACTTGTCTTGGATTTAGTAATCCAGAATATGATGTTTGTGGATTAGAAGTAGGGTTTGGCTCTCCAACAATCATAGATAGACGAGACCATGACTTTCTTAAGTTTGCATCAGAGTCGTCTGGAGAGAGAAGAGAGAGAGTCGCTTGTTATCAACCATTCCTAATTTCTCTCTTAAATGATTTTTTCCTTATTTTGAATGAAAATATTAACTATTCAAAATAAAAACGTTTCAATATTCAATATTTCAATATTACTTTTTTAAAATTTTAAAAGAAAAGACATCTTTTGTCCCCTGAACTTGTCGTCACAACTCACTTTAGCACTTAAACTTAACTTCCGTTTATTTACCCCCCTTATCAACTTTCAAATGAATTAAATTCCCCCTATAGCTGACGTGGCAAAAAAAAAGAGCGAGTGAATTATTTTTTTTAAAAAAAGACCACTTTATTGCTATTATTATTATTATTATTATTATTATTATTATTATTATTATTATACATACATATATAAATATATAAAATTAAAAGAAGAAAAATGTCTTCATAGAAGACATTTTCATCTTCTTCATCACTCCCCTTCCCCACCGCCATTCCCACCCCACCCCACCCCCAACACTCCATTTCTTCATCTTCTTCATACCCCCACGTCGTTTCTTCATAATTCCATTTCTATCAAGTCCTAATTAATCCAAAATTTTATTTTTCGACAATCAAAAAGGGTTCAAGATTGATGAACAAGTTTGATTCTTGGCCAATAATTTCATGTAATGTGAATATCATCTATGCCATTTTTGAATTTCGGACTGTTTATGCCATTTCTGTAGACATTTTTGAGTAAGAAATCAAAAATTTAGGAGTTTTGAAATTTTCGATTTTGGTTAATGTGAAAGAATTTGGATTTGAGATTTTGTGTATTGATGTGTTTTTGTGATCATGTACTTGTATTTAGTTCATTGATGGATTTTCTCAAGTTAATTCAAGTTAAGTTTGCATTTGATGAAGAAAAAAATTCATTGAAAAAGTTTGTGGTAATGGTGAAAGAAATAGAAAAACTGGTGCTTTTATGTGAAGAAGGAGGAGGAAGGGGAGGGGACGGGGGATGCTGTCTAATGAAGAAGTAGAAGGAATTGGGGTGGGGGCTGTGAAAGAACGAAGGGGGTGGGGGGTTGTTAAGAAGAAGAAGGAAGGGGGTGGGGTCTATTTTATTTATGTAAAATATATTTTTTTATAAAAATTATACTCTTTTAAATATATATATATATAAAAAATAATATATATTTTATATATATATATATATAAATAGTATATATAAAATATATAAAAAGTTAGTGTGTGGGATTATTAAAAAAGAATAAAAAAATTTCTTACGTGGCAAATGACATGGCACTTATGTGGCACTGATTTGGCAATGCGTGGCGCGTGTGTCGCGCACTCTCCGTCGTGAGAGTGCTATTCAGTTTTGAGGGTTGAAAATAATTCACTTTAAAGATGTTAAGGGGGTAAATAAATGGAAGTTAAGTTTAAGTGCTAAATGAGTTATGGCGACAAGTTCGGGGTGTGGGGGTGGGGTGGGGGGGGGAATGTCTTTTCTCAAATTTTAAGTATAATTTATGTATAGTTCATATACATATTACATAAAAAATTTCTCAGAATTTGTGTGTATGAAATCTATATAAAATCAGTATGAAATATCAATATTCTGCTCAAGGCTTACTTGTACATATTTTAGTATATGAAACGTGTATAAAATATGGTACATTTAATTAGCTTATGTTTGTTGTTATTTATCACGGGTTTGAAATCTATATATAAATTTATGCATCTTCAATTTTTTTCGTTTATACATGCATGTTTGTACGTAAGAAATTTATATACAAACTGATGTGAATCATGAATACGAGATTGTTCACTGAATTTGCTATTACATTAAAAAATCATGGATATAAATAAACATGTTTTGTGTATGGATGGTGTCTAAAATATGCTAAATTTCACTAATTTAGGTGTATTTTATTTTTTCGGTTATGAATTTTGTATAAAAATTGATGTATCTTTCGACGTTGTTAGTTGCTTGGCAAGTTGTATTATTCGTTAAGAAATACACATAAAAAGGTATAAAATATGATTTTCATAAAACTTCAGATAACAATTTTGTATCAACTGTGTACAAAAAATTATTCATTGAATTTGTTATTTCCTACAAAAAGAATTTAAAAAATCAAGAATGAAAATATGAAATTCACGTTGACTAACGTATAAAATTTGATTCACGGATAAAATTTATATTGCAAAAAAATAAGGAAAAAATAAATATTAGTGTATGAAAAAATTAAGAATAAAATGTGGATTTCAACAATCTGATCGACGTGTATGCAAAGAAAGCAATTTAAAGTAATTATTAATATCAAAGAAAATAAAGTATGAAAGAACTAAGAAACACATATGAGAGAAATTTATGAAAAGACAACATTATTAACTTTTCTGAAAGGATTAACTAATATTAAAAAAATATTTAAGGAAATGAAAGAAGGAGAAATTTAGGATTTCTTATAATCCTTTTACCGTATTTTCTTTTTTTCTTCTTTTTACTTTGTTAAGTGGAGGATTTGAGGGGATTACATAGTAAAAAAAAAGTATAAAACAGTAAGGAGAAAATTAAGAATTTATTATCAATCCTTTATTTAAGAAAATAGATGAGGGAGAAAGATAAATTCAAATATTTAAGAGAGATTTTAATTGATATATATATATAATAGAATTTTTTAAAAATATTTTTAAAAAAAATGCTATAGCTTACAATTAAAAACTTAATTCAAAAAATATAAAAAAAAATATAGCTACAGTTTACAATAAATAATTTAAAAAGAACATACAAAATAATTTTTACACAATAATGGTAAATTGACACAATGTGATAATTTATGATCCAATTTGACATCAAATAACGATATTTAACATTTCTAGCCGAAAAAAATAACCCATAAACTTTTTCTCTCTTTCTATGAATTGTTCTACAGTATATATGAATCATTTCCATTTTTTTTGGAAAATCAAGTGATCTAAGACTCCAAAGGAAAAACGCACCAGGTTTTTGTTCCCCCATTAACGTGCATGCATGCGGTGCAAAAACTATTGTATAAACTCGAAATGCTGCCTCGGAAGGGATGCAATCCTTCGAGGAAATAACGCACTGTTTTGAGAAAAGGTATGTTTGTTTGGATGGTTATGGTTGTTTGGAAAAGACACACTGTTTCGAATGGGCAGTGTTAGGAATCAGGCAAAAATAAAGCAAACCACAAGCCGAAAGAAAATAAGCACACACAGATTTTCGTGGAAATCCTTGCGGAAAAAACCACGGGCAGAGGCAGAGGATGTTTCACTATAATGAAAGGAGAGGAGTACAATGTGGAGAATGAGTATTTTCTGGATACCCAAAACAACCCACTTAATGAACTTATATAATATGTCCATACAAAAAGTCCTAGGCCCAAAAAATATAAAGTTCTACGGGCCTATCGGCCCGATCCCTATGCTACCACCACAGACCCCATTGAAAATCACAAACATGGATCGCACCGCGAAACTTTCTGGGGTGGATCAACAAAATTCGAGTCATAACTCTATCAATCTCCACATTGACATGAATTCTAATTCAGAACTCAAATCCATTTCAAGACAAACTCTCCACCTCTTCCACAAAAGCCCCTAAGGGCACATCTTAACAGCTAACACTAATCAAGTCTAAGCAATGCTCAAACTTGGCACTTGGTAGTGTCTTGGTCATCATATCAAAAGGATTATCATAAGTACTAATCTTGCTCACCACAATATCACCACGGGCAATAATTTCACGCACAAAATAATACCAAACATCAATGTGCTTTGTCCTCTCATGAAACATCAGATCTTTCATAAGGAAGATAACACTCTAACTGTCGCAAAAGACTGTAGTAATCTATAGGTCTTTGCTAAGTTCACCAAACAGACCTTTCAACCAAATAGCTTCGTTGAAAGCCTCTGTAATAGCCATAAACTTTGCTTCAGTAGTTGACAAAACAACCATAGTCTTTAAGGTAGCTTTCCAACTAATAGAACAACCACCAATGGTGAAAACATAGACAGTTAGGGATCTTTTTTTCTCATGATCTCCTACAAAATCAGAATCAACATACCCAATTACTCCATCTCTATTTTGCCCAAACTACAAAAAACATCAGCAGATCCATGCAAGTATCTAAATATCCACTGAACTACTTTTCAATGTTCTTTTCTAGGATTTGCCATGTATCTACTAACTGCACTGACGACAAAAGATAAATCTGGTTGTGAACACACCATCGCATACATAAGAGACCCGACAACACTAGAGTATGGAACTCGAGACGTATAGTCACACTCATCATCTATTTTTGGAGATAAAGTGGCTGAGAGTTTGAAGTGAGTTTCCAATAGAGTACTTACAGGTTTGAAATTTTGCATATTGAACCTGTGAAACACTTTTTCAATTTATCCTTTCTGACTCCAGTATAACTTACAATTCTTTCCATCCCTCAGAATCTCCATGCCAAGAATCTTTTTTGCTGCACTTAGATTTTTCATATCAAACTCCTTACCGAGTTGGGTTTTAAATTTTATTATCTCTCTTATATCCTTTGCTGCAATCAACATATCATCAACATACAAGAGAAGATACACGAATGAACCATCACTTATTTCCTTGAAGTATACACAACTATCATAGTTGCTTCTCTGAAATAAATGAGAGGTCATAAAAGAGTCAAACCTCTTATACCATTGCCTGGGCGACTACTTTAAGCCATAAAGAGACTTTTTCAGCAAGCATACATAGTCCTTCTTTCCTAAGACTACAAAGCCCTCTGGTTATTGCATATAGATGTCCTCCTCAAGTTCTCCATGTAAGAATGCAATTTTGACATCCAACTGTTCAAGCTCAAGATTATGCATGGCGACAATACCAAGCAATGCTCGAATTGAACTATGCTTTACAACTGGAGAAAACACATCTGTGAAGTCGATACCTGGAACCTGACTGTAACATTTAGCAACTAGTCTTGCTTTGTACCTAGCATCTTCAACTCCCGATGGTCCTTCTTTCTTTTTGAATACCTACTTGCAACGAACAACTTTTTTTTATCTTTAGGCAATCTCACCAGATCCCATGTGCCATTTTTATGAAGTGATTCCATCTTCTCCTGCATAGCAATCATACATCGTCCAAAATCATCACAACTAACTGCCTCTGATTAAGAAGAAGGATCTTCACCGAAATCAACACCTTCTGCTACACTCAATGCATAAGCAACCAAATCAGCTTCAACATACTTCTGAGGAGGTCTAATAGCTCTTCTAGGCCTGTCTGTAGCAATAGAACATTATGGCACCACTGGTGGTGAAGAATAAATAGTATCACTCTGTATCTTCAAGCTAGACTGAGAAGTAGGCACTAGTGTAGACTCTACTCCAATCTGTAATTAAACATGGGTGTTTGACTTTTGCTGATTCATGTCACTAAGCTCATCTGGGAGCGAAGCACTAGATTCGGAGGGAGCCCGAAGCATGGCAGTTTTATCAAACACTACATCCCTGCTAATTATAACCTTTCTTTTTCTGGACACCAAAGCTTATAACCTTTAACCCCAGGATTACAACCCATAAATAAGCACTTGACAGATCTAGGTTTCAACTTTTCATTATTAACATGAGCATACGCAGGATATCTAAATATCCTCAAATCAGAATAACTAGTAGGAGTACAAGACCATACCTCTTGTAGAGTCTTGTTATCAATTACAACTGAGGAAGAGCAGTTAATAAGAAGGAAAGCTATGGAAGCAGTTTCAACCCAAAAAGACTTGTGTAAACCAGTATTAGAGAGCATACAACGCACATTCTCTATTATAGTCCTATTCATTCGGCCACACCATTCTACTGTGGAGTATGATGAACTGTCAAGTGCCTCACAATTCCTTCTGACTTTCACAAAGCATTAAATTCATTAAAACAGAACTGTAAACCATTATCGGTCCAAAGGTGTTTTAGTTGCTTCTCTGTCTTCTTTTCAATCATAGTCTTCCATCCCTTGAAAGTAGGCAACACATCATTCGTTTGCATCAAAAGGAACACCCAAACTTTTTTGGAATAGTCATCAATAATAGTCAATAAGTAATTAGCACCTCCTCTAGAAGGTACTCTAGCAGGACCCCAGAGATCAGAATGAATGTAATCAAGTGTGGCCTTAGTTAAGTGGATGCTTTTAGTGAATTTGACTCTCTTCTTCTTCTCGAAAACACAGTGCTCATAAAACTCTAATTTGGTAATACTCTGCCCATCATGAAGTCCTCTCCTTCTTAGTTCAGCCATCCCGTTTTCACTCATATTCCCCAGACGCATATGCCAAAGTTTAGCAATATCACTTTCTAATAGAGAGGATGTAGAAACATCTACATCACCTATAACATTAGAGCCTAGCAGGACATACAAATTTGTAGACTTTCTCTGTCCCTTCATCACAACAAGAGCACCTTTAGTAACCTTCAGGATTCCACCTTCACCAGTGTACCTATAATCGTTCAAATCAAGGGTACTCAAGGAAATAAGATTTCTCTTTAGGTCTGGGATATACCACACATCACCAAGTGTCCTCAAAACCCCATCAAATATCTTGATCCTGATTGTTCCAATTTTAGCTATCTTACAAGGTGTATTATTTCCCATCAACTCAACACCCTTAGAGACTGTTTTATATGTTGTAAACTAATTCTGATTACGAGACATTTGAAACGTGCAAGTTGAATTAAGAATCCAATTTTCACAAGGTTTGGAGTTACCATCAGAAACTACCAAGAGTTTTCTATCACTACCGCCATCTTCCACAAAACTGGCTTCACCAAACTTCTATGGTTGGTTTCTCTTTGGTTTTGGATCTTCTCTTTTAGCTTTATTCTGTAGCTTCCAATACTCAGATTTGATATGACCCTTCTTCTTGCAGTAATTACAAGTTTTATTTCTATTTCTTGATTTTGACCTATTCCTGTCATCACCCCCAGAATTCCTCTCACGAGTCCTTCCTCCTCAAATAATGAGACTATATCCTTGAGTCTCTGACCCATTCACAAGATGATTCATCTTCTCCTTAGAGAACAACGCATCATAGAATTCATCAATTATTAGGGTATCACGACTATATAAAATCGTATCCCTAAAGGTCGTGTATGATGCAGGCATCAAACACAACAAAATCAATCCTAGATCTTCTTCATCATACTTAACCTCCAGAGTTTCTAAATCAGAGATGATTTTCTTAAATACAGATAGGTGATCCTCCAAGGACGCACCCTCAGACATGCAATGGGAATAAAGTCATTATTTGAGATACAACTTACTTTTTAGGCTCTTCGTCATACAGAGTGATTCTAGTTTCAACCACAGCACATTGATTGTGGTCTCCTTCAAAACATCCTATAGGAGTACAACCCTAATAAAGAACCATCCAAATCTATCTGTAGGAGCACAACCTGCATCTTAACCTGCCATAACAAAAATCTGGTGTTGTGATCCAACAATAAAATATCATACTTAATGGTTGTCATCCCTGAGAAAATAATCGAACAAGCTCTGATACCAGTTTCTTAGAAATCGGGCAGAAATAAAGCAAACCATAAGCATAAAGAAAATAAGAACACACAGATTTACATGGAAACCCTTGTGGGAAAAACCACGGGCAGAGGCAGAAGATATTTCACTATAATGAAAGGAAAGGAGTACAATGTAGAGAATGAGTATTTTCTGGATACCCAAAACAACTCACTAAATACACTTATATAATATGTGCATACAAAAAAGTCCTAGGCCCCAAAAATATAAAAGTCCATGGGCCTATCAGCCCGATCCCTACGCTACTACCACATACCCTATTGAAAATCACAAACATGGGTTGCACCGTGAAACTTTTTGGGCCGGATAAACAAGATTCGGGTCACAACTCTAATAGATAGACATGACTATTTAGAAAAGATACATCTTTCGGTGAACCACTGCATCCTTTCCGAAGAGGCACTTCATGGCTATGTACCTGCATTTTCCCACAGGTTTAGCATGGAAATTTTCTTCATTAAAATAGTTTTTGTCTTCTTTAAAACTGTGTGATCATCTCCCGTCTAGTGAGTTCAATAAAAACCAAAATGTTTGAGGTACTGCTACTTTCTGGTTGTGAAGCTAATTTATCCTGGAAGGAAAATTCTGCAACCTCAGGTACTTGAGAGGAATTATTTTCTTAAGGACACTTCGTGAATTCGAAGGACTTGGCTTATTCTATTTCATCTTATTTGTTAATAATATAACACACTTCTTTGATAGTTCATAGTGAACTTGTGTTGAAGGTGTTGGAAAACTTCATAAGTGTTCTTGAAATGTCTGGAACTTGTGTTGAAGTTTAGTGAACTAACATATTGATTTTGTTTACTCGAAACAACAATCTTAAGAAACTAATCTGTAATTTGTATTGTTTGGTTTCTGGAGATTATAACTTTACACTTTCTACTCCGTTTGAACTTAACAAGTTATTTGAAGACATAAAAACTTCATCACAAGTTAAAGGCTCATTCGGTACACGATTTGGAGTCATAAAAACATCATCGTTAAACCAGAAACAAGGTGTGTTTAAAGTTGCTACAACTTTATAAGTAGTATTTGAATATATTAATGTTGGCCGTCTTTTTGTGATAGGAAAATGACTGCTGACAATCATGTGAATGATATTGGGACGAGTGTGGCAGAAACTAATGTTGTCACAACGAGTCGTACGAGTGCTCCGCAAGCAATGGCACCAACGGAAAAAACCAAAAAATTCATGGGTATTAATTTTAAAAGGTAGCAACAGAAGATGTTCTTCTACCTTAGAACCTTATATCTTCAAGATTTATATCTGAGGAATCTATAGAGTTTCCCAAGGTAACTTCAGACCAGGAGAGATTTGTCGTTATTGAGGTGTGGAAATATTTTGATTTCCTATGCAGGAATTACATTCTAAGTGGCCTCCAAGATGACCTATACAACGTGTGAAGTGGAATGAAGACGTAAAAAGAGTTGTGGGGTGCACTATAAAGAAAATAAAAGACTGAGGATGCTGGAACCAATAAGTTCTTTGTTGCAAGATTCCTAGAGTATAAAATAATTGACAACAAGTCGGTTGTATCTCAAGTACAGTAACTACAAGTTATCATCTATGATCTCCTTACGGAAGGTATGAGTTTGGTAAATACCTTAGTTGAACATGTTAAAAATGTTCTTAATATTCACATAAACTTTATTGTAGGTTTAGTTGTGAACGAGGCGTTTCAAGTCACGACAATAATAAAGAAGTTGCCACCTATGTGGAAGGACTTTAAGAACTACTTGAAACATAAATAAAAGGAGATGACAGTCAAAGATCTCATAGTGAGACTTCTCATTGAAGAAGACAACAAAGTCATGGAAAGAAGGTCAAAAGAAAATTCTACAATGAATAGTGCAAAAATTGTAGAAGATGAATGCAACAACTCAAAAAAGTGGAAGACTGCTAGACAAGAAAGCAATCAATCTAAGAAGAAATTCAAAGGAAAATTCTTTAATTATGGAAATATTGGCCACAAGTCAACATATTGTCCTGCCTCAAATAAAGGCAAAAAGAAGGACCAAGTAAATATGGCTAAATCCAAGAACGAAATGGACGATCTGTGTGTCATGCTGTCAGAATGCAACTTGGTGGTAAATCCTCTAGGATGATGGATGGATTTCGGTGCTAACCGCCAAGTTTGTGCAAATAAGGAGTTATTTACTACATTTGCTCCTGCTCAAGGTGAATAGAATATCTATATGGCAAACTTCACAACTACAAAAGTTGAAGGAACAAGAAAAGTTTGCCTGAAAATGACATCAGGAAAAGTGTTTACTTTGAACAATGTGTTGTATGTACTGGAGTTATGGAAGAACTTGATTTTTGTATCATTTCTTGACAAAAATGGATTCAAATGTGTATTTATTTTTGGAAAAATTATACTTAGTAAAGGAGAAGTGTACGTAGGAAAAGGCTACCTCACTGAGGGCCTATTTAAGATGAATGTAATGAATGTTGAAATAAATAAAAGTTCTATCTCTTCATACTTGCTTATGTCTAATGATTTGTGGCATGAATGATTAGGACATGTCAATTACAAAACATTGTGAAAACTGATTAACTTAAAAGTTTTGCCAAACTTTGAGTGCAATAAATCAAAATATCAAATGTATGTGGAATCAAAGTATGCTATGCATCTGTATAAGTCCGTTTAAAGGAATTCCAATCCCTTAGACTTAATACACATTGACATTTGTGATATGAAGTCAACACCATCTTGTGGTGGAAAAAAGTATTTTATAACTTTTATTGATGATTGCACTAGATATTGTTATGTTTATTTGCTAAACAGTAAGGATGAATAATAGATGCGTTTAGGCAATATAAAACAGAAGTTAAAAACCAGTTAAAGAAAAAGATCAAAATGAGAAAAAGTGATAGGGGTGGAGAATATGAATCTCCATTTGCAGAAATATGTGTAGAGAAGGTAATTGTCCATCAAACTACAACTCCATATTCACCTTAATCTAATGAAATTACGTAATAAAAAAACCAAATCTTAAAGAAAATGATGAATGCCTTACTTATAAGTTTAGGCTTACCGTAAAACTTATGGGGGAAAGTTATCCTTACAGCTAACTGAATACTCAATAGAATGCCCCATAGTAAGACACAAGTAGTTCCATATGAAAAATGGAAAGGAAGGAAACCCAACTTGAAATATTTCAAGGTGTGGGGGTGTCTAGAGAAAGTCCAAGTTCCTATGCCTAAAAGGGAGGAGATAGAACCTAAGACAGTGAACTACGTGTTCATAGAATATGATAAAAGTAGTAAAACATGTCGGTTTTTGGTTCATAAATCCAAAAATTCAGATATCACTGAAAATAAGGTAATTGAATCAGCTAATGCTGAATTTTTTGAACACATTTATCCATATAAAACTAGACACAAACAATCTAGTGGGGGCCTAAACGACCTCGAGATGAACCATGTAAGAATGTACATAATGATGAAAATCCAAAACTTAATACACGCCAAAGAACGTCAACTTTATATGGATTAGATTGTGTAACATTTCTCTTAGAAAATAAGCCTCAATCATTTAAAGAATTGATAACGTCTTCAGACTCATACTTTTGGAAGGAGGCAGTCAATAGTGAGATTGATTCAATCTTAAGAAACCATACGTGGGAGTTGGTTGATCATCCTCCAGGAAATAAACCTTTAGGGTCTAAATAAATTTTCAAAAGGAAAATGAAAGTTGATGGTACTATTGAGAAATACAAGGTAAGACTTGTAGTAAAAGGCTTTAAACAAAAGGAAGGCTTTGATTACTTTGATACATACTTGCCTGTAATGAGGATAACATCAATTCATATATTAATTGCCTTGGCGGCGGTATATGGTTTTGAAATCTATCAAATGGATATGAAAATATTATTCTTAAATGAAGAATTGGAGAAAGAAATTTACATGGAACAATCTGAGGGTTTTGTGGTTCTAGGTAAAACAAATAAGGTGTGTAAACTTGTTAAGTCACTGTATGGACTAAAACAAACACCTAAACAGTGTCATTCAAAGTTTGACTAAACCATGTTGGCAAACAGATTTAAGATAAACGAATGTGATAAATGTGTTTACATTAAAGACACTCCAAATCACATGGTCATTGTTTGTTTGTATGTGGATGATATGTTGATCATCAATAGAGATATTTCTGATATAAATCCTACAAAATGAATGCTTGAGAGCAAGTTTGATATGAAAAACTTTGGAGTTGCGGATGTGATTTTAGGAATAAGAATCTATAGAACTCCACAAGAATTGACATTGTCACAGTCTCATTATATCAAAATGGTACTTGACAAGTTCAAGTATTTGGAATTTTTTTATTGCCAAGACTCTATTGGACGTGAGCTTTGCACTTCAAAAGAATGAAGGTGAAAGTGACTCACTGTTGGACTATGAAAATGTGTTAGAATGTTTGATGTATATTATGAATTGTACACGACCAGACATAGCATGTGCTATTAGTAAGTTGAGTTGGTACACAAGTAATCCCATTAAAACTCATTGGATGGCAATGAAAAGAGTTTTGGGGTATCTTAAATACACTCAAGACCATGTTTTTCATTATATTAAATATCCTACAGTAATTGAAGGATATAGTGATGCAAATTGAATCACCGGATCAAATAAAGTAAAATCAATGAGTGGATATGTATTTACTATAGGTGAAAGAGCAATCTCTTGGAAATCGTCCAAACAGACATATATTGCTTGTTCCATTATGGATCTGAGTTTATTACATTGGATAAAGCCGGTGAAGAAGCAGAATGACTCCAAATTTCTTGAAAGCTATTTCTTATTGGACCAAACTAGTTTCATCAGTATGTATACACTGTGATAGCCAAACGGAAATAGGTAGGGCAGGGAGCATAATGTATAACGATAAATATCATCATATAAAATAGAGACATAATACCATTAAAGAAATTCTCTCTAGTGGAATTATCACTATTGACTATGTAAAGTCAAAGGATAATGTGTTGGAATCACTTACAAAAGACCTATCTAGAGAGGGAGTTGAGAGGAAATCTAAGGAAATGGGTTTACGACCTAAGATAAGTCAGCATGGCGGTAACTCTACCTAGAAGACTGGAGATCTCAAGAGCTAAGTTCAAGGAGATCAATCAAAGTTGTGTATGATAGGTTCAATATTGTCAATATACCCTACCTATTCTCATGATGTAAATAATGTTAGTAAAGTCATATTCTCTAAGTTCTCATGAATTCATGGTTGAACCGAACAAAATTGTGAGAACCATAAATGGTAAAAGACTGGGTATGTGATTTGTGTTGTCTAGGTGTACATTAAAGCTCGATGGTTCAAAGATATAAAATCTACCGATTGACCGAGTGCATCCGATGCATGTTCACTACAGAAAGTTCAAACGAAAACCCACTTATCCAGATGCAATCAGTCTTTGCTTGATGATCACATACTTGTTTGTAAAGTTTTACAAGGAATAGCCATTCCCCATTCATATGGGGGATTGTTGGGTTCAAGATTAAACATGTGAATAGAAAATAGAGGGAATTAAGTGAAGGGAAAATTGAGATAACACTTAAAAAGGAAAGTGTACTCAAAGATAAGGAAAGTCTACTACTTCTCCCACATTGGTGGGAGACTGAAACCTTCATGTATTTATATTAAGAAACAAAAACTTCACATGATTAGTGAGACTAGAACCAAGAGGCACCTAGCGCCGCCATCGTCATCTCTCACTCGGCTCGGCTTCGGCTTCGGCTTCGAATTTGTCAAATGATCGATGAGATTAATTTTTTAGATAAAGTTTATTTCGTAAATCAAGTGATCCAAGAATCCAAAGGAAAAATTCTCTAGTTTTTTGTTCCTCTATTAACGTGCATGCATATAGTGCAGAAACAACTGCAGAAATGCGAAATGCTGTCTCGGAAGGGATACAATCTTTCTAGGAAATAACACAATGTTTCGAGAAAAGGTATGACTATTTGGATGGTTGTGGCTGTTCGAAAAAGACACACTGTTTCGAATGGATATACATGATTATTTAGAAAAGATACACCTTTCGATGAACCATTTCCTCCTTTCCGAAGAGGCAATTCATGACTATATAAACCTGCATTTTTTCACAGGATTAGCACAAAAATTTTCTGCATTAAAACACTTCTTGTCTTCTTAAAAACTCTGTATGATCATCTGTTCGAATAAAACCAGAACGTTTGAGGTACCGCTACTTTCTGGTTATGAAGTCATTTTATCCTGGAAGGAAAATTCCTCAACCTCGGTTACTTGAAGGGAATTATTTTCTTAAGAACACTTCGTGAATGCAAATGACTTGACTTATTCAGTTTCACCTTATTTCTTAATCACTTCTTGGATAGTTCATAGTGAACTTGTGTTGAAGGTGTTGGAAAACTTCATATGTATTATTGAAACGTCTTGAACTTGTGTTGAAGTTTTGTGAATTAACATACTGATTTTGTGTACCTGAAACAACATACTGTGCCATTATCCTGACATTCTTTTGGTTGTTCTAATTTTCTTGATTTTGGGTTGGGTTGAAGTATGGCGAATATGAAATAGTTATATAGATTATACCAGTTAAATTTCTGATTAGGTGGTTATTTTAGCTTGTAGTATGAATTCAGATGCCTATGAAGTCTTGCATTTTTTGATTACTACAAAAATTAAAAGAAAAACAACCTTGCATATTTATGCCTACGATGTGCAAAGGGATCTATGTTGCATAGACAGTGGTCCTGGAAATTGAACTTGAGAAAAAAGAAATTTCTCTCTGATCTATGGTGAAGTGTGTTTTTGGTGTTGTAGGTGAAGTAACTTTAGGCTTCAGGGGCGTATAGGGGTCTTATTAACCTAAACTAGTATTCGTACCCACGCGATGCGCGGACAACATTATTAATAATAAATTTTTAGATGACTTATTTGCATATGAACTTATATTTCAATGTGAAAGAAGAAACCCATGAATAAAGAGAAAATTGACCTAAAGGAGAAGATGTATCTCAAGAAATAATCTTTTGAAAATCAGAAAATAGGGAGTGTGTTACAATTTGTTGGAGTTAAGAAGTAAAAATGAAAATGTAATATTTCTTTATTCCAGAGATGAGGCAGTTTACTGCCCATTGTAGTAGAAGGAGATTTTTATAAAAAAAGATCTGTAACAAAGAAATATTGCTTGTTGATTAATACCACATTGTGTGATTGTGTAATCTAAAGACAATGAGCGCACATCTGAATATTCAATATATTTAAATTTTAACTTAAAAATCTTCTATATACATAGTGTTCCGGTCTAAGCATTGGTGAGGACACACACCTTACATATGATAGCTACTAATTTTGTTGAGTTAGATTAAAAAATAGTACATGGTCTTTATCTTGTAGTGAATGTAGAAAACACATAGTATATCATGAAGATTTTATATCTGCATTATTAAATTATTAAAACTCGCATTGAGCGACACCATTAAAGGACAAATGTGGCAATCAAGCTAACTGAAGTAATCATGCCATGACAACATCTCTCGCATAAGCAGACGGGCCAGAATTGCCCGAGTGATTCAGTAGCGACAACATTTCTCTATTTTGTCTGAACTCCCACATGGTGTTGCGAAACCAGTTTAAAGATCTATCCTTCAATACTTCAAATGTTGGTAGGAAGATTTTTACCCATTAAAATTCTTCCAATAATCACGAAAACAGGACCAATGAAAAAAGAAGAAAAATCGCTTGTAGATTATGACCAGGTGCTTTCAGAAAGGTAAAAACTTTAAAACAAAGCGACACCATCACGTGTAAATCCAGAAAATTCAATAGTTATCGAAAACCCACCAATTTTGATAGTAATTCGAAAAGATTTAAAAAACAGTTACTAAGTCAAAATACAAACCTCTAAATTGTCCCTATATACAGTGAATCATAGAATGTTACGACTTACAGATTAAATTTGTAAAATGCTTTGCCGATATTACATCAAATACCTGATAAGAGTAAATTGAAATAAGCAACCATGCCACCGGGGTTGAAACTTGATCTAACTTTATTTTTGTAAAGTATCTATGAAAGAATTCTGTTAGGAAATGGTATAAATAAAATAATGAAACAACTTCCTAACATATATCAACATATGCACATCTGCAATTGAGTATCTCATGCCGGAGTATGGAGAAAACTATAATGTTGTTATACATATTTTAACTTTTTTCGGAATCAATGCACAAAGAACAACAATACTTTTGTAAGTATAAAATTACAGCAAGTTCAAAATATGGTCATATAGAGATACATATCGAAACATACATGAAACAGAAGGGAACCAACAATATTGTCCCATAATAGCTTAGTGGCAAGAATTTATAAAGTACATCTGCATGACAAAATTTGTTATGCACCATATTCTACTTAAATTAATCTTTATTCAAATCCAAGTATCACTTTATTTTACATCAAACAACAGTAAACGCAAAACTATCTCGTATACCTTGCACCTCAAATGTGCAATGGTGAAAAGAAGATACAGCTAAGAGTTAATATTACGTAACAAACACATAAATACGAAAGAACCAAACTGTAATATTCAATGAATACCCATATCTAAAGAAACTCGTTGCCGTAATTGTATATACATCTAGTTTTTTTCCTACAAACTATAAGGAGGTTATTCCTTTATTCCCAAGTAGTTCAGGCCCTCCCAGAACGTATCGGAATAAAGACGTAAATATTTATTTAAGAAACCAAAACTCATACTCATCCTAACATAATGTGTAATATCAATTTTAATAAGAAGTACCAAAAGACGAAGTTGCAAAAAAATACTATATTTAATAGCACCAAAAGTTTATGCTTCGAAGAGAGCCAATGTCATGCTACCAATTAATTTTTGTTAACAATCACACAAACCAAAAAGAAACAAAAAAAAAACAAAAATAGTTATATTAACAATTTCATAGGGCAAAGAAGACAGAATTGTGCAAAAATAGATCTGTTGTCTCTATATTAATTTTCTATATAAGCATTACATGTAGAATTTGGTATGATTTTTTAGTTATGATAGTAGCCTATAACTAATTCTTTCGCTAATTCTAAGGTTTTAATGTCCAAAATGATGCATTTCATTCTCCTTTAGAACCCAAAAAGGTACTGTTGCCTTGGGAAAGCTGTACAATAAGCCTCTCTATCTAGGGAAAAAAGACAACTGTCTTAATCTACTTTTTGAATATTTGAGATGAATGCTAAAGAGCGGAATATCAACTACATACAAAGTAATTCCTCCAACAATCTATGCTTAAAGTGGTTAATAAGTTATCTAGGATAGTTTTCTTGTTTTGTCTCTGACAATCTATACAGAGGTATTTGAAGGGAAGATGTCTGGCCATCGAGGTATAGATAAGTCCCTCATGCCTCACTGCATATTGACACTTAAAAACAGATATACAAATACATCAGAAGCTACTTTGCATATATTAATTTTTATAGCAAACTCCTACACAACATATGATAGAAAACATATGCCGATTGTATAGCTGTAAAAGGATATTTTAGTCGTAATAATATTGAATCCAAAAAAAACTACCTTCACCGCTATTTTCTTTAGCTCCATTGTCTGAAATGTACACAAAATTTCCTAGGATAAATCCCCATAAAGTTTATAGATTGTCTAATATTCACTTAACACATGGATTTCGTGATTCAAATTTGGTTAGAAAATTAACAAAAGTCCAGAAATCTTTTAAGATAACTATGTGGAGATATACTGAAATCGCAAACCTAATTGTTTATCATATCTGGGTGTAGAAAATCTATTCTGTGGAAAAACACATTGAAAAATTTACAAAGATCTTTTCCTTGGATCAAACATGGAGCGACTAATCACTATATAATAAGATTTCCTAAGTAAACAATATTAATATTTTCATTTGTAGTTAGAACTGTCAGGACTTATGAAATGTTCTGTTTAGAGAAAGAAATTAAGTTGCATATTTTGTGATAACTACTTGTAGTGGCAGTACTCTTTCTTCTTGATTCCATAGGCATCTTGAACCAAACAAAGAAATTCCAGCCCTGATCTAAACCTCAAATTTTCACCTCCCAACTCTACAAAAAATGTATATAGATAGTACCTTGTCTCCTACCTGCAACCCAATGTTGTGAAAAGAAAAGTGCTCGCCTCAACAATTAAAATGTGAGGCAAGGTGAGGTAAAGAAGAAAGGTTGTTTATTGTTTGACCATCACATGCTATCGAGTTTCATATTCCTGTGGAAGCCAAACATATGATTACGCACAAAGCCATTGGTGCAAACTTTAACCGTTGCTGCCAAATATTCCATTTTTCTTGAGAAGCTTCCATCATACATGAAATATTTTTAAAATCTTTACATGTGACGATCAGAAAAGGATAAGAAAGGTTGTTATATATTGAGAGTGACCAACAACTAATGTCATTGGTTGCTAACATCAAAATCATGTAATGATTAATTGAAGTTAATCATCTTCTCTAAATAAAATATCCTTATCATGACTGAACTTTAAAATACACCCCTTAATCCATGCTTCAACAAAACCCAAAAGATGGTTGCTGTATTTTTTTTTAAATATTATCATATCCAGAGAATTTCTGTATCTTCTTGTAGTGAGAACCAACAAACGTGGAGAGTTAACACAATATAAAATACCAGGTCAATAATCAACAAATTGAAGGATGTTTCAAAAGGAGAGAAAGAAGTGATATATATCATAGAATTTCATAAAATTTTATAACAAAAGATAGGTACACTTACAATGTCGTTATCCATTTGTAGGAAGTTACTGGTGAGAAATAGAATGAACGTACTTCTAATGTAGTGTGCATTCCATGTCAATAGAGATAAATGCATGTCACACAAAATTTAGATGAGGCAAAAGGATAAAAAGGGCTTCTAATCACATTGCAATTGAAAATCAAATGTAGTTATAGTTTCTATTTATCAAGCTACATCATATAACAACATTACAGACCTTAGGGTATTTCCTCTAAGATTTTATCAAGAATTGAGTTTAAAATGGTGTGTGACTAAAACAATATAGGTACTGCACCAGAGATATATCTAAACAGAAATAAAAGAATTACATATGTTTTGAGATTTAGACCATTCACTTGTATATATTTGTGCTTTACTATACTATCATCGCATTCTCTAGTTTGGAGTTAATAAAAATAATCGATCTGCTTGACTTTTTGTGGATCCAACATAAGATTTGATAAGAATCAAAGGAAAAAGAAAATAGATTAGTACAACAAACGCTATAGCAAGAATCAAGTAAAGACACTCTTTAGAGGCAGAGCGATGTACCATGTGATCAACTTCAGAAGATTCACGAAGAATCCTTATTTATGTGGATATTGGTAGTGTTGTTCCAAAATGTAAGTGTTGAATCACAATGTATACCAGCATCATCAGACACTTTCCCTGAAGAAGGAAAATGCTGAAAAACAAAAGTCCAACAAAGAGATATGATGCTTTAGTAGTTTTATTTTAAAAGTAATGATTTCACGTAAAAGTGGGGAGTTATATTTGAATTGGTAACTTCCCAATTTAAAAAATATAAGATAGAATAAAAAATAGGAGTATTAATTTTTTAAAAATCAGTTTTAAAATTATTTTGTGTGTAGTAATTTAATTTTTGTTAAAAAATAGTACCATTAGTTGTTTTCTTTTAACAATAACAATATTAATATTGCCAAGGTTAAGAAGTCATAACATTTTAAAAAAACTACTCCATTACTTTGTTTTAAAAGTATGACATGATTTTATAAAACTTTGAACAAAAGTAAGGATAATTACGTTATCAGATATAAAATTCAAATAGATAAGGTGAGAGATCTTGTCAAATCGATAGAAGATAAATTCAAGTCCAATTTAACAAACTGTCAAAATTTGTTTTTTTTTAGTAAGAAAACGTAATTTCAAATTATTAACTATCAACTAACTTAACCAATTTTTTTTCCTAAATATCCAAGTGGCCTATTCTTATGTTGCCACTTGGCTTAATGTGAAGGCTTTGTCCTCTCTTTTAATAATATATAGATTTGCTGGAGTGGAGTCCAGATGGAGTACTTAATTTGTGTTTTACTGAGTCCTTCCAATGCACGATTTAAGATTATTTTTCCTTTTTTTGTATATATTTCTGTATTTATAAATTTATGGTTGAGTTTCTATGAACAAACCTTCTCCTCACCCACTCTAACTTCCCCTTCCTTTTCAAACTCTCACGATACTTTTGTGTTCTATGTTTCTCGTTCTTTCCCTATCGAAAGGGCTTATTTGAGGAATTAAGTTAAAAAAAATATAAAAAAATAAGGAGAAAATTAAGAATTTATTATCAATCCTTTTTTAAGGAAACAGACGAGGGAGAAAGAAAGATAAATGCAAATATTTAAGGGAGATTTTAATTGATATATATATATATATATAAATATTTTAAAATATTTTTAAAAAAATTGCTACAACTTACAATTAAAAACTTAATTCAATAAATATAAAAAAAATACAATCACAATTTACAATAAATAATTTAAAAAGTACATACAAAATAATCTTTACATAAAATAATGGTAAATTGACACAATGTAACAATTTATGATCCAATTTGACATCAAATAACGATATTTAACCTTTCTAGCAAAAATAAATATCACATAAAAATTTTCTCTCTCTTTTATGAATTGTTCCACAGTATTTATATCATTTTCTAGTGATTGCTTACTTTGTTTTTACTAAGGTTTCCCCTAGTTAGAGATAAAAGTCATTTTACTTTACAGATATCCATATACTTGCTTGAACCAATATTTAGATATTGTTTTTCGACCTTTAATGAAAATATAAGGACTAGGATCCCCTCCAGAATGTTTCCTCCCGTTTCCCTAGTACCAGCATATGCGTATTAGTAGATGAAATCATCTTAATAAGCTATCTATTCTGATTTTCAGTGAGCCCATGCATCTATTATTTCAATGTATTATCAAACCAAACTGTGTGGATTTAGTGTTCTAAGTGTGGGATCAAAATAATTAAAATAAATTGAAAAATAATAAGAAAAATTAGTGTTGCAACATGTCTAATGTGGTGAAATGAATTTGGAAGTTGGTGTTGCAACATGATCAAGTTGAAAATTGGTGTCGCAACATGAAAAGTTTGGGACGTTCATCTATAAATAGATGATTTCTATTTCAGTTTTAGGTACACCAAAATTGAGAGAGCAATAGAGAGGAAAGAGAGTAATCCACAAATATTCTTTAGCGTGGGAGTAATATTGTAGTGAGTTGTGAGAAATAAAAGAGTGTTGTTTCATTTATAAAGAGTAGTAGTCTTTTGACAATGTCAAGTTGTAATTACTATTATGGTATTCCTCTATTGGGTATTTTATTTACTCCGTCACAATATTTTGTGTTGCTGTTACTCTCTTGTTATTGCTATTTTGTGTGGATATTATCCTGGGTGGAAATATTTTTTTTTTCAACAACGTGGTATCAGATCCATGACAAATAGTAGTCCATTGTCTTCTCAGTACTCCCGCCTTACAAAAGAAAATTATGAAAAATGGTGCCTATGAATGAAAGACATTCTTGATTCTCAAGATGTTTGGGACATTGTAAACAAAGGGTATACAAAATCTGCCAATAAGGAGACTCTGTCTCAAAATGAAAAAGATGTCTTGATTAAGACAAGGAAGAAAGATCAACAGGCCCTCACTCTTATCCACCAATGTCTGGATGATGGTATGTTTGAGAAGGTGGGTGATGCAACCACCTCGAAGAAAGCTTGAGAGATTTTACAAAATTCTCTCCAAATAGTTGATAAGGTGAAGAAGGTAAAACTTCAAACTCTAGGGGCTGATTTTGAAATTTTAAAAATAAAAAAATCTGAATTTATTTTGGATTTTTGTTCAAGAGTGATGGGTGTTGTGAATCAACTAAGAAGGTATGGAGAGAAAGTAAATAATATGCATATGGTAGAAAAGATCCTTCACTCTTTAACACCCAAATTTAATTATATGGTGTGTGCTATTGACGAGTCTAAAGATTTAGACTCTATGACAAAAGAGCAATTGGAAAGTTCTTTACAAGGCCACTAACAAAAAATGAAAAGAAGAAAAAAAGAGCCATTGGAGCAACTTCTTAAAAATCAGGCATCCTTCAAAGATTTTGGAGGTGAAAAAAGTTACAGAGGAAATGGACAATGGTGAGGCTGTGGCTGCCATGAAAGAGGAAGGTGTTATATCAATAAATTCAACAATGAGGATAAAAAACACTTGACATTCAGAGTCCGTGGTCGTGGACAACGGGGAGGAAGAGGATGTGGTTCTTATCAAGGTACCAATGAAATGAGGTATAACAAATCTAAAATTGACTGCTACAACTTTCATAAATTTGGACATTACTCTTGGGAATGTCGTAGTAATATTAAAGAAAAAGCTAACCTTATTGACAACAAAAAAGAAGAAGATGAGTCAACATTGTTAATGGCACTCACAGAAGATGATACAGATGATTACAGTTCAGGGTATCTTGATAATGGAGAAAGTAATCATATGTGTGGATACGAATGTCACACCCCTTTTTTTAACCCCGAAAGATTATTTTTATGGGTTTCGAAAGGGTTTTTATTATTAGGTGACAAAAGATGAATATTTCTTTCGAAAAAGGATTATTTACATTTTTGTTCAGAGTCGCCACTTGACATAATCTGGTGTGCCAAGTCACCTTTGGAAAATCCTTTTCAAAATGATTTGACTCTTTAAACTGGTTTACAAATAGAGATTCCGGCTAAGGAATTCTGTTGACCGAGGGGAAGGTGTTAGGCATCCCTCGGTCCCTTGGTTTGACCACGGTCCCTTGGTAGAGCGTATCGGCTAATTCAGACACTACGAATGTAAAAACCATGCAAAACACATAAAACAATCAAGCATAAAAACAAAACAAAGCAAATAAAAAATATAGTGTCCAGTCCAATTTATACAGTCCAAAATAGAAAAATGCAAAAATAAATCCTATCTAACCTACACTAATCCTAACAATGCTCCCGCGCTTTACCCGATGCCTCGGGCCTTGGTCACGAACCATCTTCGAAGACATACTACGTCGGGGCATTCCCCGGTGAATAAATACATGAAACCTCGGGGCATTCCCCGAACAAATTAATACACTTGAGTTAAGTACGAAAAACTAGGAAACATTCACACACATTCCACGTTTCGATCCTAAATTTGCCTACCCGAACCTACATTTGCATATTTGTTTCAACACGTTATAATTCTATCATGCTTAATTTCAATAATAAATCAAGATTAAACCAAATCTATCCTTTTTGTCAATTTTCAATTCTCACCCCCAAATCCTTTTTATCAATCACCACAATTAGCAATCAGTATTTCAACAATCCATACTCATTTTTAGTAACAAATTTAAACAACAAACAATATCAACAAAATCAAGTCATCATAATCAACCAACACGTAATGCAACCAATCAAAATGAAGAAAAGAGAACGGGTTGAAGAAATGGACCTCAATAGATTTTACTTTCGTCGATAATAAATAAAAACTTGACTTAGAACTTTGAATAGAACCTCGACAGCGATGAATCTGATCGAATAGCGGAACAACGATCCAAAAATGATCATAATAATTCGATTAAAACCCAAACAGTACCCGAATTTCCAGAAACCGTACGAAAACCAACGAGTCCCGAAATCCCCAGAATCCAATAGAGAACTGAAACTGATTAAAATCGAGCTCCGATGAACGGACAACGACAAAGACGACCAAAACAGTGGACGCCGACCAGATTTTGTCCAACTATCAAAGGAAAATAAGAAGGCTTTGGCAATTTTGAGATGCGATCGATCAAACAACAAAAAGGAAAACCAATTGGAGAACTTGAGGCTGATTTCGGCGAGCTTGAGGCCAATTTCGGTGAAAGTTTCACCCACATAATCTCAAAAAGATCAAACTTCTCTTGATTTCATTGTTTCTGGCAGAAAATCTCAAGATCCTTCCATTTTTCTCGACCCCTTCCTCACTTATATACGTGTGTAGGGGTGTTCATGGTTTGGTTATTAACCAAACCGAACCACGATCCAGACCAAACAGATTAAAAAAATTAATATTTGGTTAGGTTTGGTTTGGTTTGGTTTTGAATTTTAAAAAACCGATACTAATTTGGTTTGGTTTGATTTTACTCTAAAATAACAGATAAAATAACCAAACCGAACCGATATATATATATTATAATTATTTATGTATTATTCATAAATACAGTATAAATATTTATTACATTTTATATTTTAATCATGATTTAACTTTAGTCGTAATGGATTAAGTCATTTCTGCATCTAGTTGATAGTACCTTATGAGATTCTAGGTGAACTTCACACTTTGAATGACAAATGATACTAGTTGTGAAAATTATATCTTGTTGTATATTAAAATTTATAGCTGAGATTCATTTGACTATATACAATCATTAATTTTACCTTTTTTCTAACCTTGTTGAGCAAGAAGTTTATGTGCTTACATTTTGGGATGTTTATCATATCATTCTGTTAAATGTAGTTTTAAAATAATTTTTTAGAAGCATTCATATGGT
The DNA here is from genome assembly GCA_030864215.1 of Capsicum pubescens. NCBI lineage: Eukaryota > Viridiplantae > Streptophyta > Magnoliopsida > Solanales > Solanaceae > Capsicum > Capsicum pubescens. The sequence goes on from CM061543.1 coordinate 41,722,342, forward strand.
GTTGTTCATAGCTTGGCTGAATTATAACACTCAGTCAGAGGCGGAGCCAGAATTTCTAGTAAAGGGGTTCATAATTCTAAGAAAACTAAGTCAAAGGGGGTTCAAACTTCAACACCTACTATAACCACATAAAAAATAATTTCAATCATGTATAAATAGTATATTTTTCGGTCAAAGGGGGTTCGGACGAACACCCTAAAGAGGGCCAGCTCCGCCTCTGCACTCAGTTGACATCTTCGTTTCAAGGTTGAGATACAACACTCGGTTAACTTCTCATATGTTAGATTGGATTTGTTTTTTTTTTTAATTTTCAACTTTTATCATTAGCTAAAGTTATAAACCGAATCAAACCGACAAGAACCAAACCGATGATTATTTTTTTGTTTGGTTTGGTTTGGTTTTAGAAATTTAAAAATCGACTAAGTTGGTTTGGTTATGGTTTTGACCAATAATCGACCCAAATCGACCCATGAACACCCCTATCCGTGTGTACGTATTTCCCGGTGGGAGAGTATGTTTTTCGGTGACCTGAGTGTGTGCACGTGAGATTCGTGAGGATTTGAAAGAGTTGAGTGTGTGCGTGTGTGATTTTCGTGTGTGTGGGCGATTTTGCCTATTATGGATGATCCGAAATGGAGAATCCGCTGTTGTACGTGTCTTTGGGTGGAATTGAGGTTAATTTTTTGTGTAAGGTAATGGTGAATATCTGTAGAAGAGAATGGAGAAGATGATGTGTGTGCCAGTGAGGGAGAAAAGGAAAAAATGGAGTGTGCACGTGGGTTTGTTTGTTTAGTGGGTAGGAATAGGTGAGGGTAGGGGTTGGTAGGGGGTAGGGTAGGTAGGGGTAGGGGATAGATAGGGAGAGTCAAATTAGTAGAAATTAATTTTTGGACGGATAAAATTATGTGTCTACATCATGCCCCCTTTGAATGTGAACACAAAGTGTTTACAGATAAAGAAGTAGACAACGAGATAGAATTTTGTCCCGAGCATTATTCAAAAGAAAGAAACAAAAAGGAGGAAGGCAATCGAGTCTTGATTTTGGGCATTCTACCTGTCTCAAGTTATGTGATGGTCAAGTCACAGGTATTTCATAGGATTTGAAAGAGAAGGACAATACCGAGTTGGTGAGTCGAGTGAGGTTCCATCGAGGTTCCGATCCGTGGCTCTGTCATTACATAAAAATGAAAATTACAAATTAAAACATAAATGACATTACAAAACCCTATCTATGCAGCTTTTCTTGACTCTTGACTTGCTGCTTCATCACCCTATTCTTCAGGCGGGCTCCTCACTTGCAATAATTTCAACTTGTTGCATGGCTTTAAATTTCTTCACCCTATTCTCCAGGTGGGATCCTGACTTGCTATTATTTAATTTATTGTTTATCTTTTAATTGCTCCACCTTATTGCTTGACTTTCAATTTCATCACCCTGGTCTTCAAACGGGCTCCTGACTTACAGTTTCATCACCCCGTTCTTCAGGCGGGCTTCTAAAATCAAAATCAAAACTAAAACGAAAATTATCCCAAACCAAGATTATGATAAAGAGAGATTTTATTTTTTCACAGTAAAGTCCCATTTTTCAGGAGGGTCCTAAACAGAAAGTAATTTACCATTTTCCAGGAGGGTCCTGAACAGAAAGTAAATTCCCATTCTCCAGGAGGGTCCTGAGCAGAAAATAAATTCCCATTTTCTAGGAGGGTCCTGAACAGAAAGTAAATTCCCATTTTCCAGGAGGTCCTAAACAGAAAGTAAAATCCCATTTTTCAGGAGGGTCCTGAACAGAAAGTAAAGTCCCATTATTTAGGAGGGTCCTAAACAAGAAGTAAAATCCCATTTTTTCAGGAGTTTCCTGAACAGAATGTAAAGTCCCATTTTTTAGGAGGGTCCTGAACAGAAAGTAAAATCCCATTTTTCAGGAGGGTACTGAACAGAAAGTAAAGTCCCATTTTTCAGGAGGGTCCTGAACAGAAAGTAAAGTCCCATTTTTCATGAGGTTCCTGAACAGGAAGTAAAATCCAATTTTTTTAGGAGGGTCCTAAACAGAAAGTAAAATCCCATTTTTTAGGAGGTTCCTGAACAAAAAGTAAAATCCAATTTTTCAGGAGGGTCCTGAACAGAAAGTAAACTCCCATTTTCTAGGAGGGTCCTGAACATAAAGTAAATTCCCATTTTCCAAGAGGGCCCTGAACAGAAAGTAAACTCCCATTTTCCAGGAGGTTCCTGAACAGAAAGTAAATTCCCATTTTCCAAGAGGGCCCTGAGCAGAAAGTAAATTCCCATTTTCCAGGAGGGTCCTGAATAGAAAGTAAATTCCTATTTTCCAAGAGGGTCCTGATCATAACGTTAATTCCCATTTTCTAGGAGGGTCCTAAACATAAAGTAATTTCCCATTTTTTAGGAAGGTCCTAAACATAAAGTAATATTCCCATTTTTTCAGAAGGGTCCTGAACATAATGGCAATTCCCATTTTTTAGGAGGGTCCTGATCAGAATGCAATATTCCCATTTTTCAGGAGGGTCCTGAAGAGAAAGTAAAATCCCATGGATGTGCATTTCCAATGGTATCTGAATTAACTGGAGAGAATTTTCCCCTGTTTCAACAAAGAAAATTTGTCAATTAAAACTTAGTGGTGGCTTGCAGTACTTGGCTTCCCAGATATTTGCTCTAGCACTCATTCCTTTCATCTTTGTTTCAGATTGCTTACACTTGCCCTATCTTGTCGCATCATTGACCCAAACCAGATCGAGGGAAATGACCTTGACTCAAGTAACGAGTTTCTGTTCTGCCATGCCTCTGAGATGCACTTTTTGACATCTGATACTCCCATGAATCCAGCAACCTGTCAGTTGATAAACTACCTTTGCCTTCCTTTGAATTATGATCATATTTCTCTTATGTGCTGGTCTTGGCTTTCCACATACAATTAGGAAGACTGGTAGCAAGTTTTGAAGTTCTTTCTCACTTGTTTTGACACAGAATAGACTAATAAATGTAAAGAAATGACAGTAAATTTCTTTTGATAAAAGACATAAAAGGACAAAAACATGAATGTGTAAATGAAAGAAAAAGGGGCAATGTCCCTAAGAAAACTTATCTGAATATGGCAACTAACTACAATGACTATGAAATGCATTTTGGATTGAGCTGCCTGATCTTCCTATCCAAACTTTCCATTTGTTGTTAAGTTCATGCCTTTGCCTCTGAACTACTTCTTCAAGCCCGTTGGACTTGTACAATTCCTTTAATTGACTACATCTCGAAAGATTTTCGCCAACAAGCCTCTTTCCTTTTCACTTTTCTCTAACTTTCCATCGTCTTACGATGCCCGTGGGGTTTTTTACCAATAAGACTCTCATTTTTTATTTCTCTCAACTCACCATCGCCTTATAGTGCCCGTGAGAGTTTTCACCAATAAGACTCTTTTTTTTTATTTCTTTCCTGATTTCTTATGTTGAGGAAGACAAGTAGTTTTCAAAATGCGTCATTATATCCATTGCATGCTTAGCCTTAAAATTCTCAAAGATTGATCTGAAGGTCTTTCTTTGGTTGTAGCTTGTCTTTTGGATAGGGTTATAAAGAAAAGATAGCATGAGGCTCAAACGACACTTGAAGTGGGGTAGGACTTACAACTTTTGGAATCAACTCAAACAATGAGGATTAACTCATGCCCCAGTTTTTGACTGGACAATTCTAAATTATTTATTTGGTTGAATCGAGCCCCAAATAGGGCAGCCTACGTATCTCACTCCCGAAAGAGGAGAATCAGGGCGCACGTAGTTCCATCAGCTCGTTCTTTGTTTTGGTTTAATTTTTTATTTTGATTGATTTTCTCTTCTTTTTTTATTGTTCATGTTTTTTTTCTTGACACTTTATTTTTTGACTCTGTTTTGATTCCAAAAGAGGGGTATGAAATAAAAATGAAACTAAGCTAAAACGGGGTAAACAAAAGATGACACAATATTTGGATAGCAGAATGAAATGCCTTCATCATATCAATCTTTAAAATATTCTAGTACTAAACATGCAATAGAACCAAGAAGGAATAAAATATCATACATAATATCTTTTGACTGCATCTGCATTGATAGTCATTTTTGCTATTTTACCTTCAATATCTGTCAAATATAAGGCTCCATTGGGCAAAACTTTCTTCACAAAAAAGGGATCTTGCCAATTTGGGGAGAACTTGCCTTTCGCTTTGATCTGATGAGGAAGGATACGCCTCAATACCAACTGACCAACTTTAAAATGTCTGGGTTGTACCTTTTTGTTATACGCTCGAGCCATTCTCTTCTGATACAATTGGCCATGACATACCGAAGTCAGTATTTTTTCATCAATCAAGTTTAACTGTTCCAATTGGGTTTTGACCCACTCATCATCATCAATCTCTGCTTTAACAATGAATCAAAGAGAGGGAATTTTAATTTCTGCGGGAATGACTGCTTCTGTTTCGTACGCCAATAAATATGGGGTTGCCCCTATTGAAGTGCGAAGAGTAGTGCGATAACCTAGCAGTGCAAACAACAACTTCTCATGCCATTGACTAGACCCTTGTACTATTTTCCACAGTATATTCTTGATATTCTTATTAGCGGCTTCCACAACACCATTTTCTTTTGGACGATATGAAGTGGAATTTCGATGTGCGATCTTAAACCGTTGACACACTTCTTGCATCAAATGACTGTTGAGATTGAAAGCATTATCTGTAATGATCATCTTTGGAATTCCAAACCTACAAATGATGTTGGTATGAACTAAATCTACTATCGCCTTCTTTGTTACTGACTTGAAAGGTACTGCTTCCACCCACTTTGTGAAATAATCAGTGGCCACCAAAATGAATCTATGTCTATTTGATACCTTTGGCTCAATCAGTCCAATCACGTCCATTCCCCAAGCTACAAATGGCCATGAAGCAGCCATTGCGTGCAGCTCAGCAGGAGGTGAATATATCAAATCACCATGTAGTTGTCATTGATGACACTTTCTAACAAATCGTATAGAATCCCTCTCCTTAGAAAGCTAGTAATAACCTACTCGAAGAATCTTCTTTGACAAGAAATAATCATTCATATACAGCCCACATACTCCAAAGTGTATTTCAATCATGATTTTCGAGGTTTCTTTTGCATCCACAAACCTCAAAAGTCCTAGATTTGGGGTTCTCTTGTATAAGATTCCCCCACTTAAGAAAAATCCACTAGCCAAATGCCTATTAGTCCTCTTTTAATCACTAGTGGCATGTGTTAGGTAGTCTCCTGACTGAATGTATCGCTTGATATCAAAGAACCAAGGTTCTCCATCGAGCTCTTCTTCAACTGCATTACAGTAAGCATGTTGATCACAACTCTGTATATGCACTGGGTCGATGTAGGATTTATCAGGATGCTGGAGCATTGAAGACAGAGTGACTAAAGCATCAGCAATCTCATTGTGAATTCTCAAAATATGCCTAAAATTTACTGACACAAACCGTTGAAATAGCTCTTGCAAGCATTGTCGATACGGTATGATCTTTAAATATCGCATCTCCCAATCACCTTGAATTTGATGGATGAGCAAATCTGAATCTCCCAACACTAATATTTCCTGGAATCCCATATCAATAGCTAACCTTAAACCTAAAATGCAATCTTCATATTTCACCATGTTATTGGTATAATAAAATCGAAGTTGCATTGTTACCGAGAAATGTTACCCTAATTCAGAGATAAGAGCTACACCTATTCCGACTACTTTCATGATGGCAGCTCTATCAAAGAACATCTTCCAAACTGGATCAGTATCTATAACGATTTCATCAACACGCAACACCTCTTCATTAGGAAAGTATGTTTTTAATTGCTCATACTCTTCATCAATGGGATTCTCAGCAAGATGATCTGCCAATGCTTGGGCTTTCATGGCAGTTTGAGTTACATATACAAGGTCGAACTCGGTAAGCAATATTTTCCACTTTGCTAATCGACCGGTCAGCATAGGCCTCTGAAAGATATACTTTAAAGGATCCATGCGGGAGATGAGATAAGTAGTGTAGGATGAAAGATAATGCTTCAACTTCTGTGCTACCCAAGTTAGGGCATAACACTTCCTTTCAAGAAGAGTGTACCTGGCCTCACATGCTGTGAACTTCTTGCTAAGATAATAAATAGCCTACTCTTTTTTTCCCGTGACATCATGTTGACCTAACACGCAACCGAACGAATTGTCCAAAACTGATAAGTACAAAATCAATAGCCTACCAGGATCGGGTGGCACCAGTACCAATGGTTTTGAAAGATATCTTTTGATTTTATCGAATGCTTCCTGACATTCTACTATCCACTCAACAGTAGCACTCTTCTTCAACAGCTTAAAAATGGGCTCACAAGTGGTTGTAAGTTGAGCAATGAACCTACTGATGTAGTTTAGTCTACCATGCAAAATCATCACCTCTATTCTTTTCTTGGGCCGCGGCAGATGCTGATTGACTTTGATCTTCGAAGGATCCAATTCAATACCCTGACGGCTGACTACAAACCCCAACAACTTTCCGGATGGAACTCCAAATACACATTTTGCCAGATTGAGCTTGAGATTATACCTGTGAAGCCTCTCAAAGAACTTCCTTAAATATTTAACATGGTCAGCCTGAATCTTTGATTTAATAATCACATCATCTATATATACTTTAATCTCCTTATGCATCATATCATGAAACATGGTGGTCATGACTCTCATGTATGTTGCTCCAGCATTCTTCAAACCAAATGGAATCACTCGATAAAAATAAGTCCCCCATGGTGTGATAAAAGACGTATTTTTTGCATCTTTATCATCCATAATGATCTAGTGGTATCCGGCATAGCAATCCATAAAAGAGTCTACCTCATGTTTAGCGCAGTTATTCAGCAAAATATGGATGTTGGGCAGTAGAAAATTATCCTTCGGACTTGCTCTATTGAAATCACGGTAATCAACACATACTTGAATTTTGCCTTCTTTCTTTGGGATAGGAACAACATTGGATAACCACGTAGGATAACGAGCCACTCGAATGACTTTGGCTTCAATTTGTTTCATGATTTCCTCTTTGATTTTGATACTTATATTAGTTTTAAACTTTCTCAACTTCTGTTTCACAAGGGGGAAGGTAGGATCAGTTGGCAATTTATAAGTCACTAATTCGGTGCTTAAACCAGACATATCATCATAAGACCATGCAAAAACATCCTTATAATCAATTAAAGCTTGAATCATTCCATCTTTTAGTTGTGGCAAAGCATGTACACTGATTTTAGTTTCCCTAACATCTTCTTAATTCCCTAGATTAATTGGCTTAGTTTCATTCAAATTACGTTCGGCTTGTCTTCAAGCTGGTCCAACTCTTTGCTTATTTCTTTTAGTGTCTCTTCTTCATCATATTCCCCCTCTTGCTTCATTATATCTTGATTAGTTTGGATTTTAAGATCAGGCTAAAAATTTTGCATGCATGTCATGTCATTAGATTCAGCATAAAGAGAACTGTATAAAGAAAAGACAAAACAAAATACATTAGACACAAAATAAAAGCAACATTGTATTTCATTAAAACGGAAAGATAGAAGGGTTTAAACACAAACAACAGAATATAAACAAGCTAAATTCCAAGTTACAACCCTAGAATAACTCAAAAAACTAAAAGGAAAACAAAACGAACTACCAAAACTCCCTCCTGATGGGGAGAGGAGTGACTTCCCAATTATTGAGATGGATAGCTGGGCCCATGAACTGCACATATGCCTTACTGGTACCTTATCCTATTTCAACCATGTCAACTTCAATCAACAGGTTCTAGAAGTCATCAACCAATTTAGCTTCAAATTCTACAGGCTTCGTGACACCGCTCTTGACAAATGACTCACTGAGCAACGACGTTGGGCGAGGGAGTGACCATTCTTCCTTTTTCCTTTCCTTGGCCTTCTTTAGATCTTCAAACGTAGGTTTAAAACCAATACCAAAAGTGCCCATGCTCTCCCTAGAATATATGGGATGAACTATACCGTGTAGAGATACTCCCAAACACCTTCCTGGCTCGAATCCATATTTTAACATTTCATTTATCATCATGATAGAAAAGGCAGACAATTATGACCCTGGAATAACCTGCCCTTCAAGGATACAATACACCAACACTGTATCAAAAGTTTGATAGACAAATGTCTCCTCTACGTTGCTCGCTTCAATAATAGACAAGGGAGAATCTTCGTAGGAGGACAAATCCCCTTCACCATGAATAACCACTTCTTGCCTGTTATGCTCAAACTTGATCATCTGGTGCAACATAGATATAACCACCTTGGCCTTGTGGATCTATGGTCTTCCCAACAACAAATTGTAAGAGGAGTCGATATTCAATACTTGAAACTCTATGGCAAATTCAACTGTCCCTATAATCAACATCAGTTCTATTTTGCCAATGGAGTTTGATTTTGCTCCATCAAAAGCCCCGGCACATACATTGTTGGGCCTGATCCTCTCAACACCAATGTTCAACATTTGCTAGGTGGAAATAGGGAAATTATTTGTGCCAGAACCTCCATCAATCATGACATGAGTCATGTAGAAATTTTCACACTTCATGGTAATGTAAGGACCCCGATTATTCCCCGTACCTTCAACTGGAAATTCGTCATCTGTGAAGCTGATTCAATTTACTTCAAAGATTTTTCCAACCATTTTCTCAAGCTTATTTACCGTAATCTCCCTAGGAACGTATGCTTCGTTCAATACCTTCAGTATAATGTCACGATGTTCCTTGGAATGCAACAACAAAGATAAGAGGGAAATTTGAGCAGGGGTTTTCTTCAAATGATCTATTATTGAATACTTCGGCAATTTCATCTTTTTATTCCTCAAATGATCTATTATTGAATACTTTGGAAATTTCATCTTTTTTAAAAATTCTTCGGCTTCTTCTTCGGTGATAGGATTTTTGAGAGATGAAAGCCCACTCACCACTGGCTTGGGCTTCCTCAAACCTTTAGGTATGAAACATCTTCCTGACCGACTCAGAACCTCTACCTCATCTACTTCTTCCTCGACTTCCTTCCCCTAATAAGTCATCACAGTCCATTTATAGTTCCAGGGGACCTTTTTCGTATCAACTATCGGAGGTTGGATCACTGGTTTGATGATAATAGGCACTGCAAGTGCTCCTTTCACCGTCAAGATAGTCTTACCCGGAGCTCCTACCACCATCAACTTAGGTTTGACCTGACTTAAACCAATATCTTTTATAGTGCCTTGTACCATGATCATGGGTTTATTTGCGCTCTCTTGGACTTTATCTTCTCCCATTCCTTCCTGGTTTAATGACATTACTTTCAACGAATCTTCCGCATTCACCGATTTGTCCTTATTGGTTTGTATTCTGACAATAGGCTTATAACACATCAACGATTCTTTGCCATTATATATTAACTCCAACATATTGGTTTCATCATGGGTTGGCAAAGGATTCTGGTTAATATTTGGAACTTCCGGGGCCTGGACCAAAATCTGATTTGTGTCAATTAAATCTTGGACAACTTTCTTTATATACCAGCATTTCTCAATATCGTGGCCTGGCATGTCAGAACAATACGCACACCTTAAGGAATAATCAAGATTCCTCGGAGGTGGATTTGAGAGCCTTCCTTGGATTGGGCTCAAGACCTTCATCTTTCTCAACCTATCAAATAAGCTAGCATATGACTCCCCAAGAGGTGTGAACTGATTTTTAACTGCCTTCTCTTTCTTATACTCAGGCCTAGGTTGGAAACTAGGTCTGGAGTGGTTTTGGTAATTTGGTGAGGCTAATGAATGATTTTGTGGAGCTTGCACGCGCCATTACGGGTAAGAAGAGGTTTGGACATCTGGTTGTGCGCTATATACTGGGTACGGGGGTGGTGGAATGGAATATAGTGGGTTTTGCGTAGGGTAGTAATGGTGGAGAGGAATATATGGAGCTTGGGCATAGGCTTGTGATTGGGGATAAGGGCGAGGTGGTTTTTTAAGATAGAAATGAGTTCTAGCTACAACGGTTGCCACGTCCTCTTTTTTCTTCTTTACTACGAATGCTCTAGAGCCACCTTGAACCGCTTGGGTGGTGTCTTTCAATACGGCAAAAATCACTATCCGGATGGTATTAATTCCATCCTCTATCATCTCTTCATTTTTGACGACTTCAATAAAAGACTTTTCCATTGCCGGAAGTAAATGTTGAAAATAGGTTTCATCCTGTGCCTGAATGAAGACCTCTACCAGCTTATTCTCCTCGCGTATTCCCTAAAGCCTTCAGTACTTTTCTTCTTCATGTTGACCAAGGATTTTTTGTCCAGAATCAGGTCGACGTTATACTGAAAATGTTGCACAAACTCAGTAGCTAAGTCATCCCAGTTGTTCCATTTTTCAATATCCTAATCGACAAACCATTCTGAAGCCAGATCGGAAAGACTCTCGCCAAAGAAAGCCATGAGCAACTCTTTCCTTCCTCCTGCAGCCCTTAATTGGTTGCAATAACGTCTCAAGTACGCCACGAGATCACCGTGCCCAACATACTTCTCAAATTTTTCATTTTAAAACCAAGGGGAAGGTTAACGTCTGGGAACATACAAAGATCTTTATAGGAAACACTCTTATAACCTCCGATTCCCTGCAAATTTCTTATGGCCTGTTCTAAACTTTTCAATTTCCGCGTCATGACTTCTTGTTTCTCTGTTGCAATAGGCTTCTTTGTATCAAATGGAAATGTAGGTGGATGAGTGTACCCATACAGTTCATTTATCCTCAAAGTAGGTTCTGGGGCATAATACTGATCATCCAAAACCTCCAAGACTGGCTCACTAGTAAACCGAGGGAGTACCATCATCGGACACACAACATAGGTGAGGGCTTCAGGTGGTGGAAGATCCACGAACACAGGTGCTGCAGGTGATGCCGGCTGAGCATCGTGCCTTGGTTGAGAAACTTCCAAGGGCACACTAGGAGTGCCAGGATAATATATATGCAGAGTGAATCCTGGCGCATGCACAAGTGACTCAGTGGGAGCAGAGAATTGCACCTAAGAGAGTGGTGGGAAATTAGAGATATTCCCAAGATCTTCGGGAAGGGGAGGAGGAGGCATTCCTCTAGCCCACGCCCGGTACAAATCTATTAATTGTTGCCTGAGCCTTACTACCTCATCATTGTATTCTGAACTTTCTTCCCTGGGATCATGATCCGGGTCAATAAGAGAATTTTTAATCTCCCTGCCAGCCATGCCAAGCTTTTTTTTTGATCTAGTAAAGTATGGGTGACTAGCCAAAGTTCTACAACACCAACCACTTTTATCTTAAAGAACATGTCATCAAAGATAACACCCGTTAGGATTAGGTCACATAACAAGAATGGGAATCACATTTACAAAGATTGTATTAGATTCATCCGTATTTCTACCAGCCTTAGAGGGTAGCGAGGTCATTTTAACATCATCCCAATCTTTCTTCTATTCTCAATTGCTTCTTTCCTCCAACCACACCTCTTTTTTTTTCCCTCACTTCTCTCTTCTTTTCATTAGTCTCTTTTCTTTCACCTTATTCTCTCGTCACTTTTTCTATTTTTTTTCTTTTCTTGCTATCTAACTTCTTTTTATCATTTTTATGGATTTTTCTTTTCTTTAAAAGAGGAAAAATAATGAAGAACGAAAGAATCAAAATGATTAGATTGAACCCATAAGTAGGTTGCCTACGTATCATGTTGTACATGAATCAGATCTTGCGTAGTTCGGGAAGAGCATGGATAAACATCACAAAGTTAAAGATTTTTGATTGATTATTTTTTTTTATGAAGAACACACAAAATAAAACCACACCGCAACATCACTACATTTCATAAAAGAGACAACTAAAACAAACTTTGAATTTAAGACAACTTTGAAACTAATTAACAAATACGAAACAACACTCTAGACCTATAGGACAATATACATAACTTTCCTAATAAAGACTCCAATGTTAAAACAAACTTGACACCAACTTAACAAAGACACAACAATACAAATGACAAAAACAAAGGACTCAAAAATAAAAGAAATGAAGTGCTCCTTCAAACTGCTGCACTGCGTGATGGCCCTGGCTGAGATGGACCTGTCTGTGGAGTTCTCGCTCTCCCATTCAAACTTTGTAGCATATCCTGCAATGTATCTTTAATGCTTGGGATGAAGCTCCTGGTATGTATTCCTGCCTCTTGAGGGGTACACCTGAAAAGATTTCTCTAATACCCTTCCATAGTTGTAAGCAAACCTAATAATTGAACCCTTAACGACTCCACTTTGGCCACCACAGTTTCATCATGACAATCATCAATTATGCATTCTTCCTGTATTCTCCCTCTAAGTTGCGCTGGAAATGGTATACTGATACCTCAAAGAATAGATTGTAGCCAGATTTCATATCTTGGAGTGTATCCTGGATTATCCAAACCTGCTTTGAGAGAATCTACACCCATTTTCATTGCATTAAGACAGAATTGCTCATATATGATTTCCCCTTTTGCTATATTCTTAAAATACTCGATATCCTTTTGAAGATCCATTATTGGTGGAATGTCCTGAAGTCTACCCAATTGACGTATTACCCTACTCAGGCTGTAAGGTCTAGTGCATTTGAGTCCAATCAGAACAAGAAGAGGTTGCATGTGACATCCATATAAGATTACCTTCGGATTGAGCCAACGATAAGTCCAAAGGATATTTTCATGAGTTCTTGCTTCAAGAAATTCAACCCAAGAATTGACTCCTATAGGCAACGAGAACTTATCAAAATGCATTCTTTGTTCGATGGCGTTCACTCGCTCGTTTAAACAACGATCAATCACATCCGGTCTAACCAAAGAAAGAGTGTGCAAATGTTCCATCATCCATAATTGTAATATCAAATTACTTCTTTCAAAAAATCATAGCCCCCCTCTTACCTCTGTCAAAGCCTTATATAGCTCCACTAAAATCATAGGTACGATAGTAACTCCATTCTTTTTCTTGAACAAGGCCATCACTACTGATTGTAAATGGGCGTTGATACTCCTTTCATCTAACGGTAACACTAAAGTAACTAACAACGCCAAACAGAAAACCTCAAGACGCCATTTTTCCCAATTCTTCCTGGTAGTACAAAATTCATCCCAAAAGTGATCAAAACCATCTAGAGACCCGATTCTAGCGAACAAATAATCTAAGAAAATCCAAGATTGTTTCAGGGACCCTAGGTGTTCATTAGCCTTCAAACCGCAAAGATTGAGAAATCTCTAGCTAAAATGATTCCAAGCTAGGATTAACTTCTTACCGATATATGGCAAATAAAATAGACCAAATATTTCTGCCAGGGTAGGCGTCATTTCACAACCTCTGAACCGAAACACCAAGATTTCTGAATCCAAGAAGGTCAATGCAGCCTCTATCTGATCTGGCCGGGGTGTGATATTCCAAAGCGATGTAAGATTGCCTAACAATTTTTCTATCTCATTCCTTTCAGAGTAGTTGAGCATAACCCACCATTTGATTAACTTTTTGGGCACCTTGGAAACCATCAAGACTCTAGACCCTGTGGATGGCTCCATCCTATAACAATACACAGAGTTATGACTCATGATTCAATAAGAACAAGAGAATTCCCGACCCTCGAGATTCTGACACAAAGAAGTGTCACATAACACAGGGACAAGCTGACCTATAACTCCAAATCGCCAAATAGAAATTCTAAGAAGACTCAACATAGCTAGCTATGACCACTATCAAATACTTGACTAAGCAGAAAATGGACCTTAACTAGGACTAGGACAACAATCGAACTTAAAAGATTACCGAACCCACCGAGGGCTGCCTACGTATCCCGCCCCGAGAGACGAGAATCAGGTATGCGTAGTTCGTCCAGATTGGACAAATAAAGATTAGACAAATGATTGAACCCTAACCTAAGAGACACAACCATAAACAGACCACAAACAATGTTAAAAAATCTTTTTGGGTTTTCCAAATTGATACTTCACATAAAACAGACACCAACAACAGTGAAAGTAAAATCTTTTTGATATTTTCGTTATATGAAATGTACAAAACTTCTATCATATTTTTTTCATTTTAAAAAAAAAACTTCTATCATTTTTTTTGAATTTTGAATATTTACTAAAGAAGACAAAGAAAAATCTTTTTGATGCTTTTTTTTTTGAGAAATGAGTGCAAAAATAAAAAAATCTTTTAGAATTTTGAAAAACAAAAGCCATAAAGAACTCTAAAACTACGACACTCTTTTTTTCTTTTCGATCTCACTTTTTCTTTATTTTTACTCTCATTTTTTTCCTTTTTTTTCAAATGTTTTTTCTACACACTTTACTTCTAACACATGCTTTTCCCAAATCAGTCCATCAAATGACCACGTTACCCTCAAAGATACAACATTTAGCACATAGGGATGATTTAGAGGTGAGTCTCCTACAAAGGACCAAGTGGGTCCCACTAGGTCTCGATATGATGTAGATAAGCATGACGGTAAGGCTGACCTATGCTGGGGTTCACTAACAAGGCTATTTAGGGAAGCGTATGGTCGATAGTGGCTGCGGCAGCTTTCCACTCACTCCATACGTCCGATGGCTCCCCCTCCTAAAATAAGGGTGACTCAACTAGAGTTCGTGTAGATGACGTGCACTCTGAGACCTGTTGCAGAAATAATTGACTCAAGTTATGCAAATGATGCCAGATATAAAGCAGTAACACATAAAGAAAAACTATTAAACAAAGAGCACGTAGGCACTCAACAATGGTAAACAATAACACAAACAAAATTTATATACACCTATAGTGCCAAATTAAGTCTATACAACTCCCAAAAGATAAGCTCGAATAATTTAGAAGTCCCCAGTGGAGTCGCCAGAGCTGTCACACCCCTTTTTTAACTCCGAAAGATTATTTTTATGGGTTTCAAAAGGGTTTTTATTATTAGGTGACAAAAGATGAACATTTGTTTCGAAAAAGGATTATTTAATTTTTTTTTCAGAGTCGCCACTTGACATAATCCGGTGTGCCAAGTCACTTTGGAAAATTCTTTTCAAAATGATTTGACTCTTTTAACTGGTTTGCGAATAGAGATTCCGGCTATGGAATTCTATTGACCAAGTGGAAGGTGTTAGGCATCCCTCGGTCTCGTGGTTAGGACACGGTCTCTTGGTAGAGCGTATCGGCTAATTCTGACACTACAAATGTACAAACTACGCAAAACACATAAAACAGTCAAACAAACAAACAAAACAAAACAAATAAAAAATCTAGTGTCCAGTCCAATTTATACAGTCCAAAATAGAAAAATGCTAAAATAAATCCTATCTAACCTACACTAATCCTAACTACGCTCCCGCACTTTACCCGATGCGTCGGGCCTTGATCACGAACCATCATCGAAGACATACTACGTCGGAGCATTTCCTGGTTAATAAATACATAAAACCTCGGGGAATTTGGGGCATTCCCCAGACAAATGAATACACTTAAGTTAAGTACGACAAACTATGAAACATTCACACACATTCCACGTTCCGATATCCAACAAAACACTCAATCCTAAATTTGCCTACCCGAACCTATATTTGCATATTTGTTTCAACACGTTATAATTCTATCATGCTTCATTTCAATAATAAATTGAGATTAAACTGAATCTATCCTTTTTGTCAATTTTTAATTCTCACCCCCAAATCCCTTTTATCAATCACCATAATTAGCAATCACCATTTCAACAATCCATACTCATTTTTAGTAATGAATTTAAACAGCAAACAATATCAATGAAATCAAGTCATCATAATCAACCAACACATAATGCAACCAATCAAAATAAAGAAAAGAGAACAGGTTGAAGAAATGGACCTCAATAGATTTTACTTTTGTCGATAATAAAGAAAACCCGAACTTGGATCTTCGAATAGAACCTTGACTGCGATGAATCTGACCCGAATATCAGAACAATGATCCAAAACAGATCATAACAATCCAAATAAAACCCAAACAGTACCCAAATTTCCAAAAATAGTACGAAAACCAACGAGTCCTGAAATCCCCAGAATCTAATAGAGAACTGAAACTGATTAAAACAGAACTCCGATGAACGGACAACGGCAAAGACAACCAAAACAGTGGACGTCGACTAGATTTCATCCAAATATCAAAGGAAAATAAGAAGGCTTTGATGATTTTGAGATGGGATGATCAAACAATGAGAAGGAAAGACAATCGGCAAACTTGAGGCCGATTTTGGCGAGCTTGAGGCCAATTCCGATGAAAGTTTCACCAGAAAACGCTTGATAAGATCGAACTTCTCCCAGTTTCATTGTTTTTAGCCAAAAATTTCAAGCTCCTTTTATTTTTCTCGACCCCTTCCTCACTGATATCCGTGTGTACATGTTTCTTGATGAGAGAATGTGTTTTCCGATGACCTAAGTATGTGCATATAAGATTCGTGAGGATTTGAAAGAGGTGAGTATGTGTGTGTGTGATTTTAGTATGTGTGTGAGATTTTTCCTATTGTGGATGATCCGAAATGGAGAATTCGTTGTTGTACGTATCTTTGGGTGGAATTAAGGATAATTTTTTTATGTATGGTAATGGTGAATATTTGTATAAGAGAATAGAGATGATGATGTGAGTGCCAGTGAGGGAGAAAAGGGAAAAAATAGAGTGTGCACGTGGGTTTGCTTGTTTAGTGGGTAGGATTAGGTGAGGGTAGGGGTAGGTAGGGGGTAGGGTAGGTAGGGTTAGGGGATAGGTAGGGAGAGACAAAATAGTAGAAATTAATTTTTGGGATGGACAAAATTACGTGTCTTAATGTAGACAAGTTTGTGGAGATCAAGAAGACGATGAGAGATAATGTGTCTTTTAGAGATACCCCAGAGATTCAAATCGAAGAAATATGTATGATTTTGATATCCTGTAAAAATGGTGATCACAAATTGATTAATGAGGTTTACTATGTGCCAAAACTAAAAAATAATATTTTGAGTTTTGGCCAACTTCTTGAAAAAGGATATGATATTCATATGAAAAAAATATACATCTTTGTCTTAGAGATTCAAGTAATAATTTAATTGCCAAAGTGCATATGGCAAAAATAGATTATTTCCTTTGAATCTTAAGACCATTAATGCAAAATGTTTGAAGGCTACTGTGCAAGATGAGTCGTGGTGTTGGCACATGCGATTTGGACATTTGAACTTTGAAGCTCTCAAATCAATAAGAGACAAGAACATGGTTGATGGAATTCCATCAATCAATTATCCCAATTAGTTGTGTGAAGCTTGTTTTCTTGGAAAACATGAAAGGAGGGGTTTTACGAAGAAAACCATGTCAAGAGCAACTAATCCACTTTAGCTTGTTCACACCGATGTGTGTGGTCCAATCGATCCACCTTCTTTTGTTAAAAGTAAATACTTCTTACTCTTTATTGATGATTTCAGTAGAAAGACTTGAGTATATTTCTTGAAGCAAAAATTAGAATCATTTGTTGCCTTTAAAAATTTTAGAGCACTTGTAGAAAAAGAGAGTGGCTATGAAATAAAAGCCTTAAGGTCCGATAGAGGAGGCGAATTCACTTCAAAAGAATTTAGTGACTTTGTTAGTCTCATAGAATTCGTCGCCCTCTAACGGTACCTTACTCGCCCTAACAAAATAGAGTTGTAGAAAGAAAGAATAGAACAATTCTTAATATGGCAAGATGTATGTTGAAAGCTAAAAATATGCCAAAAGAATTTTGGGTCGAGGCCTTTTCATGTGCAGTTTATTTAAGCAACAGTTATCCAACAAGAAATGTGAAAGATCAAACACCTTAAGAAGCATGGAGCGGAAGAAATCCAAGTTTCAAGCACTTGAGAATTTTTGAAAGCATAACCTATGCTGATATTCCACATCAAGGGAGAGCTAAACTTGATGATCAAAGCGTCAAGTATATATTTATTGGCTATGACACTAGTTCAAAAGGCTACAAGCTATACAATCCAAGCGACAACAAAGTGGCGGTCAGTCGTGATGTTGAATTTATTGAAGAAGCATCATGAAATTGGGAAGGCCAGGAGGCTAAAAAAGAAAGAACTTATGATTTTCTTCCATACTTTGAAGATGAAGAAGAGAAAGATACCATGGCACCTGTACAAGATGCAACCCTACCAACAAATGCTGCATTTGTTTTTTATCAAGATTGGAGTTCAAGTGAAAGGCTACAGAGGATGAAGAACATCCAAGAACCCTATGATGACACAAAAGAAGTTACTAATTTTGATTTTTTGTGTTGTATCTATGCTGACAGTGCACCAATGAATTTTGATGAAGCTATTACAGGCAAAAGATGGAGACAAGCCATGGAGGAAGAAATTCAGCCGATAAAAAAGAACAACACTTGGGAGTTAACAACTCTTCCTAAAGATCATCAAGAAATTAGATTCAATGGGTATACAAGGAAAAGAAGAATGCTTATGGAAAAGTAGAGAGATACAAGGCAAGACTCGTAGCTAAAGGCTACAAGCAAAGACATGGCATTGACTATGAAGAAGTCTATGCACCTATTGCTGCATGGAGATGATATGTCTACTGATCTCTTTGGCTTCACAAATAAAGTGAAAAATTCATTAGCTAAACGTCAAATCTTGGAATGAGGAAGAAAAATCAATATTAAGGTAGAGATTTTTGGGATCAAAATAATTAAAATAAAGTAAGAAATAACAAGAAAAATTAGTGTTGCAACATGTCGAATGTGGTGACATGAATTTGGAAGTTGGTGTTGCAACATGATCAAGTTGAAAATTAGTGCCGCAACATAAAAAGTTTTGGGACGTTCATTTATAAATAGATGATTTCTATTTTGGTTTTAGGTACTCAAAAATTGAGAGAGAAATTGAGAGGAAAGAGAGTAATCCACAAATATTCTATAGTCTGTTAGATAATAGTGTGGGAGTAATATTGTAGTGATTTTTGATAAATAAAAGTATGTTGTTTCGTTTATAAAGAGTAGTAGTGTTTTGACACTATCAAGTTGTAATCACTATTATTGTATTCCTCCATTGAGTATTTTATTCACTCCGTTATAATATTTGATGTCGTTGTTACTCTCTTGTTATTGATATTTTGTGTGGATATTATCCTGGGTGGGAAGATTTATTTTCCCAACACTAAGAAAGTGGAGGTCGAGTAGAATAGATTATTTGTGCACATTCTAGGATGGAACCACTATGGTTTTGTTCATATAAAAGAGAAACTTATTTCTAATAAATTTGGGTCAGGGGACGTGTTCTGAAAAAAATCATGGCATGTGGTAAATAGAGTTTGCAATGATGGAATTAGTAGTGCTGGGTTTGGTACTTTCTTTAGTAGGAGTGTCACACCCTTTTTTACCACCAAAAAGATCTGATTTTAAGTTTCGAAATGGTTTTATTATTAAGTGACAAAAGATGAAAATTTATTTTGAAAATGGATTATTTACATTTAAACTCAGAGTCGCCACTTGACATAAACCGGGGTGCCAAGTCACCTTTGGAAAATCCTTTTCAAAATGATTTGAATCTTGAAACTGGTTTGCGAATCGAGATATCGATTAAGGAATTCTATTGACCGAGGGGAAGGTGTTAGGCACCCCTCGATCCCGTAGTTCGACCACGGTCACTTGGTAGAGTGAATTGGCTAATTTGGCACTACGATTTACAAACCACACAAAAATATGTAAAACAATCAAACAAACCAACAAAACAAACCGAATCCAAAATATAGAGTCCAGTCCGAGTTATACAGTCTCGAAATAGAAAAGTAGGAAATGTATATCATATTCTAAACTAATCCAAGACTAAGATCCAATGCCTCATCCGATGCCTCAGGCCTTCATCGCGAATGTCCTCTGAATACAAGATACCTCAGGGCATTCCCCGGCGAATAAATACATCAGACTTCGGGGCATTCCCTGATAAAATGAATACATTTTCTCAATTTTATGCGTTTGAAATAGAAAGAACCATTCAACAAATATTCACACATTCAACAAGTCACCAATCCTAAAATCTGCCTACCCGAACCTATATTTGCCTATCCGTTTCAACACATCATAATTGTATCACGTTCCATATCAATAATAAATCAAAAGTAATGAATATTCATTTTTTATCAATCCCTAACGTCCGACCCCAAATCAATGATTTTTATATTTTATCTATTAGCCAATAAGTTTCACCTAATTCAATGTGTACATCAATTTGAACAACTAATTCAACAACATCAAACCTCATATTCAATCAGCCAAACAAACATCAACCACCGTGTAATTTACCAACATATTTGAAAAATCAAAATGAGATATTGAGATAAGAGTAAAAATTAGACCTCAATCAAGTTTTGAGTATGCTGAATTATAGATCAAAGGATGGAGCTTCGCCACCGAACCTCGACCGAAGAACCTCAACAATGAACAACAACTTGTCAAACTTCGATCGGACCTCTGTTTGAATCAACAACCAACATAGAAACCAAATTTTGACTTCAAATTGAATCTAACTTGGTGATTCGAAATAGAACCCAAAAGACCGATGCTTAACTGGAATTTGTAGACTGTTTTGACCACGGATTTCGCTAGTTTCCGAAGCTCCAGTGAGGATTTGAGAGCAACGGGAACAGAGACGGACGGGTCGGGTATTTGAATCGATATGGTGTGGGTTTGATCGGTTCTTGGAGCGGTGGAAGAGCTGGTGGGAATGGGTCTGGTCGGTGACTGAGTCCAGCAATGGATGAATGATTCAGGCGAACAAATTACCGAAAAAAAACTCAACACCCAGTCAGCTTCTGTTCAACCCCTCTCCAATCGACTTTATATTCTCTTATGTCTAAATCCCCTAAATCCCCATCTTCCCTTTTCCTTTGCTACTGATTCTCCTTTGTAACACTGTATATGTGGTGTTTTAGTGTGTGAATGGAAATTTTGTGAGGTTGAGTCTATTTTCTGTGACTCTATTAATGGTGAGCTCCCCTGTGCCTATATCTGCGTGTGAATATCCTTCCAAAAATGGAAGAAAAGAGTCCTGGGTATATGTATTATTGATCAAGGGCCCCCTCTGTATGTTGTTCTCTTATGGGATAACCCTAAAGAAAAATATAAAGGGGAGGGGTAAGTGGGTAGGGTAGTAAGTGAGAGGGTATGGGGTGTGGGGTAGGTTAGTTAGGATGGTTATATGAGGGGTTAGGTGTTGTTTTTTAATTGGAGGGGTAAGGATTAGGTGTCTAATTTTAATTGATTAGTTGGAATCTTTAAAATAAGATAAAATTAGTTAGGGTTTGTTATTTGGATAAAAATAAAACTAAAGAAATAAATAAATAAGTAAAAGATGAGGTGGTTATTCATTTGTTCTTCTTGAAGAAAATTATAAAATGGGGTCAAAGTGTGTGATAACAGAGTAAGAATTATTTTCGACAGGACAAAATTACGTGTCTACATCATGCCCCCTATTAATGTAAACACGAAGTGTTTTCAGACAAAGAAGTAGACAATGAGAAATTTTTTTTTCTTGACCATTATTCAAAAGAATGAAACAGAAGGAGGGAGGGAGACCAAGTTTTGATATAGGATATCCTACCTACCCAAGTTATGAGGGAATCAAGTCAGGTATCTCAAAGGATTGAGAAGAGATGGACTATACCGAGTTGGAGAGTCGAGTGAGGTTCCATCGAGGTTCCGGTCCGCGGCTCTGTCATTACATCAAAAATGAAAATTACAAGTTAACATATAAATGAAATTAGAAAATCCTATATATGCATCTCTCCTTGACTCTTGGCTCGAGTTTTAACACCCTATTCTTCAGGTGGGCTCCTGACTTGCAATTTCTTTTGACTTGTTGCTTGACTTTCAATTGCTTCATTTTGTTGCTCGACTTTCATTTATTCGCCCTGCTCTTCAGGCGGGCTTCTGACTTGCCATTTTTCTCTTTCAATTTCATCACTTGTTGTCTGGTTTTCAATTGCTTCACCTTGTTGCTTAACTTTCCATTAATTCGCCCTGTCCTTCAAACGGGCTCCTGACTTGCTATTTCATCACACTATTCTTCAGGCGGGCTCCTGACTTGCAATTTCCTCACCCTGTTCTTCAGGCAGGCTCCTGACTTTCTATTTCATCAATCTATTAACTTTCAACTTTTCACCATGTTGCTTGACTTTCAACTTCTTCACCATGTTGATTGACTTTTCATTTATTCGTCCAGCTCTTCAAGCGGGCTCCTAAAATTACATCAAAACTAAAAAGAAAACTAATAAGACTCTCATTTTTATTTCTCTCCTGATTCCTTATGCTGAGGAAGGCAAGTAGTTCCCAAATGCATCATCCATATCCATTGCATGCTTAGCCTGAGCATTCTCGAAGATTGATCTGAAGGTATTTCTTTGGTTGTAACTTAGTTTTTGGATATGGTTAGAAATAAAGGATGGCATGGGGATCAAACGACACTTGAAGTGGGGTGGGACTTACAACTTTTGGAATCGACTCAAACAATAAGGATTAACTCATGCCCCAGTTTCTTTTGATTGGGAAATTCTAATTGTTTATTTGGTTGGACCGAGCCCAGAGTAGGGCATCCTATGTATCTCACCCCCGAGAGAGGAGAATCAGGTCACACGTAGTTCTGGCAGCTTATTCTTTTTTTGCTTTATTTTGACTTATTCTTCTTCTTCTTTTTTTTTTACTCTTTTTTCTTTGTGATTTTTCTGACTCTAATTTCTTGACACTTTTTTCTTCCTTCGTGGAAACATTTTTCTCCTTTTCCCTTTTTTTTGAAACTTTCTGACTCTATTCTCTTTCTCAATGCTTTTATTTTGAGCTTTGTTGGATTTATCTTGATTCCAAAAGAGGGGTATGAAAGAAAATAATACTAACGCTCAAATGGGGTAAACAAAGGATGACACAATGTTTGGATAGAAGAATAAAATGCCTTTGTCATATCAATCCTTGAAAATACTAGTACATAGCATGCAATGTGAAAGTGCACGATCAACATCACTTATGACATGTTTTATAACACTAACTTGCCCCGAGAATGTGTGTCACCTCTTTTTCTATACTTTTCAAACATAAAACTCCACATTTGTTGTACATCCCTCACTTTGA
This sequence comes from Capsicum pubescens, assembly GCA_030864215.1. Classification (NCBI taxonomy): domain Eukaryota; kingdom Viridiplantae; phylum Streptophyta; class Magnoliopsida; order Solanales; family Solanaceae; genus Capsicum; species Capsicum pubescens. The sequence continues at coordinate 41,745,495 of CM061543.1, forward strand.
ATGACTCATGCTTTCATGGAGTTGATTTTTTTCTATTCCTCTTGATAGGATCACACAGACACTGTTTGACCTAATTGAGACATGTTCTTCAATTGATGACCAAGTTATTCTTGTGATTCTCAACATAAATGACCTTAATTTTCAAAGAAGGCTTGAACTTGTCACCAAATGTCTCAGCACTCTACTATTTTCTTAGATGTTTCTCCTAAATTTATAGCTCTGATCCAATGTTTCATGGTTAAATTGGATTTTAAGATCTGACTAAAAATTCTGCAAGAATGTCATATAATAGAGTTAACATAAAATGTACTATGTAAAGAAAACAATCAAACAACACATATTTAAAACACAAAGGAAAATGAGACGCTTCATTTAGTTGAAACAAAAGATAGAAGGGTTTGAACCTAAATGTCCAAAGGACAAAACAAGATAGATCCCAAACTACAACCCTGGAATAATTCGAAAAATAGAAAAGAAATAAAACAAACTACCAGACCTATTCCTAGTAGGGAGAGGGGTGACTTCTCAATTACTCAGCTTGACAACTTATCCACTGGTTTGCATATCAACATGACTAGAGTTTCCCTCACTGTCAATGTTCTGCACCATAATTAATCCATCTTGAATCATATTTTCAATTTCTCTTTTCAAATCTCGACAATCTTCAATACTATGACCCTGAGCATCAGAATGATACGCACATCATATATTAGGATCAAAATTTCTTGAACACCAATTAAGAGTGCACCCAAGGAGAGGAGTGATCATGCCCTATTATACCAATCTCTGAAATAAACTAGCATACGACTCTCCAATTGGTGTGAATCTATCTCTTGACTTCTGCCTCATTTCATCATTTGGTTTGGATCAAAAATTACGCTTAGGAGGGTTTTGGTATGTTTGTGGAGTTAGAGGACGACTCTGCAGAGTTGGTGTGTTCCACTGTGGGTAACATGGGGGTTGAACATGTGGTTGTATGTTATATACTGGATATAGAGGTGGAGGAGCAGAGTATAATGGATTTTGGGAGTGATTATGTGGAGCTTGGGCATGAACTTGGGTTTGATCCTAAGAGCGATGACGACGTGGTCTCCTTGACCTTTCTTGCTATCCAACCACAATAGAAGATGTATCTTCCTCATTCTTTGGCTCCCCAACACTTTTTGAACCCTTTTGAATTGCTTGAGTAGTCTCTTTCAATGTTGCAAAACTCACAATGCGACCCATCATAATTCCCTCTTCTATCATCTCCCCCATTTTAAGGACCTCAATAAATGACTTGCCCAATTCAGGTAAAAAGTGTTGATAATATGTTTCATCCTGCGCTTGAATAAACACCTCCACTATTTTTCTTTCTTTCATTGGCGGTTTCACTCTAGCAGCTTGTTCACGCCATCTGATCGCATACTCCTTGAAGCTCTTAGTATTCTTCTTCTTCATATTAGTTAGGGATTTTTCGTCAGGGATCAACTCCACATTGTATTGAAATTGTTGAATAAATTAATTATCTAGGTCATCCCAACTAATCCATTTGTCAATGTCTTGGTCAACAAACCATTCCGAAGCTAGGCCTGAAAGACTCTCCCTAAAATAAGCCATGGGTAGTTCTTCTTTCCCTCCAGCGCCCCTTAATTGGTTACAATAGCACCTCAAATATTCCACTGGGTCCCCATGTCCGTCATATTTCTCAAACTTTGGCATTTTAAAATCGGGAGGAAGGTTGACACCTGGAAACATGTATAAGTCCTTATATGAGACACTTTTGTACCCCCAAGTCCTTGCAAGTACTTCATAGCCAGTTCTAAAATTCTCAATTTTTTGGTCATTTCCTCTTTTTCTTCTATCATAACAGGCTTCTCAGTGTTAGGTGGAAATTCAGGCGGGTGAGTGTCACTGTAAAGATCAGTCAACTTGAATGTAGGCTCGAAAGTGTAACGCTGATCACCAGTAATATTCAATGTAGGCTCTCTTGTAGAGTAGGGAGGAAAAAATTGTGGATGAACATCAAAAGTAGGAACTTCAGGTGGGGGTGGCGCCACAAAACCATGAACAACAGGTGGAGTAGAGTATGTGCTAGTCTTGGATTGGGGAGTGAGGAAATGAACATTGGAAGTGGTTAGATATTGTTGCCCCGGAGTCCATCCTGATGCATGTTATGGCATGTTAACAAAAATGGGAAATTGTGCATGTGACACGGGAGGCAAGCTAGAAAGATACTCCAGATTATCAATGGGAACTGGAGGAGGCGGCAACCCATTAGCCCAAGCTCGATGCATTTCTATCATTTGCTACCTTAATTTTCGAATCTCTTCATTAGCTCCTAAATTCTCATTTCCCGAACTCCCTATCTAATTAGTGACAACAAACTCGATATCCTTGTTGGCCATAACGTTCTCTGTGACTTGGTAAAATATGGAGGACCAGCCAAAATGCCACAAATGAACCACCTTAAACTAACTGAACAAGAGATAGCAAATGTGTTTGAGTTCAATACTTTCTCAAAATCTCTCTTCTTCTTTTTTTCTTTTTGAAAAGATCACCAAACTCAAGAAGGGCGCCTACGTATCTCACATCCCAAAAGAGGAGAATCAGGTGTGCGTAGTTCGTGAAGTCTTGCCAAAATGGCCAATTAAACTCTTTTTCTTTTTTTTTTCTTGAAATTTTAAGAAGAAAAGAAAAATGACCAATTGTCAAAAGAATAAACAATTTTTTTTTTGAATTTTTTGGCTTTAATAACCTATACAAAATGAAACTTATGATTACCAAAGAAACTCTTTTTGGGTTTTCAAGTTTGCATTTCATATGAAAATGAAACTTGAACCTATTAAAGGAAAATCTTTTGTAGTTTTCTTTTAAAGATGTCTATGAAACACCTACTCTAAATTAAGAGTTAATAAAATTGTTTTGGATTTTTGAATAAGATCCCCGAACCAACAATAGGTTGCCTACGTATCTCACATCCCGAAAGAGGAGAATCAGGGGTACGTAGTTCGTCCAGATTGGACAATTAAGGATTAAATAACAAACTGAACCCTGACTTGAGAGACATGACGAAAGACAAATGATGAACAACGTCAATAAAATCTTTTTTGGGTTTTCAACTTGATGCTTCACACAAAAATGATACCAATAACTATGAAAGAATTATTTTTTTGGTATTTTCATCATATCAGATGTACAAAACTTCTACCATCTTTTTTGAACTTTTCTTTTATAAAAAGCTCCTATTGAAATAAATCTCTTTAAAGTTTTTGAATTGTGAATGATTGCCAAAGGAAACAAAAAACAAAATATTTTTGATGTTTTTGATTTTTTTAAAAAATGAGTGCAACACATAAAAAATCTTTTTTTGAATTTTTAAATTGTGGAAAATAAAAACCATAAAGAACTCTAAAAACTAAGAAACTCTTTTTTTCTTACTCACTCTTCCCTTATTTTCCTCTTTTTTTTTTATTTTCCCTAGCCTACACACTCGATTAATTCTGGCAAATGCTTTCCCCAAATCAGTCTGTCAAATGACCACGTTACTTTCAGAGATGCAACATTTAGAACGTAGGGATGCTTTAGAGGTGAGTCTCCTACAAAGGTCCACGTGGGTCCTACTAGGTCTCAATATGATGCAGATATGAATGACCTAAAGGCTGACCTACGTTGGGGTCCACTAACAACGCTGTTCGGGGAAGCGTATGGTCGATAGTGGCTGCGAGAGATTTCCACCCACTCCATAACACCGACGGCTCCCCCTTATAAAATAAGGGTGACTCAACTAGAGGTCATGTACAACACGTGTACAACGGACTTTTTGCAGAAAAAATGACTCGGGTTATGCACATGATGCCAGATATGAAGCGGTAACACATAAAGAAAAAACTGTAAACAAAGAGCACGTAAACACTCAACAATGATAAACAATAACACAAAGCAACACAAATAAATGTTTATACACCTATAGTGCCAAACTGAGCCGATACAACTCCAAAATAAGCTTGAATTCTAGAAAGCGTCTCCAGCAAAGTCACCAGAGTTGTCACACCCTTTTTTACCACCAAAAAGATTTGATTTTAAGTTTCGAAAGGGTTTTATTATTAAGTGACAAAATATGAAAATTTGTTTCGATTATGGATTATTTACATTTAAACTCAGATTCGCCACTTGGCATAAACCGATGTGCCAAGTCACCTTTGAAAAATCCTTTTCAAAATGATTTCAATCTTGAAACTGGTTTGCGAATAGAGATTCCAGTTAAGGATTTTTGTTGACTGGGGAGAAGGTATTAGGCACCCCTCAATCCCTTGGTTCGACCACGATCTCTTGGTAGAGTGAATCGGCTAATTTGGAACTACGATGTACAAACCACACAAAAATATGTAAAACAAACAAAACAAAATGAATTCAAAATATAGTGTCCAGTCCGAGTTATACAGTCTCGAAATAAAAAATACAGAAATGTAAATCATATTCTAAACTAATACTAGACTAAGATCCAATGCCTCATTCGATGCCTCGGGCCTTCATCACGAATGTCCTCCGAATACAAGATACCTCAGGGCATTCCCCGACGAATAAATACATCAGACTTCGGGGAATTCTCCGATAAAATGAATACATTTTCTCAATTTTGTGCATTTGAAATAGAAAGATCAATTCAACAAATATTCACACATTCAACAGGTCACCAATGTTAAAATCTGCCTACCCGAACCTACATTTGCCTATCCGTTTCAACACATCATAATTGTATCACGTTCCATATCAACAATAAATCAAAAGTAATGAATATTAATTTTTTATCAATCCCCAACGTCTGACCCCAAATCAATGATTTTTATATTTTATCTATTATCCAATAAATTTCACCTAATTCAACGTGTACATCAATTCGAACAACTAATTCAACAACATCAAACCTCAAAGTCAATCAGCCAAACAAACATCAACCATCGTGTAATTCACCAACATATTTGCAAAATCAAAATGAGATATTGAGATAAGAGTAAAAGTCAGACCTCAATCGAGCTTTGAGTATACTAAATTACAGATCAAAGGATGGAGCTTCACCACTGAACCTAGACCAAAGGACCTCAACCGTGAAAAATAACTCGTCAAACTTCGATCTCACCTCTGTTTGAATCAACAGTCAACATAGAAACCAAATTTTGACTTCAAATTAGACCCAACTTGGTGATACAAAATAAAACCCGAAAGACTGATGCTCAACTGGAATTTATGGACTATTTTGACCAAGGATTTTTCCACTTTCCAAAGATCCGGTGAGCTTCACCGGAGGATTTGACAGCGATCGGAATGGAGAAGGATGGGTCGGGTATTTGAATCGATATGGTGTGGGTTTTATTGGTTGTTAGAGCGGTGGAATCGCTAGTGGGAATGGATCTGGTTGGCGACTGAGTCCGACAATGGATGGACGATTCCGGCAAACAAATTGCTAGAAAAAAAACTCAACACCTAGTCAGCTCTGTTCAACCCCTCTCCAATCGACTTTCTATTCTCTTACGTCTAAATCCCCTAAATCCCCATCTTCCCTCTTCCTTCGCTACTGATTCTCCTTTGTACCACTGTATGTGTGGTGTTTTAGTGTGTGAATGGAAATTTTGTGAGGTTGAGTCTATTTTTTGTGCCTCTATTAATGGTGAGCTCCCCTGTGCCTATATATGCGTGTGAATATCCCCCCAAAAATGTAATAAGAGATTCCTGGGTATGTGTAGTATTGATCAAGGTCCCTCTCTGTATGTTGTTCTTTTATGGGATAACCCCAAAGAAAAATATGAAGGAGAGGGGTATGTTGGTAGGGTAGTAAGTGAGGGGGTATAGGGTATGGGGTATGGGGTAGGTTAGTTGGGATAGTTATGTGAGGGGTGAGGTGTTGGTTTTTAATTGGAGGGGTAAGGGTTAGGTGCCTATTTTTAATTGAGTAGTTGGAATCTTTAAAATAAGACAAAATTAGTTAGGATTTGTTATTTGGATAAAAACAAAACAAAAGAAATAAATAAATAAGTAAAAGATGAGGTGGTTATTCATTTCTTCTTATTGAAAAAAATTATAAGATGGGGTCAAAGTGCATGAAAACAGAGTAAGAATTATTTTCGATGGGACAAAATTATGTGTCTACAAGGAGGAGTGACGACGAGAGAGGCTTTGGTGTGTATATTGATTAAGAGAGGTATCTGATTTGGCCAATGAGATTTAACAAGTGACTCGTGTCAAAAGTCAACAAGGTTATTGGAGTAGCAGGAGGAAACAGATACTAGAGGGGATCCTAATCACAATTACTCCCGCTGTCCCAATTTATGTAAAGGTGTTTGACTGGCCATGAGGAATGAAAAAAATACTTTTGAAACTTATTGCCTTAAATAAGCGGTTGATATTTGTGTGGCCATAAATTCACTATTTAAGGGTAAAATGGAATGTTTAAAGTTAAATTATCACTAAAGACAGAAAGGTGTCTTCTTTGGTCCCATCTAAAAAATGAAAGAGGCACAAACAAATAGGATTGCTTGGAGTATTTAAGACTTTTGTTACACTTTATCTTCCACCTTGTATGAGTGAGTATGGTTGGTGACTTTGTACCCAACGAAATGCTGCAAATAGTTCTAGAAAATAAATTTTCCAGATAAAACTATTTTCAAAAAATATTTTGCATAAAAATTGTGAGTGATTATGATAGATGAACATCTATAATTCAGAGTGATCTTTCCTGTTTTAGTTTGACTAAGATTTTGGTTTAGACATTGACATTTGATGATCAATAATATCTGGTCATAACTTGTATAAGATAATAATACATTTTTATTGTTGTTTGTCCAGGTACTGAAGCAGCTCCAAGGAAGAAGGCAACATCTTCTACTTGAGGTCTTTGAGATAGTTACTTGAGAGATGAGTGGCTATTAGTGTAGCTTCATTTTGATATTTCAAGTGTTAAGAGTAATTTTGGGGAACCTTCTTTCTTGGGTTTATTGCCCTTTGAAAGATTAATATGCTTAAAATTCTTGATGTATGTATTCTAACTTGACATTTTTATAAAGAAAGGATCTTGAGACTTCCATTACTTATTGGATTTGTGCCGCCTATCCAGTTATTATGTTTACAGGTTGTTCAAAATGCTTATCTCTAATGTGTTGCCATGTGAAATAATTCCATTTATTTTGTTGTTGTCAGGAGGTTGTTCAAATTCTTATTTCAAATTTATTGTTGTATTGGATGAGAATTGATGAATCATCTGTTTGCAATTCCTTTGTGCTTCTTCTTGTTGCTTGGTGTTTCTCATTGTCCATTTGTGAATGTTTGAGTTTGTGACCCAAATTCTACTGATCCGGCCCTGAAAAGGTTGCGGTGCGGCCCATGTTTTTTATTTTTTGTGGGGTGTATGGTGGTAACGAAGGGATCAAGCCGATTTGGGCCTAGGATTTATTTGTACGCACGTATTATATAAGTGCAATTTAGTGGGTCATTTTGGGCATTTTTAATACGTCATTCTCCTCATTGTATTCTCCATCTTTCATAGTGAATTTCCTCTGCCTCTGCCCGTGGTTTTTCCCATAAGGGTTTGCACATAAATTTGTGTCTTCTTCTTGTTTTCTTTTGTTTTATGGTATTGCTTATTCTTCCCAATTATAACAAATTGGTATCAGAGATAGGTTATTTTCTCGGGGATGGCAATAATGAAATATGATATTCCGTTATTGTACCCCAACACCAAATTTTCATTATGGCAGGTTAAGATACGGGTTGTGCTCGCACAGATGGATTTGGATGATGCTCTATTAGGGTTTGATAAGAAGCCCTTATTTTGGACAAAAGAGGATAAATGGCGTAAAGATCGAAAGGCTCTATCTCAGATCTACCTTTATCTATCCAATTAGATTCTACAAGATGTTTTGAAGAAGACCACTGCCATTGCGTTATGGTTGAAACTGGAATCGTTATGTATAACGAAGAGCCTAACTAGTAAGTTGCATCTCAAACAACTACTTTATTCCCCTCGCATGTCTGGTGGTGTGTCTTTGAATGATCACCTAACTTTATTTAAGGAAATCATCTATGATTTAGAGACTCTAGAGGTTAAGTACAATGAGGAAGATCTAGGGTTAATTTTTCTATGTTCGCTGCCTGCATCATATTCAACCTTTAGGTATACGATTTTATATAGTCATGATACCCTAACCCTGGATGAAGTCTATGATGCATTATTCTCTAAGAAAAAAATAAAGAATTTTGTGAATGGATCGGTGACTCAAGGAGATGGTCTCATTGTTCGAGGAAGGACTCATGAGAGGAACTCTAGAGGTAATGACAAGAATAGGTCAAAATCTAGAAAAAAAATCAAAACCTATAATTACTGCCAGAAAAAGGGTCATATCAAATCTGAGTGTTATAAGTTACAAAATAGAAATAAATGGGAAGAAGAAAACCAGAAAGGAAAACAACCAGAGAAGTCCGGTGAAGCCAATTTTGTTGAAGATGGCAATATTGATAGAGAACTCTTAGTAGTTTCTGATGGTAACTCCAAACTCTGTGAGAATTGGATTCTTGATTTAGCTTGCACATTTCATATGTGTCGCAATCGGAATCGGTTTACAATATATGAAATGGTCTCTAAAGGTGCTATGTTGATGGAAAATAACACAACTTATAATATAGCTGGTATTGGAACAATTAGGATCAAGATGTTTGATGGGGTTGTGAGGAAAATTATTGTTGTACGGTATGTCCCAGACCAGAAGAGAAATCTTATTTCCTTGAGTACCCTTGATTCAAACGGATATAAGTACACTGGTGAAGGTGGAGTCCTGACGGTTAGTAAAGGTGATCTTGTTGTGATGAAGGGACAGAGAAAAACTGCTAATTTATATGTCTTGCAAGGCTTTACGGTTATAGGTGATGTTGTTGTTTCTGCTTTCTCTCTATCAGATAGTGATGTTGCTAAGCTTTGGCATATGCGTATGGGACATATGAGTGAAAACAGGATGGCTGAACTAAGTATGAGAGGCCTTCTTGATGGCTAGAGTATTACCAAATTGGAGTTATGTGAGCTCTACATTTTTGGGAAGCAGAAGAGAGTCAGATTCACTAAAGGCATCCACTCTACTAAAAGCACACTTGATTACATTCATTCTAAGCTCTGGGGTCCTTCTAGAGTACCTTCTAAAGGATGTGCTAATTACATATTGACTATTATTGATGACTATTCCAGAAAAGTTTGGGTGTTCTTCCTGAAGAAAAAGAATGATGTATTGCCTATTTTCAAGTAGTGGAAGACTATGATTGAAAAAAAAAACAAGAAAGCAGGGAAAATGCCTTCGAACTAATAATGGTTTAGAGCTCTATTCTAATAAATTTAATATTTTGTGCAAGTCAGAAGGAATTGTGAGGCATTTAACCTTTTGTCATACTCCGCAGCAGAATGGTGTGGCCGAATGAATAAATAAGACTATAATAGAGAAGATATGTTGTATGCTCTCTAATGTTGGTTTACCCAAGTCTTTTTGGGCCAAAGCTTCTTTCACAACTTGTCTTCTTATTAACCACTCTCCTCCAGTTACGATTAACAAAAAAGACTCCATAAGAGGTATGGTTCAATACTCTTGCCAGTTACTATGATTTGAAGATATTTGGACTTCCTTCTTATTCTTATGTTGATAATGGAAAGTTGGAACCTAGATCTGTCAAGTGCTTATTTATGGGTTATAAGTCTGGTGTTAAATGATATAAGCTTTGGTGTCCAGAAAATACAAAGGTTATAATTAGAAGGGATGTTGTGTTCGATGAAACTGCCATGCTTTGGGATTCACCCCAGATGAGCCCAGTGACATGAATCAGCAAAAGTCAAGCACCCACGTTGAGTTACAGATTGGAGCCATACCAGTTCCTACTTCTCAGTCTAGCCTGGAGATAAAGAGTGATACTATTTCTTCTTCACTACCAGTAGCACCACAATATTCTATTATTAAAGATAGACCTAGGAGAGATATTATACCTCCTCAGAAGTATGGTAAAGCTGAATTGGTTGCTTATGCATTGAATGTAGCAGAATGTATTGGTTCCGGTGAAGAACCTTCTTCTTACTCAGAGACATTTAGTTATGATGATTCTAGCCGATGGATGATTGCTATGCAGGAGAAAATGTAATCACTTCATAAGAATGACTGATGGGATTTGTTGAGATTCCCTATAGATAAGAAAGATATTTGTTGCAAGTGGATATTTAAAAAAAAACATTGAGAGTTGAAGATGCTAGGTAGAAAGAAAGACTAGTTGCTAAAGGTTACAGTCAGGTTCTACGTGTTGACTTCACAGATGTGTTTTCTCCAGTTGTAAAGCATAGTTTGATTCGATCCTTGCTTGATATCGTCTCCATGCACAATCTTGAGCTTGAGCAGTTGTATGTCAAAACTGCATTCATACATGGAGAACTTGAAGAGGACATCTATATGCAATAACCAAAGGGTTTTGTAGTCTCAGGAAAGTAGGACGATGTATGCTTGTTGAAAAAATCCCTTTTATGTCTTAAAAAAGTCGCCCAGACAGTGGTATAAGAGGTTTGACTCTTTTATGACTTCTCATATGTTTAGGAGGAGGAGTTATGATAATTGTGTCTATTTCAAGGAGGTAAGTGATGGTTCGTTCGTGTATCTTCTCTTGTATGTTGATGATATGTTGATTGTAGTGAAGGATATGAGAGAGATAAGAAAAGTCAAAGCCCAGCTCAGTAAGGAGTTTGAGATGAAGGATTTAGAAGCAACAAAGAAAATCCTTGGAATGGAAATTCTGAGGGATAGAGAGAAGTGTAAGTTATACTTGAGTCAGAAAAGGTACATTGAGAATGTTCTTCACAGGTTTAATATGAAAAATGCCAAACCGATTAGTACTCTATTGGCAGTTCATTTTAAATTGTCGGCCACATTATCTCCAAAGACAGATGATGAGCGTGACTATATATCTCAAGTTCCATACTCTAGTGTCGTTGGGTCTCTTATGTATACGATGGTGTGTTCACGACCAGGTTTATCGTATGCAGTCAGTGCAGTTAGCAGATACATGCAAATCCTGGTAAAGAACATTGGAAAACAGTTCAGTGGATTTTCAGATACTTACATGGATCTGTTGATGTTTGTTTGTAGTTTGGGCGAAATAGAGATGGAGTGATCGGGTATGTTGATTCTAATTTTGTAGGACACCTTGATAAAAGGAGGTCCCTTAGTGGTTGTGCTATTTGTTTGAAAGCTACTTTACAGACTACAGTTGCTTTGTCAACTACTGAGGCAGGGTACATGGCTATTACAGATGCTTACAAGGAAGCTATTTGGGTAAAGGGTCTGTTTGGTGAACTTAGTAAAGACTTACAGATTACTACCAGGGGAGGCTCAAGCGTATTGGTGGCCTAAGGCGAAAATCAAATAGAGGCCTTAAACTTTAAAAAAAATGTTTTTTTATACTAACTCCATTTTCAAAATTATATAATCGATTTTTTCTAATTATTCCTTTTTAAGTAACAATATAATTAATGCATTTAATCTTTCTTGAGACATAATACTCTAGATATATGAACTTCTAATAATTCTTTTTTATATATATAAAAAAATAATTTTTCTATAAATAATATTTATTTTTTTAAAAAAAATCTATAATATATTATCGTGAAAAATGAGGCCCCTCAAATTTGGAGGCCTAAGGCGACCGCCTATTTTTTTTAAGGTAGAGCCATCCATGATTACTATGATCTTTTGTGACATTCAGTGTGCTATCTTCCTTACAAAAAAATAGATGTTTCACGAGAGGACAAAGCACATCAATGTTCGGTATCATTTTGTGTGTGGAATTATTTCTCGTGGTGATATTGTGTTAAACACGATTAGTACCCATGATAACCCTATTGATATGATGACCAAGACACTACCAAGTGCCAAGTTTGAGCATTGCTTGGACTTGGTTGGTGTCAGCAGTTAAGATGTGCCCTTAGGGGTTTTTGTAGAAGAGGTGGAGAGTTTTCTTAAAACGGATTTGAGTTCTGAATAAGAATTCGTGTCAAGGTGGAGATTGTTAGAGTTTGTGACCCAAATTCTGTTGATCCGGCCCTGAAAAGTTCGCGGTGCGACCTATGTTTATATGTTTTTGGGCATAGGATTTATTTGTACGCACGTATTATATAGTGCAATTTAGTGGGTCATTTTGCACGTTTTTAATACGTCATTCTCCTCATTGTATTCTCCATCCTTCATAGTGAATTTCCTCTGCCTTTGCCCGTGGTTTTTTCCGCAAGGGTTTCCACATAAATCTTGTGTCTTCTTCTTATTTTATTTTGTTTTTTGGTATTGCTTATTCTGCCCGATTATAATAGTGAAGCTGCTGAAGGTACTGCCTGGCAACTTTTCAGTTTCTCTAATTTGCTTGATTTTGGGTTAAAGTATGGTGAATATGCAATTGTTATATAGATTGTACCAGTTAAATATCTGCCCTTTTCTAACTCCTCAAGTAGGATTCGAGGTCTTTTTGTTGATTTTTTCAACTGGACTGGTTCAACTACTGCTTAACTTAGAAGTGTCTCCACACCTCAAAATGTGGTAGGTAGAACTAAGGGAACAAAAAAAGGCTTTTCCGGTGGATGAAGCATCCTACATTTAGTAGGGTCTGGGGAAGGGCCATACCTCAAGAGAGTGATGGTTAAATCCGTGATCTATAGGCTATAGGGGTACAATTTTACCGTTGGTTCAAGACTTTTAGAAATTTTGGGTAAATTAAGCATATCAACCGCGGCACAAAAATACTATTGTATTAAACTAATAGCAGGGACAACCTCTTTTCAGTACCATCCCCATTTGTCCCTTGCTCCATCCAGTCTCTCCGTTAATGATTTCAAAGTTTAGAAATTGCATATTAATGCATTTAAATCATAAGAACATTGAGGTTAGCTTGCTGAAAGTATCATTCTTTACTGTTGGATTTGTTCACCTTATGGTTATTGAGCAATTCAAATAGTTCAATTACTTTAAAAGTAACAAAAACTAGTTATGTGATTTACTGTTATAGTAGGTTACTTTCGGTAATTTTGATGTGACAAGATAATTTTGTCACTTCAATATTACATATGTGAAGTTAACACGAATTGGATGTATGCTACTAATGAAGTTTATATGTGTTTCAGGAATTGGAATTGGGGTGGAGATGGAGTAATTGTTGGATCAATAATTGGATTCTTCCTCTGAATGAATTAGAGGAATGTGGGGAAACGAATGACTTATAATTTACATAAGTTATAAAACATAAAGAGGAAGAACTATTAGTGAATAATTAGTGAGATATAACAAAAGAAAAATGCCACATTCATTCTTCCACAATTAAACATGGAAGAGGAGTCATCAAAAGACCATTTTTACCACAATGAAACGTGGGAGACAAAGATCAAAAGATACTCCAGTATGCAGCACTTCAATGCACATCAACATGCAACATTTCAATAGCAAATTTAATATTAAAGTGCTTTTAAAACCCAACAATTCATAAAAAAAAAAAAAAATCATTCAACTACATCAAAACTTGAAAATAGTCAAGTAGGAGAAATAAAACATTGTCCCAAATTTTCTAATACTACTTCTTTATTGAGAATCACATTTCTTGGCTGATCACTGCGCTTTTTCAAAGCTTTTCAATTGACGTTGCTGTGAAATTTCTGAGAGATGTTAGATGATGTTAGATTAAAAAGAAGAGAGTTAGACCATAAATATATTTAATTATCATATGAACTACAAAGTTATTTTTAATAAAAAATATTTTTGATGTTTGATGATTATTGAACGATAACAATCTTCCGAAACAATTTGAATTAATGATTGAAAATAATGTTATTTCATAGAATTGTCACTACAAAAATATAGAAATTAGCAATGATTAATTAACTTTTATCATTAAACAAAGTCCATCTGTAATCCTTTTAATTACTGAGTGTTTTGATAAGACTTTCCAAAACTAAAGGTTGAATAATATCGAAATATTTATTGGTGAAAGTGATAGTATTACATTTAATTTTTCTTTTTTGCTATAGATATACAATTTTAAAATTAAGTAGTTGTAGAAATAATAACTTCTCAGACAAGTGTTTGATAAAAAATAGTTTCAACCAAAACATTTTGTAAAATAAAAATTTGGGAAAATCACTTTTATAAAATAATTTATTTTTTTGCAAAAAAACTGCAGTAAATGCATTCAAAAGTTACATAATTTATCACTTCAATTTTTTTAAAGACGTACCTAGAGATGACTTGCAATTCGCATTCTTATAAGACCAGGCACATTCATCATTTCCAGAATATTCTTTGGGTAACATTCTACATGGTCCACAAGTATGCAATATAATTTAATGACTATAATATTTTCAAATCAAGCCAAGATACTTATAAATACAAGTGGATATTAGACATAAGTATAAATTTCAGCTATTCATGTCGCTCTTTTGAAATAAATTGTAAGGAAATTTAATTAATAGTAAAATAAACTTACTTCCTTTACCAAGTTGTTGTAAACTTTTTATGAATTTGGCATGAAGATCCCCAGTCCACTTTATGTTGTCCCTTTGCTTAACATCCTTGTTATTTTTGAGGTAGAGATGAGCTTCATGTTTCATAGCTTGCTTTTCTAAGAGCTCATTGTGTTCATCACATACAACTGTGCCTTTATTTTAAGAAGATATCAATTAAAATTGAATTATATCATATATTATATGACTAGTTAACTTCACACATATTTATAAAATTTGTTTAATTATAAAAATAACATTACAAAACATACTAAAAATAGGAGTTAGTGATGGATAGTTTATGTCGCTAAACAATAAAAAATTCATTACTAATTTTATTTAACGATGGATTATGTTAAATTCTTTTAGCTCCGAACTATTTAACGATATATAATGGTGAATTTTAGAATTTTTTTTTTATTGTGTATTTATAAAAATAATTGATTTTATCCACAATAGATATCATAACTAAAAGAGTATGGAAAATTACTCAAGGAATTATATCCAAAGCCACAACTCAAGCCAAAATTTTTAAAAAATCTAGGTTCGGCGAGTTGATATTTATTATCATCATATCAATTTTTGTAGTTCCATCGGAAAGTATTGACATTGATGTCAAAGACGTATCATCCATGATAACTGTATTAATACATTTTGAAAGTCAGTAAAATGTTTACCAAAAAAAAAAAAAGTCAGTAAAATAAATTAGAAGCAAAATTACTATGAAGATTTTGTTGGGTCATGGGCCTTTGTCCCTTCCTATATGTATCAAATGAAGCTCAATTTGGACCAACCCACTTTTGCCCATAGGCCCATTACTATGGGGCATATATATTGATTTTTTTAGGTCTTATTCACCATCACAAAAAGAGAGTTTTCAGCAGCCAAAGAGAGAAAAACAAAACTGATTTTCGCACCTAAATTTCAGCCACAACTGTCAACTTCAAATTGCGATTCCCGCTTCGTTTCTTGTTCGATTGGGCTGACTTTTGGACTTCTTTTTCCTATCATCTCAATATTTGATTAGGAACTGACGGAGATTGATTTGGTTGCCTATAGCTCCTGTTCTTCATTCCCGAACAGTAGCTACATTTTTTGTGCTTTCACTTCTTTATTTCTCTAGTGTTTGGTGTTGTGGATTATGTATTGTTTCTTGTTGTTTGGAACTTGTTTGGTGGACATTTTGGAGGATAATATTTTAGATCTTTGGTGATTATATTGGAGGTTTTGGTCCCGTATTTTTTTACTCTTCACACTGAAGGGTTTTTCATGTAAATCTTGTGTCTCGTGTGATTGTATTTATTCTTGTCTTTTTTCATTTGGTTGAGTTGTTTGATGTATATTAATCTATTTTTCTTGGGTTTATTTGTATCCTCTTGGTTCAAGTTGAAAGGAAAAGTTTAGTCTTAGGTATTTTCTGCTGCTATCTTGTCGGGCTCT
Organism: Capsicum pubescens; assembly: GCA_030864215.1. Lineage (NCBI taxonomy): Eukaryota > Viridiplantae > Streptophyta > Magnoliopsida > Solanales > Solanaceae > Capsicum > Capsicum pubescens. Next base: position 41,761,459 of record CM061543.1, read on the forward strand.
TTTATTGTGTGCCCGTCTTTCCTAACAAATGGTATCAGAGCGTTGGTTGTTTTTGATTGTCGATTTGAATGATGGAGGAAAATATGAGGAAGATGGTGTGTTTGAATGGTAGTAACTATCATACTTGGAAAGGCAAGATGAAAGATCTTCTATTTGTCAAGAAAATGCATCTACCTGTGTTTGCATCTGCTAAACCTGAATCCATGATAGATGAGGATTGGGAATTTGAGCACTTACAGGTTTGTGGCTATATCAGAAAATGGGTTAAAGATAATGTTATAAATCATATTGTGAATGTGACACATGCTAGAAGTTTGTGGGACAAGATCGAGACACTTTATGCTTCAAAGACTGGCAATAATAAGTTGTTCCTACTTAAGCAATTGATGAATATCAGGTATAAAGAGGGAAGTCCTATTTCTAATCATATAAATGATTTTTAGGGTGTCCTTGAACAGCTTTCCGAAATGGGTGTAAAGTTTGATGAAGAAATTCAGGGACTTTAGCTTCTTAATACAAGCATAAGAGAGATACAAGATGGAAAAAGAAAGAAGGAAATAATGAAAATCGTGTTGTTGTTATTGCTAATGATGATCTTCTTGTTGCTTGTGGTAAGAATGTCATTAATCTTGTTCGCGATAAGTCTAGCTGGTTTATGGATTCGGGTGCGACTTCTCATGTTATGCCAAAGAAGAAATTATTTCCTTCTTATACTCCAGGTAATTTTGGGATGTTGAAAATGGGCAATAATGATGAAGTTAAAGTACTTGGCATTGGCATGATTTGTTTGGAAAGTAATAATGGTTCCAAACTAGTTCTCAATAATGTCAAGCATGCTCCAGATGTTCGCCTGAATTTGATATCTGTAGGAAGTCTTGATGATGAGGGTTATGTTAATACCCTTGGTGCTGGCCAGTGGAAGCTTACTAAAGGTTCGATGATTGTGGCTCGAGGTGACAAGTTGTCTAACTTGTACGTATTTCAGGGCTCTACTTCTAGAGGCTTGATAAACTTGGTAAAGAATGATACTTCATCAGAGTTGTGGCATAGAAGGTTGAGTCATATGAGTGAGAAGGGGATTGATAGTTTGGCTAAGAAAAATTTGCTTTCTGGAGTAAAACAAGAAAAGTTGAAGAAGTGTGTTCATTGCTTAGCCAGTAAATAGAAAAGAGTTTTTTTTCAGAGTCATACGCCTTTAAGAAAGCTCGATTTACTGGAGTTGGTGCATTCTGATTTGTGCGGTCCTTTTAAAGTAAGGTCTCATGGTGGTGCACTTTACTTTGTGACTTTTATTGATGATCATTCTCGTAAACTCTGGGTATTTCCTTTGAAGTCCAAGGATCAAGTACTTAATGTGTTTGGGAATTTTCAGGCCTTGGTTGAAAGACAGATAGGGAACAAATTGAAATGCATCCGTTCAGATAATGGTGTTGAGTATATTAGTCTTTTTTATAGATATTGTAGAGAGAAGGGTATTCGGCATCAGAAAACTCCTTCAAAGACTCCTCCATTGAATGGCTTAGCAGAGAGGATGAACAGAACACTAGTTAAGAGGGTTAGATGTATGCTTTTAGATGCTAAACTGCCAGATTCCTTTTGGGCAGAAACACTTAATACAGTTGCTTATGTTATCAATTTATATCCTACTGTTACTTTGAATGGTGATGTCCCTGACAGAGTTTGGTCTGGTAAGAATGTTTCTTATGATTATCTTAGAGTCTTTGGGTGTAAATCTTTTGTTCATGTTCCTAAGGATGAAAGGTCAAAGTTGGATGTTAAAACTAGACAGTGTATTTTCATTGGTTATGTTCAAGATAAATTTGGCTATCGTTTCAATGATCCAGTTGAGAAGAAACTTGTTAGAAGCCACGATGTTGTGTTCTTTGAAGACCAAACAATTGAAGATTTTAACAAAGCTGAGAAGGTTGATTCTCATAGTAGTGAGAGCCTAGTTGATGTTGATCCAGTTCCTTTGACTACTGCTCCTGAAGAAAATCTTCATGATGATGAAAATCAAGTTGATAATGAAGATGATGATCATGTTCATAATGACCAGCAAGAAGTTGTTGATGCTCCAGTGCAAGTTGATATGGTTGATCAGCAACCAGTTGTTGATGCTCCAGTGCAAGTTGATATGGTTGATCAGCAACCAGTTGTTGATGCTCCATAGAGTTCTCTCAGACGATCTACAAGAGAGAGAATACCTTCATCTCATTATTCTCCCAGTGAGTATGTACTCTTGACTGACGGGGGAGAACCTGGGAGTTTTGATGAGGCCATGGAAAGTGAAGAAAAAAAAAAGTCGTTTGATGCTATGGAAGATGAAATTAAATCTTTGCAAGATAATCATATCTTTGATTTGGTTAAGCTACCTAAAGACAGAAAAGTATTGAAAAATAGGTGGGTTTTTCAGGTGAAGCATGAAGATGGTAATCCAATTCCACGGTACAAAGCTAGATTGGTTGTGAAGGGATTTAACCAGAAAAAGGGAGTTGATTTTGATGAGATATTTTCTCCGGTTGTAAAGATGTCATCCATTCGTGTGGTTCTAGGCTTAGCTGCAAGTCTAGATTTAAAGGTTGAGCAAATGGATGTTAAAACTGTTTTTCTCCATGGTAACTTATATGAAGAAATTTATATGGAGCAACCCAAAGGTTTTGAAGTCAAGGGAAAAGAGAATTGTGTTTGCAAATTGAAGAAGAGCTTTTATGGTTTGAAACAAGCTCCTAGGCAGTGGTACATGAAGTTTGGTTCCTTTATGAGTCAGCAGGGCTTCTAGAAGACTACTTCAGACCATTGTGTTTTTGTGCAAAAATTCTCTGATGGTGACTTTATTATTGTGATGCTTTATGTTGATGACATGCTTGTTGTTGGTCATAATGCTTGCAGGATTCAAAAGTTGAAGCAAGAGTTGAGTAAGTCTTTTTCTATGAAAGATTTAGGACCAGCAAAGCAGATTCTTGGCATGCAGATTGTCTGTGACAGAAAGGCCAAGAAGTTGTGGTTATCACAAGAGAAGTACATTCGGAAAGTACTTTAAAGGTTTAACATGGACAAGGCTAAGTTTGTCAGTACACCTTTAGCTATGCACTTCAAGTTGAGCACGAAGCAGTGTCCTTCCAGTGATGATGAGAAGGAAGATATGAAGAAAGTTCCTTATGCTTTAGCTGTTGGTTGTTTGATGTATGCAATGGTTTGCACAAGACCGGATATTGCTCATGTTGTTAGTGTTGTTAGTCATTTTCTTTCTAATACGGGAAGAGAACATTAGAATGTTGCGAAGTGGATTATGAGATATCTTTGTGGCACTTCTAGTCTGAGTTTGTGTTTTGGTACAGGGAAGCCTAGTCTTTGTGGTTATACTGATTTAGATATGGCCGGTTATATTGATACTCACAAGTCTACTTCAGGGTATTTGGTTACTTTTGCAGGGGGAGTTGTGTCTTGGAAATCTAGGTTGCTAAAATGTGTTGCTCTATCTACTACCGAAGCTGAGCTTATTGCTGCCATTGAAGATTGAAAAGAATTTCTTTGGATGAAGAGATTCTTGGGGGAACTTGGTTTTACTCAAGAGAGGTATGTGCTTCATTGCGACAGTCAAAGTGCCATACATCTTGGCAAGAATTCTACATTTCATGGTCGGTCTAAACACATTGATGTGAGATACCATTGGAATCGGAATGTGTTGGATTCTAAGTTGCTTGAACTTGAGATGATTCATACGGATGATAATGGTTCCGACTTAATTACTAAAGCTTTTCCAAGAGGGAAGTTTGAAGATTGTTGCATGATCGCCGGGATGGCGGTCTCCTCCACGTAGTCGGGAGGGGGAGAATTGTTGGGTCATGGGCCTTTGTCCCTTCCTATGTGGATAAAATAAAGCCTAATTTGGACCAACCCACTTTTTCCCATAGGCCCATTACTATGGGGCATATATATTGATCATTTTAGGTCTTATTCACCATCGCAAAAAGAGAGTTTTCAGAAGCCAAAGAGAGAAAAACAAAACTGATTTTCGCACCTAAATTTCAGCCACAACTGTCAACTTTAAATTGCGATTTCCGCTTTGTTTCATGTACGATTGAGCTGATTTTTGGAATTCTTGTTCCTCTCATCTCAATATTTGATTAGGAATTTACGGAGCAAGATTTGGTGGCCTGTACCTCCTATTCTTCATTCCTGAACAGTAGCTGCATTTTTTGTTCTTTCACTCCTTTATTTCTCTAGTGTTTGGTGTTGTGGATTGTGTATTGTTTCTTTTTTTTTGTCACTTGTTTGGTGGCCATTTTGGAGGAAAATATAGTAACTCTTTGGTGATTATAGTGGAGGTTTTGTTCCCGTGGTTTTTTACTCTTCACACTGAAGGGTTTCCACGTAAATCTTGTGTCTCGTGTGATTACCTTTATTCTTGTCTTATTTCATTTGGTTGAGTTGTTTTCTGTATATTACTCTATTTTTCTTGGTTTTATTTGTCTCCTCTTGGTGGCCTGTACCTCCTGGCCCGCTTTGTTTCTTGGGTATTTTCCGCTGCTACCCTATTGGAATCTTTAATTGTGTGCCCGTCTTTCCTAACAGATTTATCTTTCATACACAATTTCGATATTAATTTTGAGGGCTTATTGCTACTCTTTAGTTTATACAATTGCACATATATAAACTTATATTATAATCAATATGTACAATTTTATACATATTTACACAAAAAAATTAATTAACGTATAGTAATTTAGAATGAATAGTTGAATCTATTAATAGATTAGGAAAAGCATAGTAATGACACACATAAGTATCATACAATTTCAAGTTTGAAAATTATTTAAAACAAAAAATTTGAGAAAAAAGACTAGTTCATCTTTTTGATATCAACAAAGTGAATTTAAACTCAAATTCAACTTAAAATATCCTATCATAATCACACTTTCACAAAATTTGATTATTTAAATATACTTAAACTTGAATATGTATTTTGAATTATTATTGTTATTATTTTTAAATGGAAAAGTAAAAATAATTAGAATTGTATTGATTAAAATGCCATGTTTATAATATAAAATTAAAAAATAAAATCAAAATATTCAAAATTAAAATTAAACAAAACTAACAATATCGCTTCCTTTATTGTGTATGTGTATTACTTTTTTTTTTTTTATTTCCTATCTAGTGTTTGGCATCTATATTGGAACCCGATTAATCTGAATTCGTGTGCGTGAGGTCCATTTGGAGGAGGAACCCCCTATCAAGAATTTTTTCATATCCAATAATCAAATATGAGACCTCTAGTTAAAAAAAGAGTAGCTCCATCCGCTGCACCACATTCTTTAGTGGTTATATTACTTATCTTCATCAAAGGACCAACTTATCTATTCATTCTAGACAATCCAATAGTGCATATTTGACTAAAATTGGATACACTTATTTTTACTGAAGGTAAAATATTTAATAAAAATTAGTGAAAATATTAGAGTTTATTGAAATTTTAATATATAAGGAAGAAAATGAATAAAGTGAAAACATTACAGAAGTAAAGATGCGTGAGATGTCAAAGTGATAAAATAATATGTTAAATTAGAGTGGAAGAAAAAACTCCTCAAAATTAAGAGGGGAATTTCAATTAAAAAGAAAATAAATTTTCATGAAAATCATATTTTCTTGCTTTTTTTTTCTACATCTAATATAAGATAAAAAAGAAAATTATCTCGCGATCAAAAGTAATAATAATCAAATCGATGTTTTTCTTGGTCTTTCTCTTCCCACTCTATTTCCTAATCTTGTGTCGCCTCTACCATCCAAACGATTGTTTTAAAATTGTAGATAGACTGTAAAAGTCAAAAGTTCATCACCTTCAAAAATTATTCTTAAGAGATTTAATTTATTTTCTCCTCCGATTCTATATCACTTTGACCTATTGACAAAAATTATTTATTCTTCCGTTTTCCTTCAAAAAGATCAAGTGTAAAACAATTTTAAGGTCATTAAATAATTAATAAAATGGTGTCCCTTCAAGGAGATTTGATAAATTTGAAAGGATACAAATATTAAGTAAAACTATCATCCTCCTCTGAAAAGTCATAGGGAAAGCTAATAAAGTAAGTGACATGCTTACAAAGAATCTAATTTAATTCCTTATAAACACATAAAACTCATTTTAACTAGTAAAACAACATAAAAAAATATAGAAATGATGTTGTGACAACTAGGAAAAGAAAAATTCAAAATTTATAAGATAAAAATAAAATTTTAAAAGAGATCGATGTTAAAATCACAAATGAGAAAATTATCAACATATCAATTAAATCTCTTTTAAAAAGAAAATAACATATAATTTATTTATATCAAAGAATCAAAAATTATAAGTTCAATATAAATTTTTAGAGATGTTACCTTTATAGTCCTCACACTTTAGCAAATCAACAATTTTGATAGCAAGATTATTGATCTGACTAACTAGCATCATGCGAACTTCATCTATCATTCCAAAATAAGTAGTTGCCACTGTATTATCGCTATCAAAGCCGTCTACGATGAAATTGTATTGATAATATGCAGTAACCCTAATGAGCATAGGGAGGATTAATTTATAGAGATTGAGACTTAATTTGGTACGTCCATCAAATAGACGGTGGACGAAGAAGATCTATTCTTTATTAAATATTAGTTATAGATTTTATATTAATTGCTCCACAAATTAAAAAAAAGGAAAATTATTAAAATATACAACCTTAGGTTGTTTATTGTAAGTCATAACAATACTTTTTAGATTGGAAGTCATAGCAATTTTTAAAATAAAAATAAATAAATTTTTTATTTTTGTAAAAAAAAACCTTAAAATAAGACATTGGTTACTAAACGATATCAACCACCCCTTTTTTTAATGAGGTAAAAAACCCTCAACTAATCAACAACCATGTAAAAATAAGAACTAGAGAGAACTGGATATTTTCGGATCATTATAGAGTTTATGTTACACTCTATGATGATATTACAAAGAAGGATGCTTAAGTAATGAAAAAATATAAAGATGAATGAGAAGTTTGAGTTATTAATCACGAACTCCCTTTTTACAAATGTATGAACTAAAAAGAAACGCTAGCCCATCTAAAGTACATTGATATATTCGATACTTGCCTTCTTCTTCGAACCTGTTCAAAATCACTTGAAAATTCATCACTTCTTGAATTTGTTGGGTCTTATTAAAGTTGTTAACACTGTCGCAAGATTTTGCTTTGTCGGTGGTGTCTTGGAACAAACTCCTCTGTCACCTTACCATCCTAACTTTGATTTTTACTGTGATATTTTTTTATTTTTCTATTTTTTTTGCCCAGGAGAGATATCGACATCCCGAGTTTCACTTGCAAAGCATATTTCCGGCATGTCTTCATCACTTTCCTCAAATATGTCATCGTCTTGGAGGTTTTCAAAACTCTTTGAAGACAATGTATCACTTTCCACCAATTGTTTGGCAGTATTAATAGGAGAAAGGAAATTTATTACACCACCTGAAGTTTGTTTGCAGCTTGATGAATAATTACGAATTGCAAATTTATTTGGGACAAAAATTGAAGCTTGAGCATTAAGTTTGCTGCCAATATTATCCGCCTTGTTATAAAACAAGAAAGAACAAGAATAAATAAGAAGAGTAGAGAGAGTAATTCTATTTATTTTGAAGGATGAGAGATCATAATATAGTCAATACAATGAACAAAACCCCTCTATTTATAAGGGAAATTTATGCCTAGTCTGAGTAAAAGATGGATACTTCAAATCCTAATAGATATCAAAGTAGATCTTGATAGACATTCACTATAATGTAAATACATTTATAACACTCCCCCTTGAATGTCTAATTGGTAGATAATGTGCCTCGTTAAAACCTTACTAGAAAAAACCCAGAAGGAAAAAAAATCTAGTGAAGGAGAAAGAGTACACATCTCTAATAATACGCATTTCGGTTGCCTCATTAAAAACCTTACAAGGATAACCAGTGGGACAAAACCTCGTAAGGAAAAAAGAGTTCAGCGCATATTAACTCCCCCTAATGAGAACATCCTTGACCTTTGCATCTCGATCTTGTGCAACATCTTCTTAAAAGTTGCAATTGGAGAAGATTTGGTGAATAAATCAGTCACATTGTCAGTTGAACGAATCTGTTGCACGTTAATATCATCATTCTTTTGTAGCTCATGTATGTAGAAAAGCTTTGGCAAAATGTGCTTCGTTCTATCTCCATTTATGAATCCTCCCTTAAGATGTGCTATGTATGCTAAATTATCTCTGTATAAAATTGTGGGTAGATTGTCATATTTCACACCACATTTTTCTCGAATGAGATGTATCATGGACATCAACCATACACATTCTGGGTTTGCTTTATTAATAGCTATTATCTCAGCATGATTCGATGAAGTGGCTACGGTAGAATGCTTTGTATATCTCTAAGATATGGCAGTACCACCACATATGGACACATAGCCTATTTGAGACCGAAATTTATACGGGTCAGATAAGTACCCAACATCAGTATGACCAATAAGATCGGGACTGCAATATTTAGAATAAAATAAGCTCATGTGTTTTATCCCATTTTGATGTCTCATAGTAGGAGCAAAAATATACCTTGCTAACAAATTGACTGAAAAGGATATAGGCCTTGTAGTAATTGCAAGGTACATGAGTGCATCAATTGCACTAAGATATGGTACTTCATAACCAATCCAATTCGATATATTTCAAATTTCAGCAAATAATTTATTTCTTTGAAAACTCTCCAAGAGTTCCAATGATGTTCAAGCAATAAGCTTATACAATCTAAGGATTATAAATAAGTTTCCCAGAAACTTTTATATGCTTCAAGCAGTTTGAATTCTTAAAAGTTTTCACATAAGTTTTGTCAAGTGACAATATTCAACATTTCATGAGTGACATCTTCAAGTGTTTGGACTGCAAATCAAATAAGTTTTACGCTTACCAAAATGCATCCTTTCATGTCACTTGATAAATGTTTCTACGTCAGCATGCTTAAATAAATGTAGAATTCAGATCCTCGTAATCTTTCACAATATTATGTCAAATATATTGATGATATATCATTTTGTATCGGTTCACAATGCAACATAACATTTGATATCTCATCACTTCATTATTTTCAGGTACACGAACCTCTCATAAGGTTTCATGAAGTGGTGTGTCGTAAGATCTTCAAGAGCTCATTGCCTTCTTATTATGATTATTTGCTCCTTATTTTTCACGGACTATTTCATTTGGAACCGATCAGTCTACCACGCTTCACGCATGCATAGACTTTGTCCTTTAGGAACACAAAATAAGAGCATTTGTGCTTCATATGAGATGTTTTCAGCATTTGACTTGAATTATCTTTTGGATGAGGATATGGTGATAATTTCTAACATATTTCATAGCTCTTATAATCTCCCCCTTATGTTAGGACAACTAACATACATCCTCTACTTCTTTGAGGAATCCATCGTTGTGCATTATGGTATATTCATTAATCGTATACTGCACATCAAAATTAGTAGATGGAATAATTGGTTCCCGACCTTGAACCAATTGAGAGAGAAGAAATAATCATAATTTATTAGTCTAATGCATACAAATTCTATTGCAATATATCATATTTCAGACTAATTCATTAAGTTTTGTTCTCATTAACAATGGTTTAGATATTTATCGAAGACATTCAATGCTAAACCATTATCATCAAGATGAATTATCTTGATTACACAATCTGAAAATTATGCTCAATTTATATTGAACAAGAAACTTTATGAATGTCAAACGTAGGTTGACCATGAATGTACATGTGATCATCTTATTGATGCATCTTTTCAACATATCACATGATAGGTGAACGGACCCTTATTCACCTTTTATAATTTTCAAATTTGAAGGGATCCAATCCCAATATTAGTTGGTCCAACCAACTTATCATGAGAACAAATGACATAAACAATTCTTGAAGAATCTTCTAGTTCTTCAATTCATGCACATCTTCGAGATGTCACAACCGTTCATATCAATTTATGAACTTTAATTCTAGTAAACTCCAAGTTTACCATGACGTGTACTTTTTCTTTAGTAAATTTCAGATTTACTATTACATGAATAAATTTCAGACTTACTACTTTAGAAGTAGATTTTGAAATAACTCTTCTCAGTTATTTAGCCTCATTCGGAGGTGAGTTGTGATACTATCAAAATCAAGTACTCATTTGCATTAATAAGCTTCCCATTCCCCAGGAATGGAATATAATCGTATCTTAAGCTTATCAAATTATGATGGCTTATAACCTCTTTCAAGATTTTGCTACTTCAGAAGAAAATCGAGGCATACATATGATGTAGAGAATTTTTCTCTATCATATCTTATGATCATAATATGCGTGTGAAAATATCATCACTTTTGATGATCATAATCATATTATCCCTCCACGAGTATATTCGTTCATTTAATTACTTGTCTTCTTTCAGACATATTATGCACTTCTACCACATACGAATGAAGTAAGTTGACATATTTCAGACTTATCATATATTGCTATCACATTCACTTCATGGAATGGAGCATATTCAATGGGTTGAATATCAAACTTTTCATCAAACACCCATTATTTCGCCTTAGCCATCACAATATCATCAATATGGTATATTGAGATTCAAACTCAATATTTGATCCATATAAAGGAGTCTTAGGCATGAATAGACGGGACTTAAACCCAACAAATTATCATATTTTTTGATAATATTGGTCTTGAGAATAAATTTAAAATATAAATGGTTCCAAACCATTTATTTTTCCCCAAATCCAACAATAATTATATCATTAATAGAAAAATACAAATAACATAAGGAATTACTAACCTTGACCTTTAGATTTATAATCTCACCTTATTTAGCAGAGTCTCATGCTGATAACGTGCTATAAAAGAAGAAAGAACAAGAATAAAGAAGAAGAGTAGAGAGAGTAATTATAATTTCTTTTGAGGGATGAGAGATCATAATATTGTCAATATAATGAACAAAACCTCTCTATTTATAGGGGAAATTTACTCCTAGTCTGAGTAAAACATGGATGCTTCAAATCCTAATAGATATCAAAGTAGATCTTGATAGAAATTCAATATAATGTAAATACATTTATAACACGCCTGATGTTCTTCTTCTTTATTTACCAAATCTGCCTAACAATGAGAGCTAGTATTACTTTGTTGCTCCTAACAGAATCAGATTATTGATTTTTCTTTAATACTTTAGCCACCTATGGATTTAATATAAGCATTGTATTTTTTTTGGATTAATTTCATGACCAACTTTATCCTAGAGAAGATCAAAAGTATTTGGTCGAGAAATGTCCTTTAGGGAAGAAGCTCGGGCATATGGAACATTCCTTGCTAGCTGCACATTAACGTGAGAAGGAGAGCCAGTTCGAATGCCTAAATATTTTTTTATGTGCTACCACGGTCCAGTCCTTGCCAATACTGCTATCCACACCCTTGATTTTGTTCGCTAATTCATCACCAGTAACATGTTTTTCACTAATGGAATGTTCAAAATGAGTAGAATTAGAAGGGGACCGCAAATTATCAACTTCTAAATTTTTATCCAATTATTTCTTAGCAACATTCAAGCACGAATAATGTCCAGAATTTTCACTGCTTGCCACAACATCATGAATATGGTGCATATCTGTCTGTGATATCTCATGGGTCACTAAATTTATGGGTTTTAAAGATGTATTTGTAGGGTTTAAAGTGTGCATGAAGTGTGAATGGAAAATGGAAAATGGTGGAGGAAAGGAGACACCTAATTTAGAAAGTGTACTCCAAATGGGAAAGTTCACTAATTCTCCCACATTGGTGGGAGAAGGGAACTTTGGATTGTTTATAATAAAAACACTTACTCCATATGGTAAGTGAGGCAAGAAATAAGAGATGCCTCGAGCCATCGTCTCTCGCTCGGCTCAAATTTGGATTCGGATTCGACAAATGAAAGATCGATGAGATCTATATTTTTGGACAAAGTTTATTAGACGGAAATAAAGAAATCCAGACAGAAATCTAATTCGAAAATTTTTGGTTTTGGTACTCCATTCATACATGCATACAGAAGTACGAACTGCAATACTTCATCGAACTGGTGCCACTATTTCGGTGAGCTGATGAACTGATGGATGCGACAACGTCTGTGGGGGAAACTAATATTGCCACATCAAGTCGCAAAAATTCTCTGCCAATAGTGGCACCGGCAGAGAAGCCCAAAAAATTTTTGGACATTGACTTCAAGCGGTGGCAGCAAAAGATGTTCTTTTACCTCACCATTTTATGCCTGCAACAGTTCACTAGCGAAGACGCACCTGAGGTGCTCGAGGGAACCTCAGACAAAGATCGCTTCGTTATTGTAGAATCTTGGAAACATTCGGACTTCTTTTGTAGGAATTATATTTTGAGTGGTCTCCAAGACGACCTCTACAATGTTTATAGTGTAACTAAGACATCAAAGGAACTGTGGGGGGCAATTGAACAAAAATATAAGACAGAGGATGCGGGAATTAAGAAATTCCTTGTTGCACGGTTCCTGAACTTCAAAATGATAGATAGCAAATTTGTTTTCTCTCAAGTACAGGAGTTGCAAGTCATCATACATGATCTCCTAGAAGAAGGTATATCTTTGAAAAATACCTTAGTTGAACAAATTAAAAATGTTCTTAATACTCACATAAACTGTGTTGTATGTTTAATCGTGAATGATTCTTTCCAAGTAGCAGCGATAGTTGAGAAGCTACCACCTTTGTGGAAATATTTCAAAAACTACTTAAAACATAAACGCAAGGAGATGATTGTTGAAGATCTTATTGTCTGACATTGTATTGAAGAGGATAATAAAGCTACTGAATGAATCTCAAAGCGTAATTCTACAATTAATGGAGCACATATTGTAGAAGATGACCAAAACAATTCCTAGAAAAGGAAGAACGTTGAACAAGGAAGCAATCAACCCAAGAAAAAGTTCAAGGGAAAATGCTTCAACTGTGGCAAGATTGACCACAAGTCTACAGATTGTCGTGCCCCAAATAAAGTGAAGAAGAAGGATCAAGCAAATAAGATTGAATCCAATAAAAAATGCGATGAATTATGTGCTATGTTCTCAGAATGCAACTTAACGGGGAATCCAAGCGAATGGTGGATGGATTCTGGTTCCACCTGCCATGTATGTGACAACAAGGAGTTGTTTTTGTCATTCGCTCTGGCTCAAGTAGAAGAAATGATCTATATGGCTAACTCCGTTACGGCTAAGGTAGAAGGAATAGGAAAATTTTTCTTAAAGATGACTTCCGGAAAGGTCTTGACACTTAACAATGTCTTGTATGTTCTGGAGTTACGTAGGAATTTAATTTCTATTTCACTTCTAGATAAGAACGGATTCAAATGTGTAACCGTTTCTAGAAAAATTGTAATTACCAAAGGAGAAATGTATGTAGGAAAAGGCTATCTGATCGAAGGCCTTTATAAGATGAATGTAATGACTATTGAAATAAATAAAAGTTTGAATTCTACTCATTTGCTTGAGTCTTATGATTTATGGCATGAACGTTTAGGCCATGTTAATTACAAAACATTATGAAAACTGGTTTACTTAGAAGTTTTGCCAAACTTTGAGTGCAATAAATCGAAGTTTCAAATGTGTGTGGAATCGAAGTATGTAAAGCATTCTTATAAGTCCGTTGAAAGGAATTCCAATCCCTTAGACTTAATACACATTGACAATTGTGATATGAAGTCAGCACTATCACGTGGTGGGAAAAAGTATTTCATAACATTTATTGATGATTGCACTATATATTATTATGTCTACTTGCTAAATAGTAAGGATGAAGCAATAGATGCATTTAGGCAATATAAAACTGAAGTTGAAAATCAGTTAGACAAAAAGATCAAAATGATAAGAAGTGATAGAGGCGGAGAATATAAATCTCCCTTTATGCAAATATGTGTAGAGAATGGAATAATACATCAAACTACGACCCTATATTCACCTCAATCTAATAGAATTGTGGAAAGGAAAAACCAAACTTTGAAGGAAATGATAAATGCCTTACTTATAAGTTCTGGTTTACCACAAAACTTATGGGGGAGGCTATCCTTACGGCCAATTGTATTCTCAACAGAGTTCCCCATAGTAAGACACAATCAATTCCTTATGAAAAATGGAAAATAAGGAAACCCAACTTGAAATATTTCAAAGTGTGGGAGTGTCTAGCGAAGGTTCAAGTTCCTATACCTAAAAGGGTTAAGATAGGACCTAAAATGGTGGACTGCGTATTCATAGGATATGCTAAAAGTATTAAAGCATGTCGATTTTTGGTTCATAAATCTGAACATCCGGATTGATACGGGTGTCATGGGCTCTAGACCATTTACTAGAAGTCAAGCTCGGGAACTACAAAGGCTTCAAGGCGTGTTTATGAAAATGAACGCGATTGAGCTTGTTGCAAACTCGCCCAAGGGAGTGTACGTATTGACATGTGTGGTCTGACATTAAGGGCCCAAAATACACCACCAAGGCTACCCCAAACACTTCAAACCCTCCCCTTTCATTAAAGGCAAAGGGGTCTTTTTGCTATCCTTTTTATTAAGACTATTTAAGGTGTTTCTTTAGTCTTGTTCTCTTAGTTAGCTTATTCTTAACAATCACTTGTAATATTGAACATCATATTCCTCTCAAGAAGAGAGTATACCACCATTTGACACCACTAGAAATGGTTTCTTCTTGTGTTGTGTGTATTGGCTAGAAACGAGAGTGCTTGAGGGAACCGAGCTCCTCTTGTGTTCCGTAAGAACATGGTTCTTGTTAACTTGTTTTGTAGAGTTTTTAGAGTATTAATACACTCTTTATCTTCTGAATTATTAGTTCTCCTTGCGTCAAGTTACATATCTTCTCTATCGTTTAAGTTGGTGTTTGTTGTTTCCGTTAAGTGTCTTGTGCGATTGCGGACTGTTTTGTGCTCTTTTAGATACCATTTGGTATCATTTGGTATCATAGATAAGGCTGGTTGTGTTCCTAAACTACCAATCTTGGTCTCTCTAAGTTGAAAAAAAAAATAAGTGTTGAAACTATGAAAATTCCAAAAAGAAGAAAATCTGCCCATTCTTGTTGTTTGGCCGAATTTGTGTCTAGTTATAGGTGTTATTTTGCTTGTCTTAGTAGTTTCGTGTGTTATCTTGTTGTTTATATAGCACACTTGAATCTAAGGTCCAATATTTGAGATTATCTTTAGTGTTGTTGAAGGTTTGGATGACTTGAATATTGTTGTTGTTCATAAGTGTTCTTATTGTTGTTGATAATGTTCTTGAGGTGATTGTTCAACAAAAGGTGTGTTTGATTAGGAAAAAAAAGGAAGAGAAAGTCAAGGTCTTGTGTTTGTCTTGGAATTAGTTTCAAGACAACACCAAAGAGGCAAATAGACAACGGGCCTCCCAAAAATCTTACTTACCAAAAGGGTGTCAAACCTTTTTTAAAAAAAAATCCAAAAGGGGGAAGGGACAAACCAAAGCCAAAAAGGTGTTTTGCCATTTTGGTGCAAGTTGGTGAAAAGCTTATTGACACCTTGACCTTTGGAAAAAAAGTTCAAAGTCTTTCTTTTTTCACTCCAAAAACCAAAAAATTCTCACCAAACAATCAATATTAAGTCATTCAAGTGGGACAACATCAAACTTAAACAAAAACAACAATACCAAATGTCCAAAATAAAAATTGTGGGCCACATCAACAACAAACTCAAGTCATAGGACCTTCCAAGTTTCTTTCCTTGTCTCTATTAATTTTCTTTCTATTGACTCCTACACTAGTTGACAACTAAATAACAACCACTAAGTTGTGAACTAGTTTTCGAATACGTCTTAGTGTCAACGTTCTTTATGTGGCTTCATCAAGGATCCGGTCCGCGGCTCTGTCATTACATCAAAAATGAAAATTACGAGTTAAAACATAAATAAAATTACAAAAATCCTATCTATGTGGCTTGTTTTGGACTCTTGACTTGAGTTTCATCTCCTTATTCTTCAGGTGGGCTCCTGTCTTGCAATTTCTTCAACTTGTTGCCTGACTTTCAATTTCTTTACCCTATTCTCCAGGTGGGCTCCTGACTTGCTATTTTTCAATTTGTTGACTTTTAATTTCTTCACCTTGTTGTTTGACTTTCCATTTATTCACCCTGTGCTTCGGGCGGGCTCCAATGTTGCTTGAATTATCAAAATAAGGAAGTGCGTCTCCTTATAGATGTTGCTTGAATTACCAAAACAAGGAAGTGCATCTCCTTACCAATGACGCTTAAATTACCAAAACAAGGAAGTGTGTCTCCTTACAAATGCTGCTTGAATTACCCAAATAAGGAAGTGTGTCTCCTTATAAATATTGCTAGAAATACCCAATCAGGAAAGTACGTCTCCTTACCAATGCCTCTTAAATTACCAAAACAAGGAAGTGTGTCTCCTTACCAATGCCGCTTAAATTACCAAAATAAGGAAGTGTGTCTCCTTACCAATGCTTCTTGAATTACCAAAACAAAGAAGTGTGTCTCCTTACAAATGTTGCTTGAATTGTCAAAACAAGGATGTGTGTCTCCTTACATATGTTTCTTGAATTGACCAAATAAGGAAATGCATCTCCTTACAAATATCGCTTGAATTACCAAACAAGGAAGTACGTCTCCTTACAAATACCACTTGAATTACCAAACAAGAAAGTGTGTCTCCTTACAAATGTTGCTTGAATTGCCCAAACAAGGAAGTGCGTCTCCTCGAGATATTGGATTATGAGCTTCAAAGTGGTTTTTGATTACCAGACCTGTGCAAGAACATTGCCTCTTGCATTTGTAGAAATGAGAATATTACAACCTCTGATGTCTAGGCTTTGAAATTCTTGATATGAATGTAACATGTGTTCCTGTTTCATACAAATAAAACTTGTGTGTTTAAAAACATGGTGGCTAGTTTGTGGCTTTAGCTTTCGCAGAAATCGCTCTTTCCCCCATCATATTTAACCTTGCTTTCAACCATTAGCATATGTCATCGACTTGCTGCATCATTGACCAAACTCAGATTATCAAGAGTGACTCTGAAATAAACACAGTATCTCTTCTTTGTCGTACTTCTCAGATAAACCCTTTGAACCTTGGTATTTCCATGAGTTTCCAGACTTGTCAGTTGACAAAATATTTTGCATGTCTTATTTCGACTCACAATCATGTCTCTTTCATGTGTTGGCCTTTTGTCTTGCTTTGCGCAGTTGAAGAAGCTAGTAGCCAGTTTTGAAATCTTTTCTCACTTGTTTTGCTATGGACTTGACTCAAAGACAAGAGAAAAATGACGATGACTTTTATTTGGACAACTGACTTAAGAAAACAAAATACAAACAAAATAAGAAAGAAAAAACAATGAATGTCCCCATTTGAAACAAAGAAGTGAAAAATTATCTAGAAATTACATCAACTCTAATGATTATGCCATGCATTTTGGATTAAGATGCCTGATCTTTCCATCAAAACTTTCTACCAATTGTTGTTGAGTTAATGGCCATGAAACTGAGTTGTTTCTTCAGGTCAATTGCCTTTAAGACCTCATTTGGCTAGTGACACCTTGAAGGGTTTTTACCAATAATCCTTTCTCATTCTCTTTTTCTTAGTTCACCATTGTCTTATGGTTTTTGTAAGGGTTTTTCACCAATGAGACTCTTATTTACATTTTTTCAAACTCACAGTCGTCTTACAGTGCCCTTGAGGGTTTTCACCGATAAGACTCTCTCATTTTTTTCTCTCTCGACTTACAATCGCCTTATGGTGCCCATGAGGGTTTTCAACAATAAGACTCTTATTTTTATTTCTCTCCTAATTCCTTATGCTGAGGAAGACAAGTAGTTCCCAAAATGCGTCATCATATCCCTTGTATGCTTAGCCTTAAAATTCTCAAAGATTGATCTGAAGGTCTTTCTTTGGTTGTACCTTGGCGTTTGGATAGGGTTAGAGAGAAATGATGACATGAGGCTCAAACGACACTTGAAGTGGGATAGGACTTACAACTTTTGGAATCGACTCAAACAATAAGGATTAACCCATGCCCCAGTTTCTTTGGCTAGGTGACTCTAAACTATTTATTTGGTTGGACCGAGCCCAGAGTAGGGTAGCCTACGTATATCAACCTCAAAAGACGAGAATCAGGTCACGCATAGTTCTGGTGGCTTGTTTTGTTTGATTTTGATTTCTTTTAACTTTTTTTTTCTTTGTGATTTTCCTGACTTTATTTTTCTTGACACTCCTTTTTTTGGACACATTTTTTCTCTCTTCTTTTTTTTTGAAACTTTTTGACTCTATTCTTTTGGTCGACACTTTTCTTTTGGGTTTTGCTGAGTCTATCTTGATTCCAAAAGAGGGGTATGAAAGAAATTAGGACTAAAGCTCAAATGGGGTAAACAAAGGATGACACAATGTTTGAATAGCAGAATAAAATGCCTTCGTCATATCAATCCTTAAAAAATACAAGTACATATCATGAAATATGGAAGTGAAAGATGAAAGATCATTTGTGACATCTTTTGCAGCATTAACTTTGACTGAGTCTATGCGTCACTACTTCTTCTGTAAACTCCACCTTTGTTGTACATTCCTCACATCGAATGACTCATGCTTTCGTGGAGCTTATTTTTCTATCCCTCGGGATCACACATCCGTTATTTGACCTAGTTGAGCAATGCTTTTGAATTGATGACCAAATTATTCTTGTGATTCTCAAAATAATTGCCTTAATTTTCAAAGAAGGTTTGAACTTGTCACCAAATTTCTCAGCACTCTACCTATTTTCTCAGATGCTCTCTTTTTCTAACTTTAACCCTCTGATTCAATGTTTCATGGTTAAGCTGGATTTTAAGATCCGGCTGAAAATTCCCCAGGCATGTCATAATACTAGAATCAATATAAAATATGATGTGTAAAGAAAACAAACACATATTTAAAACACAAAGGGAAAGGGATACTTCATTTAGTTGAAATAAAAGATAGAAAGGTTTGAACATAAAAGACACAGGGACAAAACAAGATATATCCCAAACTACGACCTTGAAATAATTCAAAAAATAGAAAAGAAAAGAAAACAAACTACCAGACCTCTTCCTAGTAGGGAGAGGGGTGACTTCTCAATTGCTCAGCCCAACATCTTAGCCACTAGTTTGCATATCAGCAAGACTAGAGCTTTCCTCACTGTCAATGGTCTGCACCATAATTGATTAATCTTGAATCATCTTTTCTATTTCGTTTTTCAAAGAACGACAATCTTCAATACTGTGATCCTAAACATTAGAATGATATGCACATCGTACATTAGCATCAAAACTTCTTGAATGTAGGTCAGGAGTATACACAAGGAGAGGAGTGACCATTCCCTGTTGTACCAATATCTGGAATAAACTTGCATACGACTCTCCGATTGGTGTGAAACTATCCCTCAACTTCTGTCTCATTTCATCGTTTGGCTTAAATTGAAAACCAAGCCTAGAAGGGATTCGGTATGTATGTGGAGTTAGAGGATTACTCGACAGATTTGGCGCGCACCAGTATGGGTAAGATAGAGGTTGAACATATGGTTGCGCATTATACACTTGATATGGAGGTAGGGGAATGGAATATAATGGATTTCGGGAAACATTCTGTGGAGCTTGGGCATAAACTTGGGTTTGAGCCTATGGTTAACGATGGTGTGGTCCTCTTGCACGTGCCTATTATCCAACAACAATGGCAGATGCATCTTTCTCATACTTCTTCCCTCCGACACTTCCCGAACCTTTTTAAATTGCTTGAGTAGTCGCTTTCAATGTTGCAAAACTCACAATGCGGACGATCTTAATTCCATCCTCTATCATCTTCCCCATTTTGAGGACCTCAATAAATGGCTCCAAAATGATAGATAGCAAATCTGTTGTCTCTCAAGTACAAGAGTTGCAAGTCATCATACATGATCTCCTAGCAGAAGGTATATCTTTGAAAAATACCTTCGTTGAACAAATTAAAAATATTCTTAATACTCACATAAACTGTTTTGTATGTTTAATCGTGAATAATGCTTTCCAAGTAGCAGCGATAGTTGAGAAGCTACCACCTTTGTGGAAATATTTCAAAAACTACTTAAAACATAAACGCAAGGAGATGATTGTTGAAGATCTTATTGTCTGACTTTGTATTGAAGAGGATAATAAAGCTACTGAAAGAAGTTCAAAGGGGAATTCTACAATTAACGGAGCACATATTGTAGAAGATGGACAAAACAATTCCAAGAAAAGGAAGAACGTTGAACAAGGAAGCAATCAACCCAAGAAAAAGTTCAAGGGAAAATGCTTCAACTGTGGAAAGATTGACCACAAGTCTACAGATTGTCGTTCCCCATATAAAGGCAAGAAGAAGGATCAAGCAAATAAGATTGAATCCAATAAAGAATGTGATGAAATATGTGCTATGTTCTCAGAATGCAACTTGACGGGGAATCCTCGCGAATGGTAGATGGATTCTGGTGCCACTTGCCATGTATGTGCCAACAAGGAGTTGTTTTCGTCATTCTCTCTTGCTCAAGTAGAAGAAATGATCTATATGGCTAACTCCTCTACGGCTAAGGTAGTAGGAATAGGAAAAAATTTCTAAAAGATGACTTCCAGAAAGGTCTTGACACTGAACAATGTCTGGTATGTTCTGGAGTTACGTAGAAATTTAATTTCTGTTTCACTTCTAGACAAGAACGGATTCAAATGTGTAACCGTTTCTGGAAAAATTGTAATTACCAAAGAAGAAATGTATGTAGGAAAAGGCTATCTGATCAAAGGCCTTTATAAGATGAATGTAATGACTATTGAAATAAATTAAAGTTCGAATTCTACTCATTTGCTTGAGTCTTATGATTTATGGCATGAACGTTTAGGCCATGTTAATTATAAAATATTATGAATACTGGTTTACTTAGAAGTTTTGCCAAGCTTTGAGTGCAATAAATTGAAGTTTCAAATGTGTGTGGAATTGAAGTATGTAAAGCATCCTTATAAGTCCGTTGAAAGGAATTCCAATCCCTTAGACTTAATACACATTGACAATTGTGATATGAAGTCAACACTATCATGTGGTGGGAAAAAGTATTTCATAACATTTATTGACGATTGCACTAGATATTATTATGTCTACTTGCTAAATAGTAAGGATGAAGCAATAGATGTATTTAGGCAATATAAAACTGAAGTTGAAAATTAGTTAGACAAAAAGATCAAAATGATAAGAAGTGATAGAGGCGGAGAATATAAATCTCCCTTTACGCAAATATGTGTAGAGAATGGAATAATCCTTCAAAATACGACCCTATATTCACCTCAATCTAATGGAATTGTGGAAAGGAAAAACCAAACTTTGAAGGAAATGATGAATGCCTTACTTATAAGTTCTAGTTTACCACAAAACTTATGGGGGAGGCTATCCTTACGGCAATCGTATTCTCAACAGAGTTCCCCATAGTAAGACACAATCAATCCCTTATGAAAAATGGAAAAGAAGGAAACCCAACTTGAAATATTTCAAAGTGTGGGAGTGTCTAGCGAAGGTTCAAGTTCCTATACCTAAAAGGGTTAAGATAGGACCTAAAATGGTGAACTGCGTGTTCATAGGATATGCTAAAAGTATTAAAGCATGTAGATTTTTGGTTCATAAATCCGAACATCTGTATTGATACGGGTGTCATGGGCTCTAGACCATTTACTAGAAGTCAAGCTCGGGAACTACAAAGGCTTCAAGGCGTGTTTATGAAAATGGACGCGATTGAGCTTGTTGCAAACTCTCCCAAGGGAGTGTACGTATTGAAATATGTGGGATGACATTAGGGGCCCAAAATACACCACCAAGGCTGCCCCAAACACTCCACACCCTCCCCTTTCATTAAAGGCAAAGGGGTCCTTTTGCTATCCTTTTTTTAAGACTATTTAAGGTGTTTCTTTAGTCTTGTTCTCTTAGTTAGCTTATTCTTAAAAATCACTTGTAATATTGAACATCATCTTCCTCTCAAGAAGAGATTATACCACCATTTGACACCACTAGAAATGGTTTCTTCTTGTGTTGTGTGTATTGGCTAGAAACGAGAGTGCTTGAGGGAACCGAGCTCCTCTTCTGTTCCGTAAGAACGTGGTGCTTGTTAACTTGTTTTGTAGAGGTTTTAGAGTATTAATACACTCTTTAGTTGCTGAATTATTATTTCTCCTTGCGTCAAGTTACATATCTTCTCTATCGTTTAAGTTGGTGTTTGTTGTTTCCGTTAAGTGTCTTGTGCGATTGCAAACTGTTTTGTTCCCTTTTAGATACCATTTGGTATCATTTGGTATCATATCTAAGGCTGGTTGTGTTCCTACACTACCAATATTGGGCTCTCTAAGTCGAAAAACAAAAATAAGTGTTGAAAATCTGAAAAATCTAAAAAGAAGAAAATCTGCCCATTCTTGTTGTTTGGCCGAATTTGTGTCTAGTTATAGGTGTTATTTTGCTTGTCTTAGTAGTTTCGTGTGTTAGCTTGTTGTTTATCTAGAACACTTGAATCTAAGGTCCAATATTTGAGCTTTTTTTTAGTGTTGTTGAAGGTTTGGATGACTTGAATATTGTTGTTGTTCATAAGTGTTCTTATTGTTGTTGATAATGTTCTTGAGGTGAATGTTCAACAAAAGGTGTGTTTGATTTGAAAAAAAAAAGGAAGAGAAAGTCAAGGTCTTGTGTTTGTCTTGGAATAAGTTTCAAGACAACACCAAAGAGGCAAATAGACAAAGGGCCTCCCAAAAGGCTTACTTACCAAAAGGGTGTCAAACCTTTTTAAAAAAAATCCAAAAGGGGGAAGGGACAAATCAAAGCCAAAAAGGTGTTTTGCCATTTTGGTGCAAGTTGGTGAATAGCTTATTGACACCTTGACCTTTGGAAAAAGAGTTCAAAGTCTTTCTTTTTTCACTCCAAAAAACAAAAAATCCTCACCAAACAATCAAGATTAAGTCATTCAAGTGGGACAACATCAAACTTAAACAAAAACAACAATACCAAATGGCCAAAATAAAAATTGTGGGCCACATCAACAACAAACTCAAGTCATAGGACCTTCCAAGTTTCTTTCCATGTCTCTATTAATTTTCTTTCTATTGACTCCTACACTAGTTGACAACTAAGTAACAACCTACTAAGTTGTGAACTAGTTTTCGAGTACGTCTCAGTGTCAACGTTCTTTGTGGTGCTTCGCTCGTTTACCATTCGTAGTTATTCTTGGTTCAAGTGCGTACGAAACTTCCTTGAGTCTTCAAAACCAAAATCCATTCTAACTCAAGAGTAGACTCATTCCTATGCACTCAAGGATTGATAGCCAGCTTACAACACTTAAAGGGCCAAGTGAGGAAGCCAAGTGTGAAGAGTGTGTGAGGATATTTTAAACTAACGTTTGTTTGTTTTGTAGGTACATTGGCAAATGGAATCATTATACATGGAACCCGAAACTTCCAATACACAAACCGTGGACCAAAATTTTTTGAATTCTCTTGTGTCTAATCTTGAATCCTTGTCTCGGGACGTGTCTAGAGTGAATGTGGGTCTTGATAAGTTGGGAGTGAAAGTGGCCTCTATTAGTGGCCGGATGGAAAGGGTAGAAAGCCAACGTAGTTCTCGACCCTCAATTCCTCAAAACACATCCTCAACCATTACCCCCGAAGCCATGCACCAAAGAATGTATCCACCAAATGCCATACCTCAAGCCAACTATTACTCACAAGGCCGAGGCCTTGATGGACCAAACCATTCCCCACATCACCAAGTACCACATGACAGACTTAGAACCCAAATGCCACCCTTAAATCCGAATCCTCCAAACCAAAATCATCCAATACAAATAACTCGACCACTAAATGCCAATCCACCATACCAAATTCCAAATTTCCAAAACCCGCCAATGCAAGAAGAGGGATTTGTGAGAGAGAGCCGAAGGGGAAGATATGGAATGTATGATGATCCTTATTTGATGGAAGAAGGGATGATAGGTAAAAGGATAGACCCAAGGGATAACCGAGGGCTTGAAGGTAGGGGGCCAAGGTGTTTGGGAAAGGGATGTTAGCCTTAACACTATTGAAATGGGGCTTCCGATCTTTAAGGGAGAAAGTGATCCCGAAAAGTTTCTCGCATGGGAATCCATATGCGAGAGTCTTTCAAGTGAATGATCTCTTGGAGGAGAAAAAGAGTTGCTACGCCATTGCTCATTTTGAGGGATATGCTACCATGTGGTGAGAGTATGTCAAACATTTTGGCAAAGTATTGATTGAGGGGCAACCCCCTGCTTGGTTTTGATTAAGGTATCTTATGAGGCAAAGGTACCTTCCCGAAAGTTATCAACATGAACTCCTTGCAAAATTATACAACTTGAAGAAAGGAAACAAAAGTGTGCCAGCCTACTATGATGAGTTTCAACAACTCATCTTAAAAATTGATCATAGAGGAGAACAAGTGAGCCACGATATCATCCGGTTCAAGGTCGGCCTAAATAAGGAAATCTCTACACACATGACACTTCATAAGTTTGAAACTATTTAAGGGATCTTTCAAGCAGCTTTAGAGATTGAACGAGAGAACAAGGAAAGGTCAGCCTATATAATTAAAGCCTACCAAGGTCCCTCGGGTTAGACCAAGGGGAGAGAAGTGGTTCCCACATCTTTGGGGTGGAACAAATCCAAACAAGAACCAGTCAAGACCCCTCCACCCATGAGCAAGAGTGATCAACTACCTCATCCACGTCTTGAGGGAAAGCCAAATATTTCTTCCAATGTCAAGGGATTCCAATGCTTCAAATGCCACGAATTGGGACACAAGGCTAGTGAGTGTCCTAATCGGAGAAATGTGATATTAAGAGAAGGGAAATTATATTTCTTGGGGGAAGAATTAGGACTTGATGGGGCTGAAAATAAAGAAGTCGTTCAAGATGGAAAGGGAGAGGCGGCCGAGAGGCCTAGTGATGATGAGGAAGAGGAGGTTTGTCCTCAAGAAGGTGAACTTGAAGTACCTAATTATGTGGTACGGAGATTTATGATTAGCAAAGAGTTGCATGATCCTAGCCAATGAGAAAACCTCTTTCATACTAAGTGACTTATTAAGGGGAGTGGGTGCTCCTTGATTATTGATAGCAGAAGTTATGCTACTGTAGCTAGTTCGTCGATGGTGAATAACTTAAAGTTGAAAACTACTCCATATACGAGTTCGTATAGAATCCAATGGTTGAATGATTGTGGAGAGTTAAAGGTGAATCGTCAAGTGGTGATTCAGTTCAAGGTTTGAAATTATAAGGATATGAGGTACTTTGCGACATCATTCCTATGCATATTTGTAACCTTTTTTTGGGTTGGACATGGCAATATGATAGGTCGACCAAGCATGATGGCCGAACCAACTATTATTCCTTTGAGTTCAAGGGTCAAAAGTACAACCTCCGACCACTATTACCATCACAAATGTGTGAGGCACATCAACAAATAAAGAATTTTCTAGGAAAGGGAAAGAAAGAGAAAGAACCCATGGGTAGAGGGGAGGAACCCAAGAGTGGGAAGGGTAAGGGTAAAGAGGGAGTTTCTTCATTAAGGGGTAGGGATTCGATGATAATGTTGGCTCGTAAGGGCGACCTCTTCAAATAGTATGATGATACTACTCCAATACTACTTTTGGCACATGTTTTGAATGCTAACCCATCCACTTCCCCTATCCCGTCTTCTATTTCTAATGTTTTGCAGGAATTTGATGATGTGTTCCTAAGTGAGTTGCCACAAGGACTTCCTCCACTTCGAGGAATCGAGCACCAAATCGACTTTGTTCCGGCGTTGCAATTTCCAAACAAGCCAGCTTATAGGATCAACCCCATGGATACAAAGTAACTCCAACACAAATTGAGGACCTCCTCTACAAATGATATATCAAGAAAAGCATGAGTCCGTGCGCAGTCCCGGTGTTGCTTGTGCCGAAGAAGGATGGGACGTGGCAAATATGGGTGGACTGCTGAGCCATAAATAAAAATATGGTAAATTATCATCATCTTATTCCTAGGCTAGATGATATGCTTGACGAACTAAATGGCTCTTGTGTGTTTTCTAAGGTTGATCTTAGGAGCGGTTATCACCAAATTCGTATGCAATCGGGTGATGAATGAAAGATCGCATTCAAGACCAAATTTGGTCTATATGAGTGGATGGTCATGCCATTTGGTCTCACCAACGCTACTGGTACCTCCATGCGGCTAATGAATCATATGATGAAGCCGTTTATTGGCAAATTTGTGGTCGTTTACTTTAATGATGTTTTAGTTTATAGTAAGTCTCTTATTTATCATGTCTTGCATCTAAGGAGTGTGTTTGATGTTCTTAGGAAAGAAAAGTTGTATGCTAATATTGAAAAAATCTCCTTTGGTGTTGATAAAGTTATGTTTTTAGGATTTGTTGTAAGCTCGAGGAGAGTGGAGGTAGACGAATCCAAGATAACCGCCATTAAAGATTGGCCAACCCAAAAAACTGTGGGTGAAGTTCGGAGCTTCCATGGGTTGGAAAGTTTTTATAGGAGGTGTGTCAAAGGATTTAGTACCATTGCCACCCCCTTGACAAAAATCATCCGAAGGGACCAACCTTTTCAGTGGGGTGAGGAGCAATCTAAGGCCTTTAAGGACTTGAAAGATATGCTTATTCTGGCACCGTTGTTGCAATTTCCTAACTTTAATAAGATGTTTGAAGTTGAATGTGATGCTAGTAAAGTAGTCATAGGGGATGTTTTGATGCAATATTTGAATACCATTGCTTATTTTAGTGAAAAGATCAAAGGAGCAACTCTAAACTACTCTTCATATAACTTTGAGTTGTATGCCTTGGTAAGAAAAATATTTCACTGATCTTGCAAAAGCAGTCACATAATCATCATATTGATCACATGCGCCTTAGCAAGAGTTGTCGTGGTGCAAATGAACCAATTAGACAATGACCCTTGATTCCGAGATGTTTCGATAGCAGTGTCCTTCGGTCCTTCAAACTAGTGCACCTAAGGAAAGTTTAATCACAATTTCTTGATGCAACCCTTCCTCGATAGAAAATGCTTCTCTTTTCTCCATTTTAAACTTGAGTGTAGGTTCACCATAAATATATTCAATTGGTTTTAGTTGAGTTCTCGTAATATTTTGCACAATCACAATAGAATTTCGTTAACACAGAGCTCACAAATGTGCCTATTAAAGTTGATGATCCTTTAAAGGACTACTTTTCTACAGTGGATATAGAATTTTCTAGCACTGATGTAGATGTGCAACCTTCAATGGTCCAGTCTACCTCACAAAACACGGCAGCATCTGATGATCAGGTTGAAGTCTCTTGCACCTCTATTCCACTGTCCTCTTCTCCTGCAATATGTTCTCTAAGAAGAACATCTAGGATGTCCAGGCAACCTTTTTGGCTAAAGGACTATGCTACTTCTAAGGATGGAAAGAACTGCAGATATTCCCTGGAAAACTACCTCGTCTATGATAAAAATACAAGGTCATATCATAGTTACTTAAGCA
Source organism: Capsicum pubescens (assembly GCA_030864215.1). Classification (NCBI taxonomy): domain Eukaryota; kingdom Viridiplantae; phylum Streptophyta; class Magnoliopsida; order Solanales; family Solanaceae; genus Capsicum; species Capsicum pubescens. Next base: position 41,789,082 of record CM061543.1, read on the forward strand.
AATTCTCCACCTTGGTTGAACCACATACTTCTAGAAAAGCTGCAGTAGATTCAAGATGGGTTGAGGACATAAAGCTATAGATTCAAGAACTTGAAGAAAACAAGACCTGGAGATGGTGCCTTTACCGCTTGAAAAGAATTCTGTAGGATCCATATGGGTTTATAAGATCAAGTATCAACCTAATAAAGAGGTAGAGAGATTCAAATCTAGATTGGTAGCAAAAGGTTATAGTCAACAAGAAGGTTTGGATTATTATGATACCTTTTCTCATGTGTCTAAGATGGTTACAGTTAGAAGTGTAATTTTTGTAGTAGCTTCAAAAGGTTGGTTTCTATATCAGATGGATGTCTACATTTCTTTCTTACAAGGTGATCTAGATGAAGAGGTTTACATAGAGATTCTATAAGGTTTCAAATAACAAAGAGACATAAGAGTATGAAGATTTTTGAAATCCTTATATTCTTAAATAAGCTTCCAGACAATGGAACCTGAAACTTACTAATGCCTTGGTAAATGTTGGTTTTGCTTAGAGTGTACATGACTATTCCTTGTTTACATTGAATAAATAGAAAGATATAGTGATAATTTTAGTCTATGTTGATGACTTACTCATCACTGGTAGCAGTTCCTCATTGATATCTTATGCTAAGGAGGTTTTACACATGCAATTTAAGTTGAAGCACTTAAGAGAGTTTAAGTATTTTTTTGGGTATTGAAGTGCTAAGATCAACCACACGTGTTTTGTTGAACCAGAGGAAATATATTCTGGAGGTTATCTCAGAAACAGGTCTTAAAGGTGCTAAGCCTTCTTTCACTCTATAGGGCATAATCTCAAATTGACTACGATGAAACATGATCATGCAAATGGTTGTCCTGAAGATGCTATTTGGACCGATATTACCTCTTATCAGAGGTTTGTTGGAAAATTGATGTATGCTACTATTACCAGACATGATATTAGTTTTGTTGTTTAGACTCTTTGTCAGTTCATGCAAAATCCCAAAAGATATCATTGGGAGGCTGCTACAAGAGTGGTTGGATACCTTAAGGGTACTATTGGTCAAGGCATTTGGTTAAAGGCTTAACCTTCTGCGACTCTTTTTTATTGGTATGATTCAAATTAGGCAGCCTGTCTTAATACTAGGAGGTCTGTTACTGGCTATATAGTGAAGTTTGTAGATTCCTTGGTCTCATGGAAGTCCAAGAAGCAGTAGACAGTGTCCAGAAGCTCAGCTGAAGCTGAGTACAGAAGCATGGCTTCAGTGATTGTAGAGGTGACTTGGTTGGTTGGTCTGTTCAAGGACTTGGATGTACCTCTCACTAAACCTATCAAGGTAATCAATGACAGTGGATCAGTTATTCAACTTGCTGCAATCCCTATGTTTCATGAGAGAACTAAACATATAAAAATTGATTGTCACTTTATTAGATACAAGATCAAGTAAGGTTTGGTTGAGACTCTTTATGTTCAAATTCAGAGGCAGAGCCAAGATTTCAACATAGGGGGTTCAATATTCAAAGAAAATTTAGTCGAAGGTGGTTCAACACCTACTATAACCACATAAAAATAATTTTAATCATGTATAAATAGTATATTTTTCTGTCGAAGGGGATTCAGCCGAACCCCCTAAAGGAGGCCAGCTCTGCCTCTGTTCAAACTCATGATCAAGTGTATGATTTACTTACTAAGTTTCTTTCAACCTCAACATTTGCATTTGATGGGAAAGCTTGGTGTGCTTAATATCCTGCACCCTTCATCTTGAGGGGGAGTATTGCAAGTTCAAGATAGACGAGGAAGTAGGTTTCACTGTTCCATTGAAATAAAATAGTTTTTACTATTCATTCATAGTTTCTATTATTACTATGCAAGTGAGTGCAAGTGGGAGTTAGTTAGTTGAAGTGAGAGCTGATGCTAAGTTGTATAGTTGAGTTTCTTATAAGATTGACTATAAATAGTGAGGTGTATAGATATTTTGTACAGTTTTCAATCAGAAAATGCAATGAAACTGTTCTTTTTCTTCTTCCCTGCACATTACTTTGTTCAGCTCCTTGAGCTCATCAATGGTGGATGAAACTCATCAATGATAGAATGAGCTTAGACATTCAGATTTTCTTAGATGTAACAAAAGTTACCGAAGAAAAATGTCAGGTGCATTCTTCCACAACTGAACATGGAAGATGAGCAATCAAAGGACCATTTTTACCACAATGAAACGTGGGAGATAAAGATCAAAAGATACTCCAGCATGCAGCATTTCAATAGACAATTTAATATTAAAATGCTATAAAAACCCAACAATTTATTTTGAAGAAAAACAATCATTCAGCTAAATCAAAACTTGAAAATAGTCAAGTAGAAGAAATAGAACATTGTCCCAAATTTTCTAATACTACTTTATTGAGATTCACTTAGGGATTTCTCGATTGATCAACAGGCTTTTCCTGAGCTTTCCAATTGACATTGCTACGAAATTTCTGAGAGATGTAAAAGGAAAAAAAGAGTTAGATCATGAATATATCTAATTATCATATGAACTACAAAGTCATTTTTAATTAAAAATATTTTTGATGTTTGAGGATTAACAAACGATAACAATCTTTTGAAACAATATGAATTAAAGATTGAACATAATGTTATTTCATTGAAATGTCGCTAAAAAAATATAGAAATTAGCAATGATTAATTAACTTTTATCAGTAAACAAAGTCTATCTCTAATCCTTTTAATTACTGAGTGTTTTGATAAGGATTTCCAAAACTAAAAGTTGAATAATGTCGAAATATTTATTGGTGAAAGTGATATGTCCAAATATTTTTTGGTGAAAGTGATATAACATTAATTTTTCTTTCTTTGCTATAGATATAAAATTTTAAAATTAAATAGTTGTAGAAAGAATAACTTTTCAGACAAGTGTGATAACAAATAGTTTCAACCAAAACGTTTTGTAAAATAAAAATTTGAGAAAGTAACTTTTATAAAATAATTTCCTTTTGCAGAATAACGGCAGTAAATGCTTTCAAAAGTTACATAATTTATCACTTCAATTTTTTTAAAGACGTACCTAGAGATGACTTATGCATCCTTGTAACACCAGGAACATTCATCATTTTCAGAATATCCTTTGGGTAACATTCTACATGATCCACAAGTATGCAATATAATTTAATAACTATAATATTTTCAAATCAAGCCGAGGCACATGTAAATACAAGCTGATATTAGACATAAGTATAAATTTTATCTATTCATGTTGCTCTTTAGATATAAATTGAAAAATTTAATTAATAGTAAAATAAACTTACTTTGTTTATCAAGTTGTTGTAAACTTTTTATGAATTTGGCATGAAGATCCCCAATGCACTTAATATTTTCCTTTTGCTTAACATACTTGTTATTTTTGAGGTAGAGATGAGCTCTATCTGTCATAGCTTTCTTTTCTAAGAGCTCATTGTGTTCATCACATACAACTGTAGAATTATTTTAAGAAGATATCAATTAAAATTGAATTATATCATACATTAGACTAGTTAACTTCACACATATTTATGAAATTTTTTAATTATAAAAATAACATTACAAGACATACTAAAAATAGGAGTTAGCGATGGATAGTTTATGTCGCTAAACAATAAAATATTCATTATTAATTCTATTTACCGATGAATTATGTCAAATTCTTTTAGCTCCGAACTATTTCACAATATATAATGCTGAATCTGAGAGAATTTTTTTTTCCATAGTGTATTCATAATTGATTTATACACAATAGATATCACAAGTGAAAGAGTAGAGAAAAAAATACTTAGAGAGGGGAATTATATCCAAAGCCACAGCTCTAGCCGAAAGTTTAAAAGAATCTACATTCGGCGAGTGGACAATTCAATTTTTGTAGTTTCTTTCGAGAGCATTGACATTGTTGTTGAAGATGTATCAATCATGATAACTGTATCAATAAAATTTTAGTAAAATAAATTATAATATGAAGATTTATTTCTCATGTACAAATTCGATATTAATTGTCAGGGTTTATTGCCACTCTTTAATTTATGTGATTGCACATAGTTAGGGCTGGGCATATTTTGGTTTAAACCAAAAAAATAAAAAAAATGAACCAAAATTTAATTTTGATTTGTTTTTTTGGTTTTTCGGATTGGTTTCGATTTCAAATTTTTAGAAATTTGGTTAAACGGTTTGAATTTTCGATTTACAAAAAGAAAATTCAAATAAATCAAAAAACTAAAATTATATAAATAATATATTATAATATATATATAATTTAATATATATGTAAATATACAAAAAATATAATATAATCTGATATAACATATAAATATATAGATTATAATCATTTAGTAACCCTAAATCCTAATATACTGTTTTGCTTTAGACCCTAACATTAACATGAAGGCTTCAACGGTGCTCAACCATTCTCAGTTCATTAGTTCATTTGAAATTTCAACATTGCCAACAACAGCTGTTTGCTCAGTTCTTCACTGCCGTCGGCAGTCGCTGCCGAGTGCGGCCACTACCATCACGCCAACGGCGATGACTCAGTGAGGTCGATATTTATGGTTATTTCATGCGTGTTGAATTAATAATATTTGAGAATGAAAAATATGTTTGGAAAAAAGATTATTTTTCTAGAAAAATCATCAATTTTAATTGCTCACTACTTTAATCTTTAAAATCGAAATAAAATTCGAAATAACCGAACCGAATTTGTAAAAATTGAACCAAACCGAAATAATTTTTGTTTGGCTATGGTTTTCATTTTCGTCAATCCGAAAATCAAAAAATTGAACCGATATTCAACAATCAAACCGAATGCCCACCCCTACACATACTAATAAAAACTTATATTATAATCAATATTAACAAATTTTATACATATTTAAATAAAAAATTAAGTAATGTATATTTAGAATGAATAGTTGAATCTATTATATAGAATAGGAAAAGCATAGTGATGGCACACACAAGTATCATACCATTTCAAGTTTGAAAATTATTAAAAACAAGAAATTTGAGAAAAAAGGCCAATTCATCTTTTTGATATCAACAAAGTGAATTCAAATTTAAATTAAAATATCCTATCATAATGAAATCATACGTTCACAATATTTGATTATTTAAATAAACTTAAACATGATTATGTATTTTGAGTTATTATTGTTATTATGTTTAAATGGAAAAGTAAAAATAATTTGAATTGTATTGATTAAAATGTCATGTTTATAATATAAAATTAAACATTAAAAACAAAATACTCAAAATTAAAATAAAACAAAACTAACGATATCGCTTCCTTTATTGTGTATGTGTATTACTTTTCTTTTTTTTCTTTTTCTTTTTAATCTAGTGTTTGACATCTATATTGGAACCCGATTATTCTGGATTCGTGTGCGTGAGGTTCATTAAGAGGAAGCACTCCCTATCAAGAATCAAATCTGAGACCTTTAGTTAAGAAAGAAGTAGCCCCATTCGTTGCACCACATTCTTTAGTGGTTGTGTTATTTATCTTCATCAAATGACCAACTTATCTATTCATTCTAGACAATCTAATAGAGCATATTTGAGTAAAATTAGATATACTTATTTTTACTGAAGGTAAAATATTAAATAAGAATTAATGAAAATATTAGAGTTTATTGAAATTTTAATATATAAGGAAGGAAAAGAATAAAGTCAAAACATTATAGAAGTAAAGATGCGTGAGATGTCAAAATGATTTCCCATGATAAAATAATATGTTAAATTAGAGAGGAAGAAAAAACTCCTCGAAATTAAGAGGAAAATTTCAATTAAAAAGAAAATTATTTTTCATGAAAATCATATTTTCTTCCTTTTTTTTCTACATCTAATATAAGATTAAAAAAAATTATTTTGCAATTAATAATAATAATATTCATATTGTTGTTTCTCTTGGCCTTTCTCTTCCCGCTCTTTTTCCTAATCTTGTGTCGCCTCTGCCATCCAAACGATCGTTTTAAAATGGTAGATAGATTTTAAAATTCAAAAGATTTGCACCTTCAAAAATTATTCTTAAGAGATTTTGTTATTTTCTCCTCCGATTCTATATCACTTTGACCTATTGACAAAAATTATTTATTCTTCCCTTTTTCTACAAAAAAAGATCAAGTGTAAAGCAATTTTAAGTTGATTAAATAATTAATAAATTAGAGTCCCTTCAAGAGAGATTTGATAAAATTGAAAGGATACAAATTTTAGGATAAAACTATTGTCCTCCCCTGAAAAGTCATATACTCTTTATGGAGAAAGCTAATTGAATAAGTGGCATGCTTATAGTAAGGATAAAAATAAAGTATCTAATTCAATTCTTTATAAACACATAAAACTCATTTTAACTATTAAAACAACATAAACAGACATAGAAATGATGTTATGACAACTAGGAAAAGAGAAATTCATAATTTATAAGATAAAAATAAAATTTTAAAAGAGATCGATGTTAAATTCGCAGATGAGAAAATTATCAGCATATCAATTAAATCTTTTTTAGAAAGAAAATCACATATAATTTATTTATATCAAAGAATCAAAGATTATAAGTTTAATATAGATTTTTAGAGATGTTACCTTTATAGTCCTTACACTTTAGCAAATCAACAATCTCGACAGCAATATTATTGATCTGACTAACTAGCATCACGCGAACTTCATCTGTCATTCCAAAATAAGCAGTTGCCACTGGATTATCGCTATTAGAGCCATTTGCGATGAATTTGTATTGATAATATGTGGTAACCCTAAAGAGCAGAGGGAGGATCAATTTATAGAGATTGAGACTTAATTTGGTACGTCCATCAAATAGACGGTGGCCGAATAAGATCTATTCTTTATTAAATATTAGTTATAGACTTTATATTAATTTAGCCATAAATAAAAAAAGGGGAAAAATCAAAATATACCATAAATATATCAAAAAACATTGGTTATCAAAAGATATCAACCACCCTTTTTAAAAAAATAAAAAAAGAAAATTAAACCTCAAAAGAGAAAAGTACAGGAAAAAGGGGCTAGACCTTACCTTACCATTCTTAATGAGGTAACAAAACCTAGACTACTCAACAAATGTGCAAAAAATAAGAACTAGATATTCTGGGATCATCATAGAGTTTATGTTACACTCTATGATAATATTACAAAGAAGGATGCTTAAGTAATAAAAAATATATAAAAATGAATGAGAAGTTTGAGTTATCATTCACAAAATCCTTTTTACAAATGTATGAACTAAAAAGGAATGTTATCCCATTTAAAGTACATTGATATATTCAATCCTTGCCTTCTTCTTTGAACCTACTCAAAATCACTTGAAAATTCATCACTTCTTGAATTTGTTGGGTATTCTTAAAAGTTGTTGACAAAATCACTTGAAAATTCATCACTTCTTGAATTTATTGGGTATTCTTAAAAGTTGTTGACAATGTCACATGATTTTGCTTTGCCAGTGGTCCCTTGGAACAAACTCCTTGTCACCTTATAATCCCAACTTTGATTTCTATCATGATATATTTTGATCTTTCTATTTCTTTGTTGCCCATAAGAGATATCAACATCCCTAGTTGCACTTGCAAAGCATATATCCAACATGTCTTCATCCTCACTTTCCTCAAATATGTCATCTTTTTGGAGTTTTTCAAAACTCTTTGGAGACAATGTATCACTTCCCACCAATTGTTTGGCAGTATGAATTGGAGAAAGGGAATTTAATACACCACTTGAAGTTTGCTTGCAACTTGATGAATAATTATGAAAAGGAATTTAATACTTTATCCACCTCTGAATTTGATACAGGCATTGTAGGATTATTTGGATTAATTTGTGACCATCTTTATCTGAGAGATCTGAAAAGGATTTGGAAGAGAGATGTCTTTTGGAGAAGAAGCTTAAGATCATGGAACATTCCTTGCTAGTTGTACATTAATGCAAACAGGGAGAGCCATTTCAAATGCCTAAATATTTTTTATGTGTCATCATGGTCCAGTCCTTACCAATACTGTTATCCACAAAAATTGATTTTGTTCATTGATTCATCGCCAGTAGCATGCTTTTTACTGATGGAATGTTCAAACTGAGTAGAATTAGAAGGAAACCGCAAGTTATCAGTTTCTGAATTCTTATCCATCAATTTCTTAGTGACATTCAACCACAAATACTGCCCAAAATATTCACTTCTCACCACAACATCGTGAATACGGTCCATATTTGACTATGACGTCTCACCGGTCATCAAATTTGGAGGTTTTAAAGATGTATTATGATCTTGTTCATCAATGTGTTGTTCAAAAATTAAGTCCTAGCTTGTAGTCCATATTTAGTTTTATGAAGAGACAAAGACCTTAGAATTCTCTTGAGATTGAACCATCAACTCACGTGCATCCACATCACCTAGTGCTATTATTTGCAACAGTTTATTGTTGCTGTGAATCAACATTCGATGCAGCAAACTTAGCAACATTGTTATGGACCTCAACAACTAGACGGGAACTTGCCAACAAGTCTGGTTGTTGGTTCTTTTCATGAGGTCTTTGATCACCATCTTCCCACCCTCATTTCTCTTTCAAAAATTATCTTAAATTTTTTTGAAATTTTTCTCTAGTAGCTTCTTCTTCACAACCTTCGCCACCGGTATTCTGGATAGTATCTAGCTTCTTTTTCAATATTAAACATGTACCTTCATTATGCCTTTGGTGTTTGCAAAAATTACATTACAAGGTTAGATTATCAGAAACAATTTCCTGAAAATTTTCTAAAAGCTTACCAGTTTTATTGCCCAGTCAAATATTGAAATGTTATTCTCTCTGAAAGGTTTTCAAGTCAAATATTTGTCTAGCACTGCTCGGTATGGACATACTTGTGTTTCTTTGTCTATAGCTATTGGTTTTTAGATTGTTGTTGCTATAGACAACAATGACCTCTTGGCAAATAGATGTGGAGCCAAGTTCGGCAAAGAAATCCACACTGCCGCCTTAGTTGTTTCTTATTTTTGGTTAAAATTGATAGACAATGGGAATATCCTATATTGGTGCTCATTTCCATTCTAAAAAAGATATTTCACTGGTATTACAAATGTAGTCACATAATTATCATATTGATCGCACCTTCGCAAGAGTTAGGGCCGAATTTTCCATTTTTAGGGAGAGATTGGAACAGAGAGGGAGAGAGATCGGAGAAGCCAAATCGAGAGAGTGTTAGGTAGAGAAAAGAGATGCGAGGGAGATAGCAGAAAGGGGGAAGTGATCAGAAACGGGAAAACCCGGCCAAAAAATGTTGGGACTCGCCAGAATCCACCTTCACTCATCATTTTTTTGCCACCGCCTGAGCTCACTGGAGCTCAGGCTACACGGATTTTGTTCTTCTATAGTATTGACTGGGTTTTGGGTTAGTCTATTCTCGCGGTTCATTTTCGATATCGAATTTTGGGGTCTTCACGATTAAGTGGTCAGTATTCGTGTAACGCCCCGGAAAATGAGTCCCGGAGCGTCACACGGTGCTTGAGGCTACGAGTAGCCCCAAGCTAACCCTTTGAGCCATTATTATTCAGTTCAACACAAATCAATGGGGTTTCCATAAATAACCCTCAAATATCAACAGAGTAATCATCATCCAAGAAAAAAAGAATTTCAGAAAGATAACAAAATATGACTTATTAGTCAACTCCCAACATCTATACTAGTCTGACAAGCCTCTAAGAAAATCAATAAAACCAGTGAGCCATTGAGACATGCCCCAACTGACTCATACTAAGTTATCAAATGTAAAAATTTTTGTGAAACCAACATCAGACATCACATCCTCGGAACATGAGGACTCACCACAACAGAGGATGTAGAATAGCGTGCCCGAAGAATCACTGTTGAACCTGGAACTGAGCACCTGAACCTACATTCCGAGAAAATGCAGCCCACATCCGAAGAGGTGGGTCAGTACCATGGAAAGGAACCGAGTATATGGGGGTGTATGCAGTTTTATAAACATCATCATCATAAATATTTATAAGAAATATGCAGGATGTATGAAAGACTCACATAGCCCGAAGAAAATCATCATGATCATGAGAGGATGAAATAAGTACAATAACATATGCGAGTCATCATATAATTTGTCAATCACTTTCAGTTGATCAAGAATATCAATTCTAATAATGTAAATATCATTTAAATCTTTCGAAAGAATAAGTTGCACAATTCCACTTTCAAATCACTTCACCATTGACCATAGACACAAGGAAACACACACACACTGGGAGATCCTATAACCGACATAAACCATGTGAGCTACATGGAGTCCAACGTACAACCCACGTTGGGGAGAGCCGTCCTATCCTTTCCATCGGAGTAGGACTATCGATATTAAATCCACACAAACTAGTGATCACTATATAAATCAGCCTCAGGCTCACTCCTACGGGGGCACGTAGTTCTAAGGAAGTAAGGTCGCTTTATACCTCCCACTCGGTGCTAATGATTTCTCCCAGACTTAGCTCAGATCATTTCAAAGACAATTCACAACAAAACAATTTCAGTAATATATATAAATATACATCGGGAGCCATCATGCTTCCCATCTATCAAAATCAACCACGTTGTGGATTTCTTTCACACTCGAGTTCAAAACAACTCCATTAAGACCAAAAGTTCAAATCATTCAAAATATCTCAAATATTCAACATCAATGTGCTTATAACACACACTTTCTAAAAAAACACAATTTCCAATAGGGATTCACGACCCGAATATCAAAATCATGATAAATATCGTTCAAGATTCATGCTTTATATCTCCACACATGTAAATTCATCTTTCAAAACCATAAACATCAAGATTTCATAATAATCATCATAAGATATGCGTTCATGCTTCAAATTCATAAAAATCAAATAAAATTCATGCCTTTGTAAAGAAAATTACTTTTGGGCACAAGAACGAAAGAGAGTTCTTGTTGAAAAACCCCACATACCTTGAATGATGAACTTTAGATCGATACTCATTTTTGAGATGTTAATCGTGCCTTTGAATGATGGTTCTTGGAGTTCTTGAACTAGGAACTTGGAATCTTGAATAAATTTGTAGAATTAATGGTGAACTTTGGAGGTTCTTGAAGTTCTTGAACTAGGAACTTGGAATCTTGAATAAATTTGCAGAATTAATGGTGAACTTTGGAGGTTCTTGAAGTTCTTGAACTAGGAACTTGGAATCTTGAATAAATTTGCAAAATTAATGGTGAACTTTGGAGGTTCTTGAAGTTGGATGTAGGATCTTAGGGTTTTTTTTCGAGTGAATTTGATGAAATATAACATATAATGCTTCTAATAGGCTTTAATATAGGTTTTTGGACAGATTTTGGGTGAGAGGGAATGACTAAAACGCCCCTAAAAATAAAAAAAATTCTCGAATCTGTCCTTTGGTGGACTATTTTGATAGTTTGAAGTAGATCAACCATAACGTTTTACTATCATATCCAAATTGGATAAAACTAATTTCATTAGAAAGAGGACACTCATATCTTTCCGTTGATATATAGTATCTCACCCAGATCATTGTGTATGAGGAGTTATGATCGTTTGAAGTTGGCCCAAAAAATCACTTTTGATAGGCTGAAGTAGATCGACCATAACATTTTACTCCGATAGAAAAATTGGATGAAACCAATTTCATTAGAAAGAGGACTCGGAAAGCTTTCTGTTGATATATATTCTATCACCCATATCATTACATACAAGGAGTTATGATCATTTAAATTTGGAGAAAAAATACGCCAGGCCTAAGTACTTTTTCCTGCACCTTTTACTGTTCACTACTATTCACGGTTCGATCGGAATGTTCATAACTCGTCGCTCGGGTGTCCGTTTGGGATGATCCACATATCGTTGGAAAGATTATTAGATACTCTAAGAAATGGTGGGACATAATCTAAGACATTCCACACGGAAAATTTATAATTCATTTTAGAAGATATAACCCAACACATTTAAGAACAAAATTTCCTGGGTATTACATCATCCCTCCTTGGAAACATTCATCCTCGAATGATGCTATACATGCCAAGATTAGATAGGGAATAGAGCATACAGCTGAAACCATTCGTTAGACTCATCATCACATCGTTTCTCACTCCGAATGCAACATAGAATACATAAATTCAAGAAACTACAGTTGAACACATAATAAATGACAGCTGAACTGCTGCAACTTTTGTCAAAAGTGCATGATTTAGGAAAGAACGGTACCTTCGGCTTGATCGGAGTTCACGGAAAATAGGGGCGGTTACTTGGATCGCATATCCGCCTCAGATTCCCAAGTTGCACCCTCAACAGATTGGTTTTGCCACAACACCTTCACCAAGGGAACTTCTTTGTTCCTTAGTCTTCGGACACTGAAATCAAGAATCTCAATAGGAATCTCATCAAAAGAAAGATTTTCTTTAATGTGAGGACTCACAGAGGAATACACTTCCACAGCATCGCTAATATGCTTTCTAAGCATGGAGACATGGAACATTGGATGAACAGAGGACAACTCGGAAGGCAACTCGACCTCATAAGCTACCTTACCAACATGGCTAAGAATTTTGTAAGGACCAACATAATGGGGACTAAGCTTCCCCTTCTTTCTGAATCTCTTTACCCCTCTCATGGGTGAAATTTTCAGATACACTAGGTCACCAACTTCAAACTCAAGGTCTCTCCTTCTAACATCTACATAGACTCAAATACCGAATCAGGACCACTCACAGCCGTTTCACCCACCTCGAACCAACCTATGGGTGATCTACACTTCCTCTCATATAAGGCTTCAAACGGAGCCATGCCAATACTAGAGTGGAAATTGTTATTGTAAGCAAACTCTATCAACAGTAAGTGATTATCCCAACTTCCCTTAAAGTCAAGTGCACAAGCTCTCAACATATCCTCTAAGGAATGGATGGTCCACTCAGCCTGACTATCGGTCTGCGGATGAAAAGCAAAACTCAAAAGCACTTGGGTACCAAGACCCTTCTGAAAAACTTTCCAAAATTGCGAAGTGAACTGAGTACCCCTATCCGAAATGATAGACAAGGAAACTCCATGCTGTCTGACTAGCTCTTGGATATATAATCTAGCGTAATCCTCAGCAGTATATGAAGTATGAATAAGCAAGAAATGAGCAGACTTAGTCAACCTATCAACCACAACCCAAATGGAATCATGATGGCGTCGGGAAGGAGGTAATCCAATCACGAAGTCCATATTTATTTCTTCCCACTTCCAGGTGGGAATACTAAACTCTTGCATCATACCACCAGGTCTTTGGTGTTCAACCTTAACCTGTTGGCATGTTGTACACTTAGCTACAAACGCTGCTATATCTTTCCTCATTCCACTCCACCAATAGATTTCTCGCAAGTCTCGGTACATCTTGGTGGCACCAAGATGAAAAGAATATCGCGCCCCGTGCGCTTCATCCATAATCCTCTGTCTCAGATCATCAACATTCGGGACACACAATCTACCCTGCAATATCAACACATCATTTTCCCCTTGGGAGAAAACCTCTACTTTTGGGTCCTTGACTGACTCCTTCAGTCTGACAAAACTAGCATCTAACATATTGCTTTTCCTTCACTTCCGAAAACAAGGAGGATTCGGAACTACTCTGAACCCCTATACTACCTTCAGCATAGTCAAACAACCTAACCCCCAATCTAGCTAAATGATGTACATCACTAGCCAACTCTTTCTTACCTTCTACCACATGTGAAACACTACCCATGGACACTCTACTTAAGGTATCCGCCACAACATTGGCCTTGCCCGAATGGTACAACACACTCATATCATAGTCCTTTAACAATTCTAACCATCGTCTCTGCCTAAGATTCAATTCTCTCTGGGTAAACACATACTGCAGACTCTTATGATCAGTGAAAACATCAACATGGACACCATACAAATAGTGTCTCCAAATTTCCAAAGCAAACATAACAGCAGCAAACTCAAGGTCATGGGTGGGGTAATTTTTCTCATGGGGTTTCAACTGTCTAGAAGCATAAGCTATCACCTTACCCTTCTGCATCAATACGCAACCCAACCCAAATCTTAAAGCATCACAGTATACCACAAAACCATCAACACCATCAGGCAAAGTCAAAATAGGGGCTGAAGTGAGTCGAGTCTTCAACTCCTGAAAATTCTTCTCACAAGATTCAGACCGCAAGAACTTCACTTTCTTTTAGGTCAATCGAGTCACATGAGACGCTATAGAGGAGAAACCCTCAACAAAACAGCGGTAATAGCCAGCTAAACCCAAGAAACTTTGGATATCAGTCAGAGAAATAGGTCTAGGCCAATTTCTAATAGCTTCGGTCTTTTAGGGATCAACTCTAATACCATCGGAAGAAATTATATGACCCAGAAAAGCAACTGACCTTAGCCAAAACTCACACTTACTAAACATGGCAAACAACTTATGATCTCTAAGGGTTTGCTAGACAGTTTGGAGATGATCAGAATGTTCATCCTCACTACGGGAGTACACCAGTATATCATAGATGAACACTATGACAAACATATCCAGATATGTCCTGAACACTCAATTCATGAGGTACATGAAAGCTGCTGGGGCATTAGTTAACCCGAAAGACAGGAGATCACGAATCAATAGAAAAGAGAGACACTTTAAGAATGATAGACTTCTGAAAGAAAGCATCACACTTTTTCCTAAAACGTCTTGTAGCCTCTTGCTCATAGATGTGGCGCGCTACACACCGATGATCAAGACTCTACTTAATGCGGCTTGTCAGACTCCTTAGGACACCTTAAAACTTTAGGCTCTGATACCAAGTTTGTAACGCCCCGGAATATGGGTCCCGGAGCGTCACACGGTGCTTGAGGCGACGAGTAGCCCCAAGCTAACCCTTTGAGCTATTTTCATTCAGTTCAACACAAATCAATAGGGTTTCCATAAATAACCCTCAAATATAAACAGAGTAATCATCATCCAAGAATAAAAGAATTTCAGAAAGATAACAAAATATGACTAATTAGTCAACTCCCAACATCTATACTAGTCTGACAAGCCTCTAAGAAAATCAATAAAATAAGAGAGCCATTGAGATATGCCCCAACTGACTCATACTCAGTTATCAAATGTAAACAATTCCGTGAAACCAACATCAGACATCACGTCCTCAGAACATGAGGACTCATCACAACAGAGGATATAGA
Organism: Capsicum pubescens; assembly: GCA_030864215.1. Taxonomy (NCBI): domain Eukaryota; kingdom Viridiplantae; phylum Streptophyta; class Magnoliopsida; order Solanales; family Solanaceae; genus Capsicum; species Capsicum pubescens. The sequence continues at coordinate 41,804,312 of CM061543.1, forward strand.
ATAGCGTGCCCAAAGAATCACTGTCAAACCTGGAACTGAGCACCTGAACCTAGATTCCGAGAAAATGCAGTCCACATCCGAAGATGTGGGTCAGTACCATGGAAAAGAACCGAGTATATGGGGGTGTATGCAGTTTTATAAACATCATCATCATAAATATTTATAAGAAATATGCAGGATGTATGAAAGACTCACATAGCCCGAAGAAAATCATCATAATCATGAGAGGATGAAATAAGTATAATAACACATGTGAGTCATCATATAATTTGTCAATCACTTTCAGTTCATCAAGAATATTAATTCTCACAATGTAAATATCATTTAAATCTTTCGAAAGAATAACTTTCACAATTCCACTTTCAAATCACTTCACCGTTCACCATAGACACAAGGAAACATACACACACCGGGAGATCCTATAACCGACATAAACCATGTGAGCTACATGGAGTCCAACGTACAACCCACGTTGGGGAGATCCGTCCTATCCTTTCCATCGGAGTAGGACAATCGGTATCAAATCCACACAAACTAGTGATCACTATATAAATCAACCTCAGGCTCACTCCTATGGGGGCACGTAGTTCTAGGGAAGTAAGGTCTCTTTATACCTCCCACTCGGTGTTAAATATTTCTCTTGGACTTAGCTCAGATCATTTCAAAGACAATCCACAATAAAACAAATTCAGTAAGATATATAAATATACATCGGGATCCATCATGATTTCCATCTATCAAAATCAACCACATTGTGGATTTCTTTCACACTCGAGTTCAAAACAACTCCATTAAGACTAAAAGGTGAAATCATTCAAAATATCTCAAATATTCAACATCAACGTGCTTATAACACACACTTTCTCAAAAATACAGAATTTCCAATGGGGATTCACAACCCAAATATCAAAATCATGATAAATATCGTTCAAGATTCATGCTTTATATCTCCACACATGTAAATTCATCTTTCAAAATCATAAACATCAAGATTTTATAATCATCATCATAAGATATTGGTTCATGCTTCAAATTCGTAAAAATCAAATAAAAATCATGCCTTTGTAAAGAAAATTACTTTTGGGCACAAGAACAAAAGAGAGTTCTTGTTGAAAACCCCCACATACCTTGAATGATGAACTTTAGATCGATACTCATTTTTGAGATGTTAATCGTGCTTTTGAATGATGGTTCTTGGAGTTATTGAACTAGGAACTTGAAATCTTGAATAAATTTGCAGAATTAATGGTCAACTTTGGAGGTTTTGAAGTTCTTGAACTAGGAACTTGGAATCTAGAATAAATTTGCAGAATTAATGGTCAACTTTGGAGGTTCTTGAAGTTGGATGTAGGAGCTTAGGGTTTTCTTTTTGAGGGAATTTGATGAAATATAACATATAATGCTTCTAATAGGCTTTAAAATAGGGTTTTGGACGGATTTTGGGTGAGGGAGAATGACCAAAACGCCCCTAAAAATCAAAAAAATTCTCGAATCTGTCCTTTGGTAGATTGTTTTGATAGTCTAAAGTAGATCAACCATAATGTTTTACTCTCATATCCAAATCGGATTAAACTAATTTCATTAGAAAGAGGACTCTCATATCTTACCGTTGATATATAGTATCTCACCCAGATCATTGTGTACGAGGAGTTATGTTCGTTTGAAGTTGACTCAAAAATTCTCTTTTGATAGGCTGAAGTAGATCGACCATAACTTTTTGCTCCGATAGAAAAATTGGATGAAACCAATTTCATTGGAAAGAGGACTCGCATCGCTTTCCGTTGATATAAAGTATATCACCCAGATCATTACATACAAGGAGTTATGATATTTTAAATTTGGAGAAAAAATACGCCAGGCCTCAGTACTTTTTCCTGCACGTTTTACTGTTCACAACTATTCACGGTTCGATTGGAATATTCATAACTCGTCGCTCGGGTGTTCGGTTTGGTTGATCCACATATCGTTGGAAAGAATATTCGATACTCTACGCAATGGTGGGTCATAATCTAAGACATTCCACACGAAAAATTTATAATTAATTTTAGAAGATAGAACCCAACACGTTTACGCACAAAATTTCAACAAAAAATTTCCCGGGGTATTACAATTCATGGATTGGAACTCTGTTCATCTCAATCGGTCCATCGTTGTCAATCTCGAAGTCGGAATTCGATTTGGAGATTCGTGTTGAGGTTCCGGTTTGAGGATTTCAATTTCTGATTTCTTTATTATCAACAAGGACAAGTTTCATTGAGGTCCATTTCTTCTCCTGATCTTTACTTTATCTTGATTTTTAATTGATGTTGTTGGTGTCGGTGATTTATGTATTGTGTATTTAGTTCGAATCTTCATTAGTTGTTTGTATTTGATGTTGGTTTTGGATTTTGAAACGTGATTGGATAATCGAAGCATGCGCTAATCATGTGGTTAAAAATGGATTTGGGGTGGAATCAAAAGTTGATAAAAGTTGTGTAGTTAAATTTTGGTCGGTTGTCGTTTTGTTCAATTCAGGATAAACATGAATGTGATCGAGCTCAGATAGGTAAACATAGGTCGGGTAGGCGAATTTAGGGATTGTAGATTGATGGAATACTTGAGTGATGTGATTGAATGGTTTTTGACTATATTGCTTTGGGATCACGTGTATCATTTGGCCGGGGAATGCCCCGAAGTACTTGTATTATATTATCCGGGGAATGCCCCGAGGTATTTTTGTATTCGGAGGATGTTCATGATGAAGGCCCAAAGCAGCAGGTAAAACGTCGGAGCATAGTTTAGTATAGGTTAGAATAGGACTTATATTTTTTTACATTTTTTTACTTTGGACTGTATAATTGGACTGAACATTATATTTTGGATTTTGATTTGGTTTGTGTTTGTTTGGTTGATTGTTGCGTGTTATGTGGTTTATACATTCGTAGTGTCAGAATTAGCCGATAGATCCACCAAGCGACAGTGGTCGAACCACAGGATCGAGGGGTGCCCAACACCTTCTCCTCGGTCAACAGAATTTCTTAGCCGGAATCTTTGTTCGCGGATCAGTTTAAAGAGTCAAATCATTTTGAAAAGGATTTTCCAACAGTGACTTGGAACACAGATTTTTGTCAAGTGGCGACTCTGAGTTCTGAATGTAAAAATAATCTCTTTTTAAAAAAAAATCTTCATTTTAAAAAAAATCTTCATTTTTGTCACTTACTAATAAAAACCCTTTCAAACCATAAAATAATTTTTTTGGAGTTAAAGAAGGGGTGTGACAATTTTCATAAAACATCAGATAACAATTTTGTATCAACTGTGTAAGAAAAATTATTCATTGAATTTGTTATTTCCTACAAAAAGAATTTAAAATATCAAGAATGAAAATATGAAATTCACGTTGACTAACGTATAAAATTTGATTCACGGATAAAATTTATATTGCAAGAAAATAAGGAAAAAATAAAAATTAGTGTATGAAAAAATTAAGAATAAAATGTGGATTTCAACAATCTGATCGAAGTGTATGCAATGAAAACAATTTAAAGTAATTATTAATATCAATGAAAATAAAGTATGAAAGAACTAAGAAACGCATATGAGAGAAATTTATGAAAAGACAACATTATTAAATTTTTTGAAAGGACTAACTAATACAAAAAAATTATTTAAGAAAATGAAAGAAGGAGAAATTTAGGATTTCTTATAATCCTTTTATCGTATTTTCTTTTTTCTCTTTTTACTTTGTTAAGTGGAGGATTTGAGTAAAAAAAAGTATAAAACAGTAAGGAGAAAATTAAGAATTTATTATCAATTCTTTATTTAAGAAAATAGATGAGGGAGAAAGATAAATTCAAATATTTAAGATAGATTTTAACTGATATATATATATATATATATATGTATGTATATATATATATATAATAGAATTTTTTTAGAATATTTTTTAAAAATCTGCTATAGCTTAAAATTAAAAACTTAATTCAACAAATATAAAAAAATATAGCTACAGTTTACAATAAATAATTTAAAAAGTACATACAAAATAATTTTTACATAAAATAATGGTAAATTGACACAATGTAACAATTTATGATCCAATTTGACATCAAATAATGATATTTAACATTTCTAGCCGAAATAAATAACCCATAAACTTTTTCTCTCTCTTTCTATGAATTGTTCTATAGTATATATGAATCATTTTCCAGTTTTTTGGGAAAATCAAGTGATCTAAGAATCCAAAGGAAAAACGCACCAGTTTTTTGTTCCCCCATTAACGTGCATGCATGCGGTGCAGAAACAACTGCAGAAATGCAAAATCCTACCTCGAAATGGATGCAACCCTTTGAGGAAATAACACATTGTTTTGAGAAAAGGTATGATTGTTTGGATGGTTGTGGTTGCTCGAAAAAGACACACTATTTCAAATGGACAGTGTTAGGAATCAGGCAGAAATAAAGCAAACCACAAGAAGAAAGAAAATAAGAACACACAGATTTACGTGAAAACCCTTGCGGAAAAAACCATGGGCAGAGACAGAGAATGTTTTACTATAATGAAAGGAGAGGAGTAGAATGTGGAGAATGAGTATTTTCTGGATACCCAAAACAACCCACTAAATGCACTTATATAATATGTGCATACAAAAAATTCCTAGGCCCAAAAAACATAAAGGTCTACGGGCCTATCGGCCCGATTCCAATGCTACCACCATAGACCCCACTGAAAATCACAAACATGGATCGCACCGCAAAACTTTCTGGGATGGATCAACAAAATTCAGGTCACAACTCTAACAATATCCACCTTGACATGAATTCTAATTCAGAACTCAAATTCATTTCAAGACAAACTCTCCACCTCTTCCACAGAAGCCCCTAAGGGCACATCTTAACAACTAACACTAACCAAGTCCAAGCAATACTCAAACTTGGCACTTGGTAGTGTCTTGGTCATCATATCAGCAGGATTATCATGAGTGCTAATCTTGGTCACCACAATATCACCACGAACAATAATTTAATGCATAAAATAATACCGAACATCAATGTGCTTTGTCTTCTCGTGAACATCTGATCTTTCATAAGGAAGATAGCACTCTGACAGTCGCAAAAGAATGTAGTAATCTGTATGTCTTTTCCAAGTTCACCAAACAGACTTTTCAACCAAATAGCTTCCTTGAAAGCCACTGTAATAGCCATATACTTTGCCTCAGTAGTTGACAAACCAACCATAGTCTGTAAGGTAGCTTTCCAACTAATAGCACAACAACCAATGTTGAAAACATAGCCTGTAAGGAATATCCTTTTATCATGATATCCTGTAAAATCAGAATCAACATACCTGATTACTCTATCTCTGTTTTGCCTAAAATACAAACAAACATCAGCAGATCCATGCAAGTATCTGAAAATCCACTGAACTGATTTCCAATGTTCTTTGCTAGGATTTTCCATCTATCTTCTAACTGCACTAACGACATAAGATAAATCTGGTTGTGAACACACCATCGCATACATAAGAGACCCGACAACACTAGAGTATGGAACTCGAGACGTATAGTCACGCTCATCATCAATTTTTGGAGATAAAGTGGTCGAGGGTTTGAAGTGAGTTTCCAATGGAGTACTTACAGGTTTGGCATTTTGCATATTGAACCTGTGAAACACTTTTTCAATTTATGTTTTTTGACTCCTGTATAACTTACAATTCTTTCCATACCTCAGAATCTCCATGCCAAGAATCTCCTTTGTTGCACTTAGATTTTTCATATCAAACTCCTTACTGAGATGGGTTTTAACTTTTATTATCTCTCTTATATCCTTTGCTACAATCAACATATCATCAACATACAAGAGAAGAGAGTAATCCACAGATATTCTATAGTCTGTGAGATAATAGTGTGGGAGTAATATTGTAGTGAGTTTTGAGAAATAAAAGTGCGTTTTTCATTTATTAAGAGTAGTTGTCTTTTGACACTGTCAAGTTTAATCACTATTATTGTATTCCTCCATTGAGTATTTTATTCACCCCGTTATAATATTTGGTGTCGTTGTTACTCTCTTGTTATTGCTATTTTGTGTGGATATTATCCTGGGTGGGAATATTTATTTTCCCAACACTAAGAATGTGGAGGTAGAGTGGAATAGATTATTTGTGCACATTCTAGGATGGAACCACTATGGTTTTGTTCATATTAAAGAGGAATTTTTTTCTAATAAATCTGGGTCAGGGGATGTGTTCTGAAATGAACCATGGCATGTGGAATATAGAGTTTGCAATGATGGCAATAGTAGTGTTGGGTTTGGTACTTGCTTTAGTAGGCGGAGTGACGACGAGAGAGGACTTTAACCAAAAAGATTAATTTAAAGTTTCGAAGTCACCTTTGAAAATTCTTTTCAAAATGGTTTTGACTCTATAACTGATCTGCGAATAGAGATTTTGGTTCAGGAATTCTGTTGACCAAGGGGAAGGTGTTAGGCACCCCTCGATCCCATGGTCTGACCACAGTCGCTTGGTGGAGTGTATCGGCTAATTTGATATTATGAATATATAAACCACACAAAATCACACAAAATAATCAAACAAATAAACAAACAAAACAAATCCAAAATTATAGCGTCCAGTCCGATTATTACAATCCCGAAATAGAAAAATGCAAAAATATAAGCCTATTTTATTCTATGCTAATTCTAAACTACATACCCTTGCTTTATCCACCCGACGTTCCAGGTCTTGATCGTGTGTCGTCTTCAAGTATATGGTACTTGAGGGCATTCCTCGGATAAATCAATACAAATCCCTCGAGGCATCCCCCGACCAAATGAATACAATAGATCCCAAAGCATAAATCAAACCCATTCCACAAACATTTCATCATTCAACAATCACAAATCCTAAGTTTTACATACCCCATATCGCTTTCTTATCCTTACGACGAGCTATCTTATGCTACTATTATGTTCAACATAATGAATCAAAATTAATCCAAATTCACCGACATCCCTATCCATTTCATGTCAAACAACCGATTCAAATTACTTCATTAATCTCCGATTCCCATCCCCAAATTTATACATGACAGTTTAAACATAAGAACAACTATCCATCCAGATCATCATCGATTTCATGCTTACAACCACTTATTCAGGTAAAAAAGCACCAATTATCAATAAAATTGTTCAGTCAACAAACAATGCACTACCACAACATCCATGCACCAAATATCATAAACAAGGAAGTCAAAAGAGTAAAGATTAAAAATGGACCTTCAAAGAACGAATTTCGTTGCGAATAATGTTTAAGAAGGCCCGGACTTAGAATCCCGAATAGAATACCTCGACAACGAACTAAAATCTAACTTGGTATTTGAGAAATTGCAACCCGCAGCAGACCACGACAAACAGACTGACCCAAACCAAATGCAGTACCTACATTGACTGATTTCAAAATCGATTTGGATAAAAATGGGTGACGCTACTGTTGTTTTGCTGGATGTCGTAAATCTATCCGGACCAAATTCAAAACCATCAAGACAAACTCAATACGAACTCCTAAATTGATAATTTTGGACAGAAATGCGAATCCCAAACCAAAACTAGTTTGACCCAGAATAGGAATTGTGAAAACAAACCACACACGAACCTATTTCCGATCCGGCAAAAACAGACCACCCCCTCTTGAAATTCAGCGAGCTGATCGGGTTTCCCCTCACTTTTTTTTGTTTCCTTCTCAGTTTCTTATCTCCGATCTCCCTCTCTCGCACACGATTCAATCTTGTTCCCGACTATTTTTTGTTCTTAATAGCTGGGTGTATGGATGGCAGTGTGGATTTCACTCCGGTGAGGGTCCTTTTTCGATGACAGTGGTGTGTATATGTGATAGTGTGTGTAGTTCTCTTGGGACCAAGAAAAAGTAAAAAGAAATGGAGTATGTATGTGATAGGTGAGGTCCTCCATGAGAATGAGTGTTGATGTGATGGTGGAGAAGAAAAGAAAATTCTCCACTGTGTGTTGTGCGTCTTTGGTGAAAAAGCCATTGAGATTATTCTGTGTGGGTGTTGAGAAAGTGAGGAATTTTTGAAGTGTTCTTCTGTGCCCATGGTTAATTGAGAGTGATGAGTATATGGGTCTATGTGTATGTGCGAATTGTGCCCCCCTCTAATTCTCCTCCCTCAATTTCGTATTTTTAAGTATATAAAAATGGAAAAGATCCCTATGAGTTGTATCCCCCAATTCTCGTGGGCCCCCTTTCTTTTTTATTGTATGTGTAATTTGTTATGGACAAAGAAGAAAAAAATGTGAGATGGAAATGGGTGGAGTCACGTGGGTAGGTAGGGTAGGGGTAGGGTGTAGATGAGGTGTAAAAATTAGTTCGGATAAGAGAATATTTTGGGATTGGTGATTTAATTTGTTAGGATTTGTTGTATTTGTTTTCTTTTGGGGAAAGTATAGAATGGGTGAGGTTACAATAAAGTGAGGTAAAAATGAATAAAATTGGACTTGGGAGGGACATCATTAGGTGTCTACATCATGTCCCCTTTGAATGTAAACATGAACTGTTTTTAGACAAAGAAGTAGACAACGAAACAAAATTTTATCCCGGCCATTATTCAAAAAGAATGAAACAGAAAGAAAGAGGGAAACCAAGTATTGACTTTGGACATCATACTCATCCCTAGTTATGAGGGAATCAAGTCAAAGGTATCTCAAAGGATTGGAAGGAGAGGGACTATACCGAGTTGGAGAGTCGAGTGAGGTTTCATCAAGGATCCGGTCCGCGGCTCTGTCATTACATCAAAAATGAAAATTACGAGTTAAAACATAAATAAAATTACAAAAATCCTATCTATGTGGCTTGTTTTGGACTCTTGACTTGAGTTTCATCTCCTTATTCTTCAGGTGGGCTCCTGTCTTGCAATTTCTTCAACTTGTTGCCTGACTTTCAATTTCTTTACCCTATTCTCCAGGTGGGCTCCTGACTTGCTATTTTTCAATTTGTTGACTTTTAATTTCTTCACCTTGTTGTTTGACTTTCCATTTATTCACCCTGTGCTTCGGGCGGGCTCCAATGTTGCTTGAATTATCAAAATAAGGAAGTGCGTCTCCTTATAGATGTTGCTTGAATTACCAAAACAAGGAAGTGCATCTCCTTACCAATGACGCTTAAATTACCAAAACAAGGAAGTGTGTCTCCTTACAAATGCTGCTTGAATTACCCAAATAAGGAAGTGTGTCTCCTTATAAATATTGCTAGAAATACCCAATCAGGAAAGTACGTCTCCTTACCAATGCCTCTTAAATTACCAAAACAAGGAAGTGTGTCTCCTTACCAATGCCGCTTAAATTACCAAAATAAGGAAGTGTGTCTCCTTACCAATGCTTCTTGAATTACCAAAACAAAGAAGTGTGTCTCCTTACAAATGTTGCTTGAATTGTCAAAACAAGGATGTGTGTCTCCTTACATATGTTTCTTGAATTGACCAAATAAGGAAATGCATCTCCTTACAAATATCGCTTGAATTACCAAACAAGGAAGTACGTCTCCTTACAAATACCACTTGAATTACCAAACAAGAAAGTGTGTCTCCTTACAAATGTTGCTTGAATTGCCCAAACAAGGAAGTGCGTCTCCTCGAGATATTGGATTATGAGCTTCAAAGTGGTTTTTGATTACCAGACCTGTGCAAGAACATTGCCTCTTGCATTTGTAGAAATGAGAATATTACAACCTCTGATGTCTAGGCTTTGAAATTCTTGATATGAATGTAACATGTGTTCCTGTTTCATACAAATAAAACTTGTGTGTTTAAAAACATGGTGGCTAGTTTGTGGCTTTAGCTTTCGCAGAAATCGCTCTTTCCCCCATCATATTTAACCTTGCTTTCAACCATTAGCATATGTCATCGACTTGCTGCATCATTGACCAAACTCAGATTATCAAGAGTGACTCTGAAATAAACACAGTATCTCTTCTTTGTCGTACTTCTCAGATAAACCCTTTGAACCTTGGTATTTCCATGAGTTTCCAGACTTGTCAGTTGACAAAATATTTTGCATGTCTTATTTCGACTCACAATCATGTCTCTTTCATGTGTTGGCCTTTTGTCTTGCTTTGCGCAGTTGAAGAAGCTAGTAGCCAGTTTTGAAATCTTTTCTCACTTGTTTTGCTATGGACTTGACTCAAAGACAAGAGAAAAATGACGATGACTTTTATTTGGACAACTGACTTAAGAAAACAAAATACAAACAAAATAAGAAAGAAAAAACAATGAATGTCCCCATTTGAAACAAAGAAGTGAAAAATTATCTAGAAATTACATCAACTCTAATGATTATGCCATGCATTTTGGATTAAGATGCCTGATCTTTCCATCAAAACTTTCTACCAATTGTTGTTGAGTTAATGGCCATGAAACTGAGTTGTTTCTTCAGGTCAATTGCCTTTAAGACCTCATTTGGCTAGTGACACCTTGAAGGGTTTTTACCAATAATCCTTTCTCATTCTCTTTTTCTTAGTTCACCATTGTCTTATGGTTTTTGTAAGGGTTTTTCACCAATGAGACTCTTATTTACATTTTTTCAAACTCACAGTCGTCTTACAGTGCCCTTGAGGGTTTTCACCGATAAGACTCTCTCATTTTTTTCTCTCTCGACTTACAATCGCCTTATGGTGCCCATGAGGGTTTTCAACAATAAGACTCTTATTTTTATTTCTCTCCTAATTCCTTATGCTGAGGAAGACAAGTAGTTCCCAAAATGCGTCATCATATCCCTTGTATGCTTAGCCTTAAAATTCTCAAAGATTGATCTGAAGGTCTTTCTTTGGTTGTACCTTGGCGTTTGGATAGGGTTAGAGAGAAAGGATGACATGAGGCTCAAACGACACTTGAAGTGGGATAGGACTTACAACTTTTGGAATCGACTCAAACAATAAGGATTAACCCATGCCCCAGTTTCTTTGGCTAGGTGACTCTAAACTATTTATTTGGTTGGACCGAGCCCAGAGTAGGGTAGCCTACGTATATCAACCTCAAAAGACGAGAATCAGGTCACGCATAGTTCTGGTGGCTTGTTTTGTTTGATTTTGATTTCTTTTAACTTTTTTTTTCTTTGTGATTTTCCTGACTTTATTTTTCTTGACACTCCTTTTTTTGGACACATTTTTTCTCTCTTCTTTTTTTTTGAAACTTTTTGACTCTATTCTTTTGGTCGACACTTTTCTTTTGGGTTTTGCTGAGTCTATCTTGATTCCAAAAGAGGGGTATGAAAGAAATTAGGACTAAAGCTCAAATGGGGTAAACAAAGGATGACACAATGTTTGAATAGCAGAATAAAATGCCTTCGTCATATCAATCCTTAAAAAATACAAGTACATATCATGAAATATGGAAGTGAAAGATGAAAGATCATTTGTGACATCTTTTGCAGCATTAACTTTGACTGAGTCTATGCGTCACTACTTCTTCTGTAAACTCCACCTTTGTTGTACATTCCTCACATCGAATGACTCATGCTTTCGTGGAGCTTATTTTTCTATCCCTCGGGATCACACATCCGTTATTTGACCTAGTTGAGCAATGCTTTTGAATTGATGACCAAATTATTCTTGTGATTCTCAAAATAATTGCCTTAATTTTCAAAGAAGGTTTGAACTTGTCACCAAATTTCTCAGCACTCTACCTATTTTCTCAGATGCTCTCTTTTTCTAACTTTAACCCTCTGATTCAATGTTTCATGGTTAAGCTGGATTTTAAGATCCGGCTGAAAATTCCCCAGGCATGTCATAATACTAGAATCAATATAAAATATGATGTGTAAAGAAAACAAACACATATTTAAAACACAAAGGGAAAGGGATACTTCATTTAGTTGAAATAAAAGATAGAAAGGTTTGAACATAAAAGACACAGGGACAAAACAAGATATATCCCAAACTACGACCTTGAAATAATTCAAAAAATAGAAAAGAAAAGAAAACAAACTACCAGACCTCTTCCTAGTAGGGAGAGGGGTGACTTCTCAATTGCTCAGCCCAACATCTTAGCCACTAGTTTGCATATCAGCAAGACTAGAGCTTTCCTCACTGTCAATGGTCTGCACCATAATTGATTAATCTTGAATCATCTTTTCTATTTCGTTTTTCAAAGAACGACAATCTTCAATACTGTGATCCTAAACATTAGAATGATATGCACATCGTACATTAGCATCAAAACTTCTTGAATGTAGGTCAGGAGTATACACAAGGAGAGGAGTGACCATTCCCTGTTGTACCAATATCTGGAATAAACTTGCATACGACTCTCCGATTGGTGTGAAACTATCCCTCAACTTCTGTCTCATTTCATCGTTTGGCTTAAATTGAAAACCAAGCCTAGAAGGGATTCGGTATGTATGTGGAGTTAGAGGATTACTCGACAGATTTGGCGCGCACCAGTATGGGTAAGATAGAGGTTGAACATATGGTTGCGCATTATACACTTGATATGGAGGTAGGGGAATGGAATATAATGGATTTCGGGAAACATTCTGTGGAGCTTGGGCATAAACTTGGGTTTGAGCCTATGGTTAACGATGGTGTGGTCCTCTTGCACGTGCCTATTATCCAACAACAATGGCAGATGCATCTTTCTCATACTTCTTCCCTCCGACACTTCCCGAACCTTTTTAAATTGCTTGAGTAGTCGCTTTCAATGTTGCAAAACTCACAATGCGGACGATCTTAATTCCATCCTCTATCATCTTCCCCATTTTGAGGACCTCAATAAATGGCTCCAAAATGATAGATAGCAAATCTGTTGTCTCTCAAGTACAAGAGTTGCAAGTCATCATACATGATCTCCTAGCAGAAGGTATATCTTTGAAAAATACCTTCGTTGAACAAATTAAAAATATTCTTAATACTCACATAAACTGTTTTGTATGTTTAATCGTGAATAATGCTTTCCAAGTAGCAGCGATAGTTGAGAAGCTACCACCTTTGTGGAAATATTTCAAAAACTACTTAAAACATAAACGCAAGGAGATGATTGTTGAAGATCTTATTGTCTGACTTTGTATTGAAGAGGATAATAAAGCTACTGAAAGAAGTTCAAAGGGGAATTCTACAATTAACGGAGCACATATTGTAGAAGATGGACAAAACAATTCCAAGAAAAGGAAGAACGTTGAACAAGGAAGCAATCAACCCAAGAAAAAGTTCAAGGGAAAATGCTTCAACTGTGGAAAGATTGACCACAAGTCTACAGATTGTCGTTCCCCATATAAAGGCAAGAAGAAGGATCAAGCAAATAAGATTGAATCCAATAAAGAATGTGATGAAATATGTGCTATGTTCTCAGAATGCAACTTGACGGGGAATCCTCGCGAATGGTAGATGGATTCTGGTGCCACTTGCCATGTATGTGCCAACAAGGAGTTGTTTTCGTCATTCTCTCTTGCTCAAGTAGAAGAAATGATCTATATGGCTAACTCCTCTACGGCTAAGGTAGTAGGAATAGGAAAAAATTTCTAAAAGATGACTTCCAGAAAGGTCTTGACACTGAACAATGTCTGGTATGTTCTGGAGTTACGTAGAAATTTAATTTCTGTTTCACTTCTAGACAAGAACGGATTCAAATGTGTAACCGTTTCTGGAAAAATTGTAATTACCAAAGAAGAAATGTATGTAGGAAAAGGCTATCTGATCAAAGGCCTTTATAAGATGAATGTAATGACTATTGAAATAAATTAAAGTTCGAATTCTACTCATTTGCTTGAGTCTTATGATTTATGGCATGAACGTTTAGGCCATGTTAATTATAAAATATTATGAATACTGGTTTACTTAGAAGTTTTGCCAAGCTTTGAGTGCAATAAATTGAAGTTTCAAATGTGTGTGGAATTGAAGTATGTAAAGCATCCTTATAAGTCCGTTGAAAGGAATTCCAATCCCTTAGACTTAATACACATTGACAATTGTGATATGAAGTCAACACTATCATGTGGTGGGAAAAAGTATTTCATAACATTTATTGACGATTGCACTAGATATTATTATGTCTACTTGCTAAATAGTAAGGATGAAGCAATAGATGTATTTAGGCAATATAAAACTGAAGTTGAAAATTAGTTAGACAAAAAGATCAAAATGATAAGAAGTGATAGAGGCGGAGAATATAAATCTCCCTTTACGCAAATATGTGTAGAGAATGGAATAATCCTTCAAAATACGACCCTATATTCACCTCAATCTAATGGAATTGTGGAAAGGAAAAACCAAACTTTGAAGGAAATGATGAATGCCTTACTTATAAGTTCTAGTTTACCACAAAACTTATGGGGGAGGCTATCCTTACGGCAATCGTATTCTCAACAGAGTTCCCCATAGTAAGACACAATCAATCCCTTATGAAAAATGGAAAAGAAGGAAACCCAACTTGAAATATTTCAAAGTGTGGGAGTGTCTAGCGAAGGTTCAAGTTCCTATACCTAAAAGGGTTAAGATAGGACCTAAAATGGTGAACTGCGTGTTCATAGGATATGCTAAAAGTATTAAAGCATGTAGATTTTTGGTTCATAAATCCGAACATCTGTATTGATACGGGTGTCATGGGCTCTAGACCATTTACTAGAAGTCAAGCTCGGGAACTACAAAGGCTTCAAGGCGTGTTTATGAAAATGGACGCGATTGAGCTTGTTGCAAACTCTCCCAAGGGAGTGTACGTATTGAAATATGTGGGATGACATTAGGGGCCCAAAATACACCACCAAGGCTGCCCCAAACACTCCACACCCTCCCCTTTCATTAAAGGCAAAGGGGTCCTTTTGCTATCCTTTTTTTAAGACTATTTAAGGTGTTTCTTTAGTCTTGTTCTCTTAGTTAGCTTATTCTTAAAAATCACTTGTAATATTGAACATCATCTTCCTCTCAAGAAGAGATTATACCACCATTTGACACCACTAGAAATGGTTTCTTCTTGTGTTGTGTGTATTGGCTAGAAACGAGAGTGCTTGAGGGAACCGAGCTCCTCTTCTGTTCCGTAAGAACGTGGTGCTTGTTAACTTGTTTTGTAGAGGTTTTAGAGTATTAATACACTCTTTAGTTGCTGAATTATTATTTCTCCTTGCGTCAAGTTACATATCTTCTCTATCGTTTAAGTTGGTGTTTGTTGTTTCCGTTAAGTGTCTTGTGCGATTGCAAACTGTTTTGTTCCCTTTTAGATACCATTTGGTATCATTTGGTATCATATCTAAGGCTGGTTGTGTTCCTACACTACCAATATTGGGCTCTCTAAGTCGAAAAACAAAAATAAGTGTTGAAAATCTGAAAAATCTAAAAAGAAGAAAATCTGCCCATTCTTGTTGTTTGGCCGAATTTGTGTCTAGTTATAGGTGTTATTTTGCTTGTCTTAGTAGTTTCGTGTGTTAGCTTGTTGTTTATCTAGAACACTTGAATCTAAGGTCCAATATTTGAGCTTTTTTTTAGTGTTGTTGAAGGTTTGGATGACTTGAATATTGTTGTTGTTCATAAGTGTTCTTATTGTTGTTGATAATGTTCTTGAGGTGAATGTTCAACAAAAGGTGTGTTTGATTTGAAAAAAAAAAGGAAGAGAAAGTCAAGGTCTTGTGTTTGTCTTGGAATAAGTTTCAAGACAACACCAAAGAGGCAAATAGACAAAGGGCCTCCCAAAAGGCTTACTTACCAAAAGGGTGTCAAACCTTTTTAAAAAAAATCCAAAAGGGGGAAGGGACAAATCAAAGCCAAAAAGGTGTTTTGCCATTTTGGTGCAAGTTGGTGAATAGCTTATTGACACCTTGACCTTTGGAAAAAGAGTTCAAAGTCTTTCTTTTTTCACTCCAAAAAACAAAAAATCCTCACCAAACAATCAAGATTAAGTCATTCAAGTGGGACAACATCAAACTTAAACAAAAACAACAATACCAAATGGCCAAAATAAAAATTGTGGGCCACATCAACAACAAACTCAAGTCATAGGACCTTCCAAGTTTCTTTCCATGTCTCTATTAATTTTCTTTCTATTGACTCCTACACTAGTTGACAACTAAGTAACAACCTACTAAGTTGTGAACTAGTTTTCGAGTACGTCTCAGTGTCAACGTTCTTTGTGGTGCTTCGCTCGTTTACCATTCGTAGTTATTCTTGGTTCAAGTGCGTATGAAACTTCCTTGATTCTTCAAAACCAAAATCCATTATAACTCAAGAGTAGACTCATTCCTAAGCACTCAAGGATTGATAGCCAGCTTACAAAACTTGAAGGGCCAAGTGAGGAACCCAAGTGTGAAGAGTGTGTGAGGATATTTTAAACTAACATTTGTTTGTTTTGTAGGTACATTGGAAAATGGAATCATTATACATGGAACCCGAAACTTCCAATACACAAACCGTGGACCAAAATGTTTTGAATTCTCTTGTGGCTAATCTTGAATCCTTGTCTCGGTACGTGTCTACAGTAAATGTGGGTCTTGATAAGTTGGGAGTGGAAGTGTCCTCTATTAGTGGCCGGATGGAAAGGGTAGAAAGCCAATGTAGTTCTTGACCCTCAATTCCTCAAAACACATCCCCAACCATTACCCCCGAAGCCACGCACCAAAGAATGTATCCACCAAATGCCATACCTCAAGCCAACTATTACTCATAAGGACAAGGCCTTGATGGACCAAATCATTCCTCATATCACCAAGTACCTCATGATGGACTTAGAACCCAAATGCCACCCTTAAATACAACTCCTCTAAACCAAAATCATACAATCCAAATAACTCCACCACTAAATGCCAATCCACCATACCAAATTCCAAATGTCCAAAACCCGTCAATGCAAGAAGAGGGATTTGTGAGAGAGAACTGGAGGGGAAGATATGGAATGTATGATGATCCTTATTTTATGGAAGAAGGGATGATATGTATAAGGATATACCCAAGGGATAACCGAGGTCTTGAAGGTAGGGGGGCCAAGGTGTTTGGGAAAGGGATGTTGGCCTTAACACTATCAAAACGGGGCTTCCGATCTTTAAAGGAGAAAGTGATCCCGAAAAGTTTCTCACATGGGAATCCATATGAGAGAGTATTTCAAGTGAATGATCTCATGGAGGAGAAAAAGAGTTTCTACGCCATTGCTCATTTTGAGGGATATGCTGCCATGTGGTGAGAGTATGTCAAACATTTTGGCAACGTATTGATTGAGGGGAAACCCCTTGCTTGGTTTTGATTAAGGTATCTTATGAGGCAAAGGTACCTTCCCGAAAGTTATCAACATGAAATCCTTGCAAAATTGTACAACTTGAAGCAAGGAAACAAAAGTGTGGCAGCCTACTATGATGATTTTCAACAACTCATCTTGAAACTTGATCATAGAGGAGAACAAGTGAGCCATGATATCATCCGGTTCAAGGTCGGCGTAAATAAGGAAATCTCTACACACATGACACTTCATAAGTTTGAAACTATTGAAGGGATCTTTCAAGCGGCTTTAGAGATTGAATGAGAGAACAAGGAAAGGTCGGCCTACAAAACTAAAGCCAACCAAGGGCCCTCAGGTTAGAACAAGGGGAGAGAAGTGGTTGCCTCATCTTTGGGGTGGAACAAATCCAAACAAGAACCAGCCAAGACCCCTCCACCCATGAGAAAGAGTGCTAAACCACCTCCTCCACGTCTTGAGGGAAAGCCAAATATTTCTTCCAATGTCAAGGGATTCCAATGCTTCAAATGCCATGGATTGGGACACAAGTCTAGTGAGTGTCCTTATCGGAGAAATGTGATATTGAGAGAAGGAAAATTGTATTTCTTGGGAGAAGAATTAGGACTTGATGGGTCTGAAAATAAAGAAGTCGTTCAAGATGGAAAGGGAGGGGCGGCTGAGAGGCCTAGTGATGATGAGGAAGAGGAGGTTTGGCCTCAAGAAGGTGAACTTGAAGTACCTAATTATGTGGTACGGAGATTTATGATTAGAAAAGCGTTGCATGATCCTAGACAATGAGAAAACCTCTTTCATATTAAGTGCCTCATTAAGGGGAGTGAGTGCTCCTTGATTATTTATAGCAGAAGTTGTGCTAATGTAGCTAGTTCGTCGATGGTGAATCACTTAAAGTTGCCAACTACTCCATATGCGAGTCCGTATAGACTCCAATGGTTGAATGATTGTGGAGAGTTGAAGGTGAATCGTCAAGTGGTGATTCAGTTCAAGGTTTGAAATTATGAGGATGAGGTACTTTGCGACATCATTCCTATGTATGTTTGTAACCTTTTTTTGGGTTGTCCATGGAAATATGATAGGTCGACCAAGCATGATGGCCGAACCAACTATTATTCCTTTGAGTTCAAGGGTCGAAAGTACAACCTCCGACCATTATCACCATCACAAGTGTGTGAGGCACATCAATAAATAAAGAATTTTCTAGGAAAGGGAAAGAAAGAGAAAGAACCCACGGGTAGAGGGGAGGAACCCAAGAGTGGGAAGGGTAAAGGTGAAGAGGGAGTTTCGTCATTAAGGGGTAGGGATTCGATGATAATGTTGGATCGTAAGGGTGATCTCTTAAAATAGTATGATGATACTACTCCCATGCTACTTTTGGCACATGTTTTGAATGCTAACCCATCCACTTCCCCTATCCCGTCTTCTATTTCTAATGTTTTGTAGGAATTTGATGATGTGTTCCTAAGTGAGTTGCCGCAATGACTTCCTCCACTTCGAGGAATCGAGCACCAAATTGACTTTATTTTGGGGTCTCAATTTCCAAACAAGACAGCTTATAGGAGCAACCCCACGGATACAAAGTAACTCCAATGCAAATTGAGGACCTCCTTTACAAATGATATATCAAGGAAAGCATGAGTCCGTGTGCAGTCCCGATGTTGCTTGTGCCGAAGAAGGATGGGACGTGGCAAATGTGCGTGGACTGCCGAGCCATAAATAAAATTATGGTAAAGTATCATCATTCTATTCCTAGGCTAGATGATATGCTTGACGAACTAAATGGATCTTGTGTGTTTTCTAAGGTTGATCTTAGGAGCGGATATCACCAAATTCGTATGCAACCGGGTGATGAATGAAAGATCATATTCAAGACCAAATTTGGTCTATATGAGTGGATGGTCATGCCATTTGGTCTCACCAACACTACTGGTATCTCTATGTGGCTAATGAATCATTTGATGAAGCCGTTTATTGGCAAATTTATGGTCGTGTACTTTAATGATGTTTTAGTTTATTGTAAGTCTCTTATTTATCATGTCTTGCATCTAAGGAGTGTGTTTGATGTTCTTAGGAAAGAAAAGTTGTATGCTAATATTGAAAAAATCTCCTTTGGTGTTGATAAAGTTGTGTTTTTGGGATTTGTTGTAAGCTCGAGGAGAGTGGAGGTAGATGAATCCAAGATAACCGCCATTAAAGATTGGCCAACCCCAAAAACCATGGGTAAAGTTCGGAGCTTCCATGGGTTGGAAAGTTTTTATAGGAGGTTTTTCAAAGGATTTAGTACCATTGCCACCCCCTTGACCGAAATCATCCGAAGGGACCAACCTTTCCAGTGGGGTGAGGAGCAATCTAAGGCCTTTAATACCTTGAAAGATATGCTTATTTTGGCACCGTTGTTGCAATTTCCTAACTTCGATAAGATGTTTGAAGTTGAATGTGATGCTAGTAAAGTAGGCATAGGGGATGTTTTGATGCAAGATTTAAAGACCATTGCTTATTTTAGTGAAAAGATCAAAGGAGCAACTCTAAACTACTCTACGTATAACTTGGAGTTGTATGCCTTGGTTTGAGCATTAGGAAATTGGCAACACTATCTTTGGCCCAAGGAATTCGTAATCCAAACTGATCATGAATCCTTGAAGCACCTTCGGGGACAAGATAAGCTTAACAAATGGCATGCCAAATGGATTGAATTTCTTGAAACCTTTACCTATGTGATTCAATACAAAAGGGGGAAGGATAAAATGGTAGCCGATGCATATTCTAGAAAGCATGTTCTTGTGTCCACTTTGTCGTCCAAGCTAATGGGGTTTGAGAGCCTCAAGTATTTGTATCTCGAGGACCCTTACTTCACTCCTATATTTAGGGAAAGTGAAGCCATAGGTAGGGAAAGGAGGCCCTTGAAGTCTAGTCCTTATGCTGTGTTTGATGGGTTCTTGTTTCGGGGGAGACGGTTGTGTGTAACTTCTAGCTCTTAGAGAGAGTTGTTTGTGAGAGAGGCACACGATGGTGATCTCATGGGTAACTTTGGAATTGATAAGACCTCGGGATATTTGAGGATCAATTCTATTGGCCTAGGATGCGCAAAGATGTTGTCAAAATTTACGGCCAATGCATGGATTGTAGGAGTTCTAAGTCGAGGCTCCTTCCTCATGGGTTATACACCCCACTTCCCACTCCATCACACCCGTGGTTTGATATTTCTATGGATTTTGTGTTGGAGATTCCACGGACTCAAAGGGGTCGGGATAGCATCTTTGTTGTCATTGACCGTCTCTCCAAAATGGCATACTTTATTCCATGCAAAAATAGTGAAGATGCGGCTAGTGTAGCTTCTTTGTTTATTGAAAATGTTGTTAAGTTACACGGAATCCCAAGGACCATTTTAAGTGATAGGGATGCTAAGTTCCTTAGTCACTTTTGGAAGTCAATGTGGGGTAGGCTCGGAACTAAATTATTGTTTTCTACGTCTTGCCACCCAAAAACCGATGGACAAACGGAATTAGAGAATTGAACCCTCGGTTCCATCCTATGTTCCATGGTTAAAGGTAAGTTAAAATCTTGGGAAGTTCACCTACCTCTTATAGAATTTTCTTACAATTAGGTGATCCATTCGAGTACGGGCATTACGCCCTTTGAATGTGTCTACGGCTTCAATCCCCTAACCCCCTTGGATCTAACTCCTTTGTCAAGTGATGTTGTTATTAGCTTATATGGATACAATAGGTCCGAATCCATGAAAATCTTGCATGATAAGGTGAGGATGCGTCTTGAGAAGAAGAAGCAAGAGGTGGTCAAATGAGTTAACAAAGGGAGAAGACATCTTGTACTAGAGCAGGGAGATTGGGTGTGGGTACACCTCCGTAAGGACCGGTTCCCCAACCAAAGAAAGGTAAAGTTTCTTCCAATTGGTGACGGTCCATTCTAAGTTCTTGAAAGAATCAACGATAATGCTTACAAGATCGACTTGCCAGCGGAATACCAAGTGCATAACATGTTCAACGTGTGTGACCTCTCATGGATTGGTACCATTGAAGATGAAGAACCCATGATTTTGTGTTCAAACTCCTCTAAATATGTAGAGGATTATACAGGTGTCACGGGCTCTAGACCATTTACTAGAAGTCAAGCTCGGTAACTACAAAGGCTTCAAGGCGTGTTTATGAAAATAGACGCGGTTGAGCTTGTTGAAAACTCGCCCAAGGAAGTGTACGTATTGACATGTGGGGGATGACATTAGGGGCCCAAAATAAACCCCCAAGGCTGCCCCAAACACTCCACACCCTCCCCTTTCATTAAGGGCAAAGGGGTCCTTTTGCCATCCTTTTTGTAAAGACTATTTAAGGTGTTTCTTTAGTCTTGTTCTCTTAGTTAGCTTATTCTTAAAAATCACTTGTAATATTGAACATCATATTCCTCTCAAGAATAGAGTAGACCACTATTTGACACCACAAGAAATGGTTTCTTCTTGTGTTGTGTGTATCGGCTAGAAACGAGAGTGCTTGAGGGAACCGAGCTCCTCTTCTGTTCCGTAATAACGTGGTTCTTGTTAACTTGTTTTGTAGAGGTTTTAGAGTATTAATACACTATTTAGTTACTGCATTATGAGTTCTCCTTGTGTCAAGTTATATATCTTCTCTATTATTTAAGTTGGTGTTTCGGTAAACTGATGCATTGTTTCGGTAAACTGATGCACTGTTTCGGTAAACTGATGCATTGTTTCGATGAACTGACACACTTATTCATGAAATGGCATGCCTGTTCAGAACAGTCGCACTATTTGGATGAATGGACATGAATTTTCAGAAAAGGTTACACCTTTTAGATGAAACTTCGCCACTTTTCAGAAGAGGCATCTTGTGGCTATATAAACCTGCTTTCATCCACAGGTTTACATACGAAAATTTTCAAAATACAAAATACTTCCTGTCTTACAAACTACTTCGTGTGATCAATCAAAACGTTCTGTGCGTTCGAAAATATTCCAATTGTTTGAGGAACCGCTACAATTTGTCTGTTTGGCCATTTATCCTGGGGGGAAGAATTCCAAAACCTCGGGTACAGTGAGGAGAATTATTTCCTAAAGGAAACTCCGTGAATTCGGACGACTTGGCCTTATTCATTTTTGTTTCATCTACTTTCTAAAAGAATAAAATACACCTCTTGGAAAGGTCATTTTGATCTTGTGTTGAGGGTATTTGATATACTTCATTGTGTTCTTGTTTATACTTGAACTCTAGTTGAAGTTATTATTCTACATATACAGATTTTGTGTACCAGAAGTATAAACGAAGAATAACAGTAATTTTCTCTTGTTCGTCAGTGTATTGTTCAACAATTAAGTTCCTCACTTGTAGTCCATATTTCATTTGTGATGAAGGGACTAAGACCTTAGAATTCTCTCCAGATTGGACAATCAACTCACGTGCATCCACATCACCTAGTGCATTATTGTTTGCAATAATTTGTTGCTACTGGGAATCAACAGTCGACGCAACAAGCTTAGCAACATTGTTATGGACTTCAACTTCTGTACGGGAACTTGCCAACAAGTCTGATAGTTGGTTATTTTCATGAGGTCTTCGATATCCATCTTCCCATCTTCTCTTCTCATTCAAAAATCCTCCCATCCTCTCTTCTCATTCAAAAATCCTCTCATATTCCCTTGAAATTTTTCTCCAATACCTTCTTCACAACCTTTAACACATGTATTCTAGATAGTATTTAGTTTCTTATTCAGTATCAAACATCATGTACCTTCATTATGTCCTTGATGTTTGCGCAAAAATTACACACAAAGGTAGATTATCATAAATAATTTTCTGGAAACTCTCTACAAGCTTACCAGTTTTATTGTCCAAATATCAAAATCATATTTGCTTTAAAAGTTTTTTCAGTAGGTCAGGAATCACCTTAATCCTAGCGGTGCTCGGTCTGGACTTAAATTTTGTTGCTTTATATATAGCTATTGGTATTCCGACTGTTTCTTCTATAAACAATAATAACCTCTTAGGAAATAGATCTAGAGCCAAGTTCAGCAAAGAAATCCACACTGCTTCCTTAGTCGTTTCTTCTTTGTAGTTAAAATCGATAAACCACAAGAATATCCTATATTAGTACTCCTTTCCATTGTAAGAAAAATATTTCACTGATCTTGCAAAAGTACTCACATAATCATCATATTGATCACATGCACCTTAGCAAGAGTTGTCGTGGTGCAAATGAACCAATTAGACAATGACCCTTGATTCTGAGATGTTTTGATAGCAGTGTCCTTAGGTCCTTCGAACTAGTGCACCTAAGGAAAGTTTAATCACAATTGCTTGATGCAACCCTTCCTCGATAGAAAATGCTTCTCTTTTCTCCATTTTAAACTTATGTGTAGGTTCACCATGAATATATTCAATTGGTTTTAGTTGAGTTCTCGTAATATTTTGCACAATCACAATAGAATTTCGTTAACACAGAGCTCACAAATGTTCCTATTAAAGTTGATGATCCTTTAGAGGACTACTTTTCTACAGTGGATATAGAATTTTCTAGCACTGATGTAGATGTGCAGCCTTCTATGGTCCAGTCTACCTCAGAAAACACGGTAGCATATGATGATCAGGATGAAGTATCTTGCACCTCTATTCCACTGTCCTCTTCTCCTGCAATATGTTCTCCAAGAAGAATATCTAGGATGTCCAGGCAACTTTTTTGGCTAAAGGACTATGCTACTTCTAAGGATGGAAAGAACTGCAGATATTCCCTGGAAAACTACCTCGTTTATGATAAAACTACAAGGTCATATCATAGCTACTTAAGCAAATTCTCTACCTTGGTTGAACCACATACTTCTAGGAAAGCTGCAGTAGATTCAAGATGGGTTGAGGACATAAAGCTATAGATTCAAGAACTTGAAGAAAACAAGACCTGGAGATGGTGCCTTTACCGCTCGAAAAGAATACTGTGGGATCCATGTGGGTTTGTAAGATCAAGTATCAACCTAATAAAGAGGTAGAGAGATTCAAAGCTAGATTGGTAGAAAAAGTTTATAGTCAACAAGAAGGTTTGGATTATTATGATACCTTTTCTCATGTGTCTACGATGGTTACAGTTAGAAGTGTAATTTTTGTAGTAGCTTCAAAAGGTTGGTTTCTATATCAGATGGATGTCTACAATGCTTTCTTACAAGGTGATCTATATGAAGAGGTTTACATAGAGATTCTAGAAGGTTTCAAATAACAAAGAGACACAAGAGTATGAAGATTTTTGAAATCCTTAAATTCTTAAACAAACTTCCAGACAATGGAACCTAAAACTTACTAATGCCTTGGTAAATGTTGGTTTTTCTTAGAGTGTACATGACTATTCCTTGTTTACATTGAAGAAATAGAAAGACATAGTGATAATTTTAGTCTATGTTGATGACTTACTCATCACTGGTAGCAGTTCATCATTGATATCATATGCTAAGGAGGTTTTACACATGCAATTTAAGTTGAATCACTTAAGAGAGTTTAAGTATTTTTTTTGGTATTGAAGTGCTAAGATAAACCACACGTGTTTTGTTGAACCAGAGGAAATATATTCTGAAGCTTATCTCAGAAACAGGTCTTAAAGGTGCTAAGCCTTCTTTCACTCTATAGGGCATAATCTCAAATTAACTACGATGAAACATGATCATGCAAATGGTTATCCTGAAGATGCTATTTGGACTGATATTACCTCTTATCAGAGGTTTGTTGGAAAATTGATGTATGCTACTATTACCAGACCTGATACTAGTTTTGTTGTTCAGACTCTTTGTCAGTTCATGCAAAATCCCAAAAGATATCATTGGGAGGCTGCTACAAGAGTGGTTGGATACCTTATGGGTACTATTGGTCAAGGCATTTGGTTAAAGGCTCAACCTTCTGCGACTCTTTTTTATTGGTGTGATTCAAATTAGGCAGCCTATCTTAATACTAGGAGGTCTGTTACTGGCTATATAGTGAAGTTTGTAGATTCCTTGGTCTCATGGAAGTCCAAGAAGCAGTAGACAGTGTCCAGAAACTCAGCTGAAGCTGAGTACAGAAGCATGGCTTCAGTGATTGTAGAGGTGACTTGGTTGGTTGGTTTGTTCAAGGACTTGGATGTACCTCTCACTAAACCTATAAAGGAAATCAGTGACAGTGGATCAGTTATTCAACTCGCTACAATCCCTATGTTTCATGAGAGAACTAAACATATAAAAATTGATTGTCACATTATTAGATACAAGATCAAGTAAGGTTTGGTTGAGACTCTTTATGTTCAAAATCAGAGGCAGAGCCAGGATTTCAACATAGGGGGTTCAATATTCAAAGAAAATTTAGTCGAAGGTGGTTCAACACCTACTATAACCACATAAAAAATAATTTTAATCATGTATAAATAGTATATTTTTTCGTCGAAGGGGGTTCGGTCGAACCCCGTAAAGGAGGCTAGCTCTGCCTCTGTTCAAACTCATGATCAAGTGTATGATTTACTTACTAAGTTTCTGTCAACCTCAGCATTTGGATTTGATGGGAAAGCTTGGTGTGCTTAATATCCTGCACCCTTCAGCTGGAGGGGGAGTATTGCAAGTTCAAGATAGACGAGGAAGTAGTTTTCACTGTTCCACTGAAATAAAACAGGTTTTACTATTCATTCATAGTTTCTATTTTTACTATGCAAGTGGGAGTTAGTTAGTTAGTTAAAGTGAGAGATGATGCTAAGCTATATAGTTGATTTTCTTATAAGATTATCTATAAATAGTGAGGTGTATAGATATTTTGTACAGTTTTCAATCAGAAAATGCAATGAAACTGTTCTTTTTCTTCTTCCCTGCACATTACTTTGTTCAGCTCCTTGAGCTCATCAATGGTAGATGAAACTCATCAATGATAGAATGAGCTTAGACATTCAGATTTTCTTAGATGTAACAAAAGTTACCGATGAAAAATGTCAGATGCATCCTTCCACAACTGAACATGGAAGATGAGCAATCAAAGGACCATTTTTACCACAGTGAAACGTGGAAGATAAAGATCAAAAGATACTCCAGCATGCAGCATTTCAATAGAAAATTTAATATTAAAATGCAATAAAAACCCGACAATTTATTTTGAAGAAAAACAATCATTCAGCTAAATCAAAACTTGAAAATAGTCAAGTAGAAGAAATAGAACATTGTCCCAAATTTTCTAATACTACTTTATTGAGATTCTCTTAGGGATTTCTCGGTTGATCAACACGCTTTTCCAGAGCTTTCCAATTGACATTGCTATGAAATTTCTGAGAGATGTAGAAGGAAAAAAAGAGTTAGATCATGAATATATCTAATTATCATATGAACTACAAAGTCATTTTTAATGAAAAATATTTTTGATGTTTGAGGATTAACGAACGATAACAATCTTTTGAAACAATATGAATTAAATATTGAACATAATGTTATTTCATTGAAATGTCGCTAAAAAAATATAGAAATTAGCAATGATTAATTAACTTTTATCAGTAAATAAAGTCTATCTCTAATCCTTTTAATTACTCAGTGTTTTGATAAGGATTTCCAAAACTAAAAGTTGAATAATGTCGAAATATTTATTGGTGAAAGTGATATGTCCAAAGATTTTTTGGTGAAAGTGATATAACATTAATTTTTCTTTTTTTGCTATAGATATAAAATTTTAAAATTAAATAGTTGTAGAAAGAATAACTTTTCAGACAAGTGTGATAACAAATAGTTTCAACCAAAACGTTTTGTAAAATAAAAATTTGAGAAAATAACTTTAATAAAATAATTTCCTTTTGTAGAATAACGGCATTAAATGCATTCAAAAGTTACATAATTTATCACTTCAATTTTTTTAAAGACGTACCTAGAGATGACTTATGCATCCTTGTAAGACCAGGAACATTCATCATTTTCAGAATATCCTTTGGGTAACATTCTACATGATCCACAAGTATGCAATATAATTTAATAACTATAATATTTTCAAATCAAGCCGAGGCACATGTAAATACAAGCTGATATTAGACATAAGTATAAATTTTATCTATTCATGTTGCTCTTTAGAAATAAATTGAAAAATTTAATTAATAGTAAAATAAACTTTCTTTGTTTATCAAGTTGTTGTAAACTTTTTATGAATTTGGCATGAAGATCCCCAATCCACTTAATATTGTCCTTTTGCTTAACATACTTGTTATTTTTGAGGTAGAGATGAGCTCTATCTGTCATAGCTTTCTTTTCTAAGAGCTCATTGTGTTTATCACATACAACTGTACAATTATTTTAAGAAGATATCAATTAAAATTGAATTATATCATACATTAGACTAGTTAACTTCACACATATTTATGAAATTTTTTAATTATAAAAATAACATTACAAGACATACTAAAAATAGGAGTTAGCGATGGATAGTTTATGTCGCTAAACAATAAAATATTCATTATTAATTCTATTTAACGATGAATTATGTCAAATTCTTTTAGCTCCAAACTATTTCACAATACATAATGGTGAATTTGAGAGAATTTTTTTTCTCATAGTGTATTCATAATTGATTTATACACAATAGATATCACAAGTGAAAGAGTAGGGAAAAAAAATACTTAGAGAGGGGAATTATATCCAAAGCCACAGCTCTAGCCGAAAGTTTAAAAGAATCTACATTCGGCGAGTGGACAATTCAATTTTTGTAGTTACTTTCGACAGCATTGACATTGTTGTTGAAGATGTATCAATCATGATAAATGTATCAATAAACTTTTAGTAAAATAAATTATAATATGAAGATTTATTTCTCATATACAAATTCGATATTAATTGTCAGGGTTTATTGCCACTCTTTAATTTATGCGATTGCACATAGTTAGGGCTGGGCATATTTTGGTTTAAACCAAAAAAAAATAAAAAAATGAACCAAAATTTAATTTTGGTTTGTTTTTTTGGTTTTTAGGATTGGTTTCGATTTCAAATTTTTAGAAATTTGGTTAAACGATTTGATTTTTTGATTTACAAAAAGAAAATTCGAATAAATCAAAAAACTAAAATTATATAAATAATATATTGTAATATATATATAATTTAATATATATGTAAATATACAAAAAATATAATATAATCTGATATAACATATAAATATATAGATTATAATCATTTAGTAACCCTAAATCCTAATATACTGCTTTGCTTTAGACCCTAACATTAACGTGAAGGTTGCAGCGGTGCTCAACCATCCTCAGTTCATTAGTTCATTTGAAATTTCAACATCGTCAACAACAGCCATTTGCTCAGTTCGTCACTGCCGTCGGCAGTCGCTGCCAAGTGCGGCCACTACCGTCACGCCAACGGCGATGACTCAGTGAGGTCGATATTTAAGGTTATTTTATGTGTGTTGATTTAATTATATTTGAGAATGAAAAATATGTTTGGAAAAAAGATTATTTTTCTAGAAAAATCATCAATTTTAATCGCTCACTACTTTAATCTTTAAAATTCGAAATAACCGAACCGAATTTGTAAAAACCGAACCAAACCGAAATAATTTTGGTTTGGTTATGGTTTTCATTTTCGTCAATCCGAAAATCAAAAAATCAAACCGATATTCAACAATCAATCCGAACAAACCGAATGCCCACCCCTACACATACTAATAAAAACTTATATTATAATCAATAGTTACAAATTTTATACATATTTAAATAAAAAATTAAGTAACGTATATTTAGAATGAATAGTTGAATCTATTATATAGAATAGGAAAAGCATAGTGATGGCACACACAAGTATCATACCATTTCATCTTTTTGATATCAACAAAGTGAATTCAAATTTAAATTAAAATATCCTATCATAATGAAATCATACTTTTACAATATTTGATTATTTAAATAAACTTAAACATGAATATGTATTTTGAGTTATTATTGTTATTATGTTTAAATGGAAAAGTAAAAATAATTTGAATTGTATTGATTAAAATGTCATGTTTATAATATAAAATTAAAAATTAAAAACAAAATACTCAAAATTAAAATAAAACAAAACTAACGATATCGCTTCCTTTATTGTGTATGTGTATTACTTTTCTTTTTTTTCTTTTTTTCTTTAATCTAGTGTTTGACATCTATATTGGAACCCGATTATTCTGGATTCCTGTGCGTGAGGTTCATTAAGAGGAAGCACTCCCTATCAAGAATCAAATATGAGACCTTTAGTTAAGAAAGAAGTAGCCCCATTCGTTGCACCACATTCTTTAGTGGTTGTGTTATTTATCTTCATCAAATGACCAACTTATCTATTCATTCTAGACAATCTAATAGAGCATATTTGAGTAAAATTTGATATACTTATTTTTACTGAAGGTAAAATATTAAATAAGAATTAATGAAAATATTAGAGTTTATTGAATCTTTAATATATAAGGAAGGAAAAGAATAAAGTCAAAACATTATAGATGTAAAGATGCATGAGATGTCAAAATGATTTCCCATGATAAAATAATATGTTAAATTAGAGAGAAGAAAAAACTCCTCGAAATTAAGAGGAAAATTTCAATTAAAAAGAAAATTATTTTTCATGAAAAATCATATTTTCTTCCTTTTTTTTCTACATCTAATATAAGATTAAAAAAAAAAATTGCAACCAATAATAATAATAATCAAATTGTTGTTTCTCTTGGTCTTTCTCATCCCGCTCTTTTTCCTAATCTTGTGTCGCCTCTGCCATCCAAACGATCGTTTTAAAATGGTAGATCAATTTTAAAATTCAAAAGATTTGCACCTTCAAAAATTATTCTTAAGAGATTTTGTTATTTTCTCCTCCAATTCTATATCACTTTGACCTATTGACAAAAATTATTTATTCTTCCCTTTTTCTACAAAAAAGATCAAGTGTAAAACAATTTTAAGTTGATTAAATAATTAATAAATTAGTGTCCCTTTAAGGAGAGATTTGATAAAATTGAAAGGATACAAATTTTAGGATAAAACTATCGTCCTCCTCTGAAAAGTCATATACTTTTTATGGAGAAAGCTAATTGAATAAGTGGCATGCTTATAGTAAGGATAAAAATAAAGTATCTAATTCAATTCTTTATAAACACATAAAACTCATTTTAACTAGTAAAACAACATAAACAGACATAAAAATGATGTTATGACAACTAGGAAAAGAGAAATTCATAATTTATAAGATAAAAATAAAATTTTAAAAGAGATCGATGTTAAAATCGCAGATGAGAAAATTATCAGCATATCAATTAAATCTCTTTTAGAAAGAAAATCACATATAATTTATTTATATCATAGAATCAAAGATTATAAGTTTAATATAGATTTTTAGAGATGTTACCTTTATAGTCCTTACACTTTAGCAAATCAACAATCTCGACAGCAATATTATTGATCTGACTAACTAGCATCATGTGAACTTCATCTGTCATTCCAAAATAAGCAGTTGCCACTGGATTATCGCTATCAGAGCCATCTGCGATGAAATTGTATTGATAATATGTGGTAACCCTAAAGAGCAGAGGGAGGATCAATTTATAGAGATTGAGACTTAATTTGGTACGTCCATCAAATAGAAGGCGGACGAACAAGATCTATTCTTTATTAAATATTAGTTATAGACTTTATATTAATTTAGCCACAAATAAAAAAAGGGAAAAAATAAAAATATACCATAAATATATCAAAAAACATTGGTTACCAAAAGATATCAACCACCCTTTTTAAAAAAATAAAAAATGAAAATTAAACCCCAAAAGAGAAAAGTACAGGAAAAAGGGGCTAGACCTTACCTTACCATTCTTAATGAGGTAACAAAACCTAGACTAATCAACAAATGTGCAAAAAATAAGAACTAGATATTCTGGGATCATCATAGAGTTTATGTTACACTCTATGATAATATTACAAAGAAGGATGCTTAAATAATAAAAAATATATAAAAATGAATGAGAAGTTTGAGTTATCATTCACAAAATCCTTTTTACAAATGTATGAACTAAAAAGGAATGTTATCCCATTTAAAGTACATTGATATATTCAATCCTTTCCTTCTTCTTTGAACCTACTCAAAATCACTTGAAAATTCATCACTTCTTGAATTTGTTGGGTATTCTTAAAAGTTGTTGACAAAATCACTTGAAAATTCATCACTTCTTGAATTTGTTGGGTATTCTTAAAAGTTGTTGACAATGTCACATGATTTTGCTTTGCCAGTGGTCCCTTGGAACAAACTCCTCTGTCACCTTATAATCCCAACTTCGATTTCTATCATGATATATTTTGATATTTCTATTTCTTTGTTGTCCAGAAGAGATATCAACATCCCTAGCTGCACTTGCAAAGAATATATCCAACATGTCTTCATCCTCACTTTCCTCAAATGTGTCATCTTTTTGGAGGTTTTCAAAACTCTTTGGAGACAATGTATCACTTCCCACCAATTGTTTGGCAGTATGAATTGGAGAAAGGGAACTTAATACACCACTTGAAGTTTGCTTGCAACTTGATGAATAATTATGAAAAGGAATTTAATACTTTATCCACCTCTGAATTTGATACAGGCATTGTAGGATTATTTGGATTAATTTGTGACCAACTTTATCAGAGAGAAGATGAAAAGGATTTGGAAGAGAGATGTCCTTTGGAGAAGAAGCTCAAGATCATGGAACATTCCTTGCTAACTGTACATTAATGCAACCAGGGAGAGCCATTTCAAATTCCTAAATATTTTTTATGTGCCATCATGGTCCAGTCCTTACCAATACTGTTATCCACACAAATTGATTTTGTTCATTGATTCATCGCCAGTAGCATGCTTTTTACTGATGGAATGTTAAAACTGAGTAGAATTAGAAGGAAACCGCAAATTATCAACTTCTGAATTCTTATCCATCAATTTCTTAGCGACATTCAACCACAAATACTGCCCAAAATATTCACTTCTCGCCACAACATCGTGAATACGGTCCATATCTGACTATGACGTTTCACCGGTCATCAAATTTGGAGGTTTTAAAGATGTATTATGATTTTGTTCATCAATGTGTTGTTCAAAAATTAAGTCCTAGATTGTAGTCCATATTTAGTTTTATGAAGAGACTAAGACCTTAGAATTCTCTTGAGATTGAACCATCAACTCACGTGCATCCACATCACCTATTGCTATTATTTGCAACAGTTTGTTGCTGCTGAGAATCAACATTCACTGCAGCAAACTTAGCAACATTGTTATGGACCTCAACATCTAGACGGGAACTTGCCAACAATTCTGGTTGTTGGTTCTTTTGATGAGGTCTTCGATCACCATCTTCCCACCCTCTTTTCTCTTTAAAAAATTATCTTAAATTTTTTTGAAATTTTTCTCTAGTAGCTTCTTCTTCACAACCTTCGCCACCGGTATTCTGGATAGTATCTAGCTTCTTTTTCAATATTAATCATGTACCTTCATTATGCCTTTGGTGTTTGCAAAAATTACATTACAAGGTTAGATTATCATAAACAATTTCCTGAAAATTTTCTAAAAGCTTACCAGTTTTATTGCCCAGTCAAATATTGAAATGTTATTCGCTTTGAAAGTTT
Source organism: Capsicum pubescens (assembly GCA_030864215.1). Classification (NCBI taxonomy): domain Eukaryota; kingdom Viridiplantae; phylum Streptophyta; class Magnoliopsida; order Solanales; family Solanaceae; genus Capsicum; species Capsicum pubescens. The sequence goes on from CM061543.1 coordinate 41,837,085, forward strand.
TTCAAGTCAAATATTGGTCTAGCAGTGCTCGGTATGGACATACTTGTGTTTCTTTGTCTATAGCTATTGGTTTTTCGATTGTTGTTGCTATAGACAACAATGACCTCTTGGCAAATAGATGTGGAGCCAAGTTCGGCAAAGAAATCCACACTGCCGCCTTAGTTGTTTCTTATTTTTGGTTAAAATTGATAGACAATGGGAATATCCTATATTGGTGCTCATTTCCATTCTAAAAAAGATATTTCACTGGTATTACAAACGTAGTCACATAATTATCATATTGATCGCACCTTAGCAAGAGTTGTCGTGGTGCCAATGAACAATTAGACAATGACCCTTGATTCCAAAATGTATCGGTAGCAATGTTCTTAGGTCCTTCAAATATGATGCACCTGAAGAGAGTTTAATCAAAATTTCTCGATGCAAACCTTCCTCATTAGGAAACACTTCTATTTCCTCCAATGTAAACTTGAGTGTATGTTCACCTTGAATATATTCAATTGGTTTTAGTTGAGTTCTCGTCATATTTTGGGCAGCTTGTCTTGGATTTTGTAATCCAGAATATGATGTTTGTGGATTAGAAGTAGGGTTTAGTTCTCCCACAACCATAGACTGGGGAGAGATAGGCGCGGCCATTGCTTCCCTAAGTTTGTATCAGAGTTGGCTGGAGAGAGAACAGAGAGAGAGAGTCGCTTACCTAAAATTGTTATCAACCATCCCTAATTTCTCTCTTAAATGATTTTTTTTCTCATTTCAACTGAAAATATTAACTATTCAAAATAAAAATGTATCAATATTTTAATGATTTTCGATATATATTTCAATATTTAATTTTTAAAATTTTAAGAATAATTTATTTATAGTTCATATAGAAATTACTTGAAACTTTTCTCAGAATTTTCGTGTATAAGTCTGGATAAAATCAATATGAAATATCAATATCCCGCCCAAGGCTTACTTGTACATATTTTAGTATATGAAATGTGCATTAAATATGGTACATATAATTAACTTACGTTTTTTTTTTATTTGTTACACGTTTAAAATCTATATATAAATTTGTGCATCTTTAATTTTTTTTCTGTTTATACATGTTTGTATGTAAGAAATTTATAAACAAACTGATGTGAATCATGAATACAAAATTGTTCACTGAATTCTCTATTACATTAAAAAATCATGGATATAAATAAACATGTTTTGTGTATGGATGGTGTCTAAAATATGCTAAATTTCACTAATTTAGGTGTATTTTATTTTTTGGGTTATGAATTTTGTATAAAAATTGATGTATCTTTCGACGATGTTAGTTGCTTGGCAAGTCGTATTATTCGTTATTAAATACACATAGAAAAGTATAAAATATGATTTTTGTAGACTCCTAATTTTTTCCATCCCCGGTATTACTTTTACTCAATTTTACCTTATCTATTGTGTACCCTCAACCATGTAATTATCCCTCCATAAAATGACAAAAATAACAACCCCTAACAATTTTTATCTTATTTTTAATTTATCCTAACAAACTTTATCCTAATCACCTAATCCTGACCCATACCCCACCTCACCCATACCCACGTACCCTACTCACATTTTATCCTCACAATAACAAAAATAGAAAAGAGGGGGCCCATAGTAACAAACGAAAAAGGCATATATACACACATAATCATCACAAAGGACCCACATCATCATAGCTATTCTCTTGTACACATACTCCTTCATTAACGAGAACACAGGGGGTTTTTTTTTTTGGGGGGGGGGGGGGTTGCCTCTTCTTCATCATCTGAAGGAACACTCCATTTCTTGGAATTGGTATGCAAAACACCACTCAACCTTACCACAAAAAGCATGACCCTCACCTCAATTTTTCCATGGTTTCTTAGGAGGGGGTAGACGCACACACACAGAGTAACATACATACACGCACAAACTAATGAAAGAAAGGGGCTGAATTTTCCATTTTTAGGGAGAGATTGGAACAGAGAGGGAGAGAGATCGGAGAAGCTAAATCGAGAGAGTGTTAGGTAGATAAAAGAGATGTGAGGGAGATAGCATAAAGGGGGAAGTGATCAGAAACGGGCAAACCCGGCCAGAATACGTTGGGACTCGCCAGAATCCATCTTGACTCATTATTTTTTTGCCACCGCCTGAGCTCACCGGAGCTCAGGCTACACGGATTTTGTTCTTCTATTGTATTGACTGGGTTTTTGGTTAGTCTATTCTCGCGGTTCATTTTCGATATTGGATTTTGGGGTCTTCACGATTAAGTGATCAGTATTCGTGTAACGCCCCAAAAAACGGGTCCCGGAGCGTCACACGGTGCTTGAGGCTATGAGTAGCCCCAAGCTAAACCTTTGAGCCATTTTCATTCAGTTCAACACAAATCAATAGGGTTTCCATAAATAACCCTCAAATATCAACAGAGTAATCATCATCCAAGAATAAAAGAATTTCAGAAAGATAACAAAATATGACTTATTAGTCAACTCCCAACATCTATACTAGTCTGACAAGCCTCTAAGAAAATTAATAAAACCAGCGAGCCATTGAGACATGCCCCAACTGACTCATACTTAGTTATCAAATGTAAACAATTCCGTGAAACCAACATCAGACATCACGTCCTCAAAACATGAGGACTCACCGCAACAGAGGATGTAGAATAGCATGCCCGAAGAATCACTATCGAACCTGGAACTGAGCACCTGAACCTACATTCCGAGAAAAGGCATCCCACATCCGAAGATGTGGGTCAGTACCATGGAAAGGAACCGAGTATATGGGGGTGTATGCAGTTTTATAAACATCATCATCATAAATATTTATAAGAAATATGCAGGATGTATGAAAGACTCACATAGCCTGAAGAAAATCATCATAATCATGAGAGGATGAAATAAGTACAATAACACATGTGAGTCATCATATAATTTGTCAATCACTTTCAGTTCATCAAGAATATCAATTCTCATAATGTAAATATCATTTAAATCTTTCGAAAGAATAACTTTCACTTCACCATTGACCATAGACACAAGGAAACACACACACACTGGGAGAACCTATAACCGACATAAACCATGTGAGGTACATGGAGTCCAACGTACAACCCACGTTGGGGAGAGCCATCCTATCCTTGCCATCGGAGTAGTACTATAGATATCAAATCCACACAAACTAGTGATCACTATATAAATCAGCCTCAGGCTCACTCCTACGGGGGCACGTAGTTCTAGGAAAGTAAGGTCACTTTATACCTCCCTCTCGGTGCTAAAGATTTCTCCCAGACTTAGCTCAGATCATTTCAAAGATAATCCACAACAAAACAATTTCAGTAATATATATAAATATACATCGGGAGCCATCATGCTTCCCATCTATCAAAATCAACCACGTTGTGGATTTCTTTCACACTCGATTTCAAAACAACTCTATTAAGACCAAAAGGTCAAATCATTCAAAATATCTCAAATATTCAACATCAACATGCTTATAACACACACTTTCTCAAAAAAACACAATTTCCAATGAGGATTCATGACCCGAATATCAAAATCATGATAAATATCGTTCAAGATTTATGCTTTATATTTCCACACATGTAAATTCATCTTTCAAAATCATAAACATCAAGATTTCATAATAATCATCATAAGATATGGGTTTATGCTTCAAATTCATATAAATCAAATAAAAATCATGCCTTTGTAAAGAAAATTACTTTTGGACACAAGAACGAAAGAGAGTTCTTGTTGAAAACCCCCACATATCTTGAATGATGAACTTTAGATTGATACTCGTTTTTTATATGTTAATCGTGCCTTTGAATGATGGTTCTTGGAGTTCTTGAACTACGAACTTGGAATCTTGAATAAATTTACAGAATTAATGGTGAACTTTGGAGGTTCTTGAAGTTCTTGAACTAGGAACTTGGAATCTTGAATAAATTTACAGAATTAATGGTGAACTTTGGAGGTTCTTGAAGTTGGATGTAGGAGCTTAGGATTTTCTTTTCGAGGGAATTTGATGAAATATAACATATAATGCTTCTAATAGGCTTTAATATAGGTTTTTGGACAGATTTTGGGTGAGGGGGAATGACCAAAACACCCCTAAAAATAAAAAAAATTCTCGAATCTGTCCTTTGGTGGACTATTTTGATAGTCTGAAGTAGATCAACCATAACGTTTTACTATGATATCCAAATTGGATGAAACCAATTACATTAGAAAGAGGACTCTAATATCTTTTTGTTGATATATAGTATCTCACCCAGATCATTGTGTACAAGGAGTTATGATCGTTTGAAGTTGACCTAAAAAATCGCTTTTGATAGGCTGAAGTAGATCGACCATAACTTTTTACTCCGATAGAAAAATTTGATGAAACCAATTTCATTAGAAAGAGGACTCGCAGAGATTTCCGTTGGTATATAGTCTATCACCCATATCATTACGTACAAGGAGTTATGATCATTTAAAGTTGAAGCAAAAATACGCCAATCCTCAGTACTTTTTCCTGCATGTTTTACTGTTCACTACTATTCACGGTTCGATCGGAATGTTCATAACTCGTCGCTCGGGTGTCCGTTTGGGATGATCCACATATCGTTGGAAAGATTATTCGATACTCTACACAATGGTGGGACATAATCTAAGACATTCCACACGGAAAATTTATAATTCATTTTAGAAGATAGAACCCAACACGTTTACGCACAAAATTTCAACGAAAAATTTCCCGGGGTATTACATCATCCCCCCTTGGAAGCATTCATCCTAGAATGACGCTATACATGCCAAGATTAGATAGGGAATAGAGCATACAGCTGAAACCATTCGTTAGACTCATCACCACATCGTTTCTCACTCCGAATGCAACATAGAATGCATAAATTCAAGAAACTACAACTGAACACATAATAAATGACAGCTGAACTGCTGCAACTTTTATCAAAAGTGCATGATTTAGGAAAGAATGGTACCTTCGTCTTGATCGGAGTTCGCGGAAAATAGGTGTGGTTACTTGGATCACATATCCGCCTCAGCTTCCCAAGTTGCACCCTCAACAGATTGGTTTCGCCACAACACCTTCACCAAGGGAACTTCTTTGTTCCTTAGTCTTCAGACACTGAAATCAAGAATCTCAACAGGAATCTCATCAAAAGAAAGATTTTCTTTAATGTCAGCACTCATAGAGGAATCCACTACCACAACATCGCTAATATGCTTTCTAAGCATGGAGACATGGAATATTGGATGAACAGAGGACAACTCGGAAGGAAACTCGACCTCATAAGCTACCTTACCAACACGACTAAGAATTTTGTAAGGACCAACATAACGGGGACTAAGCTTCCCCTTCTTTCTGAATCTCTTCACCCCCCTCATGGGTGAAATTTTCAGATACACTAGGTCACAAACTTCAAACTTAAGGTCTCTCCTTCTAACATCTGCATATGACTTCTGACGACTCTGCGCAGTTTTCAACCTTTCCCTAATCAACTTAACTTTTTCCATAGCCTCAAATACCGAATCAGGACCACTCACAGTCGTTTCACCCACCTCGAACCAACCTATGGGTGATCTACACTTCCTCCCATATAAGGCTTCAAACGGAGACATGCCAATACTAGAGTGGAAATTGTTATTGTAAGCAAACTCTATCAACGGTAAGTGATCATCCCAACTTACCTTAAAGTCAAGTGCACAAGCTCTCAACATATCCTCTAAGGTATGGATGGTCCGCTCAGCCTGACCATCGTTCTGTGGATGAAAAGCAGAACTCAAAAGCACTTGGGTACCAAGACCCTTCTGAAAAGCTTTCCAAAATTGTCGAGGATATGTTGAGATTTGTGTTGAGGTTCTGGTTTGAGGATTTCAATTTCTGATTTCTTTATTATCAACAAGGACAAGTGTCAGAATTAGTCGATATTTGGAGATTTGTGTTGAGGTTCTGGTTTGAGGATTTCAATTTTTGATTTCTTTATTATCAACAAGGACAAGTGTCAGAATTAGCCGATAACTCCACCAAGAGACAGTGGTCGAACCACGGGATCGAGGGCTGCCTAACACCTTCTCCTTGGTCAACAGAATTTCTTAGCCAGACTCTTTGTTCGCGGATCAGTTTAAAGAGTCAAATCGCTTTGAAAAGGATTTTCGAACAGTGACTTGGAACACCAAATTTTCTTCAAGTGGCGACTCTGAGTTCTGAATGTAAAAATAATCCTTTTTTAGAAAAAATCTTCATTTTTGTCACTTACTAATAAAAAACCCTTTCAAACCATAAAATAATTTTTTTGGAGTTAAAGAAGGGGTGTGACGATTTTCATAAAACATCAGATAACAATTTTGTATTAATTGTGTAAGAAAAATTATTCATTGAATTTGTTATTTCCAACAAAAAGAATTTAAAAAATCAAGAATGAAAATATGAAATTCTCGTTGACTAACGTATAAAATTTGATTCACAGATAAAATTTATATTGCAAGAAAATAAGGAAAAAATAAATGTTAGTGTATGAAAAAATTAAGAATAAAATGTGGATTTCAACAATATGATCAAAGTGTATGCAATGAAAACAATTTAAAGTAATTAATAATATCAATGAAGATAAAGTATGAAAGAACTAAGAAACGCATATGAGAGAAATTTATGAAAACACAACATTATTAAATTTTTTGGAAGGACTAACTAATATAAAAAAATTATTTAAGAAAATGAAAGAAGGAGAAATTTAGGATTTCTTATAATCCTTTTATCGTATTTTCTTTTTTTTCTTTTTACTTTGTTAAGTGGAGGATTTGAGTAAAAAAAAGTATAAAACAGTAAGGAGAAAATTAAGAATTTATTATCAATCCTTTATTTAAGAAAATAGATGAGGGAGAAAGATAAATTCAAATATTTAAGAGAGATTTTAACTGATATATATATATATATATATATATATATATATATATGTATATATATATAATAGAATTTTTTTAGAATATTTTTTAAAAATCTGCTATAGCTTAAAATTAAAACCTTAATTCAACAAATATAAAAAAAATATAGCTACAGTATACAATAAATAATTTAAAAAGTACATACAAAATAATTTTTACATAAAATAATGGTAAATTGACACAATGTAACAATTTATGATCCAATTTGACATCAAATAATGATATTTAACATTTCTAGCCAAAATAAATAACTCATAAACGTTTTCTCTCTCTTTCTACGAATTGTTCTACAGTATATATGAATCATTTTCCAGTTTTTTTAGAAAATCAAGTGATCTAAGAATCCAAAGGAAAAACGCACCAGTTTTTTGTTCCCCCATTAACGTGCATGCATGTGGTGCAGAAACAACTTCAGAAATGCAAAATCCTGCCTCGAAAGGGATGCAACCCTTTGAGAAAATAACACACTGTTTTGAGAAAAGGTATGATTGTTTGGATGGTTGTGGTTGCTCGAAAAAGACACACTATTTCAAATGGACAGTGTTAGGAACCAGGCAGAAATAAAGCAAACCACAAGCAGAAAGAAAATAAGAACACACAGATTTACGTGAAAACCCTTATGGAAAAAATCATGGGCAGAGGCAGAGAATATTTTACTATAATGAAAGGAGAGGAGTAGAATGTGGAGAATGAGTATTTTCTGGATACCCAAAACAACCCACTAAATGCACTTATATAATATGTGCATACAAAAAAGCCCTAGGCCCAAAAAACAAAAAGGTCTACGGGCCTATCGGCCCGATTCCTATGCTACCACCATAGACCCCACTGAAAATCACAAACATGGATCACACCGCAAAACTTTCTGGGATGGATCAACAAAATTTGGGTCACAACTCTAACAATATCCACCTTGACACGAATTGTAATTCAGAACTCAAATTCATTTCAAGACAAACTCTCCAACTCTTCCACAGAAGCCCTTAAGGGCACATCTTAACAGCTAACACTAACCAAGTCCAAGAAATGCTCAAACTTGGCACTTGGTAGTGTCTTGGTCATCATATCAGCAGGATTATCATGAGTACTAATCTTTCTCACCACGAACAATAATTTAACGCATAAAATAATACCGAACATCAATGTGCTTTATCTTCTCATGAACATCTGATCTTTCATAAGGAAGATAGCACTCTGACAGTCGCAAAAGAATGTAGTAATCTGTAAGTCTTTCCCAAATTCACCAAACAGACTTTTCAACCAAATAGCTTCCTTGAAAGCCACTGTAATAGCCATATACTTTGCCTCAGTAGTTGGCAAAGAAACCATAGTCTGTAAGGTAGCTTTCCAAATAATAGCACAACAACCAATATTGAAAACATAGCCTGTAAGGAATATCCTTTTATCATGATATCCTGTAAAATCAGAATCAACATACCCGATTACTCCATCTCTGTTTTGCCTAAAATACAAAAAAATATTAGCAGATCCATGCAAGTATCTGAAAATCCACTGAACTGCTTTCCAATGTTCTTTGCTAGGATTTTCCATGTATCTGCTAACTGCACTAACGACATAAGATAAATCTAGTTGTGAACACACCATCACATACATAAGAGACCCAACAACACTAGAGTATGGAACTCGAGATGTATAGTCACACTCATCATCAATTTTTGGATATAAAGTGGTCTAGAGTTTGAAGTGAGCTGCCAATGGAGTACTTACAGGTTTGGAATTTTGCATATTGAACCTGTGAAACACTTTTTCAATTTATCATTTTTGACTCCAGTATAACTTACAATTCCTTCCATCCCTCAGAATCTCCATGCCAAGAATCTTCTTTGTTGCACATAGATTTTTCATATCAAACTCCTTACTGAGATGGGTTTTAACTTTTATTATCTCTCTTATATCCTTTGCTACAATCAACATATCATCAACGTACAAGACAAAAGAGTAATCCACAGATATTCTATAGTCTGTGAGATAATAATGTGGGAGTAATATTGTAGTGAGTTTTGAGAAATAAAAGTGTGTTGTTTCGTTTATAAAGAGTAGTAGTCTTTTGACACTTTCAAGTTTAATCACTATTATTGTATTCCTCCATTGAGTATTTTATTCACCCCGTTATAATATTTGGTGTCGTTGTTACTCTCTTGTTATTGCTATTTTGTGTGGATATTATCCTGGGTGGGAATATTTATTTTCCCAATACTAAGAATGTGGAGGTAGAGTGGAATAGATTATTTGTGAACATTCTAGGATGGAACCACTATGGTTTTGTTCATATTAAAGAGGAATTTGTTTCTAATAAATCTGGGTCAGGGGATGTGTTCTGAAATGAACCATGGCAAGTGGAATATAGAGTTTGCAATGATGGCAATAGTAGTTCTGGGCTTGGTACTTGCTTTAGTAGGAGGAGTGACGACGAGAGAGGACTTTAACCAAAAATATTAATTTAAAGTTTCGAAGGGTTTTCATTATTAAGTGACAAAATGGAGATTTGTTTCGAAAAGGACTTTTTATATTTAAAACTCAGAGTCGCCACTTGGCATAATCCGGTGTCACAAGTCACCTTTGGAAATTCTTTCCAAAATGGTTTTGACTCTATAACTGATCTACGAACAGAGATTTTGGTTAAGGAATTCTGTTGACCGAGGGGAAGGTGTTAGGCACCCCTCGATCCCGTGGTTTGACCACAGTCGCTTGGTGGAGTGTATCGGCTAATTTGATATTATGAATATATAAACCACACAAAATCAAACAAAACAATCAAACAAATAAACAAACAAAACAAATCCAAAATTATAGCGTCCAGTCTGATTATTACAATCCCAAAATAGAAAAATGCAAAAATATAAGCCTATTTTATTCTATGCTAATTCTAAACTACACACCCTTGCTTTATCCACTCGACGTTCCAGGCCTTGATCGTGCGTCGTCTTCAAGTATATGGTACTTCAGGGCATTCCTCGGATAAATCAATACAAATCCCTTGGGGCATCCCCCGACCAAATGAATACAATAGATCCCAATGCATAAATCAAACCCATTCCACAAACATTTCATCATTCAACAATCACAAATCCTAAGTTTTACATACCCCATATCGCTTGCCTATCCTTACGATGACCTATCTTATGCTACTATTATGTTCAACATAATGAATCAAAATTAATCCAAATTCACCGACATCCCTATCCATTTCATGTCAAACAACCGATTCAAATTACATCATTAATCTCTGATTCTCATCCACAAATTTATACATGACAGTTTAAACATAAGAACAACTATCCATCCAGATCATCATCGATTTCATGCTTATGACGACTTATTCAGGTAAAAAAGCACCAAATATCAATAAAATTGTTCAGTCAACAAACAACGCACTACCACAACATCAATGCACCAAATATCATAAACAAGGAAGTCAAAAGAGTAAAGATTAAAAATGGACCTTCAAAGAAAGAATTTCGTTGAGAATAATGTTTAAGAAGGCCCGGACTTAGAATCCTGAATAGAATACCTCGACAACGAACTAAAATCTAACTCGGTATTTGAGAAATTGCAACCTGCAACAGACCACGACGAACAGACTGACCCAAACCAAACGCAGTACCTACATTGACTGATTTCAAAATCAATTTGGATAAAAATTGATGACTCTACTGTTGTTTTGCTAGATGTAGTAAATCTATCCGGACCAAATTCAAAACCAGCAAGACAAACTGAATACGAACTCCTAAATCGATAATTTTGAACAGAATTGTGAATCCAAAACCAAAACTAGTTTGATCCAGAATAGGAATTGTGGAAACAAACCACGCACGAGCCTATTTCTGATCCGGCAAAAACAGACCACCCCCTCTCAAAATTCGGCGAGCTGATCGGGCTTCCCCTCACTTTTTTTTGTTTTCTTCTCAGTTTCTGATCTTCGATCTCCCTCTCTCGTACATGATTCAATCTTGTTCCCGACTATTTTTTGTTCTTAATAGCTGGGTGCGAGGATGGCAATGTGGATTTCACTCCGGTGAGGGTCCTTTTTCGATGACAGTGGTTTGTATATGTGATAGTGTGTGTAGTTCTCTTGGGACCAAGAAAAAGGAAAAAGAAATGGATTATGTATGTGATGGGTGAGGTCCTCCATGAGAATGAGTGTTGCTGTGATGGTGGAGAAGAAAAGAAAATTCTCCACTGTGTGTTGTGCGTCTATGGTGAAGAAGCCATTGAGATTATTCTGTGTGTGTGTTGAGAAAGTGAGGAATTTTTGAAGTGTTCTTCTGTGACCATGGTCAATAGAGAGTGATGAGTATATGGGTCTATGTGTATGTGCGAATTGTGCCCCCCTCTAATTCTTCTCCCTCAATTTCGTATTTTTAAGTATATAAAAATGGAAAAGATCCTTATGAGTTGTATCCCCCAATTCCTGTGGGCCCCCTTACTTTTTTATAGTATGTGTAATTTGTTATGGACAAAGAAGAAAAAAATGTGAGATGGAAATAGGTGGAGTCACGTGGGTAGGTAGGGTAGGGGTAGGGTGTGGATGAGGTGTAAAAATTAGTTAGGATAAGAGAATATTTTGGGATTGGTGATTTAATTTGTTAGGATTTGTTGTATTTGTTTTCTTGTGGGGAAAGTATAGAATGGGTGAGGTTACAATAAAGTGAGGTAAAAATGAATAAAATTGGACTTGGGAGGGATAAAATTAGGTGTCTACAACATGTCCCCTTTGAATGTAAACATGAACTATTTTTAGACAAAGAAGTAGACAACGAAACAAAATTTTATCCCGACCATTATTCAAAAAGAATGTAACAGAAAGAAGGAGGGAAACCAAGTATTGACTTTGGACATCATACAAATCCCTAGTTATGAGGGAATCAAGTCACAGGTATCTCAAAGGATTGGAAGGAGGAGGACTATACCGAGTTGGAGAGTCGAGTGAGGTTTCATCGAGGATCCGGTCCGCGGATCTGTCATTACATCAAAAATGAAAATTACGAGTTAAAAAATAAATAAAATTACAAAAATCCTATCTATGCGGTTTCTTTTGGACTCTTGACTTGAGTTTCATCTCCTTATTCTTCAGGCGGGCTCCTGTCTTGCAATTTCTTCAACTTGTTGCCTGACTTTCAATTTCTTCACCCTGTTCTCCAGGTGCTCTCCTAACTTGTTATTTTTCAATTTGTTGACTTTCAATTTCTTCACCTTGTTGTTTGACTTTCCATTTATTCACCCTGTGCTTCGGGCGGGCTCCAATGTTGCTTGAATTATCAAAATAAGGAAGTGTGTCTCCTTATAGATGTTTCTTGAATTACCAAAACAAGGAAGTGTGTCTCCTTACCAATGCCGCTTAAATTACCAAAACAAGGAAGTGTGTCTCCTTACCAATGCTGCTTGAATTACCCAAACAAAGAAGTGTGTCTCCTTACAAATGTTGCTTGAATTGTCCAAACAAGGAAGTGTGTCTCCTTAAAAATGTTGCTTGAATTGCCCAAACAAGGAAATGCATCTCCTTACAAATACCGCTTGAATTACCAAAAAAGTAAGTACGTCTCCTTACAAATACCACTTGAATTACCAAACAAGAAAGTGTGTCTCCTTACAAATGTTGCTTGAATTGCCCAAACAAGGAAGTGCATCTCCTCAAGATATTGGATTATGATCTTCACAGTGGTTTTTGATTACCAGACCTGTGCAACAACATTGCCTCTTGCATTTGTAGAAATGAGAATATTACAGCATCTGATGTCTAGGCTTTGAAATTCTTGATATGTATGTAACATGTGTTCCTGTTTTATACAAAGAAAACTTGTGTGTTTAAAAACATGGTGGCTGGTTTGTGGGTTTAGCTTTCGCAGAAATCGCTCTTTCCCCCATCACATTTAACCTTGCTTTCAACCATTAGCATATGTCATCGACTTGCTGCATCATTGACCAAACTCAGATTATCAACAGTGACTCTGAAATAAACACAATATCTCTTCTTTGCCGTACTTCTCAGATAAACCCTTTGAACCTTGGTATTTCCATGAGTTGCCAGACTTGTCAGTTGACAAAAATTTTTGCATGTCTTATTTCGACTCACAATCATGTCTCTTTCATGTGTTGGCCTTTTGTCTTGCTTTACGCAGTTGAAGAAGCTGGTAGCTAGTTTTGAAATCTTTTCTCACTTGTTTTGATATGGACTTGACTCAAAGACAAGAGAAAAATGACGATGACTTTTATTTGGACAACTGTCTTAAGAAAACAAAATACAAACAAAATAAGAAAGAAAAAACAATGAATGTTCCCATTTGAAACAAAGAAATGAAAAATTATCTAGAAATGACATCAACTCTAATGATTATGCCATGCATTTTGGATTAAGCTTCCTGATCTTTCCATCCAAACTTTCTACCAATTGTTGTTGAGTTAATGGCCATGAAACTGAGTTGTTTCTTCAGGTCAATTGCCTTTAAGACCTCATTTGGCTAGTGACACCTTGAAGGGTTTTTACAAACAAGCCTTTCTCATTCTCTTTTTCTCAGTTCACCATTGTCTTATGGTTTTTGTAAGGGTTTTTCACCAATGAGACTCTTGTTTACATTTTTCCAAACTCACAGTCGTCTTGCAGTGCCCATGAGGGTTTTCACCGATAAGACTCTCTCATTTGTTTCTCTCTCGACTTACCATTGCCTTATGGTGCCCGTGAGGGTTTTCAACAATAAGAATCTTATTTTTATTTCTCTCCTGACTCCTTATGCTGAGGAAGACAAGTAGTTCCCAAAATGCGTCATCATATCCCTTGCATGCTTAGCCTTAACATTCTCAAAGATTGATCTAAAGGTCTTTCTTTCATTGTACCTTGGCTTTTGGATAGGGTTAGAGAGAAAGGATGACATGAGGCTCAAACGACACTTGAAGTGGGATAGGACTTACAACTTTTGGAATCGACTCAAACAATAAGGATTAACCCATGCCCCAATTTCTTTGGCTAGGTGACTCTAAACTATTTATTTGGTTAGACCGAGCCCAGAGTAGGGCAGCCTACGTATATCAACCTCAAAAGAGGAGAATCAGGTCACGCATAGTTCTGGCGGCTTGTTTTGCTTGATTTAGATTTCTTTTAACTTTGTTTTTCTTTGTGATTTTCCTGACTTTATTTTTCTTGACACTCCTTTTCTTTTTGGACACATTTTTTCTCTCTTCTTTTTTTTTGAAACTTTTTGACTCTATTCTTTTGGTCGACACTTTTCTTTTGAGTTTTGCTGAGTCTATCTTGATTCCAAAAGAGGGGTATGAAAGAAATTAGGACTAAATCTCAAATGGGGTAAACAAAGGATGACACAATGTTTGAATAGAAGAATAAAATTCCTTCGTCATATCAATCCTTAAAAAATACAAGAACATATCATGCAATATGCAAGTGAAAGATGAAAGATCATTTGTGACATCTTTTGCAGCATTAACTTTGACTGAGTCTATGCGTCACTACTTCTTCTACAAACTCTACCTTTGTTGTACATTCCTCACATCGAACGACTCATGCTTTCGTGGAGCTGATTTTTTTGTCCCTCGGGATCACACATCCGCTATTTGACCAAGTTGAGCAATGTTTTTCAATTGATGACCAAATTATTCTTGTAATTCTAAAAATAATTGCCTTAATTTTCAAAGAAGGTTTGAACTTGTCACCAAATTTCTCAGCACTCTACCTATTTTCTCAGATGCTCTCTTTTTCTAACTTTAACTCTCTGATTCAATGTTTCATGGTTAAGCTGGATTCTAAGATCCTGCTGAAAATTCCCCAAGCATGTCATAATACTAGAATCAACATAAAATAAGATGTGTAAAGAAAACAAACACATATTTAAAACACAAAGGGAAAGGGATACTTCATTTAGTTGAAATAAAAGATAGAAAGGTTTGAAAATAAAAGACACAGGGACAAAACAAGATAGATCCCAAACTACAACCTTGAAATAATTCAAAAAACAGAAAAGAAAAGAAAACAAACTACCAGACCTCTTCCTAGCAGGGAGAGGGGTGACTTCTCAATTGCTCAGCCTGACATCTTAGCCACTAGTTTGCATATCAGCATGACTAGATCTTTCCTCACTGTCAATGGTCTGAACCATAATTGATTAATCTTGAATCATCTTTTCTATTTCGTTTTTCAAAGAACGATAATCTTCAATACTGTGATCCTGAATATTAGAATGATATGCACATCGTACATTAGCATCAAAACTTCTTGAATGTAGGTCAGGAGTATACACAAGGAGAGGAGTGATCATGCCCTGTTGTACCAATCTCTGGAATAAACTTGCATACGACTCTCCGATTGGTATGAAACTATCCCTCAACTTCTATCTCATTTCATTATTTGGCTTAAATTGAAAACCAAGCCTAGAAGGGCTTCGGTATGTATGTGGAGTTAGAGGATTACACGACAGATTTGGCACGCGCCAGTGTGGGTAAGATAGAGGTTGAACATATGGTTGCGCATTATACACTTGATATGGAGGTAGGGGAATGGAATATAATTGATTTTGGGAAACATTCTGTGGAGATTGGGAATAAACTTGGGTTTGAGCCTATGGTTAACTATGGTGTGGTCCTCTTTCCCATGCCTGTTATCCAACAACAATGGCAGATGCATCATTCTCATACTTCTTCCCTCCGACACTTCCCGAACCTTTTTAAATTGCTTGAGTAGTAGCTTTCAATGTTGCAAAACTCACAATGCGGCCGATCTTAATTCCATCCTCTATCATCTTCCCCATTTTGAGGACCTCAATAAATGGCTTACCTAATGCAGGTAACAAGTGTTGATAATATGTTTTATCATGTGCTTGAATAAATACCTCTACTATCTTACTTTCTTTCAGTGACGGTTTCACCCTAGCAGTTTGTTCACGCCATCTAATCGCATACTCTTTGAAAGTCTCAGTATTCTTTTTCTTCATGTTAGTTAGGGATTTCTCATCAAGAATCAACTCCACATTGTATTGGAATTTTTGCACAAATTCATTATCTAGGTCATCCCAACTAATCCACTTGTCGATGTCTTGGTCAACAAACCATTCTGAAGCTAGGCCTGAAAGACTCTCACCGAAATATGCCATGAGTAATTCTTTCTTCCCCCTAGCACCCCTTAGTTGGTTGCAATAACGTCTCAAATGTTCTACAGGATCACCATGTCCATCATACTTCTCAAACTTCGGCATTTTAAAACCAAAAGGAAGATGAACCCCTGGAAACATACAGAGATCTTTATATGAGACACTTTTGTACCCCCCAAGTCCCTGGAGGTCTTTCATAGCCAGTTCCAAACTTCTCAATTTTCTGATCATTTCCTCTTGTTCTTCTGTTATAACAGGCATCTCAGTGTTAATAGGATATTCAGGCGGGTGAGTATAGCCATAAGGATTAGTCAACTTAAATGTGGGCTCAATAGCATGATGTTAATCAGCAAAAATATTCAATACAGGCTCTCTCACAGAGTGGGGAGGCACAACTTATGGATAAACCTCAAAAGTAGGAGCTTCAGGTGGGGGTGGGGGTGCAAAAACATGAGCAGTGGGTAGAGCTGAACATGTGGTAGCTTTGTGCTGAGGAGTGAGGAAATGAATATTGGAAATATTTGGATAGTGTTGCCCCAGAGCAGGTCCTGATGCATGTAGTGGTGTGTCAACAAAACTAGAAAATTGTGTATGTCACACTGGAGGCAAGCTACCAAGATATTCCAGATTATCAGCGGGAAATGGAGGAGGTGGCAACCCATTAACCCAAGCACAATGCATTTCTATCATTTGTTGCCTCAATTTTCGAATCTCTTCATTAACTCCTAAATTCTCATTGCCCGAACTCCCTATCTGATCAGTGATAACAAACTCAATATCCTTGTTGGCCATAATTTTCTCTGTGACTTGGTGCTATATGGAGGACCAGCCAAAATGCCACAAACCAACCACCTTAAACTAACTGAACAAGAGATAGCAAATGCATTAGAATTCAACTTTTTTTTTCAAAACCTTTTCTTTTCTTTTTGAAAAGGTCACTGAACCCAAGAGGGGCGCCTACGTATCTCACCCCCGAAAGAGGAGAATCAGGTGTGTGTAGTTCGTGAAGTCTTGCCAAAATGGCCAATTAATTCTTTTTCCTTTCTTTTTTTTCAGAAACTTCAAAAATAATAAATTGTCAAAAGAATTGACGAAAATGTTTTTGCATTTTCAGATTTAAACTCCTTATACAAAACGAAACCTATGATTACCGAAGAAAAATCTTTTTGGGTTTTCAATTTTTGAATTTCATACGAAAATGAGACTTGAAGCTGTTAACAAAAAATCTTTTTTGTGATTTTCTTTTAAAGATGTATATGAAACACCTACTTTAAAGGAAAAGTGAAGAAAATCTTTTTTTGAATTTTTCAAATAAGATCCCCAAACCCACAATTGGTTGCCTACGTATCTCACTCCCGAGAGAGGAGAATCATGGGTGCGTAGTTCATCCAGATTGGACAATTAAGGATTAAATGACAAACTAAACCCTGAATTGAGAGACACGACTAAAGACAGACAAATAAAATCTTTTTGGATTTTTAATTAGAAACTAACACCAACAACTATGAAAGAAAAAAAAACTTTTTGATATTTTTGTTATATAAAAATGTACAAAGCTCCTATTGAAAGGAAAAAATATTTTTGGAGTTTTCGAATTGTGAAAACTTACTAAAGAAATAAAAGGAAAATCTTTTTAATGTTTTTGATTTTTTGGGAAATGAGTGCAAAAAGTAAAAAAACATTTTTTTTTGAATTGTGAAAAACAAAAGTCATAAAGAACCCTAAAAACTACCAAATCTCTTTTTTTTTTCTTTTTTTCAACAATTTCTTGCATGCACACTTTGATTCTAACTCATGCATTTTCCCAAATCAGTTTGTCAAATTACCATGTTACCCTTAAAGATACAATATTTAGCACGTAGGGATGCTTTTAGAGGTGAATCTCATACAAAGGGCCACGTGAGTCCCGCTAGGTCTCAATATGATGCAAATAAACATGATCTAAAGGATGATCTATGCTGGGGTCTACTAACAAGGCTGTTCGGGGGAGTATATGGTCGATAGTGGATTTCTTTAGCTGTCCACCTACTCCATACAACTCAATGGCTTCCCCTCCTAAAATAAGGGTGACTCAACTATAGGTCATGTACACACGTGTACTACGAACTTGTTGCAGAAAGAAAGACTCAGGTTATGCACATGATGGCAGATACAAAGCGATAACACATAAAGTAAACACTGTAAACAAAGAGCACGTAGGCACTCAACAATGATAAACAATGACAAAACATAACACAAATAAAATGTCTATACACCTATAGTGCCAAGCTAAGTCGATACAAACTGCAAAATAAGCTCGAATTCTGAAAAAACACCAGCAGATTCGCCAGAGTTGTCACACCCCTTTTTTTACCAAAAAGATTAATTTAAAGTTTTGAAGGGTTTTCATTAGTAAGTGACAAAATGGAGATTTATTTCAAAAAAAACTTTTTATATTTAAAACTCAGAGTCGCCACTTGGCATAATCCGTAGTGCCAAGTCACCTTTGGAAATCCTTTTCAAAATGGTTTTGACTCTATAACTGATCTTCAAACAGATATTTCGGTTAAGAAATTCTGTTGACCGAGGGAAAGGTGTTATGCACCCCTCGATCTCGTGGTTGGACCATGGTCACATGGTGGAGTGTATCGGCTAATTTGACATTATGAATATATAAACCACACAAAATCACACAACAATCAATCAAACAAACAAACAAAACAAATCCAAAATTATAGTGTCTAGTCCGATTATTACAATCCCGAAATAGAAAAATGTGAAAACATAAGCCTATTCTATTCTATGCTAATTCTAAACTACACTCTCGTACTTTCTCCACCCGACGTTCCGGGCCTTGATCGTGTGTCGTCTTCAAGTACATGCTACTTCGGGGCATTCCCCAGATAAATCAATACAAATTCCTCGGGGCATCTCCCAACCAAATGAATACAATAGATCCCAATGCATAAATAAAAACCATTCCACAAACACTTCATCATTCAACAATCACAAATCCTACGTTTTGCGTACCCCCTATAGCTTGCCTATCCTTACGATGGCCAATCTTATGCTACTATTATATTCAACATAATGAATCAAAATTAATCCAAATTCAACTACATCCCTATCTATTTCATGTCAAACAACAAATTAAAATTATTTCATTAATCTCTGATTCCCATTCCCAAATTTATACATGACAGTTTAAACATAAGAACATTTATCCAACCATATCATCAACAATTTCATGCTTACGACTGCTTATTCAGGTAAAACAACACCAATTATCAACAAAATTGTTTAGTCAACAAACAACGCCCTACCACAACATCCATGCACCAAATATAATAAACAAGGAAGTCAAAAGAGTAAAGATTAGAAATGGACCTTCAAAGAATGGATTTCAGTGAGGATAATGTTTAAGAAGGCCCGAACTTAGAATCCCAAATAGAATACCTCGACAACGAACTAAAATTCAACTCGGTATTTGAGAAATTGCAACCCACAACAGACCACGACGAACAGACTAACCCAAACCAAATGCAGTACCCACATTGACTGATTTCGGAATCGATTTGGATAAAAATGGGTGATGCTGCTGTTGTTCTCCTGGACTTCATAAATCGATCCTAACCAAATTCAAAACCAGCAAGACAAACTAAATACGAACTCCTAAATCGATAATTTTGAACAGAATTGCTAATCCAAAACCAAAACTAGTTTGACCCGGAATAGGAATCGCGAAAATAAACCATGAACAAATCCATTTTCGATCCAGTGAAAACAAACCACCCCCTCCCAAAATCTGGCGAGTTGATCGGGTTTTCCCTCACTTTTTTTTTTGTTTTCTTCTCAGTTTCTGATTTCCGATCTCCCTCTCTCACACATGATTCACTCTTATTCCTGACTATTTTCTGTTCTCAATAGCTGGGTGCATGGATGGCAGTGTGGATTTCACTTCGGCGAGGGTCCTTTTCCGGTGATAGTGGTGTGTATATATGATAGTGTGTATAGTTCTCTTGGTACCAAGAAGAAGGAAAAAGAAATGAAGTATATATGTGATGGCTGAGGTCCTCCATGAGAATGAGTGTTGCTATGATGGTGGAGAAGAAAAGAAAATTCTCCACTGTGTGTTATGCGTCTATGGTGAAGAAGCCATTGAGATTATTCTGTGTGGATGTTGAGAAAGTGAGGAATTTTTGAAGTGTTCTTCTATGCCCATGGTCAATTGAGAGTGGTGAGTATATGGGTCTATGTGTATGTGCAAATTGTGCCCCCCTGTGATTCTCCTCCTTCAATTTGGTATTTTTTTGAAGTATATAAAAATGGAAAAGATCCCTATGAGCTTATCCCCCAATTCCCGTGGACCCCCTTCCTTTTTTGTTGTATGTGTAATTTTCTATGGATAAAGAAGGAAAAAATGTGAGATAGAAATCGGTGGTGTCACATGGGTAGGTAGGGTAGGGGTAGGGTGTGGATGAGGTGTAAAAATTAGTTAGTATAAGGGAATATTTATGGATTGGTGATTTAATTTATTAGGATTTGTTGTATTTGTTTTCTTGTGGGGAAAGTATAGAATGAGTGAGGGTACATAAAGTGAGGTAAAAATGAATAAAATTGAACTTGGGAGGGACAAAATTAGGTGTCTACAGCAAACACTGAGGCAAACGAAGATCCCATGGCATGATTTTATACACAAATAATCCAACAATGACATGATAAACACCACAGAAGAGTTCCTATGAACATGCTTTCTAACACGTTAAAGCATCCAATGAGTAAATAGATAATTAAATTGCATCGTTTTAGGTACTTACAGGTTAGCATCAATAAGAAATAATAGAAATAATAAAGATGAACACTTGTGAGAATATGATGCGGGGATCCCACTAAGACTCCCAGAAAACCAGAGAAGAATATCTAATTGCTTTTGTATTAAAATAATCAATGATTTTTGTTAGGAGAGTAATGATTGTGTCACTTGTCCGTTAATGGAAAAGAAAAGTTGTTTATATAGTGGGAGAGTAGACAAGTAAAAGGTGTGGAATAGGTAATAAAATCAATCAGTGTTGATATGAAAGAAAAATAAAATATTCTGTAAAATCAGTCAGTAAATTAATCAATTGAGTGGGCGAGAGATATGCTAATTCATCGGTTAAGAAAACTTTTTTCTTTAAATAAGTGATCCAATCAATCAAAGGGAAACGTAAAAAAGGTAAAAGAATATTCAAGAAAAATTCAAATCTGTGGATTGAATCCCCAAGAGGAACAAAATATGTTAAGTTACCATAAATGTATACACACAATCTATCAAGTATATGTAAATAAAAATAAGAAAGCTCACACGAAAAATTTCATCCATAAATATGTAACCATGTTGCCATTATTTTGTTTAAAAAAAAATACAACAAACCAATCGATAAGCATATTCTCATTCACATACAAGTTATGCATATTCAAGTAATATTTACTAAAAATGACTCAAAAGAAAGGAAAAGTTGTCTCAATTTCAACAAGGAAACTGAATCAATTAACATCATACCAAATAAGAGAATCTTCAATTAGTAAAACATCTATTTATGACATGAAATCTCATCAACCAAATATGAGAGAAAATAATACAGTGTCAGTGCAAGGCAAAGTAAAAATCAGTCACATAATTATCCCTTCAACAATAACCCAATTCACATCAACACGTCAACAGTCCATCTCACTATGTAGGAATTATGATGAAGTGTAAAGACATGAGTATATGCTAAATTATTTCTAACGCCACAATTGACAAAAATTGGGGTCATTACCCATGGCAATCTAAACAAGTATTCAATAACGAATTATAAAGAATCGCACCATAACATCAATTGGACTCCGTCAGTTTTAAACCTTAAACTTTGTTAAATAAAAGAAAAGAAGAGGATAGGATTAATCAGACATGCAAATTCAACATGTAAATAACCCTGTGGATGGGTTATTGAGAGCCCATCTCTTTTTTTTCAAAAATGGGTTAGTGGTACAGATAAGGTTGGTGGCGGGTGGATGGCGGAGGTGACTTGGGGCGACGACGGTTGGTTCGCATAGGAGTTTGGAGGGCAGGGGGGTCTCGTGGTGATGTTGAAGTAGCGCTGGCGTGCTGGTTCATCGCTGGAAGAGGAAAACAGAGGGAGAGATGGTGATAGAGGCAAAGAGGGTTGGTGGCGCAGCGCTGGTGTGCTGGTTCATCACCGAAAGGGGAAAATAGAGGGAGAGATGGTGATAGAGGCAGAGAGGGCTGGTGGCGCGGTGCTGGCAGCAGCGAGGACGGACAGCGGGATGCGAAGGAGGGAGCTGTCATCACTGGTCGTTGTTGTGTTGCCGAAGATGGAACTTTCTCTGGTGGTTGAGGCGGCAGCTGCCGCTCATGGGGGCGTTAATGGTGAACGGAGGGATGGCGCCAAAGAGGGTTGGTAATAGATAAGGTAAAAATTAAGCTATAAGATAAATAAATTAGACAAATTGATTTAAAAAATAGGTCGTTATTTAAATTAAAGTAGAGATAATAATATATAATAACAATAATTAAATAATAAATTATAATAATAAATAATAAATAATAAGATATATAATAACGATGTTAATAATAATAAATAAAAATACTAATATAAATAAATAGTATTAAATAATAAAAACTAGACAATGTGTTTTGAGAAAAAAAATGTGAGTGTGCACAATTACATGAAAAAATAATTTAATAAAATTACATAAAATATCGTATTTAAAAATTATAAAATGATGCTAAAAGATAATAAAATAATTTATGCATTTTTCTGAATTATGAATGCGATACGTCAGTACATATTTAATATAAAAAAATGATGTATAAAAATATTCATAATTAAAATTAAATAATTTGATAAAAATAATAGCCTAAAACTGATATTAGGAGGTCAAAACTGGTGTCAACACCCATCGCATGTCTGGGGGTGTGTGTTTGAATGATCACTTAACTTTATTTAAGGAAATCGTCTCTGATTTAGAGACTCTGGAGGTTAAGTACAATGAGGAAGATCTAGGGTTAATTTTTCTATGTTCGTTGCCTGCATCATATTCAACCTTTAGGGATACAATTTTATATAGTCGTGATACCCTAACCCTAGATGAAGTCTATGATGTGTTGTTCTCTAAGGAGAAGATAAATCACCTTGTGAATGGGTTGGTGACTCAAGAAGATGGTCTCATTGTTTGAGGAAGGACTCATGAGAGGAACTCTGGAAGTGATGACAAGAATAGGTCAAAATTTAGAAACAGAAACAAAACCTATAATTACTGCCAAAAGAAGAGCCATATCAAATCTGAGTGTTATAAGTTACAAAATAGAAATAAATGGGAAGCTGAAAACTAGAAAGGAAAACAACCAGAGAAGTCCGGTGAAGCCAATTTTGTTGAAGATGGTAGTAGTGATGGAGAACTCTTGGTAGTTTCTGATGGTAACTCCAAACCTTGTGAGAATTGGATTCTTGATTCAGCTTGCACATTTCATATGTGTCGCAATCGAGATTGGTTTACAATATATCAAATGGTCTCTAAAGGTGCTATGTTGATGAAAAATAACACACCTTATAATTTAGCTAGTATTGGAATAATTAGGATTAAGATGTTTGATGGGGTTGTGAGGACACTTGTTATTGTGCGGTATGTCCCAGACCTGAAGAGAAATCTTATTTCCTTGAGTACCCTTGATTCGAACGGATATAAGTACACCGGTGAAGGTGGAGTCCTAAAGGTTAGTAAAAGTGATCTTGTTGTAATGAAGGGACAGAGAAAAACTACTAATTTGTACGTCTTGCAAGGATTTACAGTTACAGGTGATGCTATTGTTTCTACTTTCTCTTTATCAGATAATGATGTTTCTAAGCTTTGGCATATGCGTCTGGGACATATGAGTGAAATTAGGATGGCAAAACTAAGTATGAGAGGACTTCTTGATGGCTAGAGTATTACCATATTGGAGTTCTGTGAGCACTGCATTTTTGGGAAGCAGAAGAGAGTCAGATTCACTAAAGGCATCCACTCTACTAAAAGCACACTTGATTACATTCATTCTGATCTCTGGGGGTCCTTCTAGAGTACTTTTTAGAGGATGTGCTAATTACATATTGACTATTATTAATGACTATTCCAGAAAAGTTTGGGTGTACTTCCTGAAGAAAAAGAATGATGTATTGCCTATTTTCAAGGAGTGGAAGACTATGATTGGAAAACAAACAGGGAAGCAGGGAAAACGCCTTCGAACTGATAATGGTTTAGAGCTCTATTCTAATGAATTTAATGTTCTGTGCAAGTCAGAAGGAATTGTGAGGAACTTAATAGTTCGTCATACTCTGTAGCAGAATGGTGTGGCCAATGAATGAATAGGACAATAATAGAGAAGTTATGTGTACTCTCTCTAATGCTGGTTTACCCAAGTCTTTTTGGGCCAAAGATGCTTCCATAACTTGTCTTCTTATTAACCGCTCTCCTCCAGTTACAATTAACAAAAAGACTCCATAAGTGGTATGGTTCAGTACTCCTTCCAGTTACTCAGATTTGAATATTTTCCTTCTTATGCTCATGTTGATAATGGAAAGTTGGAACCTAGACATGTCATGTGCTTATTTATGGGTTATAAGTCTGGTGTTAAATGATGTAAGATTTGGTGTCCAGAAAATAGAAAGGTTATAATTAGCAGGGATGCTGTGTTTGATAAAACTGTCATGCTTTGGGCTTCGCCCCCAGATGAGCCAAGTGACATGAATCAGCAAAAGTCAAGCAACCACGTTGAGTTACAGATTAGAGCCATACCAGTGCCTATTTCTCAGTCTAGCCTAGAGATACAAAGTGATACTATTTATTCTTCACTACCAGTGGCACCAAAATATTCTATTACTAAAGATAGACCTAGGAGAGATATTAGACCTCCTCAGAAGTATGGTGAAGCTGAATTTGTTGCTTATGCATTGAATGTAGAAGAAGGTATTGATTCCGGTGAAGAACCTTCTTCTTACTCAGAGACATTTAGTTGTGATGATTCTAGCCGATGGATGATTGCTATGCAGGAGGAAATGGAATCACTTCATAAGAATGACAAATGGGATTTTTTGAGATTCCCTAAAGATATGAAAGATGTCTGTTGCAAGTGGATATTTAAAAGAAAAAAGGAACATCGGGAGTTAAAGATGCTAGGTACAAAGCAAGACTAGTTGCTAAAGGTTACAGTCAGGTTCTAGGTGTTGACTTCACAGATGTGTTTTCTCCAGTTGTAAAGCATAGTTCGATTCAAGCCTTTCTTGATATCGTGGCCATGCACAATCTTAAGCTTGAGCAGTTGGATGTCAAAACTGCATTCATACATGGAGAACTTGAGGAGGACATCTATATGCAATAACCAGAGGGTTTTGTAGTCTCAGAAAAGTAGGACGATGTATGCTTGCTGAAAAAGTCCCTTTTATGTCTTAAAATAGTTGACCAGACAGTGGTATAAGAGGTTTAACTCTTTTATGACTTCACATATGTTTAGGAGGAGGAGTTATGATAGTGTGTCTATTTCAAAGAGGTAAATGATGGTCCGTTCATGTGTCTTCACTTGTATGTTAATGATATATTGATTGAAGCGAAGGATATTAGAGAGATAAGAAAAGTCAAAGCCCAGCTCAGTAAGGAGTTCAAGATGAAGGATTTAGGGGAAAGAAAGAAGATCTTGGAATGGAAATTCTGAGGGATAGAGAGAAGAGTAAGTTATACTTCAGTCAGAAAAGGTACATTGAGAAAGTGCTTCACAGATTCAAAATGCAAAATTCCAAACCTGTTAGTACTCTATTGGTAGCTCATTTCAAATTCTTGACCATATTATCTCCAAAGACAGATGATGAGTGTGACTATATGTCTCAAGTTCCATACTTTAGTGTCGTTGGGTATCTTATATATGCGATGGTGTGTTCACAACCAGCTTTATCGTATGCAGTCAGTGCAGTTAGCAGATACATGCAAATCCTGGTAAAGAACATTGGAAAATAGTTCAGTGGATTTTCAGATACTTGCATGGTTCTGCTGATGTTTTTTTGCAGTTTGAGCGAAATAGAGATGGAGTGATCGGGTATGTTGATTCTAATTTTGTAGGAGACCTTGATAAAATAAGGTCCCTTACAGGCTATGTTTTCACCTTTGGTGGTTTTTCTATTAGTTGGAAAGCTACTTTACAGACTACAGTTGCTTTGTCAACTACTGAGGCAGGGTACATGGCTATTACAGATACTTACAAGGAAGCTATTTGGTTAAAGGGTCTGTTTGGTGAACTTAGCTAAGACTTACAGATTACTACTAGGGGTGGCTCAAGCGTATTGGTGGTCTAATGCGAAAATCAAATAGAGGCCTTAAACTTTTTAGAAAAATAATTTTTTTTACTAACTGTATTTTCAAAATTATATAATCGATTTTTTCTAATTATTCTTTTTAAGTAACAATATAATTAATGCATTTAATCTTTCTTGAGACATACTCTAGATATATGAACTTCTAATAATTCTTTTTTTATATAAAAAAATAATTTTTCTATAAATAATATTTATTTATTTTTTAAAAAATATATAATATATTATCGTGAAAAATGAGGCCCATCAAATTTGGGGGCCTAAGGCGACCGCCTATAATTTTCTAAGGTAGAGCCGTCCCTGATTACTACTATCTTTTGTGACATTCAGAGTGCTATCTTCCTTACAAAAAATTAGATGTTTCACGAGAGGACAAAGAAAATCAATGTTCGGTATCATTTTGTGCGTGAAATTATTGCTCGTGGTGATATTGTGCTAAGCAAGATTAGTACTCATGATAACCCTATTGATATGATGACCAAGACACTACCAAGTGCCAAGTTTGAGCATTGCTTGGACTTAGTTGGTGTCAGCAGTTAAGATGATACAAGAATGAGAACGGAAGGCACAAAACACACTCCAAATCAGTCCACAATCTTAAATATCCGAGGACCAAGATGGAGACCACTCTCGGATTCGCTATCAACAAGAAGAATACAAGATACAATGTGTATTTTGACACCAAAATAGAAATAAGAACAAGAACAAGATTAACAGAAGATGATAAAAAAGAAGATACAAGATTCGGATTTAACAATAACAACAAGAACACAAGATTACAACATAAACAATAAACAAGATTACAAGAAGGTAAAAGGATAGATAGATAGACCACATGAAGGTATAATCTTAAGAACCCAAGAATGGACAATCTTGGACCCTTAACACTACACACAACAATAAACCTATCTCTTACAAAGACACAAGATCAGAATCCACCTCCCAAGCATCAATGTTTCCAAGCAAACAACAACAAAAGAGAATCCACCCTATTGTTGTATCCTAGTTTCGGTTTTTCCTCCAAAGAAAAGAGAGGACTTGTGTTTTCCAATGTCTTAAGACTTACAACATAATCAATAAACTAAGTCTAAATTCCCTACAATGTTCTATTTATACTAGGTTACAAATAAAATACAAAAAGACCAAAAGGCCCCTTAGAGACTTAGGTGCCCATCAAGTGTAATATGTTGGATGATTTTTAGTGCACTTAGGTTCCCTTTTGTACTTCAGTTGCACACACCAAGTCTCGGACCTAAAATTCACTCCCATAAGTCCATATCCATGATTATTCCTGTATCATCCTCTCCATCTTGAGAGGAATTTGCCCACAAATTCATGGTTTCACTTTGTTCAATCGTCCACTTTAAAATAAACCATTCAAAACATCCCACAAAACATTAACACAAGTCTTGGCCAACATCTTCATTTTGAATCTCGGTTTCCTCTCCATCTTGAGCCTTGTCTTTAATCTCATCACAAACAAATCTCCTACCATCATACAAGCATCGTCATAGAATCCACATCCATCATGTTCCTTTCTACCATTCTCCTCTACATGGACATGTCGGCTTTGGTTAAGTGGAGTTTTGGTTGAGAGGATTGATTTGGTAAAGTGGAGCTTTGGTTGTACAGCTTGGATGGGAGAGATTTCGCTTCCGAGTCCTTTTTGTTGGACTTGATCAAATAGAGGAGGGATCAACCTATGTAGGTCTTGGGTTGGAGTACATTTGGTGTCTTGGCTTATGTCTATGTCATTTACTGGTAGTCTTGGAGTATTGATTGCTTGAGGTAAATCTTCGGAAGTAGAATCACGAGAATTCCTTCGACTCTCCACTCGATATAACCTCTCAAGTATAGTAGACATATCCGAGAACAATTTGTCAAGACTCGCATTCGCCTTAGCTATTTCTCGGGCAATAGCTTCAAGGTGGGCCAAAATGGTATCCATTGTGGCAAAGAAGTTACCTACAAAATAGAAAACACGTTAGTTATACAAAACATCCTCACTTTCTCTTTTATTTCGGGTCTCTCGGATCCCTCACACTCAATCTCACAAGTATTGAAAGCTTATTTGTACTTCGAGAGGTGTTGAGAGGTGAATCCAACATTGAAAATGACTCTAAAGAGTAAGGAAAAAAAACACAAAGACGTTACAATGACTCAAAGGATTAAGACACACAAAGGAAAGATAACACAAAGAACGGTTTCAAAACTAACTTACAATCTAGTACTAGCTCGTACATTAGTAATAGAATCAACAAACGAAACTAAAGAGACTACACAATGAAACTAAAAGATCAAAATTTGAGCATAAAATTTTGTCGTGTGAACAGTAAAACATGATGTGTCAGCCACGTATTGGTTTGGTTTTATCAAGTTGTTAATTTCAAAAGTTCAAGTCTTGGTCAATTTTCAATTTGGGAACTTTGGTGGAACTTGTTCAATGAAGGGAAATACAAACTAGTCTTTGAAGATTCTTTTCAAATCAAAATTAAAGACTCAAATGTCTTTGACTAGACTTGTACTACCCTAAAACATGGATTCTTGAATCATGGAAAGTTGTTGGAAAGTGGTTGAGATGTGATTGACTAGTTGATGAGTGATGGTAAGTCTTTCAAGACTAACAAAGCTTTACCTTTTTCCCTTCATCTTTATAGATCTAAGGTTCACTTTATTTTAAAAAGATATGAAGGTTGTGAAGAACTCCATGAACAACATCAAAAATCACCAAGAACAACCAACAACAATCTCCAAGAACACCAACAATTTTCACACGGCCAACTTCCCATTCTCACAATACAATATCTTCAACACTTGGCCAAGAAAACTACAACTTCAACAAGATGGTTCTTAGGCCACCAATGAGAAAAAATACCACGTGGACAAGCTTATAACAACAACAAGATGAAGACCACAAGGCCAAAACAGTCCACCACAATAATGTTTCAACAACAATTCGTCCAAGTCTTATGTTCACAACAACAACATCAATTTTTAAAGCTCAAATCTAGATATAGACTCAACGTGTTAGTTAGGAACAAAAATAACACTTAGAGATAAAAAATACAAGTAAAAACCTCGGCCAAGATACAACATGAACACATTTTCGGCCAAGAACACAACACGGACAGATTGCTATTTTTTTCTGAAATTTTCAGTTTTGAATACTTTTTTTTTTATTTTTTCCACTAACAAGCCCAAGATTGATCTTGTGGGAACAAGATCAAGCCATGATATGATACCAAATGATACAAGAATTACAACGTAAGGAACAAAACACACTCCAAATCAGTCCACAATATTAAGGATCCGAGGACCAAGATGGAGACCACTCTCGGATTCGCTATCAACAAGAAGAATACAAGATACAATGTGTATTTTAACACCAAAACAGCAACAAGACCAAGAACAAGATTAACAAAAGATGATAAAAAAGAAGACACAAGATTCGGATTTAACAATAATAACAAGAACACAAGATTACAACACAAACAATAAACAAGATTACAAGAAGGTAAAAGGATAGATAGATAGACCACATGAAGGTATAATCTTAAGAACCCAAGAATGGAAAATCTTGGACCCTTAACACTACACACAATAATAAACTTATTTCTTAAAAAGACACAAGATCGGAATCCACCTCCCAAGCATCAATGTTTCCAAGCAAACAACAACAAAAGAGAATCCACCCTATTGTTGTATCCTAGTTTTTGTTTTGCCTCCAAAGAGAAGAGAGGACTTGTGTTTTCCAATGTCTTAAGACTTACAACATCATCAATAAACTAAGTCTAAAATCCCTACAATGTTCTATTTATACTAGGTTACAAATATAATACAAAAAGACCAAAAGTCCCCTTAGAGACTTAGGTACCCATAAAGTGTACTATGTTGGCTGATTTTTAGTGCACTTAGGTTACATTTTGCACTTCAATTGCACACACCAAGTCTCGGGCCCAAAATTCACTCCCATAAGTCCATATCTGTGACTATTCCTGTATCATAAGATGTGCCCTTAGGGATTTTTGTAGAAGAGGTGGACAGTTTTCTTAAAACGGATTTAAGTTCTGAATTAGAATTCATCTCAAGGTGGAGATTGTTACAGTTTGTGACCCAAATTCCGTTGATTCGGCCCTAAAAAGTTCGCGGTGCGACCCATGTTTGTATGTTTTGGGCCTAGAATTTATTTGTACGCACGTATTATATAAGTGCAATATAGTGGGTCGTTTTGGATGTCTTTAATACGTCATTATCCTCATTGTATTCTCCATCATTCATAGTGAATTTCTTCTGCCTTTGCCCGTGGTTTTTCCTGCAAGGGTTTCCATATAAATCTGTGTGTCTTCTTCTTATTTTATTTTGTTTTGTGGTATTGCTTATTCTGTCCAATTATAATAGTGAAGTTGCCGAAGGTACTACCTACTGTGCCATCATCCTGGCATCTTTTTGGTTGCTCTAATTTTCTTGATTTTGGGTTAAAGTATGGTGAATATGCAATTGCTATATAGATTGTACCAGTTAAATTTCTGCCTTTTTCTGACTCCTCAAGTAGGATTCGAGGTCTTTTTGCTATTTTTTCAACTGGACTGGTTCAACTACTGCTTAACTTAGAAGTGTCTCCACACCTCAAAATGTGGTAGGTAGAACTAAGGGGGAAAAAAGGCTTGTTCGGTGGATGAAGCATCCTACATTTAGTAGGGTCTGGGGAAGGGCCATACCTCAAGAGAGTGATGGTTAAATCCATGATCTATAGGCTATAGGGGTACAATTTTACCATTGCTTCAAGACTTTTAGCAATTTTTGGTAAATTAAGCATATCAACGGCGGCACAAAAATACTATTGTAATAACTAATAGCAGGGATAGCCTCTTTCCAGTACCATCCCCATTTCCCCCTTGCTCCAGCCAGTCTCTCCATTAATGTTTTCGAAGTTTAGAAATTGCATATTAATGCATTTAAATCATAAGAACATTGAGGTCAGCTTGCTGAAAGTATCATTCTTTACTGTTGGAGTTGTTCACCTCCCGGTTATTGAGCAATTCAAATAGTTCAATTACTTTAAAAGTTAAAAAAACTAGTTATGTGATTTACTGTTATAGTGGGTTACTTTCGGTAATTTTGATGTGATAAGATAATTTTGTCACTTCAATATTACATATGTGAAATTAACACGAATCAGATGTATGTTACTAATGAAGTTTATATGTGCTTCAGGAACTGGAATTGGGGTGGAGATGGAGTAATTGTTGGATCAATAATTGGATTCTTCCTCTTAATGAATAAGAGGAATGTGGGGAAACGAATGACTTATAAGTTACATGAGTTATAAAACATAAAGAGGAAGAACTATTAGTGAATAGTTAGTGAGATGTAACAAAAGAAAAATGCCACATTCATTCTTCCACAATTAAACATGGAAGAGGAGTCATCAAAAGACCATTTTTACCACAATAAAACGTGGGAGATAAAGATCAAAAGATACTTCAGTATGCAGCACTTCAATGCACGTCAACATACAACATTTCAATAGCAAATTTAATATTAAAATTCTTTAAAAACCCTACAATTCATAAAAAAAAAAAAAATCATTCAACTAGATCAAAACTTGAAAATAGTCAAGTAGGAGAAATAAAATATTGTCCCAAATTTTCTAATACTACTTCTTTATTGAGAATCACATTTCTGGGCTGATCACTGCGCTTTTTCAGAGCTTTTCAATTGACGTTGCTGCGAAATTTCTAAGTATGTTAGATGATGTTAGATTAGAAAGAAGAGAGTTAGACCATAAATATATTTAATTATCATATGAACTACAGAGTTATTTTTAATAAAAAATATTTTTGATGTTTGATGATTACTGAACGATAACAATCTTCCGAAACAATATGAATTAAAGATTGAAAATAATGTTATTTCATAGAATTGTCACTACAAAATTATAGAAATTAGCAATGATTAATTAACTTTTATCATTAAACAACGTCCACCTCTAATCCTTTTAATTACTGAGTGTTTTGATAAGACTTTCCAAAACTAAAGGTTGAATAATGTCGAAATATTTATTGGTGAAAGTGATAGTATTACATTTAATTTTTCTTTTTTCCTATAGATATACAATTTTAAAATTAAGTACTTGTAGAAAGAATAACTTCTCAAAC
This sequence comes from Capsicum pubescens, assembly GCA_030864215.1. Lineage (NCBI taxonomy): Eukaryota > Viridiplantae > Streptophyta > Magnoliopsida > Solanales > Solanaceae > Capsicum > Capsicum pubescens. Next base: position 41,869,667 of record CM061543.1, read on the forward strand.
AAGTGTTTGATAAAAAATAGTTTCAACCAAAACATTTTGTAAAATAAAAATTTGAGAAAATCACTTTTATAAAATAATTTTTTTTTGCAGAAAAACTGCAGTAAATGCATTCAAAAGTTACATAAGTTATCACTTTAATTTTTTTAAAGACGTACCTAGATATTACTTGCAATTTGCATCCTTATAAGACCAGGCACATTCATCATTTCCAGAATATTCTTTGGGTAACATTCTACATGGTCCACAAGTAAGCAATATAATTTAATGACTATAATATTTTCAAATCAAGCCAAGATACTTATAAATACAAGCTGATATTAGACATAAGTATAAATTTCAGCTATTTATGTCGCTCTTTAGAAATAAATTGTAAGGAAATTTAATTAATAGTAAAATAAACTTACTCTCCTTACCAAGTTGTTGTAAACTTTTTATGAATTTGGCATGAAGATCCCAGTCCACTTTATGTTGTCCTTTTGCTTAACATCCTTGTTATTTTTGAGGTAGAGATGAGCTCCATCTTTCATAGCTTGCTTTTCTAAGAGCTCATTCTGTTCATCACATACAACTGTGCATTTATTTTAAGAAGATATCAATTAAAATTGAATTATATCATATATTATATGACTAGTTAACTTCACACATATTTATAAAATTTGTTTAATTATAAAAATAACATTACAAAACATACTAAAAATAGGAGTTAACGATGGATAATTTATGTCGCTAAACAATAAAAAATTCATTACTAATTTTATTTAACGATGAATTATTTTAAATTCTATTAGCTCCGAACTATTTAACGATATATAATGGTGAATTTTAGAATATATTTTTTATTGTGTATTTATAAAAATAATTGATTTTATCCACAATAGATATCATAACTAAAAGAGTATAGAAAATTACTCAAGAAATTATATCCAAAGCCACAACTCAAGTCAAAAGTTTTAAAAAATCAAGGTTCGGCGAGTGGATATTTATTATCATCATATCAATTTTTGTAGTTCCTTCGGAAAGCATTGACATTGATGTCGAAGACGTATCAACCATGATAACTGTATTAATACATTTTGAAAGTCAGTAAAATGTTTACCAAAAAAAAAAAAAAAGTCAGTAAAATAAATTATATGCAAAATTACTATGAAGATTTATCTTTCATATACAATTTCGATATTAATTTTTACGGTTTATTTCTACTCTTTAGTTTATGCAATTGCACATATATAAACTTATATTATATTCAGGGGCGGAGCTAGGCCTTGTTAGGGGGTTCGGCCGAACCCCCTTTGACGGAAAAATTCATCATTTATATATGGTTAAAATTATTTTTATGTATTTATAGTAGGTGTTGAACCCCCTTCGACTAGGTTTTCTTCGATTATTGAACCCCCTTAGTTGAAATCCTGGCTTCGACTCTGATTATAATCAATATGTACAATTTTATACATATTTACACAAAAACATTAATTAACGTATAATAATTTAGAATGAATAGTTGAATCTATTATATAGAATAGGAAAAGCATAGTAATGACACACATAAGTATTATACAATTTGAAGTTTGAAAATTATTTAAAACAAAAAATTTGAGAAAAAAGACCACTTCAGCTTTTTGATATCAACAAAGTGAATTCAAACTCAAATTCAAATTAAAATATCCTATCATAATCACACTATATCAATATTTGATTATTTAAATAAACTTAAACATGAATATATATTTTGTATTATTATTGTTATTATTTTTAAATGGAAAAGTAAAAATAATCAGAATTGTATTGATTAAAATGCCATGTTTATAATATAAAATTAAAAAATAAAATCAAAATATCCAAAATTAAAATTAAAATTAAACAAAATTAACAATATCACTTCCTTTATTGTGTATGTGTATTACTTTTATTTTTTCTTTTTATTTCCTATCTAGTGTTTGGCATCTATATTATTGGAACCCGATTAATCTGGATTCGTGTGCGTGAGGTCCATTCGGAGGAGGCACCCCCTATCAAGTATTTTTTCATATCTAAGAATCAAATATGAGATCTCTAGTTAAAAAAGGAGTAGCTCCATCCACAGCACCACATTCTTTAGTGGTTGTATTACTTATTTTCATCAAAGGACCAACTTATCTATTCATTCTAGACAATCCAACAGTGCATATTTGAGTAAAATTGGAAATACTTATTTTTACTGAGGTAAAATATTAAATAAAAATTAGTGAAAATATTAAAGTTTATTGAAATTTTAAGATATAAGGAAGAAAATGAATAAAGTTAAAACATTACTGAAGTAAAGATGCGTGAGATGTCAAAAACGATAAAATAATATGTTAAATTAGAATGGAAGAAAAAACTCCTCAAAATTAAGAGGGGAATTTCAATTAAAAAGAAAATTATTTTTCATGAAAATCATATTTTCTTGCTTTTTTTTTCTACATCTAATATAAGATAAAAAAAGAAAATTATCTCGCGATCAATAGTAATAATAATCAAATCGATGTTTTCCTTGGTCTTTCTCTTCCCGCTCTATTTCATAATCTTGTGTCGCCTCTACCATCCAAATGATTGTTTTAAAATGGTAGATAGACTGTAAAAGTCAAAAGATCTGCACCTTCAAAAAATATTCTTAAGAGATTTAATTTATTTTCTCCTCCGATTCTATATCACTTTGACCTATTAACAAAAAATTATTTATTCCTCCCTTTTCCTTCAAAAAGATCAAGCGTAAAACAATTTTAAAGTCATTAAATAATTAATAAAATGGTGTCCCTTCAAGGAGATTTGATAAAATTGAAAGGATACAAATATTAAGTAAAACTATCATCCTTCTCTGAAAAGTCATAGGGAAAGCTAATGGAGTAAGTGACATGCTTATAAAGAATCTAATTTAATTCCTTATAAACACATAAAACTCATTTTAACTAGTAAAACAACATAAACAAACATAGAAATGATGTTGTGACAACTAGGAAAAGAAAAATTCAAAATTTATAAGATAAAAATAAAATTTTAAAAGAGATCGATGTTAAAATCGCAAATGAAAAAATTATCAACATATCAATTAATTCTCTTTTAAAAAGAAAATCACATATAATTTATTTATATCAAAGAATCAAAAATTATAAGTTCAATATAAATTTTTAGAGATGTTACCTTTATAGTCCTTACACTTAAGCAAATCAACAATCTTGATACCAATATTATTGATCTGACTAACTAGCACCACGCGAACTTTATCTATCATTCCAAAATAAGTAGCTGCCACTGTATTATAGCTATCAGAGCCGTTTGTGATGAAATTATATTGATAATATGTGGTAACCCTAATGAGCATATGGAGGATTAATTTATAGAGATTGAGACTTAATCTGGTACGTCCATCAAATAGACGGTGGACGAACAAAATCTATTCTTTATTAAATATTAGTTATAGATTTTATATTAATTGCTCCTCAAATTAAGAAAAAGGGAAAAAAAATAAAATATAAAACCTTAGGTTGTTTATTGTAAGTCATAACAATACTTTTTAGATTGGAAGTCATAGCAATTTTTAAAATAAAAATAAATAAATTTTTTATTTTTGTAAAAAAAAAACTTAAAATAAGACATTGGTTACTAAAAGATATCAACCACCCCCTTTTTTTAACAAAAAAAAAATTAAACCTCAAAAGAGAAAAATATAAGCAAGGAGGGTTAGACCTTACCTTACCATTCTTAATGAGGTAACAAACCCTCAACTAATCAACAACCGTGTAAAAATAAGAACTAGAGAGAACTAGATATTTTAGGATCATTATAGAGTTTATGTTTCACTCTATGATGATATTACAAAGAAGGAAGCGTAAGTAATGAAAAAATATTAAAGATGAATGAGAAGTTTGAGTTATTAATCACGAACTCCTTTTTACAAATGTATGAACTAAAAAGAAACGCTGGCCCATCTAAAGTACATTGATATATTCGATACTTCCTTCTTCTTCGAACCTGTTCAAAATCACTTGAAAATTCATCACTTCTTGAATTTCTTGGGTCTTATTAAAGTTGTTGACACTGTCGTATGATTTTGCTTTGTCGGTGGTGTCTTGGAACAAACTCCTCTGTCGCCTTACCATCCAACTTTGATTTTTACCGTGATATTTTTTTATTTTTCTATTTTTTTTCCCAGGAGAGATATCGACATCCCGAGCTGCACTTGAAAAGCATATTTCCAGCAGGTCTTCATCACTTTCCTCAAATATGTCATCGTCTTGGAGGTTTTCAAAACTCTTTGAAGACAATGTATCACTTTCCACCAATTGTTTAGCAGTATTAATTGGAGAAAGGAAATTTATTGCACCACCTGAAGTTTGCTTGCAGTTTGATGAATAATTACGAATTGCAAATTTATTTGGGACAAAAATTAAAGCTTGAGCATTAAGTTTGCTGCCAATATTATCCGCCTGATGTTCGTCTTCTTTATTTACCAAATCTACCTAACAATGAGAGCTAGTATCACTTTGTTGCTCCTAACAGAATCAGGTTATTGATTTTTCTTTAATACTTGAGCCACCTCTTGATTTAATATAAGCATTGTAGGTTTTTTGGATTAATTTCATGACTAACTTTATCCGAGAGAAGATCAAAAGTATTTGGTCGAGAAATGTCCTTTGGGGAAGAAGCTCGAGCATATGGAATATTTCTTGCTAGCTGCACATTAACGCGAGCAGGAGAGCCAATTCAAATGCCTAAATATTTTTTATGTTCTACCACGGTCCAGTCCTTGCCAATACTGCTATCCACTCCCTTGATTTTGTTCGTTGATTCATCACCAATAACATGTTTTTCACTGATGGAATGTTCAAAATGAGTAGAATTAGAAGGGGACCGCAAATTATCAACTTCTAAATTTTTATCCAATGATTTCTTAGCAACATTCAAGCACGAATGTTGTCCAGAATTTTCACTGCTCGCCACAACATCGTGAATATGGTGCATATCTGACTGTGACATCTCACGGGTCACCAAATTTATGGGTTTTAATGATGTATTATGCTCTTGTTTGTCAGTGTATTGTTCAACAATTAAGTTCCTCACTTGTAGTCCATATTTCATTTGAGATGAAGGGACTAAGACCTTAGAATTCTCTCCAGATTGGACCATCAACTCACATGCATCCACATCACCTATTGCATTATTATTTGCAATAATTTGTTGCTACTGGGAATAAACATTCGACGCAACAAGGTTAGTAACATTGTTATAGACCTCAACATCTGTACGGGAACTTGCCAACAAGTTTGGTTGTTGGTTCTTTTCATGAGGTCTTCAATCTCCATCTTCCCATCCTCTCTTCTCATTCAAAAATCCTCTCATATTCCCTTGAAATTTTTCTCTAATAGCTTCTTCACAACCTTCAGCACCTTCATTCTAGATAGTATCTAGTTTCTTTTTCAGTATCAAACAACATGTACCTTCATTATGTCCTTGGTGTTTGTGCAAAAATTACACACAAGGGTAGATTATCATAAATAATTTTTTGGAAACTCTCTACAAGCTTACCAGTTTTTTTGTCCGAATATCAAAATCATATTTGCTTTAAAAGTTTTTTCAGTAGGTCTGGAATCACCTTAATCCTAGTTGTGCTTGGTATGGACTTAACTTGTGTTGCTTTATCTATAGCTATTGGTGTTCCGACTGCTGCTTCTATAGACAATAATAACCTCTTAGAAAATAGATCTAGAGCCAAGTTCAGCGAAGAAATCCACACTTCTTCCTTAGTTGTTTCTTCTTTGTAGTTAAAACCGATAAACCACGAGAATATCCTATATTAGTGCTCCTTTCCATTGTAAGAAAAATATTTCACTGATCTTGCAAAAACAGTCACATAATCATCATATTGATCACATATACCTTAGCAAGAGTTGTCGTGGTGCCAATGAACCAGTTAGACAATGACCCTTGATTCCGAGATGTTTCGATAGCAGTATCCATAGGCCCTACAAACTAGTGCACCTAAGGAAAGTTTAATGACAATTTCTTGATTCAACCCTTCCTCGATAGCAAATGCTTCTCTTTTCTCCATTGTAAACTTCAGTGTAGGTTCACCATGAATATATTCAATTGGTTTTAGTTGAGTTCTCGTAATATTTTGCACAATCACAATAGAATTTTGTTAACACAGAGCTCACAAATGTGCCTATTGAAGTTGATGATCCTTTAGAGGACTACTTTTCTGCAGAGGATATACAATTTTCTAGCACTGATGTAGATGTGCAACCTTCTATGATCCATTCTACCTCACAAAACATGAAAGCATCTGATGATCAAGTTGCAGTCCCTTGCACCTCTATTCCATTGTCCTCTTCTCCCGCAATATGTTCTCCAAGAAGAACATCTAGGATGTCCAGGCTACCTGTTTGGCTAAACGACTATGTTACTTCTAAGGATGGAAAGAACTGTAGATATTCCCTGGAAAACTACCACTTCTATGATAAAACTACAAGGTCATATCATAGATACTTAAGAAAATTCTCTACCTTAGTTGAACCACATACTTCTAGGAAAGCTGTAGTAGATTCAAGATGGGTCGAGGAAATAAAGCTATAGATTCAAGCACTTGAAGAAAACAAGACCTAAAGGTGGTGCCTTTACCGCTCGGAAAGAATATTGTGGGATCCACGTGGGTGTATAAGATCAAGTATCAACCTAATAAAGAGGTAGAGAGATTCAAAGCTAGATTGGTAGAAAAAGGTTATAGTCAACAAGAAGGTTTGGATTATCATGATACCTTTTCTCATGTGTCTAAGATGGTTACAGTTAGAAGTGTAATTGTTGTAGTAGCTTCAAAAGGTTGGTTTCTATATGAGATGGATGTCTACAATGCTTTCTTACAAGGTGATCTAGATGCTAGAAGATTTCAAACAACAAAGAGACACAAGAGTATGCAGATTATTAAAATCCTTATATTCTTAAACAGGCTTCCGGACAATGGAACCTGAAACTTACTAATGCCTTGGTAAATTCTAGTTTTGTTCAGAGTGTACATGACTATTTCTTGTTTACATTGAAGAAATAGAAAGACATAGTGATAATTTTAGTCTATGTTGATGACTTACTCATCACTGGTAGCATTTCCTCATTGATATCTAATACTAAGGAGGTTTTACACAAGCAATTTAAGTTGAAGGACTTAAGTGAGATTAAGTATTTTTTGGTATAGAAGTGCTAAGATCAACCACAGGTGTTTTGTTAAACCAGAGGACATATATTCTGGAGCTTATCTCTGAAATAGGTCTTAATGGTGCTAAGCCTTCTTTCACTCTATGGGGCATAATCTCAAATTGACTACGATGGAACATGATCATGCAAATGGTTGTCCTGAAGATGCAATTTGGACCGATATTACCTCTTATCAGAGGTTTGTTGGAAAATTGATGTATGCTACTATTACCAAACCTGATATTAGTTTTGTTGTTCAGACTCTTTGTCAGTTCATACAAAATCCCAAAAGATATTATTGGGAGGCTGCTACTAGAATGGTTGGATACCTTAAGGGTACTATTGGTCAAGGCATTTGGTTAAAGGCTCAACCTGTTGCGACTCTTTTTATTGGTGTGATTCAAATTAGGCAGTCTGTCTTAATACTAGGAGGTCTGTTACTGGATATATAGTGAAGTTTGTAGATTCCTTGGTCTCATGGAAGTCCAAGAAACAGTAGACAGTGTCCAGAAGCTCAGCTGAAGCTTAGTACAGAAGCATGGCTTCAGTGATTGTAGAGGTGACTTGGTTGGTTGGTCTATTCAAGGACTTGGATGTACCTCTCACTAAACCTATCAAGGTTATCAGTGAAAGTAGATCAGTTATTCAAATGGCTGCAATCCCTGTGTTTCATGAGAGAACTAAACATATAGAAATTGATTGTCACTTTATTAGAGACAAGATCAAGTATGGTTTGGTTCAAACTCAGAGGCGGAACCAAGACTTCAACTGAGGGGGTTCAATATTTAAAGAAAACTTAGTCAAAGAGGGTTCAACACCTACTATAACCACATAAAAAATAATTTTAATCATGTATAAATTGTATATTTTTCCGTCGAAGGGGGTTTGGCCGAACCCCTTAAAGGAGGCTAGCTCCGCCTCTGTTCAAACTCATGATCTAGTGTCTGATTTACTTACTAAGTTTCTGTCAACCTCAACATTTGTATTTGATGGGAGTTTGCTTAATATCCTGCACCCTTCAGCTTGAGGGGGAGTATTGCAAGCTTAAGTTAGACGAGGAAGTAGTTTTTTTACTGTTCCATTGAAATAAAATAGGTTTTACTATTCATTCATAGTTTCTATTTTTACTATGCAAGTGGGAGTTAGTTAGTTAGTTAAAGTGAGAGCTGATGCTAAGCTATATAGTTGAGTTTCTTATAAGATTGTCTATAAATAGTGAGGTGTATAGATATTTTGTACAGTTTTCAATCAGAAAATGCAATGAAACAGTTCTTTTTCTTCTTCCCTGCACATTACTTTGTTCAGCTCCTTGAGCTCATCAATGGTGGATGCAACTCATCAATGATAGAATGAGCTTAGACATTCACATTTTCTCAGATGTAACAAAAGTTATCGAAGAAAAATGTCGGGTGCATTCTTCCACAACTGAACATGGAAGAGGAGCAATCAAAAGACCATTTTTGCCACAATGAAACGTGGGAGATAAAGATCAAAAGATACTCCAGCATGCAGCATTTCAATAGCAAATTTAATATTAAAATGCTATAAAAATCCAATAATTTATTTTAAGAAAAAACAATCATTCAGGTAAATCAAAACTTGAAAATAGTCAATTAGAAGAAATAGAACATTGTCCCAAATTTTCTAATACTGCTTTATTGAGATTCACTTAGGGATTTCTCGGTTGATCAACACGCATTTCCAGAGCTTTTCAATTGACATTGCTATGAAATTTCTGAGAGATGTAGAAGGAAAAAAAGAGTTAAATCATGAATATATCTAATTATCATATGAACTACAAAGTCATTTATAATGAAAAATATTTTTGATGTTTGACGATTAATGAACGATAACAATCTTTTGAAACAATATGAATTAAAGATTGAACATAATGTTATTTCATTGAATTGTCGCTAAAATAATTTAGAAATTAGCAATGATTAATTAAATTTTATCAGTAAACAAAGTCTATCCCTAATCCTTTTAATTACTGAGTGTTTTGATAAGAATTTCCAAAACTAAAGGTTGAATAATGTCGAATATTTATTGGTGAAAGTGATATGTCGAAATATTTTTTGGTGAAAGTGATATAACATTAATTTTTCTTTTTTTGCTATAGATATAAAATTTTAAAATTAAATAGTTGTAGAAAGAATAACTTTTCAGACAAGTGTGATAAAAAATAGTTTCAACCAAAACGTTTTGTAAAATAAAAATTTGAGAAAATAACTTTTACAAAATAATTTCCTTTTGCAGAATAACGACAGTAAATGCATTCAAAATTTAGATAATTTATCACTTCAATTTTTTTAAAGACGTACCTAGAGATGACTTATGCATCCTTGTAAGACCAAGAACATTCATCATTTCTAGAATATCCTTTGGGTAACATTCTACATGATCCACAAGTATGCAATATAATTTAATAACTATAATATTTATTACAAAAAGAAAATTCAAATAAATCAAAAAACCAAAATTATATAAATAATATAATATATATATATATATATAAAATTTAATATATATGTAAATATACAAAAAATATAATATAATCTGATAATATATAAATATATAAAGTATAATCATTCAGTAACCCTAAATCCTAATATACTGCTTTGCTTTAGACCCTAACATTAACGTGAAGGCTGCAGCGACGCTCAACCATCCTCAGTTCGTTAGTTCATTTGAAATTTCAACATCGCCAACGACAGTCGTTTGCTCAGTTCGTCACTGCCGTCGGCAGTCGCTACCGAGTGCGGCCACTGCCGTCACGCCAACGGCGATGACTCAGTGAGGTCGATATTTATGATTATTTCATGCGTGTTGAATTAATTATATTTGGGAATGAAAAATATGTTTGGAAAAAAGACTATTTTTCTAAAAAAAATCATCAATTTTAATTGCTCACTACTTTAATCTTTAAAATCAAAATAAAAATCCGGAATAACCGAACCGAATTTGTAAAAACCGAACCAAACCTAAATAATTTTGGTTTGGTTATGGTTTTCATTTTCATCAATCCGAAAATCAAAAAATTGAACCGATATTCTAGAATCAAACCGAACAAACCGAATGCCCACCCCTACACATACTAATAAAAACTTATATTATAATCAATATTTACAAATTTATACATATTTGCATAAAAAATTAAGTAACGTATATTTAGAATGAATAGTTGAATCTATTATGTAGAATAGGAAAAGCATAGCGATGACACAGTATCATACCATTTCAAGTTTGAAAATTATTTAAAACAAGAAATTTGAGAAAAAGGGCCAATTCAGCTTTTTGATATCAACAAAGTGAATTCAAATTTAAATTAAAACATCCTATCATAATGAAATAATACTTTCAGAATATTTGATTATTTAAATAAACTTAAACATGAATATGTATTTTGAGTTATTATTGTTATTATGTTTAAATGGAAAAGTAAAAATAATTTGAATTGTATTGATTAAAAAGTCATGTTTATAATATAAAATTAAAAATTAAAATCAAACTACTCAAAATTAAAACAAAACAAAACTAACGATATTGCTTCCTTTATTGTGTATGTGTATTACTTTTCTTTTCTTTTCTTTTTCTTTTTAATCTGGTGTTTGACATCTATATTTGAACCCGATTATTCTGGATTCGTGTGCGTGAGGTTTATTCAGAGGAAGAACTCCCTATCAAGAATCAAATCTGAGACCTTTAGTTAAGAAAGAAGTAGCCTCATTCGCTTCACCACATTCTTTAGTGGTTGTGTTACTTATCTTCATCAAATGACCAACTTATCTATTCATTCTAGACAATCTAATAGAGCATATTTGAGTAAAATTGGATATACTTATTTTTACTGAAGGTGAAATATTAAATAAAAATTAATGAAATTATTAGAGTTTATTGAAATTTTAATATGTAAGGAAGGAAAACAATAAACTCAAAATATTATAGAAGTAAAGATGCGTGAGATGTCAAAATGATTTCCCATGATAAAATAATATGTTAAATTAGAGAGGAAGAAAAAACTCCTCAAAATTAAGAGGAAAATTTCAATTAAAAAGAAAATTATTTTTCATGAAAATCATATTTTCTTCCTTTTTTTTCTACATCTAATATAAGATTAAAAAAAAATTATTTTGCGATCAATAATAATAAAAATCAAATTGGTCTTTCTCTTGGTCTTTCTCTTCCCGCTCTTTTTCCTAATCTTGTGTCGCCTCTGCCATCCGAACGATCGTTTTAAAATGGTAGATAGATTGTAAAAATCAAAAGATTTGCACCTTCAAAAATTATTCTTAAGAGATTTAGTTATTTTCTCCTCCGATTCTATATCACTTTGACCTATTGAAAAAAAAATTATTTATTCTTCCCTTTTTCTACAAAAAGATCAAGTGTAAAATAATTTTAAGTTGATTAAATAATTAATAAATTAGTGTCCCTTGAAGGAGATTTGATAAAATTGAAAGGATACAAATTTTAAGATAAAACTATTGTCCTCCTCTGAAAAGTCATATACTATTTATGGGGAAAGCTAATTGAATAAGTGGCATGCTTATAGTAAGGATAAAAATAAAGTATCTAATTCAATTCTTTATAAACACATAAAACTCATTTTAACTCATTTTAAAAGAAATCGATGTTAAAATCGCAGATGTGAAAATTATCAACATATCAATTAAATCTCTTTTAGAAAGAAAATCACATATAATTTATTTATATCAAAGATTATAAGTTTAATATAGATTTTTAGAGATGTTACCTTTATAGTCCTTACACTTTAGCAAATCAACAATCTCGATAGCAATATTATTGATCTGACTAACTAGCATCTTGCGAACTTCATCTATCATTCCAAAATAAGCAGTTGCCACTGGATTATCGCTATCAGAGCCGTCTACGATGAAATTGTATTGATAATATGCGGTAACCCTAATGAGCAGAGGGAAGATCAATTTATAGAGATTGAGACTTAATCTGATACGTCCATCAAATAGACAGTGAACGAACAAGATCTATTCTTTATTAAATATTAGTTATAGACTTTATATTAATTTTAACACAAATAAAAAAAGGGGAAAAATCAAAATATACCATAAATATATCAAAAGACATTGGTTACCAAAAGATATCAACCACCCTTTTTAAAAAAAAAATAAAAAAAAAATAAACCCCAAAAGAGAAAAGTACAGGCAAAAGGGTCTGGACCTTACCTTACCATTCTTAATCAGGTAACAAAACCTAGACTAATGAACAAACGTGCAAAAAATAAGAACTAGATATTCTGGGATCATCATAGAGTTTATGTTACACTCTATCATAATATTACAAAGAAGGATGCTCAAGTAATAAAAAAATATAAAATGAATGAGAAGTTTGAGTTATCAATCACGAACTCCTTTTTACAAATGTATGAACTAAAAAGGAATGCTGGCCTATCTAAAGTACATTGATGTATTCAATCCTTGCCTTCGTCTTCGAACCTGCTCAAAATCACTTGAAAATTCATCAATTCTTGAATTTGTTGGGTATTCTTAAAAGTTGTTGACAAAATCACTTGAAAATTCATCACTTCTTGAATTTGTTGGGTATTCTTAAAAGTTGTAGACAATGTCGCATGATTTTGCTTTGCCAGTGGTGCCTTGGAACAAACTCCTCTGTCACCTTATCATCCCAACTTCGATTTCTATCGTGATATATTTTGATCTTTCTATTTCTTTATTGTTCAGGAGAGATATCAACATCCCTAGCTGCACTTGCAAAGAATATATCCAACATTTCTTCATCCTCACTTTCCTCAAATATGTCATTTTTTCAGAGGTTTTCAAAACTCTTTGGAGACAATGTATCACTTCCCACCAATTGTTTGGCAGTATGAATTGGAGAAAGGGAATTTAATACACCACTTGAAGTTTTCTTGCAACTTGATGAATAATTATGAAAAGGAATTTAATACTTTATCCACCTCTAAATTTGATACAGGCATTGTAGGATTATTTGGATTAATTTGTGACCAACTTTATCTGTGAGAGAAGATGAAAAGGATTTGGAAGAGAGATATCCTTTGGAGAAGAAGCTCAAGATCATGGAACATTCTTTGCTAGATGCACATTAATGCAAGCAGGGAGAGCCATTTCAAATGCCTAAATATTTTTTATGTGCCATCACGGTCCAGTCCTTGCCAATACTGTTATCCACACAAATTGATTTTGTTCATTGATTCATCACCAGTAGCATGCTTTTTGCTGATGGAATGTTCAAATGTGAATACGGTCCATATCTGACTATGACGTCTCACCGGTCATCAAATTTGGAGGTTTTAAAGATATATTATGATCTTGTTCATCAATGTGTTGTTCAAAAATTAAGTCATAGCTTGTAGTCCATATTTAGTTTTATGAAGAGACAAAGACCTTAGAATTCTCTTGAGATTGAACCATCAACTCACGTGCATCCACATCACCTATTGCTATTATTTGCAACAGTTTATTGTTGCTGAGAATAAACATTGGATGCAGCAAACTTAGCAACATTGTTATTGACCTCAGCATCTGGACGGGAACTTGCCAACAAGTCTGGTTGTTGGTTCTTTTCATGAGGTCTTCGATCACCATCTTCCCACCCTCTTTTCTCATTCAAAAATTCTCTCATATTTTTTTGAAATTTTTCTCTAGTAGCTTCTTCTTCACAACCTTCGCCACCGGTATTCTGGATAGTATCTAGCTTCTTTTTCAATATTAAACATGTACCTTCATTATTCCCTTGGTGTGTTCAAAAATTACGTTACAAGGTTAGATTATCATAAACAATTTCCTAAAAATTTTCTAAAAGCTTACCAGTTTTATTGCCCGGACAAATATTGAAATGTTATTCGCTCCGAAAGTTTTTCAAGTCAAATATTGGTCTAGCAGTGCTCGGCATGGACTTACTTGTGTTTCTTTGTCTATAGCTATTTGTTTTCCGATTGTTGTTGCTATAAACAATAATGACCTCTTGGCAAATAGATGTGGAGCCAAGTTCGGCCAAGAAATCCACACTGCCGCCTTAGTTGTTTCTTATTTGTGGTTAAAATCGATAGACAATGGGAATATCCTATATTGGTGCTCATTTCCATTCTAAAAAAAATATTTCACTGGTCTTACAAACGTAGTCACATAATTATCATATTGATCGCACCTTAGCAAGAGTTGTCGTGGTGCCAATGAACCAATTAGACAATGACCCTTGATTCCAAAATGTTTCGGTAGCAATGTTCTTAGGTCCTTCAAATCTGATGCACCTGAAGAGAGTTTAATCACAATTGCTCGATGCAACCCTTCCTCGTTAGCAAACACTTCTCTTTCCTCCATTGTAAACTTGACTGTATGTTCACCATGAATATATTCAATTGGTTTTAGTTGAGTTCTCATCATATTTTGGGAAGCTTGTCTTGGATTTTGTAATCCAGAATATGATGTTTGTGGATTAGAAGTAGGGTTTAGTTCTCCCACAACCATAGACTGGGGAGAGACAAACGCGTCCATTGCTTCCCTAAGTTTGTATCAGAGTTGGCTGGAGAGAGAACAGAGAGAGGGAGAGTCGCTTACCTAAAATTGTTATCAACCGTCCCTAATTTGTCTCTTCAATGATTTTTTTTCTCATTTCAAATGAAAATATTAACTATTCAAAATAAAAATGTCTCAATATTTTTAATGATTTTCGATATATATTTCAATATTTAATTTTTAAAATTTTATGAATAATTTATGTATAGTTCATATAGAAATTACTTGGAACTTTTCTCAGAATTTTCGTGTATAAGGCCGGATAAAATCAATATGAAATATCAATATCCCGCTCAAGGTTTAATTGTACATATTTTAGTATATGAAATGTGCATAAAATATGGTACATATAATTAACTTACATTTTTTTTATTTGTTACGCGTTTAAAATCTATATATAAATTTATACATCTTTAATTTTTTTTCCGTTTATACATGTTTGTATGTAAGAAATTTATATACAAACTGATGTGAATCATGAATACGAGATTGTTCACTGAATTAGCTATTACATTAAAAAATCATGGATATAAATAAACATGTTTTGTGTATGGATGGTGTCTAAAATATGCTAAATTTCACTAATTTAGGTGTATTTTATTTTCTGGGTTATGAATTTTGTATAAAAGTTGATGTATCTTTCGAAGTTGTTAGTTACTTGGTAAGTTGTATTATTCATTAATAAATACACATAGAAAGGTATAAAATATAATTTTTGTAGACACCTAATTTTGTCCCTCCCCGATATCACTTTTACTCAATTTTACCTTATCTTATTGTGTACCCTCAACCATGTAATTATCCCTCCATAACATGACAAAAATAACAATTCCTAATAATTTTTATCTTATTTTTAATTTATCCTAACAAACTTTATCCTAATCACCTAATCCTAACCCCTACCCCACCTCACCCCTACCCATGTACCACCCCACTCACATTTTATCCTCACAATAACAAAAATAGAAAAGAGGGGGCCCACAGTAACAAACGAAAAAAGGCATATATACACACATAATCGTCACAAAGGACCCACATCATCATAGCCATTCTCTTGTACACATACTCCTTCATTAACGAGAACACAAGGGGATTTTTTATTTTTTTATTTTTTTTTGCGGGGGGAGGGGGGGTTCCTCTTCTTCATCATCTGAAGGAACACTCCATTTCTTGGAATTGGTAGGTAAAACACCACTCAACCTTACCACAAAAAGCATGACCCTCACCTCAATTTTTCCATGGTTTCTTAGGAGGGGGTAGACGCACACACAGTGTAACCTACATACACGCACAAACCAGTGAAAAGAAGGGGACGAATTTTCTATTTTTAGGGAGAGATTGAAACAGGGAGGGAGAGAGATCAGAGAAGCCAAATTGAGAGAGTGTTAGGTAGAGAAAAGAGATGTGAGGGAGATAGAAGAAAGGGGGAAGTGATCAGAAACAGGAAAACCCGGCCAGAAAACGTTGGGACTCGCCAAAATCCATCTTGACTCATCAATTTTTTTCCACCGCCTGAGCTCACAGGAGCTCAGGCTACATGGATTTTGTTCTTGTGTTGACTGGGTTTTGGGTTAGTCTATTCTCGCGGTTCGTTTTGGATATCAGATTTTGGGGTCTTCAGGATTAAGTGGTCAGTATTAGTGGATTGGAACTCTGTTCATCTCAATCGGTCCATCGCTGTCAATCTCGAAGTCAAAATTCTATTTGGAGATTCGTGTTGAGGTTCCGGTTTGAGGATTTCGATTTTGGATTTCTTTATTATCAACAAGGACAAGTTTCATTGAGGTCCATTTCTTCTCCTGATCTTTACTTTATCTTTATTTTTTATTGATGTTGTGGGTGTGGGTGATTTATATGTTGTGTGTTTAGTTCAAATCTTCGTTAGTTGTTTGTATTTAATGTTGGTTTCGGATTTTAAGACGTGATTGTATAATTGAAGCATGCGCTAATCATGTGGTTAAAAATGGATTTGGGGTGGAATCAAAAGTTGATAAAAGTTGTGTAGTTAAATTTTGGTCGGTTGTCATTTTGTTCAATTCGGGATAAACATGAATGTGATCGAGCTCAAATAGGTAAACATAGGTCGGGTAGGAGAATTTAGGGATTGTGGATTGATGGAATACTTGAGTGGTGTGATTGAATGGTTTTTGACTATATTGCTTTGGGATCACTTGTATCATTTGGCCGGGGAATGCCTAGAAGTACTTGTATGATTTTATCCGGGGAATGCCCCGGGGTATTTTTGTATCCGGAGGATGTTCGTGATGAAGGCCCAAGGCAGAGGGTAAAACGTCAGAGCATAGTTTAGTATAGGTTAGAATAGGATTTATATTGTTTGCATTTTTTTACTTTGGACTGTATAATTGGACTGAACATTATATTTTGGATTTTGATTTGGTTTGTGTTTGTTTGCTTGATTGTTGCGTGTTATGTGGTTTATACATTCGTAGTGTCAGAATTAGCCGATACGCTCAACCAAGCAACCGTGGTCAAACAACGGGATCGAGGGGTGCCTAACACCTTCCCCCGGGTCAACAGAATTCCTTAGCCGGAATCTCTGTTCGCGGATCGGTTTAACGAGTCAAATCATTTTGAAAAGGATTTTCCAACGGTGACTTGGCACACCGGATTTATGTCAAGTGGTGACTCTGAGTTTTGAATGTAAAATTAATCCTTTTTTAGAAAAAATCTTCATTTTTGTCACTTACTAATAAAAACTCTTTCAAACCATAAAATGAATCTTTTTGGAGTTAAAAAAGGGGGTGTGACAATTTTCATAAAACTTCAGATAACAATTTTGTATCAACTATGTAAGACAAATTATTCATTGAATTTGTTATTTCCTACAAAAAGAATTTAAATAATCAAAAATCAAAATATGAAATTAACGTTGACTAACGTATAAAAATATATGAAATTCACGTTGACAAACGTATAAAATTTGATTCACGGATAAAATTTATATTGCAAGAAAATAAGGAAAAAAGAAATATTAGTGTATGAAAAAATTAAGAATAAAATGTGGATTTCAACAATCTGATCGAAGTGTATGCAATGAAAGCAATTTAAAGTAATTATTAATATCAATGAAAATAAAGTATGAAAGAACTAAGAAACGCATATGAGAGAAATTTATGAAAAGACAACATTATTAAATTTTTTGAAAGGATTAACTAATATAAAAAAATTATTTAAGAAAATGAAAGAAGGAGAAATTTAGGATTTCTTATAATCCTTTTATTGTATTTTTTTTTCTTTTTACTTTGTTAAGTGGAGGATTTGAGTAAAAAAAAAAAAGAATAAAACAGTAAGGAGAAAATTAAGAATTTATTATCAATCCTTTATTTTAGAAAATAGATGAGGGAGAAAGATAAATTCAAATATTTAAGAGAGATTTTAACTGATTTATATATATATATATGTATATTTATGTATATATATATATATATATATATATATATAAAATAGAATATTTTTAAAATATTTTTAAAAAAACTGCTATAGCTTACAATTAAAAACTTAATTCAACAAATATAAAAAAAATATAGCTATAGTTTACAATAAATAATTTAAAAAGTACATACAAAATATTTTTTACATAAAATAATGGTAAATTGACACAATGTAATAATTTATGATCCAATTTGACATCAAATAACGATATTTAACATATCTAGCCGAAATAAATAATCCATAAACTTTTTCTCTCTCTTTCTATGAATTGTTCTACAGTATATATGAATCATTTTCCAGTTTTTTTGGAAAATCAAGTGATGTAAGAATCCAAAGGAAAAACGCACCAGTTTTTTGTTCCACCATTAACGTGCATGCATGTGGTGCAGAAACAACAGCAGAAATGTGAAATGATGCCTCGAAAGGGATGCAACCCTTCGAGAAAATAACACACTATTTTGAGAAAAGGTATGATTGTTTGGATGGTTGTGGTTGTTTGGAAAAGACACACTATTTCAAATGGACAGTGCTAGGAATCAGGCAAAAATAAAGCAAATCACAAGCAGAAAGAAAATAAGAACACACAGATTTACGTGAAAACCCTTGCAGAAAAAACCACGGGCAGAGGCAGAGGATGTTTCACTATAATGAAAGGAAAGGAGTACAATGTGGAGAATGAGTATTTTTTGGATACCCAAAACAACCCAGTAAATGCACTTATATAATATGTGCATATAAAAAGTCCTAGGCCCAAAAAACATAAAGGTCTACGGGCCGATAGCCCGATCCCTATGCTACCACTACAGACCCCATTGAAAATCACAAACATGGATCGCACCGCGAAACTTTCTAGGCCGTATCAAGAAAATTTGGGTCACAACTCTAACAAGCTCCACCTTGACACTAATTCTAATTTAGAACTCAAATCCATTTCAAGACAAACTCTCCACCTCTTCCACAAAAGCCCTTAAGGGAATATCTTAACAGCTAACACTAACCATGTCCAAGCAATGCTCAAACTTGGCACTTAGTAGTGTCTTGGTCATCATATCAGCAGGATTATCATGAGTACTAATCTTTCTCACCACAATATAACCACGAGCAATAATTTCACGCACAAAATAATACCGAACATCAATGTGCTTTGTCCTCTCGTGAACATCTGATCTTTCATAAGAAAGATAGCACTCTAACTGTTGCAAAAGACCGTAGTAATCTATAAGTCTTTGCCAAGTTCACCAAACAAACCTTTCAACCAAATAGCTTCCTTGAAAGCCTCTGTAATAGCCATATACTTTGCCTCAATAGTTGATAAAGCAACCATAGTCTGTAAGGTAGATTTCCAACTAATATCATAACAACCAACGGTGAAAACATATCCTGTAAGGGATCTCTTTTTATCATGATCTCCTGTAAAATTAAAATCAACATACCCGATTACTCTATCTCTATTTCGCCCAAAACGCAAAAACACATTAGCAGATCCATTCAAATATCTGAAAATCCACTGAACTGCTTTCCAATATTCTTTGCTAGGATTTTCCATGTATCTTCTAACTGTACTGATGACATAAGATAAATCTGGTTGTGAACACACCATCGCACACATAAGAGACCCGACAGCACTAGAGTATGGAACTTGAGACGTATAGCCACACTCATCATATATTTTTGGAGATAAAGTGGCCGAGAGTTTGAAGTGAGCTTCCAATGGAAAACTTACAGGTTTGGTATTTTTCATATTGAACCTGTGAAACACTTTTTCAATTTATCCTTTCTGACTCCAGTATAACTTATAATTCTTTCTATCCCTCAGAATCTCTATTCCAAGAATCTTCTTTGTTGTACTTACATTCTTCGTATCAAACTCCTTACTGAGCTGGGTTTTAAATTTTATTATCTCTCTTATATCCTTCGCTGCAATCAACATATCATCAACATGCAAGAGAAGAGAGTAATCCACAAATATTCTATAGTCTGTGAGATAAATAGTATGGGAGTAATATTGTAGTGAGTTTTGAGAAATAAAAGTGTGTTGTTTCATTTATAAAGAGTAGTAGTCTTTTGACACTGTCAAGTTGTAATCACTATTATTGTATTCCTCCATTGAGTATTTTATTCACCCCATTATAATATTTGGTGTCGTTGTTACTCTCTTGTTATTGCTATTTTGTATGGATATTATCCTGGGTGGGAATATTTATTTTCCCAACACTAAGAATGTGGAGGTGGAGTGGAATAGATTATTTGTGCACATACTAGGGTGGAAGCACTATGGTTTTGTTCATATAAAGAGGAACTTGTTTCTAATAAATCTGGGTCAGGGGATGTGTTCTGAAATAAACCATGGCTTGTGGTATATAGAGTTTCCAATGATGGAAATAGTAGTGTTGGGTTTGGTACTTTCTTTAGTAGGAGGAGTGACGATGAGAGAGGACTTTAACCAAAAAGATTAATTTGAAGTTTAGAAGGGTTTTCATTATAAAGTGACAAAATGGAGATTTGTTTCGAAAAGGACTTTTTATATTTAAAACTCAGAGTCGCCACTTGGCATAATTTGGTGTGACAAGTCACCTTTGAAAATCCTTTTCAAAATGATTTTAACTCTATAACTGATCTGCGAACAGAGATTTCGATTAAGGAATTCTGTTGTCCGAGGGAAAGGTGTTAGGCACCCCTCGACCCCGTAGTTCGAGCACAGTCGCTTGGTGGAGCGTATCGGCTAATTTGACATTATGAATATATAAACCTCACAAAATCACACAAAACAAACAAACAAAACAAATCCAAAATTATAGTCTCCAGTCTGATTATTACAATCCCGAAATAGAAAAATGCGAAAATATAAGCCTATTCTATTCTATGCTAATTCTAAACTACACTCCCTTGCTTTCTCTACCCAACGTTCCGGGCCATTATCGTGCGTCGTCTTCAAGTATATGGTACTTCAGGGCATTCCCCGGATAAATCAATACAAATCCCTTGGGGCATCCCTCGACTAAATGAATACAATATATCCCAATGCATAAATCAAAACCATTCCACAAATATTTCATCATTCAACAATAACAAATCCTAAGTTTTGCGTACCCCCTATCGCTTTCCTATCCTTACGACGGCCTATCTTATGCTACTATTATTTTCAACATAATGAATCAAAATTAATCCAAATTCAACGACATCCCTATCCATTTCATGTCAAACAATCGATTCAAATTACTTCATCATTCTCCGATTCCCATCCCCAAATTTATACATGACAGTTTAAATATAAGAACAACTATCCATCCATATCATCATCGATTTCAAGCTTACGACTACTTATTCAGGTAAAACAGCACCAATTATTAACAAAATTGTTCAGTCAACAAATAATGCACTACCATAACATCCATGCACCAGATATTATAAACAAGGAAGTCAAATGAGTAAAGATTAGAAGTGGACCTTCAAAGAATGAATTTTGTTGAGAATAATGTTTAAGAATGCCCGGACTTAGAATACTGAATAGAATACCTCGACAACGAACTAAAATCCAACTCGGTATTTGAGAAATTGCAACCCACAACAGACCACGCGAACAGACTGACCCCAACCAAACGCAGTACCCATATTGACTGATTTCAAAATCGATTTGGATAAAAATGGGTGATGTTGTTGTTGTTCGCTTGGACGTCGTAAATCGATCCGGACCAAATTCAAAACCAGCAATACAAACTCAATACGAACTTCTAAATCACTTGAATCATCTTTTCTATTTCGCTTTTCAAAGAACAACAATCTTTAATACTCTGACCCTGAACATCAGAATGATATGCACTTCGTACATTAGCATCAAAACTTCTTGAATGTAGTTCAGGAGTATACACAAGAAGGGGAGTGATCATGCCCTGCTATACCAATCTCTGGAATAAACTTGTATACGACTCTCCGATTGGTGTGAAACTATCCCTTAACTTTTGTCTCATTTCATCGTTTGGCTTAAATTAAAATCCATGCCTAGAAGGGCTTCGGTATGTATGTGGAGTTAGAGGATGACTCAACAGAGTTGACGCGCGCCAGTGTTGGTAAGATGGAGGTTGAACATATGGTTGCGCATTATACACTTATTATGGAGGTGGGGGAATGGAATATAATGGATTTTGGGAAAGATTCTGTGGAGCTTGGGCATAAACTTGGGTTTGAGCCTATGGGTAACGATGGTGTGGTCCTTTTGCCCGTGCCTGTTGTCCAACTACAATGGCAGATGCATCTTCCTCATACTTCTTCCCTCCGACACTTCCCAAACCTTTTTGAATTGCTTGAGTTGTCACTTTCAATGTTGCAAAACTCATACTGCGGCCGTTCTTAATTCCATCCTCTATCATCTTACCATTTTAAGGACCTCAATAAATGGCTTTCCTAATGCCGGTAACAAGTGTTGATAATATGTTTCATCCTGCGCTTGAATAAATACCTATACTATCTTACTTTCTTTCATTGAAGGTTTCACCTTAGCAGTTTGTTCACGCCATCTAGTCACATACTCTCTGAAAGTCTCAGTATTCTTTTTATTCATGTTAGTTAGGGATTTCTCATCAAGAATCAACTCCACATTGTATTGGAATTATTGCACAAATTCATTAGCTAGGTCATCCCAACTAATCCACTTGTCGATGTCTTGGTCAACAAACCATTATGAAGCTAGGCGTGAAAGACTCTCACCAAAATATACCATGATTGATTCTTTCTTCCCCCTAGCACCCCTTTGTTAGTTGCAATAATGTCTCAAATTTGCCACAGGATCGCCATGTCTATCATACTTCTCAAAATTTGGCATTTTAAAACCAAAAAGAAGATGAACCCCTAGAAACATGCACAGATCTTTATATGAGATACTTTTGTACCCCCCAAGTCCCTGGAGGTCTTTCATAGCCAGTTCCAAATTTCTCAGTTTTCTGGTCATTTCCTCTTGTTCTTCTGTTATAGCAGGTTTCTCAGTGTTAAGAGGAAATTCAGGCTTCTGTGGGCTCAATAGCATGATGTTAATCAGCAAAAATATTCAATATCATCTCTCTCGTAGAGTGGGGAGGCACAACTTGTGAATAAACCTCAAAAGTAGGAGCTTCGGGTGGGGGTGGTATTGCAAAAACATGAACAGTTAGTAGAGTCGAGCATATGGTAGCTTTATGTTGAGGAGTGAGGAAATGAATATTGGAAGTGTTTGGATAGTGTTTCCTTGGAGCAGCTCCTGATGTATGTCGTGGTGTGTCAACAAAAATAGGAAACTGTGTATGTGACACTAGAGGCAAGCTACAAAGATATTCCAGATTATCAGCGGGAAATGGAGGAGGTGGCAACCCATTAGCCCAAGCCCGATGCATTTCTATCATTTGTTGCCTTAGTTTTCGAATCTCTTCATTAGCTCCTAAATTCTCATTGTCCGAACTCCCTATCTGATCAGTGACAACAAACTCGATACCCTTGTTGTCCATAACTTTCTCTGTGAATTGGTGCAATATGGAGGACCAGCCAAAATGCCACAAACCAACCACCCTAAACTAACTGAACAAGAGATAGGAAATGCGTTAGAATTCAACATTTTGTTTTCAAAACCTTTTTTTTAAAAGGTCACCGAACCCAAGAGGGGAGCCTACGTATCTCACCCCCAAAAGAGGAGAATCAGGTGTGCGTAGTTCGTGAAGTCTTGCCAAAATGGCCAATTAATTCTTTTTCCTTTTTTTTTCAGAAACTTCAAAAATAAAATATTGTCAAAAGAATTGACGAAAATCTTTTTGCATTTTTCAGGTTTAAACTCCTTATACAAAACGAAACCTATGATTACCAAAGAAAAATCTTTTTGGGTTTTCAATTTTTGAATTTCATACGAAAATGAGACTTGAAGCTATTAACAAAAAATCTTTTTTGTGATTTTCTTTTAAAGATGTATAGGAAACACCTACTTTAAAGGAAAAAGTGAAGAAGATCTTTTTTTGGATTTTTTAAATAAGATCTCCGAACCCACAATAGGCTGCCTACGTATCTCACTCCCGAGAGAGGAGAATCATGGGTGCGTAGTTCGTCCAGATTGGACAATTAAGGATTAAATGATAAACTAAACCCTGAATTAAGAAACACGACTAAAGACATACAAATAAAATATTTTTGGATTTTTAATTAGAAACTAACACCAACAACTATGAAAGAAAAAAAATCTTTTTGATATTTTCGTTATATAAAAATGTACAAAGCTCCTATTGAAAGGAAAAAATATTTTTGGAGTTTTTGAATTGTGAATACTTACTAAAGAAATAAAAGGAAAATCTTTTTAACGTTTTTAATTTTTTTGGGAAATGAGTGCAAAAAGTAAAAAAAAAACATATTTTTTTAATTGTGAAAAACAAAAGTCATAAAGAACCCTAAAAACTACCAAATCTCTTTTTTTCACTCTTTTTTTTTTCTTCCGTTTTTTCAACAATTTCTTGCCTACACACTTTGCTTCTAACTCATGATTTTTCCCAAATCATTCTGTCAAATTACCATGTTACCCTCAAAGATGCAACATTTAGCACGTAGCGATGCTTTTAGAGGTGAATCTCGTACAAAGGGCCATGTGGGTCCCTCTAGGTCTCAATATGATGCAAATAAACATGACCTAAAGGCTGACCTATGTTGGGGTCTACTAACAAGGCTGTTCGGGGGAGCGTATAGTCGATAGTGGATTGCTTTAGCTATCCACCTACTCCATACAACCCAACGGCTCCCCCTCCTAAAATAAGGGTGACTCAACTATAGGTCGTGTACACAGGTGTACTACGAACTTGTTGCAGAAAGAAAGACTCGAGTTATGCACATGATGCCAGATATAAAGCGGTAACACATAAGTAAAAACTGTAAACAAAGAGCACATAGGCACTCAACAATGATAAACAATGACACAAAACAACACAAACAAAATGTATATACACCTATAGTGCCAAGCTAAGCTGATACAAACTCCAAAATAAGCTCAAATTCTAAAAAATATCCAGAAGAGGCGCCAGAGCAGTCACACCCCTTTTTTCACCAAAAAGATTAATTTAAAGTTTCGAAGGGTTTTCATTATTAAGTGACAAAATAGAGATTTATTTTGAAAAGGAATTTTTATATTTAAAACTCAGAGTTGCCACTTGGCATAATTCGGTGTGCCAAGTCACCTTTGGTAATACTTTTCAAAATGGTTTTGAATCTATAACTGATCTGCGAACATAGATTCCAGTTAAGAAATTTTGTTGACCGAGGGAAAGGTGTTAAGCACCCATCGATCCCGTGGTTCGACCATGGTCTCTTGGTGGAGCGTATCAGCTAATTTGACATTATGTCACGACCCGAGCATAGGCCCTAGCCGTGACGAGCATCCCGAACCATGAAGGCCCGGAACACCCATTCTCTATCTGGTTATCATGCACAACATTCATAATCATAATAAAATGTGGAATTGAAAATGAGTATGGAAAACATGGTCAAGTCCTGCAATATTTCTGAATAATACTATCTGACATCAGTCTGCGAAATCTCTACTAAGAACAGAAACCTTTGTCTGAAAAGAAGCTGGGACAAGGCCCCCAGTAAACCAAAAACATAATAAATAAGATAGTGTCTGACATAATTAGGCCTTCCGAATAATAGAAGGCTCACCACTGTGAGATCAAGTCTGCAAACCCGAGAATGTCTACTGAGTAGCTGGACCCCTAGACTGTGCCTCAGAACCTGGAAGGAGGGGGGTCAGCACAAAAGTACTGGCACGCGAAGCAATCCAAAAGTAGTATAATGGAACATACATATATATATATATATATATTAAGGGAAAGCAATTTTTCATCAAGACATCATGTATAAAACTGTTTCTGAAAAACACATGGGCACTTTCTGAAAACATGCAACCTGTCTGTTCATTTCAAATCATGATCTGTGTTTTACTTCTGAGTTAGGTGGTATTCCCCTACAAGTCTGAATATTCCACGGGCTGTATGGAATCCGCCATTGACTCGGCGGGGAAGCCCCCAACCCAAGTGTGCCGCAAGGGTTGGAGTGTATGAGTCTGATACGCCACAGGACATTTAAGTCAGCGTATAATAGTATACCCGGGTCGGCAAACCACAGTTTTAGGCAATGAGTTGTCTGAACTCCCGCCTTCTTCAGGAAACCACCTAAGCTCTCTTTATGCCCTATTTTAGCCTTTTCTGAACATGTATCATTCTGAAATTTCTAAATCATGAAAGTCTGATAAAAATCTGATTTCTGAACTAGTATGTGTCTGTTATGGCATTTGTCTGAGTTGGTATCGTCATATCAAGACTTGCAAGACCTATTTCTGAGCCATAATGTATTAAGCAAGAGCTTTCATTCAAAATATAGTTTAGACCACCAAAATATGTAATTTGCATTAAAGATGTCATGTTCCGAAACTCAAGTCAAATCCATGCAAAACTTTCATCAAACATATGGTGGTCATGTGTATTTTGGCAAAACCATGCATTCTTTCGCTACATGCATATTCAACATTTACAACCCTCTCTTTCGTGTTCAAAACATTGTATATTACGTGAAACATGGAAAAATTTACATTAAGAGAGGGGTTTCATGAAAACCATGCTTTCAATTCATATTTCAGGACAAACACATATATACATATACATATAATTTTCAAATCACTTTGGGGGAAAGCCAAAAGGCCAAAACAATATCATTAAAACTTCTAAAACATGAGTATGTACATGAATTCGAAAACCCAATTCTTAAAACATGATTTCTATGCCCATGAGATTTTAGGAAAACCCCGCGTACCTTATTCTCCACGAATTTTTGGTGTCTATCGAAGCCTACGTCGAGAGGATTCTGAATCTGTAATTTGTTTCACGAAGAAGTTTCGGAATGATCGGTCCTTCAAGCTTATTTTCTCAAACCCTAGTTGCTCCTTCTCTTAAGTTCTTGAAGGATTAGATTTTGGGATTTTATAGGAGGCTTCAATGTTGTTAATAGGCCCAAATCCGTTTAGGAGTGGGTAAGGACGATTTTGGGTTTTGTAAGGACTAACTTGCACTTAAAGTAACTCAAAACAGAGTGTTTTCGTCACCTGAAACCATAACTATGCGCCGCCCTTTGCATTGCCTAAATTTACATAGGCGCCGCCCTATGCATCGCCTATATTTGCATAGGCGCCGCCCTATGCATCGCCTATATGTGCATAGGCGACACATTCAACTTTGAAAGGCCATAACTTCTTCACCGGGTGTCCGTTTTAGGCCAATTTTGTATCGTTGGAAAGCTTATTCAATTATCTACAATTTGGTATATAGTAGGCCACCCAGTTCATCATATACAATGAGTTATGTCCAATAGAATTTGACACAAATTACAACGTCCACTAAAACTTAATCGATCGAAATGGTTTTAACTCGTCCTTGAGTTGAAGGACTTCTATGGTCTAAATTCATGCTCAAAAGGATTCACATACTAAAAAATTGATTAACATGCCAAATCGGTATAGGATTTAAGGCTCTGGGATTATCAACGCATCAGAGTCATATTTTTTATTCTAGCCCAAAATGCGGGGTGTTACATTATCTCCCCCTTGGGATCATTCATCCTCGAATGATGGGTAGGAACTTGTTGAAGCCTTAAAGGTATGGAATAACGCAGGCACGACATGTCTTCTAATAAAGAATACACTGATCTGAAACATGACCATATGGATGGAACTACTGATATTCTGAATTCTTATATCGGACATGCATATCTAATGCATGGAATACACGACTAGAGCTACTCATAAGCTGAGTTCTCATAATGAACATGCATACCTAAGGTATGGATTTGTTATTGAGTTGTTCTCATGAAAGCAGAACTGAATACACAGATAAGCTGAGCTTTTTCTATGGGACATGCATTTCAAATGCATATCTGACTGAACTGACGTGTGAACGTATGACCGAATACACAATGATAACTGGTGTGGAGCTTGTAATAAAAATCTATGCATGCAAATGAATGGGGTATCTACCCCTTGGGACCCTATGTCCCTCTATGAATGCTCAATTCACGAAGATGCTCAAAAAACTGAGGCAATGCACTAGGCACCTACAAATTTAATCATATCTGAACATCTGGAATCTAAAACGAGCACATGATGCATGAATTAACCTATACTCGCAAATACTAGTATACTCTATCTTGGAATAGTAACATATCTGAGATTTTGGGTAGCATGATTGAATGAAAAGACGAGAAAACAAGTCGTGCAAATCTGATGGCTAAACTGATTTGCTGGCCACATAGACTGAACTACACTAGAGGCTTATACTCAATCTGGAGTATCTTATCAACACTCTTCCTTACGAAGTCCTGGTAGCATTAGATAGAAAAATATTTGGGCATGAGTCACACTAGACATCCGACTATAGGATCCCAACATTGACACTGTTCTATAGTATGGAACATAGGCATATATCTCATAAACTAGGGTAGAATTTTCAGGCCTTAGTCAATGCAACTTCTTACTTTCAAGATTAGCACACTTCTCTAGTATCCCTTAACTATACTATTCCCTATAAATATCATATTCATTCAATTCAGCTTAAAATTCTCATATGAGCATTGACAAATTTTTTTCTACTAATGTCTAAAATAGCTTCATCCTTACACCGCGATCAAGCCAAACTCTAAGTCACAAAAGTACAACATGCTACACTACGCTATTATTCTAAACCATATGACGCCACCTTCTATATCTCTTTTAAAGATCGCATCCTAAGCATAACATGTCTTACCACTTCAATGACTACTCTGAACTCTTAATATGAAGTCGCTAATGCATATTGCGACCTTCCACTACAATCCCAAAACGTCATTCAAGCCTAATTTATAACCGCATGTTAACTTCAAGGCAAACACCCATAAATACATACTTCACATAGTTTCTAAACTATTATCAATATAACTCCCACGCGCTATCCTAAAAACATACACACACAAACATTTCCACTAAACATCACATGTATCAAAGATTGGCCCAAAATCTCACTTCATACTTATGGCCTTATCTAAACAAACGTATTATGATCTTCCATCAACAAGAACATTTACATCATCACTACTATCATTGCATAGGGAGGTCACTAAAAGGTTAAAACATAAGACCCTGAAGCATGAGAAGATTTTTATATGGGACTGAACACACTATAAAGAGTGAGTACATGCGTCATGAGTTGCATGACCTCAACTAGAGCTCCTAACATAAGGAATGTAATTCTGACTACTTGAATGAAGTAGAACTCATTATCTTGGAACTGGAAGAGTACGTGACTCTCTATCATATACAGGAATCATAAACTATGATCACGGAACTAAAACGTAAAGCTTGAGTAGGCATTGGGATCACTAAAAAATACTAAGATAGGAATGGGTTGAGTCTCACTCTCACTTTTTGACGTTCTCTGTCGTCATGACATCACTACTAGAATCTGAGAACCTGACTTGGTTATTCATTCTATCATCTCCCCCTTAGCTTCAAACCATCATCTTAAATTGTGGGAGATACCGTATTAGACTTTAAACTTAACTGCACTCTGGGGTATGAAAAACGACAATACACGTAATCAATATAAATTGACCCTAATGACTACATGTGGAAGTGGAAAAACCTACTACAAATATCGCCTTCTGAGACAAACTCTATCATTTTGTAACCCCAATAGTCATTATCTATTACTCGAACACTTACTAACTTCGAATCTTCATGAGCATCCCCAAAGTTGAAGCGCACACCCTCTAGTACCTCTACTCTTATTTCTATTAGCACAACTTTCAAGGCACTCGCCACACATCAACTCAACGGTACCACTAGTCACACACAACATGTAGTAGCATTAGAATAAATATCGTCGTTTTAAACCACCCTGGGCATACTTCTACATCATACATACACCGTCATACTTCATTATGATATCAAATAAACTTAGGCACTCGGATAGACTGTTTCAAGCCTATAGATCACTTCCCAATAACTAGTATCATTAGTCAAGAAACCTTCACTTTCACCTTCATGGCCATCAACTGTTCAAACTTAATATAGTGCTATGCATGATTTACAACCCAACCTTACACGAAATTTTCACTTGGAAACTATGAAATAAACATCACGAAACACTAGTGCACTAGAACTTCATATCCACAATAATCGATCATGACCTAACGGTTTACCTTATCATCATTACGTTAGCATGTACTATTTCAGCACCTCAAGCCTACTAAATTAATCCCACAAAATATGCATCAACAAACTCTTGCCACTATTTACCACCACGCCATTTAAATTCAAGCCTATAGTTTAGTATCAATCATCTACCACCAATGAAGAATGCAACATAATATAAATACACTAATCCATCAAATTGGGAAATTCTACCCAAATATCTCAAAAATCTACAACATACCTTCTCACAAGTAGCACTAGTTTACAACTACCAATGAAAAGAGGGTCAAGGGGGTTAAAGCCTCATAATAGACATGGTCAACCTTAATCTTATATTATAACCCCGTACAATTGTATCTACTTATACGGATTTCTCACCTCATACTTACTCACTCATTCATACATTTAGACTGCCTTCAAATTCCTCAAACAACCATGAGTCTATAATCATAACTTACTTTCTAATATAGCCATTTCCACATTCAAGCAATCAACAAATCACCCTGACCAACAACTCCTTCTCTACCTTCAACTAATAATACACAAGGATGAATCACTTCATTACCAACTCTATCTCATGCAAACAGATTCAACCATACATATATTAAACCAATGAAAGAACAACAAGTTGGACAACAAGTTGCTAGTGAATCGAAACAGGCCTCACACGGCTTCACTAGACTTTGGTTTTGTATTTTGAACAAGAAAATGAGATGGATGACAAGACAACTATGCTAGTGAATCGAAAGAGCCCCATACGGCTTCACTAGACTTTCAATTATTATTTTTTCAAAAACATCATGATAACAAGATTACATATTACAAGGGATAGAAAATTGACACCTAATATTTAATGGTCTAAGAATATACATATTATTCTGTATAAATAAAAATCTGAGTAAAACACTTCCTCCATGGACTACCATACAATCCACAATGATGCTAGCTACCACATTAGTTTATCACTATAAAGGGGTAAATCATCCTCAAACATCGATTATTCAACTGAAATATTCATTTACACAAAATCACCCTCACTCTGACTTCTAACTTTGTGACTTTACATCACCAACTTCTTGGTCCAATATCACTACCAATAGGTCATGACAACAACACTTTAACTTATGCTACTATTTGGGTAGAAATATAGTTCCAACATTCTGCTATACATTGTCCACAACTGTAACAAGATTTTGAGAGGGACAATATACACTTAATACCTTAAGCTGGAATGCACGATTCCATCAGGATCAATATTTACATCAGAATCAGCATATATTGATGCACTAACAGACTCCTATCGAGTTTTTCCATAATTTTTAAAATCTTATAGAACGTAATGGAAAAGGACTATATCATGTATACTCTAAACTTTTTGCACTTGAATCAACCCAATAATGGGACAGTTTAGACTCTGAAGCACGAACTAAATCACAAAAAAGGGAAACATTCCTAAACGCCTAGTAGCCTCCTGTTTATAAGTGTGGTGCGCTACACACCAATAAATAGAACTCTACTCGACGCGATTTCGTAGACACCCTGGGACCATGAACCGTGCTTTGATACAAAGTTTGTCACGACCCGAGCATAGGCCCTAGCCGTGACGAACATCCCGAACCATGAAGGCCCGGAACACCCATTCTCTATCTGGTTATCATGCACAACATTCATAATCATAATAAAATGTGGAATTGAAACTGAGTACGGAAAACATGGTCAAGTCCTGCAATATTTCTGAATAATACTATCTGACATCAGTCTGCGAAATCTCTACAAAGAACATAAACCTTTGTCTGAAAAGAAGCTGGGACAAGGCCCCCAGTAAACCAAAAACATAATAAATAAGATAGTGTCTGACATAATTAGGCCTTCCGAATAATAGAAGGCTCACCACTGTGAGATCAAGTCTGCAAACCCGAGAATGTCTACTGAGTAGCTGGACCCCTAGACTGTGCCTCAGAACCTGGAAGGAGGAGGGGTCAGCACAAAAGTACTGGCACGCGAAGCAATCCAAAAGTAGTATAATGGAACATACATATATATATATATTAAGGGAAAGCAATTTTTCATCAAGACATCATGTATAAAACTGTTTCTGAAAAACACATGGGCACTTTCTGAAAACATGCAACCTGTCTGTTCATTTCAAATCATGATCTGTGTTTTACTTCTGAGTTAGGTGGTATTCCCCTACAAGTCTGAATATTCCACGGGCTGTATGGAATCCTCCATTGACTCGGCGGGGAAGCCCCCAACCCAAGTGTGCCGCAAGGGTTGAAGTGTCTGAGTCTGATACGCCACAGGACATTTAAGTCAGCGCATAATAGTATACCCGGGTCGGCAAACCACAGTTTTAGGCAATGAGTTGTCTGAACTCCCGCCTTCTTCAGGAAACCACCTAAGCTCTCTTTATGCCCTATTTTAGCCTTTTCTGAACATGTATCATTCTGAAATTTCTAAACCATGAAAGTCTGATAAAAATCTGATTTCTGAACTAGTATGTGTCTGTTATGGCATTTTTCTGAGTTGGTATCGTCATACCAAGACTTGCCAGTCCTATTTCTGAGCCATAATGTATTAAGCAAGAGCTTTCATTCAAAATATAGTTTAGACCACCAAAATATGTAATTTGCATTAAAGATGTCATGTTCCGAAACTCAAGTCAAATCCATGCAAAACTTTCATCAAACATATGGTGGTCATGTGTATTTTGGCAAAACCATGCATTCTTTCGCTACATGCATATTCAACATTTACAACCCTCTCTTTCGTGTTCAAAACATTGTATATTACGTGAAACATGGAAAAATTTACATTAAGAGAGGGGTTTCATGAAAACCATGCTTTCAATTCATATTTCAGGACAAACACATATATACATATACATATAATTTTCAAATAACTTTGGGGGAAAGCCAAAAGGCCAAAACAATATCATTAAAACTTCTAAAACATGAGTATGTACATGAATTCAAAAACCCAATTCTTAAAACATGATTTCTATTCCCATGAGATTTTAGGAAAACCCCGCGTACCTTATTCTCCACGAATATTTGGTGTCTATCGAAGCCTACGTCGAGAGGATTCTGAATCTGTAATTTGTTTCACGAAGAAGTTTCGGAATGATCGGTCCTTCAAGCTTATTTTCTCAAACCCTAGTTGCTCCTTCTCTTAAGTTCTTGAAGGATTAGATTTTGGGATTTTATAGGAGGCTTCAATGTTGTTAATAGGCCCAAATCCGTTTAGGAGTGGGTAAGGACGATTTTGGGTTTTGTAAGGACTAACTTGCACTTAAAGTAACTCAAAACAGAGTGTTTTCGTCACCTGAAACCATAACTATGCGCCGCCCTTTGCATTGCCTAAATTTACATAGGCGCCGCCCTATGCATCACCTATATTTGCATAGGCGCCGCCCTATGCATCGCCTATATGTGCATAGGCGACACATTCAACTTTGAAAGGCCATAACTTCTTCACCGGGTGTCCGTTTTAGGCCAATTTGGTATCGTTGGAAAGCTTATTCAATTATCTACAATTTGTTATATAGTAGGCCACCCAGTTCATCATATACAATGAGTTATGGTCAATAGAATTTGACACAAATTACAACGTCCACTAAAACTTAATCGATCGAAATGGTTTTAACTCGTCCTTGAGTTGAAGGACTTCTATGGTATAAATTCATGCTCAAATGGATTCACATACTACAAAATTGATTAACATGCCAAATTGGTATAGGATTTAAGGCTCTGGGATTATCAACGCATCAGAGTCATATTTTTTATTCTAGCCCGAAATGCGGGGTGTTACACATTATGAATAATAAACCACACAAAATCACACAAAACAATCAATCAAACAAACAAACAAAACAAATCCCAAATTATAGTGTCTAGTCTGATTGTTACAATCCCGAAATAGAAAAATATGAAAATATAAGCCTATTCTATTCTATGCTAATTCTAAACTACACTCCCTTGCTTTCTCCACCCAACGTTCCGATCCTTGATCGTGCGTTGTCTTCAAGTACATGGTACTTTGGGGCACTCTCCGGATAAATTGATACAAATTCCTCGGGGCATCCCCCGACCAAATGAATACAATAGATCCCAATGCATAAATCAAAACCATTCCACAAACATTTCATCATTCAACAATCAAAAATCCTAAGTTTTGCGTACCCCCTATCGCTTTCCTATCCTTACGACGGACTATCTTATGCTACTATTATGTTCAACATAATGAATCAAAATTAATCTAAATTCAACGACATCCCTATCCATTTCATGTCAAACAACCGATTCAAATTACTTCATTAATCTTCGATTCCCATCCCTAAATTTATACATGACAGTTTAAACATAAGAACAATTATCCATCCATATCATCATCGATTTCATACTTACGACTACTTATTTAGGTAAAACAACACCAATTATCAAAAAAATTGTTCAGTCAACAAACAATGCACTACCACAACATCCATGCACCAAATATCATAAATAAGGAAGTCAAAAGTGTAAAGATTAGAAATGGACCTTCAAAGAACGGATTTCATTGAGAATAATATTTAAGAAGTCACGGACTTAGAATTCCAAATAGAATACCTCGACAATGAACTAAAATCCAACTCAGTATTTGAGAAATTGCAACCCACAACAGACCACGTCGAATAGACTGACCCAAACAAAATGCAGTACCCACATTGACTGATTTTGGAATCAATTTGGATAAAAATGGGTGACGCTGTTGTTGTTCGCCTGGACTTCGTAAATCGATCCGGACCAAATTCAAAACCAGCAAGACAAACTCAATACGAACTCCTCAATCGATAATTTTGAACAGAATTGCGAATCCAAAACAAAAACTAGTTTGACCCAAAATAGGAATTGCAAAAACAAACCACGACCGAACCCATTTCTGATCCGGCGAAAACAGACCACCCTCTCCCGAAATCCGGTGAGTTGATCGGGTTTCCCCTCACTTTTTTTTTATTTTCTTCTCAGTTTCCAACCTCTGATCTCCCTCTCTCACACACGATTCACTTTTGTTCCCAACTATTTTTTGTTCTCAATAGCTGGGTGCATGGATGGCAGTGTGGATTTCACTTCGGTGAGGGTCCTTTTCCGGTGACAGTGGTGTGTATATGTGATAGTGTGTATAGTTCTCTTGGTACCAAGAAAAAGAAAAAAGAAATAGAGTGTGTATGTGATGGGTGAGGTCCTCCATGAGAATGAGTGTTGTTGTGATGGTTGAGAAGAAAAGAAAATTCTCCACTGTGTGTTATGAGCCTATGGTGAAGAATCCATTGAGATTATTCTATGTGGATGTTGAGAAAGTGAGGAATTTTTCACGTGTTCTCTGTGCCCATAGTCAATTGAGAGTGGTAAGTATATGGGTCTATGTGTATGTGCTAATTGTGCCCCCCTCTAATTCTCCTCCCTCAATTTGGTATTTTTTTGAAGTATATAAAAATGGAAAAGATCCCTATGAGATGTATCCCCCAATTCTCGTGGGCCCCCTTTCCCTTTTTGTTGTATGTGTAATTTGTTATGGACAAAGAAGGACAAAATGTGAGATGGAAATAGGTGAGGTCACATGGGTAGGTAGGGTAGGGGTAGGGTGTGGATGAGGTGTAAAAATTAGTTAGGGTAAGGAAATATTTTGGGATTGGTGATTTAATTTGTTAGGATTTGTTGTATTTGTTTTCTTATGGGGAAAGTATAGAATAGGTGAGGGTAGAATAAAGTGAGGTAAAAATAAATAAAATTGGACTTGGGAGGGACAAAATTAGGTGTCTACAGCATACACAGAGGCAAACGAAGATACCATGGCATGATTTTATACACAAATGATCAAATAATGACATGATAAGCACCACAGAAGAGTTCCTATGAACATACTTTCTAACACGTTAAAGCATCCAATGAGTAAATAGATAATTAAATTGCATTATTTTAGGTACTTATAGGTGAGCAGCAATAAGAAATAATAGAAATAATAAAGACGAAAACTTGTGAGACTACGATGTGGGGATCCCACTAAGCCTCCCAGAAAACCAAAGAAGAATATCTAATTTCTTTTGCATTAAAATAATCAATGATTTTTGTTAGGAGAATAATTGTTGTGTCACTTTTCCATTAACGTAAAAGAAGAGTTGTTTATATAGTGGGAGAGTAGAGAAGTAAAAGGTGAGGAATAGGTAATAAAATCAATCAGTGTCCATATGAAAGGAAAATAAAATATTCTATAAAATCAGTCAGTAAGTTAATCAATTGAGTGGGCGAGAGATATGCTAATTCGTCGATTAAGAACCCTTTTTCCTTTAAATATGTGATCCAATCAATCAAAGTGAAAAATAAAAAAGGTAAAAGAATATTCAAGAAAAATTCAAATCTGTGGATTGAATCCCCAAGAGGAACAAAATATGTTAAGTTACCATAAATGTATACACACAATCTGTCAAGTATATGTAAAGAAAAATTAGAAAACTCACACGGAAAATTTCTGCCATAAATATGTAACCATGATGACATTATTTTGTTTAAAAAAAAATACAACAAACCAATTGATAAACATATTCTTATTCACATACAAGTTATAAATATTCAAGTAATTTTTACTAAAAATGACTCAAAAGAAAGGAAAAGTTGTCTCAATTTCAATAAGGAAACTTAATCAATTAACATCATACCAAATAAGAGAATCTTCAATTAGTAAAACATCTATTTACGACATGAAATCTCATCAACCAAATATGAGAGAAAATAATAAAGTGTCAGTGTAAGGTAAAGTAAAAATCAGTCACGTAATTATCCCTTCAACAGTAACCCAATTCACATCAACACGTCAACAGTCCATCTCACTATGTAGGAATTATGATGATGTGTCAAGACATGAGTATATGCTAAATTATTTCTAACGCCACAATTGATAGAAATTGGGGTTCATCACTCATGACAATCTAAGCAAGTTGTCAATAACGAATTATAAAAATTGCACCAAAACATCAATCGAACTCCGTAAGTTTTAAACCTTAAACTTTGTCAAAGAAAAGAAAAGAAAAGGATAGGATTAATCAGACATATAACTTCAACATGTAAACAAACCTGTGGATGGGTTATTTAGATCCTATTTTTTTTTTCAAAAATGGGTCAGCAGTGCGGAGAAGGTTGGTGGCGGGTGGACGACAGAGATGACTTAGGGCGGCGACGGTTGGTTTGCGGAGGAGGTTAGAGAGCAGGGGGTATCGTGGTGATGTTGGAGCGGCACTGGTGTGCTGGTTCGTCGCCGAAAGGGGAAAACAGAGGGAGAGATGGTGAAAGAGGTAGAGGGGGTTGGTAGCGCGGCACTGGCAGAGGTGAGGGAAGCTGGCGGGATGTGAGGGAGAGAGCTATCGTCGCTGGTCGTTGCTGTTTTGCCGGAGATGGAACTTTCTCCTGTGGTTGAGGCGGCGGTGGCTCGTGGCTCCGTTAATGGTAAATGGAGGGATGACGCCAGAGCGGGTTGTTCGCTGGCTATTGTTCAATGGTGTTGGGGATGATTTTTATAGAGGGAGAAGAGAGAGAGGTTTGTGGGGAGAGGTAGAGAGAGGCGGATGAGAAAGGGAGGTAGAGGCTGATAGGAATGAAAAATTAGGGTTAGGCTTTGTTTTGGTTGTATAAAAGGAAGATAAATGGGATTTAATCTCAGTCGTTAGATCAATCGTGATCAACGGCTGACATTTAAGCTTATGTGGAATTAAAAATGTGACTAGGATCATGATAGATTAGGCTAAAATTGACATAAATATAGCTAAAATTGACATGAATAAAATGTAAATTGGCTAGATTTGTAATAGATAAGGTAAAAATTAAGCTATAAGATAAATAAATTAGACAAATTAATTTAAAAAATAGGTCGTTATTTAAATTAAAGTAGAGATAATAATATATAATAATAATAATAATAATTAAATAATAAATTATAATAATAAATAATTAATAATAACATATATATTAACGATGTTAATAATAATAAATAAAAATACTAATATAAATAAATAGTATTAAATAATGAAAAACTAGACAATGTGTTTTGAGAAAAAAAAATGTGAGTGTGCACAATTACGTGAAAAAATAATTTAATAAAATTACATAAAATATCATATTTAAAAATTATAAAATGATGCTAAAAGATAATAAAATAATTTATGCATTTTTCTGAATTATGAATGTGATACGTCAGTACATATTTAATATAAAAAATGATGTGTAAAAATATTGATAGTTAAAATTAAATAATTTGATAAAAATATTAGCCTAAAACTGATATCGGGAGGTCAAAATTGGATGGCAACACCCATCGCATGTCTGGGGGGGTGTCTTTGAATGATCACCTTACTTTAATTAAGGAAATCATCTCTGATTTAGAGACTCTGGAGGTTAAGTACAATGAGGAAATCTAGGGTTAATTTTGCTATGTTCGTTGCCTGCATCATATTTGAACTTTAGGGATACAATTTTATATAGTCGTGATACCCTAACCTTAGCTGAAGTCTATGATGCGTTATTATCTAAGAAGAAGATAAAACATCTTGTGAATGGGTCAGTGACTCAAGGAGATGGTCTCATTGTTCGAGGAAGGACTCATGAGAGGAACTCTGGAAGTGATGACAGGAATAAGTCAAAATCTAGAAATAGAAACAAAACCTATAATAACTGCCAGAAGAAGGGCCATATCAAATCTGAGTGTTATAAGTTATAGAATAGAAATAAATGGGAAGCTGAAAACTAGAAAGGAAAACAACCAGTTTAGTCCGGTGAAGCCAATTTTGTTGAAGATGGCAGTAGTGATGGAGAACTCTTGGTAGTTTCTGATGGTAACTCCAAACCCTGTGAAAATTAGATTCTTGATTCAGCTTGCACATTTCATATGTGTCGCAATCGGAATTGTTTTACAATATATGAAATGGTCTCTAAAGGTGCTATGTTAAGGAAAAATAACACACCTTATAATATAGCTGGTATTGGAATAATTAGGATTAAGATGTTTGATGGGGTTGTGAGGACACTTGTTATTGTGCGGTATATCCCAGACCTGAAGAGAAATCTTATTTCCTTGAGTACCCTTGATTCGATCGAATATAAGTACACTGGTGAAGGTGGAGTCCTGATGGTTAGTAAAGATGATCTTATTGTGATGAAGGGACAGAGAAAAACTGCTAATTTGTACGTCTTGCAAGGCTTTACGGTTACAGGTGATGTTGTTGTTTCTACTTTCTCTCTATCAGATAGTGATATTGCTAAGCTTTGGCATATGCGTCTGGGACATATGTGTGAAAACAGGATGGCTGACTAAGTATGATAGGCCTTCTTAATGGCTGGAGTATTACCAAATTGGAGTTCTGTAAGCACTGCATTTTTGGGAAGCAGAAGAGAGCCAGATTCACTAAAGGCATCAACTCTACTAAAAGCACACTTGATTACATTCATTCTGATCTCTGGAGGTCCTTCTAGAGTACTTTCTAGAGGATGTGCTAATTACATGTTGACTATTATTGATGACTATTCCAAAAAAATTTGGGTGTACTTTCTGAAGAAAAAGAATAATGTATTGTCTATTTTCAAGGAGTGGAAGACTATGATTGAAAAGCAAATAGGTAAGCAGGGAAAACGCCTTCGGACTGATAATGGTTTAGAGCTCTATTCGAATGAATTTAATGTTCTGTGCAAGTCAGAAGGAATTGTGAGGCACTTAACAGTTCATCATACTCCGCAGCAGAATAGTGTGGCCAATGAATGAATAGGACTATAATAGAGAAGGTACGTTGTATTCTCTCTAATGTTGGTTTACCCAGGTCTTTTTGGGCCGAAGCTGCTTCCACAACTTGTCTTCTTATTAACCGCTCTACTCCAACTGTGATTAGCAAAAAGACTCCACAAGAGGTATGGTTCAGTACTCCTGCCAGTTACTCTAATTTGATGATTGTCCTTCTTATGCTCATGTTGATAATGGAAAGTTGGAACCTAGATCTGTCAAGTGCTTATTTATGGGTTATAAGTCTGGTGTTAAATGATATAAGCTTTGGTGTCCATAAAACACAAAGGTTATAATTAGCAGGGATGTTGTGTTCGATGAAACTACTATGCTTTGGGCTTCGCCCCTAGATGAGCCTAGTGACATGAATCAGCAAAAGTAAAGCAACCACGTTGAGTTATAGATTGGAGCCATACCAGTGCCTACTTCTCGGTCTAGTCTGGAGATACAAAGTGATACTATTTCTTCTTTACTACCAATGGCACCACAATATTCTATTGCTAAAGACAGACCTAGGAGAGATATTAGACCTCCTCAGAAGTATGGTGAAGCTGAATTGGTTGCTTATGCATTGAATGTAGAAGAAGGTATTGATTCCGATGAAGAACCTTCTTCTTACTCAGAGACATTTAGTTGTGATGATTCTAGCCAATGGATGATTGCTATGCAAGAGGAAATGGAATCACTTCATAAGAATGACAAATGGGATTTGTTGAGATTCCCTAAAGATAGAAAGATGTCTGTTGCAAGTAAATATTTAAAAAAAAAGGAGCATCGAGAGTTAAAGATGCTAGGTACAAAGCAAGACTAGTTGCTAAAGGTTACAGTCAGGTTCTAGGTGTTGACTTCACAGATGTGTTTTCTCCAGTTGTAAGGTATAGTTCGATTTGAGCCTTGCTTGATATTGTGGCCATGCACAATCTTGAGCTTGAGCAGTTGGACGTCAAAACTCTATTCATACATGGAGAACTTGAGGAGGACATCTATATGCAATAACTAGAGGGTTTTGTAGTCTCAGAAAAGTAGGACGATGTATGCTTGCTGAAAAAATCCCTTTTATGTCTTAAAACAGTCGACCAGACAATGGTATAAGAGGTTTGACTCTTTTATGAGTTCACATATGTTTAGGAGAAGTAGTTATGATAGTGTGTCTATTTCAAGGAGGTAAGTAATGGTTCGTTCGTGTATCTTCTCTTGTATGTTGATGATATATTGATTGCAGCGAAGGATATGAGAGAGATAAGAAAAGTCAAAGCCCAGCTCAGTAAGGAGTTTGAGATGAAGGATTTAGGAGCAACAAAGAAGATCCTTGGAATAAAAATTCTGAGGGATAGAGAGAAGTGTAAGTTATACTTGAGTCAAAAAAGGTACATTGAGAAAGTGTTTCACAGATTCAATATGCAAAATGGCAAACCTGTTAGTACTCTATTGGCAGCTCATTTCAAATTCTCGACCATATTATCTCCAAAGACAGATGATGAGCGTGACTATATGTCTCAAGTTCCATACTCTAGTGTCGTTGGGTCTCTTATGTATGCGATGGTGTGTTCATGACCAGCTTTATCGTATGCAGTTAGTGCAGTTAGCAGATACATGCAAATCCTGGTAAAGAATATTGGAAAACAGTTCAGTGGATTTTCAGATACTTTCATGGTTCTGCTGATGTTTGTTTACAGTTTGAGCGAAATAAAGATGTAGTGATTGGGTATGTTGATTCTAATTTTGTAGGAGACCTTGATAAAAGGAGGTCCCTTACAGGATATGTTTTCACCATTGGTGGTTGTGCTATTAGTTGGAAAGCTACTTTACAGACTACAGTTGCTTTGTCAACTACTGAGGCAGGGTACATAGCTATTACAGATGCTTACAAGGAAGCTATTTGGTTAAAGGGTCTGTTTGGAGAACTTAGCAAAGACTTATAGATTATTACCAGGGGCGGCTCAACTGTATTAGTGGCCTAATTCGAAAATCAAATAGAGGCCTTAAACTTTTTTAAAAAAATGATTTTTTTTACTAGCTCTATTTTCAAAATTATATAATCGATTTTTTCTAATTATTCTTTTTTAAGTAACAATATAATTAATGCATTTAATCTTTCTTGAGACATAATACTCTACATATAAGAACTTCTAATAAAAAAAATTTATATAAAAAAATAATTTTTCTATAAATAATATATATTTATTTTTTAAAAAATCTATAATATATTATCGTGAAAAATGAGGCCCCTCAAATTTTGGGGCCTAAGGCGACCGCCTATTTTTTTCTAAGGTAGAGCCATCCCTGATTACTACTATCTTTTATGACATTCAGAGTGCTATCTTCCTTACAAAAAATTAGATGTCTCACGAGAGGACAAAGCACATCAATGTTCGGTATCATTTTGTGCATGAAATTATTGCTCGCGGTGATATTGTGTTAAGAAAGATTAGTACTCATGATAACCCTATTGATATGATGACCAAGACACTACCAAGTTCCAAGTTTGATAATTTCTTGAACTTAGTTGGTGTCAGCAGTTAAGATGTTCCCTTAGGGGTTTTTGTAGAAGGGGTGGAGAGTTTTCTTAAAACGGATTTGAGTTCTGAATTAGAATTCATGTCAAGGTGGAGATTGTTAGAGTTTGTGACACAAATTCCATTGATCCGTCCCTGAAAAGGTCGTGGTGCGACCAATGTTTGTATGTTCTTGGGCCTAAGATTTATTTGTACGCACGTATTATATAAGTGCAATTTAGTGGGTCGTTTTGGACGTTTTTAATACGTCATTCTCCTCATTGTATTCTCCATCCTTCATAGTGAATTTCCTCTACCTCTACCCGTGGTTTTTCCCGCAAGGATTTCCACATAAATCTGTGTGTCTTCTTCTTATTTTATTTTGTTTTGTGGTATTGCTTATTCTGCCCGATTATAACAGTGAAGCTGCCGAAGGTACTTCCTACTGTGCCATCATCCTGGCATCTTTTCGGTTACTCTAATTTGCTTGATTTTGGGTTAAAGTATGGTGAATATGCAATTGTTATATAGATTGTACCAGTTAAATTTCTGCCCTTTTCTGACTCCTTAAGTAGGATTCGAGGACTTTTTGTTGATTTTTTCAACTGGACTGGTTCAACTACTGCTTAACTTAGAAGTGTCTCCACATCTCAAAATGTGGTAGGTAGAACTAAGGGAAAAAAAGGCTTGTCCGGTGGATGAAGCATCCTACATTTAGTAGGGTCTGGGGAAGGGCCATACCTCAAGAGAGTGATGGTTAAATCTGTGATCTATAGGCTATAGGGGTACAATTTTACCGTTGCTTCAAGACTTTTAGCAATTTTGGGTAAATTAAGCATATCAACCGCGGCACAAAAATACTATTGTAATAACTAATAGCAGGGACAACCTCTTTTCAGTACCAACCCCATTTCTCCCTTGCTCCAGCCAGTCTCTCCGTTAATGATTTCGAAGTTTAGAAATTACATATTAATGTATTTAAATCATAAGAACATTGAGGTTAGCTTGCGGAAAGTATCATTCTTTACTGTTGGAGTTGTTCACCTTCCGGTTATTGAGCAATTCAAATAGTTCAATTACTTTAAAAGTAACAAAAACTAGTTATGTGATTTACTGTTATAGTGGATTACTTTCGGTAATTTTGATGTGACAAGATAATTTTGTCACTTCAATATTACATATGTGAAATTAACACGAATTAGATGTATGTTACTAATGAAGTTTATATGTGCTTCAGGAACTGGAATTGGGGTGGAGATGGAGTAATTGTTGGATCAATAATTGGATTCTTCCTCTTAATGAATAAGAGGAATGTGGGGAAACGAATGACTTATAAGTTACATGAGTAATAAAACATAAAGAGGAAGAACTAATAGTGAATAATTAGTGAGATGTAACAAAAGAAAAATGCCACATTCATTCTTCCACAATTAAACATGTAAGAGGAGTCATCAAAAGACCATTTTTACCACAATGAAACGTGGGAGATAAAGATCAAAAGATACTCCAGTATGCAGCACTTCAATGCACGTCAACATGCAACATTTCAATAGCAAATTTCATATAAAAATGCTTTAAAAACCAAACAATTCATAAAAAAAAAAAAAAAAACAATCATTAAACTATATAAAAACTTGAAAATAGTCAAGTAGGAGAAATAAAACATTGTCCCAAATTTTCTAATACTACTTCTTTATTGAGAATCACATTTTTGGGCTGATAACTGCGCTTTTTCAGAGCTTTTCAATTGACGTTGCTGCGAAATTTTTGAGAGATGTTAGATGATGTTAGATTAAAAAGAAGAGAGTTAGACCATAAATAAATGTAATTATCATATGAACTACAGAGTTATTTTTAATAAAAAAAAAATTTGATGTTTGATGATTACTGAACGATAACAATCTTCTGAAACAATATGAATTA
Organism: Capsicum pubescens; assembly: GCA_030864215.1. NCBI lineage: Eukaryota > Viridiplantae > Streptophyta > Magnoliopsida > Solanales > Solanaceae > Capsicum > Capsicum pubescens. The sequence continues at coordinate 41,914,282 of CM061543.1, forward strand.
AAGATTGAAAATAATGTTATTTCATAGAATTGTCACTACAAAAATATATAAATTAGAAATTATTAATTAACTTTTATCATTAAACAAAGTCAATCTTTAATCCTTTTAATTACTGAGTGTTTTGATAAAACTTTCCAAAACTAAAGGTTGAATAATGTCGAAATATTTATTGGTGAAAGTGATAGTATTACATTTAATTTTTCTGTTTTTCTAAAGGTATACAATTTTAAAATTAAGTAGTTGTAGAAAGAATAACTTCTCAGACAAGTGTTTGATAAAAAATAGTTTCAACCAAAACATTTTGTAAAATAAAAATTTGAGAAAATCACTTTCATAAAATAATTTCTTTTTGCAGAAAAACTGCAATAAATACATTCAAAAGTTACATAATTTATCACTTTAATTTTTTTAAAGATGTACCTAGAGATGACTTGCAATTTGCATCCTTATAAGACCAGGAACATTCATCATTTCCAGAATATTCTTTGGGTAAAATTCTACATGGTCCACAAGTAAGCAATATAATTTAATGACTACAATATTTTCAAATCAAGCCAAGATACTTATAAATACAAACTGATATTAGACATAAGTATAAATTTCAGCTATTCATGTCTCTCTTTAGAAATAAATTGTAAGGAAATTTAATTAATAGTAAAATAAACTTACTTCCTTTACCAAGTTGTTGTAAACTTTTTATGAATTTGGCATGAAGATCCCCAGTCCACTTTATGTTGTCCTTTTGCTTAACATCCTTGTTATTTTTGAGGTAGAGATGAGCTCCATCTTTCATAGCTTTCTTTTCTAAGAGCTCATTGTGTTCATCACATACAACTGTGCATTTATTTTAAGAAGATATCAATTAAAATTGAATTATATCATATATTATATGACTAGTTAACTTCATAGATATTTATAAAATTTGTTTAATTATAAAAATAACATTACAAAACATACTAAAAATAGGAGTTAGCGATGGATAGTTTATGTCGCTAAACAATAAAAAATTCACTACTAATTTTATTTAATGATGAATTATGTTAAATTCTTTTAGCTCCGAACTATTTAACGATATTTAATGGTGAATTTTAGAATTATTTTTTATTGTGTATTTATAAAAATAATTGATTTTATCCACAATAGATATCATAACTAAAAGAGTATGGAAAATTACTCAAGGAATTATATCCAAAGCCACAACTCAAGCCAAAAGTTTTAAAAAATCAAGGTTCGGCGAGTGGATATTTATTATCATCATATCAATTTTTGTAGTTCCTTCGGAAAGCATTGACATTGATGTTGAATACGTATCAACCATGATAACCGTATTAATACATTTTGAAAGTCAGTAAAATGTTTACCAAAAAAAAACAGAAAGTCAGTAAAATAAATTATACACAAAATTACTATGAAGATTTATCTTTCATATACAATTTCGATATTAACTTTTAGGGTTTATTGCTACTGTTTAGTTTATGCAATTGCACATATATAAACTTATATTATAATCAGAGGCGGAGCCAGGCCTTGTTAGGGGGTTCGGCCGAACCCCCTTCGACGGAAAAATACATCATTTATGTATGGTTAAAATTATTTTTATGTATTTATAGTAGGTGTTGAACCCCCTTCGACTAGGTTTTCTTCGACTATTGAACCCCCTTAGTTGAAATCCTAACTTTACTAGATAATAAATACGTAGGATCTCAAGTAAATCCAATCTAAATTCAAACATGTATGCTACTTCTGTATTTTTTAAATAACTGGGCTCTGATACCATTTGGAGGGGGTGCGGATTAGGTGCGATAACTTTACTAGATAATAAATACGTAGGTATTTATTTTTATATAATGTATTTTGTGAATATTATTGATTGGAATAATTTTCATTTTTATCTTCTTGACTTAAGATGTTTTATTAATTCATATTCTAGATTAGATATTATCGTAATTAAATTATCTAGTGTTTTAGGATCCTCGTTAGTATCATGTAACCTTTTGTATTCTAGGTATAAACTATATAGTTGAGTTTCTATTTCTTTTAATGATTTATTCTTTTCGTAAGATGTATTCATTAATTTGTGTAGTTTATTATTTTATCCTATTGAAATTTTAGCAATTTCTGTGTAGTATTTTATTCTAACTTTGCTATATTCAATGCGTAGGTTTATGTTCTTTATCTGATTAACTAGTATTTGTTGTTCATATATAGGTAATTTTCCATCTGTATTAAATAATTTTCCGTATGTATTAAATAAATTATTACCTGTATCTTCTTTTTCTAAGGTTAATTATTTTAAGTAATTTTTCTTCTAGTTGTCTTTTTTCTATTTCAAGTTGATTTCTGTAATTAACTTCTTCATATATCCAATTTTGTGTTTCTATAATTTTTTTTATATATTCTAACATTTATTTATTCTGAATAATATCCATCTGAATCTAAGTAATATTGATGTTCATAATATATGCGTAAGTTTTCTATACTGTTTAATAATTCTTCCTCTTCATAATCTTGTAATTTTTCCCATATTATTTTCTTTATGTCTATAATTTTTATATCTATAAGTATATATAAAACAAGTATTTTAATATCATCTGTCATGCTTTTTCATAATATTTTCTAGTTGTTTGTTTTAGTCTAAGTAATTCTTGCATATTTTCATTAAGATATTCTATATATTTTATATCTTTATTTTTCTAAATTTGTTTTCATTTGTTTTTCTATTAATTGTATATTTTTCACATCTTTTTTCCAAAATTTTAGATATATGCGATTTATCATAGTTGATGTGTACGTAGGTATTTATAAGAGTAATTAGGTAAGTTTGGTATGTAATTTATTCTAGCTATATAATCTTTACCGAATATTTTTTCTAATATGATTTTCCTTATATCTATTATTCCTATATCTTTAATCACATACAAAATAAGTATTTTAAATTTATCTACCATTACATCAGACAAATAATTATTCATTATCATATAATTGTTATTTTCAAAATATTCCCTTCAATCATATACATAACAAAATACGGTCATCTTAGATTACTATATACTAGATTATTCTTAAATAACATGTTCTTCGGTCACTATTAGCATGGTAATCTGGATACTTTTCCCTTAAACAGTGCCTCTACTCTGGTTACTCCCCACCACGGCTTCTTGCCTTATTGGTTTCACCTTTAGGATGGCATAGTTCTTAGGGATTTTTCTCCTTTTCTACTTTGCTAATAAACTTCTTAACATATTATTCTTTGAATAATTCTACTATAAAGTAACTAACATGAATTTATTTTATTATACCATGATTTTTGGGAATTATGAATTTAGCTATTCATAATCATAAATAAATATACCTGTTCGGGTAGGTTTGATATTTCTAAGCTTTGTTCCTCCATAGATTTTTCCATTGAAATATACTTGTTTTAATAACTAAGCAAAATATTTGTTGTGGACAAGAGAGAGTATTTGTGCTTCAACGCATGAAGGCTTGCCTTCTCTGCTGCCTTCTATACCTCTATTTATAATGAGAGAATGAATAATTTACATGGTTCTAATGTTACAAAAGAAAAAAGCTTATCCTAATATCTCTTTACACGTTTCCTCTATACATTTGTCTTAAAAAGCCAATAATTGTAAAAGCTAATAAATGAGACAAGAAAAAGTCAAAAAGGCTATAGTAAGCCTATTTACATGATTCACGTATAGTTAAAGTTAGCTTTTTCTTTTCTTCATATGTCGCTTTCTTTCTTTAATGCTTGGTCTTTTTCTATTTTTACTCCGTTTTCTTTTTATCTTTTTGTCGTATCTGTTGATTTTTTTATCTTCTTTCCAGTTGGCATGCTTATCTTCTTGATTCCTTTATTCTAGGCGGACTTCTGGGATAATATTATCTTCTCCATTACATCTCGAACATTGATGGTTTGGATATTGTTGTCCAATTATCTTGCAATATCTTGTCAATAATCTGTCTAAAATAAATCCTCTCTTAATTGCTCTTGCAGTGGATTGTTTTTCTGGGTTAAGTAATGTCATTATCAATTGTCTAACATCTTCCATATCTGTCTGTCGTAGTTCTTTTGAATTTGAATAAATCATCTGATGATCTCTTGAATAATAGCTCCATATTGGGTTTCCATTGGTATAATTATTTGCTAATTCTTGAATAATTGTAGCTAGTCCAATGAGTCATTTATTTGCGTAGAAATCAGGTATCTCAATTCTGGATATCTCTGGCTTCTGCACAATATCTTCTTGTATAATCATATCTCTGGTTAATCCTATTTTTACAACTTGTATAACTGGTTTTATTTTGTCGTATAATATCTCTGCTGGTGCAGTATAACATTTTATATAAAATAGATTTCCTTTGGTTATTCTTTTATAGGTGGTGAATATTTTATGTAATTCTTCCATAGCTGTTAGTTCTTCTCCATCTTGGGTATATATGGTATTTAATAATCCATAACCAAAATAAGTTTTTATTAAGCTTGGGTTAGTTTTGGGTAGTGCAATTAGCTTGTTGTAACCTTGTAATTTTTGGGTTATATAGTTTGTGTTTCGTTCTTTGATATCTGTAGCTCTGGGGTTAAGGTTTAGGAAAGTTTGTACTCTGTAGATATTTTCTATGTATGTTTGGGTTGTATAGTTGTAAACTTTTTTATCTTGGTTCAGACTATCTCGGTATGTGGTAATTTGTGGGGGTATGAACAAGGGGTCTTTTTGTGTTTTTGGTATAAATGGTTTCTCAAATATCTTATTCATATTCATATTCTGATATCTTTGTCTACTAGCTCCTCTGCTTGTACCTGCAATTGTAGATTGATAAACATTATGGGTTTTATGGAGTGTCCCAATGTCTCCTTCTAGATCTGGAATTGTAATGTCTTCCGATCGACATAGCTCTGTACACTGCTGAGTTAGCTGATTTGCAGCTTTAGACTTCGGTTTAAATTCATTAGTCTTTAGCTTTTCTATTTCATTACCCATATTGTCCACTTTCATTGAAAACGTAGTTAGGGTTTTGAGTATCTTTTCTAAAGCATTGTCTTCTATTATATCAGTCTGTGTAGCTTTGTCTTGATATGTAATCTGCAATAACATTTTTGTTAGTACTAATTACTTCAATTGTAAATGTAAAATTTAATATATTCAAGACTAGTCTCCGAATTTCTTTTGTTAACACTGAATTTTGTATTTTCTTTGTTAGCCACCAACGTACCTGTGTATTATTTGTTCGTACAATAAACTTGTTATATATAATATATGGCTCAAATACTAATAAACATTTATATAATGAGCATAATTCTTTTTTATTTATTTCCCATTTTATTTCTGTTTCATTAAACGTACCTGAGTAGTATCTACAATGGTGTTCTAATTTTTCTTCTTCATATCTATATTTAAGTACTCCTCCATAACTACATTCGCTAGCATCTGCTTCTACTATATATATAAATTTTCTATTTTCATCTGGAAATTGTAATTTTGGTAATTCTTTACAAAGTATTTTTATTTTCTGAACTTATTTTTTATCTTCTTTGTTATAATTATATTCTACATCCTTTTTTAATTTTTTCTGTAAGGGCTTTAGATTCTCTACTAATTTTGGTATATATTCTCTTACTTGGTTTACTAATCCTAAAAATGATTGTAATTTGTTTTTTGTATCTAATTCTTCTTTTGAATTTATTAATTTTTTAACTATATGTTGTTGCATTTTTACTCCACTTTTATCTATTTGTATTCCTAAAAATTCTATCTGATTTTTCATAATTTCAGCTTTCTTTTCACTTAAACTTATTCCCGATTTTTCTATTATATCCGTAAATTGTTCCAATAATTTTAAATGTTCTTCTTTGGTCTTTGTTTATAATAGCATATCGTCTATGTGTACTATACAATTAGGTAGTTGTTTAAAATAACTATCCATAAAATGTTGATATCTACCTGGTGCATTTTTATACCCAAATGGTAGTACATTCCATTCATAAAATCCTTGTGGTGTCGTAAATGCGGTTAATTCCTTAGATTCTTCTTCTAACTTTAGATGGTAAAATCCCGATTTACAATCAAATTTACTAAAATAATTATATCCTTGTATTTGACTTATTTTTAATAGCTTATTTGGTATTGGGTAATTATAAGTCATTGTTTTTGCATTTAAATTTCTATAATCAATAACCATCCTACTTTTTCCTCTTTTTTGTTCACTATGTTTATTTACTATAAATGCTGGGCTATTATGTTTACTATTACTTTTTTGTATATATTGTTTTTCTAATAATTCTTCTATATGCATTTTAAATACTTTTAAATCATCAAAATTATATGTTAATGGTTTCTGGGTTATTATGCTATTTTTATCTATTAATTCAATTTTTATAGTGGTTTTATGTTTTTCCCATCCTTTTAATGGATCTTCACTATATAATTGTTCTAATATTTTCTTAATTATTCCTATCTTATTTATTGAAAATATAGTTATTTCCTTTTTATTTATCGAAAATACGACCAGTTCTATTGTATCTTCGGTATTTTTATATTTTCTAATTTTTGTGTAATTTTTTCATTTTCTTTTATCCAATCAGTTTTCTTTCTTATTTTATTAATAACTCTTTTTGCTCTTACTTTCTGTTTACATGATGTTGTAAACCACCAATCTGTTCTAGTTATTATATGTGGGTATAATTTATCTAAAAACGGTATTCCTAAAAGTATATCTTTTGATGTTAGCTCATAATTATAGATTTCTTCTATTGTTAATATTTTATCTCATACTTGTGATTTTACATTCTTAGCTTTATAAGTAATTAAGCTTCCTTCGTTATTAAATCCTTTAACTATTATTGGTGTTTTTAATTTATCCCATTTACTTTCTGGTAAGCAATTATATCTACATAAATTAGCTTCTGCTCCTGTATCTATCATAGACGTATAATATCTACTGTAATATCCTTCTACTACTATCTTCATTAATACATATATTTTCATTTCATGTTAAAGCTCTTCTTAAGAATAATTTCTCTCTGTTATATGTTATGTTTAATTGTGTATGTTCTATATTATATGGTTTTACTTGTTCTAGCCATTTTATTCCTAATATTATGTCTGTTTTTTGCATTTCTTCTTTTACTTCAAATTCTATTTTTATTTTTCTAATTCCTATTATTATTTCTTTTTCTGCTATATTTTTAGTATTTATTAAACTTCTTGGTAGATCTGGGCATATATTATTGTCAGTTTTTATTTCCTCATTTTTTACTAGATATTTTGCTTTATAATTTTCTTCTTGTCCTGTATTTAAGAGTATTAAATAGTCTTTTTCATTTACCTTTCCTGTTATGTAATATTGGTTTAAATTATCCGTTGAACTTGTTTCATAACTTGTTCTTTTTGATGAGCTTGATGATTCCGGTTTATCATAAGCTATTCTTTTTGTTGTACTTATTCTATCATTTATTATTTCTAGATCTTCTTCTATGTCTATATTTCTGTAACTATAATCATTATTATCAATTGTTTTTACGAATTGTTCAAAAGGGCTTTCTATTTGTATTTTATTAATTTTATTTTTTCCCGTTATTTTTTTTTTTTAATACATATAGATTTTTACATCTTGCTGTAAATATTTTACTTCCTGGGGTTAGTTCTATTCCTTATATTTTCCAATATAATACTAATGATTTATCTATATTTTTATCTGTTATTGCTACTGAATAATTTGCACTTATTATAAATTTAAATTTTTGGTATATTAAATTTTCTTTTATGGCAGTTATTATACTTTTTTCTATAGGTTTTATAATTCTATCATCTGCTAAATATAATTCTATTGGTGTATCTATTCCTTCTCTAAAATATGCTTTTATTAATATTTCTGTACCTCCAAGGTGTACATATTTTATTGGGTCTCTACTTTTTATATCGTTTATCTCTTTATTAATTGTTCTTTTTGTTACTAGTGGTATACTAGCTTTACCTTTTGCATATCTACAGTCTATTACATGTTTCTTTTGGCTTACTACATAATATTCTTCTTTTTTCCTAGTAAATATATTTTTTATTGTTGGTATTTTAAATATTTTTTCTACACTTAAGTCTAACTCTTTTCCTTTTATTTCATCAAATACATTGGTATCAAATATTATTTTTTGATCTGTTCCTTCGTCATTTAAATATTCTTTTACTATTTTCGGTTAGATTTAAAAACCATAATTTCACTGTTCCTATTAGTGTTCTTTCTATATATTCTGGTGCATCTATTACATTTATATTATTATGTAATAATTGTTTTGTCATATATCCTATCCATAATTGTATTGTTTTTTCTGTATCTATTATGCAATCTAAGTCTAAACAGTTATAATTTTTATTAACTATTTGTTTTGGTGTCCATTTATCATATTCATTCTTTAGATTATATCTTTTAAACTTATTCTTATAATATGTAGGTTTCCTTATTTCTGATGTACTAGGTATTATATTTTGGTCTTTTTTTTTATCAAGAGTATTTATTTCTGTATTGATATTTTCTAAGTTTTCTTCATTAATACCTTCTTGTTTTTCATTGATTTCTAAATTTTTTGTATTTGTTAATATTTTTGTATATGTTTCACTATCTTCCGAATCATAATTATCTGTTCCTTCAACATCTATATTATTTATTTCTAATTTTTCCTTAAATTGATTTATTTCGTTTAGTAATTTTTGTTCTTTATCTTTTTCTTCTTTTTCTTTATGTCTTTTTTCATACAGATCTTTTAACATTTGTAGTTCTTTTTCTAATTCAGCAATCCTACTATTTTTAGTTTCTTCTATTTTTTGTATTTCTTCTGTAGTTTGTTGTTTTATTTTTTCTATTTCCTTTTTTCTATTTATTTCTTCGTTTTCCCTTTCTATTCTTACCATAGCTGTCAATTTATCTTCTAATTTTAATTCTTTTTTTTCTAACATTAAATATAAATGTTCACCTATTTTCTTATATCTTCTTCCTAGATTAGAAAATACTATTTTTATTTTTAATCCTTCGTAATTTTCATATATTTTTTTATCTATTATAAATTCTTCTTTGTTCATTTTATTGTAAATAGTTCATGTTGATATATATATTCTAAACTATCTATTTGTGATTCTAAATTTGATATTTCATCTTTTTGTGCATTTATTGAGTTTTTACTAACTTCGGCAAATATATTATAACTTAATCTTTCTATCCTTATTTTTAATTCTTTATGTTTTTCAGAAATAATTTGTTTTAATTCTTTGTATTTTGGTACTTTATTCATTTAAACCATATTTATAGTATTTTGCTGGGTATCTAAATCTGATTTTATCATAATTAGGTGGTATGTGTCTCATTCTTCTAAATTTTAAATGGATTATTAATTTTGCTTCAATACTAGATATTAAGGTAATTAGGTAGGCTAATCTTTGTGGGTTTTCTTTTGTTTTATTTAGTCTTATATATTCTGAATAATTACTAATTAAAGATTCTTTAATTTTTCTAAAAGCTTCTCTGTTTTAAAATGGACTTCTCATAATTAATCAATATAAATTAATCTCAAGTAAATCCAATCTAAATTCAAATATGTATGCTACTTCTGTATTTTTAAAATAACTGGGCTTTGATACCATTTGGAGGGGGTGCGGATTAGGTGCGATAACTTTACTAGATAATAAATACAACCCAAGCTTAATAAAAACTTGTTTTGGTTATGGATTATTATATACCATATATACCCAAGACGGAGAAGAACTAACAGCTATGGAAGAATTACATAAAATATTCACCACCTATAAAAGAATAACCAAAGGAAATCTATTTTATATAAAATGTTATACTGCACCAGCAGAGATATTATGCGACGAAATAAAACCAGTTATACAAGTTGTAAAAATAGGATAGGGCTCTCATATTATTTGGAGAGGGTGCGGATTAGGTGCGATAAATTTACTAGATAATAAATACGTAGGTATTTATTTTTATATAATGTATTTTGTGAATATTATTGATTGGAATAATTTTTATTTTTATCTTCTTGACTTAAGATGTTTTAAAATTATATTTTAGTAAATTACCTGAACCATTTAGTTCAAAAATAATAAAAAGTTGGGATGAAACAAAAATAGTAGATACTCTAGGAGCAAGAATAATTTTTTTACAACAATGGTATAGAAACCTATGTGAAAAATATAGAGAAGAAATAAAAATGGAAAAAACATTAATAAGAAATTTAGCATGTTGCAAAGATAAAATAACACCTCAATTTGGATGCGAAGAAAGATATTATAAGAAAAGAAAAAGACATAAGAAATATAAGAAATACAAAAAATCAAAATATAAGTATAAGAAACCACTCCGTCTTCTTTTTATCTTTTGGTCGTATCTGTTGATTTTTTTATCTTCTTTCCAGCTGGCATGCTTATCTTCTTGATTCTTTTATTCTAGGCGGACTTCTGGGACCATATTTATAGTATTTTGGTGGATATCTAAATCTGATTTTATCATAATTAGGTGGTATGTGTCTCATTCTTCTAGATTTTAAATGTATTATTAATTTTGCTTCAATACTAGATATTAAGGTAATTAGGTAGGCTAATCTTTGTGGGTTTTCTTTTATTTTATTTAGTCTTATATATTTTGAATAATTACTAATTAAAGATTCTTTAATTTTTCTAAAAGCTTCTCTTTTTTTAAATGGTCTTCTCATAATTAATCAATATAAATTAATCTCAAGTAAAATTTTCTTATTTCTTTACTTTCTTCTGTATTATATGCTCCTTTATAGTAATATTCTTTAAATGTGCAAGTATATTCATCTATGTAGCACATATTACATATTGCTAATTTTAACATTAAATTCTTATTTGTATCTTTCTCTTCATTTTGTTCTTCTTCTATTGTTGTCATGCTACTAAATTCCTCTTTTATAGCTGTTTCATATTTTTTTAATAATTCTATAGGTGTTAGTTTAGTTGTGGTTGTTGTTGATGTTCCTTCTGTGGGTTTGTCAGTTCTTAATATTCTTTTACTATTTTCAGTTAGATTTAAAAACCATAATTTCACTGTTCCTATTAGTGTTCTTTCTATATATTCTGGTGCATCTATTACATTTATATTATTATCTAATAATTATTTTGTCATATATCCTATCCATAATTGTATTGTTTTTTTTTGTATCTATTACGCAATCTAAGTCTAAAAAGTTATAATTTTTATTAACTATTTGTTTTGGTGTCCATTTATCATATTCATTCTTTAGATTATATCTTTTAAACTTATTCTTATAATATGTAGGTTTCCTTATTTCTGATGTACTAGGTATTATATTTTGGTCTTCTTTTTTATCAAGAGTATTTATTTCTGTGTTGATATTTTCTAAGTTTTCTTCATTAATACCTTCTTGTTTTTCATTGATTTCTAAATTTTTTGTATTTGTTAATATTTCTGTATATGTTTCACTATCTTCCGAATCATAATTATCTGTTCCTTCAACATCTATATTATTTATTTCTAATTTTTCCTTAAATTGATTTATTTCATTTAGTAATTTTTGTTCTTTATCTTTTTCTTCTTTTTCTTTCTGTCTTTTTTCATACAGATCTTTTAACATTTGTAGTTCTTTTTCTAATTCAGCAATCCTACTATTTTTAGTTTCTTCTATTTTTCGTATTTCTTCTGTAGTTTGTTGCTTTATTTTTTCTATTTCCCTTTTTCTATCTATTTCTTCGTTTTCCCTTTCTATTCTTATTTTTAATTCTTTACGTTTTTCATAAATAATTTGTTTTAATTCTTTGTATTTTGGTACTTTATTCATTTAAACCTTTTTTCTTTTGTAACATTAGAACCATGTAAATTATTCATTTTCTTATTATAAATAGAGGCATAGAAGGCAGCAGAGAAAGCAAGCCATTTACTAAAATAATTATATCCTTGTATTTGTCTTATTTTTAATAACTTATTTGGTATTGGGTAATTATAAGTCATTGTTTTTGCATTTAAATTTCTATAATCAATAACCATCCTACTTTTTCCTCTTTTTTGTTCACTATGTTTATTTACTATTTGATTGTAAATCAGGATTTTACCATCTAAAGTTAGAAGAAGAATCTAAGGAATTAACCGCATTTACGGTACCACAAGTATTTTATGAATATAATATACTACCATTTGGATATAAAAATGCACCAGGTAGATATCAATATTTTATGGATAGTTATTTTAAACAACTACCTAATTGTATAGTATACATAGACGATATATTATTATATACAAATGGTATTAGAGCCCAGTTATTTAAAAAATACAGAAGTAGCATACATGTTTGAATTTAGATTGGATTTACTTGAGATTAATTTATATTGATTAATTATGAGAAGACCATTTAAAAACAGAGAAGCATTTAGAAAAATTAAAGAATCTTTAGTTAGTAATTATTCAGAATATATAAGATTAAATAAAACATATAAAAACCCACAAAGATTAGCCTACCTAATTACCTTAATATCTAGTATTGAAGCAAAATTAATAATCCATTTAAAATCTAGAAGAATGAGACACATACCACCTAATTATGATAAAATCAGATTTAGATACCCAGCAAAATACTATAAATATGGTTTATATGAATAAAGTACCAACATACAAAGAATTAAAACAAATTATTTCTGAAAAACGTAAAGAATTAAAAATAAGGATAGAAAGATTAAATTATAATATATTTGCCGAAGTTAGTAAAAACTCAATAAATGCACAAAAAGATGAAATATCAAATTTAGAATCATAAATAGATAGTTTAGAATATATATATCAACATGAACTATTTACAATAAAATGAACAAAGAAGAATTTATAATAGATGAAAAAATATATGAAAATTACGAAGGATTAAAAATAAAAATAGTATTTTCTAATCTAGGAAGAAGATATAAGAAATAGGTGAACATTTATATTTAATGTTAGAAAAAAAAGAATTAAAATTAGAAGATAAATTGACAGCTATGGTAAGAATAGAAAGGGAAAACGAAGAAATAGATAGAAAAAAGGAAATAGAAAAAATAAAACAACAAACTACAGAAGAAATACGAAAAATAGAAGAAACTAAAAATAGTAGGATTGCTGAATTAGAAAAAGAACTACAAATGTTAAAAGATTTGTATGAAAAAAGACATAAAGAAAAAGAAGAAAAAGAAAAAGAACAAAAATTACTAAACGAAATAAATCAATTTAAGGAAAAATTAGAAATAAATAATATAGATGTTGAAGGAACAAATAATTATGATTCGGAAGATAGTGAAACATATACAAAAATATTAACAAATACAAAAAATTTAGAAATCAATGAAAAACAAGAAGGCATTAATGAAGAAAACTTAGAAAATATCAATACAGAAATAAATACTCTTGATGAAAAAGAAGACCAAAATATAATATCTAGTACATCGGAAATGAGGAAACCTACATATTATAAGAATAAGTTTAAAAGATATAATCTAAAGAATGAATATGATAAATGAACACCAGAACAAATAGTTAATAAAAATTATAACTTTTTAGACTTAGATTGCGTAATAGATACAGAAAAAATAATACAATTATGGATAGGATATATGACAAAACAATTATTAGATAATAATATAAATGTAATAGATGCACCAGAATATATAGAAAGAACACTAATAGGAACAGTGAAATTATGTTTTTTAAATCTAACTGAAAATAGTAAAAGAATATTAAGAACTGACAAACCCACAGAAGGAACATCATCAACAACCACAACTAAACTAACACCTATAGAATTATTAAAAAAATATGAAACAACTATAAAAGACGAATTTAGTAACATGACAACAACAGAAGAAGAACAAAATGAAGAGAAAGATACAAATAGGAATTTAATGTTAAAATTAGCAATATGTAATATGTGCTACATAGATGAATATACTTGCGCATTTAAAGAATATTACTATAAAGGAGCATATAATACAGAAGAAAGTAAAGAAATAAGGAAATTATATTTTAGTAAATTACCTGAATTATTTAGTTCAAAAATAATAAAAAGTTGGGATGAAACAAAAATAGTAGATACTCTAGGAGCAAGAATAAATTTTTTACAACAATGGTATAGAAACCTATGTGAAAAATATAGAGAAGAAATAAAAATGGAAAAAACATTAATAAGAAATTTAGCATGTTGCAAAGATAAAATAACACCTCAATTTGGATGCGAAGAAAGATATTATAAGAAAAGAAAAAGACATAAGAAATATAAGAAATACAAAAAATCAAAATATAAGTATAAGAAACCAAGAAAAAGATATTATGTAAATAATTATAAACATAAAAGACCATATAGGAAAAAGAAATCTATAAAGGAATGTACTTGTTATAATTGCGGAAAATTAGGACATTTAACTAGAGATTGTAAATTACCTAAAAACCCAAAAAATAAACAAATATTAGAAATAAAAATAGAAAATACAGAATATATGCAGATAGATTATATAGACTACAAATTAGAAAGTGAAGACAGTATATATGAAATTTCACAGAATGAAACAGATAATGAAATAGATAGTGAATTAGACGAATTAAATAACTGAAGAAGATATAAAAATAATAACAAAAGAAGAATATTTAAATGACGAAGGAACAAATCAAAAAATAATATTTGATAACAATGTATTTGATGAAATAAAAGGAAAAGAGTTAGACTTAAGTGTGGAAAAAATATTTAAAATACCAACAATAAAAAATATATTTACTAGGAAAAAAGAAGAATACTATGTAGTAAGCCAAAAGGAACATGTAATAGACTGTAGATATGCAAAAGGTAAAGCCAGTATACCACTAGTAACAAAAAGAATAATTAATAAAGAGATAAACGATATAAAAAGTAGAGACCCAATAAAATATGTACACCTTGGAGGTACAGAAATATTAATAAAAGCATGTTTTAAAGAAGGAATAGATACACCAATAGAATTATATTTAGCAGATGATAGGATTATAAGACCTATAGAAAAAGGCATAATAACAGCGATTAAAGGAAATTTAATATACCAAAAATTTAAATTTATAATAAGTGCAAATTATTCAGTAACAATAACAGATAAAAATATAGATAAATCATTAGTATTATATTGGAAAATATAAGGAATAGAACTAACCCCAGGAAGTAAAATATTTACAGCAAGATGTAAAAATCTATATGTATTAAAAAAAAATAACGGGAAAAAATAAAATTAATAAAATACAAATAGAAAGCCCTTTTGAACAATTCGTAAAAACAATTGATAATAATGATTATAGTTACAGAAATATAGACATAGAAGAAGATCTAGAAATAATAAATGATAGAATAAGTACAACAAAAAGAATAGCTTATGATAAACCGGAATCATCAAGCTCATAAAAAAGAACAAGTTATGAAACAAGTTCAACGGATAATTTAAACTAATATTACATAACAGGAAAGGTAAATGAAAAAGAATATTTAATACTCTTAAATACACGACAAGAAGAAAATTATAAAGAAAAATATCTAGTAAAAAATGAGGAAATAAAAACTGACAATAATATATGCCCAGATCTACCAAGAAGTTTAACAAATACTAAAAATATAGCAGAAAAAGAAATAATAATAGGAATTAGAAAAATAAAAATAGAATTTGAAGTAAAAGAAGAAATGCAAAAAACAGACATAATATTAGGAATAAAATGGCTAGAACAAGTAAAACCATATAATATAGAACATACACAATTAACCATAACATATAACAGAAATAAATTATTCTTAAGAAGAGCTTTAACATGAAATGAAAATATATGTATTAATGAAGATAGTAGTAGAATGATATTACAGTAGATATTATACGTCTATGATAGATACAGGAGCAGAAGATAATTTATGTAGATATAATTTTTTACCAGAAAGTAAATGGGATAAATTAAAAACACCAATAATAGTTAAAGGATTTAATAACGAAGGAAGCTTAATTACTTATAAAGCTAAGAATGTAAAAACACAAGTATGGGATAAAATATTAACAATAGAAGAAATCTATAATTATGAGCTAACATCAAAAGATATACTTTTATGAATGCCGTTTTTAGATAAATTATACCCACATATAATAACTAGAACAAATTGGTGGTTTACAACACCATGTAAACAGAAAGTAAGAGCAAAAAGCGTTATTAATAAAATAAGAAAGAAAACTGATTGGATAAAAGGAAATGAAAAAATTAAACAAAAATTAGAAAATATAAAAAATACCGAAGATACAATAGAACTGGTCGTATTTTCGATAAATAAAAAGGAAATAACTATATTTTCAATAAATAAGATAGGAATAATTAAGAAAAAATTAGAACAATTATATAGTGAAGATCCATTAAAAGGATGGGAAAAACATAAAACCACTATAAAAATTGAATTAATAGATAAAAATAGCATAATAACCCAGAAACCATTAACATATAATTTTGATGATTTAAAAGAATTTAAAATGCATATAGAAGAATTATTAGAAAACCAATATATACAAAAAAGTAATAGTAAACATAATAGCCCAACAATTATAGTAAATAAACATAGTGAACAAAAAAGAGGAAAAAGTAGGATGGTTATTGATTATAGAAATTTAAATGCAAAAACAATGACTTACAATTACCCAATACCAAATAAGATATTAAAAATAAGACAAATACAAGGATATAATTATTTTAGTAAATTTGATTGTAAATCAGGATTTTACCATCTAAAGTTAGAAGAAGAATCTAAGGAATTAACCGCATTTACGGTACCACAAGGATTTTATGTATGGAATGTACTACCATTTGGATATAAAAATGCATCAGGTAGATATCAACATTTTATGGATAGTTATTTTAAACAACTACCTAATTGTATAGTATATATAGACAATATACTATTATATACAAAGACCAAAGAAGAACATTTAAAATTATTGGAACAATTTACGGATATAATAGAAAAATCGGGAATAAGTTTAAGTGAAAAGAAAGCTAAAATTATGAGAAATCAGATAGAATTTTTAGGAATACAAATAGATAAAAGTGGAGTAAAAATGCAACAACATATAGTACAAAAAATAATAAATTCAAAAGAAGAATTAGATACAAAAAAGAAATTACAATCATTTTTAGGATTAGTAAACCAAGTAAGAGAATATATACCAAAATTAGCAGAGAATCTAAAGCCCTTACAGAAAAAATTAAAAAAGGATGTAGAATATAATTATAATGAAGAAGATAAAAAACAAGTTCAGAAAATAAAAATACTTTGTAAAGAATTACCAAAATTACAATTTTCAGATGAAAATAGAAAATTTATATATATAGTAAAAGCAGATGCTAGTGAATGTAGTTATGGAGGAGTACTTAAACATAGATATGAGGAAGAAAAATTAGAACACCATTGTAGATACTACTCAGGTACGTTTAATGAAATAGAAATAAAATGAGAAATAAATAGAAATGAATTATGCTCATTATATAAATGTTTATTAGCATTTGATCCATATATTGTATAACAAGTTTATTGTACGAACAGATAATACACAGGTACGTTGGTGCCTAACAAAGAAAATACAAAATTCAGCTACAACAAAAGAAATTCGGAGACTAGTCTTGAATATATTAAATTTTACATTTACAATTGAAGTAATTAGTACTAACAAAAACGTTATTGCAGATTACATATCAAGACAAAGCTACACAGACTGATATAATAGAAAACAATGCTTTAGAAAAGATACTCAGAACCCTAACTACGCTTTCAATGAAAGTGGACAGTATGGGTAATGAAATAGAAAAGCTAAAGACTAATGAAGTTAACCTGAAGTCTAAAGCTGCAAATCAGCTAACTCAGCAGTGTGCAGAGCTATGTCTATCGGAAGACATTACAATTCCACATCTAGAAGGAGACGTTGGGACACTCCATAAAACCCATAATGTTTATCAATCTACAATTGCAGGTACCAGTAGAGGAGTTAGTAGACAAAGATATCAGAATATGAATATGAATAAGATATTTGAGAAACCATTTATACCAAAAACACAAAAAGACCCCTTGTTTATACCCCCACAAATTACCACATACCGAGATAGTCTGAACCAAGATAAAAAAGTTTACAACTATACAACCCAAACATACATAGAAAATATCTACAGAGTACAAACTTTCCTAAACCTTAACCCCAGAGCTACAGATATCAAAGAACCAAACACAAACTATATAACCCAAAAATTACAAGGTTACAACAAGCTAATTGCACTACCCAAAACTAACCCAAGCTTAATAAAAACTTGTTTTGGTTATGGATTATTAAATACCATATATACCCAAGACAGAGAAAAACTAATAGCTGTGGAAGAATTACATAAAATATTCACCACCTATAAAAGAATAACCAAAGGAAATCTATTTTATATAAAATGTTATACTGCACCAGCAGAGATATTATACGACGAAATAAAACCAGTTATACAAGTTGTAAAAATAGGATTAGCCAGAGATATGATTATACCAGAAGATATTGTGCAGCAACTAGAGATATCCAGAATTGAGATACCTGATTTCTATGCAAATAAACAACTCATTGGACTAGCTACAATTATTCAAGAATTAGCAAATAATTATACCAATGGAAACCCAATATGGAGCTATTATTCAAGAGATCTCCAGATGATTTATTCAAATTCAAAAGAACTACGACAAGCAGATATGGAAGATGTTAGACAATGGATAATGAAATTACTTAACCCAGAAAAACAATCTACTGCAAGAGCAATTAAGAGAGGATTTATTTCAGACGGATTATTGACAAGATATTGCAAGATAATTGGACACAAATATCCAGACCATCAATGTTCGAGATGTAATGGAGAAGATAATATTATCCCAGAAGTCCGCCTAGAATAAAAGAATCAAGAAGATAAGCATGCCAGCTGGAAAGAAGATAAAAAAATCAACAGATACGACAAAAGATAAAAAGAAGACGGAGCAAAAATAGGAAAAGACAAAGCATTAAAGGAAGAAAGCGACATATGAAGAAAAGAAAAGGCTAAGTATGAAATACGTGAATCATGTAAATAGGTTTACTATAGCCTTTTTGACTTTTTCTTGTTTCATTTATTAGCTTTTACAATTATTGGCTTTTTAAGAAAAATGTATAAAGGAAACGTGTAAAGACATATTAGGATAGCCTTTTTTCTTTTGTAACAATAGAACCATGTAAATTATTCATTCTCTTATTATAAATAGAGGCATAGAAGGCAGCAGAGAAAGCAATCCTTCATGCGTTGAAGCACAAATACTCTCTCTTGTCCACAACAAATATTTTGCTTAGTTATTAAAAACAGGTATATTTCAATGGAAAAATCTATGGAGGAACAAAGTTTAGAAATATCAAACCTACCCGAACAGGTATATTTATTTATGATTATGAATAGCTAAATTCATAATTCCCAACAATCGTGGTATAATAAAATAAATTCATGTTAGTTACTTTATAGTAGAATTATTCGAAGAATAATATGTTAAGAAGTTTATTAGCAAAGTGGAAAAGGAGAAATATCCCTAAGAACTATGTCATCCTAAAGGTGAAACCAATAAGGCAAGAAGCCATGGTGGGGAGTAACCAGAGTAGAGGCACTGTTTAAGGGAAAAGTATCCAGATTACCATGCTAATAGTGACCGAAAGACATGTTATTTAAGAATAATCTAGTATATAGTAATCTAAGATGACCATATTTTGTTATGTATATGATTGAAGGGAATATTTTGAAAATAGCAATTATATGATAATGAATAATTATTTGTCTGATGTAATGGTAGATAAATTTAAAATACTTATTTTGTATGTGATTAAAGATATAGGAATAATAGATATAAGGAAAATCATATTAGAAAAAATATTCGGTAAAGATTATATAGCTAGAATAAATTACATACCACGCTTACCTAATTACTCTTATAAATACCTACACACACATCAACTATGATAAATCGCTTATATCTAAAATTTTAGAAAAAAGATATGAAAAATATACAATTAATAGAAAAACAAATGAAAACAAATTTAGACAAATACATGGAAACTAAAGATATAAAATATATAGAATTTCTTAATGAAAATATGCAAGAATTACTTAGACTAAAACAAACAACTAGAAAATATTATGAAAAAGCAGGACAGATGATATTAAAATACTTGTTTTATATATACTTAGAGATATAGAAATTATAGACATAAAGAAAATAATATGGAAAAAATTACAAGATTATGAAGAGGAAGAATTATTAAACAGTATAGAAAACTTACGCATATATTAAGAACATCAATATTACTTAGATTCAAATGGTTATTATTCAGAATAAATAAATGTTAGAATATATAAAAAAAATTAGAGAAAGGTAAAATTGGATATATGAAGAAGTTAATTACAGAAATCAACTTGAAATAGAAAAAAGACAACTAGAAGAAAAATTACTTAAAATAAAATTAACCTTAGAAAAAGAAGATACAGGTAATAATTTATTTAATACATACGAAAAATTATTTAATACAGATGGAAAATTACCTATACATGAACAACAAATACTAGTTAATCAGATAAAGAACATAAATTTACGCATTGAATATAGCAAAGTTAGAATAAAATACTACACAGAAATTGCTAAAATTTCAATAGGATAAAATAATAAACTACACAAATTAATGAATACATCTTATGAAAAGAATAAATCATTAAAAGAAATAGAAACTCAACTATATAGTTTATACCTAGAATACAAAAGGTTACATGATACTAACGAGGATCCTAAAATACTAGATAATTTAATTACGATAATATCTAATCTAGAATATGAATTAATAAAACATCTTAAGTCAAGAAGATAAAAATGAAAATTATTCCAATCAATAATATTCACAAAATACATTATATAAAAATAAATACCTACGTATTTATTATCTAGTAAAGTTATCGCACCTAATCCGCACCCCCTCCAAATGGTATCAGAGATTGGATTATAATCAGTATGTACAATTTTATACATATTCTAATTGTATAAAATACAATTGAAATCGCACCTAATCCGCACCCCCTCCAAATGACTTAGTTGAAATCCTTGCTTCGCCTCTGATTATAATTAATATGTACAATTTTATACATATTTACACACAAAAGAATAATTAGTGTATAATAATTTAGAATTAATAGTTGAATCTATTATATAGAATAGGAAAAGCATAGTAATGACACACATAAGTATCATACAATTTCAAGTTTGAAAATTATTTAAAACAAAAATTTGAGAAAAAAGACCAGTTTAGCTTTTTGATATCAACAAAGTAAATTCAAACTCAAATTCAAATTAAAATATCCTATCATAATCACACCATCACAATATTTGATTACTTAAATAAACTTAAACATGAATATGTATTTTACATTATTATTGTTATTATTTTTAAATGGAAAAGTAAAAATAATTAGAATTGTATTGATTAAAATGTCATGTTTATAATATAAAATTAAAAAATAAAATCAAAATATTCAAAATTAAAATTAAAATTAAACAAAACTAACAATATCGCTTCCTTTATTGTGTATGTGTATTACTTTTCTTTTTTCTTTTTATTTGCTATCTAGTGTTTGACATCTATATTGGAACTCAATTAATCTGAATTCGTGTGCGTGAGGTCCATTCGGAGGAGGCACCCCCTATCAAGAATTTTTTCATATCCAAGAATCAAATGTGAGATCTCTAGTTAAGAAAGGAGTAGCTCCATCCACTGCACCACATTCTTTAGTGGTTGTATTACTTATCATCATCAAAGGACCAACTTATCTATTCATTCTAGACAATCCAATTGTGCATATTTGAATAAAATTGGATATATTTATTTTTACTGAAGGTAAAATATTAAATAAAAATTAGTGAAAATATTAGAGTTTATTGAAATTTTAATATATAAGGAAGAAAATGAATAAAGTGAAAACATTACAGAAGTAATGATGCGTGAGATGTCAACATGATAAAATAACATGTTAAATTAGAGTGGAAGAAAAAACTCCTCAAAATTAAGAGGGGAATTTCAATTAAAAAGAAAATAATTTGTCATGAAAATCATATTTTCTTGCTTTTTTTTTTCTACATCTAATATAAGATAAAAAAGAAAATTATCTTGCGATCAATAGTAATAATAATCAAATCGATGTTTTTCTTGATCTTTCTCTACCCGCTCTATTTCCTAATCTTGTGTCGCCTCTACCATCCAAATGATTGTTTTAAAATGATAGATAGACTGTAAAAGTCAAAAGATCTGTACCTTCAAAAATTATTCTTAAGAGATTTAATTTATTTTCTCCTCCGATTCTATATCACTTTGACCTATTGACAAAAATTATTTATTCTTCCCTTTTCCTTCAAAAAGATCAAGCGTAAAACAATTTCAAGGTCATTAAATAATTAATAAAATGGTGTCCCTTCAAGGAGATTTGATAAATTTGAAAGGATACAAATATTAAGTAAAACTATCGTCCTCCTCTGAAAAGTCATAAGGAAAGCTAATGGAGTAAGTGACATGCTTATAAAGAATCTAATTTAACTCCTTATAAACACATAAAACTCATTTTAACTAGTAAAACAACATAAAAAAACATAGAAATGATGTTGTCACAACTAGGAAAAGAAAAAATTCAAAATTTATAAGATAATTTTTTTTTTAAAGAGATCGATGTTAAAATCGCAAATGAGAAAATTATCAACATATCAATTAAATATCTTTTAAAAAGAAAATCACATATAATTTATTTATATCAAAGAATCAAAAATTATAAGTTCAATATAAATTTTTATAAATGTTACCTTTATAGTCCTTACACTTTAGCGAATCAACAATCTTGATAGCAGTATTATTGATCTGACTAACTAGCATCATGCGAACTTCATCTATCATTCCAAAATAAGTAGTTGCCACTGTATTATCGCTATCAGAGCCATCTGCAATGAAATTGTATTGATAATATGCGGTAACCCTAATGAGCATAGGGAGGATTAGTTTTTAGAGATTGAGACCTAATCTGGTACGTCCATCAAATAGACGGTGGACGAACAAGATCTATTCTTTATTAAATATTAGTTCTAGATTTTATATTAATTGCTCCACAAATTAAAAAAAAAGGAAAAAAATTAAAATATACAACCTTAGGTTGTTTATTGTAAGTCATAACAATACTTATTAGATTGGAAGACATAGCAAGTTGGGTTTCCTTTGAAATATTTCAAGTTGGGTTTCCTTCCTTTCCATTTTTCATAAGGAATGGATTGTGTTTTATTATGTGGAACTCTGTTGAGTATACGATTGGTTGTAAGGATAGTGTAATACACCAGGAAATTTTTCATTGAAATTTTGTACGTAAACGTGTTGGGTTCTATCTTCTAGAATGAATTATAAATTTTCCGTGTGGAATGTCTTAGATTATGACCCACCATTGTGTAGAGTATCGAATAAGATTTCCAACGATATGTGGATCATCCAAAACGGACACCCGAGCGACGAGTTATGAACATTCCGATCGAACCGTGAATAGTAGTGAACAGTAAAACATGCAGGAAAAAGTACTGAGGCCTGGCGTATTTTTTCTCCAACTTTAAACGATCATAACTCCTTGTACATAAAGATCTGGGTGATCTACTATATATCAATGGAAATCTCTGCGAGTCCTCTTTCTAATGAAATTGGTTTTATCCAATTTTTCTATTGGAGAAAAAAGTTATGGTCGATCTACTTTACCCTACCAAAAGAGAATTTTTAGGTCAACTTCAAATGATCATAACTCCTCGTACAAAATGATCTGGGTGAGATACTATATATCAGTGGAAAGATATGAGAGTCTTCTTTCTATTGAAATTGGTTTCATCCAATTTGGATATCGGAGTAAAACGTTATGGTTGATCTACTTCAAACTATCAAAACAGTCCACCAAAGGACAGATTCGAGAATTATTTGATTTTTAGGGGCGTTTTGGTCATTCCCCCTCACCCAAAATCCGTCCAAACCCTATATTAAATCCTATTAGAAGCATTATATGTTATATTTCATCAAATTCCCTCAAAAAAAAAAACCCTAAGCTCCTACATCCAACTTCAACAACCTCCAAAGTTCAACATTAATTCTGCAAATTTATTAAAGATTCCAAGTTCGTAGTTCAAGAACTCCAAGAACCATCATTCAAAGGCATGATTAACATCTCAAAAATGAGTATTGATGTAAAGTTCATCATTCAAGGTATGTGGGGTTTTCAACAAGAACTCTCTTTCGTTCTTGTGCCCAAAAGTAATTTTCTTTACAAAGGCATGATTTTTATTTGATTTTTACGAATTTGAAGCATGAACCCATATCTTATGATGATTATTTTGAAATCTTGATGTTTATGATTTTGAAAGATGAATTTACATGTGTGGATATATAAAGCATGAATCTTGAACGATATTTATCATGATTTTGATATTTGGGTCGTGAATCCCCATTGGAAATTGTATTTTTTTAAGAAAGTGTGTTATGAGCACGTTGATGTTGAATATTTGAGATATTTTGAATGATTTGACCTTTTGGTCTTATTGGAGTTGTTTTGAACTCGAGTGTGAAAGAAATCAACAACGTGGTTGATTTTGATAGATGGGAAGCATGATGGCTCCCGATGTATATTTATATATTACCAAAATTGTTTTGTTGTGGATTGTCTTTGAAATGATCTGAGCTAAGTCCGGGAGAAATCTTTAGCACCGAGTGGGAGGTATAAAATGAACTTACTTCCCTAGAACTACGTGCCTCCGTAGGAGTGAGCCTGAGGCTGATTTATATAGTGATCACTAGTTTGTGTGGATTTGATATCGATAGTCCTACTCTGATGGCAAGGATAGGATGGCTCTCCCCAATGTGGGTTGTACGTTGGACTCCATGTAGGTCACATGGTTTATGTTGGTTATAGGATCTCCCAGTGTATGTGTGTTTTCTTGTGTCTATGGTGAATGCTGAAGTGATTTGAAAGTGGAATTGTGAAAGTTATTCTTTTGAAAGATTTAAATGATATTTACATTATGAGAATTGATATTCTTGATGAACTGAAAGTGATTGACAAATTATATGATGACTCACATGTGTATGATGATTTTCTTCGGGCTATGTGAGTCTTTCATATATCCTGCATATTTCTTATAAATATTTATGATGATGATGTTTATACAACTGCATACACCTCCATATACTCGGTTCCTTTCCATGGTACTGACCCACATCTTCGGATGTAGGCTGCATTTTCTCGGAATGTAGGTTCAGGTGCTCAGGTCCAGGTTTGACAGTGATTCTTCAGGCGCGTTGTTCTACATTCTCTGTTGTGGTGAGTCCTCATGTTTCGAGGACATGATGTTTGATGTTTGTTTCACGGAATTGTTTAGATTTGATAACTGTGTATGAGTCAGTTGGGGCATATCTCAATGGATCGCTGGTTTTATTGATTTTCTTAGAGGCTTGTTAGACTAGTATAGATGTTGGGAGTTGACTAATAAGTCGTATTTTGTTATCTTTCTAAAATTCTTTTATTCTTGGATGATGATTACTCTGTTGATATTTTAGGGTTATTTATGGAAACCCCATTGATTTGTGTTGAACTGAATAAAAATTGCTCAAAGGGTTAGCTTGGGGATACTCGTAGCCTCAAGCACTGTGTGACGCTCCGGGACCCATTTTCTTTGGCGTTACAAACTTGGTATCAGAGCCTAAGGTTTTAAGGTGTCCTAGGGAGTCTGACAAGCCGTGTTAAGTAGAGTCTTGATCATCGGTGTGTAGCGCGCCACATCTATGAGCAAGAGGCTACAAGACGTTTTAGGAAAAAGTGTGATTCTTTCTTTCAGAAGTCTATCGTGCTTAAAGTGTCTCTCACTGCTATTGATTCGTGCTCTCCTCTTTCAGAAATATGCCTCCACGTCGAGCGAGAAGAAATAATGATGGTCAGCAACCTCAACCCGCTGACCCATTGAATGAAAATGTGTCTCATGCTGAATTTCGGGCAGCCTTTCAGGCGCTGGCCCAAGCTGTTACTGCAAATTTTCAGGCCAACCCAGCCCCAGCTCCATAGTATCTGGGAGGTAATTCAGCTGCTTCTAGGATCCATGACTTTATGCGGATGAATCCGCTGGAATTCTATGGGTCCATGTCTGATGAGGATCCATGGTTGTTTTTAGAGGAGGTGCGGAAGATTAATCAGGTGATACATGTATCTGAGGAACATAGTGTGGAGTTGGCTGCGTATAGGTTGAAAGACCTTGCTTATGATTGGGTTGTTGCTTGGAGGAAAGGTAAAGGTGAGGGAGCTGTCCCTACAACTTGGCAAGAGTTCCAAGATGCATTCCTGGATAAGGTTTTCCCTTTGGAGATAAGGGAGGCGAAGGTGGAAGAGTTTATGAACTTGCGACAGGGCTCTATGGCTGTTAGGTAGTACTGTCTAAAGTTCAATCAGTTGGCCAAGTATGCTCCTAACTTAGTGGCTGATAATCGGGCTAGTATGAGTAAGTTTGTGACTGGAGTGTCTAGTTATGTGGTTAAGGAGTGTAGGTATGCTATGCTGAATAGTGAGATGAATCTTTCTTGGCTAATGACTCATTCCCAACAGATTGAGGCAGACAAGATTAAGGAGAGAGATAGAATGAGAGGGAATAAGAGAGCTAGGTTCGAGCAGCACAGACAGGGTCAGACTAGGTCACAGGGAGGGAGTCTCCCTCAGTATCAGGATCGTTCATCTATGCCAACACCGTCATATGCTAGTGCTCTCATGCCTAGAAGTAGGCAGGAGCAAGGTAGCAGGTCATATGCATCCAGGTCCCAGTACAGTGCTGGCAGTAAGCCAAATCGTCCCCTGTGTCCTAAGTGTGGTAGGGCTCATTCGGGTGAGTGTTGGGGTGAGAAGAGAGGTATTTACGGTGTGGTGACATGGGTCACAGAGTTAGAGATTGTCCACAGGATGGACAAGGGCGTCGTGACTATTGCCCTCAGACCCAGACTCAGACTATTAGTGCTCCAGTTCCAGTGACTCGCCTAGCCCCAGCTCAGGGCGCCTCTTCTAGCAATGCTGGCGGGCAGTGCCACAATAGATTTTATGCTTTACCGTCCTGCCAGGAATATGAGGACTCTCCCGATGTTGTTACTGGTATGCTTCGTATATTTCAGTTTGATGTGTATGCTTTGTTGGATCCTGGATCCAGTTTCTCATATGTTACATCTTTGATTGATGTGAATTTGGAAATGAGTCCTGAGATTATTCCTGAGCCTATCCTAGTTTCTACCCCAGTGGTGATTCGATTATTGCCCAGAAATTGTATAAAAAGTGTCATGTTACCGTTCTTCATAGAGTCTTGTTGGCTGATCTGATTGAGACATGGTAGATTTTGATGTGATTCTGGGTATGGACTGGCTGTATTCTTCTTATGCCTCTATTGATTGTCGGACCCGAGTGGTCAAGTTTCAGTTTCCGGGTGCATCCGTGTTTGGGTGGTCTGGGAATTCTGTGTCACCTTAGAGTCATTTTATCTCTTACCTCAAAGTTAGAAAGCTTATTTCCAAGGGGTGTATTTACCATTTGGTTAGAGTCAAAGACACTAAGTCTGAGACTCCAACTCTCTAGTCTGTTAACGTCGTCAATGAGTTTTCTGATGTCTTTCCGGATGATTTCCCAGGGATACCTCCTGATAGAGAGATAGAGTTTGGGATTGATCTTCTTCCCGATACCCAGTCCATTTCTATTCCTCCTTACCGTATGGCCCCTGCAGAACTTAAGGAGTTGAAAGAGCAACTCAAAGATCTACTAGATAAGGGTTTCATAAGTCCCAGTATTTCTCCTTGGGGTGCTCCTGTGTTGTTTGTGAGAAAGAAAGATGGCTCTTTGCATATGTGCATTGATTACCGCTAACTGAATAAAGTGACCGTAAAAAATAAGTACCCCCTTCCGAGAATAGATGATTTGTTTGACCAATTGCAAGGTGCAAGTTATTTCTCAAAGATAGACCTTCGTTTCAGCTATCATCAACTCGAAGTTAGGGAGCGTGACATCCCGAAAACCGCTTTCTGAACTCGTTATGGCTATTTTGACTTTCTTGTTATGTCTTTCGGGTTAACTAATGCCCCAGCAGCTTTCATGGACCTCATGAATCGAGTGTTCAGGCCATATCTGGGTATGTTTGTCATAGTGTTCATCAATGATATACTGGTGTACTCCCGTAGTGAGGATGAACATTCTGATCATCTCCGAACTGTCTTGCAAACCCTTAGAGATCACAAGTTATTTGCCAAGTTCAGTAAGTGTGAGTTTTGGCTAAGGTTAGTTGCTTTTCTGGGTCATGTCATTTCTTCCGAGGGTATGAGAGTTGATCCCCAAAATACCAAAGCTGTTAGAAATTAGCCTAGACCTATTTCTTCGACTGATATCCGTAGTTTCTTAGGTTTAGCTGGCTATTACCGCTTTTTTGTTGAGGGTTTCTCCTCTATAGCGTCTCCTATGACACGGTTGACCCAAAAGAAAGTGAAGTTCTTGTGGTCCGAATCTTGGGAGAAAAGTTTTCAGGAGTTGAAGACTCGACTCACTTCAGCCCCTATTTTGACTTTGCCTGATGGTGTTGATGGTTTTATGGTGTACTGTGATCCTTCGATAGTTGGTTTGGGTTGCGTATTGATGTAGAAGGGTAAGGTGATAGCTTATGCTTCTAGACAGTTGAAACCCTATAAGAAAAATTACCTCACCCATGACCTTGAGTTGGCTGTTGTTGTGTTTGCTTTGAAAATCTGGAGACACTATTTGTATGGTGTCCATGTTGATGTTTTCACTGATCATAAGAGTCTGCAGTATGTGTTTACCCAGAGAGAATTGAATGTTAGGCAGAGACAATGGTTAGAATTGTTAAAGGACTATGATATGAGTGTGCTATACCATCCGAGCAAGGCCAATGTTGTGGCGGATGACCTAAGTAGAGTGTCCATGGGTAGTGTTTCACATGTGGTAGAAGGTAAGAAAGAGTTGGCTCGTGATGTACATCGTTTGGCTAGATTGGGGGTTAGGTTGTTTGACTCTGCTGAAGGTAGTATAGGGGTTCAGAGTAGTTCTGAATCCTCCTTGTTTTCGAAAGTGAAGGAAAAGCAATACTTAGATGCTAGTTTGGTCAGACTGAAGGAGTCAGTCAAAAACCAAAAAGTAGAGGTTTTCTCCTAAGGGGGAGATGGTGTGTTGAGATTGTAGGGTAGATTGTGTGTCCCGAATGTTGATGATCTGAGACAGGATTATGGCTGAAGCGCATGGGGTGCGATATTCTATTCATCTTGGTGCCACCAAGATGTACCGAGACTTGCGGGAAATCTATTGGTGGAGTGGCATGAAGAAAGATATAGCAGCGTTTGTAGCTAAGTGTACAACATGCCAACAGGTTAAGGTTGAACACCAATGACCTGGTGGTATGATGCAAGAGTTTAGTATTCCCACCTGGAAGTGGGAAAAGATAAATATGGACTTCGTGATTGGTTTACCTCCTTACCAACGCCATCATGATTTCATTTGGGTGGTGGTTGATAGGTTGACTAAGTCTGCTCATTTCTTTCCTGTTTATACTTCATATATTGCTGAGGATTACGCTAGATTATATATCCGAGAGCTAGTCAGACTGCTTGGAGTTTCCTTGTCTATCATTTTGGATAGGGGTACTCAGTTCACTTCGCAATTTTGGAAAGCTTTTCAGAAGGGTCTTGGTACCTAAGTGCTTTTGAGTTCTGCTTTTCATCCGCAGACCGATGGTCAGGCTGAGCGGACCATCCAGACCTTAGAGGATATGTTGAGAGCTTGTGCACTTGACTTTAAGGGAAGTTGGGATGATCACTTCCGTTGATAGAGTTTGCTTACAATAACAGTTTCAACTCTAGTTTTGGCATGTCTCCGTTTGAAGCCTTATATGAGAGGAAGTGTAGATCACCCATAGGTTGGTTTAAGGTGGGTGAAGCGGCTGTGAGTGGTCCTGATTTGGTATTTGAGGCTATGGAAAAAGTTAAGTTGATTAGGGAAAGATTGAAAACTGCGCAGAGTCATCAGAAGTCATATGCGGATGTTAGAAGGAGAGACCTTGAGTTTGAAGTTGGTGACCTAGTGTATCTGAAAATTTCACCCATGAGGGGGGTGAAGAGATTCAGAAAGAAGGGGAAGCTTAGTCCCCGTTATGTTGGTCCTTACGAAATTCTTAGCCGTGTTGGTAAGGTAGCTTATGAGGTCGAGTTGCCTTCCGAGTTGTCTTCTGTTCATCCAATATTCCATGTCTCCATGCTTAGAAATCATATTAGCGATGCTGTGGTAGTGGATTCCTCTATGAGTGCTTACATTCAAGAAAATCTTTCTTTTGATGAGATTCCTGTTGAGATTCTTGATTTCAGTGTTCGAAGACTAAGGAACAAAGAAGTTCCCTTGGTCAAGGTGTTGTGGCGAAACCAATCTGTTGAGGGTGTAACTTGGGAAGCTGAGGCGGATATGCGATCCAAGTAACCGCACCTATTTTCCGCCAACTACGATCAAGCCGAAGGTACCTTTCTTTCCTAAATCATGCACTTTTGATAAAAGTTGCAGAAGTTCAGCTGTCATTCATTATGTGTTCAGCTGTAGTTTCTTGAATTTATGCATTCTATGTTGCATTCGGAGTGAGAAACGATGTGGTGATGAGTCTAAAAAATGGTTTCAGCTGTATGCTCTATTCCCTATCTAATCTTGGCATGTCTAGCGTCATTCAAGGATGAATGTTTCCAAGGGGGGGATGATGTAATACCCCGGGAAATTTTTCGTTGAAATTTTGTGCGTAAACGTGTTGGGTTCTATCTTCTAGAATGAATTATAAATTTTTCGTGCGTAATGTCTTAGATTATGACCCACCATTGCGTAGAGTATCGAATAATATTTCCAATGATATATGGATCATCCAAAACGGACACCCGAGCGACGAGTTATGAACATTACGATCGAACCGTGAATAGTAGTGAACAGTAAAACGTGCAGGAAAAAGTACTGAGGCCTGGCGTATTTTTGCTCCAACTTTAAATGATCATAACTCCTTGTACATAATTATCTAGGTAATCTACTATATACCAACGAAAATCTCTGCGAGTCCTCTTTCCAATGAAATTGGTTTCATCCAATTTGTCTATCGGAGAAAAAATTTATGGTCGATCTACTTCAGCCTAACAAAAGCAAATTTTTGGTTCAACTTCAAACGATCATAACTCCTCGTACACAATGATATGGGTGAGATACTATATATCAACAGAAATATATGAGAGTCCTCTTTCTAATGAAATTGGTTTTATCAAATTTGGATAACGGAGTAAAACGTTATGGTTGATCTACTTCAGACTATCAAAACAGTCCACCAAAGGACAGATTCGATAATTATTTAATTTTTAGGGGCGTTTTGGTCATTCCCCCTCACCCAAAATCCTTCCAAACCCTATATTAAAGCCTATTAGAAGCATTATATGTTATATTTCATTAAATTCCCTCAGAAAGAAAACCCTAAGCTCCTACATCCAACTGTAAAAACCTCCAAAGTTCACCATTAATTATGCAAATTTATTCAAGATTCCAAGTTCCTAGTTTAAGAACTCCAAGAACCATCATTCAAAGGCACGATTAATCTCTCAAAAATGAGTATCGATCTAAAGTTCATCATTCAAGGTATGTGGGGTTTTTCAACAAGAACTCTCTTTCGTTCTTGTGCCCAAAAGTAATTTTCTTTACAAAGGCATGATTTTTATTTGATTTTTACGAATTTGAAGCATGAACCCATATCTTATGATGATTATTATGAAATCTTGATGTTTATGATTTTGAAAGATGAATTTACATGTGTGGAGATATAAAGCATGAATCTTGAACGATATTTATCATGATTTTGATATTTGGGTCGTGAATCCCCATTGGAAATTGTGTTTTTTTTGAGAAAGTGTGTGTTATGAGCACGTTGATGTTGAATATTTGAGATATTTTGAATGATTTGACCTTTTGGTCTTAATGGAGTTTTTTTGAACTCGAGTGTGAAAGAAATCCACAACGTGGTTGATTTTGATAGATGGGAAGCATGATGGCTCCCGATGTATATTTATATATTACCGAAATTGTTTTGTTGTGGATTGTCTTTAAAATGATCTGAGCTATGTCCGGGTGAAATCTTTAGCACCGAGTGGGAGGTATAAAGTGACCTTACTTCCCTAGAACTACGTGTCCCCGTAGAAGTGAGCCTGAGGTTGATTTATATAGTGATCACTAGTTTGTGTGGATTTGATATCGATAGTCCTACTCCGATGGCAAGGATAGGACGGCTCTCCCCAACGTGGGTTGTACGTTGGACTCCATGTAGCTCACATGGTTTATGTCGGTTATAGGATCTCCCAGTGTGTGTGTGTTTCCTTGTGTCTATGGTGAATGGTGAAGTGATTTGAAAGTGGAATTGTGAAAGTTATTCTTTCAAAAGATTTAAATGATATTTACTTTATGAGAATTGATATTCTTGATGAACTGAAAGTGATTGACAAATTATATGATGACTCACATGTGTTATTGTACTGATTTCATCCTCTCATGATTATGATGATTTTCTTTGGGCTATGTGAGTCTTTCATACATCCTGCATATTTCTTATAAATATTTATGATGATGATGCTTATACAACTGCATACACCTCCATATACTCGGTTCCTTTCCATGGTACTGACCCACAACTTCGGATGTGGGGTGCATTTTCTCGGAATGTAGGTTCAAGTGCTCAGTTCCAGGTTCGACAGTGATTCTTTGGGCACGCTGTTCTATATCCTCTGTTGTGGTGAGTCCTCATGTTCCGTGGACGTGATGTCTGATGTTGGTTTCACGGAATTGTTTACATTTGATAACTTAGTATGAGTCAGTTGGGGCATATCTCAATGGCTCTCTGGTTTTATTTATTTTCTTAGGGACTTGTCAGACTAGTATAGATGTTGGGAGTTGACTAATAAGTCATATTTTGTTATCTTTCTGAAATTCTTTTATTCTTGATGATGATTACTCTGTTGATATTTGAGGGTTATTTATGGAAACCCCGTTGATTTGTGTTGAACTGAATGAAAATGGCTCAAAGGGTTAGCTTGGGGCTACTCGTAGCCTCAAGCACCATGTGATGCTCCGGGACCCATTTTTAGAGGCGTTACAGATAGACTCTCCCCATAAGATTTTGTGGTAAACTAGAACTTATAATTAAGGCATTCATCATTTCCTTCAAAGTTCGGTTTTCCTTTCCGTAATTCCATTAGATTGAGGTGAATACAGGGCCGTAGTTTGATGGACGATTCCATTTTCTACACATATTTCGACGAAGGGAGATTCATATTCTCCGCCCCTATTACTTCTTATCATTTTTATCTTTTTATCCAACTGTTTTACTACTTCAGTTTTTTATTTTCTAAACGCATCTATTGCTTTATCCTTACTATTTAGCAGATAGACATAACAATATCTCGTGCAATCGCCAATAAAAGTAATGAAATACTTTTTCCCACCACGTGATGGTGTTGACTTCATATCACAAATGTCAGTGTGTATTAAGTCTAAGGGATTGGAATTCCTTTCAACGGACTTATAAGGATGCCTTGCATACTTCGATTCCACACACGTTTGACACTTTGATTTATTGCACTCAAAGTTTGGCAAAACTTCTAAGTTAATCAGTTTTCGCAATGTTTTGTAATTAACATGGCCTAAATGTTCATGCCATAAATCATAAGACTTAAGAAAATAAGAAGAATTTGAACTTTTATTTATTTAAACAGTCATTACATTCATCTT
The DNA here is from genome assembly GCA_030864215.1 of Capsicum pubescens. Taxonomy (NCBI): domain Eukaryota; kingdom Viridiplantae; phylum Streptophyta; class Magnoliopsida; order Solanales; family Solanaceae; genus Capsicum; species Capsicum pubescens. The sequence goes on from CM061543.1 coordinate 41,948,203, forward strand.
ATAAAGGTCTTCCGTCAGATAGGCTTTTCCTACATACATTTCTCCTTTGCTAATTACAATTTTTCCAAAAATGGTTAAACATTTGAATCCGTTCTTGTCTAGAAGTGAAATAGAAATTAAATTCCTACGCAACTACGGAACATACAAGGCATTGTTAAGTGTCAAAAGCTTTCCTGAAGTCATTTTCAAGCATATTTTTCCTGTTCCTTCTACCTTAGCAGTAGCGGAGTTAGCCATGTAGATCATTTCTTCTACCTGAGCCAGAGCGAATGATGAAAACAACTCTTTGTTGGCACATACATGGCGGGTGGCACCAGAATCCAACCACCATTCGCGAGGATTCCCCGCCAAGTTACGTTCTTAGAACATAGCACACAAATTATTTCATTCTTTATTGGATTCAATCATATTTGCTTGATCCTTCTTCTCGCCTTTCTTTGGGGCTCGATAATCTGTGGACTTGTGGCCAATCTTGCCATAATTGAAGCATTTTCCCTTGAATTTCTTCTTGGGTTGATGGCTTTCTTGTCCAACTTTCTTTCTTTTCTTAAAATTGTTTTGATCATCTTCTACAATATGTGCTCCATTAATTGTAGAATTCCCTTTTGACCTTCTCTCAGCAGCTTTATTGTCCTCTTTAATACGTAGTCGGACAATAAGATCTTCGACAGTTATCTCCTTGCGTTTATGGTTCAAGTAATTTTTGAACTCTTTCCACAAAGGTGGTAGCTTCTCAACTATCGCTGCTACTTGAAATGCATCATTCACAATCAAACCTACAAAACAGTTTATGTGAGTATTAAGAACTTTTTAAATTTGTTCAACTAAGGTATTTTTCAAAGATATACGTTTTTCTAGGAGATCATGTTTGATGACTTAAAACTCCTGCACTTGAGAGACAACCGATTTGCTATCTATCATTTTAAAGTCCAGGAACCGTGCAACAAGTAATTTCTTAATTCCCGAATCCACTGTTTTATATTTTTGTTCAAGTGCCCCCCACAATTCCTTCGATGTCTTAGTTCCACTGTAAACATTGTAGAGGTGGTCTTGAAGACCACTCAGAATATAATTCCTGCAAAAGAAGTCTGAACGTTTCCAAGCTTCTACAATTACAAAATGCTCTTTGTCCGAGGTTCCCTCGGGCACCTCAGGAGCGTCTTCGCTAGTGAACCGTTGCAGACACAAAGTGGTGAGGTAAAAGAACATCTTTTTCTTCCATGTCTTAAATTCAATGCCTGCAAATTTTCTAGGCTTCTCCGCCAGTGCCATTGTAGGCGGAGCATTTGTGCGACTTGATGTGGCAATATTATTTGCCCCCACAGACGTTGCCGCATCTTGTATTTGACTATCGCTTGTCATTTCTCCTGTCACCACAAGACAAAAAATACTTAGTATTTTCAAAATACTACTTATAAAGTTAAGCAACTTTAAACTTTTCTTCTTGTTTCTAGTTGACAATGAGGTTTTTTTGACTTACAATTGTCAACCGAATGATCTTTAACTTGTGATGAAGTTTTTATGACTTCAAATCACTAGTTAAGTTCAGGAGGAGTAGAAAGTTAAAACTTTACTCTCCAAAAATAAGCTATAAATATTCTGAAAATTATTTCCTTAAGATTGTTAGTTCCTTCTACGGGTACGCAGAATCTGTATATGTAGAACAAAAACTTCAACGTTAGTTCTATGTTTAAAAACAAAAACACAATGAAGTGCAGTAAATACCCTCAACACAAGATCAAAGTGATCTTTCTTAGAAGTGTATTTTATTTTCAGAAATAAAGATGAAAACAGAAATGGCCAAGTCGCCCAAATTCATGGACTTTCCTTAAGGAAATAATTCCCCTCACTGTACCCGAGGTTGCAGAATTTTCCTCCCAGGATAAAATGGCGAAACAGACCAACTGTAGTGGTACCTCAAACAATTGGAATATCATCGAACTCACTAAACGGATTGATTGATCACACAGAGTATTTGTAAAGACAAGAAGAGAGTTTATTGCAGAAAAATTTATATCAAAACCTGTGAATGAAAGCAGGTTTATATAGCCTGTGAGATGCCTCTTTAAAAAGGTGGCATTGGTTCACTTAAATGGTGTGATGTTTCTGGAAATTCATGTCTATTTACCCAAAGAACGTGTCCTTCTCCAAACAGACATACCAGTTCACGAAATAGTACATTAGATCGTTGAACAGACATATCATTTCATTGAACAATTGCATCAGTTCGAAGCAGTGTATCATTTCAAAAAATATTGTTTCGAAATTTGTATGCATGTATAAATGGAGGATTACTGGTGTGTTTTCCTTTTTTGCATTCGGATTAAATTTAAATGAAATAAACTTTGTCCAAAAATATAGATCTTATTGATCGATCATTTTTCAAATCCAATTCCAAAGCCGAGCGAACGACGACGACGGCGCGAGGCATTTCTTATTTCTTGCCTCACTTAGCATGTGGAGTAAGTTCTTTCTATTAAAAACACTCCATAGTTCCCTTCTCCCACCAATGTGGGAGAATTAGTGAACTTTTCAATTTTGGGAGTACACCTTCTAAATTGGTGTCTCCTTTCTTTCACCATTTTTCTCTCCATTTTCCATTCACACATTTTTCATACATATTGAACCCAACAAGGTTCACCATGAATATATTCAATTGGTTTTAGTTGATTTCTCATAATATTTTGCACAATCACAGTGAAATTTTGTTAACACAGAGCTCACAAATGTGCCTATTGAAATTGATGATCCTTTAGAGAATGACTTTTTTGCAGAGGATATAGAATTTTCTAGCACTAATGTAGATGTGCAACCTTCTATGGTCCAGTCTACCTCAAAAAACACTACAACATCTGATGATTAAGTTGAAGTCCCTTGCGCCTCTATTCTACTGTCCTCTTATCCTGCAATATGTTCTCCAAGAAAAACATCTAGGATATCAAGGCAACCTGTTTGGCTAAAGGACTATGCTACTTCTAAAGATGGAAAGAAATGTAGATATTCCATGGCAAACTACCTCTTCTATGATAAAACTACAAAGTCATATCATAGCTACTTAAGAAAATTCTCCACCTTGGTTTAACCACATACTTTTAGGCAAGCTGCAGTAGATTCAAGATGGGTTGAGGCCATGAAGCTAGAGATTCAAGAACTTGAATAAAACAAGACCTGGGAGGTGGTGCCTTTACCACCCAGAGGAATATTTTGGGATCCAAGTGGGTTTGTAAGATCAAGTATCAAGCTAATAGAGAGGTAGAGAGATTCAAAGCTAGATTGGTAGCAAAAGGTTATAGTTAACAAGAAGGTTTGGATTATTATGATACCTTTTCTCATGTGTCTAAGATAGTTCCAGTTAGAAGTGTTATTGCTTTAGTAGCTTCAAAAGGTTGGTTTCTATGTCAGATGGATGCCTACAATGCATTCTTACAAGGTGATATGGATGAAGAGGTTTACATGGAGATGCCAGAAGGTTTCAAACAATAAAAGAAAGTATGCAGATTGTTGAAATCCTTATATTCTTAAACAGGCTTCCTAAAAATGGAACCTAAAACTTACTAATGCCTTGGTAAATGCTGGTTTTGTTCAGAGTGCACAAGACTATTCCTTGTTTACATAGAAGAAACAGGAATACATAGTGATAATTTTAGTTTATATTGATGACTTACTCATCATTGGTAGCAGTACCTCATTGATATCTAATTCTAAGGAGGTTCTACACAAGCAATTTAAATTGAAGAACTTAGGTGAGCTTAAGTATTTTTTGGGTATTAAAGTGCTTATATCAACCAAAGGTGTTTTACTGAATAAGTGAAAATATATTTTGGAGCTTCTCTCAGAAATAGGTCTTAGTGGTTCTAAGCCCGCTTTCACTCTATGAAGCATAATCTCAAATTGACTACAATGGAATATGATCATGCAAATGTTGTCCTGAAGATGCATTTTTGACCGATGTTACCTCTTATCAGAGGTTTGTTGGCAAATTGATGTATGCTACTATTACCAGACTTGATATTAGTTTTATTATTCAGACTCTTTTTCAGTTCATGCAAAATCCCAAAAGATCTCATTGGGAGGCTGCTACTAGAGTGGTTATATACCTTAAGGGTACTATTTGTCAAGGCATTTGGTTAAAGGCTCAACCTACTGCAACTATTTTTGTTGGTGTGGTTCAGATTGGGCAGCCTGTCCTAGCACTAGGAGGTATGTTACTGGCTATATAGTGAAATTTGGAGATTCCTTGGTCTCATGGAAGTTCAAGAAGCAACAGATAGTGTCCAGAAGATCAGCTGAAGCTAAGTACAGAAGCATGGCTTCAGTGATTGCAGAGGTGACTTGGTTGGTTGGTCTGATCAATGACTTGGATGTACCTCTCACTCAACCTATCAAGGTATTCAGTGACAGTAGATCAGCTATTCAAATGGGTGCAAACCTTGTGTTTCATGAGAGAACTAAACATATAGAAATTGATTGTCACTTTATTAGAGACAAGATTAAGTCTGGTTATGTTGAGACTTTTTATGTTCAAAATCATGATCAAGTGATTTATTTACTTACTAAGAGTCTGTCAACCTCAATATTTGCATTAGATTGGCAAGCTTGGTGTGCTTAATATCATGCACCCTTCGTCTTAAGGGGGAGTATTGCAAGCTCAAGATAGATGAGGAAGTAATTTTTTACTGTTCCATTGAAATAAAATAGTTCTTATTGTTCATTCATAGTTTTTATTTTTACTGTGCAAGTGGGAGTTAGTTAGTTAGAATAAGCTGGTGTTGAGCTGCATAGTTGAGTTTGTTACAAGATTGTCTATAAATAGGGAGGTGTATAGATATTTTGTACAGTTTTCAATCAGAAAATGCAAAGAAATTGTTTCTTTTCTTCTTCCCTTCACATTACTCTGTTCATCTCCTTGACCTCATCAATGGTGGATGAAACTCATAAATGATAGATTGAGCTTAGACATTCAGATTTTCTCAGATGTAACAAAAGTTACCGAAGAAAAATGCCTAGTGCATTCTTCAACAATTAAACATGGAAGAGGAGTAATCAAAAGACCATTTTTACCACAATGAAATATGGGAGATAAAGATCAAAAGATGCTACGGTATGCAACATTTCAATGCACTTCAACATGCAACATTTCAATTGAAAATTTAATATTAAAATGCTATAAAAATCCAAAAATTTATTAAAAAAAAACAATCATTCAACTAAATCAAAACTTGAAAATAGTCCAGTAGGAGAAATAGAACATTGTCCCAAATTTTCTAAAACTACTTTTTTGAGAATCACTCAGGCATTCCTAGGTTGATCAACGCGCTTTTTCAGAGCTTCCAATTGACATTGTTATGAAATTGCTGAGAGATGTTAGAAGACAAAAAAGAGAGTTAGACCATGAATGTATTTAATTATCATATGAACTACAGAGTTATTTTTAATGAAAAATATTTTTGATGTTTGATGATTACTGAACGATAATCGTCTTTTGAAAACGATATGAATTAAAGATTGAAAACAATGGAATTTCATTGAATTGTCACTAAAAAAATATAGAAATTAGCAATGATTCATTAACTTTCATCTATAAACAAAGCCTATCTCTAATCCTTTTAATTACAGAGTGTTTTGATAAGGTTTTCCAAAACTAAAGGTTGAATAATGTCGAAATATTTATTGGTGAAAGTGATATAACATTGATTTTTCTTTTTTGCTATAGATATAAAATTTTAAAATTAAATAGTTGTAGAAAGAATAACTTCTCAGACAAGTGTTTGATAAAAAATAGTTTCAACCAAAACATTTTATAAAATAAAAAATTGAGAAAATAACTTTTATAAAATAATTTCTTTTTGCAGAATAACTGCAGTAAATGCATTCAAAAGTTACATAATTTATCACTTCAATTTTTGTAAAGACGTATTTCAATTTTTGTAAAGACATACCTAGAGATGAATTGCAATTTGCATCCTCACACATTCATCATTTCCAATATATCCTTTGGGTAACATTCTACATGGTCCACAAGTATGCAATATAATTTAATAACTATAATATATTCAAATCAAGACGAGATATATGTAAATACAAGCTGATATTAGACATCAGCAAAAATTTTAGCTATTCATGTCGCTCTTTAGAAATAAATTGTAAAAAAAATTATTTAATAGTAAAATAAACTTATTTCCTTTACCAAGTTGTTGTAAACTTTTTAGGAATTTGGCATGAAGATCCCCAGTCCACATTATGTTGTCCTTTTGCTTAATATCCTTGTTATTTTTGAGGTAGAGATGATCTCCATCTTTCATAGCTTGCTTTTCTAAGAGCTCAATGTGTTCATCACATGCAACTGTGCATTTATTTTAAGAAGATATCAATTAAAATTGAATTATATCATACATTATATGAATAGTTAACTTCAACATATTTATGAAATTTGTTTAATTATAAAAATAACATTACAAAACATACTAAAAATAGGAGTTAGCGATGGATAGTTTATAGCGCTAAACATTAAAAAATTCATTACTAGTTCTATTTAACGATGAATTATGTCAAATTCTTTTAGCTTCGAACTATTTAACGATATGCAATGGTGAATTTTAGAGATTTTTTTTATAGTGTATTTGTAATTGATTTATGCACAACAGATATCATAAGTGAAAGAGTAGGGAAAAAATACTTAGAGAGGGAAATTATATCCAAAGCCACAGCTCCATCCAAAAGTTTAAATGAATCTAGGTTCAGCCGTTCAGCGAGTGAACATTTATTATTATCACATTAATTTTGGTAGTTTATTTCGAGAGCATTGACATTGTTGTTGAAGATGTATCAATCATGATAACTGTATCAATACATTTTAAGTAAAATAAATTATAAGCAAAATTACTATGAAGATTTATTTCTCATATACAAATTCGATATTAATTTTCAGGGTTTATTGCCATTCTTTATTTATGCGATTGCACATACTAATAAAAACTTATACTATAATCAATATTTACTAATTTCATACATATTTACATAAAAAATTAAGTAACGTATATTTAGAATGAATAGTTGAATCTATTATATAGAATAGGAAAAGCATAGTGATGAAACACACAAGTATCATACCATTTCAAGTTTGAAAATTATTTAAAACAAGAAATTTGAGAAAAAAGGTCAATTTAGCTTTTTGATATCAACAAAGTGAATTCAAATTTAAATTAAAATATCCTATCATAATGAAATCATACTTTCACAATATTTGATTATTTAAATAAACTTAAACATGAATATGTATTTTGAGTTATTATGTTTAAATGGAAAAGTAATAATAATTTGAATTGTATTGATTAAAATGTCCTGTTTATAATATAAAATTAAAAATTAAAATCAAAATACTCAAAATTAAAATAAAACAAAACTAACGATATCGCTTCCTTTATTGTGTATGTGTATTACTTTACTTTTTTTTCTTTTTATTTTTTATCTGGTGTTTGACATCTATTTTAGAACCCGATTAATCTAGATTCGTGTGCGTGAGGTTCATTCAGAGGAAGCACTCCCTATCAAGAATCAAATCTGAGACCTTTAGTTAAGAAAGAAGTAGTCCCATTCGCTGCACATCCTTTAGTGGTTGTGTTATTTATCTTCATCAAATGACCAACTTATCTATTCATTCTAGACAATCTAATAGAGAATATTGTGTAAAATTGGATATACTTATTTTTACTAAAGGTAAAATATTAAATAAAAATTAATGAAAATATTAGAGTTTATTGAAATTTTAATATATAAGGAAGGAAAATAATAAAGTCAAAACATTATAGATGTTATAAATGTATTTACATTATAGTGTATATCTATCAAGATCTATCAAGATCTACTTTGATATCTATTAGGATTTGAAGCATCCGTCTTTTACTCAGACTAGGAGTAAATTTCCCCTATAAATAGAGGGGTTTTGTTCATTGTATTTACAATCTTATGATCTCTCATCCCTCAAGAAGTAATAATAATTACTCTATCTTCTCTCTCTACTCTTCTTCTTTGTTCTTTATTATTTTATAACACGTTATTAGCACGAGACTCTGCCAAATAGGTGAGATTATAAATCTAAAGGATTTCAAGGTTAGTAATTCATTATGTTATCTGTCTTTTGTTACTAATAATATAAGTATTGTTGGATTTGAGGAAAATTATTTGGTTTGGAACCATTATGTTTTAAATTTATTCCTCAAGAACAATATTATCAAAAGAGATGATAATATGTTAGGTTCAAGTTCCCAGCGATTTATGCCTAAGATGCCATTATATGGATAAGACATTGAGTTTGAATCTCAATGCACCATATTAGTGATATTATGATGGCTAAGGAAAAAATAATGGATATTTGGTGAAATATGTACCATTAAATATGCTCCATTCCTTGAATTGAATATGGTAGCAATAAATCATATGTATGTCTCAATTTGTTTTTGTAGTAGCTATCATAATTTGATACGCTTAAGGCATGATTATATTCCATTCCTGGGGAATGAGAATCTTATTAATGCAAATGTGTACTTGATTGTGATGGTATCTGTAATACCCCGGAAATTGTTTTGTTGAAATTTTGTGCGTAAACGGGTTTGGCTCTATCTTCTAGAATGAATTATAAATTTTCCGTGAGGAATGTCTTATATTATGACCCACCATTGCATAGAGTATCGAATAATCTTTCCAACGATATATGGATCATCCCAAACGGACACCCGAGCGACAAGTTATGAACATTCCGATCGAACCGTGAATAGTAGTGAACAGTAAAACATGCAGGAAAAAGTACTGAGGCCTGGCGTATTTTTGCTCCAACTTCAAATGATCATAACTACTCGTACATAATGATATGGGTGAGATACTATATATCAATGGAAAGATATGAGAGTCCTGTTTCTAATGAAATTGGTTTCATCCAATTTGGATATCGGAGTAAAACGTTATGGTTGATCTACTTCAGACTATCAAAACAGTCCACCAAAGGACATATTCGAGAATTATTTGATTTTTAGGGGCGTTTTGGTCATTCCCCCTCACCCAAAAGCCATCCAAACCCTATATTAAAGCCTATTAGAAGCATTATATGTTATATTTCATCAAATTCCCTCAAAAAGAAAACCCTAAGCTCCTACATCCAACTTCAAGAACCTCCAAAGTTCACCATTAATTCTGCAAATTTATTCAAAATTCCAAGTTCTTAGTTCAAGAACTCCAAGAACCATCATTCAAAGGAACGATTAATATCTTAAAAACAAGTATCGATCTAAAGTTCATCATTCAAGGTATGTGGGGTTTTTCAACAAAAAATCTCTTTCGTTCTTGTGCCCAAAAGTAATTTTCTTTACAAAGGCATGATTTTTATTTGATTTTTACGAATTTGAAGCATGAACCCATATCTTATGATGATTATTATGAAATCTTGATGTTTATGATTTTGAAAGATGAATTTACATGTGTGAAGATATAAAGCATAAATCTTGAACGATATTTATCATGATTTTGATATTTGGGTCGTGAATCCCTATTGAAAATTATGTTTTTTTGAGAAAGTGTATGTTATAAGCACGTTGATGTTGAATATTTGAGATATTTTGAATGATTTGACCTTTTGGTTTTAATGGAGTTGTTTTGAACTCGATTGTGAAAGAAATCCACAACGTGGTTGATTTTGATAGATGGGAAGCATGATGGCTCCCGATGTATATTTATATATTACCGAAAATGTTTTGTTCTGGATTGTCTTTGAAATGATCTGAGCTATGTTTGGGAGAAATCTTTAGCACCAAATGGAAGGTATAAAGTGACCTTACTTCCCTAGAACTACGTGCCCCCATAGGAGTGAGCCTGAGGCTGATTTATAGAGAGATTACTAGTTTGTGTGGATTTGATATCGATAGTCCTACTCCAATGGCAAGGATGGGACGGCTCTCCCCAACGTGGGTTTTACGTTGAACTCCATGTAACTCACATAGTTTATGTTGGTTATAGGATCTTCCAGTGTGTGTGTTTTTCCTTGTGTCTATGGTGAATGGTGAAGTGATTTGAAAGTGGAATTGTGAAAGTTATTCTTTCGAAAGATTTAAATTATATTTACATTATGAGAATTGATATTCTTGATGAACTGAAAGTGATTGACAAATTATATGATGACTCACATGTGTTATTGTACTTATTTCATCCTCTCATAATTATGATGATTTTCTTCGGGCTATGTTAGTCTTTCATACATCCTGCATATTTCTTATAAATATTTATGATGATGATGTTTATACAACTGCATACACCTCTATATATTCGGTTCCTTTCCATGGTACTGACCCACTTCTTCGGATATGGGCTGTATTTTCTCAGAATGTAGGTTCAGGTGCTCAGTTCTAGGTTCAACAATGATTCTTCGGGCACGCTGTTCTACATTCTCTGTTGTGGTGAGTCCTCATGTTCCGAGGACATGATGTCTGATGTTGGTTTCACGGAATTGTTTATATTTGATAACTGAGTATGAGTCAGTTGGGGCATGTCTCAATGGCTCGATGGTTTTATTGATTTTCTTAGGGGCTTGTCAAACTAGTATAGATGTTGGGAGTTGACTAATATGTCGTATTTTGTTATCTTTCTGAAATTCTTTTATTCTTGGATGATGATTACTCTATTGATATTTGAGGGTTATTTATGGAAACCCTGTTGATTTGTGTTGAACTGTATGAAAATGGCTCAAAGGGTTAGCTTCGGGATACTTGTAGCCTCAAGCACCGTGTGACGCTCTGGGACCCATTTTTTGGGGTGTTATAGTATCACAACTCACCTCCGAAAGAGGATGAATAATTGAGAAAAGTTATTTTGAAATCTACTTCTGAAGTAGTAAATCTGAAATTTATTCATGTAATAGTAAATCTAAAATTTACTAAAGTAAAAGGTGCATGTCAAGGTAAACTTGGAGTTTACTAGAATAAAATTTCATAAATTGACATGAACAGTCAACATGTGCCTACTGAATATTGAACATATATTGAAGAATTTGAAAATTCTTCATGAACTTTAATGTTGCTTGTTCTCATGAAAAGTTGATTGGACCAACCAATATTGGGATTGGATCCCTTAAAATATGAAAAGTATAAAAGATGAATATGGGCCCTTTGATACAAGTATGATCATGATCATGACACTTTTGAGTATTTTTTAAGACTAGTCACTAAAGGGATCTTTTATCATTTCTCTATTATTTGTAATGTTGTATAAATAGAACCTTGTAGGATTTATTTACTTAGTTTATGCTTGATATTAAAGACACTACTATTGTGAGAGAGAGTTCTCAAAACTGAAATTAGGGCATAGCATAAGGGTGGATTCTCTTGTGTGTTACAAAGCTTGAGACTTTGGTGCTTTGAGAGGTGGATGCCCCTCTCGTGTCATTGTAAGAGTTAGGTGTTTGTTGTATGAAGTGTTGAAGGTCCAAGAGTGAATATTCTCTTGGGTTGTTAAGACTACATCAACACTTGTCTAACTATCTATCTTTGTTTCTTGTCCTAATCTAGTAGTTTGTGTTGTTGTTGTTCAAGCCATTTGGTAATTGTGGTTGTAACATTGTTGTTATTTTTTTTTTTTGGTCATAATATAGTTTGGTTTGCTTCTATAAATTAGGGGTTAAACACCTCATTACATGGTGTTCTTGTTGTGTTCTTGAATCCGAGAGGGGTCACCAAAAGAGGTCCATAGTTCCTTAAACTAGTGGACTGTTTTGGTGTTTATTTCTTTGTGTTCTTGGGATGTCTTGTATAATTTGGTATCAAATAAAGGTTTGATTTTTTTCCAACAAAATCAATCTTGGGATTGTTATCTTAAAAATTAAAAAAACAGTGAAAAAAAAAGAAAAAGAAAAAAAGTTACTGTTCACGTTTTTAGGGTCTTTCAAAAAAAACTTGATTTTTGTGTGTTTTATGTTTTTATAGTGTTAGATCTTTTTTCCCTAACACTATTAGAGTCTAGAAATTAAAATTTTCAACAAAAAGAAAGTGTCAAAATAGAAAATCCCAAAAAAAGAAAACTAAACCCATTTTTGACCCTAGGTCAAATTTTGAGTTTTTGATTTTGTGTTTTTCTTGTGTTTTTAATGTTAGATTTGTGTTTTTCTTTAGGTTAGAATTTGAGGTAAATTGGAGGTTATTTGATACATCCACCATTGTTAAGCTTGAGTTTGAAGAAACCTGAAGGTGGGATCTCATTGTGGGAGGTTGCTTTGAATTCACGTGTGTTTTGTTTAGTAGAAGTTGTATTGTATTGTTGTGTGTGGCAATGTGGACTGATTGGGTGTCTTTTTGGACCGTAACTTGAAGGGTTATTTTTGGTATAACTACAATGGAACCCGAGGCGTCAAATGCTCAAGCAATGGATAATAATGCCATCAATCTCATTTTGGCTCGCCTTGAAACTATTTCCCGAGATGTGGCTAGGTTGAATGTGGGTCTTGAGAAATTAGATACGGATGTGGCGTCAATAAGTGGGAGATTAGAACGTGTGGAAATCCAAAGGATTCGACCTTCCACATCTTAAAGTAATTCCCCAACTAATACTCCCAGGACCATGCACCAAATACTATATCCACTAATTTCCACAAATCCAACCAATCTCTACTCCCGAAGTCAAGAACAAGATAGACCAAACCATCCTCCACTCCACCAAGTCCAACAAGAAGGGCTTGGAACCCAAATACCACCACCAAACCTGAACCCTCTTATCCAAACTCCACTTAAATAAAGACCTCACTATCCAAATCCAATCCCACCACTACAAGCTCCACTTAGCCCAAATAGACCCATCCATGTTGAGGGCTATGGTAGGGGAGAACAACAAGGTAGTTATGGGATGTATGATGATGTTTACTTGAGTGAAGAAAGAATGAGGGGTAGACATGGGGAGTTAGACTGAGAGGTGATATATGGCCATCCAAACTGAGATGTAGGTCTCAATTCCATAAAAGTGAGCCTTCCCGTTTTCAAAGGTGAGAGTGATCCTAAAGCCTACCTTGCATAGGAGTCATCTTGTGACAAGATCTTCCAACTTAATGATCTCACCGAAGAAAGAAAAAATTGCTTGCTATAGCTCACTTCGAAGGGTATGCTAATACATGGTGGGAGTATGTTAAACGGTTTGGGAATGAGATGATTAGGGGACAACCTCTTCCTTGGTTTCGGTTGAAGAACCTTATGCGGCAACGGTACTTGCCCGAGACTTATAGTCATGAGCTTCTTGCCAAATTGTATAATTTGAGGCAAGGGAGAAAGAGTGTCATGGATTACTATGATTAATTTCAATAATTTATGTTAAAACTTGACCACCGAGGCAATAAAGTAAGTCATGACATTGTGCGCTTCAAGGTTGGGTTAAACAAGGACATCTCCACTCGTATGACGCTTCACAAATTCGGCACCGTAGATGGAATCTTCCACGTGGCTTTAGAGGTTGATAGGGAGCTCAAAGAGAACTCATTCATGGATACCCAACCCGAGGCCACTAAGGGTTTCCAAAAACATCCTCCAAGGTATGAAGGTAAATTAAATTCTACTTCCAATCCCAAGGGGTTTCAATACTTCAAGTGTCAAGGGTGGGGGCACAAGGCTAGTGAGTGCCCAAATTGGTATAATATGATCCTAAGAGGGGGTAGATTTTACTATCTTGGAGAAGAGGTGGGCATTGAATCGGTTGAGAATGATGACAAACCGCAAGATGGAGGGCAAAAAGAAGCCGAAGTGCAAAATGAAGAGTATGGAGAAGATGTGTGGCCGGAAGAAGAAGTTTGTGAAGTGCCTTTGTAAAAGAGGTGAGACCATGAATTTTTGGTCAAATTTCTCTCAAGATGGAGAGGATGATACAAGTATGACATGATCATGACACTTTTGAGTATTTTTGAAGACTAGTCACTAAAGGGCTCTTTTGTCATTTCTCTATTATTTGTAATGTTGTATAAATAGAACCTTGTAGGGTTTATTTTCTTAGTTTATGCTTGATATTGAATACACTACTCTTGTGACAGAGAGTTCTCAAATCTGAAATTAGGGCATAGCATAAGGGTGGATTCTCTTGTGTGTTGCAAAGCTTGAGACTTTGGTGGTTTGAGAGGTGGATGCTCCTCTCATGTCATTGTAAGAGTTAGGTGTTTGTTGTATGAAGTGTTGAAGGTCCAAGAGTGAATATGTTCTTGGGTTGTTAAGACTACATCAACACTTGTCTAACTATCTATCTTTGTTTCTTGTCCTAATCTTGTAGTTTATGTTGTTGTTGTTCTAGCCGTTTGGTTATTGTGATTGTAACATTGTTTTTCTTCATTTTTATTGTCATAATATAGTTTGGTTTGCTTCTGGAAATTAGGTGTTAAAAACCTCATTACATGGTGTTCTTGTTGTGTTCTTGAATCTGAGAGGGGTCACCAAAAGAGGTCCATAGTTCCTTGAACTAGTGGACTGTTTTGGTGTTTGTTTTCTTGTGTTCTTGGGCTGTCTTGTATCACCCGTTCACCAGTCATGTGATTAATTAAGATGCATCAATATAAGATGATCACATGTGTGTTTATTATCAACCTGTAGTTTGACATTCGTAAAGTTTCTTGCTCAATGAAATTGAGTTAAGAGCATAACTTTCAGACTATGCAATTAAGACAATTCATCTTGATGAAAATGGTTTGGCATTGAATGCTTTCAATAAATAGTTAAACCATTGAGAACAAAAATCTTCATGTGTTGGTTTTGAATATTATATACAAACCAATAAATTATATACTTGTATGCATCAAACCAATAAATTATGATTATTCACATGTTGTCCATCTAATAGTTAATGTGCGGTATACGATTAATGAATATACCATGATGCACAAAGATGGATTTCTCAAAGAAGATAGAGGATGTATGTTAGTTTCCTAACATAAGGGGGAGATTATAAGCAGCTATGAAGTATGTTAGGAATTATCATCAGATCCTTATTCAAAAGATAATTCTAGTCAAATGCCGAACGTATCTCATATTTAAGCTGCGACTGCTCCTATTTTTTGTCCTTAAAGGACAAAGTCTACATATTCATGAAGCATGGTAGAACAATCGGTTCTAAATGAAATAATTCTTGAAAAATAAGGAGCAAATAATCATAATAAGAAGGCAATGAGATCTTGAAGAGCCTACGACATAACACTTCATGAAACCTTATGAGAGGTTTATGTACCTGAAAATAATGAAGTGATGAGATCTCAAAATGTTATGTCGTATTCTGAACCGATACAAAATGATATATCATCAATATCTTTGACACAATATTGGTGCAATATTGTGAAATATTACGAGGATTTGAATTCTACATTTGTCACACCCCTATTTAACTCCAAAAGATTCATTTTATGGTTTGAAAGGGTTTTATTATTAAAGTGACAAAAGATGATTTTTTTTTTGAAAATGACCTTTTATATTAAAAACTCAGAGTCGCCACTTGACATAATCCGGTGTGCCAAGTCACCTTTGGAAAATCCTTTTCAAAACGGTTTTGACTCTAAAACTGATCCGTGAACAGAGATTCTGGAAAAGAAATTTTGTTGACCGAGGGGAAGGTGTTAGGCACCCCTCGATCTCGTGGCTCAACCACGTTAGCTTGGTGGAGCATATCGTTTAATTTTACACTACGAATGTATAAACCACACAAAGCACGCACAACAATCAATCAAGCAAAACCAAAAAAAATAATCCAAAATTTAGTGTTCAGTCCAATTATATAGTCTAAAAATAGAAAAACAATGCAAAAATGTAAATCCTATTCTACCCTACACTAATTTTATACTACGCTCCCATGCTACCCAATGCCTCGGGCCTTCATCACAGACGTCCTCCAAATATAAAATACTTCGGGGCATTCCCCGATGAATAAATACAAGTGATCGTGGGGCATTCCCCGATTAAATGAATACATTTCCAAATGCAAGAACTAAAACCAAACCATTCAATCAAATTCCACTTTCAAACATTCAACAAGAAAACTTATTCCTAAATTTTGCCTACCCAAACCTACATTCGCCTATCCATTTCAACATATCATAATTATATCATGTTCAAAACAATATGCATGCTCATTAAGAATTAAACAAAACAACAATAAACCAAAGTTAATCTAAATTCAACTTTTTTATCAATTTATCAATTCCATCCCCTAATAATTGACTAATTCTTCGATTATCAATTCAATTTCTCACATCCAAATCCAATATCAACTAACCCATAGCAAAGATTAGAACATGCTCAAACAACAAATCATTCCCGATTAATTAACCAACTTCAACATAGAATCACCCAAAACAAATCAAACTTGCTCAACCACACAATCAAGATCATATCATCAACCAAAGCATTCCATCCATAATATTGGATATCGTAAACAAAAAAATAAGATAGTAGAGGTTAGAAATGGACCTGATTCGGAACTTTTCGAAGAATATTATAAGAAAATCCACTTCCGAGAACCTCAACTTGAGACTCAACAATGATAAAACCCCAACTCGATATCGCCAATTCCGATTCGAACAAATTTTAATTCAAGAACACGAACTCAATATAGACCTCCGAATCAACCACTTAAAACAGAGATAACAACCCCCCCCCCCCCCCCCAAATCAAGATCTCGAGGATGAACACCAATCTCGAAACCCAAAACTAGACCTAAACAATTCGATGAGATGGAAACCTGATGTTGAACGGATGATGAAGATTCGATATAGATGGACTATTTTTTGTTCAGGACCAGCCAGAATCAATGGGTTCTCAATGGAATCTGTGCATGTGTGAATCGTGAGGGTGTAGACGAGAGTAACAAGAATTGAGTTTCTGTGCGTGTATATATGTTGTTGTCTTACCTTGTTCTCTGCCTCCGATCTCTGTGTGTGCGTGTTAATCATGGTGTATCAGTGTGAGTATGCATTGGTGAGGATGAGTGTCACTGGTAAAGAAGAAAAAGGAAAAATCCCCCTTAAAATAGCGTATATATATGGTTTATGTATCAAATCCAAAAGGAAAAGTCATGTCCTTTATTTTGGACCTTTTCCCTCTTTATTGTTGTTGTCCATCTCCTCCCTCTATGGTCTTCTCTATTTGTATTAAAATGAAAAAGATTATGGAAAATAGAATGAAATCTTGGGGAAAATGGAGTGGGTCCCTACTCTTTTTTGTTTTTTTCTGAATCATTCTTTTTTATATTGTTGAAATGGGGAAAACGTGTAAGGCATGGGGTATGTGGTATAGGGATAGTGAGATAAAGGTTGTTATGGGTAGGTGATTAGGATAAAGTTTGTTAGGATAAGGTTAGGGATTTATTGAATTTTTGTTATTTTTGTATTTTTATGGGGTATAATTAAATGGGTGAGGGTACATGGTAGGATAAAGTAAAAATAGGTAAAAGCGATATCGGGAGGGGGGGGGACGAAATTAGGTGTCTACATCATGCCCCCTTTGAATGTAAACACGAAGTGTTTTTAGACAAAGAAGTAGACAACAAGACAAAATTTTATCCCGACCATTATTCAAAGGAAGAAACAGAAAGAAGAAGAACAACCGAGTTCTGACTTAAGCCATCCTACCCACCCAAGTTATGGAGGAATCAAGTGACGGTGTCTCAAAGGATTGGAAGGAAATGGACTATACCGAGTTGGAGAGTCGAGTGAGGTTCTATCGAGGTTCCGTTCCGCGGCTCTGTCATTACTTGAAAATGAAAATTACAAGTTAAAACATAAATAAAATTACAAAATCCTATCTATACAGCTTCTATTGTACTCCTGACTTAAGTTTCATCACCCTATTCTTCAGGCGGGCTCCTGACTTGCAATTTCATCACTTGTTGCTTGGTCTTCAATTCCTTCACCTTGTTGATTAACTTTCCATTTATTTTCCCTGTTCTTTGGGTGGGCTCCTGACTTTCTATTTCATCACCCTGTTCTTTAGGCGGGCTCCTGTCTTGCAATTTTATCACCCTGTTCTTCAGGCGGGCTCCTGACTTGCAATTCCATCACCCTGTTCTTCAGGCGGGATCCGAATTTGCTATTTCATCAATCTGTTAACTTTCAAATTTTCACCATGTTTCTTGACTTTCAACTTCTTCACCATGTTGCTTGACTTTTCATTTATTCGCCCTGCTCTTCAGACGGGCTCCTAAAATCACATCAAAACTAAAAAGAAAATTATCCCAAACAAAGATTATTATAAAGAGATTTCCTATGCCAGGAAAGTAAATTTCCAACACAAGAATTAAATTTTGCCCCAGTTTATCATCAAAGGACTTTTGCAAAAGTCACATCATTATAGGAATCAAGGAGAATAACTAGACTATAAGGTGCGTCTGATAGGAATTAAAGTAATTGACTCGACTAAAAGGTACGTCTTCTAGGGGTCAAGGAGAATGACTCGACTAAAAGGTATGTCTTATAGGAATCAAGGGAGATGACTCGACTAAAAGGTACGTCCTCTAGGGGTCAAGGGAAATAACTCACTAAAAGGTACGTCTTATAGGAATCAAGGGGAAATGACTCGACTAAAAGGTACGTCTTATAGGAATCAAGGGGAAATGACTCGACTAAAAGGTACGTCTTCTAGGGGTCAAGGAAAATGACTCGACTAAACGGTACGTCTTATAGGAATCAAGGGGAATGACTCGACTAAAAGGTACGTCTTCTAAGGGTCAAGGGAATGACTCAACTAAAAGGTACGTCTTATAGGAATCAAAGGAAATGACTTGACTAAAAGGTACATCTTCTAGGGGTCAAGGGAATGACTCGACTAAAAGGTACGTCTTCTAGGGGTCAAGGGAATGACTCGACTAAAAGGTACGTCTTATAGGAATCAAAGGAAATGACTCGACTAAAAGGTACGTCTTCTAGGGGTCAAGGGAATGACTCGACTAAAAGGTACGTCTTATAGGAATCAAAGGGAATGAATCGACTAAAAGGTACACCTTCTAGGGGCCAAAGGGGAATGACTCGATTAGAAAGTATGTCTTCTAGGAGTGAAGGTTTAATTTAAGAAGTGTATCACCCAGCAAATGAAAACTGAAATCCCTGGACAAGAAAGTGTGTCTCCGAGGGATATAAGTTGATGAATTTTTACCGTGATTTAATTATCAAACCTGTGCAGCAACATTGCTTTCTATATTTGTAAAAGTGAGAAATTACGGGCCTTGATGTTTAGGCTTTGAAATCCTTGATTTGAAGGTAACATGTGTTCCTGTTTCATGCAAAGAAAGGTTGTGAGTTTTAAAACATGGTGGCTGGTTTGTGGCTTTGGATTTCGTGGCAAACGCTCTTGCCTTCATCACATTTAACCTTGCTTTCAACCATTAGCCTGTGTCATTGACTTGCTGCTTCTTTGACCAAATTCAGATTATTAAGAGTGACTGAGACAAACACAGTATCTCTGCTTTGCCATGCTTCTCAGATAGACCCCTTGGAACCTTGGTATTTCATGAGTTCCCAGACTTATTTGTTGACAAAACTTTTTGTTTGCCTTATTTTGGCTCATAATCATGTATCCTTTATGCGTTGGCCTTTATTCCTTGCTTTTTACAATTGAAGAAGCTGGTAGACAGTTTTGAAATCTTTTCTCACTTGTTTTGACATAGACTTGACTCAAAGACAAGAGAAAAATGACAATAATTTTATTTGGATAACTGACTCAAGAAAAATAAAAATATAACTATAGAAAAGAAAGAAATGATAATGAATGTCCCCATGGAAAAAGATGAAAGAAAAGTTTATCTGAAAATGACAGTCAACTCTAATGATTATGACATGCATTTTGGATTAAGCAGCTTGATCTTTTCATCCAAACTTTCTACCCATTGTTGTTGATTTAATGGCCTTGAAACTGAATTGCTTCCTTAGGTCAATTGTATTCGGAGACCTCATTCGGCTAGTGGCGCCTTGAAGGGTTTTCTCCAACAAGCCTCTCTCATTTTCTTTTATCACCTGACCATTGCCTTATAATATCCGAGAGGGTTTTTTAGCAATAAGATTCTTATTTTCATTTTTCTCAACTCACAGTCTCCTTACAGTGCCCATGAGGGTTTTCACCAATAAGACTCTCTCATTTTTATTTATCTCAACTCATTATCGTCTTACAGTGCCCGTGAGGGTTTTCACTGATAAGACTCTCTCATTTTTATTTCTCTCCTGATTCCTTATGCTGAGGAAGACAAGTAGTTCCCAAAATGCGTTATCCACATCCATCGCAAGCTTAGCCTGAGCATTCTCGAAGATTGATCTGAAGGTTTTTCTTTGATTGTAACTTGGCTTTTGGATATGGCTAGAAAGAAAGGATGGCATGGGGACCAAACGACACTTGAAGTGGGGTGGGACTTACAACTTTTGGAATTGACTCAAACAATGAAGATTAACTTATGCCCCAGTTTCTTTTGACTGGGCAATTCTAAATTTATTTATTTGGTTGAACCGAGCGCAGAGTAGGGCAGCTTACGTATCTCATCCCCGAGAGAAGAGAATCAGGTCATGCGTAGTTCTGACAGCTTGTTCTTTTGCTTGATTCTGATTTTTTCCTTTTGTTGACTCTTTTTCTCTTTGGGATTTTTCTGACTTTATTTTTATCGACGCTCTTCTTTTTCTCTTTTTTTTTTTAAAAACTGACACCTTTTCTTTTAAGATTTGTTGACTCTATATTGATTCCAAAAGAGGTGTATGAAAGAAAATAAAACTAAGACTCAAATGGGATAAACAAAGGATGACACAATGTTTGGATAGCAGAATGAAATGCCTTCGTCATATCAATCTTTGAGAATGCAAGTACATAACATTCAATTTGAAAGTTGGAGATGAAGATCATATGCGACATCTTTTACAACATTAACTTTGACTGAGTCTATGCGTCACTACTTCTTCTGCGCTTTTCTAGCATACAACTCCACTTTTGTTCTACATTTCTTACATTGAATGACTCATGATTTCGTGGAGCTGTTTTTCTTACTGTTCCTCTTGATATAGGATCACGCATCCACTGTTTGACCTAATTGAGGCATGCCTTACAATTGATGACCAGGTTATTCTGGTGATTCTCAAAACAATTGCCTTAATTTTGAAAGAAGGTTTCGACATGGTCACCAAATGTCTTAACACGCTACCTATTTCTCACATGCTTTTTCTAACTTTAGCCCTCTGATTCAAAGTTCATGCTCAAATTGGATTTTAAGATCTAGCGAAGAATTCTGCCAGCATGTCATATCACTAAAGCCAACATAAAATGTACGATGTAAAGAAAATAAACAAATAACATATATTTAAACACAAAGGAAAAAGGGACACTCAATTTAGTTGAAATTAAAGATAGAAAAGGTTTGACCATAAATGACAAAAGGGACAAAACAAGATAGATCCCGAACTACCACCCTGAAATAATTCGGATAGCAGGAAAAAAAAACTACCATACCTCTTCCTAGTAGGGAGAGGGGTGACTTCTCAATTGCTCAGCCTGGCATATTAGCCACTGATTTTCATATCAGCATGACTCATTGCCTCCCATATGCTTAACTCATTGCCTCCCATATATTGTGCAGTACCACGTGCTGGTGAAGAACTCTGTGGGATGGTCTACGGGCCAATGTTTTGCACCACAATCAATTTATCTTGAATCATATTTTATATTTCTCTTTTCAAAGTACAACAATCTTCAGTACTATGACCCTGAACATCATAATAATATGCACACCATACATTAGGATCAAAATTTCTTAAATGTGGGTCAAGTTTATACCTAAGGAGAGGAGTAATCATGCCCTTATGTCTCAACCTCTGGAATAAACTAGCATAGGACTCCCCAATAGGAGTGAAATTATCCTTTTCCTTCCCCCTCTTTGCGAACTGTGGCCTCGGATGAAACTTGAATTTAGAGGTTCCTTGGTAAATTTGTGGGGTCGAGGACGGTGTTAAGGGACAGGTGCTGAAATTCTAATTGGAAATTCGAAATATATCTAATTGGATTGGTTATGAAGTACCATATCTTAGTGCAATTGATGCACTCATGTACCTTGCAACTACTACAAGGCCTGTAGCCTTTTCTGTCAATTTGTTAGCAAGGTATATTTCTGCTCCTACTATGAGACATCAAAATGGGATAAAACACATGAGCTTATTTTATTCTAAAAATTGAAGTCCCGATCTTGTTGGTTATGCTGATGTTGGGTACTTATCTAACCCGCATAAATCTCGGTCTCAAATAGGCTATGTGTTCATATGTGGTGGTTCTGCCATATCTTGGAGATATACAAAGCAGTCTATCATAACCACTTCATCGAATCATGCTGAGATAATAGTTATTCATGAAGCAAGCCAAGAATGTGTATGGTTGAGGTCCATGATACATCTCATTCGAGAAAAATGTGGTGTGAAATATGATAATCTAGCCACAATTTTATACAGAGATAATTCAGCATACATAACACATCTTAAGGAAGGATTCATAAATAGAGATAGAACGAAGAATATTTTTCCAAAGCTTTTCTACATACATGAGCTACAAAAGAATGATGATATTAATGTGCAACATATTCTTTCAACTGACAATGTGACTGATTTATTCACCAAATCTTCTCCAATTGCAACTTTCAAGAAGATGCTGCACAAGATCGAGATGCAAAGGTCAAGGATATTCTCATTAGGGGGAGTTAATACGCGTTGCACTCTTTTTTCCTTACGAGGTTTTGTCCCACTGGGTTTCCTTGTAAGATTTTTAAAGAGGCAGCCAAAATGCATATTATTAGAGATGTGTACTCTTTTTCCTTCACTAGATCTTTTTTCCTACTTGGTTTTTTCTAGTAAGGTTTTAACGAGGCACATTATATACCAATTAGACATTCAAGGGGGAGTGTTATAAATGTATTTACATTATAGTGAATGTCTATCAAGATCTACTTTGATATCTATTAAGATTTGAAATATTTGTATTTTACTCAGACTAGGAGTAAATTTTCCCTATAAATAGAGGGGTTTTGTTTATTATATTTACAATCTTATGATATCTCATCCCTCAAGAGAAGAAATAAGAATCACTCTCTCTATTCTCTCTACTCTTCTTCTTTATTCTTTCTTATTTTATAACAATAGAAGGAAAGATGCGTGAGATGTCAAAATGATTTCCCATGGTAAAATAATATGTTAAATTAGAGAGGAAGAAAAAACTCCTCGAAATTAAGAAGAAATTTCAATTAAAAAGAAAATTATTTTTCATGAAAATGATATTTTCTTCCTTTTTTTTTCTACATCTAATATAAGATTAAAACAATATTATTTCGCGATCAATAATAATAATAATAATAATCAAATTTGTGTTTCTCTTGATATTTATCTTCCCGCTCTATTTCCTAATTTTGTTTCGCCTCTACCATCCGAACGATCGTTTTAAAATTGTAGACAAATTGTAAAAGTCAAAAGATCTGCACCTTCAAAATTTATTCTTAAGAGATTTAGTTTATTTTCTCCTCCGATTCTATATCACTTAGACCTATTGTCAAAATTATTTATTCTTCCCTTTTTCTACAAAAAGATCAAGTGTAAAACAATTTTAAGTTGATTAAATAATTAATAAAATAGTGTCCCTTCAAGGAGATTTGATAAAATTGAAAGGATACCAATTTTAAGATAAAACTATCGTCCTCCTTTGAAAAGTCACATACTCTAGTCTATGGGGAAAGCTAATTGAGTAAGTGACATGCTTATAGTAAGGATAAAAAATAAAGAATCTAATTCAATTCTTTATAAACACATAAAACTCATTTTAACTAGTAAAACAACATAAACAAACATAGAAATGATGTTATGACAATTAGGCAAAGAGAAATTCAAATTTATAAGATAAAAATAAAATTTTAAAAGAGATCGATGTTAAAATATCCGATGAAAAAACGATCAACATATCAATTAAATATCTTTTAGAAAGAAAAACACATATAATTTATTTATATCAAAGAATCAAAGATTATAAGTTTAATATACATTTTTAGAGATGTTACCTTTATAGCCTTACACTTTAGCAAATCAACAATCTCGATAGCAATATTATTGCTCTGACTAACTAGTATCAGCATATCAAGCAAACTTCATCTATCATTCCCAAACAAGCAGTTGCCACTGGATTTCGCTATAAGAGCCGTTTGCGATGAACTTGTATTGATAATATGTGGTAACCCTAATGAGAAGAGGGAGGATCAATTTATTGAGATTAAGACTTAATCTGGTACGTCCATCAAATAAACGATGGACGAACAAGATATATTCTTTATTAAATATTAGTTATAGACTTTATATTAATTTACCCACAAATAAGAAAAGGGGAAAAATAAAAAAATACCATAAATATATCAAAAGACATTGGCTGCCAAAAGATATCAACCACCCTTTTAAAAAAATAAAAAATAAAATTAAACCTCAAAAGAGAAAAGTACAGGCAAAAGGGGCTAGACCTTACCTTATCATTCTTAATGAGGTAACAAAACCTCGACTAATTAACAAACATGCAAAAAATAAAAACTAGAGAGAACTAGATATTTGTAACACCCTGTAAAAGTCGTGCATGGATTATCCTTTAATAGAGTGCCCTTAGACTTAAAAACTTGAAAAATTTTCCAAGTGTAATGAGGACTTAGAGTCATTTTAGCTGACAATCTTCGGGATACAACTTTTCAACCTTCCCGACATCCTCTTTTAGATTTTCAAGTTGCGTTATGATCGGTAAATCTCATAGTACATCTCGGATAAGTTTTGGAATTTTTCGGAATGCATAAGGCTGCGTTTGGATTTAAAAACAGTAGCAAAACGCATAGACTATTGCCCAGTTTTCAGCATTTCAGGGTCAATTTCAAACGATCATAACTCCCTGTATATAATGAAATGTGTGAGATATAATATATCAAACAAAAGATCTTCGAGTCCTCTTTCAATTTCAGTTGGTTTCATCCAATTTGAGTATATGAGTAAAAAGTTATAATCGATTTACTCCAGTCTACCAAACTGTCAACTGAGGGACAGATTTGACCTTAATTGTTTCTTAGGGGTATTTTGGTAATCCTCCACCCCTATATATACCACCAACACGGGATTTAATCCCTCAAACACCATAATACACATACTTTTCCCAAAATTGCTCAAGAACTCTCCCTAGGGTTTCAACATTAAAACCCAAGCAACTCAAGATTCAACCGCGGGTTTGTGAAACAAATTACAGATTTGGAATCCTCTCGGCGTAGGCTTCGATAGACACCCAAAATTCGTGGAGAACAAGGTACGCGGGGTTTTCCTAAATTCTCATGGGCATAGAAAAATCATGTTTTAGAATGGGGTTTTAAATTATGTATATATATTTATGTATAAGATGTTTTAACATCATTGTTTTGGTCTTTTGACCATCTCCAAAGCGATTTGACAGTTTATATACATATATGAATGAATGTGTTTTAATTTTGAATACATGAACTTGCTAAAGACATTTGACCACCAGGTGTTTGATGAAATTTCTGCATGAATTGAACTTTAAGTTTCGGAATATGAAATCCTTTACATCAGTTACATGTTTTGGTGGTCTAAATTATGTTTTGAATGAAAGTTGTTGCTTAATACATTATGGCTCAGAAAAATCATGACTTGCAAGTCTTGGTATGACGATACCAACTCAGACTAATGCCATATCAGACTCAGACTAACAGACATTTCAGACTTTCATGATTTTAGACATTCAGAATGTTGCATGTACAGAAAAGGTTAAAAATGGGCATACAGAGATGTTAGGTGGTTCCCCGAAGAGGGCTTGAGTTCAAGTGACTCATTGCCTAAAACCGTGGTTTGCCGACCCGGGTATACTATTATGCGCTGACTTAAATGTCCTGTGGCGTATCAGACTCAGACACTCCAACCCTTGCGGCACACTTGGGTTGGGGGCTTCCCCGCCGAGTCAATGACGGATTCCATACAGCCCGTGGAATATCAGACTTGTAGGGGAATACCACCTAACTCAGAAGTAAAACACAGATCATGATTTGAAATGAACAGACAGGTTACATATTTTCAGAAAGTGCCCATGTATTTTTCAGAAACAGTTTTATACATGATGTCTTGATGAAAAATTGCTTTCACTTAATATGTGTATATATATATATATATATATGTTCCATTATACTATTTTTTTGGATTGCTTCGCGTGCCAGTACTTTTGTGCTGACCCCCCCTCCTTCCAGGTTCTGAGGCACAGTCTAGGGGTCCAGCTACTCAGTAGACATTCTCGGATTTGCAGACTTGATCTCACAGTGGTGAGACTTCTATTATTCAGAAGGCCTAATTATGTCAGACATTATCTTATTTATTATGTTTTTGGTTTACTGGGGGCCTTGTCCCAGTTTCTTTTCAGACAAATGTTTATGTTCTTAGTAGAGATTTCGCAGACTGATGTCAGATAGTATTATTCAGAAATATTGCAAAACTTGACCATGTTTTCCGTACTCAGTTTCAATTCCGCATTTTATTATGATTATGAATGTTGTGCATGATAACCAGATAGAGAATGGGTGTTCTGGGCCTTCATGGTTCGGGATGCTCATCACGGCTATGGCCTAGGCTCGGGTCGTGACAAACTTGGTATCAAAGCACAGTTCATGGTCCCAGGGTGTCTGCGAAATCGCGTCGAGTAGAGTTCTATTTATTGGTGTGTAGCGCGCCACACTTATAAACAGGAGGCTACTAGGCGTTTAGGAATGTTTCCCTTCTTTGTGATTTAGTTCGTGTTTCAGAGTCTAAACTGTCCCATTATTGGGTTGATTCATGTGAAAAAAGTTTAGAGTATACATGATATAGTCCTTTTCGATTACGTTCTATATGATTTTAAAAATTATGGATAAACTCGATAGGAGTCTGTTAGTGCATCAATATATGCTGATTCTGATGTAAATATTGATCCTGATGGAATCGTGCATTCCGGCTTAAGGTATTAAGTGTATATTGTCCCTCTCAAAATCTTGTTACAGTTGTGGACAATGTATAGCAGAATGTTGGAACTATATTTCTACCCAAATAGTAGCATAAGTTAAAGTGTTGTTGTCATGACCTATTGGTAGTGATATTGGACCAAGAAGTTGGTGATGTAAAGTCACAAAGTTAGAAGTCAGAGTGAGGGTGATTTTGTGTAAATGAATATTTCAGTTGAATAATCGATGTTTGAGGATGATTTACCCCTTTATAGTGATAAACTAATGTGGTAGCTAGCAGCATGTGTGGATTGTATGGTAGTCCATGGAGGAAGTGTTTTACTCAGATTTTTATTTATACAGAATAATATGTATATTCTTAGACCATTAAATATTAGGTGTCAATTTTCTATCCCTTGTAATATGTAATCTTGTTATCATGATGTTTTTGAAAATAAATAAATTAAAGTCTAGTGAAGCCGTGTGGGGCTCTTTCGATTCACTAGCATAGTTGCCTTGTCATCCATCTCATTTTCTTGTTCAAAATACAAAACCAAAGTCTAGTGAAGCCGTGTGAGGCCTGTTTCGATTCAGTAGCAACTTGTTGTCCAACTTGTTGTTCTTTCATTGGTTTAATATATGTATGGCTGAGTCTATTTGCATGATATAGAGTTGGTAATGATGTGATTCATCCTTGTGTGTTATTAGTTGAAGGTAGAGAAGGAGTTGTTGGTCAAGGTGATTTGTTGATTGCTTGAATGTGGAAATAGCTATATTAGCGAGTAAGTTATGATTATAGACTCATGGTTGTTTGAGGAATTTGAAGGCAGTCTAAATGTATGAATGAGTGAGTAAGTATGAGGTGAGAAATCCGTATAAGTAGATACAATTGTACGGGGTTATAATATAAGATTAAGGTTGACCATGTCTATTATGAGGCTTTAACCCCCTTGACCCTCTTTTCATTGGTAGTTGTAAACTAGTGCTACTTGTGAGAAGGTATGTAGTAGATTTTTGAGATATTTGGGTAGAATATCCCAATTTGATGGATTAGTGTATTTATATTATGTTGCATTCTTCATTGGTTGTAGATGATTGATACTAAACTATAGGCTTGAATTTAAATGGTGTGGTGGTAAATAGTGGCAAGAGTTTGTTGATGCATATTTTGTGGGATTAATTTAGTAGGCTTGAGGTGCTGAAATAGTACATGCTAACGGAATGATGATAAGGTAAACCGTTAGGTCATGATCGATTATTGTGGTTATGAAGTTCTAGTGCACTAGTGTTTTGTGATGTTTACTTATAGTTTCCAAGTAAAAATTTTGTGTAAGGTTGGGTTGTAAGTCATGCATAGCACTAGATATTAAGTTTGAATAATTGAAGTTCATAAAGGTGGATGTGATGATTTCTTGATCAATGTTGTTAGTTATATGAAAGTGATCTAATAGGCTTGAACGGTGTGTGAAATGGCTTAAGTTTAAATTGATTCGTAATGAAGTATAATGTTGTGGGTATGGTGTGTAAGTATGCCCAAGGCGATATGGAGTTGTGGCATTTCTCTAAGACTATTACATGTTGTGTGTGACTAGTGGTACCATGGAGTTGCTAGTTGGAAAAAGACTAGTTAGATGATATATGGTGTTCTAGATAGCCAAGTTAAGGAGCCTTGATTGATAGTGTTGAGCCTTTTGATGTGATCTCGATTCTCATGGTAGAGAGATATAAGTTTGGAGTAGCAATATTGGTATGCTAGGACGGAAGTGGTATGGTTCATCAAAGGCTTGGTGATATCCATGTTAAGTGTTAGAATCTAAGTTTGAGTTTTGAAGGTTGACCGGATAGAAATAAGTGTGCAAGCATTATACTTTGATTATTGGTGGCTATGGAAAGATAGAGTGTATCCCAGAAGGTAGTCATTCGGGTTGAGTTCTATGATATGCATGTATTGTCAATTTTTTCAGACCCTAGAGTGCAGTAAGTGTAGTTCAGTTAGAATCTGGTGAGGGATCTCCCAAACGCTAGATGATGACTTGAAGCTAAGTGGGAGATGATAGAACAAATAACCAAGTAAGGCTCTCAGATTCTAGTAGTGATGCAGTGTGATTTAGAACATCAGAAAGTAAGGGTGAATCTCAACCCATTCCTACCTCAATATTTTTTTTTTATCCGGATGCTTACTCATGCCTTACGATGCAGTTCCGTGATAATAGTTCATGATTTCGGTATATGATAGAGAGTCACGTACTCTTCCAATTCCAAGATAATGAGTTCTAGTTCATTCAAGTAGTCGGAATCACATTCCTTATGTTATGAACTCTAGTTGAGGTCATGCAACTCATGACGCATGTACTCACTCTTTATAGTGTGCTCCGTCCCATATAAAGATCTTTTTTACTCTTGAGGGTCTTATGTTTTAACCTTTTAGTGACCCTTCCTATGCAATGATAGTGGTGTTGATGTAAATGTTCTTGTTGATGGAAGATCATAGTATGCTTGTTTAGATAAGGCCATAAGTATGAAGTAGGATTTGGGGCCAAGTCTTTGATACATGTGATGGTTATTGGAAAAGTTTGTGTGTGTATGTTTTTAGGATAGCGCGTGGGAGTTCTATTGATAGTAGTTTAGAAACTATGTGAAGTATCTACTTATGGGTGTTTGCCTTGAAGTTAACATGTGGTTATAAATTAGGCTTGAACGACGTTTTGGGATTGTAGTGGAAGGTCGCCATATGCATTAGCGACTTCATATTAAGAGTTCAGTGTAGTCATTGAAGTGGTAAGGCATGTTATGCTTAGGATGTGATTTTTAAAAGAGGTATAGAAGGTGGCATCATATGGTTTAGAATAATAGCGTGGTGTAGCATGTTGTATTTTTGTGATTTAGAGTTAGGCTTGATCGCGGGGTAAGGATTAAGATATTTTAGACATTAGTAGAAAAAAAAACATTATCAATGCTCATATGAGAATTTTAAGCTGAGTTGAATGAATATGATATTTATAGGGAATAGTATAGTTAAGGGATATTCGGGAAGTGCTCTAAGCCTTAAAGTAAGAAGTTGTATTGCCAAAGGTCTGAAAATTCTATCCTAATTTAGGAGTTATATGTCTATATTCCAGACTGCAGAGTAGTGTCAATGTTGTGATTTCCTCAGTGGGATGTTTTGTGTAATCCATACCCAAGATTCATGGTTCCCTATTACTGCTAGAGCTTCCTTAGAGAGAGTGTTGAAGAGAATACTCCAGTTAAGTATGAGGGTGTAGTATAATTTAGTCTGTATGGCCAATAAGTCAGTTTAGCAGTCAGATTCACATGACTTGTTTTCTTGTCTTTGCACTTATTCATGCTACTCGAAATCTCAGACATTCTACTAGTCGAAGATAGAGTATACCAGTAGTTACGAGTATAGCCCAGTTCATGCATCATGCATTAAATTCAGATTCCAAATGTTCAGATCAGTGTATTTTTATTAGAGGACATGTCATGTCCGCGTTATTCCATATATTTAAGGCTTCAACAAGTTCCTACCCATCATTCGAGGACGAATGATCCCAAGGGGGAGATAATGTAACACCCTGTAAAAGTCGTGCATGGATTAGCCTTTAATAGAGTGCCCTTAGACTTAAAAACTTGAAAATTTTTCTAAGTGTAATGAGGACTTAGAGTCATTTTAGCTGGCAATCTTCGGGATACAACTTTTCAACCTTCCCGACATCCGCTTTTAGATTTTCAAGTTGCATTATGATCGGGAAATCTCATAGTACATCTCGGATAAGTTTCGGAATTTTTCGGAACGCATAAGGCTGCGTTTGGATTTAAAAACAGTAGCAAAATGCATAGACTATTGCCCAGTTTTCAGCATCTCAGGGTCAATTTCAAACGATCATAACTCCCTGTATATAATGAAATGTTTGAGATACAATATATCAATCAAAAGCTCTTCGAGTCCTCTTTCAATTGCAGTTGGTTTCATCCAATTTGAGTATATGAGTAAAACGTTATAATCGATTTACTCCAGTCTACCAAACTATCAACTGAGGGACAGATTTGACCTTAATTGTTCCTTAGGGGTATTTTGTAATCCTCCACCCCTATATATACCACCAACACGGGATTTAATCCCTCAAACACCATAATACACATACTTTTACCAAAATTGCTCAAGAACTCTCCCTAGGGTTTCAACATTAAAACCCAAGCAACTCAAGATTCAACCGCGGGTTCGTGAAACAAATTACAGATTTGGAATCCTCTCGACGTAGGCTTCGATAGACACCCAAAATTCATGGAGAACAAGGTACACGGGGTTTTCCTAAATTCTCATGGGCATAGAAAAATCATGTTTTAGAATGGGGTTTTAAATTATGTATATATATTTATGTATAAGATGTTTTAACATCATTGTTTTGGTCTTTTGACCATCTCCAAAGCGATTTGACAGTTTATATACATATATGAATGAATGTGTTTCAATTTTGAATACATGAACTTTCTAAAGACATTTGACCACCAGGTGTTTGATGAAATTTCTGCATGAATTGAACTTTAAGTTTCGGAATATGAAATCCTTTACATCAGTTACATGTTTTGGTGGTCTAAACTATGTTTTGAATGAAAGATGTTGCTTAATACATTATGTCTCAGAAAAATCATGACTTGCAAGTCTTGGTATGACGATACCAACTCAGACTAATGCCATATCAGATTCAAACTAACAGACATTTCAGACTTTCATGATTTTAGACATTCAGAATGTTGCATGTACAGAAATGGTTAAAAATGGGCATACAGAGATGTTAGGTGGTTCCCCGAAGAGGGCTTGAGTTCAAGCGACTCATTGCCTAAAACCGTGGTTTGCCGACCCGGGTATACTATTATGCGCTGACTTAAATGTCCTGTGGCGTATCAGACTCAGACACTCCAACCCTTATGGCACACTTGGGTTAGGGTCTTCCCCGCCGAGTCAATGATGGATTCCATACAGCCCGTGGAATATCAGACTTGTAGGGGAATACCACCTAACTCAGAAGTAAAACACAGATCATGATTTGAAATGAACAGACAGGTTACATGTTTTCAGAAAGTGCCCATGTATTTTTCAGAAACAGTTTTATACATGATGTCTTGATGAAAAATTGCTTTCACTTAATATGTTTGTATATATATATATATATATATGTATGTTCCATTATACTATATTTTTTGATTGCTTCGCGTGCCAGTACTTTTGTGCTGGCCCCCCCTCCTTCCAGGTTCTGAGGCACAGTCTAGGGGTCCAGCTACTCAGTAGACATTCTCGGATTTGCAGACTTGATCTCACAGTGGTGAGACTTCTATTATTCGGAAGGCCTAATTATGTCAGACATTATCTTATTTATTATGTTTTTGGTTTACTGGGGGCCTTGTCCCAGTTTCTTTTCAGACAAATATTTATGTTCTTAGTAGAGATTTCGCAGACTGATGTCAGATAGTATTATTCAGAAATGTTGCAGAACTTGACCATGTTTTCCGTACTCAGTTTCAATTCCGCATTTTATTATGATTATGAATGTTGTGCATGATAACCAGATAGAGAATGGGTGTTCCGGACCTTCATGGTTCGGGATGCTCATCACGGCTAGGGCCTAGGCTCGGGTCGTGACAATATTCTAGGATCATCATAGAGTTTATATTACACTCTATGATGATATTACAAAGAAGGATGCTTAAGTAATCAAAAAATATAAAAATAAATGAGAAGTTTGAGTTATCAATCACGAACTCCTTTTTACAAATGTATGAACTAAAAAGGAATGTTGGCCCATCTAAAGTACATTGATATATTCAATCCTTGCCTTCTTCTTCGAACCTGCTCAAAATAACTTGAAAATTCATCACTTCTTGAATATGTTGGGTCTTCTTAAAAGTTGTTGATAGTGTCGCATGATGTTTCTTTGCCAATGGTGCCTTGGAACAAACTCCTCTGTCACCTTATCAACCCAACTTCGATTTCTATCATGATATATTTTGATCTTTCTATTTCTTTGTTGTCCAGGAGAGATATCAGCATCCCTAGATGCACTTGCAAAGCATATATCCAACATGTCTTCATACTCACTTTCCTCAAATATGTCATTTTTTTGGAGGTTTTAAAAAATCTTTGGAGACAATGTATCACTTCCCACCAATTGTTTGGTTGTATGAATTGGAGAAAGGGAATTTAATACACTACCTGAAGTTTGCTTGCAACTTGATGAATAATTATGAATTGCAGACTTATTTGGGAGAAAAATTGGAGCTTGAACTTTAAGTTTCCTGCCAATATTATCCTCCTGATGTTCATCTTCTTTATTTACCAAATATGCCTATCAATGAAAACCAATATCACCTTGTTGCTCCAGATGAATAGACGATATAAATTATTGCATAGATTTACCATGTTACTGCCCAAAGTCAAGTTGATTTTTCTTTGATACTTTATCCACCTCTGAATTTGATACTGGCATTGTAGGATTAATTTTATGGCTAACTTTATCTAAGAGAAGATGAAAAGGATTTGGAAGAGAGATGTCCTTTGGAGAAGAAGCTTGAGATCATGGCACTATTAAAAACTTTTGTTTTAGTCATGTGATTTAGTGAGGGACGTCCCTTACTAATCAAGATTTAGTGAGGTCAGCAATCGCTACAAGATGTGTTGCTAATTTGAGCCTCGCTAATTATTAGTGAGGGAGACCCTCACAAAGTAGTGACGGACTCCGACACTCAACCATTGCTATTTTGGTATCACAATTTTCCCCCAAAATATAATGTAGTGAGGGATGTCCCTTTCTATATTAAATATATATATAATATTAATTTATAATTTAGTGAGGGAAGACCCTTGCTATATTAAAAATACTAGAATAGTGTACGTGCGTTGCACGTGTATCATTTTTTTAAGAAAAAAACGTATGTAGAAAATTTATTAATTGTGCATGTGTTGTTTTATTAAATATAAAAACGTTAAGAAAACCACGCAAAATTTTCAAGATAAAAAATGCAGTGGATTAAAGCTGAATTTTATCATCATACTTACTTATTTTCTACTTTTAAAATAAGGCTATTTCTACGAAGATTTATTTTTATTCTTAGGCGTTTATATATTTATACTTTACGTAAAATATAATTATAATGAAATGGTTTATAATAACATAAAATATATAATTTAATTTAATCATAAATCATAATAATTAAATTTTTAATTTTGTACTCATTTAAAATATAGTTTATATAAATTGATAAATAGTGAGTTAAATTTATATAAAGTTTTAAAATTTTATGTATGTAAACAAGTATATTGAAGAATAAAATGGTAAAAACTATGGCCCAAACTTAAAAGGGTCCAATAATTTGAAAAGTACAAAATTTTTTTTAAAAAATTAGGAAAGTAAAAATATCAGTATTTTTTTTAAAACTAAATCGGGCTATAGCCCATTTTATTAAAAGCAAAAAGTTCAATACAAATTAAAATAAATGGGTCAGGCCTAAAAGTGACCTGACCCGGATCCAACAAACATATGCAACAAAAAATATTGATAACCATGGTTTAGAATTCATTTTGGAAAGTGAAGCAGCCATAGATCGTCTTCTCCACCAAGATCGTCGATGAGTTTACGTCGATTTGCTTTAGTTTCTCCCTCACCCTATGCGGATCATCAGCTATCTTCCTCTCCCTTTGTTAAGCTAAGTGTCTAAACTTGTAATTACCTACTTTCCTTTTCTAGTTCAATGGGTTGAGTTTCTTAAGAAACTAATACCACCATTTGTACTAAAAATTGAGTCCAGTAACTAAAGTTTGACAATATTGATTTCGTAAAAGGTGTGTCTAATCCACTCTTTGGTATTTTACATATCTTCTATGGCTAGTGTTTGAGCATTCTATCCTTCCTCACACATTTCCTCTCTCTCTCTCTATTATGATACTACATATTATTTTAGCAAAAAATTGATGAATAAGGTGAAATCATGAAGCTTAAAATTGAACATTTACTTGAATAGTATGTTCCGACTACATCAATTGAACAACGGTATGTCAAATTTTTCATCTAATTTCATCTCGTTTCCCTGTTTCCTTTATTTTTTTTAGTGTTTAAATCCTTTGAATGTTTGATTTTTTTTAATTACATTTTTTATGTTTTGATTCTCTTAAAACCACTGTTCCATTGTATGTTCCTAGTTTTGATTTTTGTTCCTCCTTTTGCTTTGCATGTTCGAAGATTTTATTCTTTTAAAACCATTCTGATTTAATTTCTTGTTTGAGGTGTGATTTGTTTGATTTTTACATATAATATGTGTCTGGTATGCTTAATGTTGACAATTTTGAATATCCTGATGTTTGCATGTCAGCTGAGATAGTTGAATTTGAGGTATGGAATAAAAATAAAAGCAGGTAAATAGAAATATTGTGCTTTGGTTTGTCATTTCTGGGTTACTATTGTTATTGTTTTCGAAAAATTGAGGAAGATCCATCAAATCTAACAACATTTTGATCAAACAGTATGTTTGTGTACTAAATTTAGAATCTAATTAGTAGTACTTTAATTCATTGTTTAAAATTTAGAACTCATAAAGTTGAAATCTCGACTCCATCCCGAACTCTGAACCCATAGAAATTGGCATAACTGGTGCCAATATAAGTCTGTTGTTCATAGATCTTCACTGCTTTAGTGTTTGATGTTTCATTTGTAATCTAGTGTGTATTGTGTATAGTTAGATGGATATAGATAGGACAATGTTCAATTAAACAGATGCTAGACAAATTTTGTTCTTGAATAGGAACAGATATTTGGAATCTTTTTAAGGTATGTATTCAGTGGATACGAATCAGATCATATGGGTGAAGCCCTCAGTTATTGTTATTGCTAGATATGGATATTGGTGTTTTTACCTTGAATTGACTTTAATTATTATTTATGAAAGTAGTTAAGACGATGTTATATAATGTTTTATCCTGTGAGGTTTAAGGGAAATGTTATATGGTGTTAGAGGAGCCTTTTCTAGTATCAATGTTTATTAACTAAGAGAAAGTTTTAACTGTTTTCTCATTTTATGTTAGCTCTTTTTGTGGGTTGTCTCTGTAGTGTCATTTCTCTTTAAATGATTTCTTATTTGTACAGTCTTACATGATGATAAGAAAAACAATAAAAAGTCACAATCTAGGAGACATCAACCAAACATACATCTTTCGCTTATTTGTATAGCATCACACGTTGATAAAAAAAACAATAAAAAATCACAAGCTAGGAGACATTTGCTGAACATACAACTTTTTACTTATTTTTATAGCATGAAATGTTGATAAGAAAAATAATAAAAAGTTACAAGCTAGGAGACATCTACCAAACATGCAGCTTTCAATGTTGATAAGTTTCTCTGTTATTTGATCTCTCGGACTTTGCAAGTGCATCCTCTGTGGGGCTTATAACATCTTTGTGGGGATCAGATTTAGGATTGGTTTGTCATATGATGGAATAAGCTGATATTTTTTATATCAGATGTCGATTTATGTAGTCAGTAGGATTTCTACTATTTTTTATTCATACTGTGTTTTGTACTTAATGATAGCTAATTCAATTGATTGTCATTCTCTATGTAGGAACAAAAAACTATGATTCCATCGGAAGTCCTGGATTTTGTAAGAACTTTGCGATCAACATGTTCCTTTTTGGAGGTAAGTGACTTGTGATGCTGTTTCTTTTAATATATGAAAGATCACAAAGTCTTAAAGCTCAAGAAGAAGTTCTTTTTCTTTTTTGGGTTCATGACATCATACTGTATCTCATTTCTTCTTCCAAACATACTACTTTAACAACTATAAAATGGGCCAGTTGTATATATCCTCTTCTTTTCTTTTCTATTTTTGATTAAATATTCTTTTACTCGGGCTCTTCATATCCCTACAATTGCTTCCATTGAGGGTATAACATTGGGTAGGGGACTTGAAATGGCAATATCTTGTGATATCCGGATATGTGGTACGTTCTTCTGCACTTCTGAGTTTATGCCATAATTTGTCTTTCTTTCTCTCTAGTTTGATGATGCGTTACTTAGGTGAAGATGCAGTGTTGGGTTTACCTAAAACAGAACTTGCTATAATACCAGGGTATGCCTCAATTATACATTATATGTTTGATTATACAAAATCTATAAATTCGGTGAAGGATGTGTTATGTTCTAATTTTATCAGATCAGCTGGATATTTCCGTTAACAACCTCTTGCAGAAATGCAGGGTAAGGTTGCATACAAATAAAACCTTGAGGTTTGTCCCTTCCCTCGATCCCGCTTCCCTTTAGCTGATATTCTACTATCTTGAAGTCACTTCATCACTTTTACCATTCATAAGTTTCCCATAATGGACAAAAGATAAGTGGGAAAGATGCTGGATTAATAGGTATGTGCGTGACTTGTCATAGCTCATTTTTAAGTGGACGGGGATCCTTGTTTTTCCCAAGCCCCTCCTCCTTATCCTCTGTGTCTCTCTCTGTCTCTCTCTCGTGGTACCCCTTCAACAATTCCATTTGGTCATGCAAGGCTTGTCAATTACTGTGTTCCTGCTGGTGAGGTTTGTCTCAAGGCGCTTGAACTTGCTAGGGATATTAATCAGAAGGTTAGACTTTAGTTATTGAAAAATTATGTTTGATGTATTTATGCACTGTGGCACCCATTATGATTCATGAACTAAGGACAAAAAGAGAAACATAAAAGGACTACGCCACTTCCTATATATATAAAAGATATCCATACTGTACTGTACACAGTAATCCAAAGATTCATTAGAAGTAATTTTGACACGAGTACTTTTTTGTGCCCTTTTGACCTTTTATTATCAACCTTCAAGGTCATAAAGAATATTTGTGCTTCTCTTTATTTTCTTTTGTGCACTTTTGAATGATAGTAAGGCTCTTCTTTGGAATTTCATACTCTTCCTTGGACCTTAAGTTAATGGAACTTACTTATCCTTTGCTTGTTTGTTTTCCTCTTTCTGCACCTTCTGACATATTTTTTCTGCCTTTGTCTTTTTTCTTTTTCCGATCTTGTTTCATACACTTACAATCAAACTGAAAAATTATTTGTGGTAGATATTCACTGTAATTGCATTGTTAGTTCCCTTAACAAATGACAGTTGAATACTTGAATCATGATTCGAACTTATATTCATGTTGCTGCAGATCAGCTGCTTTCTCCTGAGATAGATGCATTGTCGAAACAGGTTAGCTTTTCTTTTCTGTCATGTAATAGTAGTTAAATATTTCCGTTAGTTTTGCTTTGCGGTTTAATCTTCGAAGTTACTATGCTTACACATCCACATCTGTTGCTCTTTTGGAAGTTATCCAAAATTGTGGAGGAAAAAATATATTAAAGTTTTAATAGGAGAATGTTTTCATGCACAAAATCGGGATATGAAAGAGTTCAAGCACTAAATGATTCGGAATTACAAAGTACTTGATTATCCTTCTTTGATCTTTTCTTGTATTACTTAAGCAGACGTTCCTTCGTCAAGTTGAACAAAAACTGGTAGGTAATTCATATATATTTTGCAAAAACTTTATTTGTTTGATATTTTTGATTACTTGATACAGGATGGCAACAAAGCCAGCATCAAACAATGCAAAGCTACCTACCGTGCAGATGCGCAGACCTTGTTAACCAGTCGCATTCTGCTAGGTAGAATTGCTTCCAGAGTCACCATTCCAATCACAGTGTATTCCTTTCAAAGTTGTGCCAGTTAAATTCTTTTTATCTACACCTATCCAAGTGTCCTGTACAAATGACAAGAATTGCTTTTAAGTGTAGGACTCTTTTGTCTCCCTTCTATATTTTCACTTTGTCGGGTTTCCATGTCAAAGTTCCATTGAGTTGAAGAATTTGCAGTTGTAGGTGTGTGTCTAAAATCATCTTCTTTGTCTTTCTGCCTCATCTACTATGTTCTTCCATTTTGGTCATTTACGTTTTTTTTATCTTTTTATCATCTAAGCTGTGTTAAAATAGCTATATCCAATTAGAAAATTTGAAAGTTCGATGTGCTTTAGTGGAAAGAGTATATTGATCTAATCAATTCCTCATTTCATTTACCGTTCTTTTGATAAAGCA
Source organism: Capsicum pubescens (assembly GCA_030864215.1). NCBI lineage: Eukaryota > Viridiplantae > Streptophyta > Magnoliopsida > Solanales > Solanaceae > Capsicum > Capsicum pubescens. The sequence continues at coordinate 41,987,294 of CM061543.1, forward strand.
TGTTGAGAAAATGATAAAATGAGTTGGATTGAAGTTGAGTGTGAAGGACCAGATCTTGATCTTTAAAATCTTAATCCTGTTTGGTTAAAAGAAGTGATTTTATGAACCTTTAAAATCGAACCTTCTATTTCAAGAAGATAAATAAGATGGACTTATCCTTTTCCCCTGATTATATCTTTCTGTCCAAAATACACACATCAAGAACTTAAAGTACATATATCAGAATAAAACAAATTAGTCCATGTAAATGTCTATGAAAGTAAATGAAATGCAATGACTTGGACAATAGTTGAATCTAAAGTAATTGCATTTCTTCAGAACCTGGAAACACGAACATTTAAAGTTAGTCTCATAATGCATACTCGAAAGACTAATTTCTTTTTTATATCAGGTAATCATATGTATTGTATCTCACCTAATATCTCTTTGTAGATGATATTTCTGTTGTATGTTCCTTTTTGTTGCTTTTGGTTGTTATGTCGTAACCAAAACTTTAGTCGTTGACATTGATATTCCCCTTGAGAGTGCAATGTACAGTTGTCCATGTGAAAAAACATCTTGCAGCAAGTACAGTCCAACAATTTGTATTTTTTTCCTTGTTCTTTATTTATCGTCATCGAAAAGCACAGTCACACGAAAAATTATTTTTCTAATGAATTTGAAGGGTGACCTTCATTTTCGGGAGGTGATAGCTGGATTTGTGGGATAAACACATGCTTGAAAGCATTTTGGACCATCATTATTTCTGCATGTATGATATTTTTGTCAAACCCTCTGCATATCATTCTCGTTCCATTGCACAAACCATTGGAAGCATCTAAATTTCTCAGTAACATGATAGCCACATTTTTTTTCAACACCAATTTGCATATATGTAAAAGATACTTTAATAAAAAATTTCACTTAAGAAAGATATCCAATGATGATTTAAGGTTTATAATCATAAGTTGAAATCAAATACATAGTAACATCTTTCTGGAGTAAATAAGCAACCATAAACTAACAGAATTTTTTTAAAAGATTATACTTGTGTGAATCTCCAAATGCTGCAAAAACAAAATAGAAAAAACCGATTAGATTTGACCGAAAACATTAGCTTTTTTCTGCAGGTATAAGAGTTGCTGATCATGAGCAATAGCATTTCACCTAATGGGGTGGCTAAACAAAATTTTCAAAGGTTCTAATCATAAGGTTTTGGAAGGCCAATATGACTGGATATGTGAAGGACATACAGAGGGAGATGATCTATCTACCACAAAGGTAAGTGTGACATTAAAATAATGTGAAATGAGCTCATCATCCAGATAAACTAGCATCCTTTATTATGTATTTACTAAGGAAGTTCCTAAAACAGCGGACATGCCTTTAAATTGTTTACTTTATTTGTAATATTGATGAGAATATTCAGAAATTTGGATTACTAAAACTTGGCAAGCGTAAGGACTTTTAATTATCATATTAATAGGTAATGTTGTATGGTTGGTGATCTATCGATTAATACAAGAAGGTCGTGTCGATATCATGTAGATGTTGTTCTTCTAGTGCTATTCATGGAAAAGGGCACTAGTGTTTGCTTTATTCTATAACTGAGAAACTACTGTTAATGAATTGTGATCATGGAATGACACTTTAATTTGGTTCAAGATTTGCAAAACAAATCGGTAGCCAGGTAAAAGAATGTCACTATACTTTTTCCAACAATATTTCACTACCTTCTTAATTCAATTCTGAAGTATAGCATCTTAATTTGTATATCAGTGTGTTGTTTCTGTTCCTATCTGTTTATCGTGTTGTTATGTAGTTTTTATTCTATTTCTTTGAGTCGAGAGTTGGTGATCCTTTTATACAGTTAGAAAAATAGGGATTGATAGAGAGATGGAGTTTGTAAGAATTGTCTTAAAGAAACAGAGAATAAGGGGATAAATGGGATATTAGTTTGGATGTCAATTTTCACGCTATCTGGTAAGTATAGTTTCTTGAAAGTTGGAAATATTATGTTGGATGTACCAGGTACTGTACCAGTGCTGGTGTACTGGAATATTGTATTATGTTGGGACCCCTTCAGGGGAGCAGTGTAAAAATCACAAATTTGGATAATCTCGTCCCTTAAGGTATTAGTAGTGAGATAATCAGCTGCTTAAGTTTTGAAATGAAAATGTTGTTTGAAATATAGATTTGCTAGTAATAATGCCTATCACATATTCTACCATCCTGTGTATCAATTCTCAGCAAGTGATGCAAAGAGAATGAGACATTTAAGTGAAGCAGACTATGATTATGAAAATAATCCAGATCTAATGTAGGTTGATAAATTTGGAATGATGACATTGATCATTTTTGAAATGTACAAATATATTTAGAGACCTAGAATTGTATTTGTTTAGTATTGAGTGGTCATTATGTTGTAGATGTTTTCTAAACTTACACGAGTTACTGATTTTCTACAGTTAAGATTTGGCAAGAATCAGAAGGAAAGACTTAAGTTGTGTGGGCCTCGAAGACAGTATTAGAACCAGTATTTTGTTCGTCATGCATAAAAGTGTAGCTTAACTTCATAACTAACAGTAAGATTCACTGTATCCCTCTCTTTGTAATTGATTCTATGAACCTTACATATACATTTGATTCTCAAACATAATCGCATATTAGTAAATATGTAAGAATGTACCTGTGAGGAGGCAAACCGTTTGGTGTTAGAGTATTTAAGTAATCTTCCTGATAGTAGTTATTTGTATCATCCTCTGCAGTGTCGAAACTAAGAAATGTTCTGGTTTCACCAGGAAATCTGGAAATTAACATTTCATTTAGTTGGTCGACATACTCATTTCTGCTAGCCAGGATAGCCCGTTCAGTCATGTATTTTGCAGAACTTTCATTTTCAGGAAACGATGGAAATATTTTCTCTATTAAGGCTTCTAAACCAGTGCTATCACTCTTAGTTTCAATAACCAATTGTCTTGGAAGTAGTACCAAATCATCTCATAGTGTAGGCTCCTCGCCGTTACCTATGCGTAGTAAGAATTCACTGAATGATGCATCTGTTCTGGACCTCATATTTCTTGTTAGTTTAATCTTTTCCATTCGATGCCACAAGTACGACTTTACCAAACTTGCATTTACCGTTTCAGCCCTTGTAGATTTTGGAATTACTAGCAGTACCTGACGAAAATCACCTCCGAAAACCATTACTTTTCCACCAAAGGGTTCGTCAATGTCCAGTATATCTCTGAAGATCCTATCAACCATTTCAATTGTCTAATGGATGGCCATAGGCTCCTCGTCCCAGATAATCAACTTGGATTTTTTAATCAATTTAGCTCCACCACTTTGCTTTGACATACGTGTTACTGTTGTACCATTTATCTAAAGTGGTATCTCAAATCTTGAATGAGCCGTACGACCTCCCGATAAAAGAGCTGCTGCTAACCACTTGTTGCTGTTGCTAATGCTATCATGCACCTCGATATGATATTTGCAAGTAATGCATGATATAGGAATGTTTTTACTGTACCTCCGGGTCCATTGACAAAGAATAATCCCGATTGGCCAGATTCTAACCTTTGCAATATAATCTTGAATGCTTGCTCTTGTTCAGGATTTAGCTTTGATTGTGCATCCAAATCTTCTGAAGGCACTATTATAGACTCCTCTTTCAGTATTTCTCTGCATTCTGATATAATTCTATCATCTACTCTCTGTTCAAGTTCAGGTATGTCATAATTTTGAATTCTCTTTCCTATACTCTTTAAGAAATGATTTATGCTTTTCAGTGTGCATTGAAGTTGAGCCGTAGGAGAATTTCATGTATTCTCTTAAAATCTTTTGACATGTCATCATAATATGTATCCCATAGCTTTCTAACATCCGTCGGATTACAATGAACCATATTGTTGTAAATAAATTTCTAAGAGCCGATGGCATTTTGAAGATAATCGTTTCACATAAGCATTCAGAAATGCTATTATCCGACTCGAGTAAACCTCTTTCTTTTGCAGCTTCTTTAAATGTGTCACACAACCTTCCATTAACAGTTAGCAAGTATTGAAACGAAGTTGGTCCTCGTACATGATTCAATAATAATCTCAAATAATACCTTTCGCCTTCTGTTGGATTAGCTATAAATTAAAGAAGAAAGAACAAATAAATGATATTTGAACGTTTACAAATATTAAGAGTGGTCAATTTGAATTTCTTACCAATAGCAATTCGACCAATTACTGATCTTGTTTTTCTTTGCGTCCAAAGCTTACCTTGAGCATTTCAAACATAATACTCTTGAAATTCCTTGTATATGTATTTACGCGCTTCATTGTCTATTGAACATTTGTGAAAATACTCGGTAAGCATGGTTTTTGAGGCATATTCCTAAGCAACAATGTTTTTCAAATTTTGGTTTCTCCAATAGCACACTACAATATGAATAGACAATCTTAAAAAGATTAACAGAATATTCCGTAGAAAATAACTTTATGTATTTCTTTTCATGATAAATTCATAGCTTAAAACAGATTATTACAATCTGAATTTTATGACTTTTTTATCTGAAGGGTAAAGATGTAGAATTCAGATAGCTTAAGGAAGCCTAATTGTTTATCTGTTTGTTTATTTGAAAGATGTAGTTGAAGGTTAATGACCGAAGGCTGCATTTCACTAAGATCAAATTCATAAATTCTCCATAGCGCTTCTGGTGCAGCAACCCAACGTGCATCTTGAAAACTCTTAATTTCATCAACGGTTTTTTCTCCATCATCTGATTCGATATAAACAACACACCTATCATGTCTTTTATATATATACTTGTAAAGATACTTTATTGCTTTTATCCCTGCACCAGACTCAACATTGATATGAAAATTATATCTACTTAGTAAATAAGAATTATAAGGAACAACCCAGTGATTATTCATTGTCATGCCTCAAACTTTTTCTTTTTTTTCAATCATTTTGCCTCTTATAAATAGGATAACTATCCTTTCCTTGTATTGATTTATTACTAAATGGTCGAGGATAATGACTCTTGCACTGACCATCCCTCATGCATGAATTTGTTGGATATTTTTTCCACATAGGCCATGCATCATATGTTTGATAACCAAGTCATGCAAAATTGGAAATTCTTCTTTGTCGGAAAGTTTAGCAGAAATAAACTTTTCATAATCATCTGGTGATGTCAACTTGTATCCTTGTTCTAGTATTAACAAAAGGTGAATGTGTGGTAGGCCTATTTTCTGGAATTCAATGACATAAACATATGCTGCAACTGCCCAAATATTTTTTTCTTCAAGATTTGATCTTTTAAATTTTGTAACTTATTTCTGAAAACTCTAGTCACCAAATCAGGTCTGTCTTGAGCAAGTTGTCCTTCTATCAAATTTTCTTGAATCTCTGGCCAATCTGGATTACATTTCATTGTGATAAACAAATCTGGTTTCCCAAAATGTTGAACCAAAGTCATTGCATCCGTATATCTACGATGCATGTCCCTAGGACCTCCGAAAAATGATGCAGGAAGTATTATTCTTTGACCAACTTTTGAGCCTCTGCTTTCTCCAGCCATAATACTATCAACTATGCCTTGCAAAAGTACTCTCTACAAGAGACACAGTTTTTAGCTCCACGTCGTACATCTGCAAAATATTTTTAAATATATTGATATGAGAGTTGTAAGTACACAATTCTAAGAAATTGTTTTTCAAAAATTAACCTTGTTCCTCATTGTCAAACACCTCATCAACGGACATAAATGTAGGGTTGTTCTGGTTGAGGCCTGGAACTTCAGTTCCACGCTTACCTTTACTTGTTTTATGTTGTTTTCGTATTCCTTGGTGCCAGCCTAGTTCACCACTTGAAAAAAGCAAAGGATACTGGAGCGGGTCATAACATCCGTAATAATGTTTAACTCTATGAATATTACCTCAATGTTCATGAATAATAATCTCCCAATCAAATGGTACGTTGGGGTTGTTTCCGTCTATCCAAATTGCAGCAACTTGATCTGCTGATGGTTTATTGAACACACGTTGATCTAGTTTAGCAGTGGAAGCAATTTGAATTTCTAAATCCTTAAAGTTTGAATGATCATTTAGTTGGCGAAACAATTGTGCATAAGGATTGCCATCCATTATTTGTTTAATTATTGCGAAAATTTCCTCAAATAAATTGGCTTCTGTGACTTTTGAAATCCTATTGCGAGACTCATTTTCTGTGTCAAAAAGGTACATCTGAAAATAGCATGGATTATTATCATGGGGTAGTAATGAGGGGAGATCATAATATATTTGACCCTTCGCTCGAAATGTATAAACTCCTTTTCGCAAAGATGCCAGATCATTGTCAAGTTTAACACCAAAAGACGTAAATCCAAATATGTTGTTATATGCTCTAATGTGTCTACAAAATTCTTCTGCTACTTTAGATTTAGAGAAGAATAAATCATATAATTAAGTTGGAACTGCAGTATTTGCAAGTTTTATTGATCCACTGTCGCAACAAAATGTTGGAGTCTCATGTTGAAATCTCATAGCATGACAATTAGTGCATTCAGGAACATTTTCCAACTTTTGAATACACGATATTGATGGTATGTAGTCAATTTCACCTAAATTTGTTGTGTAAAATGTTAGAAATCTTAGTAAATAATAAAGTGAGCACAAATAAAATGTAAGTAACTTAAATTAATAAAATAGAATTGCATTACCTTCAATTTCACACCTTTGCGATAGAGCCTTTAGGAACCAATATATTTTGCATTTTTTTGTTGGTCTTGTTTCTTCAATATCGACATCTTCTATGGTATTACCTTTAAAAAGAAGTTCAAAATTTGAGGAATCTAATAAATATGTTATAATTTTGCATTTTGAAGATCTACAATGACAAAATTGAAGCGACTCGTTTTGATTAGTGTGAGAGTGAGCAATAAGCTAGAAGCAGCACATCCACAGTCAGCAGCATTCTTAGTGTTTGTGGTGACATCAATTTCATTTGTGATAATTATGATGTAAGCTATAATCGTGTTATGTTTGCGCAATGTTATTAGCTATGCATTCACCAAGGGTGAAACTATGGCCAATGTAGTGTCTGATTTGTGTCCATTTTTAGCTTTCACCCTCATTCTCAATGGCATTCAACCAGTCTTGTCTGGTAATATATATCTCCTCCTTAATCTCCTTATTTATATTATAATATACAGGGTATATATGCTGATAAAGTAACGTTTTTATACTATCTACGTAATATAACATATTGTAGAATGTTGTCTTATTCTTCATGTAACTGAACTTACTTCAAAAAGTGGATAGGAACATCTTGTTAGTACCATGACAGACCAGCTCTTGTAATTATTGAAAGGAATCAAAGACAGAGTTGCAAACTTTTAAAACTCTAAACATTCCTAGTCTAATTTTTTTAAAAATACTTTTAAAACTTTAAGGTAGCCAAATAAACTACTCCCATGCATGTCCCAATCCTACCCAACGTACATTTTACTTGTTAACTTTTGTGTGACTTAGACCTACCTATGTAGTGGAGTTTGGATATCCATTGATATTAATGTAGATACTTGTATTAATCCATGTAATCCTCATTCTTTAAAGATGGATAGAAGATACAATAGATTTATCGTTTTAGTTTCATTCCGATAGTCCAAGTTATAATGAGCTTTAACATTATTCAAAACTTGAAAATCAGTGTGTATTTACCTTCTCTGCTTTAACTTTTATTGTTGTAATAAATGTGTTTTTACTTTTTGTTTTAGCTAATTAGATTGCTAATACTCCTTTCAGTCTATTACACCAACAATTTTGGCTTGAGTTGTCTGAAGGGAAGACTTTGTTGACTGATTATACGACCCTGGTGAGAACTATTGAGGTTATGGTTGTTAAAGTTATTAGGAAAGATAATAAATGGGGTGGTTAGGCATTGGTGTAGGCCCTTATCAGATAAGATCAAGCTTGGTGAGACTGTTAAGGATGGGAGTTTTAGGGCAGTGAAAGAGAAGAATATACTCTTTATCACTAGAAATTTGCTAACAGTTTTAACTTTTGCACAGGAGATGAACTTGTATAATCAAGTTGTAACAAGTACCATACTGGAAGGGTAGCTTGATCACCTATTTTCAAGGAGAACTAATGATTGTTGGGTATATTAGTTCAATTCTTCTAAAGTTGACATCAGATAGAATGTACTAAGTATGATCTGAAAGTAATAGGCAAGTTGTTTTGTAGCACAAGACATCTCAGAATAAGTAAAAGTTTCTTTCAATGGCCAGTCAACCTCGGTTACAGGTTAAGCTCTGATTTTCATGTTTTGTTACTTTTTCCTGCATGTATGGTTAGAATCTATAGTACGAATATTTTTTTGCAGGTCTTAGCTACTAGAAAGAATAAAATATCTACACTGAAAGGATTCCCTTATTAACCTTCTTTGAGGTTAGTAATGAACACCTTGTTAATTTCTTATTATTGGTAAATGTGTTTCTTTTTTTTAAAGGAGTGAATTTTTTTTGTTCGTGGAGAGCTAAGTCTACTTTTTTTTTGTTTTATGTATCTAGTCAAAACTATATTGTAGAAGATTTAAATTTAAAGTAGGTACCTGAATCTTGTTGTTCGCCAGAAATGTTGATTGTAAGATTTAAATTTGTTGTAATTGCAGCAATATATTTGTTATGCATTCGAATATCTTTATTTACTTTTGCTTGATCTATATAGGAAAAATAATAAAATTATTTATGAAAGTGATGAAAAGTGATAAAAAATGAATTAAAGTGTTATGTATTAATTAGTTTTAAAAGCTACCTTGTGCCATGTTCTTAACGATTAATGACCTGCGATATGGAATAAGCTATTAAATACGTATTATAAGTAAGTCAAAATAAATAGTGTATAGCTAGATCAAGTTAGACAAAGATCTAATAATCAATATTATTTGTTATGCCAACAAAATTTGCTGAATTTTTCTAGAAGACTCTTTTCTTGAATAGTATTCAAGAAAATTTCGCTTTCTGATTAGGGATGATAATCGCAATGGCGAGGGTCTGTTACCTACCATAAGTAGGGACTTATTTATTCTTCCTGGTCTTCGGGTCTCATCTGAACGGCTCGCCAACAAAATTTTCTTAGTGTTTAGAATAGGAAAAAAATACAAAGAATGAATAACTATCTATTAACTATCTAAAAAGGGGAAGCCCAGTGCACTAAAGCTACCGCTATGCGCGGTGTCCGGGGAAGGGCCCCCACCACAAGGGTGTATCGTATGCAGCCTTACCTTGAATTTTTGCCAGAGGCTGTTTCCAAGGCTTGAACCCGTGACCTCCTGGTCACATGGAAGAAACTTTACCAGTTACTCAAGGCTCCCCTTCAAAAATTTATTAAAGGGTGCAGCTGCAGGGATTCGATCCCAGGATGGGAGACATAAAAGTTATGCCTAAAGACAGATCACCCAACCAAGATTTTTTTGATTTAGACTTAAAAAATATTAACCTATTCCTAGAGAAAAAAAACGAATAATCCTTTTCTACTTTGATTCTTTTATTAGACAATGTGTCATCGGTGTTTTCATTTTTTCTGATCCCGTTGACTTATTTTTCTAAGTTGACGTTTTCATATACTATGTCAATTGTAGCAATCTGTTTAACTTCTTGGACTTCTTCTGCAATGAAGCATCTTCCCGCTCGATCTCCTTCACTTTTTGCATCAATTTTGATAAGAAATATGTAGACTTTGCTGATACTTAGCATTAAGTTACGATAAAATGAGGATTCCTCTTTCTATATCAATGAAAATAATGTATTAATTAGTAAAGGATAATGCATACAATTCAAAATAAAATAGATTATTTTAGCTCTTGATAAGTGTTAAAGAATAATGTCAATGAAAATAATGTATTAATTAGTAAAGGGTAATCCATACAATTCAAAATAAAATAGATTATTTTAGTGCTTGATAAGTGCTAAAGAATAGTGTAATATGACCTTTTCCAATGTTGATTGCTTATATGTTGTAACATCGAAACCAACCAAGTGTTTTGCAGCCTCAAACAATGTAATGGAACAACGTTCATCCCCATCAAATACATCAAATTTTATAAGAAATCTGTAAATTCAATGTAAACTAGACATTTTTCTCATTTTATGAATTTTCTAATGGCTAAAAGTAATTTGATGGTTCTTATGTGTGTTACCTGTCTGCATAAGTAATTTTTTCTGTAGGGCAGCCAGGACATTTTGCAATGTTATCAGCGATTTTCACTTTTCTATAGCAATTGGTGCAAGAATCATAGCAAGATTCATGACTATTCAATATAGCTGCGATAGTTGCCGTAAATTTTCCATACTTAACCTACAGGGAAGAAAGAAAAGTTAGGCGTCACACTAAGCTAAAAACAAAATATTAAATTATTGTAGTTAAAAATAGTACCTCTTTATCACAAGATAAAAAATCTGCGATTTCACCAATTGTAATTACTTTGGCCATCTTAATTTGTTTAGTTGGCAGTAAAGTAATATCATTATGTGTTTTCTTCTTGAAAATAGACCTGCACATGTGTTACTTAGTGTATTATAATAAAAAATTATCTACTATAATTTGTTTGCATGAATATGAAGACATATATTACCATTCTTGGAGAGTTGTTGTTTTTTCAAATGTGGGGTCTACCCACATACTACTGATATAGGTAGAAGATAGGCCGACATTTCCTGCAACATAATATGTTAGGCACAAAAAAATAATATAGTATTTATTGTAAATATTATAATTGCTAAGATAGTACCTTGATATAATGTAGTCCTTAAATCACAAAATGCCACGACAGAATTTTCTGCAGATAACTTTTCTAGCAATGCATCATCTATTTCTGAGAATTCGCCCCATAATGTGATAGTTTTTCTATCACACCTTTATTTTTCAAATAAAGAAAATAAGATTAAATTATAAATTAATAAGACAATTTATCTATTAAATAAACAATTTCTCTTCGTAAAAAAATTGAGTTTAACTTACTCTTCATTCATAAGTACTATTTCTCTTCGAGTTGTGCCTTTTGTGAACAACTTAGAAATGACGAAGATGCCAAATATATCTGTAAAAAATATCAAGTATGTATGAGTAGATAAATAATAGTAAAATATTACATATACACCAATGGTAATTACTTGATGAAAGTTAAAAGGAATTACGTACTATTGTTTCTTTGGTACGCAATATTTCATCTCCGAATGGAACAAAATTCTTGGAAAAAGAAAATGTAGAAAAAGGGTCTTGAAATTCTTGAACTATAGTGGACGTTAAGAACACAAGTTCAATGTCCTTATTAACGGATTGAAAATTAGGATTGACCCTATTAATACGACTGTTTATGATATAGCAAACTTTGGATTGTTGTAAAGAATCTCCAAATGTTTCAATATGTTCATTGAAAAGTGTACCATTAATTTTTGTACCCTGAAAAAAAATTCATAATTTAATAGCATGATATGGATTAGTAACATCTAGTATGATATAGCTGAATATCAATTATTCATGGATTAATAGCTGAATATTATGAATAATCGGTGGATTAGCTTAATATTAGTCTTTACAAAATAACATGTTGGCAGCAAAATATGAAACTGATTCAGATAAGAATATGAATATTATATAGTATGATATGGATTAATAATATCTAGTATGATATAGCTGACTATCAGTTATCAATTATCCGTGGATTAATAGCTGAATATTATGAATAATCCATAGATTAATACACAAAATTTAACAGTAAAAATTTAATAGCTGAATATTATTAAACATGTGAGGTATAAAAGAATAATATTACCTCCTCATCAACTAATATCACCATTTTTCGAGAACCGCCTCCATTCTTAAACGGATTCGTAGGTCCGCTTCTGATGACTAAGACTTTGATCATCCAGATACAATCCCTGGGCTTCAAAGTGCTGATACCCACAACTTCGGTGATAGAATCCATTTTAATAATCTTTAAGAAAAATAGAAGTTAGAACGATAAGAACGTATAATTTCATAGTAGATGTAAATTTATTAGATGAGAAAAATTATACCTGAATATGAGAATCTTGTTGGTAGGTGGGTAAAAAAAAAGTTAGAACGATAAGAACGTATAATTTCATAATACACGTAAATTTATTAGATGCAAAAAATTATACTTGAACTAACAGGACACACTAAGCTAAATTAAATTAAGCAATTTAAGCTGGCATAACAATTAATATTGTGTTTAAATTAATCACGTAAAAAGGAAGAGATGATATAACGCCAAAAAAACTGAAAATAAAATTGTTGATATTGTGCTGAGACGGAAAACAATGAAAGATTCCATGTGTCTATAACAATGAACAATGACAAAAAAGCTCAAGCGTTTATATAGAAGGAGAGAAAAAGCTCGGTGTTTTTTGGTTGAAAGAAACCAAACAGAAATCAAATAGGATTAGGAATTTTTTAGCGTGTTTTTTTTATTAAAAAAACAACGGTTGTTTTCATCATTGGGGAAAAAGGAAACGTTTGAGAAAATATTTTTTTTTTGGAAGGAAAAGTTAGAGGTTTTTTTTTTTGGTTGGCTAGGGGAACAAGGAAACTTCTCAGCAACGTTTTTTTGGAAGGAAAATTTTGGTTGTGTTAATTGTAGGAAAATTTTAATATATTTATTTTATAGAGTTTAATTGTAGAGAGAAGGGTAAAAGACGATTTTGTCTAAAGCGAATAGTTTTATTGAAGGGCAAAAAGTTTAATTCACTTTTCTAAGGGGCTTCACACTTTTAATATATTATAGATAGAGAATATTAATTTATTATTTAGTGAGGGATGACCCTTGGTACATGAAAATTAATAAAAATTATAAATTTAAATATGTTGAGGGATATCCCTCACTAAGTTAAATAAAAAATTAATTTAATGTTTGAACATTTTGAGGGATATAGCTACAAAAGTCCCTTGCCAATATGGTGTTATTATTAGTTTTTTTATTGCACTAAAATTCAATATTTAAATAGAAAATAAACGTACAATCAATATTAACCAGCAAAACAATAAAACAAATACCTTCGAAACAATTCAAACATTAAAATTAAGAAACCAAACTTCATACATATTCATCCAACTTAAACAATATGTAAACAAGTATCAAAAAAGTATGCAAACAATCACCAAAACAAATTCTTTCAAACACTCCAAACTAACATAATTCAAACCTAAAACAACAACACCTAATCCTCTTCATCCTCTCCACCATCATCATCACAACTAGGTTGCAGAGAACAAAGAAGCTTGATTAAGGTATTTAATTGAGTCTTGAGTTCTTTGACGTCTGACCCAAGTGTCGTTCTACTCCGCTCCTCCTCCATCATTTTTTTTTTCATTCCTCCTCATACTTTCTAGCAAGCTCTCGAACTTCCTGTCACATCTCCTCAAGCTGCTCATTTGACATGGTGGCACAACTCTCCATACCTTGCAATCCACCCTAAAGACGGTGAAAGTTCTTCTCAGAAAAAAGGCGATATGTGTTTCCCTTATACACGCCCCCAACTACATCCAGCTAGAAGGAAAGAGTTTCTTTCTCTGATGGCATGATTGGATTACCTTGATTATTTGTCGGTCGACTCCTTTTGAGTTTTGAACTCTTCAATAGCTTGTGAACTTATCGATTTTACATTAGTAGTAAAATTAGTATCAATAATATATTAAAAGTGTGAAGACCCTTCGAAAAGTGATTTGAACTTTTTTCCCTTCATTAAAAGACTGTCCTTTAGACAAAACTGTCTTTTCACTATTTTTTTAATGTATTATTTAATTATTTTTATTATATTAACTAGACTCCTAAAATATATGGGACTCCTAAAATATATAGAGAGAAAATTAATAATATTTTCCTTTGATGAATTAAAAAAATACTCCTAAAATAGAATTCTATTAAGGAAATACTTCTATAAATATTGAGATGCACGTTAAACTGTTTATGGTAAAATCTTTAAAAGGAATTAAATTAACGTGGAAAAGAAAATAAAAACATTTAAGAATTAAAATTTTATATTTTTTAAGAAAAGTACGCATGGTAACATAAAATCCCTACCAATTTTTAAGGTAAGAATTTTAGGATTTTTGTGTGTAAAATTTAAATTTAATTGTATTATTCTTATATCTATTTTATCGTATTATTTTGTTGTAGTTTACAGGTGCTACATAAATGTTGGTCGGCTTTGAATAATTTTTATAGGTAAAGGTTAGGTTTAATTGTGTTATTTTAAAATCTTTGCTTTGAATTTTTTTTGTGCAAAGGTTAGGTTTAGTCGTATTATTTTGATATCTCTATTATCGTATTATTTTATTAGAGTTTACAGGTATTAAATGACTGTTGGACGACCTTGAGAAAATTTTTGTGTAAAGGTTAGATTTAATTGTATTGTTTTATTGTCTCTATCATCGTAATATTTTGTTGCAGTTTACACGTGGTAGATTTTTTTGATAAAGGTTAGGTTTAATTAAATAAAATTTTCATCTTTACATATTCATGTTGAATTTAATTATTGTATTCATCTTTATAATTTAAATACATATCCTATTTAGTTTGATGTTTGAACTCATTAAAGTGAGATACACGCGAGAGGCGCGTACAACTAAACTAGTATAATAAATAATATAAAATAAATTCTAAGTAATATTTGAACTTACATTAGTATCCTTTGTCTGTGTTTCAACCCAACCTTCTTTTTCATCTCTAATTTTTCTATGGGTCTTCTTCCATACCTCTTCACGAGTGGCTGATCTAGTAAGAGATGTTTCCTGCAAATGAAATAAACATAGTGAACCACAAGTGCATAAATAATTTACTACCATCTAAATGCATAAATAATTACCAATTTTCACTTAGTTGTCCCCATGAACACCGAACCACAAGTGTGCAATAAGCCACCTTTCTTAGAATTTCTAGATGCCTTTGTCTGGGCGCTCTTGTTTTGAAACTTCGGAGACACCCAACATACAATAAGTTTATCCCCATAATTTGACCCAAGCCATCCAGACCATCCTTTACGTTGAGCTTTAGAAAGCATGCAAGACAAGGGAGAAGACACTTTTTTCTTAAAATTGCTTTGAATAACCCAATCCTCAGTATAAGCGCATCAGTTATTTTTTATCAATTAATGA
The DNA here is from genome assembly GCA_030864215.1 of Capsicum pubescens. Taxonomy (NCBI): domain Eukaryota; kingdom Viridiplantae; phylum Streptophyta; class Magnoliopsida; order Solanales; family Solanaceae; genus Capsicum; species Capsicum pubescens. The sequence goes on from CM061543.1 coordinate 42,002,446, forward strand.
ATGATAACACCATTTCACATCAGATAAATAGACCAAAAAAAAGGACCACTTGATACAATACAATCTGAACAGCTACGGAGAACCTAAAAACATCAGATTGAAGACAAAGAATAAGACATATCTACCGTTAATAAAAAAAAATACCCCAAAAAAAATTGAGAAAAATCTATTTCCAAACAAAAAGCACGTAATTACTCATTCAGTAAGGTGAAAAGTACCGTTAATGTAAAAAGAACAGTCTCAATCATCAAGGAGAAATTATCGAAATCCAACCCAACGAAGAGCAAGGTGACGTCGGAGTTTCTGCAGTAGTCCAAACAACGACTAAATTAGAATGCAGGGTTTACTTACAAAATTAGAATTAAACTCAAATTCTATTATTGAAAAGTACTTCGAAAAAAATGGAGGGAAATAAGGGGGGAAGAGGGTGAACTCAAATCCTTACAATTTTATTTTTTTAGTAAAAAAATGGTGGAAAATTTGTGGGGAAGAAGCTGGAACAAGCTAAGCCCCATTTTTATTTAAGCTACGTTTCCTTTTGTTTGGAGTATATTAATTTAACCCAAACATTTAAACAAAAAAGAAAACAAAATTTAACCCAAATTCTTGTCATTTTAATTTTTATTAAATTAATTAACATCTACTACTAACCTAGTTTATAAATAATTATTAAAATATGTGTGAATTAATAATAATATTAAATAATGAAATATTTAATAAGAATATCATTAAAAATTAAATTGACTTTTGACTTAGTAGTCAATAATATTTCTAAAAAATCACTAATAAACTTAGTTTAACTATCATATAAGTTAATCAATCAATATTATTTTAACAAAGATACTCTCTTTTTTAGTTGTAATTATTGTTATGTAGATTAATCAATAAATAATATTCTATAATGTATATCTACTTAGTGTAGTTATCAAATTATAAGGTGATCAGTCAATAACATTACATAAGAATATCATTAATTCACTTTTATTTACTACAATATCGACTATAAGCTAATCAATTACTTATAGTATTACGTATACCACTAATACACCTCTTTTTCCTATTATAAAATTAATTATAAGCTAATATAATTCATTAATTTTTGTTAAGAATACCACTAAAACATTTCTACTAATTCAAATTATCACTATCTAAGTTACTCATTCAATTATAACATTTTTAATATATATATATATATATATATATATATATATATATATATATATATATATATAAACAGTGTGAAGGGCCTTATAAATGTTATTTGAACTTTTTGTCCTTCATTAGAAGTTTTTACTTTAGACAAAATTGTCTTTTCATTATTTTTCCTAATATTTAAGAGTTGAAAATTGACTAAATATATTTATGATAAAATCTATTCTTATTAGAAGTCATCAGAATTAATGACAACTAATATATTTTCCATTAGTTTAATAATTCTAAATCCACTAAATTTGATTTTAAGAACATTTAAAAAATTCAGAAATAAATATAAAAGCATTAGAATAAGAAAAATTTAAGTAGTGTCAATTTTTTAAATTTTTTATGCATTTTAAGAATGTAATCAATGATTTTATTAAGATTTAACTTTAAAAGAAAGAAAAGATTTTAAATATAGAAAAAAAGAAAATAATCATATCACAGATGTGGTTCAAATTGATGAGTCTCTCTTAATCTCTGGCAGCAAGGAAAAGAGGTATTGATGACAAATGCAAAAGTTATGATCCATCAACTACTTGGAACTTCAGGTGGAAAATATGTGTGTGTGTGTGTTTACATTAATATATTAAAGTCTGAAAGATTTTTGAAAAGTGATTTGAACTTTTTACACTTGATTAAAATTTCCGCAATATATAAAATGATTTATCTTTAAGCATCAAACATTACAAGTGTGAGGCACGTGCGGTTAGACTAATATATATATATATATATATATATATATATATAATATGTATGTATGTATATAAATATAAATTTTTTTGGTTATGTGTAGAAAACTAATGTAATTTAATAGTATGAAAAGAAAAAAAGTTTTAAAGCAATTATTGAGGGATCAAACAATTGATATCATTTCTATTATTTTTTCTTCAAATCTATTACTCCATATGGTTATTTATTAAATGCTCAATTTTTACATATTTAATTTAGTGAGAAACTTCCATCACTGCAATGAAAAAAATCACAAAATAATTATAATGTATCTTATTGAGGACCTCCTTGGATAACTAAATTTCATTTTCATTTTTATTTTATTAATGCATTGTTTACAGGTAAAGAAACAAATAAAAATTATGTTTAAATTTTCTTTGAAATATGAATTTATTTGTTATTATTTAGCGAGGGAAATCCCTCGCTATAACAAATTTAATATTAGCTTTTTATTATTATCATATTTTAGTGAGGGATGTCCCTCTTCGCCTTTAAAAAAAATAAAAATTAATATATTAGAAATTATATTTAAATTTTCTTTGAAATATGAATTTATTTTTTATTATTTAGCAAGGGAAATCCTTGATATACCAAATTTAATATTAACTTTTTATTATCATCATATTTTAGTGAGGGATGTCCCTCTTTGCCTTTATTTAAAAAAAGTAAATTAAAATATTTAATTTGTATGAGGGACAACGTCGCAAAGTTCCCCTCACAATAACAACATACAATTTGTCCCTCGCTAATCTTGGTAGCTAATAGCCAAGTTTTTAGTAGTGTGGAACATTCCTTGCTTGTTGCACATTAATGCAAGCAGGGAGAGCCATTTCAAATGCCTAAATATTTTTTATATGCCATCACGGTCAAGTCCTTGCCAATACTGTTATCCATACCCTTGATTTTGTTTGTTAATTCATCACCAGTAGCATGGTTTCTACTGATGGAATTTTCAACTTCTGAATTCTTATCCATCGATTTCTTAGCGACATTCAAGCACGAATACTGCCCAAAATATTCACTTCTCACCAAAACATCGTGAATATGCTCCATATCTGACTGTGACGTCTTACCGATCATCAAATTTGGAGGTTTTAAAGATGTATTATGATCTTGTTCATCAATGTGTTGTTCAACAATTAAGTTCCTCACTTGTAGTCCATATTTAGATTGATGAAGAGGCTAAGACCTTAGAATTCTCTTGAGATTGAACCATCAACTCACGTGCATCTACATCACCTATTGTTATTTCAATATTCAATTTATAAAATTTTAAGAATAATTTATGTATAGTTCATATAGAAATTACTTAGAACTTTTCTCAGAATTTTCGTGTATGAAGTCTGGATAAAATCACTATGAAATATCAATATCCCACTCAAGGCTTACTTGTACATATTTTAGTATATGAAATGTGCATAAAATATGGTACATATAATTAACTTATGTTTTTTTTATTTGTTACGCATTTAAAATCTATATATAAATTTATGCATCTTTATTTTTTTTTCGTTTAGACATGTTTGTATGTAAGAAATCTATATTCAAACTGATGTGAATCATGAATACAAGATTGTTCACTGAATTTGCTATTACATTAAAAAATCATGGATATAAATAAACATGTTTTGTGTATGGATGGTGTCTAAAATATGCTAAATTTCACTATATGGGAACTTGCCAACAAGTCTGGTTGTTGGTTCTTTTCATGAGGTCTTCAATCACCATCTTCCCACCCTCTCTTCTCATTCAAAAATTCTCTCAAATTTCTTTGAAATTTTTCTCTAGTAGCTTCTTCTTCACAACCTTCGCCACCTGTATTCTGGATAGTATCTATTTTCTTTTTCAATATCAAACGACATGTACCTTTATTATTCCCTTGGTGTTTGCAAATATTACAATACAAGGTAAGATTATCATAAATAATTTCCTAAAAATGTTCTAAAAGCTTACTAGTTTTATTGCTCGGTCAAATATTGAAATGTTATTCGCTCCGAAAGTTTTTCCAGTAGGTCTAGGATTACCTTAACCCTGGCGGTGCTCAGTATGGACTTACTTGTGTTGCTTTGTCTATAGCTATTGGTTTTCCGATTGCTTTTGCTATAAACAATAATGACCTCTTGGAAAATAGATGTAGAGCCAAGTTCGGAAAAGAAATCGACACTGCCGCCTTAGTTGTTTCTTATTTATGGTTAAAATCGATAGACCATGGGAATATCCTATATTGGTTCTCATTTTCAATGTAAGAAAAATAATTCACTGGTCTTGCAAACGCAGTCGCGTAGTCATCATATTGATCGCACCTTAGCAAGAGTTGCCGTGGTGCCAATGAACCAATTAGACAATGACCCTTGATTCCAAGATGTTTCAGTTGCAATGTTCTTAGGTCCTTCAAATCTGACACACCTGAAGAGAGTTTAATCACAATTGCTCGATGCAACCCTTCCTCGTTAGCAAACACTTCTCTTTCCTCCATTGTAAACTTGAGTGTATGTTCACCATGAATATATTCAATTGGTTTAGTTGAGTTCTCGTCATATTTTGGGCAGCTTGTCTTAGATTTTGTAATCCAGAATATGATGTTTGTGGATTAGAAGTAAGGTTTAGTTCTCCCACAACCATAGACTGGGGAGAGATAGAGTTTGTAATCCAGAATAGTGGCCATTGCTTCCCTATGTTTGTATCAGAAGAGAGAGAGAGTCGCTTACCAAAAATTGTTATCAACCATCCCTAATTTCTCTCTTAGATGATTTTTTTTATTTCAAATGAAAATATTAACTATTCAAAATAAAAATGTCTCAATATTTTTAATGATTTTCAATATATATTTCAATATTTAATTTTTAAAATTTTAAGAATAATTTATGTATAGTTCATATAGAAATTACTTAGAACTTTTCTCAGAATTTTCATGTATGAAGTTTCGATAAAATCAATATGAAATATCAATATCCCGCTCAAGGTTTACTTGTACATATTTTAGTATTGATATGTGCATAAAATATGGTACATATAATTAGCTTACGTTTTTTTTATTTGTTACGCGTTTAAAATCTATATATAAATTTATGCATCTTTATTTTTTTCTTCGTTTATACATGTTTGTATGTAAGAAATTTATATACAAACTGATGTGAATCATGAATACGAGATTGTTCACTGAATTTGCTATTACATTAAAAAATCATGGATATAGATAAACATGTTTTGTGTATGGATGGTGTCTATAATATGCTAAATTTCACTAATTTAGGTGTATTTTATTTTCTGGGTTATGAATTTTGTATAAAAATTTATGTATCTTTCGACGCTGTTAGTTGCTTGGCAAGTTGTATTATTCGTTAATAAATACACATAGAAAGGTATAAAATATGATTTTCATAGAACTTCAGATAACAATTTTGTATCAACTGTGTATGAAAAATTATTCATTGAATTTATTATTTCCTACAAAAAGAATTTAAAAAATCAAGAATGAAAATATGAAATTCATGTTGACTAGCATATTAAAATATATGAAATTCACGTTGACTAACGTATAAAATTTATATTGCAAAAAAAATAAGGAAAAAATAAATATTAGTGTATGAAAAAATTAAGGATAAAATGTGGATTTCAACAATCTGATTGAAGTGTATGCAATGAAAGAAAATTAAAGTAATTATTAATATCAAAGAAAATAAAATATGAAAGAACTAAGAAAAGCATATGTGAGAAATTTATGAAAGGACCACATTATTAAATTTTTTGAAAGGATTAACTAATATAAAAAAATTATTTAAGGAAATGAAAGAAGGAGAAATTTAGGATTTCTTATAATCCTTTTACCGTATTTTCTTTTTTTTTTTCTTTTTTGTTTGTTAAGTGGAGGATTTGAGGGGATTACATAGTAAAAAAAAAGTATAAAACAGTAAGGAGAAAATTAAGAATTTATTATCAATCCTTTATTTAAGAAAATCGATGAGGGAGAAAGATAAATTCAAATATTTAAGGGAGATTTTAATTGATATATATATATATATATATATATATATATATATATATATAATATTAAAAGTGTGAAGACTTTTAGAAAAATGATTTGAATAATTTGGGAGATAATTTAACTAGATAATAAATACGTAAATAAATACGTAAATACGTAGTATTTATTTTTATATAATGTATTTTATGAATATTATTGATTGGAATAATTTTCATTTTTATCTTCTTGACTTAAGGTGTTTTATTAATTCATATTCTAGATTAGATATTATCGTAATTAAATTATCTAGTGTTTTAGGATCCTCGTTAGTAATATGTAACCTTTTGTACTCTAGGTATAAACTATATAGTTGGGTTTCTATTTCTTTTAATGATTTATTCTTTTCATAAGATGTATTCATTAATTTGTGTAGTTTATTATTTTATCCTATTGAAATTTTAGCAATTTCTGTGTAGTATTTTATTCTAACTTTGCTATATTCAATGCGTAGGTTTATATTTTTTATCTGACTAATTAATATTTCTTGTTCATGTATAACTAATTTTCCATCTGTATTAAATAATTTTTTGTACGTATTAAATAAATTATTACTTGTATCTTCCTTTTCTAAGGTTAATTTTATTTTAAGTAATTTTTCTTCTAGTTGTCTTTTTTCTATTTCAAGTTGATTTCTGTAATTAACTTCTTCATATATTCAATTTTGCCTTTCTCTAATTTTTTTTATATATTCTAACATTTATTTATTCTGAATAATATTCATCTAAATCTAAGTAATATTGATGTTCATAATATATGCGTAAGTTTTCTATACTGTTTAATAATTCTTCCTCTTCATAATCTTCTAATTTTTCCCATATTATTTTCTTAATGTCTATAATCTCTATATCTCTAAGTATATATAAAACAAGTATTTTAATATCATCTATCATGCTTTTTCATAATATTTTCTAGTTGTTTGTTTTAGTCTAAGTAATTCTTGCATATTTTCATTAAGAAATTCTATATATTTTATATCTTTAGTTTCCATGTATTTGTCTAAATTTGTTTTCATATGTTTTTCTATTAATTGTATGTTTCTTATATCTTTTTCCAAAAATTCTAGATATATGTAATTTATCATGGTAAGTATTTGTAAGAGTAGTTAGGTAGGTATGGTATGTAATTTATTCTAGACATATAATATTTACCAAATGCTTTTTCTAATATGATTTTTCTTATATCTACTACTTTTTTATCCTTAAGTGCATACAAAATGAGTATTTTAAATTTATCTACCATTGTATCAGATAAGTAATTATTCATTTTCATAAAATTGCTATTTTCAAAATATTTCCTTCAATCATGTACATAACAAAATATGGTCATCTTAGATTACTATATACTAGATTATTCTTAAATAACATGTTCTTTGGTCACTATTAGCATGGCAATCTGGATATTTTCCCTTAAACAACGCCTCTACTCTGGTTACTCCCTACCACGGCTTCTTGCCTTATTGGTTTCACCTTTAGGATGACATAGTTCTTAGGGATTTTTCTCCGTTTCTACTTTGCTAATAAACTTCTTAACATATTATTCTTCGAATAATTCTACTATAAAGTAACTAACATGAATTTATTTTATCATACTATGATTGTTGGGAATTATGAATTTAGCTATTTATAATCATAAATAAATATACCTGTTCGGGTAGGTTTGATATTTCTAAGCTTTGTTCCTCCATAGATTTTTCCATTGAAATAAATCTATTTTTTAATAACTAAGCAAAATATTTGTAATGGGCAGGAGAGAGTTTTTGCTTCAACACATGAAGGCTTGCTTTGCAATGCCTTCGGTTCCTTTTATTTATAGAATGAATTTTTACAAAAGCATTTACATTTCTTGCACGTTTTCTAAAATTCTAAAATAAAGTCTCCTAATGAGACAAGAACTATTAATGCTATAGCCTAAAAAGTCTAAAAGGCTACTAGAATTATTAGTGCTATAGCCTAAAAAGTCTAAAAGGCTAAAAATCTATACAATAATTTTACGTAAAATATATTTAATATCTTGTCTTCTATTATTACTCCGTTGATTTCTTCTTGTTGTCGTATCTGCTGCTTTTCCATATCTCTATTATTGCTTCTTATCTTATCTTCCAGCTGTCGCCTTTATCTTCTTCTATTCCAGTTGAACTTCTGGGACAATATTATCTTCTCCATTACATTTTGAACATTGATGGTTTGGATATTTATGTCCAATTAACTTGCAATATCTGGTTAATAATTCTTCTGAAATAAATTTTTCTCTAATGGCTCTGGCGATAGTTTTTTTCTCTGGATTGAGTAAAGTTAAGATCCATTGCCTAACGTCTTCCATATCTGCTTCTCGTAGTTCCTTTGAATTTGAGTATACTATTACATTACCTCTTGAATAATAACTCCATATAGGATTTCTATTGCGATAAGTGTTTGCTAACTCTTGAAGAATCATAGATAGTCCAATAATTCTCTTATTTGCATAAAAATTTGGTATCTCAATTCTAGGTATTTCTGGTTGTTGAGTAATATCTTCTGGTATAATCATATCTCGGGTCATTCCTATTTTTACAACTTGTATAGGTGATTTAACTTCATCATACAATATCTCTGCTGGTGCCGTATAAAATTTTATAAAAAATAGGTTACCTTTGGTTATTCTTTTAAAAATATTAAATGAATCATATATCTCTGGTATACTGGATATTTCATTTCCGTCTTGGGTATATATGGTACTAAGTAATCCATATTCGTAACAGGTTTTAACTAGATCTGGTTTGGTTTTGGGCAAAACAATTAGCTTATTGTATCCGGTTAGCTTCTGGGTTATGTAATTCGTATGTGGTTCTTGGATGTTTATAGCTCTGGGGTTGGTATTTAAGAAGGTTTGTATTTTGTAAATATTTTCTATGTATGTTCGGGCTGTATAGTTGTAGGTCTTTTTGTCTTGGTTTAGACTTTCTCGGTATGTGGTAATTTGTGGGGGTATAAACATAGGATCTTTTGGTGTATTTGGAATAAATGGTTTATCAAATAGCTTGTTTAGGTTCATATTTGTATTTTTCCTAACTCCTTTGCTTGTACCTGCAGAAGTAGATTGATAAATGTTATGGGTTTTATGGAGTATCCCAACGTCTCCTTCTAGCTCTGGAATTTTAATGTCTTCCGATCGACATAGCTCTGCACACTGCTGAGTTAGCTGATTTGTATCTTCAGACTTCAGTTTAACTTCATTAGTCTTTAGCTTTTCTATTTCATTACCCATACTGTTCACTTTCATTGAAAGCGTAGTTAGGGTGTTGAATATTTTTTCTAGAGTATCCTCTTCTATTATATCAGTCTGTGTAGCTTTGTCTTGATATGTAATCTACAATAACATTTTTGTTAGTACTAATTACTTCAATTGTAAATGTGAAATTTAATATATTCAAGACTAGTCTCCGAATTTCTTTTGTTGTAACTGAATTTTGTATTTTCTTTGTTAGCCACCAACGTACCTGTGTATTATCTGTTCGTACAATAAATTTGTTATATACAATATATGGCTCAAATGCTAATAAACATTTATATAATGAGTACAATTCTTTTCTATTTATTTTCCATTTTATTTTTGTTTCATTAAATGTACCTGAGTAGTATCTACAGTGGTGTTCTAATTTTTCTTCTTCATATTTATATTTAAGTACTCCTCCATAACTACATTCACTAGCATCTGCTTCTACTATATATATGAATTTTCTATTTTCATCTGGAAATTGTAATTTTGGTAATTCTTTACAAAGTATTTTTATTTTCTGAACTTGTTTTTTATCTTCTTTATTATAATTATATTCTACATCCTTTTTTTAATTTTTTCTGTAAGGGCTTTAGATTCTCTACTAATTTTGGTATATATTCTCTTACTTGGTTTACTAATCCTAAAAATGATTGTAATTTCTTTTTTGTATCTAATTCTTCTTTTAAATTTATTATTTTTTGTACTATATGTTGTTGCATTTTTACTCCACTTTTATCTATTTGTATTCCTAAAAATTCATTCTGATTTTTCATAATTTCGGCTTTCTTTTTACTTAAACTTATTCCCGATTTTTCTATTGTATCCGTAAATTGTTCCAATAATTTTAAATGTTCTTCTTTCGTCTTTGTATATAATAGTATATCGTCTATGTATACTATCGTCTATGTATACTATACAATTAGGTAGTTGTTTAAAATAACTATCCATAAAATGTTGATATCTACCTGGTGCATTTTTCTATCCAAATGGTAATACATTCCATTCATAAAATCCTTGTGGTACCGTATATGCGGTTAATTCCTTAGATTCTTCTTCTAACTTTAGATGGTAAAATCCTGATTTACAATCAAATTTACTAAAATAATTATATCCCTGTATTTGTCTTATTTTTAATAGCTTATTTGGTATTGGGTAATTATAAGTCATTGTTTTTGCATTTAAATTTCTTAGGCGGCCTCCTTTTCTCCGAAAGGGTTGAGCCGCCCCTAATCACAAACTCCTTTTTACAAATGTATGAACTAAAACGTAATGCTGGCCCATCTCAAGTACATTGATATATTCGATCCTTGCCTTCTTCTTCGAACCTGTTCAAAATCACCTTGAAAATTCATCACTTTTTTAATTTGTTGGGTCTTATTAAAAATGTTGACACTGTCACATGATTTTGCTTTGTCACGGGTGCCTTGGATCAAACTCCCCTGTCACCTTATCATCCCAACTTCAATTTCTATAGTGATATATTTTGATTTTTCTATTTCTTTTTTTTGTCCAGGAGAGATATAAACATCCCTAGATGCACTTGCAAAGCATGTCTTCATCCTAACTTTCCTCAAATATGTCATCTTTTTGGAGGTTTTCAAAACTCTTTGGAGACAATGTATCACTTCCCACCAATTTTTTGGTTGTATGAATTGGAAAGGGAATTTAATACACCACCTGAAGTTTGCTTGCAACATGATGAATAATTACGAATTGCAGACTTATTTGGGTCAAAAATTGAAGCTTGATCACTAAATTTGTTGTCAATATTATCCGCCTGATGTTCGTTTTCTTTATTTACCAAATCTTCCCAACAATTTAAGCAAGTATCACCTTGTTGCTCCATATGAATAGACGATGTAAATTGTTGCATAGATTCACCATGTTGCTGTCCGGAATCAAGTTATTGACTTTTCTTTAATACTTTATCCACCTATGGATTTGATACAAGCATTGTAGGATTGTTTGGATTAATTTTATAAAGAACTTTATCTGATAGAAGATCAAAAGGATTTGAAAGAGAAATGTCCTTTGGGAAGAAGCTCGAGCACATGGAACATTCCTTGCTAGTTGCACATTAACGCAAGCAAGAGATCCAATTCGAATGCCTAAATATTTTTTATGTGCCATCACAATCCAGTCCTTGCCAATACTGTTATCCGCACCCTTGATTTTGTTCGTTGATTCATCACCAGTAGCATGCTCTTCACCGATGAAATGTTCAAACTGAGTAAAATTTGAAGGGAATCGTAAATTATCAACTTCTAAATTTTTTTCCAATGATTTCTTAGTGACATACAAGCACTAATACTACCCAGAATTTTCACTACTCGCCACAACATCGTGAATATGGTGCATATCTGACTGTGACGCCTCACCGGTCACCAAATTTGAAGGTTTTAAAGATGTATTATGCTCTTGTTCATCAATGTGTTATTCAAAAATTAAGTTCCTCGCTTGTAGTCCATATTTAGCTTGAGATGAAGGAACTAAGTGTAGGGTTTAATTGGTGTGAATGGAAAATGGAGGGATACAACCTTTGAGCAAAAGACATATTGTTTTGGAAAAGATGTGACTGTTTAAATAGTTGTGTCTATTCAGAAAAAGACACAATATTTTGAATGAACAAACATGACTCTTCCAAAGGATACACCTTTTAAGTGAACCATTGCCACCTTTTAGAATAGGCATCTGATGGATATATAAACCTACTTTCATCCACAGGTTTAGAAATGATTGAAAAAATTTCTGAAATAAAAACTCTTCTTGTCTTCAAAACATTCTTTGTGATCAATCAAATCGTTGAGTGAGTTTGACGAATCCAATTATTTGAGGTACCACTATAGTTGGATTGAAAACCATTTTATCTTGGGAGGAAGATTCCAAAACCTCGGGTACAGTGAGAGGAATTATTCCTTAAGGACACTCCATGAAGTCGGGGGACTTAGCTTTATATTTCTGTTTCATCTTAATTTCTGAAAAAATAAAATACACTTCTAAGAAAGATCACTTTGATCTTGTGTTGAGGGTGTTTTTGTACTTCATAGTGTTCTTGTTTTAAACTTGAACTAGTATTGAAGTTGTTGTGCCTAAATACAAATTGTTGTACCCGAAAACACTATAAAATAACAATCTTAAGGAATAATCTTTTGCAGAATCTGTATTGCTTGTTTTTGGAGATGAAAGGTTTAATATTTCTACTCTGTTTGAACTTAACTAGTGATTTGAAGACATAAAATCTTCATCACAAGTTAAAGATCTCTCGGTTGTCGATTGAAAGTCATAAAAACTTCATCTTTAACTAGAAAGAGGAAGAAGAGTTTAAAGTTGCTTAACTTTATAAGTAGTATTCTGAAAATACTAAATTTTATTGTCTTGTGGTGACAAGAAAAATGACTAACGAAAGTCAAATGCAAGATGCGGCTACGACTGTGTGGGCAACCAGTATTGCCTCAACAAGTTGAGCAAATGCTCTGCAACCATTGGCACCTGCGGAGAAGCCCGAAAAATTTGCGGGAATTGACTTTAAGAGATGGAAGCAAAAGATGTTCTTTTACCTCACCACTCAATGCTTTCAAAGGTTCACTAGTGAGGATGCTCCTGAGGTGCCCAAGGGAACCTCGGACAAAGAGCATTTCATGATTGTTGAGGCTTGGAAACACTCGGACTTCCTTTGCTAGAATTATATCTTGAGTGGTCTCCAAGATGACCTCTATAATATTTATGGTGGAACTAAGACATCAAAGGAATTGTGGGGGGCACTGGAACGAAAATACAAGACAAAGGATGCGGGAATTAAGAAATTCTTTGTTGCAAGGTTCCTGGACTTTAAAATGATAAATAGCAAATCGGTTGTCTCTCAAGTGCAGGAATTGCAAGTAATCATCCAGGATCTCCTAACGGAAGGTATATCTTTGAAAAATACCTTAGTTGAATAAATTCAAAATGTTCTTAGTACTCACATAAACTGTTTTGTAGGTTTGATTATAAATGATACATTTCAAGTAGCAGCGATCATTATGAAGCTACCACCTATGTGGAAAGACTTCAAAAACTACTTGAAGCACAAATGCAAGGAGATGACTATCGAAGATCTTATTGTACGACTGCATATTGAAGAGGATAATAAGGCTGCCGAGAGAAGGTCAAAAGGGAATTCTACAATTAATGGAGAACATATTATAGAAGATGACCAAAACAATTCTAAGAAAAATAAGAATGTTGAACAAGAAAGCAATTAATCCAAGAAGAAATTCAAGGCAAAATTCTGCAATTGTGGCAAGATTGGCCACAAGCTGATATGGTTGAGTCCAACAAAGAAAGTGATGATCTGTGTGCTATGTTCTCAGAATGCAACTTGTTGGGGAATCCTCACGAATAGTGGATAGATTCTGGTGCCACCCGCCATGTTTGTGCCAACAAAGAGTTATTTTCATCATTTAATCCATCTCAAGTAGAAGAAATGATCTACATGGCTAACTCCACTACGGCTAAGGTAGAAGGAACAACAAAAGAGAAGTGTATGTTGGAAAAAGCTATCTCATCGAGGGCCTTTATAAGATGAATGTAATAAATGTTGAAATAAATAAAAGTTCAAATTCATCTTACTTTCTTGAGTCTTATAATTTGTGGCATGAACGTTTAGGCCATGTTAATTACAAAACGTTACGAAAACTAATTAACTTAGAGGTTTTGCCAAACTTTGAGTGCAATAAATCAAAGTGTCAAACATGTGTGGAATCAAAGTATGCAAAGCATACTTATAAGTCTGTTGAAAGGAATTCCAATCCTTTAGACTTAATATACACTGACATTTGTGATATGAAGACAACATCATCACGAGGTGGAAAAAGTATTTCATAACTTTTATTGACGATTGCACTAGATATTGTTATGTCTACTTGCTAAATAGTAAGGATGAAGAAATAGATGCATTTAGGGTATACAAAACTGAAGTTGAAAATCAGTTAGAGAAAAAGATCAAAATGATAAGAAGTGATAGAGACGGAGAATATAAATCTCCCTTTGTGCAAATATGTGTAGAGAATGGAATCGGCCATCAAACTACGACCCTGTATTCACCTCAATCTAACAGAATTGTGGAAAGGAAAAACCGAACTTTGAAGGAAATGATGAATGCCTTACTTCTAAGTTTTCGGTTTATAGCAAAATTTATGGGGGGGAGGGCTATCCTTACAGCCAATCGTATACTCAATAGAGTTCCCCATAGTAATACATAATCAATTCCTTATAAAAATTGGAAAATAAAGAAACCCAAATTGAAATATTTCAAAGTGTGGGGGTATCTAGAGAAGGTCCAAGTTTCAATGCCTAAAAGGGTTAAGATAGGACCTAAGACGATGGACTTTGTGTTCATAGCATATGATAAAAGTAGTAAATCATGTAGGTTTTTGGTTCATAAATTTGAACATCCGGATATAAATGAAAATGCGGTAATTGAATCAGATAATGCTGAATTTTTTGAAAACATTTACCCGTATAAAATTAGACATGAACAGTCTAGTAGAGGATCTAAACGACCTCGAGATGAACCAAGTGATAATATACATAATGAAGAGAATCCAAGACGTAGTACACGTCAAAGAACGTCTACTTCATTTGGATAAGATTTTGTAACATTTCTCTTAGAAATGAGCCTCAAACATTTAAAGAAGTGATGTCGTCGTCGGACTCATCCTTTTGGAAAGAGGCAGTCAACAGTGAGATTGATTCAATATTAAGCAACCATATGTGGGAATTAGTTGACCTTCCTCCAGGAAATAAACCTTTAGGTTCTAAATGGATCTTCAAAAGAAAAATGAAAGCGGATTGTACTATGGACAAATACAAGGAAAGACTTGTAGTAAAAGGCTTCAAACAAAAAGAAGGCCTTGATTACTTTGATACATACTCTCCAGTAACAAGGATAACATCGATGCGGATGTTAATTGTCTTGGCGGCAGTATATGATCTTGAAATCCATTAAATGGATGTGAAAACCGTATTTCTAAATGGAGAATTAGAGGAAGAAATATACATGGAACAACCTGAGGGTTTTGTGGTTCCAGAAAAGAAAAATAAGGTGTGTAAGCTTATTAAGTCATTGTATGGACTAAAGTAAGCACCTAAACAATGGCATACAAAGTTTGACCAAACCATGTTGGTCAAACGGGTTCAAGATAAATGAATGTGATAAATATATTTATATTAAAGACACTCTGAATCACCAAGTAATTGATTTTTTATATGTGGATGATATGTTGATCATCAGTAGAGACATTTTTGATATAAATGCAACGAAACAAATGCTCGAGAGCAATTTTGATATGAAAGACCTTGGAGTTGCGGATGTGATCTTAGGTATAATAATCCATAGAACTCCACAATGGTTGGCATTTTCACAGTCTCATTATATTGAAAAGGTACTTGACAAATTCAGGTATATGGAATTCGGTATTTCCAAGACTCCATTGGATGTGAACTTTGCACTTCAAAAGAATAAAGGTGAAAGTGACTCACAATTGGAGTACGCAAGAGTATTGGGATGTTTAATGTATATAATGAATTGTACACGACTAGACATAGCATTCACTATTAGTAAGTTGAGTCGGTACACAAGTAATACAAACAAAACTTATTGGATGGCAATGAAAAGAGTTTTGGAGAATGTAAAATACACTTAAGACTATGCCTTGCATTATAATAAATATCCCGCGGTACTTGAAGGATATAGTGATGCAAATTGGATCACCGGATCGAACGAAGTAAAATCCATGAGTGGACATGTATTTACTATCGGTGGAGGTGTAGTCTCTTGGAAATCGTCCAAACAGACATGTATTGCTTGCTCTACAATGGAATCTAAATTTATCGTATTAGATAAAGCCAGTGAAGAAGTAGAATTGCTACGGAATTTCTTGGAAGATATTCCTTATTGGCCCAAACCAGAGGCACCAGTATGTATACACTGTGATGGCCAAGTGGCAATAGGTAGGGAAGGGAGCATGATGTATAACGGTAAATCTCATCACATAAGATGAAGAAATAATACCGTTAGAGAACTTCTCTCTAGTTGAATTATCACTGTTGACTATGTTAAGTCAAAGGATAATATGTTAGATCCACTTACAAAAGGCCTATCTAGAGAAGGAGTAGAAAGGACATCCAAGGGAATGGGTTTAAGGCCTAGGACAAGTCATCATGGTGGTAACTCTACATAGAAGACTGGAGATCCCAAGAGCTAGGTTCAAGGAGATCAAACAAAGTTGTGTCTGACAGGTTCAACATTGTCAATTACCCAACTCATTCTCATGATGTAGAGCATGTTTAGTAAACAAGGATAAGACTTAAAGTGAAAAGTCTTTTAATGATTATCTAAATTTGGCAGATTTGACCAAATAGTTTAATATATAGGATTGAACGTTTAGAAATCACCTATGTGAGGGAGAAGTGGAAGCAGCTTCATGGAGAAGGTTAGTAAAGGCCTATTCTCTAAGCTCTCATGAAATCGGGACGTGTTCATGGATGAAAAAAACAAAACCGTAAGAACCATAAATGGTAAAAGGCTGGTTGTGTGACATGTATTGTCTAGGTGTATATTAAATCTCGACGCTTCAAAGATATCAAATCTACCAATTGACCGAGTGCATCCGATGCATGTTCACTACGGAAAGTTCAAAGGAAAACCCACTTATTCAGATGCAATCAGTCTTTGCTTGATGATCACATACTTATCTGTAAAGTTTTACAAAGAATAGCCACTGATCATTCATATGGGGGATTGTTGGGTTTAATTGGTGTGAATGGAAAATGGAGGGAAACAACCTTTGAGCAAAAGACATATTGTTTTGGAAAAGGTGTGATTGTTTAAATAGTTGTGTCGATTCAGAAAAAGACACAATATTTTGAATGAACAGACATGACTCTTCCAAAGGATACAACTTTTAAGTGAACTATTTCCACCTTTTAGAAGAGGCATCTGATGGATATATAAACCTGCTTTCATCCACAGGTTTAGAAATGAATGAAAAAATTTCTGAAATAAAAACTCTTCTTGTCTTCAAAACATTCTTTGTGATCAATCAAATCGTTGAGTGAGTTCGATGAATCCAATTATTTGAGGTACCACTATAGTTGGATTGAAAACCATTTTATCCTGGGAGGAAGATTCCAAAACCTCGGGTACAGTGAGGGAAATTATTCCTTAAGGACACTCCGTGAAGTCGGGGGACTTATCTTTATATTTCTGTTTCATCTTAATTTCTGAAAAAATAAAATACACTTCTAAGAAAGATCACTTTGATCTTGTGTTGAGGGTGTTTTTGTACTTCATAGTGTTCTTGTTTTAAACTTGAACTAGTGTTGAAGTTGTTGTGCCTAAATACTGATTCTTGTACCTGAAAAAACCATAAAATAACACTAAGATCTTAGAATTCCCGTAGGACTGGACCATCAATTCACGTGAATCCACATCACCTATTTCTATTGTTTGAAATAGTTTGTTGCTGCTGAGAATCAACATTTGACGCAACGAATTTAGCAACATTGGTATGGACCTCAACATCTGGATGGGAACTTGCCAAGAAGCCCAGTTGTCGGTTCTTTCCATGAGGTTTTCGATCACCATTTTCCCACCCCCTCTTCTCATTCAGAAATTCTCTCAAATTTCCTTAAAAATTTTCTCTAGTAGCTTTTTCTTCACAACCTTCGCCACCTACACTTTGGATAGTATCTAGTTTCCTTTTCAATATCAAACGATATGTACCTTCATTATGACCTTGGTTTTTGCAAAACTTACAATACAAAGTTAGACTATCATAAACAATATCCGAAAAATTCTCTAAAAACTTAGAAGTTTTATTGCTCGATCAAATATTGAAGTCTTATTCGCTTAGAAAGTTTTTCCAGTTGGTCTAGGATCAACTTAACCTTGGCGGTCCTCGGTATGGACTTAACTTGTGTTGCTTTGTCTATAGCTATTGGTCTTCCGATTACTGCTGCTATAGACAATAATGACATCTTGGCAAATAGATCTGGAGCCAAGTTCGGCAAAGAAATCCACACTGCCGCCTTAGTTGTTTCTTATTTGTGGTTAAAATCGATAGACCATGGGAATATCCTATATTGGTTCTCCTTTCCATTGTAAGAAAAATATTTCACTGATCCTGCAAACACAGTCACATAATCATCATATTAATCACACCTTAGCAAGAGTTGTCGTAGTGCCAATGAACCAATTAGACAATGACTCTTGATTCCAAGATGTTTCAATAGCAATGTTCATAGGTCCTTCAAATCTGGTGCACCTGAAGAGAGTTTAATCACAATTGCTCGATGTAACCCTTCCTATTTAGCAAACGTTTCTCTTTCCTGCATTGTAAACTCGAGTGTATGCTCACCATAAATATATTCAATTAGTTTTAGTTGAGTTCTCGTCTTATTTAATTTTGGACAACTTGTCTTGGATTTAGTAATCCTGAATATGATGTTTGTGGATTAGAAGTAGGGTTTGGCTCTCCTACAATCATAGATAGACGATTAAATAGGACGCACAACATAGGTAGGGGCTTCAGGTAGTGGCAGATCCATAAACACAGGTTCTACAGGTGGCGCCGGCTGAGCAGCAGGCCTTGGTTGAGGAACTGCCAAGGGAACACTAGGGTTGCCAGGATAATATTGATGCAGAGTGAATCCTGGCGCGTGCACAAGTAACTCAGTGGGAGCAGAGAATTGCGCCTGAGAGAGCGGTGGGTAATTAGAGATATTCCCAAGATCTTCGGGAAGGGAAGGAGGAGGCATTTGTTAGCCTACGCCCGTTGAAAATCTATCAATTGTTACTTGAGCCTTACTACCTCATCATTGCATTCTAAACTTTCTTCCCTGGGATCTTGATCCGGGTCAATGAGCGAATTTTCAATCTCCCAGCCAGCCATACCAAGCTTTTCTTTTGATCTAGTGGAGTATGGGTGACTATCCAGAGTGCTACAATACCAACCACATTTATCTGAAAGAACATGCTAATCAATGATAACACCCATTAGGATTAGGTCACACAACAAGCATGGGAATCACATTTGCAAAGATTGTATTAGATTCATCCGTATTTCTACCAACTTTTGAGGGTAGAAAGGTCATTTTAACATCATCCCAATCTTTCTTCTATTCTCAATTGCTTCTTTCCTCTAATCACACCCTTTTTTTTTTGCTCACTTCTCTTTTCTTTTCATCAGTCTCTTTTCTTTCACCTTATTCTCTCGTCACTTTTTTTGGTTTTTTTCTTCTCTCGCTATCTACCTTATTTTTATCATTTATATGACTTTTTATTTTCTTTAAAAGAGGAAAAATAATGAAGAACGAAGAATCAAAATGATTAGATCAAACCCACAAGTAGGTTGCCTACGTATCATGTTGTACACAAATCAAATCTTGCGTATTTCGGGAAGCGCATGCAAAAACATCACAAAGTTGAAGATTTTTGATTGATTATTTTTTTTTACGAAGAACACACAAAAGAAAACCACACCGCAACATCACTACATTTCATAAAAGAGACAACTAAAACAAACTTTGAATTTAAGACAACTTTGAAACTAATTAAAAAATATGAAACAACACTCTAGACCAACTGTAATACCCCGGGAAATTTTTTGTTGAAATTTTGTGCGTAAACATGTTGGGTTCTATCTTCTAGAATGGATTATAAATTTTCCGTGTGTAATGTCTTAGATTATGACCCACCATTACGTAGAGTATCGAATAAGCTTTCCAACGATATGTGGCTCATCCAAAATGGACACCCGAGCGACGAGTTATGAACATTCCGATCGAACCGTGAATAGTAGTGAACAGTAAAACGTGCAGGCAAAAGTACTGAGGCCTGGCGTATTTTAACTCCAACTTTAAAAGATCATAACTCCTTGCACATAATGATATGGGTGATATACTATATATCAACGGAAAGCTATGCGAGTCCTCTTTCTAATTATTGAAACGGACTGCTGGGCCCATGAACTGCACATCTGCCTTACTGGTACGTTTTCCTATTTTAACCATGTCAAATTCAATCAACAGGTTGTAGATGTTATCAACCAATTCAGCTTCAAATTCTACAGGTTTCGTGACACCGCTCTTGACAAATGACTCATTGAGCAGCGGCGTTTGGCGGGGGAGTGACCATGCTTTATTTTTCCTTTCATTGGCCTTCTTCAGATCTTCAACCGTAGGTTCAAAACCAAGACCAAAAGTTCCCATGTTCTCCTTCTAACATATAGGATGAACTATACCATGCAGAGACACTCCCAAACCCTTTCCTGGGTCGAATCTATATTTTAACATTTTATTTATCACAATGACAGAAGCGGGAGACAATTGGGGCCCTGGAATAACCTTTCCTTCAAAGATACGATACACCGATACTTTATTAAAAGTTTGATAGAAAAATGTCTCCTCTACGTTGTTCTCTTCAATAAGAGACAAGGGAAAATCTTCGTATGTGGACAAATCGCCTTCACCATGAATAACTACTTCTTGCCTGTCATGCTCAAACTTGATCATATGGTGCAACGTAGATGCAACCGCCTTGGCCTTGTGGATCCAAGATCTTCCCAAAAACAGATTGTAAGAGGATTCGATATTCAATACTAGAAACTCTATGGAAAATTCAACAAACCCTATAATCAACATCAGTTCTATTTCGCCAATGGAGTTTGATTTTGCTCCATCAAAAGCCCTGGCAAATACATTGTTGGGCCTGATCCTCTCAACACCAATGTTCAACTTTTGTAAGGTGGAAATAAGGCAAATATTTGCGTCAGAACCTCAATCAATTATGACATGAGTGACGTAGAAATATTCACACTTCACGGTAATGTAAAGACCCCGATTATTCCCCGTACCTTTAACTGGCAATTTGTCGATTCGATTTACTTTGAAGTTTTTTCCGACCATTTTCTCAAACTGATTTACCGTAATCTTCTTAGGAACGTATGCTTCATTCAATACCTTCAGTATAATGTCACAATGTTCCTTGGAATGATACAACAAAAATAAGAGGCTAATTTAAGCAGGGGTCTTTTTCAACTGATCTGTTATTGAATACTGTGGCAATTTCATCTTTATCAAAAATTCTTTAGCTTCATCTTTGGTGACAGGCTTTTTTAGAGATGAAAGCCCACTCACCACTGGCTTGGGCTTCCTCAAACCTTCAGGAACGAAGCATCTTTCTGACCGAGTTAGTCCCCCTACCTCATATACTTCTTCCTCAACTTCCTTCCCCTAATAAGTCATCACAGTCTGTTTATAGTTCCAGGGGACCTTTTTCGTATCAACTATTAGAGGTTGGGTCATTGGTTTGATGATAATAGGCACTGCAAGTGATCCTTTCACAGTCAAGATAGGCTTACTCGGAGCTCCTACCACCATCAACTTAGGTTTGTCCTGACTTAAACCAACATCTTTTCTGGTGCCTTTTATCGTGGCCATGGGTTTCTTTGCGCTCTCTTGGATTTTATCTTCTCTCATTCCTTCCTGGCTTAATGACATTGCTTTCATCGAATCTACCGTATTTACCGATTTGTCCTTATTGGTCTGTATTCTGACAATAGGCTTATAACACATCGACGATTCTTTGCCATCATATATTAACTCCAACATATTGGTTTCAGCATGGGTTTGCAATAGATTCTGGTTAATGTTTGGAACTTCCAGGGCCTGGACCAAAATCTGATTTGCATCGATTAAATCTTTGATAGCTCTCTTTAAATACTAGTATTTCTAGATAACGTAGCCTGGCATATCAGAACAATATGCACACCTTAAGGAATAATCAAGATTCCTCGAAGGTGGATTTGATAGACTTCCATGGACCGAGCTCAAGACCTTCATATCTCTCAACCTATCAAACAAGCTAGCATATGACTCCCTAAGAGGTGTGAACTGATTTTTGACCTCCTTCTCTTTCTTATACTCGGGCCTAGGTTGGGAATTGGGTCTGGAGGGGTTTTGGTAATTTAGTGAGGCTGATATACGATTTTGTGGAGTTTGCACGCGCCATTGAGGGTAAGAAGAGGTTTGGACATATGGTTGTGCGCTATATACTGGGTACATGGGTGGTGGAATGGAATGTAGTGGGTTTTGTGTAGGGTAGTAATGGTGGAGAGGAATATATGGAGCTTGGGCATAGGTTTGGGATTGGGGGTAAGGGCGAGGCGGTATTTTAGGATAGGAATGAGTTCTAGCTACAATGGTTTCCATGTCCTCTTTATTCTTCTTACCTCCGAATGTTCTAGAGCCACCTTGAACCGCTTGGGTGGTGGCTTTCAATGAGACCAAACTCACTATCCGGCTGGTCTTGATCCCGTCCTTTATCATCACTCCCATTTTGAGGATTTTAATAAAAGACTTTCCCATTATCAGAAGAAAATGTTGAAAATAGGTTTCATCCTGTTCCTGAAAGAAGACCTATACCAACTTATTCTCCTTCATTGGAGGTTTTACCTTGGCGGCTTGTTCACGCCATCTTATCGCTTATTCCCTAAAGCCTTCAGTACTTTTATTCTTTATGTTGACCAAGGATTTTTTGTTAGGAATCAGGTCAACGTTATACTGAAAATATTGCACAAACTCAGTAGCTAAGTCATCCCAGTTGTTCCATTTGTCAATATCCTGATCGACAAACCATTCTGTAGCCTGATCGGAAAGACTCTCGCAAAAGAAATCCATGAGAAACTCTTTCCTTCCTCCTGCAGCCCTCAATTGGATGCAATAACATCTCAAGTACGCCACAGGATCATCGTGCCCAGCATACTTCTCAAATTGGCATTTTAAAACTAAGGGGAAGGTAAACGTCTGGGAACATACAAAGATCTTTATAGGAAATAGTCATATAACCTCCGATCCCCTACAAATTTCTCATGGCTTATTCCAAACTTTTAAATTTCTGAATCATAACTTGTTGTTCCTCTGTTGCCATAGGATTCTTTTTATTAAATGGAAATGCAGGTGGCTGAGTGTACCCATAAAGTTCATTTATCCTCAAAGTAGGTTCCGAGGCATAATACTGATCATCCAAAACCTTTAATACTCTCTCACTAGAAGACCGAGGGAGTACCATCGTCAGACGCACAACATAGGTGGGGGCTTCATGTGGGGGCACATCCATAAACACAGGTGCTGTAGGTGGCGCCGGCTGATCAGCAGGCCTTGGTTGAGGAACTGCCAAGGGCACACTAGGGGTGCCAGGATAATATTGATGCGGAGTGAATCCTTGCGCGTGCACAAGTAACTCAGTGGGTGCAGAGAATTGTGCCTGAGAGAGCGGTGGGTAATTAGAGATATTCCCAAGATCTTCGGGAAAGGGAGGAGGAGGCATTTCATTATCCCACGCCGGGTGCAAATCTATCAATTGTTTCCTGAGCCTTACTACCTCATTATTGCATTCTAAACTTTCTTCCCTGAGATCCTGATCTAGGTCAATGAGCGAATTTGCAAACTCCCTGCCAGCCATACCAAGCTTTGCTTTTGATCTAGTGAAGTATGGGTGACTAGAAAAAGTGATACAATACCAACCATATTTATCTGAAAGAACATGCTAATCAAAGACAACATCCATTAGGATTAGGTCACACAACAAACATGGGAATCACATTTGCAAATATTGTATTAGATTCATCCGTATTTCTACCAGCCTTTGAGCGTAGAGAGGTCATTTTAACATCATCCCTTTCTTTCTTCTATTCTCAATTGCTTCTTTCCTCTAATCACACCTTTTTTTCGCCCTCACTTCTCTGTTCTTTTCATCAGTCTCTTTTCTTTCACCTTATTCTCTCATCACTTTTTTTGTTTTTTTTTCTTCTCTCGCTATCTACCTTATTTTTATCATTTCTATGGCTTTTTCATTTCTTTAAAAGAGGAAAAATAATGAAGAACGAAGAATCAAAATGATTAGATCGAATCCACAAGTAGGTTGCCTACGTATCATGTTGTACATGAATCAAATCTTGCGTATTTCGGGAAGCGCATGCATAAACATCACAAAGTTGAAGATTTTTGATTGATTATTTTTTTTTACGAAGAACACACAAAAGAAAACCACACCGCAACATCACTACATTTCATAAAAGAGACAACTAAAACAAACTTTTAATTTAAGACAACTTTGAAACTAATTAACAAATACGAAACAACACTCTAGACCAACTGTAATACCCCGGGAATTTTTTCGTTGAAATTTTGTGCGTAAATTTGTTGGGTTCTATCTTATAGAATGAATTATAAATTTTCCGTGAGGAATATCTTAGATTATGACCCACCATTATGTAGAGTATCGAATAATCTTTCCAACGATATGTGGCTCATCCAAAACGGACACCCGAGCGACGAGTTATGAACATTCCGATCGAACCATGAATAGTAGTGAACAGTAAAACGTGCAGGAAAAAGTACTAAGGCCTGGCGTATTTTAACTCCAACTTCAAATGGTCATAACTCCTTGCACGTAATGATATGGGTGATATACTATATATCAACGGAAAGCTCTGCGAGTCCTCTTTCCAATTGTTGATACGGACAGCTGGGCCCATGAACTGCACATCTGCCTTACTGGTACCTTTTCCTATTTCAACCATGTCAAATTCAATCAACAGGTTCTGGAAGTTATCAACCAATTCAGCTTCAAATTCGACAGGCTTCGTGACACCGCTCTTGAGAAATAACTCATTGAGCAGCGGCGTTGGGCGGGGGAGTGACCATGCTTCATTTATCCTTTCATTGGCCTTCTTCAGATCTTCAACCGTAGGTTCAAAACCCAGACCAAAAGTGCCCATGATCTCCTTCGAACATATGGGATGAACAATGCCATGCAGAGACACTCCCAAACCCTTTCTTGGCTTGAATCCATATTTTAACATTTTATTTATTATCATGACAGAAACGGGACAGAATTGGGGCCCTGGAATAACCTTTCCTTCAAAGATATGATACACCGATACTGTATAAAAAGTTTGATACAAAAATGTCTCCTCTACATTGTTCGATTCAATAAGAGACAAGGGAAAATATTCGTAGGCGGACAAATCCCCTTCACTATGAATAACCATTTCTTGCCTGTCATGCTCAAACTTGATCATCTGGTGCAACGTAGTTGCAACTGCCTTGTCCTTGTGGATCCACAATCTTCCCAACAACAGATTGTAAGAGGAGTCGATATTCAATACTAGAAACTCTATGGCAAATTCAACAGGCCCTATAATCAACATCAGTTCTATTTCGCCAATAGAGTTTGATTTTGCTCCATCAAAAGCCCTGACAAATACATTGTTGGGCCTGATTCTCTCAACACCAATGTTTAACTTTTGTATGGTGGAAATAAGGCAAATATTTGGGCCAGAACCTCCATCAACTATGACATGAGTGACTTAGAAATCTTCACACTTCACGGTAATGTAAAGACCCCGATTATTCCCCGTACCTTTAACTGGCAATTTGTCATTCGAGAAGCTGATTCGATTTACTTCGAAGATTTTTCTGACCATTTCAGAAGCTGATTTACCATAATCTCCTTAGGAACGTATGCGTCATTCTATACCTTCAGTATAATGTCACGATGTTCCTTGGAATGCAATAACAAAAATAAGAGGGAAATTTAAGCAGGGGTCTTCCTCAACTGATCTATTATTGAATACTCTGACAATTTCATTTTTTTCAAAAATTCTTCGGCTTCTTCTTTGGTGACAGGCTTTTTAAGAGATGAAAGCCCACTCACCACTGGCTTGGGCTTCCTCAAACCTTCAGGAACGAAGTATCTTTCTGACCGAGTCAGTCCCCCTACCTCATGTACTTCTTCTTCAACTTCCTTCCCCTAATAAGTCATCACATTCCATTTATAGTTCCAGGGTACCTTTTACGTATCAACTATCAGAGGTTGGGTCACTGTTTTGATGATAATAGGCGCTGCAAGTGCTCGTTTCACGGTCAAGATAGTCTTACTCGGAGCTCCTACCACCATTAACTTAGGTTTGTCCTGACTTAAACCAACATCTTTTCTGGTGCCTTGTACCGTGATCACGGGTTTCTTTGCGCTCTCTTGGATTTTATCATCTCTCATTCCTTCCTGGATTAATGACATTGCTTCCAGCGAATCTGCTGTATTTATCGATTTGTCCTTATTGGTATGTATTCTGACAATAGGCTTATAAGACATCGACGATTCTTTGCCATTATATATTAACTCCAACATATTGGTTTTAGCATGGGTTGGCAATAGATTCTGGTTAATGTTTGGAACTTCAAGGGCCTGGACCAAAATCTGATTTGCGTCAATTAAATCTTGGATAGATCTCTTTAAATACTAGCATTTCTCGATATCATGGCCTGGCATGTCAGAATAATACACACACCTTAAGAAATAATCAAAATTCCTCAGAGGTGGATTTGATATCCTTCCATGGATCGGGCTCAAGACCTCAATATTTCTCAACCTATCAAACAAGCTAGCATATGACTCCCCAAGAGGTGTGAACTATTTTTTGACCGCCTTCTCTTTCTTATACTTGAGCCTAGGTTAGAAATCGGGTTTGGAGGGGTTTTGGTAATTTAGTGAGGCTGATAGACTATTTTGTGGATCTTGCACGCGCCATTGCGGGTAAGAAAATGTTTGGACATATGGTTGTGCGCTATATACTAGGTATGGGAGTGGTGGAATGGAATATAGTGGGTTTTGTGTTGGGTAGTAATGGTGGAGAGGAATATATGGAGCTTGGGCATAGGCTTGGGATTGGGGATAAGGGCGAGACGGTCTTTTGGAATAGGAATGAGTTCCAGCTGCAATGGTTGCCATGTCCTCTTTCTTCTTCTTACCTCCGAATGTTCCAGAGCCACCCTGAACCGCTTGGGTGGTGGCTTTCAATGCGGCCAAACTCACTATTCGGCCGGTCTTGATCCCATCCTCTATCATCTCTCCCATTTTGAGGATTTTAATAAAGGACTTTCCCATTGTCGGAAGTAAATATTGAAAATAGGTTTCATCCTGTGTTTGATTGAAGACCTATACCAGCTTATTCTCCTTCATGGAGGCTTTACCTTGGCGGCTTGTTCACGCCATCTTATCGCATATTCCCTAAATCCTTCTGTACTTTTATTCTTTATGTTGACCAAGTATTTTTTGTTGGGAATCAGGTCAACGTTATACTGAAAATGTTGCACAAACTTAGTAGCTAAGTCATCCCAGCTGTTCCATTTGTCAATATCCTGATCGACAAACCATTCTGAAGCCTGATCGAAAAGACTCTCGCCAAAGAAATCCATGAGCAACTCTTTCCTTCCTCCTGCAGCCCTCAATTGGTTGCAATAACATCTCAAGTACGCCACGGGATCACCGTGCCCAGCATACTTCTCATATTGTGCATTTTAAAACTAAGGGGAAGGTTAACGTCTGGGAACATACAAAGATCTTTATAGGAAACACTCTTATAACCTCCGATCCCCTACAAATTTCTCATGGCCTATTCGGAAATTTTCAATTTCCGCATCATAACTTCTTGTTCCTCTGTTGCAATAGGCTTCTCTTTATTAAATGGAAATACAGGTGGCTGAGTGTACCCATACAGTTCATTTATCCTCAAAGTAGATTCCGTGGCATAATACTGATCATCTAAAACCTTCAATACTAGCTTACTAGCAGACCGAAGAAGTACCATCGTCGGACGCACAACATAGGTGAGGGCTTCAGGTAGTGGCAGATCCATAAACACAGGTGCTGCAGGTGGCGCCGGTTGAGCAGAAGGCCTTGGTTGAGGAACTGCCAAGGGAGCACTAGGGGTTCCAGGATAATATTGATGCGGAGTGAATCCTGGCGCGTGCACAAGTAACTCAGTGGGAGCAGAGAATTGTGCCCGAGAGAGCGGTGGGTAATTCGAGATATTCCTAAGATCTTCGGAAAGGGGAGGAGGAGGCATTTCGTTAGCCCACTCCCGGTGCAAATCTATCAATTGTTTCATGAGCCTTACTACCTCATCATTGCATTCTAAACTTTTTTCCCTGGGATCCTGATCCAGGTCAATGAGCGAATTTTCAATCTCTCTGCCAGCCATACCAAGCTTTGCTTTTGATCTAGTGAAGTATGGGTGACTAGATAGAGTGCTACAATACCAACCACATTTATCTGAAAGAACATGTTAATCAAAGACAACACCCATTAGGATTAGGTCACACAACAACCATGGGGTTCATATTTGCAAAGATTGTATTAGATTCATCCGTATTTCTAACATCCTTTGAGGGTAGAGAGGTCATTTTAACATCATCCCAATCTTTCTTCTATTCTCAATTGCTTCTTTCCTCTAATCACACCTTTTTTTTTCGCCCTCACTTCTCTGTTCTTTTCATCAGTCTCTTTTCTATCACCTTATTCTCTCGTCACTTTTTTTGTTTTTTTTTCTTCTCTTGCTATCTACGTTATTTTTATCATTTATATGGCTTTTGCTTTTATTTAAAAGAGGAAAAATAATGAAGAAAGAAGAATAAAAATGATTAGATCGAACCCACAAGTAGGTTGCCTACGTATCATGTTATACATGAATCAAATCTTGTGTATTTCGGGAAGCGCATTCATAAATATCACAAAGTTGAAGATTTTTGATTGATTATTTCTTTTCACGAAGAACACACAAAAGAAAACCACACCTCAACATCACTACATTTCATAAAAGAGACAACTAAAACAAACTTTGAATTTAATAAAACATCGAAACATATTAAAAAATACGAAACAACAATCTAGACCAACTGTAATACCCCGGGAAATTTTTCGTTAAAATTTTGTGCGTAAACGTGTTGGGTTCTATCTTCTAGAATATATTATAAATTTTTCGTGTGGAATTTCTTAGATTATGACCCACCATTACGTAGAGTATCGAATAAGCTTTCCAATGATATGTGGATCATCCAAAACGGACACCCGAGCGACGAGTTATGAATATTCCGATCGAACCGTGAATAGTAGTGAACAGTAAAACGTGCAGGAAAAAGTACTGAGGCCTGGCGTGTTTTTATTCCAACTTTAAACGATCATAACTCCTTGCACATAATGATATAGGTGATATACTATATATCAATTGAAAGCACTGCGAGTCCTCTTTCCAATTGTTGAGACGGACAGCTGGGCCCATGAACTGCACATCTGCCTTACTGGTACCTTTTCCTATTTTAACCATGTCAAATTCAATCAACAGGTTCTTGAAGTTACCAACCAATTCAGCTTCAAATTCTACAGGCTTCGTGACACCGCTCTTGACAAATAACTCATTGAGCAGCGGCGTTGGGCGGGGGAGTGACCATGCTTCATTTTTCATTTCATTGTCCTTCTTCAGATCTTCAACCGTAGGTTCAAAACCCAGACCTAAAGTGCCCATTCTCTCCTTCGAACATATGGGATGAACTATACCATGTAGAGACACTCCCAAACCCTTTCCACGCTCGAATCCATATTTTAACATTTTATTTATCATCATGACAGAAGTGGGAGACAATTGGGGCCCTGGAATAACCTTTCCTTCAAAGATATGATACACCGATACTGTATAAAAAGTTTGATAGACAAATGTCTCCTCAACGTTGTTCTCTTCAATAAGAGACAAGGAAAAATCTTCGTAGGCGGACAAATCCCTTTTACCATGAATAACCACTTTTAGCCTGTCATGCTCAAACTTGATCATCTGGTGCAATGTAGATGCAACCACCTTGGCCTTGTGGATCCACGATCTTCCCATCAACAGATTGTAAGAGGAGCCGATATTCAATTTTAGAAACTCTATGGAAAATTCAACAGGCCCTATAATTAACATCAGTTCTATTTCGCCAATGGAGTTTGATTTTGCTCCATCAAAAGCCCTGACAAATACATTGTTGGGCCTGATCCTCTCAATACCAATGTTCAACTTTTGTAAGGTGGAAATAAGGCAAATATTTGCGCCAGAACCTCCATCAATTATGACATGAGTGACATAGAAATCTTCACACTTCACGATAATGTAAAGACCCCAATTATTCCCCGTACCTTTAACTGGCAATTTATTATCCCAGAAGCTAATTCGATTTACTTCGAAGATTTTTCCGACAATTTTCTCAAGATGATTTACCGTAATCTCCTTAGGAACGTATGCTTCATTCAATACCTTCAGTATAATGTTACGATGTTCCTTGGAATGCAACAACAAAAATCAGAGGGAAATCTAAGCAGGGGTCTTCTTCAACTGATCTATTATTGAATACTCTGGCAATTTTATCTTTTTCAAAAATTCTTCGGCTTTTTCTTTGGTGACAGGCTTTTTAAGAGATGAAAGCCCACTCACCACTGGCTTGGGCTTCCTCAAACCTTCAGGAACAAAGCATTTTCCTGACCGAGTCAGACCCCCTACCTCATGTCCTTTTTCCTCAACTTTCTTCCCCTAATAAGTCATTAACGTCCATTTATAGTTCTAGGGGACCTTTTTCGTATCAACTATCAGAGGTTGGGTCACTGGTTTGATGATAATAGGTGCTGCAAGTGCTCATTTCACTGTCAAGATAGGATTACCCGGAGCTCCTACCACCATCAACATAGGTTTGTCCTGACTTAAAACATCTTTTCTGGTGCCTTGTACCGTGATCACGGGTTTCTTTGCACTCTCTTGGACTTTATCTTCTCTCATTCCTTCCTAGATTAATGACATTGCTTTCAGCGAATCTGTCGTATTCACCGATTTGTCCTTATTGGTCTGTATTCTGACAATAGGCTTATAACACATCGACGAATCTTTTCCATCGTATATTAACTCCAACATATTGGTTTCAGCATGGGTTGGCAATAGATTCTGGTTAATGTTTGGAACTTTAAGGGCCTGGACCAAAATCTGATTTGCGTCGATTAAATCATGGATAACTTTCTTTAAATACTAGCATTTCTCGATATCGTGGCCTGGCTTGTCAGAATAATACGCACATCTTAAGGAATAATCAAGATTCCTCAGAGGTGGATTTGATAGACTTCCATGGATCGGGCTAAAGACCTTCATATTTCTCAACCTATCAAACAAGCTAGCATATGACTACCCAAGAGGTGTGAACTGATTTTTGATCACCTTCTCTTTCTTATACTTGGGCCTAGGTTGGAAATTGTGTCTGGAGGGGTTTTGGTAATTTAGAGAGGCTGATAGACAATTTTGTGGAGCTTGCACGCGCCATTGTAGGTAAGAAGAGGTTTGGACATATGGTTGTGTGCTATATACTGGGTACGGGGGTGGTTGAATGGAATATAGTAGGTTTTGTGTTGGGTAGTAATGGTGGAGAGGAATATATGGAGCTTGGGAATAGGCTTGGGATTGGGGATAAGGGAGAGGCGGTCTTTTAGGATAGGAATGAGTTCCAGCTACAATGGTTTCCATGTCCTCTTTCTTCTTCTTACCTCCGAAAGTTCCAGAGCCACCTTGAACCACTTGGGTGGTGGCTTTCAATGATGCCAAACTCACTATCCGGCCGGTCTTTATCCCATCCTCTATCATCTCTCCCATTTTGAGGATTTCAACAAAAGACTTTCCCATTGTTGGAAGTAAATATTGAAAATAGGTTTCGTCCTGTGCCTGAATGAAGACCTATACCAGCTTATTCTCCTTCATGGAGGCTTTACCGTGGTGTCTTGTTCATGCCATCTTATCGCATATTCCCTAAAGCCTTCAGTACTTTTATTCTTTATGTTGACCAAGGATTTTTTGTTAGGAATCAGGTCAACGTTATAAGGAAAATGTTGCACAAACTCAGTAACTAAATCATCCCAGCTGTTCCATTTGACAATATCTAATCGACAAACCATTCTGAAGCCTGATCGAAAAGACTCTCGCCAAAGAAATCCATGAGCAACTCTTTCCTTTCTCCTGCAGCCCACAATTGGTTGCAATAACATCTCAAGTATGCCACGGGATCACCGTGACCAGCATACTTCTCAAATTTGGCATTTTAAAACTAAGGGGAAGGTTAACGTCTGGGAACATACAAAGATCTTTATAGGAAACACTCTTATAACCTCCGATCCCCTACAAATTTCTCATGGCCTATTCCAAACTTTTCAATTTCCGCATCATAACTTCTTGTTCTTCTGTTGCAATAGGCTTCTCTTTATTAAATGGAAAACCAGGTGGCTGAGTGTACCCATATAGTTTATTTATCCTCAAAGTAGGTTCCAGGGCATAATACTGATCATCCAAAACCTTCAATACTAGCTCGCTAGAAGACAGAGGGAGTACCATCATCGGACACACAACATAGGTGGGGGCTTCAGGTAGTGGCAGATCTATAAACACTGGTGCTGCAGGTGGGGCCGGCTGAGCTGCAGGCCTTGGTTGAGGAACTGCCAAGGGCACACTAAGGGTTCCAGGATAATATTGATGCAGAGTGAATTCTGGCGCGTGCATAAGTAACTTAGTGGGAGAAGAGAATTGCGCCTGAGAGAGCGGTGGGTAATTAGAGATATTCCCAAGATCTTCGGGAAGGGAAGAAGGAGGCATTTCGTTAGCCCACGCTCGGTGCAAATCTATCTATGGTTTCCTGAGCCTTACTACCTCATCATTGCATTCAAAACTTTCTTCCCTGGGACCCTGATCCGGGTCAATGAGGGAATTTTCAATCTCCCTACCAGCCATACCAAGCTTTGCTTTTGATCTAGTGAAGTACGGGTGACTAGCCAGAGTGCTACAATACCAACCACATTTATCTGAAAGAACATGCTAATCAAAGACAACACCCGTAAGGATTAGGTCACACAACAAGCATGGCAATCACATTTGCAAAGATTGTATTAGATTCATCCGTATTTCTACCAGCCTTTGAGGGTAGAGAGGTTATTTTAACATCATCCCAATCTTTCTTCTATTCTCAATTGCTTATATCCTCTAATAACACCTTTTTTTTTTGCCCTCACTTCTCTGTTCTTTTCATCAGTCTCTTTTCTTTCACCTTATTCTCTCGTCACATTTTTTGTTTTTTTTCTTCCCTCGCTATCTACCTTATTTTTATCATTTATATGGATTTTTCTTTTCTTTAAAAGAGGAAAAATAATGAAGAACAAAGAATCAAAATGATTAGATCAAACCCAAAAGTAGGTTGCCTACGTATCATGTTGGACATGAATCAAATCTTGCGTATTTCGGGAAGCGCATGCCTAAACATCACAAAGTTGAAGATTTTTAATTGATTATTTTTTTTTTACGAAGAACACACAAAAGAAACCTCACCACAACATCACTACATTTCAAAAAAGAGACAACTCAAACAAACTTTGAATTTAAGACAACTTTGAAACAAATTAACAAATACGAAACAACACTCTAGACCAACTGTAATACCCCGGGAAATTTTTCGTTGAAATTTTGTGCGTAAACGTGTTGGGTTCTATCTTCTAGAATGAATTATAAATTTTCCATGTGGAATGTCTTAGACTATGACCCACCATTACGTAGATTATAGAAAAAGCTTTCCAATGATATGTGGATCATCCAAAACGGACACCCGAGCGACGAGTTATGAACATTCCGATCGAACCGTGAATAGTAGTGAACAGTAAAACGTGCAGGAAAAAGTACTGAGGCCTGGCGTATTTTTACTCCAACTTTAAACGATCATAACTCCTTGCACATAATGATATGGGTGATATACTATATATCAACGGAAAGCTCTGCGAGTCCTCTTTCCAATTGTTGAGACGGACAGCTGGTCCCATGAACTGCACATCTGCCTTACTGGTACCTTTTCCTATTTTAACTATGTCAAATTCAATCAACAGCTTCTGGAAGTTATCAACCAATTCAGCTTCAAATTCTACAGTCTTCGTGACACTGCTCTTGACAAATGACTCATTGAGCAGCGTCGTTGGGCGGGGGAGTAACCATGATTCATTTTTCTTTCATTGTCCTTCTTTAGATCTTCAATCGTAGGTTCAAAACACACACCAAAAGTGCCCATGCTCTCCTTCGAACATATGGGATGAACTATACCATGCAGAGACACTCCCAAACCCTTTCCTGGATCGAATCCATATTTTAACATTTTATTTATCATCATGACAGAAGCGGGAGACAATTGGGGCCCTAGAATAACCTTTCCTTTAAAGATACGATACACCGATACTGTATCAAAAGTTTGATAGACAAATGTCTCCTCTACGTTGTTCTCTTCAATAAGAGACAAGGGAAAATTTTTGTAGGCGGACAAATCCCCTTCACCATGAATAACCACTTCTTGCCTGTCATGCTCAAACTTGATCATATGGTGCAACGTAGATACAACCGCCTTGGCCTTGTGGATCCACGATCTTCCCAACAACAGATTGTAAGAGGAGTCGATATTCAATATTACAAACTCTATGGCAAATTCAACAGGCCCTATAATCAACAATAGTTCTATTTCGCCAATGGAGTTTGATTTTGCTCCATCAAAAGCCCTGACAAATACATTGTTGGTCCTGATCTTCTCAACACCAATGTTCAACTTTTGTAAGGTGGAAATAAGGCAAATATTTGCGCTAGAACCTCCATCAATTATGACATGAGTGACGTAGAAATCTTCACACTTCACGGTAATGTAATGACCCCAATTATTCCCCGTACCTTTAACTGGCAATTTGTCATCCGAGAAGCTGATTCGATTTACTTCGAAGATTTTTACGACCATTTTCTCAAGCTGATTTACTGTAATCTCCTTAGGAACGTATGCTTCATTCAATACCTTCAGTATAATGTCACAATGTTCCTTGGAATGCAACAACAAAAATAAGAGGGAAATTTAAGCAGGGGTCTTCTTCAACTGATCTATTATTGAATACTCTGGCAATTTTATGTTTTTCAAAAATTCTTCGGCTTCTTCTTTGGTGAAAGGCTTTTTAAGAGATGAAATCCCACTCACCACTGGCTTGGGCTTCCTCAAACCTTCAGGAACGAAGCATCTTTCTGACCGAGTCAGACCCACTACCTCATGTACTTCTTCCCCAACTTTCTTCCCCTAATAAGTTATCACAGTCTATTTATAGTTCCAGGGGAACTTTTTCGTATCAACTATCAGAGGTTGGGTCACTGGTTTGATGATAATAGGCGCTGGAAGTGCTCATTTCACCGTTAAGATAGGCGTACCCGGAGCTCCTACCACCATCAACTTAGGTTTGTCCTGACTTAAATCAACATCTTTTCTGGCGCCTTGTACCGTGATCATGGGTTTCTTTGTGCTCTCTTGGACTTTATCTTCTCTCATTCCTTCCTGGCTTAATGACATTGCTTTCAACGAATCTGCCGTATTCACCGATTTGTCCTTATTTTTTTGTATTCTGACAATAGGCTTATAACACATCGACTATTCTTTCCTATCATATATTAACTCCAACATATTGGTTTCAGCATGGGTTGGCAATAGATTCTGGTTAATGTTTGG
The DNA here is from genome assembly GCA_030864215.1 of Capsicum pubescens. NCBI lineage: Eukaryota > Viridiplantae > Streptophyta > Magnoliopsida > Solanales > Solanaceae > Capsicum > Capsicum pubescens. Next base: position 42,038,093 of record CM061543.1, read on the forward strand.
AACTTCAAGGGACTGGAACAAAATCTGATTTGCGTCGATTAAATCTTGGATAGCTCTCTTTAAATACTAGCATTTCTCGATATCGTGGCCTGGCATGTCAGAACAATACGCACACTTTAAGAAAAAATCAAGATTCCTCGGAGGTGGATTTGATAGCCTTCCATGGATCGGGCTCAAGACCTTCATATTTCTCAACCTATCAAACAAGATAGCATATGACTCCCCAATAGGTGTGAACTGATTTTTGACCGCCTTCTCTTTCTTATACTCGGGCCTAGGTTGGAAATCGGGTCTTGAGGGGTTTTGGTAAATTAGTGAGGCTGATAGACGATTTTGTGGAACTTGCACGTGCCATTGCGGGTAAGAAGAGGTTTGGACATATGGTTGTGCACTATATACTGGGTACGGGGGTGGTAAAATGGAATATAGTGGGTTTTGTGTAGGGTAGTAATGGTGGAGAGGAATATATGGAGCTTGGGCATAGGCTTGGGATAGGGGATAAGGGAGAGATGGTCTTTTGGGATAGGAATGATTTCCAGCTAAAATGGTTGCCATGTCCTCTTTCTTCTTCTTACCTATGAATGTTCCAGAGCCACCTTGAACCACATGGTTGGTGGGTTTCAATGCGGCCAAACTCACTATCCGTCCGGTCGTGATCCCGTCCTCTATTATCTCTCCCATTTTGAGGATTTCAATAAAAGACTTTCCCCTTGTCGGAAGTAAATAATGAAAATAGGTTTCATCCTGTGCCTGAATGAATACCTATACCAGCTTATTCTCCTTCATGGAGGCTTTACCTTGGCGGCTTGTTCACGCTATCTTATAGCATATTCCCTAAAGCCTTCAGTACTTTTATTCTTTATGTTGACTAAGGATTTTTTGTTAGGAATCAGGTCAACTTTATACTGAAAATGTTGCACAAACTCAGTAGCTAAGTCATCCCAGCTGTTCTATTTGTCAATATCTTGATCGACAAACCATTCTGAAGCCTGATCGGAAAGACTCTCGCCAAAGAAATCCATGAGCAACTCTTTTCTTCCTCCTGCAGCCCTCAATTGGTTGCAATAACATCTCAAGTATGCCACGGGATCACCGTGCCCAGCATACTTCTCAAATTTGGCATTTAAAAACTTAGGGGAAGGTTAACGTCTGGGAACATACAAAGATCTTTATAGGATACACTCTTATAACCTCCGATCCTCTACAAATTTCTCATGGCCTATTCCAAACTTTTTAATTTCCGCATCATAACTTCTTGTTCCTCTGTTGCAATAGGCTTCTCTTTATTAAATGGAAATGCAGGTGGCTGAGTGTACCCATACAGTTCATTTATCCTAAAAGTAGGTTCCGGGGCATAACACTGATCATCCAAAACCTTCAATACTAGCTCACTAGCGGACTGAGGGAGTACCATTATCGGACGCACAACATAGGTGGGGGCTTTAGGTGGTGGCAGATCCATAAACACAGGTGCTGCAGGTGGCGCCGGCTGAGCAGCAGGCCTTGGTTGAGGAACTGCCAAGGGCATACTAGGGGTGCCAGGATAATATTGATGCGGAGTGAATCCTGGTGCGTGCACAAGTAACTTAGTGGGAGCAGAGAATTGTTCCTGAGAGAGGGGTGGGTAATTAGTGATATTCCCAAGATCTTCGGGAAGGGGAGGAGGAGGCATTTACTTTTCCCACGCCCGGTGCAAATCTATCAATTGTTTCCTGAGCCTTACTACCTCATCATTGCATTCTAAACTTTCTTCCCTGGGATCTTGATCCGGGTCAATGAGCGAATTTTCAATCTGCCTAACAGCCATACCAAGCTTTGCTTTTTATCTAGTGAAGTATGGGTGACTAGCCAGAGTGCTACAATACCAACCATGTTTATCTGAAAGAACATGCTAATCAAAGACAACACCCATTAGGATTAGGTCACACAACAAGCATGGGAATCACATTTGCAAAAATTGTATTAGATTCATCCATATTTCTACCAGACTTTGAGGGTAGAGAGGTCATTTTAACATCATCCCAATCTTTCCTCTATTCTCAATTGCTTCTTTCCTCTAATCACACCTTTTTTTTTCTCCCTCACTTCTATGTTCTTTTCATCAGTCTCTTTTCTTTCACCTTATTCTCTCATCACTTTTTTTGTTTTTTTTTCTTCTCTCGCTATCTACCTTATTTTTATCATTTATATGGCTTTTTCTTTTCTTTAAAATAGGTAAAATAATGAAGAACGAAGAATCAAAATGATTACATCGAACCCACAAGTAGGTTGCCTACGTATCATGTTGTACATGAATAAAATCTTTCATATTTCGGGAAGCGCATGCATAAACATCACAAAGCTGAAGATTTTTGATTGATTATTTTTTTTGTACGAAGAACACACAAAAGAAAACCACACCGCAACATCACTACATTTCATAATAGAGACAACTAAAACAAACTTTGAATTTAAGAAAACTTTGAAACTAATTAACAAATATGAAACAACACTCTAGACCAACTGTAATACCCTAGGAAATTTTTCGTTTAAATTTTGTGCGTAAACGTGTTGGGTTCTATCTTCTAGAATGAATTATAAATTTTCCGTGTGGAATGTATTAGATTATGACCCACCATTATGTAGAGTATCGAATAATCTTTCTAACTATATGTGGATCATCCAAAATGGATACCCGAGCGACGAGTTATGAAAATTCCGATCGAACCGTGAATAGTAGTGAATAGTAAAACGTGCAGGAAAAAGTACTGAGGCCTGGCGTATTTTTACTCCAACTTTAAATGAACATAACTCCTTGTACATAATGATATGGGTGATATACTATATATCAACGGAAATCTCTGCGAGTCCTCTTTCCAATGAAATTGGTTTCATCCAATTTGTCTGTCGGGGAAAAAAGTTATGGTATATCTACTTCAGCCTACCAAAAGCGATATTTTGGGTCAACATCAAATGATCATAAATACTAGTACACAATGATATGGGTGAGATACTATATATAAATGGAAAGATATGAGACTCCTCTTTCTAATTAAATTGGTTTCATCCAATTCGGATATCGAAGTAAAACGTTATGGTTGATCTACTTCAGACTATCAAAACTGTCCACCAAAGGACAGATTTGAGAATTATTTGATTTTTAGGGGCGTTTTGGTCATTCCCTCTCACCCAAAATCCGTCCAAACCCTATATTAAAGCCTATTAGAAGCATTATATGTTATATTTCATCAAATTCCCTCAAAAAGAAAACCCTAAGCTCCTACATCCTACTTCAAGAACCTCCGAAGTTCACCATTAATTCTGCAAATTTATTCAAGATTCCAAGTTCCTAGTTCAAGAACTCCAAGAACCATCATTCAAAGGCATGACTAACATCTCAAAAATGAGTATCGATCTAAAGTTCATCATTCAATGTATGTGGGGTTTTTCAACAAGAACTCTCTTTCGTTCTTGTGCCCAAAAGTAATTCTCTTTAGAAAGACATTATTTTTATTTGATTTTTACGAATTTGAAGTATGAACCCATATCTTATGATGATTATTATGAAATCTTGATGTTTATGATTTTGAAAGATGAATTTACATGTGTGGAGATATAAAGCATGAATCTTGAATGATATTTATCATGATTTTGATATTTGGGTCGTGAATCCCTATTGGAAATTGTGTTATTTTAGAAAGTGTGTGTTATAAGCACGTTGATGTTGAATATTTGATATATTTTGAATGATTTGGCCTTTTTGTCTTAATGGAGTTGTTTTGAACTCGAGTGTGAAAGAAATCCACAACGTGGTTGATTTTGATAGATGTGAAGCATGATCGCTCCCGATGTATATTTATATATTACTAAAATTGTTTTGTTAGGGATTGTCTTTGAAATGATCTGAGCTAAGTCTGGGAGAAATCTTTAGCACCGAGTGGGAGGTATAAAGAGACCTTACTTCCCTAGAACTACGTGCCCCCGTAGGAGTAAGCCTGAGGGTGATTTATATAGTGATCACTAGTTTGTGTGGATTTGATATTGATAGTCCTACTTTGATGGCAAGGATAGGATGGCTCTCCCCAACGTGGGTTGTACATTGGACTCTATGTAGATCGCATAGTTTATGTCGGTTATAGGATCTCCCAGTGTGTGTGTGTTTCCTTGTGTCTATGGTGAATGGTGAAGTGATTTGAAAGTGAAATTGTGAAAGATATTCTTTCAAAAGATTTAAATGATATTCACATTATGAGAATTGATATTCTTGATGAACATAAAGTGATTGACAAATTATATGATGAATCGCATGTGTTATTGTACTTATTTCATCCTCTCATGATTATTATGATTTTCTTCGGGCTATGTGAGTCTTTCATATATACTGCATATTTCTTATAAATATTTATGATGATGATGTTTATACAACTGCATACACCCCCATATACTCGGTTCCTTTCCATGGTACTGACCCACATCTTCAGATGTGGGTTGCATTTTCTCAGAATGTAGGTTCAGATGCTCAGTTCCGGGTTCGACAGTGATTCTTCGGGCATGCTGTTCTACATCCTCTATTGTGATGAGTCCTCATGTTTCGAGGACGTTATGTCTGATATTGGTTTCACGGAATTGTTTACATTTGATAACTGAGTATGAGTCAGTTGGGGCATGTCTCAATGGCTCGCTGGTTTTATTGATTTTCTTAGAGGATTGTTAGACTAGTATAGATGTTGGGAGTTGACTAATAAGTCATATTTTGTTATCTTTCTTATATTCTTTTATTCTTGGATGATGATTACTATGTTGATATTTGAGATTTATTTATGGAAACCCCGTTGATTTGTGGTGAACTGAATAAAAATGGCTCAAAGGGTTAGCTTGGGGCTACTCGTAGCCTCATGCACCGTGTGACGCTCCATGACCTATTTTCTGGGGTGTTACAAACTTAGTATCAGAGCCTAAGGTTTTAAGGTGTCCTAGGGAGTCTGACAAGCCGTATTAAGTAGAGTCTTGATCATCGGTGTGTAGAGCGCCACATCTAGGAGCAATAGGCTACAAGACATTTTAGGAAAAAGTGTGATTCTTTCTTTCAGAAGTCTATCGTGCTTAAAGTGTCTCTCTCTGCTCTTGATTCATGCTCTCCTCTTTCAATAATATGCCTCCACATCGAGCGAAATAAAATAATGATGATCAGCAACCTCAACCCGCTGACCAATTGAATGAAAACGTGTCTCATGCTGAATTTCGGGCAGCCTTTCAGGCGCTGGCCCAAGCTGTTACTGCAAATATTCAGGCCATCCCGGCCCCATCTCCACAGCAGCAGGGAGGTGATTCAGCTACTTCCAAGATCCGTGACTTTATGAGGATGAATCCGCCGAAATTCTATGGGTCCAAGTCTGATGAGGATCCACGGTTGTTCTTAGATGAGGTGCGGAAGATTACTCAGGTGATGCATGTATCTGAGGAACATAGTGTGGAGTTAGCTGCGTATAGGTTGAAAGACCTTGCTTATAACTGGGTTGTTGCTTGGAGGAAAGGTAGAGGTGAGGGAGCTATCCCTACAACTTGGCAAGAGTTCCAGGATGCATTCCTGGATAAGTTTTTCCCTTTGGAGATGAGGGAGGCAAAGGTGGAAGATTTTATGAACCTGGGATAGGGCTCTATGACTGTTAGGGAGTACTGTCTAAAGTTCAATTAGTTGGCCAAGTATGCTCCTGACTTAGTGGCTGATAATCGGGCTAGTATGAGTAAGTTTGCAACTGGTGTGTCTAGTTATGTGGTTAAGGAGTGTAGGTCTGCTATGCTGAATAGTGAGATGAATCTTTCTAGGCTGATGACTCATGCCCAATAGATTATGGCAGACAAGATTAAGGAGAGAGATAGAATGACAGGGAATAAGAGAGCTAGGTCTGAGCAGCACGGATAGGGTCAGACTAGATCGCAGAGAGGGAGTCACCCTCAGTATCAGGATCGTTCCTCTATGCCAGTACCATCATCTTCTAGTGCTCCCATTCCTAGAGGTAGGCATGAGCAAGGTAAGAGGTCATATGCATCCAGGTCCCAGTACAGTGCTGGAAGTAAGCCAAATCGTCCCTTGTGTCCTAAGTGTGATAGGGCTCATTCGGGTGAGTGTTGGGGTGAGAAGAGGGGTTGTTTCCGGTGTGGTGACATGGGTCATAGAGTTAGAGATTGTCCATAGGATGGACAATGGCATCGTGACTATCACCCTCAGACCGAGACTCAGACTGTTAGTGCTCTAGTTCCAGCGACTCGCCCAGCCCCAGCTCAGGGCGCCTCTTCTAGCAATGCTGGCGGGCAGCGCCAGAATAGATTCTATGCTTTACCATCCCTCCAGGAACAGGAGGACTCTCCCGATGTTGTTACTGGTATGCTTCGTATATTTTGGTTTGATGTGTATGCTATGTTGGATCCTGGATCCAGTTTCTCATATGTTACACCTTTGATTGATGTGAATTTGGAAATGAGTCATGAGATTATTCCTGAGCCTATCCTAGTTTCTACCCCAGTGGGTGATTTGATTGTTGCCCAGAATGTGTATAAAAAATGTCCTGTTACCGTTCTTCATAGAGTCTTGTTGGCTGATCTGATTGAGTTAGACATGGTATATTTTGATGTGATTCTGGGTATGGACTGGTTGTATTCTTCTTATGCCTCTATTGATTGTCGGACCCGAGTGGTCAAGTTTTAGTTTTTGGGTGCATCCATGTTTGAGTGGTCTTGGAATTCTGTGTCACCCAAGAGTCATTTTATCTCTTACCTAAAAGCTAGAAAGCTTATTTCCAAGGGGTGTATTTACCATTTGGTTAGAGTTAAAGACACTAAGTCTGAGACTCCAACTCTCCAGTCTGTTAATGTCGTCAATGAGTTTTCTGATGTCTTTCCGGATGATCTCCTAGGGATACCTCCTGATAGAAAGATAGAGTTTGGGATTGATCTTCTTCTCGATACTCAGCCCATTTCTATTCCTCCTTACCGTATGGACCCTGCAGAACTTAAGGAGTTGAAGGAGAAACTCAAAGATCTACTAGATAAGGGTTTCATAAGGCCCAGTGTTTCTTCTTGGGGTGCTCCTGTGTTGTTTGTGAGAAAGAAAGATGGCTCTTTGCGTATGTGCATTGATTACCGCAAACTGAATAAAGTCAGCGTAAAAAATAAGTACCTCCTTCCAAGAATAGATGATTTGTTTGACCAATTGCAAGGTGCAAGTTATTTTTCATAGATAGACCTTCATTCCGGCTATCATCAACTCAAAGTTAGGGAGTGTGACATCTCGAAAACCGCTTTCCGAACTCGTTATAGCCATTTTGAGTTTCTTGTTATGTCTTTCTGGTTAACTAATGCCCTAATAACTTTCATGGACCTCATGAATCGAGTGTTCAGACCATATCTGGATATGTTTGTCATAGTGTTCATCGATGATATACTGGGGTACTCCCGTAGTGAGGATGAACATTCTGATCATCTCCGAACTGTCTTGCAAACCCTTAGAGATCACAAGTTGTTTGCCATGTTCAGTAAGTGTGAGTTCTGTCTAAGGTCAGTTGCTTTTCTGGGCCATATCATTTCTTCCGAGGGTATTCGAGTTGATCCCCAAAAGACCGAAGCTGTTAGAAATTGGCCTAGACCTATTTCTCCGACTGATATCCAAAGTTTCTTGGGTTTATCTGTCTATTACTGCCATTTTGTTGAGGGTTTCTCCTCTATAGCGTCTCCTATGACTCGGTTGACCCAAAAGAAAGTGAAGTTCTTGTGGTCTGAATCTTGTGAGAAGAGTTTTTTGGAGTTGAAGACTCGACTCACTTCAGGCCCTGTTTTGACTTTGCCTGATGGTGTTGATGGTTGTGTGGTGTACTGTGATGCTTCGAGAGTTGGGTTGGGTTGCGTATTGATGCAGAAATGTAAGGTGATAGCTTATGCTTCTAGACAGTTGAAACCCCATGAGAAAAATTACCCCACCCATGACCTTGAGTTGGCTGCTGTTGTGTTTGCTTTGAAAATCTGGAAAAACTATTTGTATGGTGTTGTAATACCCCGGGAAATTTTTCGCTGAAATTTTGTGCGTAAACGTGTTGGGTTTTATCTTCTAGAATTAATTATAAATTTTCTATGAGGAATGTCTTAGATTATAACCCACCATTTCGTAGAGTATCAAATAAGATTTCCAATGATATGTGGATTATCCAAAACGGACACCCGAGCGACGAGTTATGAACATTCCAATCGAACCATGAATAGTAGTGAACAGTAAAACGTGCAGGAAAAGGAACTGAGGCCTGGCGTATTTTTGCTCCAACTTTAAACGATCATAACTCCTTGTACATAATGATCTGGGTGATATACTATATATCAACGGAAATCTCTGCGAGTCCTCTTTCCAATGAAATTGGTTTAATCCAATTTTTCTAACGGAGCCAAAAGTTATGGTCGATGTACTTCAGCCTATCAAAAGTGAATTTTTGGATCAACTTCAAACAATCATAACTCCTCGTACACAATGATCTGGGTGAGATACTATATATCAACGGAAATATATGAGAGTCCACTTTATAATAAAATTAGTTTCATTCAATTTGGATATTGGAGTAAAACGTTATTGTTGATCTACTTCAGACTATCAAAACAATCCACAAAAGGATAGATTCGAGAATTATTTGATTTTTAGGGGCGTTTTGGTCATTCCCCCTCACCCAAAATCCGTCCAAACCCTATATTAAAGCCTATTAGAAGCATTATATGTTATATTTCATCAAATTCCCTCAAACATAAAACCCTAAGCTCCTACATCCAACTTCAAGAACCTCCAAAGTTCACCATTAATTCTGCAAATTTATTCAAGATTCCAAGTTCCTAGTTCAAGAACCTCCAAAGTTCACCATTAATTTTGCAAATTTATTCAAGATTCCAAGTTCCTAGTTCAAGAACTCCAAGAATCATCATTCAAAGGCACTATTAACATCTCAAAAATGAGTATCGATCTAAAGTTCATCATTTAAGGTATGTGGGGTTTTTCAACAAGACCTCTCTTTCGTTCTTGTGCCCAAAAGAAATTTTCTTTACAAAGGCATGATTTTTATTTGACTTTTACGAATTTGAAGCATGAACCCATATCTTATGATGATTATTATGAAATCTTGATGTTTATGATTTTGAAAGATGAATTTACATGTGTGGAGATATAAAGCATGAATCTTGAATGATATTTATCATGATTTTGATATTTGGGTCGTGAATCCCCATTGGAAATTGTGTTTTTTTGCAAAAGTGTGTGTTATAAGCACGTTGATGTTGAATATTTGAGATATTTTGAATGATTTGACCTTTTGGTCTTAATGGAGTTGTTTTGAACTTGAGTGTGAAAGAAATCTACAACGTGGTTGATTTTGATAGATGGGAAGCATGATGGCTCCCGATGTATATTAATATATTACTGAAATTGTTTTGTTGTGGATTGTCATTGAAATGATCTGAGCTAAGTCCGGGAGAAATGCTTAGCACCGAGTGGGAGGTATAAAGTGACCTTACTTCCCTAGAACTACGTGCCCCCGTAGGAGTGAGCCTGAGGTTGATTTATATAGTGATCACTAGTTTGTGTGGATTTGATATCGATAGCCCTACTCCGATGGCAAGGATAGTATGGCTCTCCCCAACGTGGGTTGTACGTTAGACTCCATGTAGCTCACATGATTTATGTCGGTTATAGGATCTCCCAGTGTGTGTGTGTTTCCTTGTGTCTATGGTGAACGGTGAAGTGATTTGAAAGTGGAATTGTGAAAGTTATTCTTTCGAAAGATTTAAATGATATTTACATTATGAGAATTGATATTCTTGATGAACCGAAAATGAGTGACAAATTATATGATGACTCACATGTGTTATAATACTTATTTCATCCTCTCATGATTATGATGATTTTCTTCGGGCTATGTGAGTCTTTCATACATCCTGATATTTCTTATAAATTTTTATGATGATGATGTTTATAAAACTGCATACACCCCCATATACTCAGTTCCTTTCCATGGTACTGACCCACGTCTTCGGATGTGGGCTGCATTTTCTTGGAATGTAGGTTCAGGTGCTCCGTTCTAGGTTCGACAGTGATTCTTTGGGCACGCTGTTCTACATCCTCTGTTGTGGTGAGTCCTTATGTTCCGAGGACTTGATGTCTGATGTTTGTTTCACAGAATTGTTTACATTTGATAATTGAATATGAGTCAGTTGGGGCATGTCTCAATGGCTCGCTGGTTTTATTGATTTTCTTAGAGGCTTGTCAGACTAGTATAGATGTTGGGAGTTGACTAATAAGTCGTATTTTGTTATCTTTCTAAAATTCTTTTATTCTTGGATGATGATTACTCTATTGATAATTGAGGGTTATTTATGGAAACCCCGTTGATTCATGTTGAACCGAATGAAAATGGCTTAAAGGGTTAGCTTGGGGCTACTTGTAGCCTCAAGCACTGTGTGACGTTTCGGGACCCATTTTTGGGGTGTTACAGGTGTCCATGTTGATGTTTTCACTGATCATAAGAGTTTGCAGTATGTATTTACCTAGAGAGAATTGAATCTTAGGCAGAGACTATGGTTAGAATTGTTAAAGGACGATGATATGAGTGTGTTGTACTATCCGGGAAAGTCCAATGTTGTGGCAGATGCCCTAACTAGAGTGTCCATGGGTAGTGTTTCGCATGTGGTAGAAGTTAAGAAAGAGTTGGCTCGTGATGTAAAACGTTTGGCTAGATTGGGGGTTAGGTTGTTTGACTCTGCTGAAGGTAGTATAGGGGTTCAGAGTAGTTCCGAATCCTCCTTGGTTTTGGAAGTGAAGGAAAAACAGTACTTAGATGCTAGTTTGGTCAGACTTAATAGGTTGGTTCGAGGTGGGTGAAGCGGCTGTGAGTGGTCCTGATTCGGTATTTGAGGCTATGGAAAAAGTTAAGTTGATTAGGGAAAGGTGGAAAACTGCGCAGAGTCGTCAGAAGTCATATGCGGATGTTAGAAGGAGAGACCTTGAGTTTGAAGTTGGTGACCTAGTGTATCTGAAAATTTCACCCATGAGGGGGGTGAAGAGATTCGGAAAGAAGGGGAAGCTTAGTCCCCATTATGTAAGCTCTTACAAAATTCTTAGCCGTGTTGGTAAGGTAGCTTATGAGGTCGAGTTGCCTTCCGAGTTGTCCTGTGTTCATCCAATATTCCATGTCTCCATGCTTAGAAAGCATATTAGCGATGTTGTGGTAGTGGATTCCTCTGTGAGTGCTGACATTCAAGAAAATCTTTCATTTGCTGACATTCAAGAAAATCTTTCTTTTGATTAGATTCCCGTTGAGATTCTTGATTTCAGTGTCCGAAGACTAAGGAACAAAGAAGTTCCCTTGGTCAAGGTGTTGTGGCGAAACCAATTTGTTGAGGGTTGGGAAGCTGAGGCGGATATGCGATCCAAGTACCCGCACCTATTTTCCGCGAACTCCGATCAAGACAAATGTACCGTTCTTTCCTAAATCATGCACTTTTGACAAAAGTTGCAGCAGTTCAGCTGTCATTTATTATGTGTTCAGCTGTAGTTTCTTGAATTTATGCATTCTATGTTACATTCGGAGTGAGAAATGATGTGGTGATGAGTCTAACGAATGGTTTCAGCTGTATGCTCTATTCACTATATAATCTTGCCATGTCTAGCGTTATTCTAGGATGAATTTTTCCAAGGGGGTATGATGTAATACCCCGGGAAATTTTTTGTTGAAATTTTATGCGTAAACGTGTTGGGTTCTATCTTCTAGAATGAATTATAAATTTTCTGTGTAGAATGTCTTAGATTATGACCCACCATTATGTAGAGTATCGAATAAGCATTCCAAAGATATGTGGATCATCCAAAACGGATACCCGAGCGACGAGTTATGAACATTCCGATCGAACCGTGAATAGTAGTGAACAGTAAAACGTGCAGGAAAAAGTACTGAGGCCTGACGTATTTTTGTTCCAACTTTAAACAATCATAACTTCTTGTACATAATGATCTGGGTGATCTAATATATATCAACGGCAAGATCTGTGAGTCCTACTTCCAATGAAATTTGTTTCATCAATTTTGTCTATCGAATCAAAAAGTTATGATCGATCTACTTCAGCCTATCAAAAGCAAATTTTTGGGTCAAATTCAAATGATCATAACTCCTCGTACATAATGATATGGGTGAGATACTATATATCAACGGAAATATATAAGAGTCCTCTTTCTAGTGAAATTAGTTTCATCCAATTTGGAAATCGGAGTAAAACGTTATGGTTGATTTACTTCAGACTATCAAAACAGTCCATCAAAGGACAAATTCGAGAATTATTTGATTTTTAGGGGAGTTTTGGTCATTCCCCCTCACCCAAAATCCGTCCAAACCCTATATTAAAGCCTATTAGAAGCATTATATGTTATATTTCATCAAATTCCCTCAAAAAGAAAACCCTAATCTCCTACATCCAACATCAAGAACCTCCAAAGTTCACCATTAATTCTGCAAATTTATTCAAGATTCCAAGTTCCTAGTTCAAGAACTCTAAGAACCATCATTCAAAGGCACGATTAACATCTCAAAAATGAGTATCGATCTAAAGTTCATCATTCAAGGTATGTGGGGTTTTTCAACAAGAACTCTCTTTCGTTCTTGTGCCCAAAAGTAATTTTCTTTACAAAGGCATGATTTTTATTTGATTTTTACGAATTTGAAGCATTAACCCATATCTTATGATGATTATTATGAAATCTTGGTGTTTATGATTTTGAAAGATGAATTTACATGTGTGAAGATATAAAGCATGAATCTTGAACGATATTTATCATGATTTTGATATTTGGGTCGTGAATCCCTATTGGAAATTGTATTTTTTTTGAGAAAGTGTGTGTTATAAGCACGTTGATGTTGAATATTTGAGATATTTTGAATGATTTGACCTTTTGGTCTTAATGGATTTGTTTTGAATTAGAGTGTGAAAGAAATCCACAACGTGGTTGATTTTGATAGATGGGAGACATGATGGCTCCCGATGTATATTTATATATTACTGAAATTGTTTTGTTGTGGATTGTCATTGAAATGATCTGAGCTAAGTCCGGGAGAAATGTTTAGCATCGAGTGGGAGGTATAAAGTGACCTTACTTCCCTAGAACTACGTGCCCCCGTAGGAGTGAGCCTGAGGTTGATTTATATAGTGATCACTAGTTTGTGTGGATTTGATATCGATAGCCCTACTCCGATGGCAAGGATATGACGGCTCTCTCCAACGTGGGTTGTACGTTGGACTCCATGTAGATCACATGGTTTATGTCGGTTATAGGATCTCTCAGTGTGTGTGTGTTTCCTTGTGTCTATGGTGAATGGTGAAGTGATTTGAAAGTGGAATTGTGAAAGTTATTCTTTCGAAAGATTTAAATGATATTTACATTATGAGAATTGATATTCTTGATGAACTGAAAATGATTGACAAATTATATGATGACTCACATGTGTTATTATACTTATTTCATCCTTTCATGATTATGATGATTTTCTTCGGGCTATGTGAGTCTTTCATACATCCTGCATATTTCATATAAATATTTATGATGATGATGTTTATACAACTGCATACACCCCCATATACTCGGTTCCTTTCCATGGTACTGACCCACATCTTCGGATGTGGACTGTATTTTCCCAGAATGTAGGTTCAGATGCTCAGTTCTAGGTTCGGCAGTGATTCTTCGGGTACGCTATTCTACACCTCTGTTGTGGTGAGTCCTTATGTTCTGAGGACGTGATATCTGATGTTGGTTTCACAGAATTGCTTACATTTGATAACTGAGTATGAGTAAGTTGGGGCATGTCTCAATGGCTCGCTGGTTTTATTGATTTTCTTAGAGGCTTGTCAGACTAGTATAAATGTTGGGAGTTGACTAATAAGTCGTATTTTGTTATCTTTCTGAAATTCTTTTATTCTTGAATGATGATTACTCTATTGATATTTGAGGGTTATTTATGGAAACCCCGTTGATTTTTGTTGAAATGAATGAAAATGGATCAAAGGGTTAGCTTGGGGCTACTCGTAGCCTCAAGCACCGTGTGATGCTCCGGGACCCATTTTTTGAGGCGTTACTCCAACAAGACAACATACGTAACTTTCCTAATAAAGTCTCCAATGTTAAAACAAACTTGACACCGACTTAACAAAGACACAATAATACAAATGACAAAAACAAAGGACTCAAAAATAAAAGAAATGAAGTGGTCCTTCAAACTTCTACACTGCGTGATGGCCCTGGATGAGATGGACCTGTCTGTGGAGTTCTCGCTCTCCCTTTCAAACTTTGTAGCATATCCTACAATGTATCTTTAATGCTTGGGAAGAAGCTCCTTACACGTATTCCTGCCTCTTGAGGGGTACACCTGACAAGATTTATCTTATACCCTTCCATAGTTGTAAGTAAACCTAATAATTGAACCCTTAACGACTCCACTTTGGCCCCTACACTTTCATCCTGACAATCATCAATTATGCATTCTTCCTGTATTCTCCCTCTAAGTTGCGCTAGCAATGGTCTACTGACACCTCAAGGAATAGATTGTAGACATATTTCATATCTTGGAGTGTATCTTGGATTATCCAAACTTTCTTTGAGAGAATCTTCACCCATTTTCATTGCATTAAGACAAAATTGCTCATATCTGATTTCCCCTTTTGCTATATTCTTAAAATACTCGACATCTTTTTAAATATCTATTATTGGTGGAATGTCCTGAAGTCTACCCAATTGACGCATTACCCTTCTCGGGCTGTAAGGTCTAGTGCATTTGAGCCCAATCAGAACAAGAAGAGGTTGCATGCGACATCCATACAAGATTACCTTCGGATTGAGCCAATGATAAGTCCAAAGGATATTGTCATGAGTTCTTGCTTCGATAAATTTGACCCAAGCTTTGACTCCTATAGGCAATGAAAACTTATCAAAACGCATTCTTTGTTCGATGGCGTTCACTCGCTCATTTATACAACGATCAATCACATCCGGTCTGACCAAAGAAAGAGTGTGCAAATATTCCATCATCCATAATTGTAATATCAAATTGCTTCTTTCGAAAAATCGCAGCCCCCCTCTTACCTCGGTCAAAGCCTTATATAGTTCCACCAAAATCTTAGGTACGATAGTAACTCCATCTTTTTTCTTGAACAAGGCCATCACTAATGATTATAAATGGGTGTTGATACGCCTTTTATATAATGGGAACACTAAAGTACCCAACAATGCCAAACAGAAAACCTCAAGACGCTATTTTTCCCAATTCTTCTTGGTAGTACAAAATTCATCCCAAAAGTGATCAAAACCATTTGGAGACCCGAATCTAGCGAACAAATAATCTAAGGAAATCCAAGATTGTTTCAGGGACCCTAGGTGTTCATTGGCCTTCAAATTGCAAAGTTCGAGAAATCTCCAGCTAGAATGATTCTGAGCTAGGATTAACTTCTTACCGATATATGGCAAATGAAACAGACCAGATATTTCTGCCAGGGTAGGCGTTATTTCACAACCTCCGAACCTAAACACCAAGATGTCTGAATCCCAGTAGGTTGATGCAGCGTCTATCAGATCTGGCCGGGGTGTGATATTCAAAAGCGATGTAAGATTGCCTAACAATTTTTCTATCTCATGCCTTTCAGAGTAGTTGAGCATACCCCACCATTTGATTAACTTTTTGGGCACCTTGGAAACCATCAAGACTCTAGACCCTGTGGATAGCTCCATCATGTAATAATACACAGAGTTATGACTCATGATTCAATAAGGACAAGAGAATTCCCGACCCTCGAGATTCTAACACAAAGAAGTGTCACATAACATAGGGACAAGCCGACCTATTACTCAAAATTGCCTAATGGAAACGCTAAGAAGACTCAACCTAGCTAGCTATGACCGCTAACAAATACTTGACTAAGCAGAAAATGGACCTTAACTAGGACTAGGACAACAGTCGAACTTAAAAGATTACCAAACCCACCGAGGGCTGCCTACGTAGCCCACCCCGAGAGACGAGAATCAGGTATGCGTAGTTCGTCTAGATTGGACAAATAAAGATTAGACAAATGATTGAACCCTAACCTAAGAGACACGACCATAAAAAGACGACAAACAATGTTAAAAAATCTTTTTGGGTTTTCCAAATTGATACTTCACATAAAACAGACACCAACAACAGTGAAAGAAAAATCTTTTTGATATTTTCGTTATATGAAATGCACAAAACTTTTATCATTTTTTTTTCATTTTAAAAAAAAAATCCTAAAAAAAATCTTTTTGATTGAATTTTTGAATTTTGAATATTTACTAAAGAAGACAAAGAAAAATCTTTTTGATGCTATTTTTTTTTGACAAATGAGTGCAAAAATAAAAAAAATCTTTTAGAATTTTGAAAAACAAAAGCCATAAAGAACTCTAAAACTACGACACTCTCTTTTTCTTTTCGATCTAATTTTTTCTATCTTTTTACTTTCCTTTTTTTAAAAATGTTTTGTCTACACACTTTATTTCTAAGACATGTTTTTCCTGAATCAATCCGTCAAATGACCACGTTAGCCTCAAAGATGCAACATTTAGCACATAGGGATGCTTTAGAGGTGAGTTTCCTACAAAAGATCAAGTGGGCCCTACTAGGTCTCGATATGATGCAGATAAGCATGACCTAATGGATGACCTATGCTGGGGTTCACTAACAAGGCTGTTCAGGGGAGCGTATGGTCGATAGTGGTTGCGGTAGCTTTCCACCCACTCCATACGTCCGACGGCTCCTTCTCCTAAAATAAGGGTGACTCAACTAGAGTTCGTATACACGACGTGCACTTCGAGACTTGTTGCAGAAAGAATTGACTCGGGTTATGCAAATGATGCCAGATATAAAGCGGTAACACATAAAGAAAAACTTTTAAACAAAGAGCACGTAGGCACTCAACAATGGTAAACAATAACACAAACAAAATATCTATACACCTATAGTACCAAATTAAGCCGATAAAACTCCCAAAAAATAAGATCGAATAATTTAGAAGTCCCCAGTGGAGTCACCAGAGTTGTTACACCTTTTTTTTTAACTCCGAAAGATTATTTTTATGGGTTTCGAAAGGGTTTTTATTATTAAGTGACAAAAGATGAACATTTGTTTTGAAAAAGAATTATTTACATTTTTGTTCAGAGTCACCACTTGACATAATCCGGTGTGCCAAGTCAACTTTGGAAAATCCTTTTCAAAATGATTTGACTCTTTAAACTGGTTTGCGAATAGAGATTCCGGCTAAGGAATTCTATTGACCGAGGGGAAGGTGTTAGGCACCCATCGGTCCCGTGGTTTGACCACGGTCGCTTGGTAGAGCGTATCGGCTAATTCTGACTCTACGAATGTACAAACCACGCAAAACACATAAAATAATCAAACAAATAAACAAAACAAAACAAAACAAATAAAAAATATAGTGTCTAGTCCAATTTATACAGTCCAAAATAGAAAAAAGCAAAAATAAATCCTATCTAACCTACACTAATCCTAACTACGCTCCCGCGCTTTACCCGATGCCTCGGGCCTTGATCACGAACCATCTTCGAAGATATACTACGTCGTCTAGTCCAATTTATACAGTCCAAAGTAAAAAAATGCGAAAATAAATCCTATCTAACCTACACTAATCCTAACTACGCTCTCGCGCTTTACCCTATACCTCGGGCCTTGATCACGAACCATCTTCGAAGACATACTACGTCGGGGCATTTCCCGGTGAATAAATACATGAAACCTCGGAGCATTCCCCAGAAAAATAAATACACTTGAGTTAAGTACGACAAACTAGGAAACATTCACACACATTCCAAGTTCCGGTATCCAACAAAACACTCAATCCTAAATTTGCCTACCCGAACCTACATTTGCATATTTGTTTCAACACGTTATAATTCTATCATGCTTCATTTCAATAATAAATCGAGATTAAACCGAATCTATCCTTTTTGTTAATTTTCAATTCTCACCCACAAATCTCTTTTATCAATCACCATAATTAGCAATCACCATTCCAACAATCCATACTCATTTTTAGTAGCGAATTTAAATAGCAAACAATATCAATGAAATCAAGTCATCATAATCAACCAACAGATAATGCAACCAATAAAAATGAAGAAAAGAGAACAGGTTGAAGAAATGGACCTCAATAGATTTTACTTTCGTCGATGATAAAGAAAACCCGGACTTGGAACTTCGAATAGAACCCCGACAACGATGAATCCGACCCGAATAGCGGAACAACGATCCAAAACTGATCACAACAATCCGATTAAGACCCAAACAGTACTCAAATTTCCAGAAATAGTACGAAAACCAACGAGTCCCGAAATCCCCAAAATCTAACAGAGAACTGAAATTGATTAAAATCGAGCTCCGATGAACGAACAACGGCAAAGACGACCAAAATAGTGGACGCCGACTAGATTTCATCCAAATATCAAAGGAAAATAGGAAGTCTTTGATGATTTTGAGATGGGATCGATCAAACAACGAGAAGGAAAACCAATCGGCAAACTTGAGGTCAATTTCGGCGAGCTTGATGCCGATTTCGGTGAAAGTTTCACCAGAAAAAGCTCGATAAGATCAAAATTCTCCCGGTTTAACTATTTATAGCCGTAAATCTCAAGCTCCTTCTATTTTTCTCGACCCCTTTCTGACGGATATCTGTGTGTACGTGTTTCCCAATGGGAAAGTGTGTTATTTGGCAACCTGAGTGTGTGCGCATGAGATTCGTGAGGATTTGAAAGAGGTGAGTATGTGCGTGTGTCATTTTGGTGTGTGTGTGTGCAATTTTGCCTATTGTGGATGATCTAAAATGGAGAATTCGCTGTTGTACGTGTCTTTAGGTGGAATTGAGGTCAATTTTTTTGTGGATGGTAATGGTGAATATCTGTAGAAGAGAATAGAGATGATAAAATGGAGTGTGCACGTGGGTTTATTTATTTAGTGGGTAGGATTAAGTGAGGGTAGGGGTAGGTAGGGGGTAGGGTAGGTAGGGGTAGGGGATAGGTAGGGAGAGACAAAATAGTAGAAATTAATTTTTGAGATGGACAAAATTACGTGTCTACAATGTAGAAAAGTTTGTGGAGATCAAGAAGACGATGAGAGATAATGTGTCTTTTGGAAATACCCCAGAGATTCAAATTGAATAGGTATGATTTTGATATCCTGTAAAAATGGTGATCACAAATTGATCAATGAGGTTTACTATGTGCCAAAACTAAAAAATAATATTTTGAGTTTTGGCCAACTTCTTGAAAAAGGGTATGATATTCATATGAAAAAAATATACATCTTTAGCTTAGAGATTCAAGTAATAATTTAATTGCCAAAGTGCATATGGAAAAAATAGATTATTTCCTTTGAATCTTAAGACCATTAATGCAAAATAATTGAAGGCTAATGTGCAAGATGAGTCGTGGTGTTGGCACATGCGATTTGGACATTTGAACTTTGAAGCTCTCAATTCAATGGGAGACAAGAACATGGTTGATGGAATTCCATCAAACAATCATCCCAATTAGTTGTGTGAAGCTTGTCTTCTTGGAAAACATGAAAGGAGGGGTTTTCTGAAGGAATCCACGTCAAGAGCAACTAATCCACTTTAGCTTGTTCACACCGATGTGTGTGGTCCAATCGATCCACCTTCTTTTGGTAAAAGTAAATACTTCTTACTCTTTATTGATGATTTCAGTAGAAAGACTTGAGTATATTTCTTGAAGCAAAAATTAGAAGCTTTTGTTGTCTTTAAAAATTTCAGAGCACTTGTAGAAAAAATGAGTGGCTATGAAATAAAAGCCTTAAGGTCCGATAGAGGAGGAAAATTCAGTTCAAAAGAATTTAGTGACTTTTGTTAGTCTCATAGAATTTGTTTCCCTCTAACAGTACCTTACTCGCCCCAACAAAATAGAGTTGTAGAAAGAAAGAATAGAACAATTCTTAATATGGCAAGATGTATGTTGAAAGCTAAAAATAAGCCAAAAGAATTTTGGGCCGAGGCTTTTTCATGTGCAGTTTATTTAAGCAACAGGTATCCAACAAGAAATGTGAAAGATAAAATACCTTAAGAAGCATGGAGCAGAAGAAATCCAAGTTTCAAGAACGTGAGAATTTTTGAAAGCATAGCCTATGCTCATATTCCACATCAAGGGAGAGCTAAACTTGATGATAAAAGTGTCAGGTATATGTTTATTGGCTATGACACTAGTTCAAAAGGCTACAAGATATACAATCCAAGTGACAACAAAGTGGCGGTCAGTCGTGATATTGAATTTGATGAAAAAGCGTCATGAAATTGGGAAGGCCAGGAGGCTCAAAAAGAAAGAGCATATGATTTTATTCCATACTTTGACGATGAAGAAGAGCAAGATACCATGGCACCTATACAAGATGCAACCCTACCAACAAATGTTACATTTTTTTTTTCTTAAGATTAGAGTTCAAGTGAAAGGCTACAGAGGATGAAAAGCATCTAAGAACCCTATGATGACACTAAAGAAGTTACTAATTTGATTTTTTGTGTTGTCTCTATGCTGACAGTGCACCAATGAATTTTGATGAAGCTATTACGGACAAAAGATGAAGACAAGCCATGGAGGAAGAAATTCAGTCGATAAAAAAGAACAACACTAAGGAGTTAACAACTCTTCCTAAAGATCATCAAGCAATTGGAGTCAATGGGTATACAAGGCAAAGAAGAATGCTCATGGAAAAGTAGAGAGATACAAGACAAGACTCATAGCTAAAGGCTACCAGCAAAGACATGGCATTGACTATGAAGAAGTCTATGCACCTATTGCCCGCATAGAGATGATAGATCTACTGATCTCTTTGGCTTCACAAATAAAGTGAAAAATTCATCAACTAGACGTCAAGTCTTGGAATGAAGAAGAAATATCAAAATTAAGGGAGAGATTTATGGGATCAAAATAATTAAAATAAATTAAAAAATAACAAGAAAAAATAGTGTTGCAACATGTCTAATGTGGTGACATGAATTTGGAAGTTGGTGTTGCAACATGATCAAGTTGGAGATTGGTGCCGCAACATAAAAAGTTTTGGGGCATTCATCTATAAATAGATGATTTCTATTTCAGTTTTAGGTACTCCAAAATTAAGAGAGCAATAGAGAGGAAAGAGAGTAATCCACAGATATACTATAGTCTATGAGATAATAGTGTGGGAATAATATTGTAGTGAGTTTTGAGAAATAAAAGGGTGTTGTTTTGTTTATAAAGAGAAGTAGTGTTTTGACACTGTCAAGTTGTAATCACTATTATTCTATTCCTCCATTGAGTATTTTATTCACTCTGTTATAATATTTGATGTCGTTGTTACTCTCTTGTTATTGCTATTTTGTGTGGATATTATCCTGGGTAGGAATATTTATTTTCCCAACACTAAGAATGTGAAGGTCGAGTAGAATAGATTATTTGTGCACATTCTAGGATGGAACCACTTTGGTTTTGTTCATATTAAAGAGGAATTTATTTCTAATAAATCTGGGTCAGGGGATGTGTTCTTAAAAAAATGATGGCATGTGGTATATAGAGTTTGCAATGATGGAAATAGTAGTGCTGGGTTTGGTACTTGCTTTAGTAGGAGTGTCACACCCTTTTTTACCACCAAAAAGATCTGATTTTAAGTTTCAAAAGGGTTTTATTATTAAGTGACAAAAGATGAAAATTTGTTTCGAAAATGGATTATTTACATTTAAACTCAAAGTCACCACTTGGTATAAACCGGTGTGCAAAGTCACTTTTGGAAAATCCTTTTCAAAATGATTGGACTCTTGAAACTAGTTTGCGAACAGAGATTTCGGTTAAGAAGTTCTGTTGACCGAGGGGAAGGTGTTAGGCACCTCTCGATCCCGTGGTTCGACCACGGTCACTTGGTATAGTGAATCAGCTAATTTGGCACTACGATGTACAAACTACACAAAAACATGTAAAACAATCAAACAAACAAACAAAACAAAACAAATCCAAAATATAGTGTCCAGTCCGAGTTATACAGTCTCGAAATAGAAAAATACAAAAATGTAAATCATATTCTAAACTAATCCTAGACTAAGCTCCAATGCCTCATCTGATGCCTCGGTCCTTCATTGCGAATGTCCTCCGAATACAAGATACCTTAGGGCATTCCCCAGTGAATAAATACATCAGACTTCGGGGCATTCCCTGATAAAATGAATACATTTTCTCAATTTTGTGCATTTGAAATAGAAAGAACCATTCAACAAATATTCACACATTCATCAAGTCACCAATCCTAAAATCCTCCTACCCGATCCTATATTTGCCTATCCATTTCAACATATCATAATTGTATCGCGTTCCATATCAACAATAAATAAAAAGTAATGAATATTCATTTTTTATCAATCCCCAACGTCCGACCCCAAATCAATGATTTTTATATTTTATCTATTAGCCAATAAATTTCACCTAATTCAACGTGTACATTAATTTAAACAACTAATTGAACAACATCAAACCTCATATTCAATCAGCCAAACAAACATCAACCACCGTGTAAATCACCAACATATTTACAAAATCAAAATGAGATATTGAGATAAGAGTAAAAATTGGACCTCAATCGAGCTTTGAATATGCTAAATTACAAATCAAAGGACGGAACGTCGCCACCGGACCTTGACCGAAAAACCTCAACGACGAACAACAACTCATCAAACTTTGATCGGACCTCTATTTGAATCAACAACCAACATAGAAACTAAATTTTGACTTCAAATTAGACCCAACTTGGTGATTCAAAATAGAACCCGAAAGACCGATGCTCAACTGGAATTTGTGGACTATTTTGACCATAGATTTTCCTACTTTCCGAATGTCCAGTGAGCTTCACCTGAGAATTTGATAGCGACGAGAATGGAGAAGGACGGGTCAGGTATTTGAATCGATATGGTGTGGGTTTGATCGGTTTTTAGAGTGGTGGAAGAGCTGGTGGGAATGGGTATGGTTGGCGACTGAGTCCAGCAATGGATGGACGATTTCGGTGAACAAATCATCTAAAAGAACTCAACACCAAGTCAGCTTCTGTTCAACCCCTCTCCAATCGACTTTCTATTCTCTTACATCTAAATCTCCTAAATCCCCATCTTCCCTCTTCCTTTGCTACTGATTCTCCTTTGTACCACTATATGTGTGGTGTTTTAGTGTGTGAATGGAAATTTTGTGAGGTGGAGTCTATTTTCTTTGCCTCTATTAATGGTGAGCTCCCCTGTGCCTATATCTACGTGTGAATATTCTCCCAAAAATAGAAGAAGAGAGTCCTGGGTATGTGTAATATTGATTAAGGGCCCCCACTATATGTTTTTCTCTTATAAGATAACCCCAAAGAAAACTATGAAGAGGAGAGGTACGTGGGTAGGGTAGTAAGTGAGGGATGGGGTGTGGGGTAGGTTAGTTAGGATGGTTATATGAGGGGTGAGGTGTTGTTTTTTAATTGGAGGGGTAAGGGTTAGATGTCTATTTTTAATTGAGTGAGTAGTTGGAATCTTTAAAATAAGACAAAATTAGTTAGAGTTTGTTATTTGGATAAAAAAAAACAAATAAATAAATAAGTAAAAAATGAGGTGGTTATTCATTTGTTCTTCTTGAAGAAAATTATAAGATGGGGTCAAAGTGCGTGATAACAGAGTAAGAATTATTTTCGACGGGACAAAATTACGTGTCTATATCATGCCCCCTTTGAATGTAAACACGAAGTGTTTTCAGACAAAGATGTAGACAATGAGACATAATTTTATCCAGACCATTATTCAAAAGAATAAAACAGAAGGAGGGAGGGAGACCAAGTTTTGATATAGGATATCCTACCTACCCAAGTTATGAGGGAACCAAGTTAGGTATCTCAAAGGATTGAAAGGAGATGGACTATACCGAGTTGGATACTCGAGTGAGGTTCCATCGAGGTTCCGTTCCGGAGCTCTATCATTACATCAAAAATGAAAATTACAAGTTAACATATAAATGAAATTAGAAAATCCTATATATGAAGCTCTCCTTGACTCTTGGCTCAAGTTTTATCACCCTATTCTTTAGGCGGGCTCCTGACTTGTAATTTGTTTTGACTTGTTGCTTGGCTTTCAATTGCTTTTCTTTGTTGCTCAACTTTCATTTATTCGCCGTTCTCTTCAGGCGGGCTTCTGACTTTCCATTTTTGTCTTTTAATTTCATCACTTGTTGTCTGGTTTTCAATGGCTTCACCTTGTTGCTTAACTTTCCATTTATTCTCCCTGTGCTTTGGGCGGGCTCCTTGACTTTCCATTTCATCACCCTATTCTTTAGGCAGGCTCCTGACTTGCAATTTCCTCACCCTGTTCTTCAGGCGGGCTCCTGACTTGCTATTTTATCAATCTGTTAACTTTTAACTTTTCACCATATTGCTTGACTTTCAACTTCTTCACCATGTTTCTTGACTTTTCATTTATTCATCCTGCACTTCAAGCGGGCTTCTGAAATCACATCAAAACTAAAAATAAAATTTTCCCAAACAAAGATTATTATAAAGAAATTTCATTTGCTAGAAAAGTGAAGTTCCAAACACAAGAACTAAATGTTGCCCCAGTTTATCATCAAAGGACTTTTGTGCAAGTCACATCATTATGGGAATCAAGGAGAATGACTTGAATAAAGGTACGTCTTATAGGAATCAAGGGATGATTTGACTAAAAGGTATGTCTAATAGGAATCAAGGGTGATGACTCGACTAAAAGGTACGTCTTATAGGAATCAAGGGTGACGACTCGAGTAAAAGGTACGTCTAATAGGAATCAAGGGTGATGACTCGACTAAAAGGTACGTCTTATAGGGGTCAAAGGGAATGACTCGACTAAAAGGTACATCTTCTAGGGGTCAAAGGGAATGACTCGACTAAAAGGTACATCTTATAGAAATCAAAGGTGATGAATCGACTATAAGGTACGTCTTTTAGGAATCAAGGATGATGACTCTACTAAAAGGTACGTCTAATAGGAATCAAGGGAATGACTCGACTAAAAGGTACATCTTCTAGGGATCAAGGGGAATGACTTGATTAAAAGGTACGTCTTATAGGAATCAAGGGGAATGACTCGAATAAACGGTATGTCTTATAGGAATCAGGGGAATTACTTGACTAAAAGGTACGTCTTATAGGAATCAAGGAGGATGACTCGACTAAAAGGTACGTCTTATAGGAATCAAGGGAATGACTCGACTAAAAGGTATGTCTTATAGGAATCAAGGGGGATGACTCGAATAAAAGGTACATATTATAGGAATCATGGGGGATGACTCGACTAAAAGGTACGTCTTATAGGTATCAAGAGAGATGACTCGACTAAAAGGTATGTCTTATAGGGGTCAAGGGTAATGACTCGACTAAAAGGTATGCCTTATAGGAATCAAGGGGAATGAATTGAATAAAAGGTACATCTTATAGGAATTAGGGGAATGAATTGACTAAAAGGTACGTCTTCTAGGAGTGAAGGTTCAATTTAAGAAGTGTATCACCCAACAAATGAAAACTGAATCCCTGGACAACAAAGTGTGTCTCCGAGGGATATAAGATGATGAATTTTTACCATGATTTTATTATCAAACCTATGTAGAAATATTTCTTCCTACATTTGTAAAAGTGAGGTATTGCATCCCTTGATGTTTTTGCGCTGAAGTCCCTGCTTTAAAGGTAATATGTTTCCTGTTTCATGAAAGAAAACTTATGAGTTTAAAACATGGTGGCTAGTTTTTGGCTTTAGCTTTCGCGATGATTGCTCTTGCCCCCGTCACTTTTAACCTTTCTTCCAACCATTACCATATATCTTTGACTTGTTGAATCATTGAACCGAACTCAAATTATTAAGAGTGACTGAAACAAATACAATATATCTTCTTTGTCATGATTCTCAGATAGACCTTTTGAACCCTGGTATTTTCATGAGTTCCCCGACTTATCTGTTGACAAAACATTCTTCATGCCTTATTTGGATCATAATCATGTCTCTTCATATGTTGACTTTGTCTTGCTCTGTGCAATTGAAGAAGTTGGTAGCCGGTGTTGAAATCTTTTCTCACTTATTTTGACACGGACTTGATTCAATGAGAAGAAAAGAAAAAAAAAGAATGACAATTTTTATTTGGATAACTGACTCAAGAATCATAAAACAAAAATAAAGAGAAGAAAGAAAAGAAAATTAATGTCCCCTTTTGAAATAAAGAAACAAAAATTATATAAAATGACAGTCAACTCTAATGATTATTCCATGCATTTTGGATTAATCAGCTTGATCCTTTCATCCAAACTTTCTACCCATTGTTGTTGAGTTAATGGCCTTGAAACTGAGTTGCTTCCTTGGGTCAATTGCATTTAAGTCCCCATTTGGCTAGTGGCGCCTTGAAGGGTTTTCGCCAACAAGCTTCTCTCATTTCCTTTTCCTCAGCTCACCATTGCCTTATGGTGTCTGTAAAGGTTTTCCACTAATGAGACTCTCTTAGCTTTATTTCCCTTAATTCACAGTCTCCTTATGGTGATCATGATAGTTTTCACCAATAAGACTCTCTTATTTTTATCTTTCTCGACTTACCATCATCTTATAGTGCCCGTGAGGGTTTTCTCCAATAAGACTCTCTCATTTTTATTTCTCTCCTGATTCCTTATGCTGAGGAAGAAAAGTAGTTCCCAAATGCATCATCCACATCCATTGCATGCTTATCCTGAGCATACTTGAAGATTGATCTGAAGGTCTTTCTTTGGTTGTAACTTGGATTTTGGATAGGGTTAGAAAGAAAGGATGGCATGGGGACCAAATGACACTTGAAGTGGGGTGGGACTTGCAGTTTTTGGAATCGACTCAAATAATGAGGATTAAATCATGCCCCAGTTTCTTTTGATTGGGAAATTCTAAATTATTAATTTGGTTAGACCGAGCCCAGAGTAGGGCAGCCTATGTATCTCACCCCTGAGAGAGGAGAATCAGGTCACGCGTAGTTCTGGCAACTTATTATTTTTGGCTTGATTCTGACTTGTTCTTCTACTTTTTTTTTACTCTTTTTTCTTTGTGATTTTTCTGACTCTAATTTCTTGACACTCTTTTCTTCCTTCGTGGACACATTTTTCTCTCTTTCCCTTTTTTTGAAACTTTCTGACTCTATTCTCTTACTCAATACTTTTCTTTTGAGCTTTGTTGGCTTTATCTTGATTCCAAAAGAGGGGTATGAAATAAAATAATACTAACGCTCAAATGGGGTAAACAAAGGATGACACAATGTTTGGATAGCAGAATAAAATGCCTTCGTCATATCAATCCTTGAAAATACTAGTACATATCATGCAATGTGAAAGTGCACGATCAGCATCACTTATGACATGTTTTACAACACTAACTTGCCCCGAGCATGTGTGTCACCTCTTTTTCTATACTTTTCAAACATACAACTCCACATTTGTTGTACATCCCTCACTTTGAATAATTCATGCTTTCGTGGAGTTGATTTTTTTTTGTTCCTCTTGATAGGATCACACATACACTGTTTGACCTAATTGAGACATGTATTTCAATTGACAACCAAGTTATTCTTGTGATTCTCAACATAAATTGTCTTAATTTTCAAAGAAGGCTTGAACTTGTCACCAAATGTCTCAGCACTCTACAATTTTCTCAGATGTTTCTCCTAACTTTAGCGCTCTGATCCAATGTTTCATGGTTAAATTGGATTTTAAGATCTGACTGAAAATTCTGCAAGCATGTAATATCATAGAGTCAATATAAAATGTACTATGTAAAGAAAACAAACAAACAACACATATTTAAAACACAAAGGGAAATGGGACACTTAATTTAGTTGAAACAAAAGATAGAAGGGTTTGAACCTAAATGACAAAAGTACAAAACAAGATAGATCCCGAACTACAACCCTGAAATAATTTGAAAAATAGAAAAGAAAATAAAATAAACTACCAGACCTATTCCTAGTAGGGAGAGGGGTGACTTCTCCATTGCTCATCCTGACAACTTAGCCACTGGTTTGCATATCAACATGACTAGAGCTTTCCTCACTGTCAATGTTCTGTACCATAATTGATCCATCTTGAATAATCTTTTCAATTTCTCTTTTCAAATCTCGACAATCTTCAATACTATGACCCTGAGCATCAGAATTATACGCACATCGTACATTAGGATCAAAATTTCTTGAACGCCGATTAAGAGTGAACCCAAGGAGAGGAGTGATCATTCCCCATTGTACCAATCTCTAAAATAAATTGGCATATGACTCTCCAATTAGTGTGAAGCTATCTCTCGACTTCTGCCTCATTTCATCGTTTGGCTTGGATGAAAAATTAGGCTTAGGAGGGTTTTGGTATGTTTGTGGAGTTAGAGGACGACTCTACAGAGTTGGTGTGTTCCACTGTGTGCAAGATGGGGGTTGAACATGTGGTTGTACATTATAAACTGGAGGAGCAGAGTATAATGGATTTTGGGAGTGATTATGTGGAGCTTGGGCATGAACTTGGGTTTGAGCCTGAGAGCGATGATGACGTGGTTTCCTTGACCTTTCCTGTTATCCAACTACAATAACAGATGCATCTTCATTATTATTTGTCTCCCCAATACTTCCTGAACCCTTTTGAATTGCTTGAGTAGTCGCTTTCAATGTTGCAAAACTCACAATGCGACCCGTCTTAATTCCCTCTTCTATCATCTCCCCCATTTTAAGGACCTCAATAAATGAATTTCCCAATGAAGGTAACAA
Organism: Capsicum pubescens; assembly: GCA_030864215.1. NCBI lineage: Eukaryota > Viridiplantae > Streptophyta > Magnoliopsida > Solanales > Solanaceae > Capsicum > Capsicum pubescens. The sequence continues at coordinate 42,066,927 of CM061543.1, forward strand.
GTGTTTATAATATGTTTCATCCTGTGATTGAATAAACACCTCCACTATTTTTCTTTCTTTTATTAGCGGTTTCACTCTAGCAGCTTGTTCGTGCCATCTGATCAAATACTCCCTGAAGCTCTCAGTATGCTTCTTCTTAATACTAGTTAGGCATTTTTCGTCAGGGATCAACTCCACATTGTATTGAAATTATTGCAAAAATTCATTAGCTAGGTCATCCCAACTAATACACTTGTCAATGTCTTGGTCAACAAACCATTCCGAAGCTTGGCCTGAAATACTCTACCCGAAATAAGCCATGAGTAGTTCTTGTTTCCCTCCAACGCCCCTTAATTGGTTACAATAGTGCCTCAAATGTGCCACTGGTCCTATGTCCATCATATTTATCAAACTTTGGTATTTTAAAACTGGGAGGAAGGTTGACACCTGGAAACATACAGAAGTCCTTATATGAGACACTTTTGTAACCCCCCAAGTCCTTGCAAGTACTTCATATCCAGTTCCAAAATTCTCAATTTTTTGGTCATTTCCTCTTGTTCTTATATCATAACAGGCTTCTCAGTGTTAGGAGGAAATTCAGGTGGGTGAGTGTCACCGTAAAGACCAGTCAACTTGAATGTAGGCTCAAAAGTGTAACGCTGATCACCAGTAATATTCAATGCAGGCTCTCTTGTAGATTAGGGAGGCACAACTTGTGGATGAATATCAAAAGTAGGAACTTCAGGTGGGGGTGGCACCGCAAAATCATGAACAACAGGTGGAGTACAGTATATGGTAGTCTTGGATTGGGGAGTGAGAAAATGAACATTGGAAGTTGTTAGATATTGTTTCCCCGGAGTTGATCCTGATGCATGTTGTGGCATGTCAACAAAAATGGGAAATTGTGCATATGACATGGGAGGCAACCTAGAAAGATACTCCAGATTATCAGTGGGAACTGGAGGAGGCGGCAACCCATTAGCCCAAGCTCGATGCATTCTTATCATTTGCTGCCTTAATTTTCGAATCTCTTCATTGGCTCCTAAATTCACCTTTCCCGAACTCCCTATCTGATTAGTGACAACAAACTCGGCATCCTTGTTGTCCATAACGTTCTCTGTAACTTGGTGCAATATGGAGGACCAGCTAAAATGCCACAAACCAACCACCTTAAACTAACTGAACAAGAGATAGCAAATGTGTTAGAGTTCAATACTTTCTCAAAATCACTCTTCTTCTTTTTTTATTTTTGAAAAGATCATCAAACCCAAGAAGGGCGCCTACATATCTCACATCCCGAAAGAGGAGAATCAGGTGTGCGTAGTTCGTGAAGTCTTGCCAAAATGGCCAATTAAACTCTTTTTCTTGAAATTTTAAGAAGTAAAGAAAAATAACAAATTGTCAAAAGAATAGAAGAAAATCTTTTTGAATTTTTCGGCTTTAATAACCTATACAAAATGAAACTTGTGATTACCAAAGAAACTCTTTTTCGGTTTTCAATTTTGCATTTTATACGAAAATGAAACTTGAACCTCTTAAAGGAAAATCTTTTGTAGTTTTCTTTTAAAGATGTATATGAAACACCTACTCTAAATGAAGAGTTAAGAAAATATTTTTGGATTTTTGAATAATATCCCCGAACCAACAATAGGTTGCCTACATATCTCACATCCCGAAAGAGGAGAATCAGGGGTGCGTAGTTCATCCAGATTGGACAATTAAGGATTAAATAACAAACTGAACCCTGACTTGAGAGACATGAAGAAAGAGAGACATTCCTTTGCATTAATAAGCTTCTCATTGATGATAGGCGTATTTACACGCCTAAAGTACTATAATTTACCCATATTTTAGCTAAGTTTTGAGGACAAAATATATAATTCATGCACTTTTAGTCCTTTTTCCTGTAAGTGAGCTAACAAACATGATTAGCAAGTTTTCAGGTATAAATGATGCAGATTTCAGCATATTATGGATAACTTGACGCCCAAGGAAGATTCACGAAAGAAGGAAGGGAAAGCTTGGACGCCAAGGACCAAAAGTGACGCATGAAATATCTGTCCCGGGCAAAAATAGTATTTCCAAAGACTTTGGGGATCAGCAGTAACTTATTAGGATTAGGATAATGATGCAGTAACCTAGTAGGACTAGGATAAGTAATGTAGTAGCCTAGTAGGAATAGGATATGGGTGTTATAAATACCCTATTTTGCTAGAGATTTTTATTCATTTTGGAGTTCCGAAAACAATTCTCTTTCAATTAATTACTTTCTCTTCATCTATTCAATTCTTAATTTCCACAACAAGAGAACCGCTATTCTAATAGGGAATTCACGCCTAATGCCATACCAAACCCTACTACACATGAGATCTTTATTTTGGTATAATGATAAAGTCTATTGTGATTTCTGTTGCACTCATGAATAGCTAAACTTCTTTGTTGGGGTTATGGAAGCCTTATGAGATACTATCTATTGCTATGATTTTGTGAGTTCGTGACTCGTATGATGCTTATATCATTATTCTCTTCATCTTAATGCAAATTCTTATGGTTGCAAACGCATAGAATATGCCAGTATAGCATTAACTTGTTCGAAAGAAAAGTTATATGTCTGGAAAACAGATAATGTCAAGGTAATAGGGAACCAACCCCTGTTAAAAAGTTAGTGCCGTAATTGGATTAACCTCTTGGAGAGTTCGTACCGTTAGACACGCTTTAAGCTCGAAAGAGTTAAAGTGAAATAATCCTTGATAGTCGAAAGACGCCTGGATTTACCATAGAATACAACTCTCTATAAGCACATGCATGTCTGAATTCCGCATAACTCATAGCCAATAGAGACGTATAACTCATAAGGTGGACATAACCCCAACTCTCAATTCTCATTGGTTAAACATCTTACTAAACATTCTTTCTTTTTACTTTGCTATTTTTTGTTTTTACTCTATTATTTTGTTTACATTATTGCACGCTACAAAATCCCCCCTTTTACGAGACTTGCACCAAAAGTCTAATAATCTTTGCTTACTTAGTGACCAAGTATTCTCTGTGGGATCGATACCCAACCCAGTTGGGTTATATATTTGACAACGACCGCTTACACTCTTACGAGAGCTGTAGTTTGAGCGTTATCACTCATTCCCCAGGAATGGAATATAATCTTGTCTTAAGCCTATCAAATTATGATTGCTTATAACCTCTTTCAAGATTTTGCTACTTTAGAAGCAAATCGAGGCATACATATGATGTAGAGAATTTTTATCTATCATATCTTATGATCATAATATGCGTGTGAAAATATCATCACTTTTGATGATCATAATAATATTGTCCCTCCACGCGTATATTCGTGCATTTAATCACTTGTCTTCTTTCAGACATATTATGCACTGCTACCACATAAGAATGAAGTAAGTTGTCATATTTCAGACTTATCATATATTGCTATCACATTCACTTCATTGAATGGAGCATATTCAATGGGTCGAATTTCAAACTTTTCATCAAACAACCATTATTTTGCCTTAGCCATCACAATATCATCAATATGGTGTATTAAGATTCAAACTCAATATTTGATCCATATAAAGGTGTCTTAGGCATGAATCGATGGGACTTGAACCCAACATATTATCATCCTTTTTGATAATATTGTTCTTGAGGAATAAATTTAAAATATAAATGGTTCCAAACCAATTATTTTTCCTCAAATCCAACAATAATTATATCATTAATAGAAAAATACAAATAACATAAGCAATTACTAACCTTGACCTTTAGATTTATAATCTCACCTTATTTAGTAGAGTCTCGTGCTGATAATGTGTTATAAAACAAGAAAGAACAAGAATAAAGAAGAAAAGTAGAGAGAGTAATTCTAATTTCTTTTGAGGGATGAGAGATCATAATATTGTCAATACAATGAGCAAAACGTCTCTATTTATAGGGGAAATTTACTCCTAGTCTGAGTAAAAGATGGATTCTTCAAATTCTAAAAGATATCAAAGTAGATTTTGATAGACATTCACTATAATGTAAATACATTTATAAAACGCCTGATGTTATTTTTCTTTATTTATCAAATCTGCCTAACAATGAGAGCTAGTATCACTTTGTTGCTCCTAACAGAATCAGGTTATTGATTTTTCTTTAATACTTTAGCCACCTCTGGATTTAATATAAGCATTGTTGGTTTTTTGGATTAATTTCATGACCAACATTATCTGAGAGAAGATCAAAAGTATTTGGACGAGAAATGTCCTTTGGGGAAGAAGCTCGAGCATATGGAACATTCCTTGCTAGCTGGACATTAACGTGAGAAGGAGAGCTAATTCGAATGCCTAAATATTTTTTATGTTCTACCACGGTCTAGTCCTCGGCAATACTGCTATCCATACCCTTGATTTTGTTCGCTAATTTATCACAAGTAACATGTTTTTCACTGATGGAAAGTTCAAAATGAGTAGAATTAGAAGGGGACCGCAAATTATCAACTTCTAAATTTTTATCCAATGATTTCTTAGAAACATTCAAGCAGGAATAATGTCCAGAATTTTCACTGCTCGCCACAACATCGTAAATATGGTGCATATCTGTCTGTGACATCTCACGGGTCACCAAATTTATGGATTTTAAAGATGTATTTGTTGGGTTCAAAGTGTGTATGAGGTGTGAATAGAAAATGGAAAATGGTGGAGGAAAGGAGACACCTAATTTAGAAAGTGTACTCCAAATTGGAAATTTCACTAATTCTCCCACATTGGTGGGAGAAGGGAACTTTGGAGTGTTTATAATAAGAACACTTACTCCACGTGGTAAGTGAGGCAAGAAATAAGAGATGCATCGCGCCGTCGTCACTCGCTCGACTCAAATTTGGATTCGGATTCGGATTCGGCAAATGATCGATCGATGAGATCTATCTTTTTGGACAAAGTTTATTTGACGGAAATAAAAAATCCAGACAAAAATCTAATCCAATAATTTCTGGTTTTGGTACTCCATTTATACATGCATACAGATGTTTGAACTGCAATACTTCATCGAACTGGTGCCACTATTTTGGTGAACTGATGCACTGATAGATGCGACAACGTCCGTGGGGGCAACTAATATTGCCACATCAAGTCGCACAAATGCTCTGCCAACAATGGCACCGGCAGAGAAGCCCAAAAAATTTTTAGACATTGACTTCAAGCGGTGGCAGCAAAAGATGTTCTTTTACCTTACCATTTTATGTATGCAATGGTTCACTAGCGAAGACGCACCTGAGGTTCCCTAGGTAACCTCAAACAAAGACCGCTTCATTACTGTAGAAGCTTGGAAACATTCGGACTTCCTTTGCAGGAATTATATTCTAAGTAGTCTCCAAGACGACCTCTACAATGTTTATAGTGAAACTGAGACATCAAAGGAACTGTGGGGGGCACTTGAACGAAAATATAAGATGGAGGATGCAGGAATTAAGAAATTCCTTGTTGCATGGTTCCTGGACTTCAAAATGATAGATAGCAAATCGGTTGTCTCTCAGGTACAGGAGTTGCAAGTCATCATACATGATCTCCTAGCAGAAGGTATATCTTTGAAAAATACCTTAGTTGAACAAATAAAAAATGTTCTTAATACTCACATAAACTATTTTTGTAGGTTTAATTGTGAATGATGCTTTCCAAGTAGCAGCGATAGTTGAGAAGCTACCACCTTTGTGGAAAGACTTCAAAAACTACGTAAAACATAAACGCAAGGAGATGACTGTTGACGATCTTATTGTCCGACTTTGTATTGAAAAGGATAATAAAGCTACTAAAAGAAGTTCAAAGGTAAATTCTATAATTAATGGAGCACATATTGTAGAAGATGACCAAAACAATTCCATGAAAAGGAAGAAAGCTGAACAAGAAAGCAATCAACCCAAGAAAAAGTTCAAGGGAAAATGCTTCAACTGTGGCAAGATTGACCACAAGTCCACAGATTTTCCAATGAAAGGCAAGAAGAAGGATCAAGAAAATATGATTAAATATAACAAAGAATGTGATGATCTTTGTGCTATGTTCTCAGAATACAACTTGACGGGGAATCCTCGCGAATGTTGGATGGATTCTGGTGCCACCCGCTATGCATGTGACAACAAGGAGTTGTTTTCGTCATTCTCTCCTGCTCAAGTAGAAGAAATGATCTACATGGCTAACTCCGCTACGGATAAGGTAGAAGTAATATGAAAAATTTTCTTAAAGATGACTTCCGAAAAGGTCTTGACACTTAACAATGTTTTTTATGTTCCGGAGTTACGTAGGAATTTAATTTCTATTTCACTTCAAGACATGAACGGATTTAAATGTGTAATCATTTCTGGAAAAATTGTAATTAGCAAAGGAGAAATGTATGTAGGAAAAGGCTATCTGACCGAAGGCCTTTATAAGATGAATGTAATGACTGTTGAAATAAATAAAAGTTCAAATTATAATTATTTGCTTGAGTCTTATGATTTATGGCATGAACGTTTAGGCCATGTTAATTACAAAATATTACGAAAACTGATTAACTTAGAAGTTTTGCCAAACTTTGAGTGCAGTAAATCAAAGTGTCAAACGTGTGTGGAATCAAAGTATGCAAAGCATCCTTATAAGTCCATTGAAAGGAATTCCAATCCCTTATACTTAATACACACTGACATTTGTGATATGAAATCAACACCATCACGTGGTGGGAAAAAGTATCTCATAACATTTATTGATGATTGCACTAGATATTGTTATGTCTACTTGCTAAATAGTAAGGATGAAGCAATAAATTCATTTAGGCAATATAAAACTGAAGTTACAAATCAATTAGACAAAAAGATCAAAATGATAAGAAGTGATAGAGGCAGAGAATATGAATCTCTCTTTGCTCAAATATGTGTAGAGAATGGAATAATCCATCAAACTACGGCCCCATATGAACCTCAATCTAATGGAATTGTGGAAAGGAAAATCCGAACTTTGAAGGAAATGATGAATGCCTTACTTATAAGTTTTGGTTTACCACAAAACTTATGGGGGGAGGCTATCCTTACTACCAATCGTATACGCAACAGAGTTCCCCATAGTAAGACATAATCAATTCCTTAAAAAAAATGGAAAGAAATGAAATCCAACTTGAAATATTTCAAAGTGTGGGAGTGTCTAGCGAAGGTTCAAGTTCCTATACCTAAAAAGCTTAAGATAGGACCTAAAACGGTGGACTGCGTGTTCATAGGATATGATAAAAGTAGTAAAGCAAGTCAATTTTTGGTTCATAAATCTTAACATCCGGATTGATACGGGTGTCACGGGCTCTAGACCATTTCTAGAAGTCAAGCTCGGGAACTACAAAGGCTTCAAGGCGTGTTTATGAAAATGGACGTGGTTGAGCTTGTTGAAAACTCTCCCAAGGAAGTGTACATATTGACATGTGGGGGCTGACATTAGGGGCCCAAAATAAACCCCCAAGGCTTCTCCAAACACTCTACACCCTCCCCTTTCATTAAGGGAAAAGGGGTCCTTTTGCTATCCTTTTTGTAAAGACTATTTAAGGTGTTTCTTTAGTATTGTTCTCTTAGTTAGATTATTCATAAAAATAACTTGTAATATTGAACATCATATTTCTCTCAAGAAGAGAGTATACCACCATTTGACACCACAAGAAAGGGTTTCTTCTTGTGTTGTGTGTATCGGCTAGAAACTAGAGTGCTTGAGGAAACCGAGCTCCTCTTGTGTTCCGTAAGAACGTGGTGCTTGTTAACTTGTATTGTAGAGGTTTTACAGTATTAATACAATATTTATTTTCTACATTAAGAGTTCTTCTTGCGTCAAGTTACATATCTTCTCTATCGTTTAAGTTGGTGTTTGTTGTTTTCGTTAAGTGTCTTGTGCGTGTGGACTGTTTGTGCGATTGCGGACTGTTTCGTGCTCCTTTATATACCATTTGGTATCATTTGGTATCATATATAAGGCTTGTTGTGTTCCTACACTACCAATATTGGGATCTCTAAGTCGACAAAAAAAAATAAGTGTTGAAAATCTGAAAATTCCAAAAAGAAGCAAATCTGTCCATTCTTGTTGTTTGGACAAATTTGTGTCTAGTTATAGGTATTATTTTCCTTGTCTTAGTAGTTTCGTGTGTTATCTTGTTGTTTATATAGCACACTTGAGTCTAAGGTCCAAGATTTGAGCTTTTTTTTAGTGTTGTTGAAGGGTTGGATGACTTGAATATTGTTGTTTTTCATAAGTGTTCTTATTGTTGTTGATAATGTTCTTGAGGTGAATGTTCAACAAAAGGTGTGTTTTATTTGAAAAAAAAAAAAGAGAGAGGCAAGGTTTTGCGTTTGTTTTTGAATTAGTTTAAAGACAACACCAAAGAGGCAAATAGACAAAGGGCCTCACAAAAAGCTTACTTACAAAAAAGGTGTCAAACCTTTTTAAAAAAGAGATCCAAAAGGGGGAAGGGACAAACCAAAGCCAAAAAGGTGTTTTGCCATTTTGGTGCAAGTTGGTGAAAAGATTATTGACACCTTGACCTTTGGAAAAAGAGTTCCAAGCCTTGCTTTTTTCACTCCAAAAACCAAAAAAGCCTCACCAAACAATCAAGATTGAGTCATTCAAGTGGGACATCAAACTTAAACAAAAACAACAATACCAAATGGCCAAAATAAAAATTATGGGCCACATCAACAACAAACTCAAGTCATAGGACCTTCCAAGTTTCTTTCCTTGTCTATATTAGTTTTCTTTCTATTGACTCCTACTCTAGTTGATAACTAAGTAACAACCTACTAAGTTGTGAACTAGTTTTCGAGTACGTCTTCGTGTCAATGTTCTTTGTGGTGCTTTGCTCGTTTACCATTCGTAGTTGTTCTTTGTTCAAGTGCGTACGAAACTTCCCTGAGTATTCAAAACCAAAATCCATTCTAACTCAAGAGTAGACTCATTCCTAAGCACTCAAGTATTGATAGCCAGCTTACAATACTTGAAGGGCCAAGTGAGGAAGCCAAGTGTGAAGAGTGTGTGAGGATATTTTAAACTAACGTTTGTTTGTTTTGTAGGTACATTGGCAAATGGAATAATTACCCATGGAACCCGAAACTTCCAATGCACAAACCTTGGACCAAAATGTTTTGAATTCTCTTGTGGCTAATCTTGAATCCTTGTCTTGGGATGTGGCTAGAGTGAATGCGGGTCTTGATAAGTTGGGAGTAGAAGTCTCCTCTATTAGTTGCCGGATGGAAAAGGTAGAAATCCAACGTAGTTCAAGACCCTCAACTCCTCAAAGCACATCCTCAACCATTACCCCTGAAGCCACACACCAAAGAATGTATCCACTAAATGCCATATCTCAAGCCAACTATTACTCACAAGGCTGAGGCCTTGATGGACCAAACCATTCCCCACATCACCAAGTCCCACATGGAGGACTTGGAACCCAAATGCCACCCTTAAATATGACTCCTCCAAACCAAAATCATCCAATCCAAAGAACTCCACCACTAAATGCCAATCCACCATACCAAATGTCAAATATCCAAAACCCGCCAATGCAAGAAGAGGGATTTGTGAGAGAGAACTGAAGGGGAGGATATGGAATGTATGATGATCCTTATTTGATGGAAGAAGGGATCAGAGGTAGAAGGATAGACTAGAGGGAGAACTGAGGGCTTGAAGGTAGGAGCGGCCAAGGTGTTCGGGAAAGGGATGTTGGCCTCAACACTATCAAAATAGGGCTTCCAATTTTTAAGGAAGAAAGTGATCCCAAAAAGTTTCTCACATGGGAATCCGCATGCGAGAGAGTTTTTCAAGTGAATGATCTCACGGTGGAACAAATCCAAACAACAACCAGTCAAGACCCCTCCACCCATAAGCAAGAGTGCTCAACCACCTCCTCTAGGTCTTGAGGGAAAGCCAAATATTTCTTCCAATGTCAAGGGATTCCAATGCTTCAAATACCATGGATGGGGACACAAGTCTAGTGAGTGTCCTAATTAGACAAATGTGATATTGAGAGAAGGGAAATTGTATTTCTTGGGGGAAGAATTGGGATTTGATGGGGCTAAAAATAAAGAAGTCGCTCAAGATGGAGAGGGAGAGGAGGCTGAAAGGCCTAGTGATGATGAGAAAGAAGAGGTTTGGCCTCAAGAAGGTGAACTTGAAGAACCTAATTATTTGGTACGGAGAGTTATGATTAGCAAAGCGTTGGATGATCCTAGCCAACGGGAAAACCTTTTTGATACTAAGTACCTCATTAAGGGGTGGAGGGGGGGTGCTCCTTGATTATTGATAGCGGAAGTTGTGCTAATGTAACTAGTGCCTCGATGGTGAATCACTTGAAGTTTCCAACTACTCCATATATGATTCCGTATAGACTCCAATAGTTGAATGATTGTAGAGAGTTAAAGGTGACTCGTCAAATGGTGATTCGGTTCAAGGTTGGAAATTATGAGGATGAGGTACTTTGTGACATCATTCCTATGCATGATTGTAACCTTTTGTTGGGTTGACCATGGTAATATGATAGTCGACCAAGTATGATGGCCGAATCAACTATTATTCCTTTGAGTTCAAGGGTCAAAAGTACAACCTCCGACCACTATCACCATCACAAGTGTGTGAGGTACATCAACAAATGAAGAATTTTATAGGAATGGGAATGAAAGAGAAAGAACCCATGGGTAGAGGGGCGGAACCTGAGAATGGGAAAGGTGAGGGTGAAGAGGGAGTTTCTTTATTGAGGGGTAGGTATTCGATGGTAATGTTGGCTCGTAAGGGAGGCCTCATTAAAGAGTATGATGATACTACTCCCATTCTACTTTTGGCAAATATTTTGAATGATAACCCATCCACTTCCCCTATCCCGTCTTCTATTTGTAATGTCTTGCAGGAATTTGATGATGTGTTCCCAAGTGAGTTACCGTAAGGACTCCCTCCACTTCGAGGAATCGATCACCAAATCGACTTTGTTCCGGGGTCGCAATTTCTAAACAAGCCGGCTTATAGGAGAAAACCCATGTATACAAAGGAACTCCAACGCAAATTAAGGACCTCCTCAACAAAGAATATATCAAGGAAAATATGAGTCCGTGCGTGGTCCCGGTATTGCTTGTGCCGAAGAAGGATGGGACATGGCGAATGTGCGTGGACTACTGAGCCATAAATTAAATTATGGTAAAGTATCATCATTCTATTCCTAGGCTAGAAGATATGCTTGACGAACTAAATGGCTCTTATGTGTTTTCTAAGGTTAATCTTAGGAGTGGATATCACCAAATTCGTATGAAACCGGGTGATGCATGAAAGATCGCATTCAAAACCAAATTTGCTCTATATGAGTGGATGGTCATTCCATTTGGTCTCACCAACGCTCCTAGTACCTTTATGAGGATAATGAATCATGTGATGAAGCCATTTAGTGGCAAATTTGTGGTCGTGTACTTTGATGATGTTTTAGTTTTTAGTAAGTTTCTTATTGATCATGTCTTACATCTAAGAAGTGTGTTTGATGTTCTTAGAAAAGAAAAGTTGTATGCTAATATTGAAAAATGCTCCTTTGGTGTTGATAAAGTTTTGTTTTTGGGATTTGTTGCAAGTTCGAGAAGAGTGGAGGTAGACGAATCTAAGATAACTGCCATTAAAGATTGGCCAACCCCAAAAACTGTAGGTGAAGTTCGAAGCTTCCATGGGTTGGAAAGTTTTTATAGGATGTTTTTCAAAGGATTTAGTACCATTTCCACCCCCTTGACCGAAATCATCCGAAGGGACCAACCTTTACAGTGGGGTGAGGAGGAATCTAAGGCCTTTAAAACCTTGAAAGATATGATCATTTCGGCACCGTTGTTGCAATTGCCTAACTTTGATAAGATGTTTGAAGTTGAATGTGATGCTAGTAAAGTAGGCATAGGGGATGTTTTGATGCAAGATTTAAAGCCCATTGCTTATTTTAGTGAAAATCTCAAAGGAGAAACTCTAAACTACTCTACGTATGAATTGGAGTTGTATGCCTTGGTTAGAGCATTAGGAAATTGGAAACACTATCTTTGGCCCACGGAATTTGTAATACGAACGGATCATGAATCCTTGTAGCACTTTCGGGTACAAGATAAGCTTAACAAATGGCATGCCAAATAGATTGAATTTCTTGAAACCTTTCCCTATGTGATTCAATACAAAAGGGGTAAGGATAATGTGGTAGCTAATGCATTATCTAGAAAGCATGTTCTTGTGTCCACTTTGTCCTCCAAGATAATGAGGTTTGACATCCTCAAGTCATTGTATCCCGAGGACCCTTACTTTACTCCTATATTTAGGGAAAGTGAAGCCATGGGTAGGGAAAGGAGGCCCTTAGAGTCTAGTCCTTATGCTGTGTTTGATGGGTTCTTTTTTGGGGGAGATGGTTGTGTGTACCTTCTAGTTCTTAGAGAGAGTTTTTTGAGAGGGAGGCACATGATGGCGATCTCATGGGTCACTTTGGAATTGATAAGACCCTCGAGATATTGGAGGATTAATTCTATTGGCCTAGGATGCGCAAAGATGTTGTCAAAATTTATGGCCAATGCATGGATTATAGGAGTGCTAAGTCGAGGCTCCTTCCTCACCGGTTATACACCCCGCATCCCACTCTATCACTCCCATGGTTTGATATTTATATGGATTTCATGTTGGAGCTTCCACGGACTCAAAGGAGTCGGGATAGCATCTTTGTTTTCGTTGATCGTTTCTCCAAAATAGCACACTTTATTCCATGCAACAATAGTGAAGATGCAGTTAGTGTATCTTCTTTGTTTATTTAAAATTTTGTTAAGTTACACGGCATCCCAAGGACCATTGTAAGTGATAGGGATTATAAGTTCCTTAGTCACTTTTGGAAGTCAATGTGGGGTAGGCTCGGAACTAAATTATTGTTTTCTACGTCTTGCCACCAACAAAACGATGGCCAAACGGAAGTAGTGAATTGAACCTTAGGTTCCATTCTATGTTCCATGGTTAAAGGTAAGTTTACATCTTAGGTAGATCACCTACCTCTCATAGAATTTGCTAACAATTGGGTGATCCATTCGAGTACGGGCATTATTCCCTTTGAATGTGTCTACGGCTTCAATCCCCTAACCCCCTTGGATCTAACTCCTTTGTCAATTGATGTTGTCTTAGCTTAGATGGAAACAATAGGGCCGAATACATAAAAATCTTTCTTGAGAAGGTGAGGATGCAGCTTGAGAAGAAGAAGAAAGAGATGGCCAAACGAGTCAACAAAGGGATAAGGTGCCTTGTACTTGAGCCGGGAGATTGGGTGTGGTTAAACCTATGTAATGAACGGTTCCCAAACCAAATAAAGGTAAAGTTGTTTCTAAGAGGTGACGGTCCATTCCAAGTTCTTGAAAGAATCAACGATAATGCTTACAAGATCGACTTTCCACCAGAATACCAAGTGCATAACACGTTCAACGTGTGTTACCTCTCACGGATTGGTACCATTGAAGATGAAGAACCCGTGAGTTTGAGGTAAAACTCCTTCCAATATGTAGAGGATTATACGGGTGTCACGGGCTCTAGACCATTTACTAAAAGTCAAGCTCGGGAACTACAAAGGCTTCAATGTGTGTTTATGAAAATGGACGTGGTTGAGCTTGTTGCAAACTTGCCCAAGGGAGTGTACGTATTGAAATATGGGTGATGACATTAGGGTCCCAAAATAAACCCCCAAGGCTGCTCCAAACACTCCACACCCTCCCCTTTTATTAAGGCCAAAGGGGTCCTTTTGCCATCCTTTTTGTAAAAACTATTTAAGGTGTTTCTTTAGTCTTGTTATCTTAGTTAGCTTATTCGTAAAAATCTCTTGTAATATTGAACATAATATTACTCTCAAGAAGAGAGTAGACCACTATTTGACACCACAAGAAATGGTTTCTTCTTGTGTTGTGTGTATCGGCTAGAAACGAGAGTGCTTGAGGGAACCGAGCTCCTCTTGTGTTCCGTAGGAACGTGGTGCTTGTTAACTTATTTTATAGAGGTTTTAGAGTATTTTCTGCATTATGAGTTCTCTTTGCATCAAGTTACATATCTTCTATATCGTTTAAATTGGTGTTTGTTGTTTCCGTTAAGTGTCTTGTGCGTGTGGAATGTTTGTGCGATTGGGGACTATTTCGTGCTCTTTCAGATACCATTTGGTATCACAGATATTAATGAAAATATGGTAATTGAATCAAATAATGCTGAATTCCTTGAAAACATTTACCTGTATAAACTTAGACATGAACAGTCTAGTGGAGGATCTAAACGACCTCGTGATGAACCAATTGAGAATGAACATAATGAAGAAAATCCAAGACGTAGTACACGTCAAAGAATGTATACTTCATTTGGATTGGATTTTGTGACATTTCTTTTGGAAAATGAGCCTCAAACATTTAAGAAAGCGATGGCATCTTCGGATTCATCCTTTTGGAAAGAGGCAATCAATAGTGAGATAGATTCAATCTCCAGCAACCATACATGGGAATTGGTTGACCTTCCTCCCAGAAATAATCCTTTAGGTTCTAAATGGATCTTCAAAAGGAAGATGAAATCGGATGGTACTATTGACAAATACAAGGAAAGACTTGTAGTAAAAGGCTTTAAACAAAAAGAAGGACTTGATTACTTCGATACATACTCGCCAGTAAGAAGGATAACATCGATTCGAATGTTAATTGCCTTGGCTGCGGTGTATGGTCTTGAAATCCATCAAATGGATGTGAAAATCATTTTCCTAAATGGAGAATTAGAGGAAGAAATTTACATGGAACAACCTGAGGGTTTTGTGGTTCCAGGGAAGGAGAATAAGGTGTGTAGACTCATTAAGTCATTGTACGGACTAAAGTAAGCACCTAAACAATGGCATGCAAAGTTTAACCAAGCCATGTTGGAAAACGGATTAAAAATAAATGATTGTGATAAATGTGTTTATATTAAAGACACTCCAAATCACCAAGTCATTGTATGTTTATATGTGGATGATATGTTGATCATCAGTAGAGACATTTCTGACATAAATGCAACAAAACGAATGCTCGAGAGCAAGTTTGATATGAAAGACCTTGGAGTTGCAGATGTGATCTTAGGTATAAGAATCCATCGAACTCCACAAGGGTTGGCATTGTCACAGTCTCATTATATCGAAAAGGTACTTGAAAAGTTCAAGTATATGGAATTTGGTATTGCCAAGACTCTATTGGATGTGAGCTTTGCACTTCAAAAGAATGAAGGTGAAAGTGACTCACAATTGGAGTACGCAAGAGTATTGGGTTGTTTAATGTATATAATGAACTGTATACGACTATACATAGCATGTGCAATTATTAAATTGAGTCGGTACATGAGTAATCCCAACAAAACTCATTAGATGGCAATGAAAAGAGTTTTGGGGTATCTTAAATACACTCAAAACTATGCTTTGCATTATAATAAATATCCTACGGTATTTGAAGGATATATTGATGCAAATTGGATCATAGGATCGAACGAAGTAAAATCCACAAGTGGATATGTATTTACTATCGGTGGAGGAGCAGTTTCTTGGAAATCATCCAAACAGACTTGTATCGCTCGCTCTACAATGGAATCTAAATTTATCGCATTAGATAAAGCTGGTGAAGAATTAGAATGGCTCCGGAATTTCTTGAAAGATATTCCATATTGGCCCAAGCCAGTGGCACCAGTATGTATACACTATGATAGCCAAGCAGCAATAGGTAGGGCAGGGAGCATAATGTATAACGGTAAATCTCGTCATATAAGACAAAGACATAATACCATTAGAGAACTTCTCTCTAGTGGAATTATCATTGTAGGCTATGTAAAGTCAAAGAATAATGTGTAGGATCCACTTACAAAAGGCCTATCTAGAGAATGAGTAGAAAGGACATCCAAGGGAATTGGTTTAAGGACTAGGACGAGTCAGCATAGCGGTAACTTTGCCTAGCAGACAAGAGATCCCAAGATCAAGGTTCAAGGAGATCAAACAAAGTTGTGTCTGACAGGTTCAACATTTTCAATTACCCAAACCATTCTCATGATATAGACAATGTATAGTAAACTAGGATAAGACTTAAGGTGAAAAGTCTTTTAGTGATTATCTAAATTTGGTAGATTTGACCAAATAGTTTAATCTACAGGATTGAACGTTTATAAATCACCTATGTGAGGGCGAAGTGGAAGCGACTTCAAAGAAAATGTTAGTAAAGGCCTATTCTCTAAGCTCTCATGAAACCGGGACGTGTTCATGGATGAAAAGAACAAAACTATGAGAACGATAAATGTTAAAAGGCTGGTTGTGTGACATGTATTGTCTAGGTGTACATTAAAACTCAACGGTTCAAAGATATCAAATCTACCGATTGACCTAGTGTATCCGATGTATGTTCACTATAGAAAGTTCAAAGGGAAACCCACTTATCCATATGAAATCAGTCTTTTCTTGATGATCACATACTTGTCCGTACAACTTTTATGAAAAATAGCCATTACCCATTCATGTGGGGGATTGTTGGGTTCAAAGTATGTATGAAGTGTGAATGGAAAATGGAAAATGGTGGAGGAAAGAAGACACCCAATTTAGAAAGTGTACTCCAAATTGGAAAGTTTACTAATTCTCCCACATTGGTGGGAGAAGGGAACTTTGTAGTGTTTATAATAAGAACACTTAATCCACATGGTAAGTGAGGCAAGAAATAAGAGATGCCTCACGCCGTCATCGTCGTCGCTCACTCGGCTCGGCTTTGGATTTGGATTTGGATTTGGCAAATGATCAATCGATGAGATCTATCTTATTGGACAAAGTTTATTTGACTAAAATAAAGAAATCCAGCTAGAAATCTAATCCGAAAATACAAAAAATGCAGTAAAATATTTTCTAGTTTTGGTACTCCATTTATACATGCATACAGAAGTTCGAACTGATGCAATACATCATCAAACTGGTGCCACTATTTCAGTGAACTGATGCACTATTTCGGTCAACTAATGCACTGTTTTGGTAAACTGATGCATTGTTTCGATGAACTGACACACTTATTCACGAAATGGCATGCCTTTTCAAAACAGTCACACTATTTGGATGAATGGACATGAATTTTCAGAAAAGGTTACACCTTTTAGATGAACCTTTGCCATTTTTCAGAAGAGGCATCTTGTGGCTATATAAACCTGCTTTCATCCACAGGTATACATACAAAAGTTTTCAAAATACAAAATACTTCCTGTCTTACAAATTACTCTATGTGATCAATCAAAACGTTCTATGCGTTCGAAGATATTCCAATTGTTTGAGGTACCGCTACAATTATTTTTTTTGGCCATTTTATCCTGGGAGAAAGAATTCCACAACCTTGGGTACAGTGAGGGGAATTATTTCCTTAAGGAAACTCCATGAATTCGGACGACTTGGCCTTATTCATTTCTGTTTCATCTACTTTCTGAAAGAATAAAATACACCTCTTGGAAAGGTCATTTTGATCTTGTGTTGAGGGTATTTGATATACTTCATTGCGTTCTTGTTTATACTTGAACTCTAGTTGAAGTTATTGTTCTGTAAATATAGATTTTGTGTACCCGAAGTACAAATGAAGAATAACAGTATTATGCTCTTGTTCGTTAGTGTATTGTTCAACAAATAAGTTCCTCACTTGTAGTCCATATTTCGTTTGCGATGAAGGGACTAAGACCTTAGAATTCTCTCCAAATTGGACCATCAACTTACGTGCATCCACATCACCTATTGCATTATTGTTTGCAATAATTTATTGCTGCTGGGTATCAATATTCGACGCAACAAGCTTAGCAACATTGATATGGACCTTAAGTTCTGTACGGGAACTTGCAAACAAGTCTGATTGTTAGTTCTTTTCATGAGGTCTTCGATCTCCATCTTCCCATCCTCTCTTCTTATTCAAAAATCCTCTCATATTCCCTTGAATTTTTTCTCCAATAGCTTCTTCACAACCTTCACCACCTATATTCTAGATAGTATCTAGTTTTTTTTTCAGTATCAAACATCATGTACGTTCATTATATCCTTGGTGTTTTTGCAAAAATTACACACAAGGGTAGATTATCATAAATAATGTTTTGGAAACTCTCTACAAGCTTACCAGCTTTATTGTCCAAATATCAAAATCATATTTTCTTTAAAAGTTTTTTCAGTAGGTCTGGAATCACCTTAATCCTAGTGGTTCTCGGTCTGGACTTAACTTGTGTTGCTTTATCTATAGCTATTGGTATTCCGACTGCTTCTTCTATAGACAATAATAACCTCTTAGCAAATAGATCTAGAGCCAAGTTTGGCGAAGAAATTCACACTGTTGCCTTAGTCATTTCTTCTTTGTAGTTAAGACCGATAAAACATGAGAATATCCTATATTAGTGCTCCTTGCCATTGTAAGAAAAATATTTCACTGATCTTGCAAAAGCAGTAACATAATCATCATATTGATCCATGCACCTTAGCAAGAGTTGTCGTGGTGCCAATGATCCAATTAGACAATGAACCTTGATTCAAAGATGTTTTGATAGCAGTTTCCTTAGGTCCTTCAAACTAGTGCACCTAATGAAAGTTTAATCACAATTTCTTGATGCAACCCTTCCTTGATAGAAAATGCTTCTTTTTTCTCCATTGTAAACTTGAGTGTAGGTTCACCATGAATATATTCAATTGGTTTTAGATGAGTTCTCGTAATATTTTTCACAATCACAATAGAATTTCATTAACACTGAACTCACAAATGTGCCTATTGAAGTTGATGATTCTTTAGAGGACTACTTTTCTGTAGAGGATATAGAATTTCTAGCACTGATGTAGATATGCAGCCTTCTATGGTCCAGTCTAGCATCTGGTGATCAAGTTAAAGTCCCTTGCATCTCTATTCCAGTGTCCTCTTCTCCTGCAATATGTTCTCTAACAAGAACATCTAGGATGTCCAGGCAACCTATTTGGCTAAATAACTATGCTACTTCTAAGGATGGAAAGAACTGCAGATATTCCCTAGAAAACTACCTCTTCTATGATAAAACTACAAGGTCATATCATAGCTACTTAAGAAAATTCTCCACCTTGGTTGAACCACATACTTCTAGGAAAGCTGCAGTAGATTCAAGATGGGTCGAGGACATAAAGCTATAGATTCAAGCACTTGAAGAAAACAAAACCTGGAGGTGATGCCTTTACCGCTCGGAAAGAATACTGTGGGATCCACGTGGGTCTATAAGATCAAGTATCAACCTAATAAAGAGGTAGAGAGATTCAAAGATAGATTGGTAGCAAAAGGTTATAGTCAACAAGAAGGTTTGGATTATTATGATACCTTTTCTCATGTGTCTAAGATGGTTACAGTTAGAAGTGTAATTGTTGTAGTAGCTTCAAAAGGTTAGTTTCTATATCAGATGGATGTCTACAATGCTTTCTTACAAGGTGATATAGATGAAGAGGTTTACATGGAGATGGTAGAAGGTTTCAAACAACAAAGAGACACAATAGTATGCAGATTGTTGAAATCCTTATATTCTTAAACAGGATTCCAGACAATGGAACCTGAAACTTACTAATGCTTTGGTAAATGTTGGTTTTGTCTAGAGTGTACATGGCTATTCCTTATCTACATTGAAGAAACAGAAAGACTTATTGATAATTTTAGTCTATGTTGATGACTTACTCATCATTGGTAGCAGTTTCTCATTGATATCTGATGCTAAGGAGGTTTTACACAAGCAATTTAAGTTGAAGGACTTAAGAGAGCTTAAGTATTTTTTTGGTATTGAAGTGCTAAGATCAACCACACGTGTTTTGTTGAACCAGAGGAAATATATTCTGGAGCTTAGCTCAGAAACAGTCTTAGTGGTGCTAAGCCTGCTTTCACTCTATGGGGCATAATCTCAAATTGACTATGATGGAACATGATCATGCAAATGGTTGTCCTGAAGATGCAATTTGGACCGATATTACCTCTTATCAGAGGTTTGTTGGAAAATTGATGTATGCTACTATTACCAGACCTGATATTAGTTTTGTTGTTTAGACTCTATGTCAGTTCATGCAAAATCCCAAAATATATCATTGGGAGGCTACTACTAGAGTGGTTGGATACCTTAAGGGTACTATTGGTCAAGTCGTTTGGTTAAAGGCTCAACCTATTGCGACTCTTTTTTATTGGTGTGATTCAAATTGGGCAGCCTGTCTTAATACTAGGAGGTCTGTTACTGGCTATATAGTGAAGTTTGTAGATTCCTTGGTCTCATGGAAGTCCAAGAAGCAGTAGACAATGTCCAGAAGCTCAGCTGAAGCTGTGTACAGAAGCATGGATTCAGTGATTGTAGAGGTGACTTGGTTGGTTGGTCTGTTCAAGGACTTGGATATACCTCTCACTAAAACTATCAAGGTAATCAGTTATTCAACTGGCTGCAATCCCTGTGTTTTATGAGAGAACTAAACATATAGAAATTGATTGTCACTTTATTAGAGACAAGATCAAGTATGGTTTGGTTGAGACTCTTTATGTTCAAACTCAGAGGCGGAGCTAGGATTTCAACATAAGGGGGTTCAATATTCAAAGAAAACTTAGCCAAAGGGGGTTCAACACCTACTATAACCACATAAAAAATAATTTTAATCATGTATAAATAGTATAATTTTCCGTCGAAGAGGGTTCGGCCGAACCCCCTAAAGGAGGCTAGCTCCGCCTCTGTTCAAACTCATGATCAAGTGTCTGATTTACTTAATAAGTTTCTATCAACCTCAACATTTGCATTTGATGGGTAAGCTTGGTGTGCTTAATATCCTGCACCCTTCAGCTTGAGGGGGAGTATTGCAAGCTCAAGATAGACGAGGAAGTAGTTTTTTACTGTTCCATTGAAATAAAATAGTTTTTACTATTCATTCATAGTTTCTATTTTTACTATGCAAGTGAGTGAAAGTGGGAGTTAGTTAGTTAGTTAAAGTGAGAGCTGATGCTAAGCTGTATAGTTGAGTTTCTTATAAGATTGTCTATAAATAGTGAGGTGTATAGATATTTTGTACAGTTTTCAATCAGAAAATGCAATGAAACAGTTCTTTTTCTTCTTCCCTGCACATTACTTTGTTCAACTCCTTGAGCTCATCAATGGTGGATGAAACTCATCAATGATAGAATGAGCTTAGACATTCAGATATTCTCAGATGTAACAAAAGTTACCGAAGAAAAATGTCAGGTGCATTCTTCCACAACTGAACATGGAAGAGGAGCAATCAAAGGACCATTTTTACCACAATGAAACGTGGGAGATAAAGATCAAAAGATACTCCAGCATGCAGCATTTCAATAGAAAATTTAATATTAAAATGCTATAAAAACCCAACAATTTATTTTAAAGAAAAACAATCATTCAGCTAAATCAAAACTTGAAAATAGTCAAGTAGAAGAAATAAAACATTGTCCCAAATTTTCTAATACTACTTTATTGAGATTCACTTAGGGATTTCTCAGTTGATCAACACGCTTTTCCAGAGCTTTCCAATTGACATTGCTATGAAATTTCTGAGAGATGCAGAAGGAAAAAAAGAGTTAGATCATGAATATATCTAATTATCATATGAACTACAAAGTCATTTTTAATGAAAAATATTTTTGATGTTTGATGATTAATGAACGATAACAATCTTTTTAAACAATATGAATTAAAGATTGAACATAATGTTATTTCATTGAATTGTCGCTAAAACAATATAGAAATTAGCAATGATTAATTAACTTTTATCAGTAAACAAAGTCTATCTCTAATACTTTTAATTACTGAGTGTTTTGATATGGATTTCCAAAACTAAAGAGGTTGAATAATGTCGAAATATTTATTGGTGAAAGTGATATGTTGAAATATTTTTTGGTGAAAGTGATATAACATTAATTTTTCTCTTTTTGCTATAGATATAAAATTTTAAAATTAAATAGTTGTAGAAAGAATAACTTTTCAGACAAGTGTGATAACAGATAGTTTCAACCAAAACGTTTTGTAAAATAAAAATTTGAGAAAATAACTTTTATAAAATAATTTCCTTTTATAAAATAATGGCAGTAAATGCATTCAAAAGTTACATAATTTATCACTTGAATTTTTTTAAAGACGTACCTAGAGATGACCTATGCATCCTTGTAAGACCAGAAACATTCATCACTTCCAGAATATCCTTTGGGTAACATTCTACATGATCCACAAGTATGCAATATAATTTAATAACTATAATATTTTCAAAAGCCGAGGCACATGTAAATACAAGCTGATATGAGGCATAAGTATAAATTTTATCTATTCATGTTGCTCTTTAGAAATAAATTGAAAAATTTAATTAATAGTAAAATAAACTTACTTTCTTTATCAAGTTGTTGTAAACTTTTTATAAATTTGGCATGAAGATCCCCAGTCCACATAATATTGTCCTTTTGCTTAACATCCTTGTTATTTTTTAGGAAGAGATGAGCTCTATCTGTCATAGCTTTCTTTTGTTCATCACATACAACTGTACAATTATTTTAAGAAGATATCAATTAAAATTGAATTATATCATACATTAGACTAGTTAACTTCACACATATTTATGAAATTTTTTAATTATAAAATAACATTACAAGACATACTAAAAATAGGAGTTAGCGATGGATAGTTTATGTCGCTAAACAATAAAATATTCATTATTAATTCTATTTAACGATGAATTATGTCAAATTCTTTTAGCTCCGAACTATTTAACGATAGATAATTGTGAATTTGAGAGAATTTCTTTTTCCATAGTGTATTCATAATTGATTTATGCACAATAGATATCACAAGTGAAAGAGTAGGGAAAAAAAATACTTAGAGAGGGGAATTATATCTAAAGCCACTGCTCTAGCCAAAAGTTTAAAAGAATCTAGATTCAGCAAGTGGACATTTCAATTTTTGTAGTTTCTTTCGAGAGCATTGACATTGTAGTTGAAGATGTATCAATCATGATAACTGTATCAATACATTTTCTGTAAAATAAATTATAAGCAAAATTACTATTTTGATTTATTTCTCATATACAAATTCGATATTAATTTTCAGGGTATATGGCAACTCTTTAATTTATGCGATTGCACATACTTAGGGATGGACATATTTTGGTTTAAACCGGAAAAAAAATGAACCGAAATTTAATTTTGGTTTGATTTTCGATTTTTCGGATTGGTTTCGATTTCAAATTTTAGAAATTTGGTTAAATGGTTTGATTTTTCGATTTACAAAAAGAAAATTCTAGTAAATCGAAAAAAAAAATTATATAAATAATATATAATAATATATATATATATATAATTTAATATATATGTAAATATACTAAAAATATAATATAATCTGATATAACATATAAATATATAAATTATAATCATTTAGTAACTCTAAATCCTAATATACTACTTTGGTTTAGACCCTAACATTAACGTGAAGGCTCCAGTAGCGCTTAACCATCCTCAGTTGTTAGTTCATTTGAAATTTCAACATCGCCAACGACAACCGTTTGCTCAGTTCATCACTGCCGTCGGCAGTCGCTGCCGAGTGTGGCCATTGCCGTCACGCCAACGGCGATGACTCAGTGAGGTTGATATTTATGGTTATTTCATGCGTGTTGAATTAATTATATTTGGGAATGAAAAATATGTTTGGAAAAAAGATTATTTTTCTAGAAAAATCATCAATTTTAATTACTCACTACTTTAATCTTTAAAATTAAAATTAAAATCCGAAATAACCGAACCGGATTTGTAAAAACCGAACCAAACCGAAATAATTTTGGTTTGGTTATGGTTTTCATTTTCGTCAATCCGAAAATCAAAAAATCGAACCGATATTCAACAATCAAATCGAACAAACCGAATGCCCACCCCTACACATACTAATAAAAAATTATATTATAATTAATATTTACAAATTTTATACATATTCACATAAAAAATTAAGTAACGTATATTTAGAATGAATAGTTGAATCTATTATATAGAATAGGAAAAGCATAGTGATGACACACACAAGTATCATACCATTTCAAGTTTGAAAATTATTGAAAACAAGAAATTTGAGAAAAAAGGCCAATTCAGCTTTTTGATATCAACAAAGTGAATTCAAATTTAAATTAAAATATCCTATCATAATGAAATCATACTTTCACAATATTTGGTTATTTAAATAAAATTAAACATGAATATGTATTTTGAGTTATTATTGTTATTATGTTTAAATGGAAAAGTAAAAATAATTTGAATTGTATTGATTAAAATGTCATGTTTATAATATAAAATTAAAAATTAAAATCAAAATACTCAAAATTAAAATAAAACAAAACTAACGATATCGCTTCCTTTATTGTGTATGTGTATTACTTTTTTTTCTTTTTCTTTTTAATCTGGTGTTTGACATCTATATTGGAACCCGATTATTCTGAATTCGTGTGCGTGAGGTTCATTCAGAGGAAGCACTCCCTATCAAAAATCAAATCTGAGACCTTTAGTTAAGAAAGAAGTAGCCCCATTCGCTGCACCACATTCTTTAGTGGTTGTGTTACTTATTTTCATCAAATGACCAACTTATCTATTCATTCTAGACAATCTAATAGAGCATATTTGAGTGAAATTGGATATACTTATTTTTACTGAAGGTAAAATATTAAATAAAAATTAATAAAAATATTAGAGTTTATTGAAATTTTAATTTATAAGGAAGGAAAAGAATAAAGTCAAAACATTATAGAAGTAAAGATGCGTGAGATGTCAAAATGATTTCCCATGATAAAATAATATGTTAAATTAGAGAGGAAGAAAAAACTCCTCGAAATTAAGAGGAAAATTTCAATTAAAAAGAAAATTATTTTTCATGAAAATCATATTTTCTTCCTTTTTTTCTACATCTAATCTATATCTAATTAAAAGGAGAGGATAAAGCCTCTCCATTTAAACAAGTGGAAACATTAAATATTGACACATGTAATCTATAGTTAATTAGTTAGGAAATAGTTGTTGCATTAGTTGTTTGCAACGTTTCCGTGGATTTTCAAATTTCAGATTCATATTTTCAGTTAATTCACAATTTTATATTTTTAGTTCGAAAGTTTGTATGTTAGTTGGTTATAATTGTTACCCCTTTACACATTAATATACTAAACTTTAAAAATACAAACTTCCTATACTATTTTTTTATTTAACAAAATTGATTTTGAATTTAGATTATGTAACTGCCCTATTTTTCTTTTATGATCATAACTACACTATTATCAAGAACAACTTACAAGTGCAAGCATACACAGTTTATTACAAATCTCTTACTTGAAATTCACATTCACTAATTAAAAATTAAAATAAAATCAAATTACAATCATAAACTGCTTATACATTTAGTATACTGGCATCACTTCAATCAAATTCTGATTATGATGCAACCTCTTCATTGAACCATATGTCATTATATATACAATATTCATACGCATATAATTATAAAAAAAATCATATGTTAGTAATTCAGTATTACATTATGTTTTAAAAATTTATCCAAAAATTAAAAATTCAAATAAAATCAAATTACATCACATAAACTGCTTATACATTTAGAATATTGGCATCACTTCAATCAAATTCTGATTATGATGCAACCTCCTCATTGAACCATACGTCATTATATATACAATATCCATCTGCATATAATTATAAAAAATATCATATGTTAGTAATTCATTATTACATTATGTTTTAAAAATTTATCCAAAAACTTTATATTTAACTAAGAAGAACATATATAAATGAGTTAATTAGTTGAATTACAAAATTCATAATATAAGAACATACTACCTTTCTAATATTAAATCTTCATTAAAAATTAAAAATCAAAAATTCAGTTTTATAACTTCTTATTTAACCGTGCTAAAAAAATGGATTTGATGGCAAAAGTCTACAACTTTTAGATAATGTCTACAACTTACAGATAATTGTAAAATCTTTTGTACAATTAACTCAATAAGTACTCTTTTATGACCATCATATTTATCCATTAAACGTCTATCTATTCTACGTAATACACAACCAATCCTTCTTATCCTTTATTGTAAACTTCCCTTGGTTTTCTTCCCCTTCATGTATAAATTCAACTCAAATTCTACATATATTCTCTTCAACTCTTAAATTCCCTATAGTATTCTACAGATTCCTTCACATACTCTTGTAAACATTGTTTCCTTCTTAAACAACTTCTATATTCTACCAATTCCTTCACATACTCATGTAAACTTCGTTTCCTTCTTAAACAACTTCAATTCTGTTAATCTTTACCACAATATACGTAAACCTATATACTCTTATAAAAATGATAGATTTCATCAGCGACATACCAATCACAAAAATGCACTAGAAGTTAAATGACTTGGTTGTTCACCTATGGGAAGTGAAAGATCACTTTAATCCTGATGCTTTGTACACAATTAAAATGATTCTACAGGATGAACATGTATCCAACAATTTCTAATTTATTTATATATTTATATTTCTATCTTATACTAATTCATTAATCAATATTCTAATTTTTTATAGGGTTATTGGATACAAGCTTCTATATATAGTTCTGTGCTTAAACAATTCAAATCTAATATCAAAGAACGTGGTTTACATGTTATGGAAAATTTTATTGTATGTAAGAATGCTATCAAGATAAGGGCCACAACTCATAAGTTGAAGCTTAATTTTACACAACGAACAGTTGTTACTGAAAAAACTGATTCATATTTTTCAATGTAGTTCTTTGATTTTCGACCTTATTCGCACTTGATAAATAAGATTTCTGTGAACGAATCAGAATTATTTGGTAAGCAAAATTACACATCAACATTCACTGAATGTTACTTTAATTGGGGATGCAATATTAACAAATTTAAATATTCTAGATGTTATTGGAGAAATCATTAGTTTCAGTCGGATACAAACTCATAATGCTGGGGGAAGTTATAGGAAGTTCATGAATATTGAACTTGAAGATGCTGAGTAAAAAAATAAATCATATGTTGATTATTTATAAACTTATATTATAATATCAACACAAGAGGAGACCAACTAGTATTTTATAGTACATAATTAATGCAGAAATCAGACACCTGATAATACAGGCGAAGTCAGGATTTCTACTGAAGGAGTTCAAAATCTGGAAAAAAAACTCACCGAAGGGGGTTTAACATCTATAATATATACATAAAAATTATTTTAATCATATATTAATAATATATCCTATTACTAGTTTGGCTCCGCCTCTGCCTGATAATTGAAGCATGGATAGTATAATATAATGTTTAACTTATGAGAAATAAGAATTGAGAGAAGTCTAGCTCTAGTATCACGACAAAAAAAAATGAACCTTGAATCTAATTAAACTTAAAAACTAATAGCGAGATAAGAATTGTCCTACACCATCATATACCGAAACAATGTATATATATGGGATTAAACATTGTTTGTGTAATTTACCCCATCTTCCGAGAATACACTGGATATATTATTGTTGTATTGTTCATGTAATTTAACATAATTATTATCACAGAATTGTATACCTTAATTTTAAAATAACTAGTTTCACTTAATTATGTGAAGCTCTCTATTAATAATTCTCTTTTAGTTGATTTGATATAGCATAAAAGTTATGTTATTTACGTGATTCTTTTCATGATATTTTTTTGTAGAATCATATTTCGTAAAATCAAATTAAAGTGAGTTGTTGCCTGAATGAGAGAGAATACAATAAAAAGGATCCAACAAGTTATGGAAAATCCAATTATATTTTATGTGATTTTATAAATTTATAGATAGAGCTTTCTCTTAAAGAAGTTCTATATAGCGTGAATCTAAATTCAAGTCCTCGTAGTAAGGAAAGCTTCAACATGGAGCGCTTCTCTTTCGATATACAAACAGTCCGTAATGCGTAATTGCGAATTCAAATGAGTCGATCAGTAAAACTAATTGAAAAAAGGAAAAAAAAAGTGAGTTATTTATTTCTTTTTTTCTTTTTGAAAAAGGGCCTAAAATGCCCTCCAACTATCTAAAATAGTGCAAAAATGCCCTTCATCTACCTATTGGGCCTAAAATGCCCTTCAACTATTTTTTGTACTCATCATTATGCATTCATAATATATCGTGACATGCCTTGTCTTCTAGTAGGAAAAAAATAGAGTTCTTCTCACTTTCATCATAATATTATTCTTTCCAATAATTCAAAGAGAGGAGATGAGCAGATATCGATGAATACGGAGCGGGTCAACTTTAGTTGGATCCGTGTTATTTGTTTGGGCGGGTTGGGTTTTTAGATAAAATTAATTAATTTAATTTAATATGAATTGTCGAATAGAAATGTGTCATGTGATAAATAAAGTGGGACCAAAAGGTCGTTGTTAAATAAAAGGACAAAATTGACTAATAGGTAAACAGGAGGAATATTTTAGGCCCTTTTCCATTTTTTTTTATAAGAATTGTTCAACATTTGATTTATTAAAAATATTTATTCTATTATAGCATTATCAAGTGGTGGGTCACAAAATCCAACTACTGATTTTCATATTTCAGTATCACCTTTTTTAGAAATTGCCTTTTTATCTATTCCACCGATAAAATTTAATTACATATTCTTTTACCTTAGAAAACCAATCCAAAATTAATGTGGATAATAATGAGGTTATTTATTTTGTTGTTGCTATTATGTTAATTCTCCATTTCTTTATTTACGTACTTAATTCTGAATATGTTTTACTTGAATCGAAGCTCAACCTAAAACGTCATTTCTCATTTCTCACTTTACACCTGTAATTAGATTGTAGTTCTACACGGATGCGTATAGTTAATGGAAGAGCCAACATCTTAATTAAGGGGGTTATAAATCAAAAAATGTGAACAAAAGAACTAATCGAATTGGGTTCAAAGTCTGCTATATATACATAAAAAAATAATTTTAAGTTTGTATATATAGTATAATTTTTCGTCGAAGGAGGTTCGGATGACCCCCCTCACTATTAGCTAGTTTTTTCCCTGCGTATAGCCGTATACATCGTCCTCCCTAGATCCTACTAGTAAAATTATATTACGTATGTTATTGTAATAACGAGGGAGAGAAAACATTATAATTAGATTACTTTTGCAAGTAATTAAGATTAGCCTACATATAATCTCATGTCAATTTATCACTTAATTGTAGTGTACAATTAATATTCTTGTTTAAGTAATTAATTCTGTTATTATTTTTTAATTTTATTTTTTTATACTAGGGATTAAATATTTGACTAGTAGCATTTTGGTAGTTGGAATTTGACTTTATTTATCCCCTTTTTTTTCTTCTTAAAATGGCAATTTAGGCATACCAAAAATATTACATGTTCAACGAGAATTATTGTCAATTAGATGCCAATAGAGTCATCAAATAGCCTAACTAAAGAAAAATAATAAAGAAACAATTAAATATTACTTATATAATACCAATTTTAGCACTTTAATAATTTAATCCAAATTAGTTGAGGATGGTGATAGGTGACATCATGAAAATGACCTAACAAAATATTCCATTCCTCCAACCTCAAACCTCTTGTGAAATGAATTTAATATTTTTAAATTTTATTTTTTATACTATTATTATAGTTTCCCTCATGCACATTTTGCCAATTTATAATAATTCTCTCTTGATTGTCATAATTTATTGGTATGATGTTACTTTTCTTATACTTTTCCTTGTCCCGTTCAAAGTCGTCTCGCTCCCTTTCCCTGCCAGATATCCTACCACTATCACGTTCATGAGGCTTTAGTCTTCCTTGAGCCTTACTCTTGATAAAATTTATTGTCATTTATCAGTGACATTTATTTTTCTTTCATGTCATTGATTTGTTTTTTCTATTTATTGAGTTGTGTGAGTTCAAGAACTTGTTCTGTTGAATCCTTGACTGTAATTCTACTGGTGAAGAATGTTTGTCTTAAGTTTTGAGTGTGAGTTCAAGAACTTGTTATGTTGAATCTTTTCGACTGTAATTTTTCTGTATAGTGTAATGTGTGCCTAAGTTTTGAGTTGTGTGAGTTCAAGAACTTAGTCTGTTGAATCCTTGACTGTATGTCTACCGGTGAAGAATGTTTGTCTTAAGATTTGAGTTGGGTGAGTTCAAGAACTTGTTATGTTGAATCTTTTTATTCTAATTTTTCTGTATAGTGTAATGTGTGTCTAAGTTTTGAGTTGGGTGAGTTCAAGAACTTGTTCTGTTGAATCCTTGACTGTAATTCTACTGGTAAATAATGTTTGTCTTACTGAAAGATTGAATATTTAACTGTAGTTTTATGGTAGGAAGTGTATTGTTTGCCTACGTTTTGAGTTGGTTGAGTTCAAGAATCAGTTCAATTAACAGAAAAAAGTGAATTTTTAACCTAAGTTGATCGGACTGTTCAAAATGTCATGGGGTGAGTGTTGGATCCTTCAAAAGTAGTGCATTTTCAGAGGATCGGACATGGGTGCGGCAACATATTTGGAGAGTCCGAGCAACTTAGTTTTTAACTGTAATTTTACTATGATGTGTAATTTTTTCTAATCCCCGAAGTAGTGGTAAGGTATGTGGTACACTTTAGCCTCCCCAGACTTCGCTTGTGGGATTCATTGGGTATGTTACTGTTGTAGTTGTTGTGTAAGGTTGTCCAAATTTTGAGTTGGGTGGGTTTAAGAACTTGTTTATTCAATTGATTGAAAGATTGAATCTTTAGCTGTAATTTTATTGTAAAGTATAATGTGTGCCTAAAATTTGAGTTGGAAGAGTTCAAGAATCAGTTCAATTAACAAAAATATTGAATCTTTAACTTTAAAGAATAATGTTTGTAGTTTTAGAGGTAGAATGGACACTCAATAAGTAGTTGCAACTTATCTTTGCTTTGTCCCAATTCATTTCAAGATCCCAACTCTCAAAATCTTTTTTTTCTTACTGGAATGAAGTAAAGGTTTGTTTTTGTAGTTGTTGCAGGGATTTCACTGTTGACCCTGTGAAGATTTCCTCAAGTTTTAAGTTGGGTGATTTCAAGAACCAGTTCAATTAACAGAATGATTGAATCTTTTGCATTGATTTTATTGCAAATGTAGTGTTTGCCTAAGTTTTAAGTTGGATGAGTTCAAGAATCAGTTCAATTAACAGAAACACTGAAATTTTTAAGTGTAAGTTTTGAGTTGGGTGAGTTCAAGAACCAGTTCAATTAACAGAAAAAACATAATCTTTAAATGTAATTTTGCTGTGAAGTGTAATATATGCCTAAGTTTTGAGTTGGGTGAGTTTAAGAATCAGTTCAAGTAGCAGAAAGACTGAATCTTTAGCTGTAATTTTGCTGTGAAGTGTAATGTGTGACTAAGTTTTGAGTTGGGTGAGTTCAAGAATTAGTTCAAGTAGCAGAAAGATAGAATCTTTAACTGTAAAGTTATTTTTGAGTTGGTTGAGTTCAGGAACTTGTTAAATTAACAAACAATTTGAATCATTTAGTTTTATTATAGAGTGTAATGTTTTCATATATTTTGAGTTGGGCGAGTTCATGAATTTGTTCTGTTGAATCTTTAACTGTAATTTTACTGCAAAGTTGTAATGTGTGCCTATGTTTTGAGTTGGGTGAGTTCAAGAATTTTTTCTGTAGAATCTTTTTGACTGTAATTTTACTATAAAGTGTAATGTGTTCCTAAATTTTGAGTTGGCTGATTTCAAGAACTTGTTTAATTGATAGAAAGATGGAATCTTTAGCTGTAACATTATTGTAAAAGTGTAATATGTGCCTAAGTTTTGAGTTGGGTGAGTTCAAGAAACAGTTTGATTAACAGAATGATAGAATCCTTAACTTAAGTTTTATTGTAGTGTAATGTTTGTCTATCTTTTGAGTTGGTGAGATTTAGAACTTCTTCAGTTGAATCTTTGACTGTTACTTTACTGTAAAGTTGTAATGTTTGCCGAAGTTTTGAGTTGGGTGAGTTCAAGAGCTTGTTTGTTCAATTGATAGAAAGATCGAATCTTTAACTGTAATTTTATTGTAAAGTGTAATGTGTGCCTAAGTTGATCTGCGGGTGCCTTTCGGAAACAACCTCTCTACCTCACCTATAAGGTGGAGGTATGGACTACGTACAATTTACCCTTCCCCAAAACCCACTTTTTTGGGAATATACTATTTTTTTTTGTTGTTGTTTAATGTGTGCCAAAGTTTTGAGTTGGGTGAGTTCAAGAACTTGTTCTATTGAATCTTTGGCTGTAAGTTTCGAGTTGGGTGAGTTCAAGAACTTGTTCAATTGAAAAAAAAATTGAATCTATTGTTGTAAGTTTATTGTAAAGTGTAATGTGTGCCTAAAATTTGAGTTGGAAGAGTTTAAGAACTTGTTAAATTGATAGAAAGATTGAATCTGTAGCTGTAATCTTATTATAAAGTTGAATTTTTGTTGTTTAGTGGCAGAATGGAGACTCTAAAGAGTGATACGGATAACAAGTTAGATGATTATGAAGTGATAGAACAGTTGGGAAGAAGAACTGCCGGAACTACATTTCTTGTTCTCCATCGAACTGAGAAGAAGAAGTAAGCTAGTAGTACTTATACTATATTTGTTTTCCAGTCATTTTTTCCTACTTCGGCAATTTGTGTCGGTTTGGATTTGATAATTTCTAGAACAGATTTTCAGATATCTTTGCTCCATGTAGGAATTGAATGACATTTTACTGTATATGCAAGATTTCTCGTAAGCACTTTTGCAAAAAAAATTTTGAATCTGGCATCTGATATACTGATACATTACTTGGATGTGTCTAATGTCCTGGTAAATTTGCATTATTGGAAATTCCCATGGGAAATGTTCACCGAAGAACGGAAACTAAGGAACTCCAGATGCAGTGTACTTGACAATAAACCGTTAATGATCCAATTTCTTATGGAAGTGAAGTTGCACTGAATCTGTTGTATATTCTATATCCAAGTTGATGACTTCTGTAATTATTAAAGAAAGATTATTTTGACTCATCATAATTTCATGAAATCCAATTTTATGGACTTCTTTTTCTTTTCCTTGTAGGTATGTTCTGAAGAAGATACCATTAGCAAAACAGGCAGAAAAGTCCAAGCGCACGGCACATCAGGAGGTCATTTCAAGTGTTTCTCTTAATGTGTTCCCTGAAAAAGTAGTTAGTTCTATGATTAATTGAAGACCAATAATATTTAGGTCATATTCTTATAAGTTGCTGAATCTGAAGTTGATTGTCGCAAACTTTAGCCATCGATGAAATGCAGGGGGAGTCTCATATTTATGATATAATCTGGTGGTTAAAATCAGCAATCTAGTCTTATCTAATTGAATAGTTCTCCTCATAGTTCCGGTAGTGAGCTACATTGTATGAGGTGTTCCATCATAAAGTATTTGATAAACTGATTTTTATTGATGTTCTTCTATTTCAATTGGTCTGCTTCTAAACATCTTGGATTATCACACTCATACCACATCATTCTTCCTTTGCTGTTACCATTTTGACTATTTTATCATACGACTTGAAGCGTGTGTTTCCATGAAAACCTTTTTTCTTCTAAGAGTATTTAGCATGCTGGACTATGTAAGGAGTGATCGTCCTGACCAATGCATTGAGCATCCTATGAATTCTATCGATGGAAACCTTTAGACATCTTCATTCTTCTATACATGAATGCTGGTTTGCATCTGATGAGCTTAGGTTTTGGAGAAGATTGTTTCAACAGAATAATATATATGCCCCAAGTTTCTTAACTCAAGGTTTGAGTTCGAAGGACCAAGCATCCGCAAGATGAGCTTCCAAAAAAAAATGACATGAGCTGATATGTAGGATTGAACTGAAGTAGAAAATTAGAACTTTCTCATTGGAGTCACACATGAAGTAGTTTTCTTTCCTCTTAACAATAGAAAAGAAGAACCAGTAAGTACTTCGCACCTATGATCTCCCCTGTATCAATAACTCTACTTTATCGAAGTGGATAATCTGGACGCGAAGAGGTATACATCTCTCTACTAAATATTCATTTTGATGAATAGGCAGTATGGAATATGGACACGCTTAAATGGCGAGTGAAAGAAGTTATGTCATCAAATAGTTTCTCCAATCTTTCCTTTCGAACCAAGCACATTTAGATACAAAATCTTTGACTCATCTTATAATTTATTATATGAAAAGTTCTACTTGATGGTAAGATATGCTTGGGGAATATTCTTCTAATCTAATGATAGATGGTTATTTTTCCGTTGCAGGTGAATTTTATAGCTAAACTAAGCCATCCATATCTTTTGGAGTACAAAGATGCTTGGGTGGACAAGGTATCCTATCATCCAGTTTTATGGTTGCTTGGATCAGAAAGTGTAAAATGTAGCCTTTAGTAGTTGCGATTATTTCTGCATAAGCTGCACCAGAGAAAAAGCTTGACTTTCTTTTTCTTTCAGCGGAGCTGTATATGCATCATTGCCGATTATGGCGAAGATGAAAATATGTGAGTGATTATCCCTGATTTTACTAACATTTTAAATGTGTACCTATAAGGAAAGATAAGAACAAAGAACAAAAGGATCCACTAAACGAGGGAAGGGAAAACAATAGTTTAAGTAAAATTCTTCATCATTGTCACCGGCAATAATTTATCGTAAAATATGGCTAACCTGTGTTTGTAGAGAACAACCTTTTTCCAAGATCGTGGCTATTTTCAGCCTGTGTTGTAAGCACGTCCAGGTATCTGGAGAATGAAAGACCTCAGATTTCATAAATACTCCCTCGTATGAAGAACGATAGAAGGGGTAATGAGGTTGAAAATAAAGAAATGAATAGGATGATTATAGAACATCTTTTGTGGTGTAATCTGAGGACGGTGACAATTTTTTTTCCCCGTGCTCAGGGCGGAGATCATGAGGAAGTCTAGAGGAGCACTTTTCCCGGAAGAGGTAGTTAAATGCGATTTCATTACTTATGAAACTTCTCTGTGCCTTCTCGGTAGCTTAAAAAATTGCGTGCTTTTATATTATTTTTTTCATGCTATTATAGAAACTCTGCAAATGGCTGACTCATCTATTGATAGCTTTGGAGTATCTACATTCCAACCGCGTTCATCATAGAAACCTCAAGGTAAAAACTTACTGTAATCGACGAAATAGAAAAGCCTTCTTAGCATGAAACGTTTTTAATGTGAACTATTTTGAATTCAGTTATGTAACATATTCATCATAAAGGACAACGCCATCAGGTTAGGTAAGAATGCTCAAACAATTGCTTGATTGGGTCATCTTTGCTTCTTTACAATCCTTCAAATTCACTTAATTGTCACTGGTGATTTTGGATTAGGAAAATTTCTAGATGCAGAAGGCCTTGCTTCCTAGATATGAATTTCTATTGAGGCAAAATGAACCTCTTACTTACATGCAAGTTTCGACCAACTATTGTCACCTAACAATTGATTCAACATATCTATTTAGCAAGAGAGAAATCCCTTCCCCCTCCAAGACTGAGAAAACCTAAAAGTTGCTTTTATTTTCGGTCATAGGTACTAAAATGCTGTGGTGGTCATCTTCTTTTTTATTAAAAAAATATTATGGTATTCATCATATTACAAAGATCCTGTCACCATAGCACCTAGCTTAATGCATTTGAGAAAAAGACGTCGAGTTGTACTGCTAATCCTTAATTTTGGAACAAATTTCATGTAATAGGTATCTGGCACACCAAACGACATGTGCCCTGAGCTCCTTGCCAGCATACCCTATGGCTATAAATCTGATAAATGTTCGCTTGGTAAGAAATAAGAATGCTGATGAAGTAATGTATTTCAGCTCTTTACATCATGTCCCTAATACTAACACTTTAATGTGATTTTAGGATACTCTATGTTTGACATTGCTTCACATCAACCCCCATTTAAAGCTTCTGTAAGTTGATTTTTCAGCTATCTGAACTTCATAAGCAATACCTCAAAAAGTTATACTTGTTACGAAAAAAAAAAAGAGAAGTTCTTTATCCTGATATCTTCTATATGATATACTTACTATGTAAATCCACCAAGAAAAAACTGGACTTATTAACAAAATAAACTGGGGTTTGTTCTCACCACTTCCAATTATATACTCCTCCACCTAGTAAGTATCTTCCTTCTCAGCACGCCACAAGTATAACAAATCAGTCAGTTGACAAAGAGGATTTAATTCTTCAAGGAAACAGATAATAAAAAGCATGCTAAGGAAAACTCCAGAACACCGACCTACAGTGAGTGCGAGCTACATATGTTCAAATGTTATTCTTTCCGTTTCAATCTGTTAAGTCTTATTTTTCTTTTTAGTCCATTTAAAAGCGAATGTTTCTTTCCATTTACAACAACTCCTTAATTCTAACTTTCTACGTGGCATGTTTAAAGATCACAAACATAAATTACATTTTGATACATTCTGCATACCTTTATTTTAAGACCACAAGATTCAAAAGTCTTTTTTTCTTTCTTAATCTTCGTGCCAAATCAAAACCAGAAAAACAAAATGAAACGGAGGGAGTATTAAATTAAGATTCATCTTGATATTTTTTTTACCTCTACTTATAGGCTGCTGAGCTGTTGAGACATCAATATTTGCAACCATACCTCCTCTTGTGTTTTCTTCCTGTGAAGTCTCCGAGCAGAGCGAAAAGGAAAAAACAACCATCACCTGGAAAATCTATCAGTCCCAGAGGTAGCAGAGACAGATAGTTGAAGCGAAAAGAGAAGAGAACTGACTTTACTTTGAAGAAAGTGATAACATTCAGCCAAGAAACTTATCTGACAATTATAACACGTTCTGAGCCAAACTTGAAACTAAGAGAGTCGATCCAACAAGTTACTCGGTTAGGATCTCTCAAGATAGTGAGGATTCTAAAAGTGGGGAGATGAGTGAGGTAGCTGTTTGCAATGGATATGATCAACATGAGACTATCTCATAAACATAAACTATGATCACTCCAAGATCGTCAAGTTCAAGGGCAAAAACATGGTCCGAGGAACAAGAGCATGTTTCTCTGGAGCATGTTAGTCGAATTGACGAGGGTGATACGAAGAATAACAAGACAAATGAGATTGAGGTGTTGAGTAGTTCACTAGACCATGAGGAAGCATATATAGTGGAATGTATCTCCGCAAAATCTAGCAGAATGACATTGTCTAATGGAAGATTCAACGATAAAACACGATCTTCGATGAAGAAAGCACTTCTTCTAATTCACAGTCGGCAAAACCAGATCCAAAGGCAGCACCAAGATGTTGTGTTGCTGAAACTTAAAATGGTAGCGAGTGTAGAGAAGTTGCTATTGACTGCTTGATAACTAAAAGTGATGTTTCACTTCTACACAAAGACGAGCTAGAAAATAAAGCAACCGCGGTTTATGACACCAAACAGTCTAAGAAAGACGCTCTTTGAGCACTGGATCATAAGGTTTCACAGCTCAAGTCACTAGCCGCATTAGCTTGTAAGGAGGACAAAGACGACTGGGGTAATCCCACTGAACAAAGAGCTGAAGCTTTAGAGTCTCTTTTGGAGGTTTGTGCGCGACTACTTAAGCAGGAAAAAATCGATGAGCTTGCTGGTGTGCTGAAACCATTCGGGGATGATGGAATGTCGTCTAGAGAAACAACAATCTGGTTGACAAAAAGTCTCATGACTGCATAAAAGTTGTCCAAGGGGTCTCTGTCTCACGTAAATCATCAAATATTGTTGGACTAAACTATTCCTCGAGGCTTAACGTGGTTAAGCATCCCTTAGTTTTTATTCTATTGTTGTAGGACAGTTGATGGAGCTGTGAAGATTATATATAATGTACTTTTAAAGTAGATTTCTACTCTATGATGATACTTACCACTTTTCTACTGTTAGTTTTTTCTCCAAAACTACCTGCATACAAAGATTATACATTTCTTCAGCTTCTTAGATATGATTGTTTTATTATCAGAGTCAATTTCTAATATAGTCACTCAACTAATAGTATTATCTCAGAAAGTCACGTTCTGAGAATCAAGAAGAAAAGTGATTTTCTAAGATAATAACTATTAGCTGAGTGACTATCTAAGAGGTCAGCGCGATATTATAGTTGTCTTATAGAAAAAAGTATCAACAATCAAAATGTTCCTTTAAATATTCCATTCCTCCAACCTCAAGCCTTTTATGAAATGAATTTAATATTTTTTAAATTTTTTTTTTTTTACTATTATTATAGTTTCCCTCATGAACATTTTGCCAATTTATAATAATTCTATCTTGATTGTCATAATTTATTGGTATGATGTTGCTTTTCTTATACTTTTCCTTGTCCCGTTCAAAGTCATCTCGCTCTCTTTCCCTGTCAGATATCCTACCACTATCACGTTCATGAGACTTTAGTCTTCTTTGATCCTTACTCTTGATAAAATTTATTCTCCTTTATCTGTGAAATTTATTTTTCTTTCATGTCATTGATTTGTTTTTTCTATTTATACTCTACTTTTTATGGCCGTTGACTGGTAAACACTGTATTTGAAAGTTTGCATCTGAAGTTTTCTTGGTATTGATATCCTTACTTTAGGATGTTATTCATTGAGACAATGGTAACTTCCGTGTTATGTTTGTTAAATTTGGTGTTCTGTGACTCACTCTCACTGTTGTCGAGTTACTGAACATTTAATCATAAGATGATAGTCTGATGATCTGTGTTTATGTTGAAATATCACAGAACATGGGCTAGCCATTAAAGATGTACTTCTGGTGAAGAGAGAGTTGAGAAAGGAGAAACGTAAAGTCGTGAATGGTAGGAAAGCAAATAGGAGTGTGTCATCTGTGTTGACCTACTTAAAAAAATAAAAAGGTCGGGCTGTTAACTTTACTTTTTTGTGGTGGTTGTTGAATACTAGCTTCTCGAAGAGCTCTATGAGAGGTGCATTGCATCAGCTTGATATTTGCTGGAAACTAAGTATTCGGTGCGGGAGTAAATAAGTGCAGAAACTAAAAACAAAATTGTAGGAAATTGTTTTGTTGGGTATTTTCATTTTTGTGGTAATACATGTGAAGTGGAAGTCCGTTGAAGCTGAGTTCGACAATATTCAATACTCGAAAGATTAACAGAAAACAGTTTGTTGTGGAGTGAACTTCAGATCATGGTGCTTCTAAAAGGATCAAACATTCATAAAGACAAAGTGAAATGGACATTTTCTACTTATGATTAGGATTTGTAAAAAATATGCTTGTTATACTGCTTGTTTAGACATACAGTATTTTCTTACTTGATGTTGCTGCATTCGAATTTGGAAAGCAAATTACACGGCTGACTTGTTAATGTAGGATATCATATCATGTGCTATGTCAAAAATGCACTCCTATCAATGTACTGTGAGTGTGAAATATTGACGAGGCATATGACTTGTTAGAGGAAATAGCGGAGAAGAATGTTGTCTCTTG
Source organism: Capsicum pubescens (assembly GCA_030864215.1). Lineage (NCBI taxonomy): Eukaryota > Viridiplantae > Streptophyta > Magnoliopsida > Solanales > Solanaceae > Capsicum > Capsicum pubescens. The sequence goes on from CM061543.1 coordinate 42,106,361, forward strand.
GGTAGCTCACTGTCTCAATCAATTTTCAGTTCTAAACAAAAGAAGTTTGATCTTTGTAGTTGTGTTTGTTACTTTTTCCAATTGTAAGATGATATATGTGGAAAATGGGGTCCCTCTAAATTCTTGTATTCTTTAATTTAGCTTTAAAGATTCAATTTTTACTCGAGAAATCACAGTAATATGAATAATGAGTTGTCGAAGAAAACTGGTTTACTTATGTAGAACCAACCAAAAAGAATAAATTGCTCTCTGTGGTTTAAAATGATTTTGATACTGTAAATATAAAAGATTGAAAGTTTAAATTTTGATTGAAGTGATAAGACTTTTACTTTAAAAAAACAAATACTAAAAAAGAAGTATTAATATATTTAAAATCAAGTGGGTCCAATAAGGGTAAAAAGGTAATTGTGCCTTTAAAAAATTTTCAAATAAGGAAAGACGACATTTATTTTTGGATGGACAAAAAAGGAAATTGCGACACATAATTTGGGTTGGAAGTAGTAATAGATTTTTGCATATGCATCCATTAATTCTTATTGGGTTTCCTTTCAAATTGTTATTACATTTCAACCATTTTTCATTTTGTGCTTGTAATGTTCTACTTCAAACAGATGTTCACGAAGGCATTGTTCTTAATATTCATAAATGCAAAAGCGCAAGTAGAATAAGTTGAATCATATGCAGAATCAATGATTTGTACAAAATACTTTGCTTGACATTATTGAGTCTAAGAGTTATCACATGAGAACAACACTGATAGGCTTGCAACAAAGTCTCAAAAAGAGGAGCTACTAACAGTTTCATCCAAATTTAGCTAGAACTGTAGAGGTCTAAAACAACTTCATCTACTAATTCTTGGAGAATATGCCTAGCAACTTCAGTGCCACATTCATATTCTTCACTCTCAAAGTTTGTACAATTACCCAAAGTGTCTTATATCCCATTCTATTAGATCATCTGGGATCAAACCAACAAATTCTGTCCACTCTTCGACCTCATCAATAATATCAGCAATCAGAATCTCTTTGGTCATACTTGATGGTAGTTTTGTACAAGTTCTGAAACCAGAATCAGAGATTGGAGAAAATTTTGAGTCTAGGTACTCTAATAGACAATCAAAGGCGAATCATTTAAGCTGATTCATCTGTTTTGGATCATTACAGCCAAGCAACTCACCGAAAACCATCCACAGAAAACTTGAAAACATTTCATGTTCATTGAGGCGAAAATGGCTCACAGAGAACCCATCCTCTACAGGTAGAGCATGTTGTTGAGGTGTAGTTCCAAATATGAGTTCAGTATTCAAAATGACGTATTTTCCGTAGCTGAGTTCGCTTCCTTTTAACTAATCAATCTTGCTTAGCACTCCAGAAAAGTTATAAATCAGTTCTCTGCAACTCCTCCTGGTGGATAATGAGGTCTCACAATTCGAAAGATTTCTATCAGGTTCTGGAAAGAGTCGTTCATCATCAATAGAGTCTACTAATTCAGCAAGCACTTTGTCCTCTGGAAGAAAACAAGCATCATATTTATTAGAAGCATGGAAGCATGAAATCCAAGTTCAGAGTTGTCTTATTTTTTAATTTATGTATTTGAGGGAAAGAAATAAAGTATGCAAATAGTAAAATGTCGAATCGAGGACCATACTTGAGCTACTATTGGGACTGCTGGAGAGGTAGCTATCAATTGAAAAGGCAGCTTCAAGAACACATCCTGAACTATGGTGATCAAGTGAATTCCCAACTTAATCTGCTTCATCTTCCAAAGGAGAAAAATATCTAGTAGGATAAGTGAGAGCACATTTAGCTCTAAACCTTCACAAACCCGGTTCTAAACTCTTTATTTCGGCCATATCAAAATCCATATCTTCTTTATCAAATCCGCCAGGTCGAGTACCAAGTTTGTCTGCCACATTGTTCCAAGTTTCAGAAGCTGAAGCCTTTTGGGGCTTACTGCCTGATCCTGCTGGCATCGATTCCAAACCCATGAGCCTAGCAACCAAACTTGGAGCTTTCATTTCGCGCTTACTTTCACAATGTGTATTGGTCATTCCATTATTCTTTGCATTTGGAAAACCCCCACTGTTCTCATCACCAATCTACATTGTTCATACAAGAACCAAAAACAATAAAAACAAAAACTTTCCTGTCAGGCTAACATCTGAGACAATAGAAGAAAAAGAAAGTTAAATGTGGGAGTATAGTTCAAGAAATGAGTACCAAACGAAGCTTTTTCTGCTTCTCATCCCCTCTAAACTTTTTTGAAGCTTGTTTCAAGCAAGCTATAAGAATGCAACACAAAAAAAGAAATAATTTATCCCTCTAGCTAGAATCACCTTCAAGAAATTAACCATTCTTCTTTAAAAATGAGTGGAATGTAGTAGTAGCTAACCTGGTGAAAGAAGTTTCTTTAGAAACAGCTTATTGGCAAATCTACGGTTCCGATAAAAGAGATGAAAGAAAATGCCCACACAACCACAAGGCCTTTGAGGTTGTCTCTCAGTAATAGCGGCTAAACTATCATTCATTTCTCTAGCTGAGCTATGATTCATCCTTCAAAATCCTCTCTTAAATTTCTTCACCTTTTCTCCCACTCTGCTGAATGTGATTCACACACTTTGTCTTCCCAATAAGATTCTATCAAACATTTTCTTCACATTAATTTGGAAAGAATTAAACAAAAGACCCCCATTGGCCCCTCTGCCCACCACATCACTCACCCTCCTTGGCCCAAAAAAAGAAAATGGGGAAAAAGAACTTATATTTTCATGCAAGAAACAAGGCAAAAACCCAACAAAATGTCAGAAAGAAAGTAGAAAATACAAACGGCAATACCCAGAATGTCTTCAACTTATACCAAATGTGCTACTGTTCAAGAAAACAGCTAGAACTGGTTATAGTACACTCTAGTAAGCTATTCTTTTCTTTTTTAAATCTTCTTTATGACAGTGAAAAAAGAAAAATCATAATTATTTTAAATTAGTTCCTATAGACATGCTTTCTATGCTTTCCTATCACAAATGCTACAGAATAAGAAAAGAATGTGTCGATAGAGACTAACCGATTAGGCACCAAACAATAATAATAGAACCCAAAGCAATTGCAGCAAGGACAAGACCGAATGTTTTTCAAAATCCAAAGTGCCAAAGAACTTCAAAGTACTTTTAAGAGAAAATAGAGGGAGTAATAGCGAGGGAGAAGTTTGTCCTCTTAGAGAAAGAGAATGGTCAGTTTATATAGTGAGGAGGGCCGTCCACAATCCCAAATAATGAAGGAAAAATAATATTTAATGGAGGAAGAATAACATATAATGAATCAATTAAGGGGATTGTTCCCTTAAATGGATGGGCGTAAATCAATCTGTTCCACCAATCATACTATAGTTGCCATAAATAAATAAACAGACATCCCCTCACACGTTAACTATGGTAAATTTAGATGAGGGGATGTCTGTCAACCAAGTAAGGCAAGAAAAATAAAAAATCAATTACTGAGATGCATTTCTCAAATAAAATTGGTACAGGATCATACCCAAACAGTCAAAACGTGCACATATTAGCCTTATTAAAGATTTATGAAAAAATCCTCGAATCGTCACATACATGCTTTTCCCATACAAAATTAAATTAAGTAGAAACTAACCAGACTGATATTACTGAGGCTCTTTCCATTAATACTTGTGGGAAATCAATTAAAGTGAAAGAATATATCAATCACACACAAATTTACTTTACAAATTATATGATAATTAAGGGAAATATAAAATCACACAAAATTCAGTCAAATCCAATAAAGGAAAGATCGGTTAAGCAAATCAGTCATACAAATTATTAATTTACCAAAGAAAAGAAGAGCTACCATATAGTGATCACATAATCAAGGCAAACGATAATTAATAGTACTTAATTTTTTAGAAGAAAATTGACACAAGACTCAATCAAAAGTAATTACTTACCATAAACCATTGTTAAGGTAATCAACCACATCTCTCAATTAAAGATAGTATATAAATCAATCAACTGTAAATTCTCAATTAGGCACAGTCAAGAATTTTAAAACCCGTCACAAAGGAAAATAATCATTCATTTAACACGATAGTAGTACCACAACTACAATAAGGAGATTACAAAATCATAAAACATGCCAAAAAAATAGTCAATATTAGCAAGCAACAATCTACAGTGATTAGTAATGAGCATCTTGTCAGAAAGTTAAAACCAAGTCACAAAAGAAGTTGGAATTTTCTTACCCATATTGACTAAGAGGCATAAAAAATGTGAAGTTGCAAGAAGTTAGGCGTGTTTGAACATACCAGAGAGAGACGAACAAATTGACTCACCATTAAAGTTAAGCATCACGAAATTTCAATCAAGAAGGACAAGCAAATAGGGTTGAATAAAAATCACAGACTTAAAATCAACACATTTATTCTGCAAAAATCAAACTCGGCCACACTCGATTCGAATAATCTTTCTATGAGAGACACAGATGAAGAAATAGTACTAAATTTCACACATATATTTCGAACACGGGATCAAACCTGAAGACGGATTCTCTCAGAATTCGTCATTTTTTATGAAGAAGGGTTGCATGGTTGGAACGCCGAAAGGGTTTTCCGGAGGTATCGCTGTGGAGGAGGATTCGAGGCTGTGTCGTGGCTGTTGGACGTTCTCCGGAGGGGAGAAAAAAGGCGACTAGAGGATGGAGCGGTGGCATGGAGGATTGGCTGGACTTGCCTGGGGTAGGAGCTGGCGGCGCGTATGGAAGAGAATGAAGAGGCACCGGCGAAGGCTGTTCGCCGGAGATGGCGGCCTGGCGACGAGGACTCGGAGGGGAGGGGGTGGTTTTGGTGGTCGATTGGAGACGGAGAGATCGGAGGAGAGGGGGGAGAGATCGAGATTTGGAGGTGTTTGTAGAGATAGAGAAGAGAGAGGTGGAGAAATAAAGGCGGAAGTTGGGGAAAAAAATTAGAGTTAGGGTTTGTAGGTTTGAAATATGGAAAGAGAGATCTTTTGATCTCAATCATTGGATTGGTTTTTGATCGACGACTTATATTTAATGTCATGGGGGGATTAAAATGTGGCTAGGATGAAAATAATGGATTAAATTGTAAGAAATTGGGTTAAGATTGTAATGGATTGGGTAAAAATAGGCTATAATTGTAAGAAATTAAATAAAATTGGATTAAAAGGTAAATAAAATCATGCAAGGTAATTTTGATTAGGCTGTTATTTAAATTAAAGTAGGAATAATAATAATATATGATAATAGTAATTAAATAATAAATAACAAAATTAAATAATAAATAATAAAAAAAATAATAAAAGATAAATAATACTTTCTTATCACATAATAGAGGGCTCCGTAAATGGAAGGAAGGAGAAAAGGGAAGAGGGAGTCATACCGTCACATTTGTATGAGTTTTTATTTTTAAACGAGGAAGTCTATTTCGAGAACAATTAATTGAATGTTAAAGAGTTTGTGCAGACCGAATATATTGGGACAGCATGGGGATGTCAATTTTTCAGGGGAACTAAATGAAAATAGTTGAAATCAAAGTCGCGATTACGAGAGACCTTGGTTTATGCAAAAGGGTGTGGTACAACTTTACTAATAAAGGCGACACCCTCAACTATTATGAAAAGAGCAGTAGCTACGCTCCATAAAGACAACATATTGGGCATGGTAACATTTTGTCAGGCTGCTCTAAGGTAATAATGTCTATTACAATTCTTATCTCGTGATGAATAAGATTGGTAATCACGATCCCGAGAAGAGTCATGTTCTGGTTTATCCGAGGGACCTTTGTCTATTGAACGATGACTCCTTTCCTTATACTTTTCCTTGTCTCGTTCAAAGTCGTCTCGCTCCCTTTCCCTGTCAGATATCCTACCACAACCACGTTCATGAGACTTTAGTCTTCCTTGATCCTTACTCTTGAAAAATGTATTGTCCTTTATCACTGACATTCTTGTTTTCTTTAACTTTAGCTTTAAAGATCCAATTTTTACTCGAGAAATCACAGTAATATGAACAATGAGTTGTCGAAGAAAACTGGTTTACTTATGTAGAACCAACCAAAAAGAATAAATTGCTCTCTGTGGTTTAAAATAATTTTGATACTGTAAAAATAAAAGGCTGAAAGTTTAAATTTTGATTAAAGTGATAATACTTTTACTTAAAAAAAAAATACTAAAAAAGAAGTATTAATATATTTAAAATAACGTGGGTCCAATAAGGGTAAACAGGTAATTGTGCTTTTAAAAAATTTCCAAATAAGGAAAGACGACATTTATTTTGGGACAGAAAAAAAAGGAAATGGAGACACATAATTTGGGATGGAGGGAGTAGTATTTTTATTTGGTTCGAAGGATATCATATGTCTCAGCAGAGAAGTAAATTTCTGCTCTCCTCTCTTTCTCTTACGTATCTAGTTCTATAACTTAACCCTTACTTTTACGATGTAAGGGCAAAACGCATGTCAAAAGTTATTTAATTTCGCTATTATGAGTATTTTTGGGGGTGTTGGAGACTTAATTAAAAAGTATTAATACTATGTAATATTTATGTCTATTAACATTCTAAAATTAAATTATAAAATATTATTTTTTTAAAGTGGGATGGCCGGTGAGGCCCGCAACCCACAAAGTAATAGTGTGGGCTTGATATTTTTTGGCTCATTATTTTTATAGGCTAGCCCAACCTGACCCGTCAAACTCAAAGCTCGTGTGGGCTAGCTCGGATGGGCTGAGCCAACCCGTATTGACATCTCTACAAAAAAAAAACTCTACATTATTGATGCTCAAATGAGACTTTGGAATCTTGAAGAATGCACGGAGGCGAATTTAGGATTTCAAAACGCGGATGTATGAATGTGAAATTCATCAAGATGACCTACATTATGCATATTATACTAGACAAGGAGCCACGAAATGGGGACAAAACAAGAACAAATTCCATGAAAATGTGCACCAAGATCATAAATAACTTACACACCAGGATTATCTAGGCTCTAGGGTACCCCTCACCCCCACCCCCACGCGAAACTTTCATCGTCACCCTATAAGACGAGGCCAACTTATCAAAAGATGGGTATTTCTTCAGTTCGTACAACCTTTCGATAGGTGCTTGTTAGATCTTATTAAGCTTTTCTGCTACGACGATAGGATTTGCTTTTGCTATTGTATTCTGACCAGCATTCCTATAATCAAACCGACAGTTGTGTTTTTCTGAATAACGATGAACTACGCAGAAAAGATCACCACATTTTCAACTGAACCCCATTAAGCCCACATTCTTACGACAAGCTGTGCACTTTTTCAGACCCTATTTTGACTTCACTTGTGAAATCTGAGAGGCTAAATCTGTAGATGCAACCGCGGAACCTACAAGAGCAAGTTCTGATTCATCGCTACTTGAGCTTTTGCATATGACGTCTTGGGTGGATGCAGCTTCAAGCTTTACATGTTCCTGCTTCAGTAGTATCATGTCCTTTTGACACTTGGAACATATATTCATCGTAGCTGCACTACTGAAAAAACCACAATCGTTGATGCAGAGGACGGGGTCTTCTGGAGATCGCAAACCTGTCTTTTTAGATGAATCCATTTCTGCAGTTAACAAGTCATGTTCAACACCACAAGTTCGTTAAGTAGATCACGAAACAACAACGGGACAAACAAAAACTTCAACCAAGGAGCATCGCGATTATAAAATATAAAGCAATTCAGAATAATACATACATTCAATAGCTCTTACTTGCTAGATTTTTTTTAATGGAACCATTTGACATGCTTAACAGTTTAAACAATTAGCCACAACTAGTGTAGAATTGTCAAAATGAGAGCCTTTCACTGTTAACATGCTAACGAAGAATTAATTCGATCACTAAAATGACAAATTAAAATACAACATGGAGGCTACTAGTAGAAAAAACTGCAGCTCTTTCCTACACCTCATAAGAAGATTTTTAGAAAAACAAGCTTAAAAGCCAAAACTGATGTTGCTAAACTAGATAAGATTGCACCACTTACAAGAAATCTTGATCACTTAACTGAAACATGGGAGGGATGTTATCTGAGAAACTTCCAATTAGTCTTTAACCGGTCATGTTACCTAGACACATTTGCAGTTACTTGGACTCAACATGTTATCACTTTTCAGCATATACCAATATTCGAGTACATCCTGCATGTGAGCTGCGAGATTCAACAACTGAAGTTCAAATATGGTACTACCTATCTCAATTTATACTAGAAGCATGCTAAAAAGAGACCCTCTCGGCTCAACTTTAGCTTTCTCAGCTCATTACCCCTTTATAAGAGACTAAATCATAGTATTTACTCTAATAGACTTGCGAAGGTGACCCTCTCGGCTAAGCTGCTGATTATCAAGATTCAAGAGGTAACATTGTTTTTTTGGCTTGACGAGTCCTCTTGATATCCAGTTACGATCACATATTCTAGACAGGCATGACGAAACCAGTTCAACTATCATGCAGAGTCACCAAAACCCAAGCAGATTGTAAAAGACCGAATAAATGGATTAGCTCTTGAGATTGATCACAGCTATCTGATATCTTTCTAGCTGTTGCTATCTACTCTGGTTGGCATGTATTCTAATAATCGTTTCCCTATAAGCGACGAACACAAAAATGTCTCAACTATTGCTTACTACTACTCAGTCTGGTGAACTATTCATTTTCTTGAATTAGTAAGTGGTGTTATCCATAAGATAAAAATAACCAATAACTATCTTCTGTCTAACATAGGCTCCTCCGTCCCTCGGACCAACAAGGGGCCATTGAGTGTCATATTCACTCTCATGTCCGGACCGGTATGTGGGAGGAGTACTCTAGCATCTTTAATAGCCAACAGTTCCCTCTGGCAAACTCAAAGAACCCGAAAAACCAATTCATCTAAGAAAGAACTAGCTTAGTACTTATGCAGAACCTAAAACTTAGCTAACCATAATTCAGCAGATAAGAAAGAAATTAAAGGTATAACCAAATTTGCACAACAAAGTTTAATGATGTTCTTGTGACTAGATCACATCACAAGCAAAATCAGTCCACTAAATCTCACAAAAGCTTGTTGCTCGGACTCCTCCAAAATTCCCTAGGGTGCATGTCGGATCCTCCAAAAATAGTGCAAATTCATATGATCTGACACAGGTACAACAACATTTTAAAGAGTCCTAGCAGCATAGCACAGAAGTACAGAATTCAACAACGACAATATTAAAGCGTAAGAGCTCTTGGCATTGTATATTGGGGTAGACTAAAGCTATAGCTTTTCCTAACGTTTCAGCAGAACTAAATAGCTTCATCTCAAACTCTGTATTCATGTTTAATATATATAAATAATTAATAGAAAACCCACTAAGCTGCATTTTTTTCACCTTTAATGTATAAAAACTAAACTTCCTTTCATCAATTCAAAAAATAAATAAAAAAATACCACAACCCTTATAATTAAACACCATAACATGCAAATACGCAAAGACTATATTATTAGTCCAAAATCAAATAAATTACAAAAAATTTGAACAATTAGAGAAAAAAGAACCTATGTTTAAACGTTGACATGCAAATAAACATGCATAATTATAGACCTCGATGAAAAAAGAAAAGAAAAGAAAAGAAAAGAAAACAATTGAATTTATTAGAAAATTATCAAAACAAAGTTTTAATAAGAAAATTAGACAAGACCTTAGGAATTTATTAGTCATGAAAGTACAAATAACATAACTTAATAGAAGAATTGGAGAAATTGAAAGGTGAATTTTTTTTATTTTTTTTTTTGGTCCAAGAATTTAATGTTGATTAAGGAGGAGCTCCAAAAGGAAAGAAAATGAAAATGATACTACTTTCCTTTTATAGGTGTTTCAAAAATCAAAATAGACAAACCTCCTTCTAAATTTAGAAATACTTCATTAAAATTTTAATTTGCTGTACATAGATCTTATGTCTATCTCAATGGTAGAAATATTATTTCGATATACGAAGGCTCAAGAAAAAGAGGTACTAATAGATTAAAAAATAATGGATAGTGATAAAATACATATAGTAACAGAATATATAGTAACATTAATAAGATAACATGATTGTTGAAATACAAGATACAAATAATATCAGAAATTGAAGGACCGAAAACTACATAAGCAATAATGTAACTATTAATGTAAACATTAAACAAGACACACACTGCTATCAGTTAGGTTCAACATTTATTCTTTTAACATAATTTTATGGCACTTGATTGTTATTTTTGTATGTTACGTTTATTTTGTTCATGCTCCAAATTCTATAAATTCTAGGCCTCGTTTTTCCATGAAAATTATAATTTTCTGGAGTTGACGTTGAAGTTGTGTATGTTTGACCATGAATACAAATTGGAGTTGTTTTTGACATTTTTGTGAGAGAAGTAAAAGTTTACTTGTTTTCACTTTTTCAAATAAAATTCTAAATTGTATTTGAAATTCCCATGGTGTTGAAGAATCTCACATTGAATTTAGTAAAGGAATATGTAATCTCTTTACATGACAAATTTATGATTTATCACCACAATTTAGTACATATTCATATAATATTTTGGTGAATGAACTTTTTTTAATCCGGTATCCACGTTGAGACTCCAACTAGCAAGATTCGCATTATATAAGGTCTATTTAAAGGAAATAACTCCCTAACATAATTCTCTATATCCAGAATGAGAATTCGAGATCATTGCAGATGGAGGAACTCTTATTCATCCCTCCACAATACTTGTTATTCAATAAATGAACTTGTCATAAATCTCTAATATTATAAATATCCTTGAGTAACATCTAAAACCCATGTTACACCAGACTAGTACTTTACCTTGTATTGATAACAAGACAACAAGTTTAAAGCAACATGGACAAACATAAGTTCAGATGGGCTATGTAGGATGCATTGATTGATTTAATTTGTGTCTATTCTAAGCAATCCAACCCATAAGTTCATAGGTTACATATTTTTTTTCTTTTTCACTCTTCATCAATAAAAATGGCGTATTATTAGCATAAGTTTTTGGACCTCTTATTTAGTTGGCACAAGATTCCATCTCTATTTATGGAAAATTTGGACCCACATTAAGGCCCGTTTGTTCATGAAAATTATAATTTTTTAAAATTGGAGTTGGAGTTGAAGTTAAAGTTGGGGTTGTATTTGACCATGGATATAAATTAAGAGAAAATACATAAAGTACCCCCTGATCTTGTTCGACTTTTTTAAAAAAGACACCTAAACTATACTTTCGACCTATTACCCCACAGAATCTTACTAAAATCGTTGTAAATACACTATTTTGACTAAAATTTCAGCATTCCTCTTTTTCTTAAAAAGCACGTGTTTGGCACTTTGTCCTTCTTCTTCTAGTTCACTGGTCTTTCCTTGTTCTCTTTCATTACTTCTTCCATTGTTGTTGATCTTAAATTGAATTATTTGCTAAAGTACTCCTCAATTGTTCTCCCTATTAAATTGAATTCCAAAAAAGAAAGATTTCATTCAATTGAGGAATGCGGAGAACAAGTTTTTGGGGATGGAAAGGATGTGATTCCACCTATAACAAATTGGTCTATTAATTACTATTTCAATAGTGGAGTTGAAAACAATTTTACTGATCCTTTTGCCTACATTAGCATATTTTCCAACAAAAATTTAATTTTTTATATTGGGTTTATCATTGAAAAATACCTTCTCGACGAAAAAAATGGTGGCTACCATATCATATCTCTTTTACCCTTTTTTAAACTCTTTATCATTCTTCAATTCAAGATGCACATAATAATAATGTTGCAGACCGTTGGTGGATCTCAAATGGTGAAAAGCTCTCAGGAAAAGCATAAAACTCAAAATAGGGATAGACAACACGATCCCAAGCACAATTGTGCTCTCCTTCCAATCTCTGTGTGTGTAGTGTTGGCATGTGAGTGTGTGTTTTTCACTGAGTTATTGTGTGTGCGTGAATCGATTATTGTGTGAAGTTGTGAGAGTGTGTGAATGAAGTATTAGAAAGATAAGGAAGACATCAATGGAGAAGAAGGTATTTTTAAATTTTTGGATAAATAATTTATACGTTTCAACTTTTTATTGGCACTTTAAGTCAAATTTTAACCATTCATGCGCCTGGTGTGCGTGTCTACACGCATAGGCAAAATTTAAGTCAAAATGGTGTATTTACAACGGATTAAGTAAGTATCGTGGAGTAATTGGTTAAAAGTAAAATTTAGGTGTCTTTTTTAAAAAGTCAGACAAGATCAGGGGGTACTTTATGTATTTTCTCATAAATTAAAGTTGCTTTTGAAATATTGTGAGAGAAGTAAAAGTTACAAATACAATATTTCAGAATTGTATTTAGAATTTTCATGGCCAAACACATCTTGTTTTCACTTTTTTCACTAAAGTGAAATAATTTTTTGAAAAAATATAAATAATTTTCATAGCCAAACGACTACTAATTGTTGAGATGCCAAAAAGAACTCAATTTCCTTCGTTTTTAAATAAGTGGTTTTTATTTTAGGCCTTCGTTAAGAAACTACTCACTTCTAGAAAGTAAACATTATTTTACTAATTTGTTTTTAATAAATATATTGAAAAGAATATAACTTTTTAGTAGTTTTGGATTTTTGCAAAAAAAAAAAATATTTATAGGAAAGGGAAATTGAAAAAACATCATCAATGATTTCTTGATTATCTAAAATATTATTTATTTAAGTATATAATAAAAGAACTAAACAATCAATGATGTTGCTGCATTCGAATTTGGAAAGCAAATTACACGGCTGACTTGTTAATGTAGGATATCATATCATGTGCTATGTCGGAAATGCACTCCTATCAATGTACTATGAGTGTGAAGTATTCACGAGGCATATGACGCGTTAGAGGAAATAGCGGAGAAGGACGTTGTCTCTTGGGTAGCTCACTCTCTCAATCAATTTTCAGTTCTAAACAAAAGAAGTTTGATCTTTGTAGTTGTGTTTGTTACTTTTTCCAATTGTAAGATGATATATGTGGAAAATGGGGTCCCTCTAAATTCTTGTTTTCTTTAGCTTTAGCTTTAAAGATCCAATTTTTACTCTAGAAATCACAGTAATATGAACAATGAGTTGTCGAAGAAAACTGGTTTACTTATGTAGAACCAACCAAACAGAATAAATTGCTCTATGTGGTTTAAATAATTTTGATACTGTAAAAATAAAAGGCTGAAAGTTTAAATTTTTACTGAACTGATAGACTTTTACTTAAAAAAAAATACTAAAAAAAAGTATTAATATATTTAAAATAACGTGGGTCCAATAAGGGTAAAATGGTAATTGTGTCTTTAAAAAATTTCCAAATAAGGAAAGACGACATTTATTTTGGGACGGACAAAAAAGGAAATGGCGACACATAATTTGGGACGGAGGGAGTAGTATTTTTATTTGGTTCGAAGGATATCATATGCCTCATTAGAGAAGTAAAGTTCTGCTCTCCTCTCTTTCTCTTACGTATCTTGTTCTATAGCTTAACCCTTACTTTGACGATGTAAGGGCAGAACACATGTCAAAAGTTATTTAATTTTGCTATTATGAGTATTTTTGGGGGTGTTCGAGACTTAATTAAAAAGTATTAATACTATGTAATATTTATGTCTATTAACATTCTAAAATTAAATTATAAAATATTATTTTTTTTAAAGTGGGCTGGCCCGTGAGGCCCTCAACCCACAGGGTAATAGTGTGGGCTTGATTTTTTTGGCTCATCATTTTGATAGGCTAGCCCAACCTGACCCGTCAAACTCAAAGCTCGTGTGGGCTAGCTCGGATGGGATGAGCCAACCCGTATTGACATCTCTACAAAAAAAAAAACTCTACATTATTGATACTCAAAGGAGATTTTGGAATCTTGAAGAATGCATAGAGGCGAATTCGGGATTTCAAAACGCAGATGTATGAATGTGAAATTCATCAAGATGACCTACATTATGCATATTATACTAGACAAGGAGCCCAGAAATGGGGACAAAACAAGAACAAATTCCATGAAAATGTGCACCAAGATCATAAATAACTTACACACCAGGATTATCTAGGCTCTAGGGTACCCCCCACCCCACCCCCACACGAAACTTTCATCGTCACCCTGTAAGACGAGGCTAACTTATCGAAAGATGGGCATTGCTTCAGTTCATACAACCTTTCGATAGGTGATTGTTAGATCTTATTAAGCTTTTCTGCTACGACGATAGGATTTTCTTTTGTTGTTGCATTCTAACCAACATTCCTATAATCAAACGGGCAGTTGTGTTTTTCTGAATAACGATGAACTGCGCAGAAAAGATCACCACATTTGCAACTGAATCCCGTTAAGCCCACACGGTTACGACAAGCTGTGCAATTTTTCAGAACCACTTTTTACTTCACTTGTGAAATCTGAGAGGCTAAATCTGCAGATGCAACCGCGGCACCTGCAAGAGCAAGTTCTGATTCATCGCTACTTGAGCTTCTGCGTATGTCGTCTTGGCTGGATGCAGATGCAAGCTTTTCATGTTCCTGCTTCAGTAGTATCATGTCCTTTTGACATTTGGAACATATATTCATCGTAGCTGCACTACCGTAAAAACCACAGCCATTGATGCAGAGGAGGGGGTCTTTCTGGTGCTCGACAAGCTGTCTCTTTAGAAGACTCCATTTCTGCAGTCAACAAGTTAAGTTCAACACCACAAGTTCGTTAAGTACATCACGAAACAACAACGGGACAAACAAAAACTTCAACCAAGGAACATCGCGATTATGAAATATAAAGCAATTCAGAATAATACATACATTCAATATCTCGTACTTTCTAGATTTTTGTTACTAGAACCATTTGACATGCTTAACAGTTTAAGCAATTAGCCACAACTAGTGTAGAATTGTAAAAATGAGAGCCTTTCACTGTTAACATGCTAAGGAAGCTTTATTTCGATCACTAAAATGACAAATCAAAATACAACATGGAGGCTACTAGTAGAAAAAACTGTAGCTCTTTCCTACACCACACAAGAAGATTTTTAGAAAAACAAGCTTAAAAGCTGAAACTGATGTTGCTAAACTAGATAAGATTGCACCACTTACCAGAAATCTTGATCACATAACAGAAACATGGGAGGCCTGTTGGCTGAGAAACTTCAAATTAGTCTTTAACCGATCATGTTACCTAGACACATTTGCAGTTACTTGGACTCAACATTGTTATCACTTCTTAGCATATACCAATATTCGAGTACATCCTGCATGTGAGCTGCGAGATTCAACAACCGAAGTTCTAATAAGGTACTGCCTATCTCAATTTATACTAGAGGCATGCTAAAATGAGACCCTTTCGGTTAAACTCTAGCTTCCTCAGCTCATTACCCCTTTATAAGAGACCAAAGCATAGTATTTACTCTAATAGACTTGCGAAGGTGACCCTCTCGGCTCAACTGCTGATTATGAAGATTCAAGCAGTAACATTATTTTTTTGGCTTGATGAGTTCTCTTGATAACCAGTTACGATCACATATTCTAGACAGGCATGACGAAACCAGTTCAACTATCATGCACAGTCACCAAAACCCAAGAAGATTGTAAAAGACCGAAGAAATGGATTAGCTCTTAAGATAGATCACAGCTATCTGATCACTTTCTAGCTGTTGTTATCTACTCTGGTTGGCATGTATTCTAATAATCGTTTCCCTGTAAGCGACGAACACAAAAATGTCTCAACTATTGCTTACTACTACTCAGTCTGGTGAACTATTCATTTTCTTGAATTAGTAGGTGGTGTTATCCATGAGATAAAAATAACCAATAACCATCTTTTGGCTAACCTAGCCTCCTCCGTCCCTCGGACCAACAAGGGGCCATTGAGTTCCATATACACCCTCATGTTTGGACCAGTATATGGGGGGGAGTACTCTAGCATCTTCAATAGACAACAGTTCCCTCTTGCAAACTCAAAGAACCCGAAAACCAATTCATCTAACAAAGAACTAGATTAGTACTTATGGAGAACCTTAAACTTAGCTAACCATAATTCAGCAGATAAGAAAGAAATTAAAGGTATAACCAAATTTGCACAACAAAGTTTAAGGATGTTCTTGTGATTAGATCACATCACAAGCAAAATCAGTCCACTAAATCTCAAAAAAGCTTGTTGCTCGGACTCCTCAAAAATGCCCCAGGGTGCATGTCGGATCCTCCAAAAATAGTGTAAATTCATATGATCTGACACAGGTACAACAACATTTTAAAGAGTCCTAGTAGCATAGTACAGAACTACAGAATTCAACAACGACAATATTAAAGCGTAAGAGCTCTTGGCATTTTATATTGGGGTAGACTAGAGCTATAGCTTTTCTATCATTTCAGCAGAACTCAATAGCTTCAGCTCAAACTCTGTATTCGTGTTTAATATATATAAATAATTAATATAAAACCCACTAAGATGCATTTTTTTCACCTTTAATGAATAAAAACTAAACTTTTTTTCATCAATTCAAAAAATAAATAAAAATATACAACAACCCTTATAATTAAACACCATAACTTGCAAATACACAACGACTATATTATTAACCAAAATCAAATAAATTACAAAAAAATCGAACAATTAGAGAAAAAAGAACCTATGTTTGAACTTTGACATGCAAATAAACATGCATAATTAAAGACCTCGATGAAAAAAGAAAAGAAAAGAAAAGAAAACAAAACAACTGAATTTATTAGAAAATTATCAAAACAAAATATTAATAAGAAAATTAGACAAGACCATAGGAATTTATTAGTCATGAATGTACAAATAACATACCTTAATAGAAGAATTGGAGAAATTGAAAGGTGAATTTTAATTTATTTATTTATTTGGTCCAAGAATTTTAAGATGATTAATTAAAATACTTTCCTTTTTTAGGTGTTTCAAAAATCAAAACAGACAAACCTCCTTCTAAATTTAGAAATACTAAATTAAAATTTTAATTTGATGTACATAGATCTTATATCTATCTCAAAGGTAGAAATATTATTTTGATATACGAAGGTTTAAGAAAAAGAGGTACTAATAGGTAAAAAAATAATGTATAGTGATAAAAATACATATAGTAACAGAATATATGGTAACATTAATAAGATAACATGATTGTTGAAATACAAGATACAAATAATATCAGAAATTGAAGGATCGAAAACTTCATAAGCAATAATGTAACTACTAATGTTGACAATAAACAAGACACACACTGCTATCAGTACACACACTGCTATCAGTTAGGTTCAACATTTATTCATTTAACATAATTTTATGACACTTGATTGTTATTTTTTTATGTTACGTTTATTTACGTTTATTTCTATAAATTCTAGGCCTCGTTTGGCCATGAAAATTATAAGTTTCTGGAGTTGAAGTTGAAGTTGTGTATGTTTGACCATGAATATAAATTGGAGTTGTTTTTGAAATTTTTGTGAGAGAAGTAAAAGTTTACTTGTTTTCACTTTTTCAAATAAAATTCTAAATTGTATTTGGAATTCCCATGGTGTTGAAGAATCTCACATTGAATTTAGTAAAGGAATATGTAATCTCTTTACATGATAAACTTACGACATATCACCACAATTTAGTACATATTCTTATAATATTCTGGTGAATGAACTTTTTTTAATCTGGTATCCACGTTGAGACTCCAACTAGTCAGATTCGCATTATATAAGGTCTATTTAAAGGAAATAACTCCATAACATAATTCTTTATATCCAGAACGTGAATTCGAGACCATTACAGATGGAGGAACTCTTATTCGTCCCTCCACAATACTTGTTATTCAATGAATGAACTTGCCATAAATCTCTAATATTATAAATATCCTTGTGTATCATCTCAAACCCAAGTTACACCATACTAGTACTTTACCTTGTATTGATAACAAGACAACAAGTTTGAAGCAACATGGGTAAACATAAGTTCAGATGGGCTATGTATGATGCATTAATTGATTTAATTTGTGTCTATTCTAAGCAATCCAACGCATAAGTTCATAGGGTACATATTTTTTTACTTTTTCACTCTTCATCAATAAAAATGGCATATTATTAGCATAAGTTTTTGGACCTCTTATTTAGTTGGCACAAGATTCCATCTCTATTTATGGAAAATTTGGACCCACATTAAGGCCCGTTTGGTCATGAAAATTATAATTTTTTGAAATTGGAGTTGGAGTTGAAGTTGAAGTAGGGGTTGTACTTGACCATGGATATAAATTAAGAGAAAATACATAAAGTACCCCCTGATCTTGTCCGACTTTTTTAAAAAAGACACCTAAACTATACTTTCGACCTATTACCCCACAGAATCTTACTAAAATCGTTGTAAATACACCATTTTGACGAAAATTTCAGCATTCCTTTTTTTCTAAAAAGCACGTGTTTGGAACTTTCTCCTTCTTCTTCTTCCAGTTCACTGGTCTTTCCTTATTCTCTTTCATTACTTCTTCCATTGTTGTTGATCTTAAATTGAATTATTTGCTAAAGTACGCCACAATTGTTCTCCCTATTAAATTGAATTCCAAAAAAGAAAGATTTCATTCAATTGAGGAATGCGGAGAACAAGTTTTTGGAGATGGAAAGGATGTGATTCCACCGATAACAAATTGGTCTCTTGATTACTATTTCAATAGTGGAATTGAGATCAATTTTACTAATATTTTTGCCTATATTAGCATATTTTCCAACAAAAATTTACTTTTTCATATTGGGTTTATCATCGAAAAATACCTTCTCGACGGAAAAAATGGTGGCTACCATATCATATCTTTTTTACCCTTTTTTAAACTCTTTTTCATTCTTCAATTCAAGATGAACATAAGAATAATGTTGCAGTTCGTTGGTGGATCTCAAATTGTGGAAAGCTCTCAGGAAAAGCATAAACCTCACAATAGGGATAGACAACACGATCCCAAGCACAATTGTGTTCTCCTTCCGATTTCTGTGTGTGTAGTGTCGATGTGTGAGTCTGTGTTTTTCACTAAGTTGTTGTGTGTGCGTGAATGGAGTATTGTGTGATGTTGAGAGAGTGTGTGAATGGAGTATTGGAAAGATGAGGAAGACATCAATAGAGAAGTAGGTATTCTTAACTTTTTGGATAAATAATTTATACGTGGCAACTTTTTATTGGCACTTTAAGTCAAATTTTAACCATTCACGCGCCTGGTGTGCGTGTCTAAACGCATAGGCAAAATTTAAGTCAAAATGTTGTATTTCCAACGGCTTAAGTAAGAATCGTGGAGTAATAGGTTGAAAGTAAAATTTAGGTGTCTTTTTTAAAAAGTCAAACAAGATCAGGGGGTACTTTCTGTATTTTCTCATAAATTAAAGTTGATTTTGAAATATTTTGAAAGAAGTAAAAGTTACAAATACAATATTTCAGAATTGTATTTAGAAATTTCATGGCCAAACGTATCTTGTTTTCACTTTTTTCACTAAAGTGAAATAATTTTATGAAAAAATATAAATAATTTTCATAGCCAAACGACTACTAATTGTTGAGATGCCAAAAAGAACTCAACTTCCTTCGTTTTTAAATAAGTGGTTTTTATTTTAGGCCTTCGTTAAGAAACTACTCACTTCTAGAAAGTAAAAATTATTTTACTAATTTGTCTTTAATACATATATTGAAAAGAATATAACTTTTTAGTAGTTTTGGAGTTTTGCAAAAAAAAATAATATATTTATAGGAAAGGTAAATTGAATAAACATCATCAATGATTTCTTGATTATCTAAAATATTATTTATTTAAGTATATAATAAAAGAACTAAACAATCAATTATTTAGAAATGGAGGGAGGACATTATATTATTGATACTCAAAGGAGACTTTGAAAATTGCAAGAATATGCTTTGGATTTGAATGAAAAAAACAACAACTTGGTAATAAGTAGGGACAATCCATTATCATACTCCCTCTATTTCAAACTTAGATGACACATTGATTAAAAAAAATAATTAATAATATGGATAGTTTACCATAATACTCCTATTAAATGATGTTTACATTTTAATTTGAAAAAAAAGTAATTAATGCAAAGGGTAAAACATGAAATTTTTTTTGTCTCTTCTTGATTGATGAAAAAAGATAAATAAAATGGAAAATTAAATTAGAAAATTTAGAATGGAGGGAGTATATCTTTTCGATTGTATTATACGGCTCCCTATTCAAGATGCTTAACCAATTACACAAAATTGGTATAAACTTAAATTCAAAAATTAATAAGTGAGGTGAAAATTGTTCAAAACTTTAATATGAGCAGGAGACCAACTAGTATTTTATAGTACATAATTAATGAAGAAATCAGACACCTGGTAATATAGGCGAAGTCAGGATTTCTGCTGAAGGAGTTCAAAATTTGAAAAAAAACTCACCGAAGGAGGTTTAACATCTATAATATATACATAAAAATTATTTTAATCATATATTAATAATATATCCTATTACTAGTTTGGCTCCGCCTTTGCCTGATAATTGAAGCATGGATAGTATAATATAATGTTGAACATATGAGAAATAATAATTGAGAGAAGTCTAGATCTAGTATCACGACAAAAATAAAAATAAACCTTGAATCTAATTAAACTTAAAAACTAATAGCTAGATAAGAATTGTCCTACACCATCATATAAAGAAACAATGTATATATATGGGATATCTAACATACCTTTTTTAAAACACTGTTTGTGTAATTTACCCCATCTTGTGAGAATACACTGGATATATTATTGTTGTATTGTTTATGTAATTTAACATAATTTTTATCACAGAATTGTATACCTTAATTTTAAAATAACTAGTTTCACTTAATTATGTGAAGATCTCTATTAATAATTTTCTTTTAGTTGATTTGATATAGCATAAAAGTTATGTTATTTACCTGATTCTTTTCATGATTTTTTTTTTAGAATCATAATTCGTTAAATCAAATTTAAGTGAGTTGTTTCCTGAATGAGAGAGAATAAAATAAAATGGATCCAGCAAGTTATGGAAAATCCAATTATATTTTATGTGAGTTTATAAATTTATAGATAACGCTTTCTCTTAAATATGTTCTATATAGCGTGAATCTAAATTCAAGTCCTCGTAGTAAGGAAAGCTTCGACATGGAGCGTTTCTCTTTCGATATAAAAACAGTCCGTAATGCGTAATCGCAAATTCAAATGAGTCGATCAGTAAAACTAATTGAAAAAAGGAAAAAAAAAGTGAGTTATTTCTTTCTTCTTCTTTTTTTCGAAAAAGGGCCTAAAAGGCGCCCTCCAACAGTCTAAAATAGTGTAAAAATGCCCATCATCTACCTATTGGGCCTAAAATGCCCTTCAACTATTTTTTGTACTCATCATTGTGCATTCCTAATATATCGTGACAAGCCTTGTCTTCTAGTAGGAAAAAAATAGAGTTCTCACTTTCATCATAATATTATTCTTTCCAATAATTCAAAGAGAGGAGATGAGCAGATATCGATGAATACGGAGCGGGTCAACTTTAGTTGGATCCGTGTTATTTGTCTGGGCGGGTTGGGTTTTGAGATAAAATTAATTAATTTAATTTAATATGAATTATCCAATAGAAATGTGGCATGTGATAAATAAAGTGGGACCAAAAGGTTGTTGTTAAATAAAAGGACAAAATTGACTAATAGCTAAACGGGACAAACATTTTAGGCCCTTTTCCATTTTTTTTTATAAAAATTGTTCAACATTTGATTTATTAAAAATATTTATTCTGTTCTAGCCTTATCAAGTGGTGGGTCACAAAATCCAACTATTGACTTTCATATTTCAGTATCACTTTTGATAGAAATTGTCCTTTTATCTATTCCACCGACAAAATTTAATTACATATTCTTTTACCTTAGAAAACTAATCCAAAATTAATGTGGATAATAATGAGGTTAATTATTTTGTTGTTGCTATTATGTTAATTCTCCATTTCTTTATTTACGTACTTAATTCTAAATATGTTTTACTTGAATCGAAGCTCAAACTAAAACGTCATTTCTCACTTTACACCTGTAATTAGATTGTAGTTCTGCACGGATGCGTATAGTTAGTGACGGAGCCAACATTTTAATTATGGGGGTTCAAAATAAAAAAATATGAACAAAAGAACTAATCGAATGGGGTTCAACGTCTGCTATATATACATAAAAAAATAATTTTAAGTTTGTATATATAGTATAATTTTTTGTCGAAGGAGGTTCGGATGACCCCACTCACTATTAGCTAGTTTTGTCCCTGCGTATAGCCGTATACATCGTCCTCCCTAGATCTTACTAGTAAAATTATATTATGTATGTTATTGTAATAACGAGGGAAAGAAAACATTATAATTAGATTACTTTTGCAAGTATTTAAGATTAGACAACATATAATCTCATGTCAATTTATCACTTAATTGTAGTGTACAATTAATATTCTTGTTTAAGTAATTAATTCTGTTATTATTTTTTAATTTTATTTTCTTTATAATAGGGATTAAATATTTGACTAGTAGCATTTTGGTTGTTGGAATTTGACTTTATTTATCCCTTTTTTTTTCTTCTTAAAATGGCAATTTAGGCATACCAAAAATATTACATGTTCAATGAGAATTATTGTCAATTAGATGCCAATAGAGTCATCAAATAGCCTAACTAAAGAAAAATAATAAAGACACAATTAAATATTACTTATATAATACCAATTTTAACACTTTAATAATTAAATCCAAATTAGTTGAGGATGGTGATATGTGACATCATGAAAATGACCTAACAAAATATTCCATTCCTCCAACCTCAAGCCTCTTGTGAAACGAATGTAATATTTTTAATTTTTTTTATACTATTATTATAGTTTCCCTCATGCACATTTTGCCAATTTATAATAATTCTATCTTGATTTTCATAATTTATTGGTATGATGTTACTTTGCTTATACTTTTCCTTGTCCCGTTCAAAGTCATCTCGCTCCCTTTTCCTGTCAGATATCCTACCACTATCACGTTCATGAGACTTTAGTCTTCCTTGATCCTTACTCTTGATAAAGTTTATTGTCATTTATCTGTGAAATTTATTTTTCTTTCATGTCATTAATTTGTTTTTTCTATTTATTGAGTTGTGTGAGTTCAAGAACTTGTTCTGTTGAATCCTTGACTGTAATTCTACTGGTGAAGAATGTCTGTCTTAAGTTTTGAGTTGGGTGAGTTCAAGAACTTGTTATGTTGAATCTTTTCGACTGTAATTTTTCTGTATAGTGTAATGTGTGCCTAAGTTTTGAGTTGTGTGAGTTGAAGAACTTGTTCTGTTGAATCCTTGAATGTATGTCTATTGGTGAAGAATGTCTGTCTTAAGTTTTGAGTTGGGTGAGTTCAAGAACTTGTTATGTTGAATCGTTTTTATCGTAATTTTCTATATAGTGTAATGTGTGTCTAAGTTTTGAGTTGGGTGAGTTTAAG
The DNA here is from genome assembly GCA_030864215.1 of Capsicum pubescens. NCBI lineage: Eukaryota > Viridiplantae > Streptophyta > Magnoliopsida > Solanales > Solanaceae > Capsicum > Capsicum pubescens. The sequence continues at coordinate 42,129,861 of CM061543.1, forward strand.
AACTTGTTCTGTTGAATCCTTGACTGTAATTCTACTGGAGAAGAATGTTTGTCTTACTGAAATATTGAATATTTAACTGTAGTTTTACGGTAGGAAGTGTATTGTTTGCCTAGGTTTTGAGTTGGGTGAGTTCAAGAATCAGTTCAATTAACAGAAAAAAACTGAATTTTTAACCTAAGTTGCTCGGACTCTTCAAAAATGTCATGGGGTGAGTGTTGGATCCTTCAAAAGTAGTTCATTTTTGGAGGATCGAACATGGGTGCGGCAACATATTTGGAGAGTCCGAGCAACTTAGTTTTTAACTGTAATTATACTGTGATGTGTAAAGTTGTCTAATCCCCGAAGTAGTCGTAAGGTCTTCGGTACACTTTACCCTCCCCAGACTTCGCTTATGGGATTCATTCGGTATGTTACGGTTGTAGTTGTTGTGTAAGGTTGTCCATATTTTGAGTTGGGTGGGTTCCAGAACTTGTTTGTTCAATTGATAAAAAGATTGAATCTTTAGCTGTAATTTTATTGTAAAGTGTAATGTGTGCCTAAAATTTGAGTTGGAAGTGTTCAAGAATCAATTCAATTAATAGAAATATTGAATCTTTAACTTTAAAGAATAATGTTTGTAGTTTTAGAGGTAGAACGGACACTCAATAAGTAGTTGCAACTTAGCTTGCTTTGTCCCAAATCATTTCAAGATCCCAACTCTCAAAATATTTTTTTTCTTGCTGGAATGAAGTAAAGTCTTGTTTGTGTAGTTGTTGTAGGGATTTCACTGTTGACCCTGTAAAGATTTCCTCAAGATTTTAAGTTGGGTGATTTCAAGAACCAGTTCAATTAACAGAATGATTGAATCTTTAACTTTGATTTTATTGCAAAGTGCAGTGTTTGCCTAAGTTTTAAGTTGGATGAGTTCAAGAATCAGTTGAATTAACAGAAAGACTAAAATTTTCCAGTGTAAGTTTTGAGTTGGGTGAGTTCAAGAACCAGATCAATTAACAGAAAAAACTGAATCTTTAAATGTAATTTTGCTGTGAAGTGTAATGTGTGACTAAGTTTTGAATTTGGTGAGTTCAAGAATCAGCTCAAGTAGCAGAAAGACTGAATCTTTAGCTGTAATTTTGCTGTGAAGTGTAATGTGTGACTAAGTTTTGAGTTGGGTGAGTTCAAGAATCAGTTCAAGTAGCAGAAAGATAGAATATTTAATTGTAAAGTTATTTTTGAGTTGGTTGAGTTCAGGAACTTGTTAAATTAACAAACAGTTTGAATCTTTTAGTTTTATTGTAGAGTGTAATGTTTGCATATGTTTTGAGTTGGGTGAGTTCAAGAATTTGTTCTGTTGAATCTTTTTGACTGTAATTTTACTATAAAGTGTAATGTTTTCCTAAATTTTGAGTTGGCTGAGTTCAAGAACTTGTTCAATTGATAGAAAGATGGACTCTTTAGTTGTAACGTTATTGTAAAAGTGTAATATGTGCCTAAGTTTTGAGTTGGGTGAGTTCGAGAAATAGTTTGATTAACAGAATGATAGAATCTTTAACTTAAGTTTTATTGTAGTGTAATGTTTGTCTATGTTTTGAGTTGGTAAGTTTTAGAACTTGTTCTATTGAATCTTTGACTATTACTTTACTGTAAAGTTGTAATGTTTGCTGAAGTTTTGAGTTGGGTGAGTTCAAGAGCTTGTTTGTTCAATTGATAGAAAGATCGAATCTTTAGCTATAATTTTATTGTAAAGTGTAATGTGTGCCTAAGTTGATCTGCGGGTGCCTTTCGGAAACAACCTCTCTACCTCACCTATAAGGTGGAGGTATGGACTGCGTACACTTTGCCCTTCCCCAGACCCCACTTTTTTGGGAATATACTATTTTTGTTGTTGTTGTTGTTTAATGTGTGCCCAAGTTTTGAGTTGGGTGAGTTCAAGAACTTGTTCTATTGAATCTTTGGCTGTAAGTTTCGAATTGGGTGAGTTCAAGAACTTGTTCAATTGATAGAAAGATTGAATCTATAGCTGTAAGTTTATTATAAAGTGTAATGTGTGCCTAAAATTTGAGTTGAAAGAGTTCAAGAACTTGTTCAATTGATATAAAGATTGAATCTGTAGCTGTAATCTTATTGTAAAGTTGAATTTTTGTTGTTTAGTGGGAGAATGGAGACTCAGAAGAGTGATACGGATAACAAGTTAGATGATTATGAAGTGATAGAACAGTTGGGAAGAAGAACTGTCAGAACTACATTTCTTGTTCTCCATCGAACTGAGAAGAAATAAGCTAGTAGTACTTATACTATATTATTTTTCCAGTCAGTTTTTCCTACTTCGGCAATTTGTGTCGATTTGGATTTGATAATTTCTAGAACAGATTTTCCGATATCTTTGCTCCATGTAGGAATTGAATGACATTTTACTGTATATGCAAGATTTCTCGTAAGCACTTTTGCAAAAAAAATATTGAATCTGGCATCTGATATACTGATACATTCCTAGGATGTGTCTAATATCCTGGAAAATTTGCATTATTGGAAATTCCCATGGGAAATGTTCACCGAAGAACAAAAACTAAGGAACTCCAAATGTAGTGTACTTGAGAATAAACTGTTAATGATCCTATTTCTTATGGAAGTGAAGTTGCACTGAATCTATTGTATATTGTATATCCAAGTTGTTGACTTCTGTAAATATTAAAGAAAGATTATTTTGACTCATCATAATTTCATGAAATCCAATTTTATGGACTTTTTTTTCTTTTCGTTGTAGGTATGTTCTGAAGAAGATACCATTAGCAAATCAGACATAAAAGTCCAAGCGCACGGCACATCAGGAGGTCATTTCAAGTGCTTCTCTTAATTTGTTCCTTGAAAAAGTAGTTAGTTCTATGATTAATTGAAGACCAATAATATTTAGGTCATATTCTTATAAGTTGTTGAATCTGAAGTTGATTGTCGCAAACTTTAGCCACCGATGAAATGCAGGGGGAGTCTCATATCTATGATATAATCCGGTGGTTAAAATCAGCAATCTAGTCTTGTCTAATTGAATAGTTCTCCTTATAGTTTCGGTAGTGAGATACATTGTATGAGGTGTTCCATCATAAAGTATTTGATAAACTGATTTTTATTGATGTTCTTCTATTTCAATTGGTCTGCTTCTAAACATCTTGGATTATCACTCTCATACCACATCATTCTTTCTTTGTTATTACCATTTTGACCAATGCATTGGGAATCCTATGAATTCTATAGATGGAAACCTTTAGACATTTTCATTCTTATCTGAATGAATGCTGGTTTGCATCTTATGAGCTTAGGTTTTGGAGAAGATTGTTTCAACAGAATAATATATATGCCCCAAGTGTCTTAACTCAAGGTTTGAGTTCGAAGGACCAAGCATCCGCAAGACGAGCTTCCAAAAAAAAAATGACATGAGCTGACAAGTAGGATTGAGCTGAAGTAGAAATTTAGAACTTTCTGGTTGGAGTTATACGTGAAATAGTTTTCTTTCCTCTTAACAATAGAAAATAAGAACCAGTAAGTACTTCGCACCTATGATTTTCCCTGTATCAATAACACTACTTTCTCGAAGTGGATAATCTGGACGCGAAGAGGTATACATCTCTCTACCAAATATTCATTTTGATGAATAGGCAGTATGGAATATGGACACGCTTAAATGTCGAGTGAAAGAAGTTATGTCATCAAATAGTTTCTCCAATCATTCCTTTGAAACCAAGCACATTTAGATACAAAATCTTCGACTCATCTTATAATTTATTATATGAAAAGTTCTACTTGATGGTAAGATATACTTGGGGAATATTCTTCTAATCTGATGATAGATGGTTATTTTTCCGTTTCAGGTGAATTTGATAGCTAAACTAAACCATCCATATCTTTTGGAGTACAAAGATGCTTGGGTGGACAAGGTATCCTATCATCCAGTTTTGTGGTTGCTTGGATCAAAAAGTGCAAAACGTAGCCTTTAGTAGTTGCGATTATTGCTGCATTAGCTGCACCAGAGAAAAAGCTTGACTTTCTTTTTCTTTCAGGGGAGCTATATATGCATCATTGCCGATTATTGCGAAGATGAAAATATGTGAGTGATTATCCCTAATTTTTCTAACATTTTAAATGTGTACCTATAAGGAAAGATAAGAATAAAGAACAAAAGGAGCCACTAAACGAGGGAAGGGAAAACAATAGTTGAAGTAAAATTCTTCATCATTGTCACCGGCTAAATTTTATCGTAAAATATGGCTAACCTGTGTTTGTAGAGCACAACCTTTTGCCAAGATCGTGGTTGTTTTCAGCCTGTGTTGTAAGCACGTCCAGGTATCTGGAGAATGAAAGACCTCAAATTTCATAAATACTCCCTCGTACCAAGAACGATAGAAGGGGTAATGAGGTTGAAAATAAAGAAATGAATAGGATGATAATAAAACATCTTTTGTGGTGTAATCTGAAGAAGGTGACAATTTTTTTTCCCCGTGTTCAGGGCGGAGATCAAGAGAAAGAGGTAGTTAAATACGATTTCATTACTTATGAAGCTTCTCTGTGCCTTCCCGGTAGTTTAAAAAATTGCGTGTTTTTATGTTGTTTTTTTCCTGCTATTATAGAAACTCTGCAAATGGATGACTTATCTATTGTTAGCTTTGAAGTATCTGCATTCCAACCGTGTTCACCATAGAGACCTCAAGGTAAAAACTTGTTGTAATCGGCGAAATAGAAAAGCCTTCTTAGCATGAAACATTTTTAACGTGAACTATTTTGAATTCAGTTATGTAACATATTCATCACAAAGGACGACATCAGGTTAGGTAAGAATGCCCGAACAATTACTTGATTGGGTCATCTTTGCTTCTTTACTATCCTTCAAATTCACTTGATTGTCACAAGTGATTTTGGATTAGGAAAATTGCTAGATGTAGAAGACCTTGCTTCCTCGGTATGAATTTCTATTGCGGCAAAATGAACCTCTTACTTACATGCAAGTTTCGATCATTTATTGTCACCTAACAATCGATTCAGCGTATCTATTTAGCAAGAGAGAAATCCCTTCCCCCTCCAAGATCGAGAAAACCTAAAAGTTGCTTTTATTTTCGGTCATAGGTACTAAAATGTTGAGGTGGTCATCTTCCTTTTTATCAAAAAAAATATTGTGGTATTCATCATATTACAAAGCTCCTGTCACCATAGCACCTAGCTTAATGCATTTGAGAAAAAGACGTCGAGTTGTACAACTAATCCTTAATTTTGGAACAAATTTCATGTAATAGGTATCTAGAACACCAAACGACATGTGCCCTGAGCTCCTTGCCGGCATACCCTATGGCTATAAATCTGATATATGGTCGCTTGGTAAGAAATAAGAATGTTGATGAAGCAATGTATTTCAGCTCTTAACATTATGTCCCTAATACTAACACTTTAATGTGATTTTAGGATATTGTATGTTTGACATTGCTGCACATCAACCCCAGTTTAAAGCTTCTGAAAGTTGATTTTTCAGCTATCTGAACTTCGTAAACAGGACCTCGAAAAGTTATACTTGTTACACAAAAAAAAAGGAGAAGTTCTTTATCCTGATATCTTCTATATGATATACTGACAATGTAAATCCAACAGGACAAAACTGGACTTATCAACAAAATAAATCGGGGTTTGTTCTCACCACTTCTGATTATATACTCCTCCACCTTGTAAGTATCTTCCTTCTCAGCACGCCACAAGTATAACAAATCAGTCAGTTGACAAAGCAGATTTAATTCTTGCAGGAAATAGATAATAAAAAGTATGCTAAGGAAAACTCCAGAACACCGACCTACAGTGTGTGCGAGCTACATATGTTCAAATGTTATTCTTTCTGTTTCAATCTGTTAAGTCTTATTTTGCTTTTTAGTCCATTTAAAAGTGAATGTTTCTTTCCTTTTACAACAACGCCTTAATTCTAACTTTCTACGTGGCATGTTTAAAGATCACAAACTTAAATTACATTTTGATACATTCTGCATACCTTTATTTTAAGACCATAAGTTTCAAAAGTCTTCTTTTCTTTCTTAAACTTCGTACCAAATCAAAACTAGAAAAACAAAATGAAACGGAGGTAGTATTAAATAGAGATTCATCTTGATATATTTTCTTACCTCTACTTATAGGCTGCCGAGCTGTTGAGACATCAATATTTGCAACCATACCTCCTCCTGTGTCACAACCCTTCATCTGCGTTTCAACCTGTGATGTCCCCGAGCAGAGCGAAAGAGAAAACACAACCATCACCTGGAAAATCTATCAGTTCGAGAGGTAGAAGAGACAGACAATTAAATCTAAAAGAGAAGATAACATTCAGTCAAGAAACTTATCTAACAATTATAACACGTTCCGAGCCAAACTTGACACAAAGATAGTCGATCCAACAAGCTACTCGGTTAGGATCTCTCAAGATAGTGAGGATTCTAAAAGTGGGGAGATGAGTGAGTCAGCTTTTTGCAATGGATATGATCAACAGGAGACTCTCTTACAAATAGAAACTACGATCAGTCCAAGCTCGTCAAGTTCAAGGGCAAAAACATGGTCCGAGGAACAAGAACATGTTTCTCCGGACCATGTTAGTCGATTTGACGAGGTTGATACGAAGAATAACAAGAAAAATGAGCTTGGGGTGTTGAGCAGTCCACTGGACCATGAGGAAGCAGATATAGTAGAATGTATCTCCGCAAAATCTAGCAGAATGACATTGTCTAATGGAAGATTCAATGATTAAACACGATCCTTCGATAAAGAAAGCACTTCATCTAATTCACAGTCGGCAAAACCAAATCCAGAGGCAGCACCAAGATGCTGTGTTGCTAAAACTGAAAATGGTAGCGAGTGTAGAGAAGTTGATACTGACTACTTGTCAACTGAAACCGATGGTTCACTTCTACACAAAGACGATCTAGAAAAGAAAGCAACCGCGGTTTATGACACCAAACAGGCTAAGAAAGACGCTCTTCGAGCACTAGATGATAAGGTTTCACAGCTCAATTCACTAGCCACATTATCTAGTAAGGAGGAAAAAGACGACTGGGGTAATCCCATTGAACAAAGAGCTGAAGCTTTAGAGTCTCTTTTGGAGGTTTGTGCGCGACTACTTAAGCAGCAAAAAATCGATGAGCTTGTTGGTGTGCTGAATTCATTCGGGGATGATGGAATGTCGTCTAGAGAAACAACAATCTGGTTGACAAAACGTCTCATGACTGCACAAAAGTTGTCCAAGGGGTCGTGATGTTGCACAAAACCTGTCTTTTGACCTACAGAATGAGCCTCTGTCTTACGTAAATCATCAAGTATTGTTGGACTAAACTATTCCTCGAGGCTTAACGTGGTTGAGCATCCCTTGGTTTTGATTCTATTGTTGTAGGACAGTTGATGGAGCTGTAAAGATTATATATAATGTACTTTTAAAGTTGATTTCTACTCTATGATGATACTTACCACATTTTCTACTGTTATTTTTTTCTCCAAAACTACCTGCAGACAAAGATTATACATTTATTCAGCTTCTTAGATATGATTGTGTTATTATCGAAGTCGATTTCTAATATAGTCACTCAACTAATAGTATTATCTCAGAAAGTCACGTTCTGAGAATCAATAAAAAAAGTGATTTTCTTAGATAATAACTATTAGCTGAGTGACTATCTAAGAGGTCAGCGCGATATTATAGTTGTCTTATAGAAAAAAGTATCAACAATCAAACTGTTCCTTTTAATATTCCATTCCTCCAACCTCAAGCCTCTTGTGAAATGAATTTAATATTTTTAAAACTTTTTTTTTATACTATTATTATAGTTTCCCTCATGCACATTTTGCCAATTTATAATAATTCTATCTTGATTGTCATAATTTATTGGTATGATGTTACTGTTCTTATACTTTTCCTTTTCCCGTTCAAAGTCGTCTCGCTCCCTTTCCCTGTCAGATATCCTATCACTATCACGTTCATGAGACTTTAGTCTTCCTTGATCCGTACTCTTGATAAAATTTATTGTCCTTTATCCGTGACATTTATTTTTCTTTCATGTCATTGATTTGTTTTTTCTATTTATACATTATTGTTTATGGCCATTGACTGGTGTATACCGTATTTGAAAGTTTGCATCTGAAGTTTTCTTGGTATTGATATCCTCACTTTATGATGTTATTCATTGAGACAATGGTAACTTCGGTGTTGTGTTTGTTAAATTTGGTGTTCTGTGACTCACTCTCACTGTTGTCGAGTGAATGAACATTTAATCATAAGATGACTGTCTGATGATCTGTGTTTATCTTGAAATATCACAGAACATGGGCTAGCCATTAAAGATGTACTTTTGGTGAAGAGAGAGTTGAGAAAGGAGAAACGTAAGGTTGTTAATGGTGGGAAAGTAAATAGGAGTGTGTCCTTTGTGTTGACCTACTTAAAAAAATGAAAAGGTTGGGCTGTTAACTTTACTCTTTTGTGGTGGTTGTTGAAGACTAGCTTCTTGAAGAGCTCTACGAGAGGTGCATTGAATCAGCTTGATATTTGCTGGAAACTAAGTATTCGGTGTGGGAGTAAATAAGTGTAGAAACTAAAAACAAAATTGTAGGAAATTGTTTTGTTGTGTATTTTCATTTTTGTCGTAATACATGTGAAGTGGAAGTACGTTAAAGATGAGGTAGACAATATTCAATACTCGAAAGATTAACAGAAAATAGTTTTTTGTGGAGTGAACATCAGATCACGGTGCTTCTAAAAGGATTAAACATTCATCAAGACAAAGTGAAATGGACATTTTCTACTCATGTTTAGAGTTTGTAAAAAATATGTTTGTTATACTGCTTGTTCAGACATACAATATTTTCTTACTTGATGTTGTTGCATTCGAATTTGGAAAGCAAATTACACGGCTGAGTTGTTAATGTAGGATATCATATCATGTGCTATGTCGGAAATGCACTCCTATCAATTTACTGTGAGTGTGAAGTATTGATGAGGCATATGACGTGTTAGTGGAAATAGCGGAGAAGGATGTTGTCTCTTGGGTAGGTCACTATCTCAATCAATTTTCAGTTCTAAACAAAAGAAGTTTGATCTTTGTAGTTGTGTTTGTTACTTTTTCAAATTGTAAGATGATATATGTGGAAAGTGTGGTCCCTCTAAATTCTTGTTTTCTTTAACTTTAGATTTAAAGATCCAATTTTTACTCGAGAAATCACTGTAATATGAACAATGAGTTTTCGAAGAAAACTGGTTTACTTATGTAGAACCAACCAAAAAGAATAAATTGCTCTCTGTGGTTTAAAATAATGTTGATACTGTAAAAATAAAAGGCTGAAAGTTTAAATTATGATTGAAGTGATAAGACTTTTACTTTAAAAAAACAAATACTAAATAAGAAGTATTAATATATTTAAAATAACGTGGTTCCAATAAGGGTAAAAAGGTAATTGTGCCTTTAAAAATTTTCCAAATAAGGAAAAACGACATTTATTTTGGGACGGACAAAAAAGGAAATGGCGACACATAATTTGGGACGGAGGGAGTAGTATTTTTATTTGGTTCGAAGGATATCATATGCCTCAGCAGAGAATTAAAGTTCTTCTCTCCTCTCTTTCTCTTACGTATCTAGTTTTATAGCTTAACCCTTACTTTTACGGTGTAAGGGCAGAACGCATGTCAAAAGTTATTTAATTTCTCTATTATGAGTATTTTTGGGGGTGTTGGAGACTTAAATAAAAAGTATTAATACTATGTAATATTTATGTCTATTAACATTATAAAATATTATTTTTTTAAAGTGGGCTGGCCCGTGAGGCCCACAACCCACAGAGTAATAGTGTGGGCTTGATATTTTTTGGCTCATCATTTTGATAGGCTAGCCCAACCTGACCCATCAAACTCAAAGCTCGTGTGGGCTAGCTCGGATGGCTGAGCCAACCCGTATTGACATCTCTACAAAAAAAAAAAACTCTACATTATTGATACTCAAAGGAGACTTTGGAATCTTGAAGAATGCACGGAGGCGAATTTAGAATTTCAAAACGCGGATGTATGAATGTGAAATTCATCAAGATGACCTACATTATGCATATTATACTAGACAAGGAGCCCAAAAATGGGGACAAAACAAGAACAAATTCCATGAAAATGTGCACCAAGATCATAAATAACTTACACACCAGGATTATCTAGGCTCTAGGGTACCCCCCACCCTCACCCCCACGCAAAACATTCATCATCACCCTATAAGACGAGGCCAACTTATCGAAAGATGGGCATTGCTTCAGTTCATACAACCTTTCGATAGGTGCTTGTTAGATCTTATTAAGCTTTTCTACTATGACAATAAGATTTGCTTTTTCTATTGCATTCTGACCAGCATTCCTATAATCAAACGGGCAGTTGTGTTTGTCTGAATAACGATGAATTGCGCAGAAAAGATCACCACATTTTCAACTGAACCCCGTTAAGATAACACGGTTACGACAAGCTGTGCACTTTTTCAGACCCTCTTTTGACTTCACTTGTGAAATCTGAGAGGCTAAATTTGCAGATGCAACCGCGGCACCTGCAAGAGCAAGTTCTAATTCATCGCTACTTAAGCTTCTGCGTACGACGTCTTGGCTGGATGCAGCTGCAAGCTTTGCATGTTCCTGCTTCAGTAGTATCATGTCCTTTTCACACTTGGAATACATATTAATCGTAGCTGCACTACCGAAAAAACCACAGTCGTTAATTCAAAGGATGGGGTCTTCTGGAGCTCGGCAACCTGTCTCTTTAGATGACTCCATTTGTGCAGTTAACAAGTCAAGTTCAACACCACAAGTTCGTTAAGTACATCAAGAAACATTAAAGGGACAAATAAAAACTTCAACCAGGGAACATCGTGATTATGAAATATAATGAAATTCAGAATAATACATACATTCAATATCTCGTACTTTCTAGATTTTTGTTACTGGAACCATTTGACATGCTTAACAGTTTAAACAATTAGCCACAATTAGTGTAGAATTGTCAAAATGAGAGCCTTTCACTGTTAATATGCTAAGGAAGCTTTAATTCGATCACTAAAATGACAAATTAAAATACAACATGGAGGCTACTTGTAGAAAAAACTGCAGCTCTTTCCTACACATCACAAGAAGATTTTTAGAAAAACAAGATTAAAAGCCAAAACTGATATTGCTAAACTAGAGAAGATTGCACCACTTACCAGAAATCTTGATCACATAACTGAAACATGGGAGGCCTGTTAGCTGAGAAACTTTCAATTAGTCTTTAACCGGTCATGTTACCTAGACACATTTGCAGTTACTTGGACTCAACACTGTTATCATTTTTCAGCATATACTAATATTCGAGTGCATCCTGCATGTGAGCTGCGAGATTTAACAACCGAAGTTCAAATAATAGACCAAAGCATAGTATTTACTCTAATAGACATGCGAAGGTGACCCTCTCGGCTCAACTACTGATTATCAAGATTCAAGCAGTAACATTGTTTTTTGGCTTGATGAGTTCTCTTGATAAACAGTTACGATCACATATTCTAGACTGGCATGACGAAACTAGTTCAACTATCATGCACAGTCACCAAAACCCAAGCAGATTGTAAAACACTGAAGAAATGTATGAGCTCTTGAGATACATCACAGCTATCTGATCACTTTCTAGTTGTTATCTACTCTGGTTGGCATGTATTCTAATAATCATTTCCCTGTAAGCGACGAACACAACAATGTCTTAACTATTGCTTACTACTACTCAGTCTGGTGAACTATTCATTTTCTTGAATTAGTAAGTGGTGTTATCCATAAGATAAAAATAACCAATAACCAACTTTTGGCTAACCTAGCCTCCTCCGTCCCTCGGACCTACAACGGTCCATTGAGTGTCATATACACCCTCATGTACGGACCGGTATGTAGGGGGAGTACTCTAGCATCTTCAATAACCAATAGTTCCCTCTTGCAAACCATAATTCAGCAGATAAGAAAGAAATTAAAGGTATAACCAAATTTGCACAACAAAGTTTAAGCATGTTCTTGTGACTAGATCACATCACAAGAAAAATCAATCCACTAAATCGCACAAAAGCTTGTTGCTCGGACTCCTCAAAAATGCCCCAGGGTGCATGTCGGATCCTCCAAAAATAGTGCAAATTCATATGATCTGACACAGGTACAACAACATTTTAAAGAGTCCTAGAAGCATAGCACAGAAGTACAGAATTCAACAACGACAATATTAAAGCGTAAGAGCTCTTGGCATTTTATATTGGGGTAGACTAGAGCTATCGCTTTTCCTAATATTTCAGAAAAACTCAATAGCTTCAGCTCAAACTCTTTATGCGTGTTTAATATATATAAATAATTAATAGAAAACCCACTAAGATGCATTTTTTTCACCTTTAATGAATAAAAACTAAACTTCCTTTCATCAATTCAAAAAATATATAAAAAAATACCACAACCCTTATAATTAAACACCATAACATGCAAATACACAAAGACTATATTATTAGTCCAAAATCAAATAAATTACAAAAAATTTGAACAATTAGAGAAAAAAGAACCTATGTTTGAACTTTGACATGCAAATAAACATGCATAATTATAGACCTCAATGAAAAAAGAAAAGAAAACAAAATAAAACAAAACAATTGAATTTATTAGAATTTTATCAAAACAAAATATTAATAAGAAAATTAGACAATACCTTAGGAATTTATTAGTCATGAATGTACAAATAACATACCTTAATAGAAGAATTGGAGAAATTGAAAGGTGAATTTTAATTTTATTTTTTTTTATTTTTTGGTACAAGAATTTTAAGATGATTAAGGAGAAACTCCAAAAGGAAAGAAAATGAAAATGATACTCATTTCCTTTTTTAGGTGTTTCAAAAATCAAAACAGACAAACCTCCTTCTAAATTTAGAAATACTTAATTAAAATCTTAATTTGATGTACATAGATCTTATATCTATCTCAAAGGTAGAAATATTATTTCGATATACGAAGGTTCAAGAAAATGAGGTACTAATAGCTAAAAAAATAATGCATAGTGATAAAAATACATATAGTAACAGAATATATAGTAACATTTATAAGATAACATGATTGTTGAAATACAAGATACAAATAATATTAGCAATTGAAGGACCGAAAACTACATAAGCAATAATGTAACTACTAATGTAGACATTAAACAAGACACACACTGCTATCAGTACACACACTGCTATCAGTTAGGTTCAACATTTATTATTTTAACATAAGTTTATGGAACTTGATTGTTATTTTTTTATGTTACGTTTATTTTGTTCACGCTCAAAATTCTATAAATTCTAGGCCTCGTTTGGCCATGAAAATTATAATTTTCTGGAGTTGAAGTTGAAGTTGTGTATGTTTGACCATGAATACAAAAAGGAGTTGTTTTTGAAATTTTTGTGATAGAAGTAAAAGTTTACTTGTTTTCACTTTTTCAAATAAAATTCTAAATTGTATTTGGAATTCCCATGGTGTTGAAGAATCTCACATTGAATTTAGTAAAGGAATATGTAATCTCTTTACATGACAAACTTATGACGCATCACCACAATTTAGTACATATTCTTATAATATTCTGGTGAATGAACTTTTTTTAATCTGGTATCCACGTTGAGAGTCCAACTAGCCAAATTCACGTTATATAAGGTGTATTTAAAGGAAATAACTCCCTAACATAATTCGTTATATCTAGAACGCGAATTCGAGATCATTACAGATGGAGGAACTCTTATTCATCCCTCCACAATAGTTGTTATTTAATGAATGAACTTGCCATAAATCTCTAATATTATGAATATCCTTGTGTAACATCTCAAACCCATGTTACACCATACTAGTACTTTACCTTTTATTTATAACGAGACAACAAGTTTGAAGCAACATGGGCAAACAAAAGTTCAGATGGGGTTGTATTTGACCATAGATTTAAATTAAGAGAAAATACATAAAGTACTCCCTGATCTTGTCCGACTTTTTCAAAAAGCACGTGTTTGGCACTTTCTCCTTCTTCTTCCAGTTCACTGGCCTTTCCTTATTCTCTTTCATTACTTCTTTCATTGTAGTTGATCTTAAATTGAATTATTTGCTAAAGTATGCCTCAATTGTTCTCCCTATTAAATTGAATTCCAAAAAAGAAAGATTTCATTCAATTGAGGAATGAGGAGAACAAGTTTTTGGAGATGGAAAGGATGTGATTCCACCGATAACAAATTGGTATATTGATTACTATTTCAATAGTGGAATTGAAAAAAAAAATTACTGATCCTTTTGCCTACATTAGCATATTTTCCAACAAAAATTTAATTTTTCATATTGGGTTTATCATCGAAAAATACCTTCTCGACGGAAAAAATGGTGGCTACCATATCATATATTTTTTACCCTTTTTTAAACTCTTTATTATTCTTCAATTCAAGATGAACATAAGAATAATGTTGCAGACCGTTGGTGGTTCTCAAATTGTGGAAAGCTCTCAGGAAAAGCATAAACCTCACAATAGGGATAGACAACATGATCCAAAGCACAATTGTGCTCTCCTTCTGATTTCTGTGTGTGTAGTGTCGGCGTGTGAGTGTGTGTTTTTCACTTAGTCGTTGTGTGTGCGTGAATGGAGTATTGTGTGAAGTTGTGAGAGTGTGTGAATGTAGTATTGGAAAGATGAGGAAGACATCAATGGAGAAGAAGGTATTTTTAAATTTTTGGATTAATAATTTATACGTGGCAACTTTTTATTGGCACTTTAAGTCAAATTTTAACCATTCACGCGCCTGGTGTTCGTGTGTACACGCATAGGCAAAATTTAAGTCAAAATGGTGTATTTACAAAGGATTAAGTAATAATCGTGGTGTAATAGGTTGAAAGTAAAATTTAGGTTTGTTTTTTAAAAAGTCAGACAAGATCAGAGGGTACTTTATGTATTTTCTCATAAATTCAAGTTGCTTTTGAAATATTATGAGAGAAGTAAAAGTTACAAGTAAAATATTTCAGAATTGCATTTAGAATTTTCATGGCCAAACACATCTTGTTCTCACTTTTTTCACTAAAGTGAAATAATTTTTCGAAAAAATATAAATAATTTTCATAGACAAACGACTACTAATTGTTGAGATGCCAAAAAGAACTCAACTTCCTTCGTTTTTAAATAAGTGGTTTTTATTTTAGGCCTTCGTTAAGAAACTACTCACTTCTAGAAAGTAAAAATTATTTTACTAATTTGTCTTTAATAAATATATTGAAAAGAATATAACTTTTTAGTAGTTTTGGAGTTTTGCAGAAAAAAAAAATATTTATAGGAAAGGTATATTGAAAAAACATCATCAATGATTTCTTGATTATCTAAAATATTATTTATTTAAGTATATAATAAAAGAACTAAACAATCAATTATTTAGGAATGGAGGGAGGACATTATATTATTGATACTCAAAGGAGACTTTGAAAATTGCAAGTTTAAAGTGACACATTGATTAAAAAAAAAATTAATAATATGGATAGTTTACCATAATACTCCTATTAAATGATGTTTATATTTTAATTTGGTAAAAAAGTAATTAATGCAAAGGGTAAAACATGAAAAAAAATTGTCTCTTCTTGATTAATGAAAAAAGATAAATAAAATGGAAAATCAAATTAGAAAATTTAGAACGGAGGAAGTATATCTTTTCGATTGTATTATATGGCTCCCTATTCAAGATGCTTAACCAATTACACAAAATTGGAATAAACTTAAATTCAAAAATTATTAAGTGAGGTAAAAATTGTTCAAAACTTTAATATGAGCAGGACACGAACTAGTATTTTATAGTACATAATTAATGCAGAAATCAGACACCTGTTAATATAGGCGAAGTCAGGATTTCTGCTGAAGGAGTTCAAAATCTAAAATAAAAACTCACCGAAGGAGGCTTAACATCTATAATATATACATAAAAATTATTTTAATCATATATTAATAATATATCCTATTACTAGTTTGGCTCCACCTCTGCCTGATAATTGAAGCATGGATAGTATAATATAATGTTTAACATATGAGAAATAAGAATTGAGAGAAGTCTAGCTCTAGTATCACGACAAAAAAAAATGAACCTTGAATCTAATTAAACTTAAAAACTAAGAGCGAGATAAAAATTGTCCTACACCATCATATAACGAAACAATGTATATATATGGGATATCTAACATAGCTTTTTTTAAACATTGTTTGTATAATTTACCCCATTTTGCGAGAATACACTGGATATATTATTGTTGTATTGTTTATGTAATTTAACATAATTATTATCACAGAATTGTATACCTAAATTTTAAAATAACTAGTTTCACTTAATTATGTGAAGCTCTCTATTAATAATTCTCTTTTAGTTGATTTGATATAACATAAAAGTTATGTTATTTACGTGATTCTTTTCATGATTTTTTTTTAGAATCATATTTCGTAAAATCAAATTAAAGTGAGTTGTTGCTTGAATGAGAGAGAATAAAATAAAAAGGATCCGGCAAGTTATGGAAAATCCAATTATATTTTATGAGTTTATAAATTTATAGATAACGCTTTCTCTTAAAGAAGTTCTATATAGCGTGAATCTAAATTCAAGTCCTCGTAGTAAGGAAAGCTTCAACATGGAGCGCTTCTCTTTCGATATACAAACAGGCCGTAATGCGTAATCGCAAATTCAAATGAGTGGATAAGTAAAACTAATTGAAAAAAGGAAAAAAAAAGTGAGTTATTTCGTTTTTTTTTTAAAAAAGGGCCTAAAATTCCCTCCAACTATCTAAAATAGTGTAAAAATGCCCTTCATTTACCTATTGGTCCTAAAATGCCCTTCAACTATTTTTTGTACTCATCATTGTGCATTCATAATATATCGTGACAAGCCTTGTCTTCTAGTAGGAAAAAAATAGAGTTCTTCTCACTTTCATCATAATATTATACTTTCCAATAATTCTTTCCGTGTTATTTGTCTGGGCGGGTTGGGTTTTGAGATAAAATTAATTAATTTAATTTAATATGAATTGTACAATAGAAATGAGTCATGTGATAAATAAAGTGGGACCAAAAGGTTGTTGTTAAATAAAAGGATAAAATTGACTAATAGGTAAACGGGAAGAACATTTTAGGCCCTTTTTCATTTTTTTTTATAAAAATTGTTCAACATTTGATTTATTAAAAATATTTATTCTGTTCTAGCCTTATGAAGTGGTGGGTCACAAAATCCAACTACTGATTTTCATATTTCAGTATCACCTTTTTTAGAAATTGCCCTTTTATCTATTCCACCGACAAAATTTAATTACATATTCTTTTACCTTAGAAAACTAATCCAAAATTAATGCAGATAATAATGAGATTAATTATTTTGTTGTTGCTATTATGTTAATTCCCCATTTCTTTATTTACGTACTTAATTCTGAATATGTTTTACTTGAATTGAAGCTCAACCTAAAATGTCATTTCTCACTTTACACCTGTAATTAGATTGTAGTTCTGCACGGATGCGTATAGTTAGTGGCGGAGCCAACATTTTAATTAAGGGGGTTCAAAATAAAAAAATATGAACAAAAGAACTAATCGAATGGGGTTCAACGTCTGTTATATATACATAAAAAAATAATTTTAAGTTTGTATATATAGTATAATTTTTCATCGAAGGAGATTCGGATGACCCCCCTCCCTAGATCCTACTAGTAAAATTATATTATGTATATTATTGTAATAACGAGGGAGAGAAAACATTATAATTAGATTACTTTTGCAAGTAATTAAGATTAGACAACATATAATCTCATGTCAATTTACCACTTAATTGTAGTGTACAATTAATATTCTTGTTTAAGTAATTAATTCTGTTATTATTTTTTAATTTTATTTTTTTATAATAGGGATTAAATATTTGACTAGTAGCATTTAGGTAGTTGGAATTTGACTTTATTTATCCCTTTTTTTTTCTTCTTAAAATGGAAATTTAGGCATACCAAAAATATTACATGTTCAATGAGAATTATTGTCAATTAGATGTCAATAGAGTCATCAAATAGCCTAACTATAGAAAAATAATAAAGACACAATTAAATATTACTTATACATTTCCAATTTTATCACTTTAATAATTAAACCCAAATTAGTTTAGGATGGTGATAGGTGACATCATGAAAATGACCTAACAAAATATTCCATTCCTCCAAGCTCAAGCCTCTTGTGAAATGAATTTAATATTTTTTAAAAAGTTTTTTTTTTATACTATTATTATAGTTTCCCTCATGCACATTTTGCCAATTTATAATAATTCTATCTTTATTGTCATAATTTATTGGTATGATGTTACTTTTCTTATACTTTTCCTTGACCCGTTCAAAGTCGTCTCGCTCCCTTTCCCTGTCAGATATTCTACCGCTATCACGTTCATGAGACTTTAGTCTTCCTTGATCCTTACTCTTGATAAAATTTATTGTCCTTTATCTGTGACATTTATTTTTCTTTCATGTCATTGAATTTTTTTCTATTTATTGAGTTGTGTGAGTTCAAGAACTTGTTCTGTTGAATCCTTGACTGTAATTCTACTAGTGAAGAATGTCTTTCTTAAGTTTTGAGTAGGGTGAGTTCAAGAACTTGTTATGTTAAATCTTTTCGACTGTAATTTTTCTGTATAGTGTAGTGTGTGCCTAAGTTTTGAGTTGTGTGAGTTCAAGAACTTGTTTTGTTGAATCCTTGACTGTATGTCTACTGGTGAAGAATGTCTGTCTTAAGTTTTGAGTTGGGTGAGTTCAAGAACTTGTTATGTTGAATCTTTGTGACTGTAATTTTTTTGTATAGTGTAATATCTGTCTAAGTTTTGAGTTGGGTGAGTTCAAGAACTTGTTCTGTTGAATCCTTGACTGTTATTCTACTGGTGAAGAATGTCTGTCTTACTGAAAGATTGAATATTTAACTGTAGTTTTATGGTAGGAAGTGTATTGTTTTCCTATGTTTTGAGTTGGGTGAGTTCAAGAATTAGTTCAATTAACAGAAAAAAACTGAATTTTTAACCTATGTTGCTCGGACTCTTCAAAAATGTCATGGGGTTAGTGTTGGATCCTTAGAAAGTAGTGCATTTTCGGAGGATCGGACATGGGTGCGGCAACATATTTGGAGAGTTCGAGCAACTTAGTTTTTAATTGTAATTTTACTGTGATGTGTAAAGTTGTCTAATCCCCAAAGTAGTGGTAAGGTCTGCGGTACACTTTACCCTCCCCATACTTTGCTTGTGGGATTCATTGGGTATGTTACGGTTGTAGTTGTTGTGTAAGGTTGTCCAAATTTTGAGTTGGGTGGGTTCAAGAACTTGTTTGTTCAATTGATAGAAAGATTGAATCTTTAGCTGTAATTTTATTGTAAAGTGTAACGTGTGCCTAAAATTTGAGTTGGAAGAGTTCAAGAATCAGTTCAATTAACAGAAATATTGAATATTTAACTTTAAAGAATAATGTTTGTAGTTTTAGAGGTAGAATAGACACTCAATAAGTAGTTGCAACATAGCTTGCTTTGTCCCAAATCATTTCAAGATACCAACACTCAAGATTTTAAGTTGGGTGATTTCAAGAACCAGTTCAATTAACAGAATGATTGAATCTTTAGCTTTGATTTAATTGCAAAGTGCAGTGTTTGCCCCAAATCATTTCAAGATACCAACTCTCAAGATTTTAAGTTGGATGAGTTCAAGAATCAGTTTAATTAACAGAAAGACTGAAATTTTTTAGTGTAAGTTTTGAGTTGGGTGAGTTCAAGAACCAGTTCAATTAACAGAAAAAATTGAATCTTTAAATGTAATTTTGCTGTGAAGTGTAATGTGTGACTAAGTTTTGAGTTGGGTGAGTTCAAGAATCAGAAAGATAGAATCTTTAACTGTAAAGTTATTTTTGAGTTGGTTGAGTTCAGGAACTTGTTAAATTAACGAATAGTTTGAATCTTTTAGTTTTATTGTAGAGTGTAATGTTTGCATAAGTTTTGAGTTGGGCGAGTTCAAGAATTTATTGTGTTGAATCTTTAACTGTAATTTTACTGCAAAGTTGTAATGTGTGCCTAAGTTTTGAGTTGGGTGAGTTCAAGAATTTGTTCTGTTGAATCTTTTTGACTGTGATTTTACTATAAAGTGTAATGTTTTCCTAAATTTTGAGTTGGTTGAGTTCAAGAACTTGTTCAATTGATAGAAAGATGGAATCTTTAGTTGTAACGTTATTGTAAAAGTGTAATATGTGCCTAAGTTTTGAGTTGGGTGAGTTCAAGAAACAGTTTGATTAACAGAATGATAGAATCTTTAACTTAAGTTTTATTGTAGTGTAATGTTTGTCTATGTTTTGAGTTGGTGAGTTTAAGAACTTGTTCTGTTGAATCATTGACTGTTACTTTACTGTAAAGTTGTAATGTTTGCTAAAGTTTTGAGTTGGGTGAGTTCAAGAGCTTGTTTGTTCAATTGATAGAAAGATCGAATCTTTAGCTGTAATTTTATTATAAAGTGTAATGTGTGCCTAAGTTGATCTGCGGGTGCCTTTCGGAAACAACCTCTCTACCTCACCTATAAGGTGGAGGTATGGACTGCGTACACTTTACCCTTCCCCAGACCCCACTTTTTTGGGGAATATACTATTTTTTTGTTGTTGTTGTTTAATGTGTGCCCAAGTTTTGAGTTGGGTGAGTTCAAGAACTTGTTCTATTGAATCTTTGGATGTAAGTTTCGAGTTTGGTGAGTACAAGAACTTGTTCAATTGATAGAAAGATTGAATCTATAGCTGTAAGTTTATTGTAAAGTGGAATGTGTGCCTAAAATTTGAGTTGGAAGAGTTCAATAACTTGTTCAATTGATTTAAAGATTGAATCTATAGCTGTAATCTTATTGTAAAGTTGATTTTTTGTTGTTTAGTGGCATAATGGAGACTCAGAAGAGTGATACGGATAACAAGTAAGATGATTATGAAGTGATAGAACAGTTGGGAAGAAGAACTGTCGAAACTACATTTCTTGTTCTCCATTAAACTGAGAAGAAGAAATAGGCTAGTAGTACTTATACTATATTTTTTTTCCAGTCATTTTTTCCTACTTCGGCAATTTTAGTCGGTTTGGATTTGATAATTTTTAGAACTGATTTTCAGATATCTCTGCTCCATGTAGGATTTGAATGACATTTTACTGTATATGCAAGATTTCTCGTAAGCACTTTTGCAAAAAAAATATTGAATCTGGCATCTGATATACTGATACATTCCTTGGATGTGTCTAATGTCCAGGTACATTGGCATTATTGGAAATTCCCATGGGAAATGTTCACCGAAGAACAGAAACTAAGAAACTCCAAATGCAGTGTACTTGAGAATAAACCGTTAATGATCCTATTTCTTACGGAAGTGAAGTTGCACTGAATCTGTTGTATATTCTATATCCAAGTTGTTGACTTCTGTAATTATTAAAGAAAGATTATTTTAACTCATCATAATTTCATGAAATCCAATTTTATGGAATTCTTTTTCTTTTCCTTGTAGGTATGTTCTGAAGAAGATACCATTAGAAAAACAGACAGAAAAGTCCAAGCGCACGACACATCAGGAGGTCATTTCAAGTGCTTCTCTTAATTTGTTCCATGAAAAAGTAGTTAGTTCTATGATTAATTGAAGACCAATAATATTTAGGTCATATTCTTATAAGTTGCTGAATCTGAAGTTGATTGTCGCAAACTTTAGCCACCGATGAAATGCAGGGGAAGTCTCATATCTATGATATAATCCGGTGGTTAAAATCAGCAATCTAGTCTTGTCTAATTGAATAGTTCTCCTCATAGTTTCGGTAGTGAGCTACATTGTATGAGGTGTTCCATCATAATGTATTTGATAAACTGATTTTTATTGATGTTCCTCTATTTCAATTGATCTTCTTCTAAACATCTTGGATTATCACTCTCATACCACATCATTCTTCCTTTGTTGTTACCATTTTGACTATTTTATCATATGACTTGAAGCGTGTGTTTCCATGCAAACCTTTATTCTTCTAAGAGTGTTTAGCATGCTGGACTATGTAAGAAGTGACCGTCATGACCAATGTATTGAGCATCCTCTGAATTCTATCGATGGAAACCTTTAGACATCTTCATTCTTATCTGCATGAATGCTGGTTTGCATCTTATGAGCTTAGGTTTTGGAGAAGATTGTTTCAATAGAATAATATATATTCCCCAAGTGTCTTAACTCAAGGTTTGAGTTCGAAGGACCAAGCATCCGCAAGACGAGCTTCCAAAAAAAAATGACATAAGTTGACAAGTAGGATTGAACTGACGTAGAAATTTAGAACTTTCTCGTTGGAGTCACACGTGAAGTAGTTTTCTTTCCTCTTAAAAATAGAAAAGAATAACTAGTAAGTACTTCGCACCTATGATTTTCCCTGTATCAATAACTCTACTTTCTAGAAGTGGATAATTTGGACGTGAAGAGGTATACATCTCTCTACCAAATATTCATTTTTATGAATAGGCAGTATGGAATATGGACACTCTTAAATGTCGAGTGAAAGAAGTTATGTCATCAAATAGTTGCCCCAATGTTTCCTTTCGATCCAAGCACATTTAGATACAAAATCTTCGAATCATCTTATAATTTATTATATGAAAAGTTCTACTTTATGGCAAGATATGCTTGGGGAATATTCTTCTAATCTGAAGATAGATGGTTATTTTTCCGTTACAGGTGAATTTGATAGCTAAACTAAGCCATCCATATCTTTTGGAGTACAAAGATGCTTGGGTGGACAAGGTATCCTATCATCCAGTTTTGTGGTTGCTTGGATCAGAAAGTGCAAAATGTAGCCTTTAGTAGTTGCGATTATTGCTGCATAAGCTGCACCAGAGAAAAAGCTTGACTTTCTTTTTCTTTCAGAGGAGCTGTATATGCATCATTGCCGATTATTGTGAAGATGAAAATATGTGAGTGATTATCCCTGATTTTGCTAAAATTTTAAATGTGTACCTATAAGGAAAGATAAGAATAAATAACAAAAGGAGACACTAAACAAGGGAAGGGAAAACAGTCTTCATCATTGTCACCGGCTATATTTTATCGTAAAATATGGCTAACCTGTGTTTGTAGAGCACAACCTTTTGCCAAGATCGTGGTTGTTTTCAGCCTGTGTTGTAAGAATGTCCAGTATCTGGAGAATGAAAGACCTCAGATTTCATAAATACTCCCTCGTACCAAGAACGATAGAAGGGGTAATGAGGTTGAAAATAAAGAAATGAATAGGATGATTATAGAACATCTTTTGTGGTGTAATCTGAGGACGGTGATAATTTTTATTCCACGTGTTCAGGGCGGAGATCATGAGGAAGTCTAGAGGAGCACTTTTCCCAGAAGAGGTAGTTAAATGCGATTGCATTACTTATGAAGCTTCTCTGTGCCTTCCTGGTAGCTTAAAGTTGCGTGTTTTTATGTTGTATTTTTCCTGCTATTATAGAAACTCTGCAAATGGATGACACATCTATTGTTTGCTTTGGAGTATCTGCATTCCAACCGCATTCATCATAGAGACCTCAAGGTAAAAACTTGCTGTAATCGGCGAAATAGAAAAGCCTTCTTAACGTGAAACGTTTTTAACGTGAACTATTTTTAATTCAGTTATGTAACATATTCATCACAAAGGACAACGACATCAGGTTAGGTAAGAATGCCCGAACAATTGCTTGATTGGGTCGTCTTTGCTTCTTTACTATCCTTCAAATTCACTTGATTGTTGCTTTTATTTTCGGTCATAGGTACTAAAATTTTGTGGTGGCCATCTTCCTTTTTATCAAAAAAAATATTGTGGTATTCATCATATTACAAAGCTCCTGTCGCCATAGCACATAGCTTAATGCATTTGAGAAAAAGACGTCGAGTTGTACAGCTAATCCTTAATTTTGGAACAAATTTCATGTAATAGGTATCTGGCACACCAAATGTCATGTGCCATTAGCACCTTGCCGGCATACCCTATGGCTATAAATCTGATATATGGTCGCTTGGTAAGAAATAAGAATGTTGATGAAGCAATGTATTTCAGCTCTTTACATCATGTCCCTAATACTAACACTTTAATGTGATTTTAGGATACTGTATGTTTCACATTGCTGCACATCAAACCCCGTTTAAAGCTTCTGTAAGTTGATTTTTCAGCTATCTGAACTTCGTAAGCAATACCTCGAAAAGTAATACTTGTTACACAAAAAAAAAAAGTTCTTTATCGTGATATCTTCTATATGATATACTGACAATGTAAATCCAACAAGACAAAACTGGACTTATCAACAAAATAAACCGGGGTTTGTTATCACTACTTCTGATTATATACTCCTCAACCTTGTTAGTATCTTCCTTCTCAGCACGCCACAAGTATAACAAATCAGTCAGTTGACAAAGCAGATTTAATTCTTGCAGGAAATAGATAATAAAAAGCATGCAAAAGAAAACTCCAGAACACCGACCTACAGAGAGTACGAGCTACATATGTTCAAATGTTATTCTCACCGTTTCAATCAGTTAAGTCTTATTTTTCTTTTTAGTCCGTTTAAAAGCGAATGTTTCTTTCCTTTTACAACAACTCCTTAATTCTAACTTTCTACGTGGCATATTTAAAGATCACAAACTTAAATTACATTTTGATATATTCTGCATACCTTTATTTTAAGACCACAAGATTCAAAAGACTTCTTTTCTTTCTTAAACTTCGTACCAAATCAAAACCAGAAAAACAAAATGAAACGGAGGGAGTATTAAATTGAGATTCATCTTGATATATTTTTTTACCTCTACTTATAGGATGTCGAGCTGTTGAGACATCAATATTTGCAACCATACCTCCTCTTGTGTCAATACCCTTCATCTGCGTTTCTTCCTGTGAAGTCCCGGAGCAGAGCGAAAGAGAAAACACGACCATCACCTGGAAAATCTATCTGTCCGAGATGTAGAAGAGACAGACAGTTGAATCTAAAAGAGAAGAGAACTGTCCTTTACTTTGACGAAAGTGATAACATTCACCCAAGAAACTTATCTGACAATTATAACATATTCCGAGCCAAACTTGACACTAAGAGAGTCGATCCAACAAGCTACTCGGTTAGGATCTCTCAAGATAGTAAGGATTCTAAAAGTGGGGAGATGAGTGAGGAAACTATTTGTAATGGATATGATCAACAGGAGACTATCTCACAAACAGAAACTACGATCAGTCCAAGCTCATCAAGTTCAAGGGCAAAAACATAGTTCGAGGAACAACATCATGTTTCTCCGGAGCATGTTAGTTGATTTGACGAGGGTGATACGAAGAATAACAAGACAAAAGAGCTTGAGGTATTGAGCAGTCCACTGGACCATGATGAAGCAGATATAGTGGAATGTATCAACGCAAAATCTAGTAGAGTGACATTGTCTAATGGAAGATTCAACGATAAAACACGATCCTTCAATGAAGAATGCACTTCATCTAATTCAAAGTCAGCAAAACCAGATCCAGAGGCAGCACCAAGATGCTGTGTTGCTGAAACTGAAAATATTAGCGAGTGTAGAGAAGTTGCTATTGACTGCTTGTCAACTTAAAGCGATGGTTCACTTCTACACAAAGACGAGCTAGAAAAGAAAGCAACCGCGGATTATGACACCAAACAGGCTAAGAAAGACGCTCTTTGAACACTGGATGATAAGGTTTCACAGCTCAAGTCAATAGCCGCATTATCTAGTAAGGAGGACAAAGATGACTGGGGTAATCCCACTGAACAAAGAGCTGAAGCTTTAGAGTCTCTTTTTGAGGTTTGTACGTGACTACTTAAGCAGGAAAAATCGATGAGCTTGCTGGTGTGCTGAAACCATTCAGGGATGATGGAATGTCGTCGAGAGAAACAACAATCTGGTTGAAAAAAAGTCTCATGGCTGCTCAAAAGTTGTCCAAGGGCTCGTGATGTTGCACCAAACCTGTCTTTTGACCTATAGAACGAGCCTCTGTCTTACGTAAATCATCAAGTATTGTTGGACTAAGCTATTCCTCGAGTCATAACGTGGTTGAGCATCCCATAGTTTTGATTCTATTGTTGTAGACAGTTGATGGAGCTGTGAAGATTATATATAATGTACTTTTAGAGTTGATTTCTACTCTATGATGATCCTTACCATATTTTCTACTGTTAGTTTTTCTCCAAAACTACCTGCAGACAAAGATTATACATTTCTTCAGCTTTTTAGATATGACTGTGTTATTATCGGAGTCGATTTCTAATATAGTGACTCAATTAATAGTATTATCTAAGAAAGTCACGTTCTGAGAATCAAGAAGAAAAGTGATTTTCTGAGATAATAACTATTAGCTGAGTGACTATCTAAAAGGTCAGTGCGATATTATAGTTGTCTTATAGAAACAAGTATCAACAATAAAACTGTTCCTTTTAATATTCCATTCCTCCAACCTCAAGCCTCTTGTGAAATGAATTTTATATTTTTATAAAAGTTTTATTTTTATACTATTATTATAGTTTCCCTCATGAACATTTTTCCAATTTATAATAATTCTATCTTGATTGTCATAATTTATTGGTATGATGTTACTTTTCTTATACTTTTCCTTGTCCCGTTCAAAGTCGTCTCGCTCCCTTTCCCTGCCAGATATCCTACCACTATCACGTTCATGAGACTTTAGTCTTCCTTTATCCTTACTCTTGATAAAATTTATTATCCTTTATCTGTGACATTTATTTTTCTTTCATGTCATTGATTTGTTTTTTCAATTTATACTTTACTGTTTATGGCTGTTTCCTGGTGTACACTGTATTTGAAATTTTGCATCTGATGTTTTCTTGGTATTGATATCGTCACTTTAGGATGTTATTCATTGAAACAATGGTAACTTCCGTGTTATGTTTGTTAAATTTGGTGTTCTGTGACTCACTCTCACTGTTGTCGAGTGACTGAACATTTAATCATAAGCTGATAGTATGATGATCTGTGTTTATGTTGAAATATCACAGAACATGGGCTAGCCATTAAAGATGTACTTTTGGTGAAGAGAGAGTTGAGAAAGGAGAAACGTAAGGTTGTGAATAGTGAGAAAGAAAATAGTAGTGTGTCATCTGTGTTGACCTACTTAAAAAAATGAAAAGGTCGGGATGTTAACTTTATTGTTTGGTGGTGGTTGTTAAAGACTAACTTCTTGAAGAGCTCTACGAGAGGTGCATTGCATCATCTTGATATTTACTGGAAACTAAGTATTCGGTGCGGGAGTAAATAAGTGCAGAAACTAAAAACAAAATTGTAGGAAATTGTTTTGTTGTGTATTTTCATTTTTGTGGTAATACATGTAAAGTGGAAGTACGTTGAAGATGAGGTCGACAATATTCAATACTCGAAAGATTATCAAAAAACAGTTTGCTGTGGCGTGAACTTCAGATCGCAGTGCTTCTAAAAGGATCAAACATTCATCAAGACAATGTGAAATGGACATTTTCTACTCATGTTTAGAGTTTGTGAAAAATATGCTTGTTATACTGCTTGTTCAGTCATACAACATTTTCTTACTTGATGTTGCTGCATTCGAATTTGGAAAGCAAATTACACGGCTGACCTGTTAATGTAGGATATCATATCATGTGCTATGTCAGAAATGCACTCCTATCAATATACTGTGAGTGTGAAGTATTGACGAGGCATATGACGCGTTAGATGAAATAGCGGAGAAGGATGTTGTCTCTTGGGTAGGTCACTAGCTCAATCAATTTTCAGTTCTAAACAAAAGAAGTTTGATCTTTGTAGTTGTGTTTGTTACTTTTTCCAATTGTAAGATGATATATGTGGAAAATGCGGTCCCTCTAAATTCTTGTTTTCTTTAACTTTAGCTTTAAAGATCCAATATTTACTTGAGAAATCACAGTAATATGAACAATGAGTTGTCGAAGAAAACTGGTTTACTTATGTTGAACCAACCAAAAAGAATAAATTGCTCTCTATGGTTTAAAATAATTTTGATACTGTAAAAATAAAAGGCTGAAAGTTTAAATTTTTATTGAAGTGATAAGACTTTTACTTTAAAAAAACAAATACTAAAAAAGAAGTATTAATATATTTAAAATCAAGTGGGTCCAATAAGGGTAAAAAGGTAATTGTGCCTTTAAAAAATTTCCAAATAAGGAAAGACGACATTTACTTTGGGACGGACAAAAAAGGAAATGGCGACACATAATTTGGGTCGGAGGTAGTAATAGATTTTTGCATATGCATCCATTTAGGCTTATTGGGTTTCCCTTCAAATTGTTCTTACATTTCAACCATTTTTCATTTTGTGCTTGTAATGTTCTACTTCAAACAGATGTTCACGAAGGGATTGTTCTTAATATTCATAAATGCAAAAATGCAAGTACAATATGTCGAATCAGATGCAGAATCAATGATTTGTACAAAATACTTTGCTTGCCATTATTGAGTCTAAGAGTTATCACATGAGAACAACACTGATAGGCTTGCAACAAAGTCTCAAAAAGAGGAGCTACTAACAGTTCCATCCAAATTTAGCTAGAACTGTAGAGGTCTAAAACAACTTCATCTACTAATTCTTGGAGAATATGCCTAGAAACTTCAGTGCCACATTCATATTCTTCAATCTCGAAGTCCGTACAATTACCCAAAAAATGGCTCATATCCCATTCTATTAGCTCGTCTGGGATCAAGCCAACAAATTTTGTCCACTCTTCGACCTCATCAATAATATCAGCAATAAGAATCTCTTTGGTCATACTTGATGGTAGTTTGGTACAGGTTCTAAAACCAGAATCAGAGATTGGAGAAAATTTTGAGTCTAGGTACTCTAATAGATAATCAAAGGTGAATCCTTTAAGCTGATTGATCTGTTATGGGTCATTATAGCCAAGCAACTCACCGAAAGCCACCCACAGAAAACTCGAAAACATTTCATGTTCATTGAGGAGAAAATGGCTCACACAGAACCCATCCTCTACAGGTAGAGCCTGTTGTTGAGGTGTAGTTCCAAGTATGAGTTCAGTATTCAAAATGACCTATTTTGCGTAGCTGAGTTCGCTTTCTTTTAACTGATCAATCTTTCTTAGCACTCTAGAAACGTTATAAATCCGTTCTCTTCAACTCCTCCAGGTCTCACAATCCGAAAGATCTCTATCAGGTTCTGGAAAGAGTGGTTCATCATCAATAGAGTCCACTGATTCAGCAAGCACTTTGTCCTCTATAAGAAAACAAGCATCATATTTATTAGAAGCATGGATGAATGAAATCCAAGTTCAGAGTTGTCTTATTTTTTAATTTATGTATTTGAGGGAAAGAAAGGAAGTATGCTAAAATGTAGAATCGGGGACCATACTTGAGCTACTATTGGGACTGCTAGAGCGGTAGATGTCAGTTGAAAAGGCAGCTTCAAGAACACATCCTAAACTATGGTGATCAAGTTAATTCCCAACAAAAAATATGCTTCATCTTCCAAAGGAGAAAAATATCTAGTATGATAAGTGAGAGCACATTTAGCTCTAAACCTTCGCAAACCCGGTTCTAAACTCTTTATTTCGGCCATCTGAAAATCCATATCTTCTTTATCAGATCCGCCAGGTCAAGCACCAAGTTTGTCTGCCACATTGCTCCAAGTTTCAGAAGGTGAAGCCTTTTGGGGCTTACTTCCTGATCCTGCTGGCATCGATTCCAAACCCATGAGCCTAGCAACCAAACTTGAAGCTTTCATTTCGTGCTTGCTTTCACAATGTGTATTGGTCATTCCATTATTCTTTACATTTGGAAAACTCCCACTGTTCTCATCAGCAATCTACATTGTTCATACAAAAACCAAAAACTATAAAAACAAAAACTTTCCTGTCAGGCTAACATCTGAGACAATAGAAGAAAAAGAAAGCTAAATGTGGGAGTATAGTTCAAGAAATTAGTACCAAACGAAGCTTTGGCTACTTCTCATCCCCTTCAAACTTTTTTGAAGCTTGTTTCAAGCAATCTATAAGAATGCAACACAAAAAAAGAAATAATTTAGCCCTCTAGCTAGAATCACCTTCATGAAATTAACCATTCTGCTTTAAAAATTAGTGGAATGTAGTAGTAGCTAACCTGGTGAAAGCAGTTTCTTTGGAAACAGCTTCTTGGCAAATCTACGGTTCCAATCAAAGAGATGAAAGAAAATGCCCACATAACCACAAGGACTTTGAGGTTGTCTCTCAGTAATAGCGGCTAAACTATCATTCATTTCTCTAGCAGAGCTATCATTTATCCTTCAAAATCCTCTCTTAAATTTCTTCACCTTTTCTCCCACTCTGCTGAATGTGATTCACACACTTTGTCTTTCCAATAAGATTATATCAAACATTATCTTCACATTAATTTGGAAAGAATTAAACAAAAGACCCCCACTGGCCCCTCTGCCCACCACATCACTCACCCTCCTTGGCCCAAAAAAAGAAAATGGGGAAAAAGAACTTATATTTCAATGCAAGAAACAAAGCAAAAATCTAACAAAATATCAGAAAGAAAGTAGAAAATAGCTATGAAAAGTAAAACCCTGAGCTGTGTTCAATTATGACAAAACTTTCACAAGAAACCACGGTCAAACAAAGTAAACACAGAACAAGAAAATACAAACAGCAATACCCAGAATGTCTTCAACTTACACCAAATGTGCTATTGTTCAAGAAAACAACAAAAACTAGTTATAGTACACTCTAGTAAGCTATTTTTTTCTTTTTTTAATCTTCTTTATGACAGTGAAAAAAGCAAAATCATAATTATTTTAAATTAGTTCATATAGACATGCTTTCTATACTTTGCTATCACAAATGCTACAAAATAAGAAAAGAATGCGTCGATAGAGACTAACTGATTAGGCACCAAACAATAATAATTGAAACCAAAGCAATTGCAGCAAGGACAAAACCGAATGTTTTTCGAAATCCAAAGTGCCAGAGAACTTCAAAGTGCTTTTAAGAGAAAATAGAGGGATAATAGCGGAGGAGAAGTTTGTCCTCTTAGAGAAAGAGAATGGTGAGTTTATATAGTGAGGAGGGCCGTCCACAATCCCAAATAATGAAGGAAGAATAATATTTAATGGAGGAAGAATAACATATAATGAATCAATTAAGGGGATTGTTCCCTTAAATGGACGGGGGTAAATCAATTCGTTCCACCAATCATACTATAGTTGCCATAAATAAATAAACAGACATCCCCTCACACATTAATTATGGTAAATTTAGATACCTCTTCTTGATTTCATTTAATAAGTAGGAAGGATCTCTTACTACTACTCGGTCTGGTAAACTAATCATTTTCTTGAATTAGTAAGTGGTGTTATCCATAAGATAAAAATAACCAATAACCATCTTTTGTCTAACCTATCCTCCTCCGTCCCTCGGACCAACAAGGGGACATTGAGTGTCATATACACCCTCATGTTCGGATCGTTATGTGGGGGGAGTACTCTAGCATCTTCAATTGCCAATGGTTCCCTCTTGCAAACTCAAAGAACCCGAAAAACCAATTCATCTAACAAAGAACTAGCTTAGTACTTCTGCAGAACCTAAAACTTAGCTAACCATAATTCAGCAGATAAAAAAGAAATTAAAGGTATAACCAAATTTGCACAACAAAGTTTAAGGATGTTCTTGTGACTAGATAACATCACAAGCAAAATCAGTCCACTAAATCTCACAAAGGCTTGTTGCTCAGACACCCGAAAAATGACCCAGGGTGCATGTCGGATCCTCCAAAAATAGTGCAAATTCATATGATCTGACACAGGTACAACAACATTTTAAAGAGTCCTAGCAGCATAGCACAGAAGTACAGAATTCGACAACGACAATATTAAAGCATAAGAGCTCTTGGAATTTTATATTGGGGTAGATTAGAGCTATAGCTTTTCCTAACATTTCAGCAGAACTCAATAGCTTCACCTCAAATTTTAACCAATCACGCGCCTGGTGTGCGTGTCTACACGCATAGGCAAAATTTAAGTCAAAATGATGTATTTACAACGGATTAAGTAAGAATCGTGGGGTAATAGGTTGAAAGTAAAATTTAGGTGTCTTTTTTAAAAAGTCAGACAAGATCAGGGGGTACTTTATGTATTTTCTCATAAATTAAAGTTGCTTTTGAAATATTGTGAGAGAAGTAAAAGTTACAAATACAATATTTCAGAATTGTATTTAGAATTTTCATGGCCAAACGCATCTTGTTTTCACTTTTTTCACTAAAGTGAAATAATTTTTTGAAAAAATATAAATAATTTTCATAGCCAAACGACTACTAATTTTTGAGATGCCAAAATGAACTCAACTTCCTTCGTTTTTAAATAAGTGGTTTTTATTTTAGGCCTTCGTTAAGAAACTACTCACTTGTAGAAAGTAAAAATTATTTTACTAATTTGTCTTTAATAAATATATTGAAAAGAATATAACTTTTTAGTAGTTTTGGAGTTTTGCAAAAAAAATATATATATTTATAGGAAAGGTAAATTGAAAAAACATCATCAATGATTTCTTGATTATCTAAAATATTATTTATTTAAGTATTTAATAAAAGAACTAAACAATCAATTATTTAGAAATGGAGGGAGGACATTATATTATTGATACTCAAAGGAGACTTTGGATATTGCAAGAATATGCTTTGGATTTGAATGAAAAAACAAAAACAAGTTGGTAATAAGTTGGGGCGATCCATTATCATACTCCCTCCGTTTCAAACTGAGATGACAAATTGATTAAAAAAATAATTAATAATATGGATACTTTACCATAATACTCCTATTAAATGATGTTTACATTTTAATTTGACAAAAAAAGTAATGAATGCAAAGGGTAAAACATGAAAATTTTTTTGTCTCTTCTTGATTAATGAAAAAAGATAAATACAATGGAAAATCAAATTATAAAATCTAGAACGGAGGGAGTATATCTTTTCGATTGTATTATATGGCTCCCTATTCAAGATGCTTAACCAATTACACAAAATTGGTATAAACTTAAATTCAAAAATTAATAAGTGAGGTGAAAATTGTTCAAAACTTTAATATGAGCAGGAGACCAACTAGTATTTTACAGTACATAATTAATGCAGAAATCAGACACCTGATAATACAGGCGAAGTCAGAATTTCTGCTGAAGGAGTTCAAAATCTGGAAAAAAAACTCACCGAAGGAGGTTTAACATCTATAATATATACATAAAAATTATTTTAATCATATATTAATAATATATCCTATTACTAGTTTGGCTCCGCCTCTGCCTGATAATTGAAGCATGGATAGTATAATATAATGTTTAAGATATGAGAAATAAGAATTGAGAGAAGTCTAGCTCTAGTATCACGACAAAAAAAAATGAACCTTGAATATAATTAAACTTAAAAACTAATAGCGAGATAAGAATTGTCCTACACCATCATATAACGAAACAATGTATATATATGGGATATCTGACATAGCTTTTTTTAAACATGGTTTGTGTAATTTACCCCATCTTGCGAGAATACACTGGATATATTATTGTCGTATTGTTTATGTAATTTAACATAATTATTATCACAAAATTGTATACCTTAATTTTAAAATAACTAGTTTCACTTAATTATGTGAAGCTCTCTATTAATAATTCTCTTTTAGTTGATTTGATATAGCATAAAAGTTATGTTATTTACGTGATTCTTTACATGATTTTTTTTTAGAATCATATTTCGTAAAATCAAATTAAAGTGAGTTGTTGCCTGAAAGAGAGAGAATAAAATAAAAAGGATCCAATAAGTTATGGAAAATCCAATTATATTTTATGTGAGTTTTTAAATTTATAAATAGTGCTTTCTCATAAAGAAGTTCTATATACCGTGAATCTAAATTCAAGTCCTCGTAGTAAGGAAAGCTTCAACATGGAGCGCTTCTCTTTCGATATACAAACAGTCCGTAATGCGTAATCGCGAATTCAAATGAATCGATCAGTAAAACTAATTGAAAAAAGGAAAAAAAAAAGTGAGTTATTTATTTATTTTTATTTTTTTGAAATAGGGCCTAAAATGCCCTCCAACTATCTAAAATAGTGCAAAAATGCCCTTCATCTACCTATTGGGCCTAAAATGCCCTTCAACTATTTTTTGTACTCATCATTGTGCATTCATAATATATCGTTACAAGCCTTGTCTTCTAGTAGGAAAAAAATAGAGTTCTTCTCACTTTCATCATAATATTATTCTTTCCAATAATTCAAAGAGAGAAGATGAGCAGATATCGATGAATACGAAGCGGGTCAACTTTAGTTGGATCCGTGTTATTTGTCTGGGCGGGTTGGGTTTTGAGATAAAATTAATTAATTTAATTTAATCTGAATTGTCCAATAGAAATGTGTCATGTGATAAATAAAGTGGGACCAAAAGGTTGTTGTTAAATAAAAGGACAAAATTGACCAATAAGTAAACGGAAAGAACATTTTAGGCCCTTTTCCATGTTTTTTTTTATCAAAATTGTTCAACATTTGATTTATTAAAAATATTTATTCTGTTCTAGCATTATCAAATTAAAGTTAGGGTTTGTAGGTTTGAAATAGGCAAAGAGCTATCTTTTGATCTCAATCGTTGGATTGATTTTTGATCGACGACTGAGATTTAATGTCATGGGGGAATTAAAATGTGGCTAGGATGAAAAATAATGGCTTAATTTGTAAGAAATTGGGTTAAGATTGTAATGGATTGGGTAAAATAGGCTATAATTGTAAGAAATTAAATAAAATTGGATTAAAAGGTAAATAAAATCATGCAAGGTAATTTTGATTAGGCTGTTATTTAAATTAAAGTAGGAATAATAATAATATATGATAATAGTAATTAAATAATAAATAACAACATTCAATAATAAATAATGAAAAAAATAATAAAAGATAAATAATACTTTCTTATCACATAATAGAGGGCTGCGTAAATGGAAGGAAGGAGAAAAGGGAAGAGGGAGTCATACCATCACATTTGTATGAATTTTTATTTTTAAACGAGGAAGTCTATTTCGAGAAAAATTAATTAAATGTTAATGAGTTTGTGCAGACCGAATATATTTGGAAAGCATGGGGATGTCAATTGTTCAGGGGAACTAAATGAAAATAGTTGAAATCAAAGTCGCGATTACGAGAGACCTTGGTTTATTCAAAAGGGTGTGGTACAATTTAACTAATAAAGGCGGCACCCTCAGCTATTATGCAAAGAGCAGTAGCTACGCACCATAAAGACAACATATTGGGCATGGTAAGATTTTGTCAGGATGCTCTAAGCTAATGGTGTCTATTACAATTCTTCTCTCGTGATGAATTAGATTGGTAATCACGATCCCGACAAGAGTCAGGTTTTGGTTTTTCCGAGTGACCTTTGTCTATTGAACGATGACTCCTTTTCTTATACTTTTCCTTGTCCTGTTCAAAGTCATCTCTCTCCCTTTCCCTATCAGATATCCTACCACTATCACGTTCATGAGACTTTAGTCTTCCTTGATCCTTACACTTGATAAAATTTATTGTCCTTTATCTGTGACATTTATTTTTCTTTCATGTCATTCATTTGTTTTTTCTATTTATACTTTACTGTTTATGGTCGTAGACTGGTGTACACTGTATTTTAAGGTTTGCATGTGAAGTTTTCTTGGTATTGATATCCTCACTTTAGGATGTTATTCATTGAGACAATGGTAACTTCCGTGTTATGTTTGTTAAATTTGGTGTTCTGTGACTCATTCTCACTATTGTCGAGTGACTGAACATTTAATCATAAGCTGACAGTTTGATGATCTATCTTTATATTGAAATATCACAGAACCTGGGCTAGCCATTAAAGATGTACTTCTAGTGAAGAGAGAGTTGAGAAAGGAGAAACGTAAGGTTGTGAATGGTGGGAAAGCAAATAGGAGTGTGTCATCTGTGTTGACCTACTTAAAAAAATGAAAAGATCGGGTTGTTAACTTTACTGTTTTGTGGTGGTTGTTGAAGACTATCTTCTTGAAAAGATCTATGAGAGGTGCATTACATCAGCTAGATATTTTCTGGAAACTAAGTATTCGGTGCGGGAATAACTAAGTGCAGAAACTAAAATAAAATTGTAGGAAATTGTTTTGTTGTGTATTTTCATTTTTGTGGTAATACATGTGAAGTGGAAGTACGTTGAAGATGAGGTCGACAATATTCAATACTCGAAAGATTAATAGAAAACAGTTTGTTGTGGAGTGAACTTCAGATCACAGTGCTTCTAAAAGGATCAAACATTCATTAAGACAAAATGAAATGGACATTTTCTACTCATGTTAGGAGTTTGTAAAAACTATGCTTGTTATACTTCTTGTTCAGACATATGGTATTTTCTTACTTGATGTTGCTGCATTCGAATTTGGAAAGAAAATTACACGGCTGACTTGTTAATGTAGGATATCATATCATGTGCTATGTCAGAAATGCACTCCTATCAATGTACTGTGAGTGTGAAGTATTCACAAGGCATATGACGCGTTAGAGAAAAATAGGGGAGAAGGATGTTGTCTCTTGGATAGCTCACTGTCTCAATCAATTTTCAGTTCTAAACAAAAGAAGTTTGATCTTTGTAGTTGTGTTTGTTACTTTTTCCAATTGTAAGATGATATATGTGGAAAATGGGGTCCCTTTAAATTCTTGTTTTCTTTAACTTTAGCTTTAAAGATCCAATTTTTACTCGAGAAATCACACTAATATGAACAATGAGTTGTCGAAGAAAACTGGTTTACTTATGTAGAACCAACCAAAAAGAATAAATTGCTCTCTGTGGTTTAAAATAATTTTGATACTGTAAAAATAAAAGGCTGAAAGTTTAAATTTTGATTGAATTGATAAGACTTTTACTTAAAAAAAACTAACACTGAAAAAGAAGTATTAATATACTTAAAATAACGTGGGTCCAATAAGGGTAAAAAGGTAATTGTGCCTTTAAAAAAATTCCAAATAAGGAAAGACGACATTTTTTTTATGACGGAGAAAAAAGGAAATAGCGACACATAATTTGGGACGGAGAGAGTAGTATTTTTATTTGGTTCGAAGGATATCATATGCCTCAGCAGAGAAATAAAGGTCTTCTCTCCTCTCTTTCTCTTACGCATCTAGTTCTATAGCTTAACCCTTACTTTTACAATGTAAGGGCCGAACGCATGTCAAAAGTTATTAAATTTCGCTATTATGAGTATTTTTGGGGGTATTGGAGACTTAATTAAAAAGTATTAATACTATGTAATATTTATGTCTATTAACTTTCTAAAATTAAATAATAAAATATTATTTTTTTAAAGTGCGCTGGCCCGAGTGACATGCAACCCACAGAGTAATAGTGTGGGCTTGATATTTTTTGGCTCATTATTTTGATAGGCTAGCCCAACTTGACCCGTCAAACTCAAAGCTCGTGTGGGCTAGCTCGGATGGGCTGAGCCAACCCGTATTGACATCTCTACAAAAAAAAAACTCTACATTATTGATACTCAAAGGAGACTTTGGAATCTTGAAGAATGCACGAAGAAGAATTCAGGATTTCAAAACGTGGATATATGAATGTGAAATTCATCAAGATGACCTACATTATGCATATTATACTAGAAAAGGAGCCCAAAAATGGGGACAAAACAAGAAGAAATTCCATGAAAATGTGCACCAAGATAATAAATAACTTACACACCAGAATTATCTAGGCTCTAGGGTACCCCCACGCGAAACATTCATCGTCACCCTGTAAGACGAGGCCAACTTATCGAAAGATGGACATTGCTTTAGTTCATAAACCTTTTGATAGGTGCTTGTTAGATCTTATTAAGCTTTTCTGCTACGACGATAGGATTTGCTTTTGCTATTGCATTCTGACCAGCATTCCTATAATCAAACGGGCAGTTGTGTTTGTCTGAATAACAATGAACTGCGCAAAAAATATCACCACATTTGCAACTGAACCACGTTAAGCCCACACCCTTACGATAAGCTGTGCACTTTTTCAGACCCTCTTTTGACTTCACTTATGAAATCTGAGAGGCTAAATCTGCAGATGCAACCGCGACACCTGCAAGAGTAAGTTCTGATTCATCGCTACTTGAGCTTCTACGTACGACGTCTTGGCTGGATGGAGATGCAAGCTTTGCATGTTCCTGCTTCAGTAGTATCATGTCCTTTTGACACTTGGAACACATATTCATCGTAGCTGCACTACCAAAAAAAACCACAGTCGTTGATACAGAGGACGGGGTCTTCTGGAGCTCGGCCACCTGTCTGTTTAGATGACTCTATTTCTGCAGTTAACAAGTCAAGTTCAACACCACAAGTTCGTTAAGTACATCATGAAACAACAAAGGGACAAACAAAAACTTCAACCAAGGAACATCGCGATTATGAAATATAAAGCAATTCAGAATAATACATACATTCAATATCTCATACTTGCTAGATTTTTGTTACTGGAATCATTTGACATGCTGAACAGTTTAAACAATTAGCCACAACTAGTGTAGAATTGTCAAA
The DNA here is from genome assembly GCA_030864215.1 of Capsicum pubescens. Lineage (NCBI taxonomy): Eukaryota > Viridiplantae > Streptophyta > Magnoliopsida > Solanales > Solanaceae > Capsicum > Capsicum pubescens. The sequence continues at coordinate 42,168,436 of CM061543.1, forward strand.
ATGAGAGACTTTCACTGTTAACATGCTAAGGAAGCTTTAATTCGATCACTAAAATGACAAATTAAAATACAACATGGAGGCTACTAGTAGAAAAAACTGCAGCTCTTTCCTACACCTCAGAAGAAGAGTTTTAGAAAAACAAGCTTAAAAGCCAAAACTGATGTTGCTAAACTAGATAAGATTGCACCACTTACTAGAAATCTTGATCACATAACTGAAACATGGGAGGCCTGTTAGCTAAGAAACTTCCAATTAGTCTTTAAACGATCATGTTACCTAGACACATGTGCAGTTACTTGGACTCAACATTGTTATCACTTTTCAGCATATACCAATATTCGAGTACATCCTGCATGTGAGCTGTGAGATTCAACAACCGAAGTTCAAATAAGGTACTGCCTATGACAATTTATACTAGAGGCATGCTAAAATGAGACCCTCTCGGTTCAACCCTAGCTTCCTCAGCTCATTACCCCTTTATAAGAGACCAAAGAATAGTATTTACTCAAATAGACTTGCGAAGGTGACCATCTCGGCTCAACTGCCGATTATCAAGATTCCAGCGGTAATATTGTTTTTTTGTCTTAATGAGTTCTCTTGATAACCATTTACGATCACATATTCTAGACAGGCATGACGAAACCAGTTCAACTATCATGCACAGTCACCAAAACCCAAGAAGATTCTAAAAGATCGAAGAAATGGATTAGCTCTTGAGATAGATCACAGCTATCTGATCACTTTCTAGATGTTGTTATCTACTCTGGTTGGCATGTATTCTAATAATCGTTTCCTTATAAGCGACGAACACAAAATGACTCAACTATTTCTTACTACTACTCAGTCTGGTGAACTATTCATTTTCTTGAATTAGTAAGTGGTGTTATCCATAAGATAAAAATAACCAATAACCATCTTTTGGCTAACCTAGCCTCCTCCGTCCCTCGGACCAACAAGGGGCCATTGATTTTCATATACACCCTCATGTCCGAACCAGTATGTGGGGGGAGTACTCTAGCATCTTCAATAGCCAACATTTCCCACTTGCAAACTCAAAGAACCCGAAAAACCAATTCATATAACAAAGAACTAGCTTAGTACTTATGCAGAACCTAAATCATAGCTAACCATAATTCAGTAGATAAGAAAGAAATTAAAGGTATAACCAAATTTGCACAACAAAGTGTAAGGATGTTCTTGTGACTAGATCACATCACAACCAAAACCAGTCCACTAAATCTCACAAAAGCTTGTTGCTCGGACTCCTCAAAAATGCCCCAGGGTGCATGTCGGATCCTCCAATAATAGTACAAATTTATATGATCTGACACAGGTACAACAACATTTTAAAGAGTCCTAGCAGCATAGCACCGAAGTACAAATTCAACAACGACAATATTAAAGCATAAGAGCTCTTGGTATTTTATATTGGGGTAGACTAGAGCTATAGCTTTTCCGAACGTTTTAGCAAAACTCAATAGCTTCAGCTCAAACTCTGTATTCGTGTTTAATACATATAAATAATTAATAGAAAATCCACTAAGCTGCATTTTTTTCACCTTTAATGTATAAAAACTAAACTTCCTTTCAACAATTCAAAAAATAAATAAAAAAATACCACAACCCTTATAATTAAACACCATAACATGCAAATACACAAAGACTATATTATTAGTCCAAAATCAAATAAATTACAAAAAATTTGAACAATTAGAGAAAAAAGAACCTATGTTTGAACTTTGACATGCAAATAAACATGCATAATTATAGACCTCGATGAAAAAAGAAAAGAAAACAAAACAAAACAAAACAATTGAATTTATTAGAAAATTATCAAAACAAAATATTAATAAGAAAATTAGACAAGACCTTAGGAATTTATTAGTCATGAATGCACAAATAACATACCTTAATAGAAGAATTGGAGAAATTGAAAGGTGAAATTTAATTTATTTATTTTTTGGTCCAAGAATTTTAAGATGATTAAGGAGGAGCTCCAAAAGGAAAGAAAATGAAAATGATACTACTTTCCTTTTTTAGGTGTTTCAAAAATCAAAACAGACAAACCTCCTTCTAAATTTAGAAATACTTCATTAAAATTTTAATTTGATGTACATAGATCTTATATCTATCTCAAAGGTAGAAATATTATTTTGATATACGAAGGTTCAAGAAAAAGAGGTACTAATAGGTAAAAAAATAATGGATAGTGATAAAAATACATATAGTAACAGAATATATAGTAACATGAATAAGATAACATGATTGTTGAAATACAAGATACAAATAATATCAGAAATTGAAGGACCGAAAACTACATAAGCAATAATGTAACTACTAATGTAGACATTAAATAAGACACACACTGCTATCAGTTAGGTTCAACATTTATTCTTTTAACATAATTTTATGGCACTTGATTGTTATTTTTTTATGTTACGTTTATTTTGTTCATGCTCCAAATTCTATAAATTCTAGGCCTTGTTTGGCCATGAAAATTAATATTTTCTGGAGTTGAAGTTGAAGTTGTGTATGTTTGAGAATGAATACAAATTGGAGTTGTTTTTGAAATTTTTGTGAGAGAAGTAAAAGTTTACTTGTTTTCACTTTTTCAAATAAAATTCTAAATTGTATTTGGAATTCCCATGGTGTTGAAGAATCTCACATGGAATTTATTAAAGGAATATGTAATCACTTTACATGACGAAGTTATGATGTATCACCACAATTTAGTACATATTCTTATAATATTCTGGTGAATGAACTTTTTTTAATCCGGTATCCACGTTGAGACTCCAACTAGCCAGATTCGCGTTATATAAGGTCTATTTAAAGGAAATAACTCCCTAACATAATTCTTTATATCCAGAACGCGAATTCGAGACCATTACAGATGGAGGAACTCTTATTCATCCCTCCACAATACTTGTTATTCAATGAATGAACTTGCCATAAATCTCTAATATTATAAATATCCTTGTGTAACATCTCAAACCCATGTTACACCATACTAGTACTTTACCTTGTATTGATAACATGACAACAAGTTTGAAGCAACATGGGCAAACATAAGTTCAGATGGGCTATGTAGGATGCATTAATTGATTTAATTTATGTCTATTCTAAGCAATGCAACCAATAAGTTCATAGGTTACATATTTTTTTTCTTTTTCACTCTTCATCAATAAAAATGGCATATTATTAGCATAAGTTTTTTGACCTCTTATTTAGTTGGCACAAGATTCCATCTCTATTTATGGAAAATTTGGACCGACATTAAGGCCCGTTTGGTCATGAAAATTATAATTTTTCGAAATTAGAGTTGGAGTTGAAGTTGAAGTAGGGGTTGTATTTGACCATGGATATAAATTAAGAGAAAATACATAAAGTACCCCCTGATCTTGTCCGACTTTTTTAAAAAAGACACCTAAACTATACTTTCGACCTATTACCCCACGGAATCTTACTAAAATCGTTGTAAATACACCATTTTGACGAAAATTTCAGCATTCCTCTTTTTTTAAAAAGCACGTGTTTGGCACTTTCTCCTTCTTCTTCCAGTTCACTGGTCTTTCCTTATTCTCTTTCATTACTTCTTCCATTGTTCTTGATATTAAATTGAATTATTTGCTAAGTACGCCTCAATTGTTCTCCCTATTAAAGTGAATTCCAAAAAATAAAGATTTCATTCAATTGAGGAATGCGGAGAACAAGTTTTTAGGGATGGAAAGGATGTAATTCCACCGATAACAAATTGGTCTATTGATTACTATTTCAATAGTGGAATTGAAAACAATTTTACTGATCCTTTTGCCTACATTAGCTTATTTTCCAACAAAAATTTAATTTTTCATATTGGGTTTATCATCGAAAAATACCTTCTCGGCGGAAAAAATGGTGGCTACCATATCATATCTTTTTTACCCTTTTTTAAAATCTTTATCATTCTTTAATTCAAGATGAACATAAGAATAATGTTGCAGACCGATGGTGGATCTCAAATTGTGGAAAGCTCTCAGGAAAAGCATAAACCTCACAATAGGGATAGACAACACGATCCCAAGCACAATTGTGCTCTCCTTTCGATTTCTGTGTGTGTAGTATCGGCGTGTGAGTATGTGTTTTTCACTGAGTTGTTGTGTGTGTGTGAATGGAGTATTGTGTGAAGTTGTGAGAGTGTGTGAATGGAGTATTGGAAAGATGAGGAAGACATCAATGGAAAAGAAGGTATATTTAAATTTTTGGATAAATAATTTATACGTGGCAACTTTTTATTGGCACTTTAAGTCAAATTTTAACCATTCTCGCGCCTGGTGTTCGTGTGTACATGCATAGGAAAAATTTAAGTCAACATGGTGTATTTACAACAGATTAAGTAAGAATTGTGGAGTAATATGTTGAAAGTAAAATTTAGGTGTCTGTTTTAAAAAGTCAGACAAGATCAGGGGGTACTTTATGTATTTTCTCATAAATTAAAGTTGCTTTTGAAATATTGTGAGAGAAGTAAAAGTTACAAATACAATAATTCAGAATTGTATTTAGAATTTACATGGCCAAACGCATTTTGTTTTCACCTTTTTCACTAAAGTGAAATAATTTTTTGAAAAAATATAAATAATTTTCATAGCCAAACGACTACTAATTGTTGAGATGCAAAAAAGAACTCAACTTCCTTCGTTTTTAAATAAGTGGTTTTTATTTTAGGCCTTAGTTAAGAAACTACTCACTTCTAGAATGTAAAAATTATTTTACTAATTTGTCTTTAATAAATATATTGAAAAGAATATAACTTTTTAGTAGTTTTGGAGTTTTGCAAAAAAAAATATATATTTATAGGAAAGGTAAATTGAAAAAACATCATCAATGAATTCTTGATTATCTAAAATATTATTTATTTAAGTATATAATAAAAGAACTAAATAATCAATTATTTAGAAATGGAGCGAGGACATTATATTATTGATACCCAAAGGAGACTTTGAAAATTACAAGAATATGCTTTCGATTTGAATGAAAAAACAAAAACAAGTTGGTAATAAGTAGGGACAATCCATTACCATAATACTCCTATTAAATGATGTTTACATTTTAATTTAAAAAAAAGTAAGTAATGCAAAGGGTAAAACATGAAGTTTTTTTTTAATCTCTTCTTGATTAATGAAAAAAAGATAAATAAAATGGAAAATCAAATTAGAAAATTTTAAACGGAGGGAGTATATCTTTTCGATTATATTATATGGCTCCCTATTCAAGATGCTTAACCAATTACACAAAATTGGTATAAACTTAAATTCAAAAATAAATAAGTGAGGTGAAAATTGTTCAAAACTTTAATATGAGCAGAAGAACAACTAGTATTTTATTGTACATAATTAATGCAGAAATCAGACACCTGATAATACAGGCGAAGTTAAGATTTCTGCTGAAGGAGTTGAAAATCTGAAAAAAAACTCACCGAAGGAGGTTTAACATCTATAATATATACATAAAAATTATTTTAATCATATATTAATAATATATCCTATTACTAGTTTGGCTCCGCCTCTGCCTGATAATTGAAGCATGGATAGTATAATATAATGTTTAACATAAGAGAAATAAGAATTGAGAGAAGTCTAGCTCTAGTATCACGACAAAAAAAAATGAACCTTGAATCTAATTAATCTTAAAAACTAATAGCGAGATAAAAATTATCCTACACCATCATATAACGAAATAATGTATATATATGGGATATCTGACATAGCTTTTTTTAAACATTGTTTGTGTAATTTACCCCATCTTGCGAGAATACACTGGATATATTATTGTTGTATTGTTTATGTAATTTATCATAATTATTATCACAAAATTGTATACGTTTATTTTAAAATAACTAGTTTCACTTAATTATGTGAAGCTCTCTATTAATAATTCTCTTTTAGTTGATTTGATATAGCATAAAAGTTATGTTATTTACGTGATTCTTTTCATGATTTTTTTTTAGAATAATATTTCGTAAAATCAAATTAAAGTGAGTTGTTGTCTGAATGAGAGAGAATAAAATAAATAGGATCCAGCAAGTTACGGAAAATCCAATTATATTTTATGTAAGTTTATAAATTTATAGATAGCGCTTTCTCTTAAAGAAGTTCTATATAGCGCGAATCTAAATTAAAGTCCTCTTAGTAAGGAAAGCTTCAACATGGAGCGCTTCTCTTTCGATATACAAACAGTCTGTAATGCGTAATCGGGAATTCAAATGAGTCGATCAGTAAAACTAATTGAAAAAAGGAAAAAAAAAGTGAGTTATTTATTTTTATTTTTTTTCAAAAAAGGGCCTAAAATGCCCTCCAACTATGTAAAATGGTGCAAAAATGCCCTTCATCTACCTATTGGGCCTAAAATTCCCTTCAACTATTTTTTGTACTCATCATTGTGCATTCATAATATATCGTGACAAGCCTTGTCTTCTAGTAGGAAAAAATAGAGTTCTTCTCACTTTCATCATAATATTATTCTTTCCAATAATTCAAAGAGAGGAGATGAGCAGATATCGATGAATACGGAGCGGGTCAACTTTAGTTGGATCCGTGTTATTTGTCTGGGCGGGTTGGGTTTTGAGATAAAATTAATTAATTTAATTTAATATGAGTTTTCTAATAGAAATGTGTCATGTGATAAATAAAGTGGGACCAAAAGGTTATTGTTAAATAAAAGGACAAAATTGACTAATAGGTAAACGGGAAGAACATTTTAGGCCCTTTTTCGTTTTTTTTTTATAAAAATTGTTCAACATTTGATTTATTAAAAATATTTATTCTGTTCTAGCATTATCAAGTGGTGGGTCACAAAATCCAGCTACTGATTTTCATATTTCAGTATCACTTTTTTTAGAAATTGCCCTTTTATCTATTCCACCGATAAAATTTAATTACATATTCTTTTACCTTAGAAAACTAATCCAAAAAAAATGTGGATAATAATGAGGTTAATTATTTTGTTGTTGCTATTATGTTAATTCTCCATTTCTTTATTTACGTACTTAATTCTAAATATGTTTTACTTGAATCGAAGCTCAACCTAAAACGTCATTTCTCACTTTACACGTGTAATTAGATTGTAGTTCTGCACGGATGCATATAGTTAGTGGCGGAGCCAACATCTTAATTAAGGGGGTTAAAAATCAAAAAATGTGAACAAAAGAGCTAATCGAATGGGGTTCAACGTCTGCTATATATACATAAAAAAATAATTTTAAGTTTGTATATATAGTATAATTTTTCGTCGAAGGAGGTTCGGATGACACCCCTCACTATTAGCTAGTTTTGTCCCTGCGTATAGCCGTATACATCGTCCTCCCTAGATCCTACTAGTAAAATTATGTTACGTATGTTATTGTAATAATGAGGGAGAGAAAACATTATAATTAGATTACTTTTGCAAGTAATTAAGATTAGACAACATATAATCTCATGTCAATTTATCACTTTATTGTAGTGTACAATTAATATTCTTGTTTAACTAATTAATTTTGTTATTATTTTTTAATTTTATTTTTTTAGAATAGGGATTAAATATTTGACAAGTAGCATTTTGGTAGTTTGAATTTGACTTTATTTATCCCTTTTTTTTTCTTCTTAAAATTGCAATTTAGGCAAACCAAAAATATTATATGTTCAATGAGAATTATAGTCAATTAGATATGCCAACAGAGTCATCAAATAGTCTAACTAAAGAAAAATAATAAAGACACAATTAAATATTAGTTATATAATACCAATTTCAGCACTTTAATAATTAAATCCAAATTAGTTGAGGATGGTGATAGGTGACATCATGAAAATGACCTAACAAAATATTCCCATTCCTCCAACCTCAAGCCTCTTGTGAAACAAATTTAATACTTTTAAAAAACATTTTTTATACTATTATTATAGTTTACCTCATGCACATTTTGCCAATTTATAATAATTCTATCTTGATTGTCATAATTTATTGGTATGATGTTACTTTTCTTATACTTTTCCTTGTCCCGTTCAAAGTCGTCTCGCTCCTTTTCCCTGTCAGATATCCTACCACTATCACGTTCATGATACTTTAGTCTTCCTTGATCCTTACTCTTGATAAAATTTATTGTCCTTTATCTGTGACATTTATTTTTCTTTCTTGTCATTGATTTGTTTTTTCTATTTATTGAGTTGTCTGAGTTCAAGAACTTGTTCTGTTGAATCCTTGACTGTAATTCTACTGGTGAAGAATGTCTGTCTTAAGTTTTGAGTTGGGTGAGTTCAAGAACTTGTTATGTTGAATCTTTTCGACTGTAATTTTCTTGTATAGTGTACTATGTGTCTAAGTTTTGAGTTGGGTGAGTTCAAGAACTTGTTCTGTAGAATCCTTGACTGTAATTCTACTGGTGAAAAATGTTTTCTTACTGAAAGATTGTATATTTAACTGTAGTTTTACGGTAGGAAGTGTATTGTTTACCTAAGTTTTGAGTTGGGTGAGTTCAAGAATCAGTTCAATTAACAAAAAAAAACTGAATTTTTAACCTAAGTTGCTCGGACTCTTCAAAAATATCATGGGGTGAGTGTTCGTTCCTTCAAAAGTAGTGCATTTTCGGAGGATCGGACACGGGTGCGGCAACATATTTGGAGAGTCCAAGAAACTTAGTTTTCAACTGTAATTTTACTGTGATGTGTAATGTTGTCTAATCCCCGAAGTAGTGGTAAGGTCTGCGGTACACTTTACCCTCCCCACACTTCGCTTGTGGGATTCATTGGGTATGTTACGGTTGTAGTTGTTGTGTAAGGTTGTCCAAATTTTGAGTTGAGTGAGTTCAAGAATCAGATCAATTAACAGAAAGACTAAAATTTTTCAGTGTAAGTTTTGAGTTGGGTGAGTTCAAGAACCAGTTCAATTAATAGAAAAACCTGAATCTTTAAATGTAATTTTGCTGTGAAGCGTAATATGTGCCTATGTTTTGAGTTGGGTGAGTTCAAGAATCAGTTCAAGTAGCAGAAAGACTGAATCTTTAACCGTCATTTTGCTGTGAAGTGTAATGTGTGACTAATTTTTGAGATGGGTGAGTTCAAGAATCAGAAAGATAGAATCTTTAAATGTAAAGTTATTTTTGATTTGGTTGAGTTCAGGAACATGTTAAATCAACAAACAGTTTGAATCTTTTAGTTTTATTGTTGAGTGTAATGTTTTCATATGTTTTGAGTTGGGCGAGTTCAAGAATTTCTTCTGTTGAATCTTTAACTGTAATTTTATAGTAAAGTTGTAATGTGTGCCTAAGTTTTGAGTTGGGTGAGTTCAAGAATTTGTTCTGTTGAATCTTTTTGACTGTAATTTTACTATAAAGTGTAATGTGTTCCTAAATTTTGAGTTGGCTGAGTTCAAAAACTTGTTCAATTGATAGAAAGATGGAATCTTTAGCTGTAACGTTATTGTAAAAGTGTAATATGTGCCTAATGTTTGAGTTGGGTTAGTTCAAGAAAGAGTTTGTTTAACAGAATGATAGAATCTTTAACTTAAGGTTTATTGTAGTGTAATGTTTGTCTATGTTTTGAGTTGGTGAGTCTTAGAACTGGTTCTGTTTAATCTTTCACTGTTACTTTACAGTAAAGTTGAAATGTTTGCCGAAGTTTTGAGTTGGGTGAGTTCAAGAGCTTGTTTGTTCAATTGTTAGAAAGATCGAATCTTTAGCTGTAAGTTTATTGTAAAGTGTAATGTGTGCCTAAGTTGATCTGCGGGTGCCTTTCGGAAACAACCTCTCTACCTCACCTATAAGGTGGAGGTATGGACTGCGTACACTTTACCCTTCCCCAGACCCCACTCTTTTGGGAATATACTATTTTTTTTGTTGTTGTTGTTTAATGTGTGCCCAAGTTTTGAGTTGGGTGAGTTCAAGAACTTATTCTATTGAATCTTTGGCTGTAAGTTTCGAATTGGGTGAGTTCAAGAACTTGTTCAATTGATAGAAAGATTGAATCTACAGCTGTAAGTTTATTGTAAAGTGTAATGTGTGCCTAAAATTTGAGTTGGAAGAGTTCAAGAACTTGTTCAATTGATAGAAAGATTGAATCTGTAGCTGTAATCTTATTATAAAGTTGATTTTTTGTTGTTTAGTGGCAGAATGGAGACTCAGAAGAGTGATACAAATATCGAGTTAGATGATTATGAAGTGATAGAACAGTTGGGAAGAAGAACTTTCGGAACTACATTTCTTGTTCTCCATCGAACTGAGTAGAAGAAGTAAGCTAGTAGTACCAATACTATATTTTTTTCATTCATTTTTTCCTACTTCGGCAATTTATGTCGGTTTGGTTTTGATAATTTCTAGAACAGATTTTCAGATATCTTTACTCCATATAGGAATTGAATGACATTTTACTGTATATACATGATTTCTCGTAAGCACTTTTGCAAAATAAAATGTTGAATCTGGCATCTGATATACTGATACATTCCTTCGATGTGTCTAATGACCTGGTAAATTTGCATTATTGGAAATTCCCATGGGAAATGTTCACCGAAGAACAGAAACTGAGGAACTCCAAATGCAGTGTACTTGAGAATAAATCGTTAATGATCCTATTTCTTATGGAAGTGAAGTTGCACTGAATCTGTTGTATATTCTATATCCAAGTTGTTGACTTCTGTAATTATTAAAGAAAGATTATTTTGCTCATCATAATTTCATGAAATCCAATTTTATGGACTTCTTTTTCTTTTCCTTGTAGGTATGTTCTGAAGAAGATACCATTAGAAAAACAGACAAAAAAGTCCAAGCGCACGGCACATCAGGAGGTCATTTCAAGTGCTTCTCTTAATTTGTTCACTGAAAAAGTAGTTAGTTCTATGATTAATTGAAGACCAATAAAATTTAGGTCATATTCTTATAAGTTGCTGAATCTGAAGTTCTTTGTCGCAAACTTTAGCCACAGATGAAATGCAGGGGGAGTCTCATATCTATGATATAATCCGGTGGTTAAAATCAACAATCTAGTCTTGTCTAATTGAATAGTTCTCCTCATAGTTTCGGTAGTGAGCCACATTGTATGAGGTGTTCCATCATAAAGTATTTGATAAACTGATTTTTATGGATGTTCTTCTATTTCAATTGGTCTGCTTCTAAACATCTTGGATTATCACTCACATACCACATCATTCTTCCTTTGTTGTTACCATTTTAGCTATTTTATCATACGACTTGAAGCGTGTGTTTCCATGCAAACCTTTTTTCTTGTAAGAGTGTTTAGCATGCTGGACTATGTAAGGTGTGATCGTCCTGACCAATGCATTGAGCATCCTATGAATTCTATCGATGGAAACCTTTAGACATCTTCATTCTTATCTGCATGGATGTTCGTTTGTATATGATGAACTTAGGTTTTGGAGAAGATTGTTTCAACAGAATAATATATATTCCCCAAGTGTCTTAACTCAAGGTTTGAGTTCGAAGGACCAAGCATCCACAAGACGAGCTTCCAAAAAAAATGACATTAGCTCACAAGTAGGATTGAACTGAACTAGAAATTTAGAACTTTCTCGTTGGAGTCACACGTGAAGTAGTTTTCTTTCCTGTTAACACTAGAAAAGAAGAACCAGTAAGTACTTCGCACCTATGATTTTCCCTGTATCAATAACTCTACTTTCTCGAAGTGGATAATCTTGATGCGAAGAGGTATACATCTCTCTACCAAATATTCATTTTGATGAATAGGCAGTATGGAATATGGACACGCTTAAATGTTGAGTGAGAGAAGTTATGTCATCAAATAGTAGCTCCAATCTTTCCTTTCGAATCAAGCACATTTAGATACAAAATCTTCGACTCATCGTATAATTTATTATATGAAAAGTTCTAGTTGATGGTAAGATATGCTTGGGGAATATTCTTCTAATCTGATGATAGATGGTTATTTTTCTGTTGGAGGTGAATTTGATAGCTAAACTAAGCCATCCATATCTTTTGGAGTACAAAATGCTTGGGTGTACAAGGTATCCTATCATCCAGTTTTGTGGTTGCTTGGATGAGAAAGTGCAAAACGTAGCCTTTAGTATTTGCGATTATTGCTGCATAAGCTGCACCAGTGAAATAGCTTGACTTTCTTTTTCTTTCAGGGGAGCTGTATATGCATCGTTGCCGATTATTGTGAAGACGAAAATATGTGAGTGATTATCGCTAATTTTTCTATCATTTTAAATGTGGACCTATAAGGAAAGATAAGAATAAAGAACAAAAGGAGCCACTAAACGAGGGAAGGGAAAACAATAGTTTAAGTAAAATTCTTCATCATTGTCACCGGCTATATTTTATCGTAAAATATGGCTAACCTGTGTTTGTAGAGCACAACCTTTTGCCAATATCGTGGTTGTTTTCATCCTGTGTTGTAAGCACGTCCATGTATCTGGAGAATGAAAGACCTCACATCTTATAAATACTCCCTCGTACCAAGAACGATAGAAGGGGTAATGAGGTTGAAAATAAAGAAATGAATAGGATGATTATAGAACATCTTTTGTGGTGTAATCTGAGGACGATGACAATTTTTTTTCCCATGTTCAGTTTGGATATCATGAGGAAGTCTAGAGGAGCACTTTTCCCGGAAGAGGTAGTTAAATGCGATTTCATTACTTATGAAGCTTCTCTGTGCCTTCCCGGTAACTTAAAAAATTGCGTGATTTTATGTTTTTTTTTTCTGCTATTATAGAAACTCTGCAAATGGATGACTCATCTATTGTTAGCTTTGGAGTATCTGCATTCCAACCTCGTTCATCACAGAGACCTCAAGGTAAAAACATACTGTAATCGGCGAAATAGAAAAACCTTCTTAGCAGGAAACATTTTTAACGTGAACTATTTTGAATTCAGTTATGTAACATATTCATCACAAAGGACAACGACCTCAGGTTAGGTATGAATACCCGAACAATTGCTTGATTGGGTCGTCTTTGCTTCTTTACTATCCTTCAAATTCACTTGATTGTCACAGGTGATTTTGGATTAGGAAAATTTCTAGATGCAGAAGGCCTTGCTTTCTCGGTATGAATTTCTATTGCGGAAAAATGAACCTCTTACTTACATGCAAGTTTCGACCATCAATTGTCACCTAACAATCGATTCAACATATCTATTTAGCAAGAGAGAAATCCCTTCCCCCTCCAAGACCGAGAAAACCTAAAAGTTACTTTTATTTTCGATCATAGGTACTAAAATGTTGTGGTGGTCATCTTCCTTTTTATCAAAAAAATTATTGTGGTATTCATCATATTACAAAGCTCCTGTGGCCATAGCACCTAGCGTAATGCATTTGAGAAAAAAACGTCGAGTTGTACAACTAATCCTTAATTTTGGAACAAATTTTATGTAATAGGTATCTGGCACACCAAACGACATGTGCCTTGAGATCCTTGCCGGCATACCCTATGGCTATAAATTTGATATATAGTCACTTGGTAAGAAATAAGAATGTTGATGAAGCTATGTATTTCTTCTCTTTACATCATGTCCCTAATACTAACACTTTAATTTGATTTTAGGATACCGTATGTTTGACATTGCTGCACATCAACCACCGTTTAAAGTTTCTATAAGTTGATTTTTCATCTATCTGAACTTCGTAAACAATACCTCGAAAAGTTATACTTGTTACGCAAAAAAAAAAGAGAAGTTCTTTATCCTGCTATCTTCTATATGATATACTGACAATGTAAATCCAACAGGACAAAACTGGACTTATCAACAAAATAAACCAGGGTTTGTTCTCACCACTTCCGATTATATACTCCTCCACCTTGTAAGTATCTTCCTTCTCAGAACGCCACAAGTATAACAAATCAGTCAGTTGACAAAGCGGATTTAATTCTTGCAGGAAACAGATAATAAAAAGCATGCTAAGGAAAACTCCAGAACACCGACCTACAGTGAGTGTGATCTACATATGTTCAAATGTTATTCTTTCCGTTTCAATCTGGTAAGTCTTATTTTCCTTTTTAGTCCGTTTTAAAGAGAATGTTTCTTTCCTTTTACAACAACTCCTTAATTCTAACTTTCTACGTGGCATGTTTAAAGATCACAAACTTAAATTACACTTTGATACATTCTGCATACCTTTATTTTAAGACCACAAGATTCAAAAGTCTTCTTTTCTTTCTTAAACTTCGTGCCAAATCAAAACAAGAAAAAAAAAATGAAATGGAGGGAGTATTAAATTGAGATTCATCTTGATATTTTTTTACCTCTACTTATAGGCTGCCGAGCTGTTGAGACATCAACATTTGCAACCATACCTCCTCTTGTGTCACAACTCTTCATCTGTTTTTCTTTCTGTGAAGTCCTCGAGTAGAGAGAAAGAGAAAACATGACCATCACCTAGAAAATCTATCAGTTTGAGAGGTAGTAGAGACAGATAGTTGAAGCTAAAAGAGAAGAGAACTGTGCTTTACTTTGATGAAAATGATAACATTCAGCCATGAAACTTATATGACAATTATAACACGTTCCAAGCCAAACTTGACACTAAGAGAGTCGATCCAACAAGCTACTCAATTAGGATCTCTCAAGATAGTAAGGATTCTAAAAGTGGGGAGATGAGTGAGGCAGCTGTTTGCAATGGATATGATCAACATGAGACTATCTCACAAATAGAAACTACGATCACTCCAAGCTCATCAAGTTCAAGGGCAAAAACATAGTCCGAGGAACAAGAGCATGTTTATCCGAAGCATGTTAGTCGATTTGATAAGGGTGATACGAAGAATAACAAGACAAAAGAGCTTGAGGTGTTGAGCAATCCACTGGACCATAAGGAAATAGATATAATGGAATGTATCTCCGCAAAATCTAGAAGAATGACATTGTCTGATGGAAGATTCAATGATAAAACATGATCCTTCCATGAAGAAAGCACTTCATCTAATTCACAATTGGCAAAACCATATCCAGAGGTAGCACCAAGATGCTGTGTTGCTGAAACTGAAAATGGTAGCGAGCGTAGAGAAGTTGCTATTGACTGTTTGTCAACTGAAAGCGATGGTTCACTTCAACACAAAGACGAGCTAGAAAAGAAAGCAACCGCGGTTTATGAAACCAAATAGGCTAAGAAAGACGCTCTTCGAGCACTGGATGATAAGGTCTCACAACTCAAGTCTCTAGCCACATTAACTAGTAAGGAGGACAAAGACAACTGGGGTAATCCCACTGAACAATGAGCTGAAGCTTTAGAGTCTCTTTTAGAGGTTTGTGCGCGACTACTTAAGCAGGAAAAAATCGATGAGCTTGATGGTGTGCTGAAACCATACGGGGATGATGGAATGTCGTCTAGAGAAACAACAATCTGGTTGAGAAAAAGTCTCATGACTGCACAAAAGTTGTCCAAGGGGTCGTGATGTTGCACAAAACCTGTTTTTGGACCAATAGAACGAGCCTCTATCTTATGTAAATCATCAAGTATTGTTGGACTAAACTATTACTCGAGGCTTAACGTGGTTGAGAATTCCTTAGTTTTGATTCTATTGTTGAAGGACAGTTGATGGAGCTGTGAAAATTATATATAATGTACTTTTAAAGTTTATTTCTACTCTATGATGATACTTACCACATTTTCTACTGTTTGTTTTTTCTCCAAAACTACCCGCAGACAAAGATTATACATTTCTTCAGCTTCTTAGATATGATTGTGTTATTATCGGAGTCGATTTCTAATATAGTCACTCAACTAATAGTATTATCTCAGAAAGTCACGTTCTGAGAAACAAGAAGAAAAGTGATTTTCTGAGATAATAACTATTAGCTGAGTGACTATCTAAGAGGTCAGCGCGATATAATAGTTGTTTTATAGAAAAAAGCATCAACAATCAAACTGTTCATTTTAATATTCCATTCCTCCAACCTCAAGCCTCTTGTGAAATGAATTTAATATTTTTAAAATAGTTTTTTTATACTATTATTATAGTTTCAATCATGAACATTTTGCCAATTTATAATAATTCTATCTTGATTGTCATAATTTATTGGTATGATGTTACTTTTCTTATACTTTTCCTTGTCCCTTTCAAAGTCGTCTCGCTCCCTTTCCCTGTTAGATATCCTAGCACTATCACGTTCATGAGACTTTAGTCTTCCTTGATCCTTACTCTTGATAAAATTTATTGTCCATTATGTGTGACATTGATTTTTCTTTCTTGTCATTGATTTGTTTTTTCTATTTATACTTTACTGTTTATAGCCGTTGACTGGTGTACACTGCATTTTAAAGTTTGCATCTGAAGTTTTCTTGGTATTGATATCGTCACTTTAGGATGTTATTCATTGAGACAATTGTAACTTCCGTGTTATGTTTGTTAAATTTGGTGTTCTGTGACTCACTCTCACTGTTGTCGAGTGACTGAACATTTAATCATAAGCGGACAGTTTGATGATCTGTGTTTATGTTCAAATATCACAGAACATGGGTTGGCCGTTAAAGATGTACTTCTGGTGAAGAGAGAGTTGAGAAAGGAGAAACGTAAGGTTGTGAATGGTGGGAAAGCAAATAGCAGTGTGTCATCTGTGTTGACCTACTTTAAAAAATGAAAAGGTCGGGCTGTTAACTTTACTGTTTTATGGTGGTTGTTGAAGACTAGCTTCTTGAAGAGCTCTATGAGAGGTGTATTGCATCAGTTTCCCTCATGCATATTTTTCCAATTTATAATAATCCTATCTTGATTGTCGTAATTTATTGGTATGATGTTACTTTTCTTATACTTTTCCTTGTCCCATTCAAAGTCGTCTCACTCCCTTTCCCGGTCAGATATCCTACCACTATTACGTTCATAAGACTTTAGTCTGCCCTGATCTTTACTCTTGATAAAATTTATTGTCCTTTATCTGTGACATTTATTTTTCTTTCATGTCATTGATTTGTTTTTCCTATTTATTGAGTTGTGTAAGTTCAAGTACTTGTTCTGTTGAATCCTTGACTGTAATTCTACTAGTGAAGAATGTCTGTCTTAATTTTTGAGTTGGGTGAGACCAAGAACTCGTTATGTTGAATCTTTTCGACTGTAATTTTTCTGTATAGTGTAATGTGTGCCTAAGTTTTGAGTTGTGTGAGTTCAAGAACTTGTTCTGTTGATTCCTTGACTGTATGTCTACTGGTGAAGAATGTCTTTCTTAAGTTTTGAGTTGGGTGAGTTCAAGAACTTGTTATGTTGAATCTTTTTTACAGTAATTTTTCTGTATAGTGTAATGTGTGTCTAAGTTTTGAGTTGGGTGAGTTCAAGAACTTGTTCTGTTGAATCCTTGACTATAATTCTACTGGTGAAGAATGTTTGTCTTACTGAAAGATTGAATATTTAACTGTAGTTTTACGGTATGAAGTGTGTTGTTAGCCTATGTTTTGAGTTGGGTGAATTAAAGAATCAGTTCAATTAACAGAAAAAAAACTGAATTTTTAACCTAAGTTGCTCGAACTCTTCAAAAATATCATGGGGTGAGTGTTGGATCCTTCAAAAGTAGTGCATTTTCAGAGGATCGGACCCGGGTGCGGCAACATATTTTAAGAGTCCAAGAAACTTAGTTTTTAACTGTAATTTTACTGTGATGTGTAATGTTGTCTAATCCCCGAAATAGTGGTAAGGTCTGCGGTACACTTTACCCTCCCCAGACTTCGCTTGTGGGATTCATTGGGTATGTTACTGTTGTAGTTGTTGTGTAAGGTTGTCCAAATTTTGAGTTGGGTGGGTTCAAGAACTTGTTTGTTCAATTGATAGAAACATTGAATCTTTAGCTGTAATTTTATTGTAAAGAGTAATGTGTGCCTAAAATTTGAGTTGGAAGAGTTCAAGAATCAGTTCAATTAATAGAAATATTTAATCTTTAACTTTAAAGAATAATGTTTGTAGTTTTAAAGGTAGAATGGACACTCAATAAGTAGTTGCAACTTAGCTTTGCTTTGTCCCAAATGATTTCAAGATCCCAACTCTCAAAATCTTTTTTTTTTCTTGTTGGAATGAAGTAAAGGGTTGTGGTTTTAGTTGTTGCAAGGATTTCACTGTTGACCCAGTAAATATTTCCTCATGTTTTTAAGTTGGGTGATTTTAAGAACCAGTTCAATTAACAGAATAATTGAATCTTTAGCTTTGATTTTATTGCAAGGTGCAGTGTTTGCCTAAGTTTTAAGTTGGATGAGTTCAAAAATCAGTTCAATTAACAGAAAGACTGAAATTTTTCAGTGTAAGTTTTGAGTTGGGTGAGTTCAAGAACCAGTTCAATTACTAGAAAAAACTGAATCTTTAAATGTAATTTTGCTGTGAAGTGTAATATGTTCCTAAGTTTTGAGTTGGGTGAGTTCAAGAATCAGTTCAAGTAGCATAAAGACTGAATCGTTAGTTGTAATTTTGCTGTGAAGTGTAATGTGTGATTAAGTTTTGAGTTGGGTGAGTTCAAGAATCTGTTCAAGTAGCAAAAAGATAGAATCTTTAACTGTAAAGTTATTTTTAAGTTGGTTGAGTTCAGGAACTTGTTAAATTAACAAATAGTTTGAATCTTTTAGTTTTATTGTAGAGTGTAATGTTTGCATATGTTTTGAGTTGGATGAGTTTAAGAATTTGTTCTGTTGACTCTTTAACTGTAATTTTATTGCAAAGATGTAATGTGTGCCTAAGTTTTGAGTTGGGTGAGTTCAAGAATTTGTTCTGTTGAATCTTTTTTATTGTAATTTTACTATAAAGTGTAATGTGTTCCTAAATTTTGAGTTGGCTGAGTTCAAGAACTTGTTCAATTGATAGAAAGATGAAATCTTTAGCTGTAGCATTATTGTAAAAGTGTAATATGTGCCTAAGTTTTTAGTTGGGTGAGGTCAAGAAATAGTTTGATTAACAGAATGATAGAATCTTTAACTTAAGTTTTATTGTAGTGTAATGTTTGTCTATGTTTTGAGTTGGTGAGTTTTAGAACTTGTTCTGTTGAATTTTGACTGTTACTTTGCTGTAAAGTTGTAATGTTTGCTGAAGTTTTGAGTTGGGTGAATTCAAGAGCTTGTTTGTTCAATTGATAGAAAGAGCAAATCTTTAGCTGTAATTTTATTGTAAAGTGTAATGTGTGCCTAAGTTGATCTGCGGGTGCCTTTCGGAAACAACCTCTCTACCTCACCTATAAGGTGGAGGTATGGACTGTGTACACATTACCCTTCCCCGGACCCCACTTTTTTGGGAATATACTATTTTTTTTGTTGTTGTTGTTTAATGTGTGCCCAAGTTTTGAGTTGGGTGAGTTCAAGAACTTGTTCTATTGAATCTTTGGCTGTAAGTTTCGAGATTGGTGAGTTCAAGAACTTGTTCAATTGATAGAAAGATTGAATCTATAGCTACAAGTTTATTGTAAAGTGTAATGTATGCCTAAAATCTGAGTTGGAAGAGTTCAAGAACTTGTTCAATTGATAGAAAGATTAAATCTGTAGATGTAATCTTATTATAAAGTTGAATTTTTGTTGTTTAGTGGCAGAATGGAGACACAGAAGAGTGATACAGATAACAAGTTAAATGATTATGAAGTGATAGAACAGTTGGGAAGAAGAACTGTCGGAACTACATTTCTTGTTCTCCATCGAAATGAGAAGAAGTAAGCTAGTAGTACTTATACTATATTTTTTTTCCAGTCATTTTTTCCTACTTCGGCAATTTGTGTTGGTTTGGATTTGATAATTTCTAGAACAGATTTTCAGATATCTTTGCTCCATGTAGGAATTGAATGACATTTTACTGTATATGCAAGATTTTTCGTAAGCACTTTTGCAAAAAAAAATGTTGAATCTGGCATCTGATATACTGATACATTCCTAGGATGTGTCTAATGTCCTGGTAAATTTGCATTATTGGAAATTCCCATGGGAAATGTTCACCGAAGAACAGAAACTAAGGAACTCCAAATGCAGTGTACTTGAGAATAAACCGTTAATGATCCTATTTCTTACGGAAGTGAAGTTGCACTGAATCTGTTGTATATTCTATATCCAAGTTGTTGACTACTGTAATTATTAAAGAAATATTAACTTTGACTCATCATAATTTCATGAAATCCAATTTTATGGACTTCTTTTTCTTTTCCTTGTATGTATGTTCTGAAGAAGATACCATTAGCTAAACGGACAGAAAAGTCCAAGCGCACGGCACATCAGGAGGTCATTTCAAGTGCTTCTCTTAATTTGTTCCCTAAAAAAGTAGTTAGTTCTATGATTAATTGAAGACCAATAATATTTAGATCATATTCTTTTAAGTTGCTGAATCTGAAGTTCATTGTCGCAATCTTTAGCCACCGATGAAATGCAGGGGGAGTCTCATATCGATGATATAATACAGTGGTTAAAATCAGCAATCTAGTCTTGTCTAATTGAATAGTTCTCCTCATAGTTTCGGTAGTGAGCTACATTGTATGAGGTGTTCCATCATAAAGTATTTGATAAACTGATTTTTATGGATGTTCTTCTATTTCAATTGGTCTGCTTCTAAACATCTTCGATTATCACTCTCATACCACATCATTCTTCCTTTGCTGTTACCATTTTGACTATTTTATCATACGACTTGAAGCGTATGTTTCCATGCAAACCCCTTTTCTTCTAAAAGTGTTTAGCATGCTAGACTATGTAAGGAGTGATCGTCCTGACCAATGCATTGGGAATCCTATGAATTCTATAGATGGAAACCTTTAGACATCATCATTCTTATCTGCATGAATGCTGGTTTGCTTTTGATGAGCTTAGGTTTTGGAGAAGATTGTTTCAACAGAATAATATATATGCCCCAAGTGTCTTAACTCAAGGTTTGAGTTCGAAGGACCAAGCATCCGTAAGATGATCTTCCAAAAAAAAATGACATGAGCTGACAAGTAGGATTGAACTGAAGTAGAAATTTAGAACTTTCTCGTTGGAGTCACACGTGAAGTAGTTTTCTTTCCTCTTAACAATAGAAAAGAAGAACCAGTAAGTACTTTGCACCTATGATTTTCCCTGTATCAATAACTCTACTTTCATGAAGTGGATAATCTGGACGCGAAGAGGTATACATCTCTCTACCAAATATTCATTTTGATGAATAGGCAGTATGGAATATGGACACGCTTAAATGTCGAGTGAGAGAAGTTATGTCATCAAATAGTTGCTCCAATCTTTCCTTTCGAACCAAGCACATTTAGATACAAAATCTTCGACTGATCTAATAATTTATTAGATGAAAAGATCTACTTGATGGTAAGATATGCTTGGGGAATATTCTTCAAATCTGATGATAGATGGTTATTTTTCCGTTGGAGGAGAATTTGATAGCTAAACTAAGCCATCCATATCTTTTGGAGTACAAAGATGCTTGGGTGGACAAGTTGTCCTATTATCCAGTTTTATGGTTGCTTGGATCAGAAAGTACAAAACGTAGCCTTTAGTAGTTGCGATTATTGTTGCATAAGCTGCACCAGAGAAAAAACTTGACTTTCTTTTTCTTTCAGGGGAGCTGTATATGCATCGTTGCCGATTATTGCGAAGATGAAAATATGTGAGTGATTATCCTTGATTTTCCTAACATTTTAAATGTGTACCTATAAGGAAAGATGAGAATAAAGAACAAAAGGAGCCACTAAACGAGGGAAGGGAAAACAATAGTTTAAGTAAAATTCTTCATCATTGTCACCGGCTATATTTTATCGTAAAATATGGCTAACCTATTTTTGTAGAGCACAACCTTTTGCCAACATCGTGGTTGTTTTCAGCCTGTGTTGTAAGCACGTCCAGGTATCTGGAGAGTGAAAGACCTCAGATTTCATAAATACTCCCTCGTACCAAGAATGATAGAAGGGGTACTAAGGTTGAAAATAAAGAAATGATTAGGATGATTATAGAATATCTTTTGTGGTGTAATCTGAGGACGGTGACAAATTTTTTTCCCCGTGTTCAGGGCGGAGATCATGAGGAAGTCTAGAGGAGCACTTTTCCCGGAAGAGGTAGTTAAATGTGATCTCATTACTTATGAAGCTTCTTTGTGCCTTCCCGGTAGCTTAAAAAAATTGTGTGTTTTTATGTTGTTTTTTTCCTGCTATTATAGAAACTCTGAAAATTGCTGACTCATCTATTGTGAGCTTTGGAGTATCTGCATTCAACCCGCGTTCATCATAGAGACCTCAAGGTAAAAACTTGTTGTAATCAGCGAAATGGAAAAGCCTTCTTAGCATGAAGCATTTTTAACGTGGACTATTTTGAATTCAGTTATTTAAACTATTCATCACAAAGAACAACGACATCAGGTTAGGTAAGAATGCCTGAACAATTGCTTGATTGGGTCGTCTTTGCTTCTTTACTATCCTTCAAATTCACTTGATTGTCACAGGTGATTTTGGATTAGGAAAATTGCTAGATGCAGAAGGCCTTGCTTCCTCGGTATGAATTTCTATTGCGGCAAAATGAACCTCTTACTTACATGCAAGTTTCGACGATCTATTATCACCTAACAATCGATTCAACATATCTATTTAGCAAGAGAGAAATCCCTTCTCCCTCCAAGACCGAGAAAACCTAAAAGATTCGTTTATTTTTGGTCATAGGTACTAAAATGTTGTGGTGGTCATCTTCCTTTTTATCAAAAAAAATATTGTGGTATTCATCATATTACAAAGCTCCTGTCGTCATCGCACCTAGCTTAATGCATTTGAGAAAAAGACATTGAGTTGTACAACTAATCCTTAATTTTGGAACAAATTTCATGTAATAGGTATCTGGCACACCAAAGGACATGTGCCATGAGCTCCTAGAGGGCATACCCTATGGCTATAAATATGATATAGGGTCGCTTGGTAAGAAATAATGTCCATAATACTAACACTTTAATGTGATTTTAGGATACTGTATGTTTGACATTGCTGCACATCAACCCTCGTTTAAAGCTTCTGTAAGTTGATTTTTCAGCTATCTGAACTTTGGAAACAATACCTCAAAAAGTTATACTCGTTACGCAAAAAAAAACAGAAGTTCTTTATCCTGATATCTTCTATATGATATACTGACAATGTAAATCCAACAGGACAAAACTAGACTTATCAACAAAATAAACCGGGGTTTGTTCTCACCACTTCCGATTATATACTCCTCCAACTTGTAAGTATCTTCCTTCTCAGCACGCCACAAGTATAACAAATCAGTCAATTGACAAAGCGGATTTAATTCTTGCAGGAAACAGATAATAAAAATCATGCTAAGGAAAACTCCAGAACACCGACCTATAGTGAGTGTGAGCTACATATATTCAAATGTTATTCTTTCTGTTTCAATCTGTTAAGTCTTATTTTCCTTTTTAGTCCGTTTAAAAGAGAATGTTTCTTTCCTTTTACAACAACTCCTTAATTCTAACTTTCTATGTGGTATGTTTAAAGATCACAAACTTAAATTACACTTTGATACATTCTGCATACCTTTATTTTAAGACCACAAGATTCAAAAGTCTTCTTTTCTTTCTGAAACTTCATGCCAAATCAAAACCAGAAAAACAAAATGAAATGGAGGGAGTATTAAATTGAGATTCATCTTGATATATTTTTTTACCTCTACTTATAGGCTGCCGAGCTGTTGAGACATAATCATTTGCAACCATACCTCCTCTTGTGTCACAACCCTTCATCTGCGTTTCTTCCTGTGAAGTCCCCGAACAGAGCGAAAGAGAAAACACGACCATTACCTAGAAAATCTATCAGTCAGAGAGGTAGCAGAGACAGACAGTTGAAGCTAAAAGAGAAGAGAACTGTTCTTTACTTTGACGAAAGTGATAACATTCAGCCAAGAAACTTATCGGACAATTATAACACGTTCCGAGCCAAACTTGACACTAAGAGAGTCGATCCAACAAGCTACTCGGTTAGGATCTCTCAAGATAGTGAGGATTCTAAAAGTGGGTAGATGAGTGAGGCAACTATTTGCAATGGATATTATCATTAGGAGACTATCTCACAAACAGAAACTACGATCACTCAAAGCTCATCAAGTTCATGGGAAAAAACATGGTCCGAGGATCAAGAGCATGTTTCTCCGGAGCATGTTAGTTGATTTGACGAGGGTGATATGAAGAATAACAAGACAAAAGAGCTTGAGGTGTTGAGAAGTCCACTGGACCATGAGGAAACAGATATAGTGGAATGTATCTCCGAAAAATCTAGCAGAATGACATTGTCTGATGGACGATTCAACGATAAAACACGATCCTTCGATGAATAAAGAACTTCATCTAATTCACAGTCGGCAAAACTAGATCCAGAGGCAGCACCAAGATGTTGTGTTGCTGAAATTGAAAATGGTACCGAGTGTAGAGAAGTTGCTATTGACTGCTTGACAACTGAAAGGGATGGTTCACTTCTACACAAAGACGAGCTAGAAAAGAAAGCAACCGCGGTTTATGACACCAAACAGGCTAAGAAAGACGTTCTTCGAGCATTGGATGATAAGGTTTCATAGCTTAAGTCACTAGCCACATTAGCTAGTAAGGAGGACAAAGACGACTCGGGTAATCCCACTGAACAAAAAGCTGAAGCTTTAGAATCTCTTATGGAGGTTTTTGCGCGACTACTTAAGTAGGAAAAAATCGATGAGCTTGATGGTGTGCTGAAACCATTCGGGGATGATGGAATGTCGTCTAGAGAAATAGCAATCTGGTTGACAAAAAGTCTCATGACAGCACAAAGTTGTCCAAGGGGTCGTGATGTTGCACATAACCTGTCTTTTAACCTATAGAACGAGCCTCTGTCTTACGTAAATCATCAAGTATTGTTAGTCTAAACTATTCCTCGAGGCTTAACGTGGTTGAGCAGCCCTTGGTTTTGATTCTATTGTTGTAGGACAGGTCATGGAGCTGTGAAGATTATATATAATGTACTTTTAAAGTTGATTTCTACTCTATGATGATACTTACCCCATTTTCTACTGTTAGTTTTTTCTCCAAAACTACCTACAGACAAAGATTTTACATTTCTTCAGCTTCTTAGATATGATTATGTTATTATCGGAGTTGATTTCTAATATAGTCACTCAACTAATAGTATTATCTTAGAAATTCACGTTCTGAGAATCAAGAAGAAAAGTGATTTGCTGAGATAATAACTATTAGCTGAGTGACTATCAAAGAGGTCAGCACGATATTATAGTTGTCTTATAGAAAAAAGTAACAAAAATCAAACTCTTCCTTTTAATATTCCATTCCTCCAACCTCAAGCCTATTGTGAAATGAATTTAATATTTTTAAAAAAGTTTTTTTTTTTACACTATTATTATAGTTTCCCTCATGCACATTTTGCCAGTTTGTAATAATTCTATCTTGATTGTCATAATTTATTGGTATGATGTTACTTTTCTTATACTTTTCCTTGTCCCGTTCAAAGTCGTCTCGCTCCCTTTCCCTGTCAGATATCCTACCACTATCACGTTCATGAGACTTTAGTCTTCCTTGATCCTTACTCTTGATAAAATTTATTGTCCTTTATCTGTGACATTTATTTTTCTTTCATGTCATTGATTTGTATTTTCTATTTATACTTTACTGTTTATGGCCCTTGACTGGTGTACACTGTATTTGAAAGTTTGCATCTGAAGTTTTCTTGGTATTGATATCCTCACTTTAGGATGTTATTCATTGAGACAATGGTAACTTCCGTGTTATGTTGTTAAATTTTGGTGTTCTGTGACTCACTCTCACTGTTGTCGAGTGACTGAACATTTAATCATACGCTGACAGTTTGATGATCTGTGTTTATGTTGAAATATCACAGAACATGGGCTAGCCATTAAAGATGTACTTCTAGTGGAAAGAGAGTTGAGAAAGAAGAAACGTAAGGTTGTGAATGGTGGGAAAGCAAATAGGAGTGTATTATCTGTGTTGACCTACTTAAAAAAATGAAAAGGTCGGGTTGTTAAATTTACTGTTTTGTGGTGGTTGTTGAAGACTAGCTTCTTGAAGAGCTCTACGAGAGGTGCATTGCATCAGCTTGATATTTGTTGGAAACTAAGTATTCGGTGCAGGAGTAAATAAGTGCCGAAACTAAAAACAAAATTGTAGGAAATTGTTTTTTTGTGTATTTTCATTTTTGTGGTAATACATGTGAAGTGGAAGTACATTGAAGCTGAGGTCAACAATATTCAATACTCAAAAGATTAACAGAAAACAGTTTGTTGTGGAGTGAACTTCAGATCACGGTGCTTCTAAAAGGATCAATCATTCATCAAGACAAAATGAAATGGACATTTTCTACTCATGTTTAGAGTTTGTAAAAAATATGCTTGTTAGACTGCTTGTTCAGACATACAATATTTTTTAACTTGATGTTGCTGCATTCGAATTTGGAAAGCAAATTACACGGCTGACTTGCTAATGTAGGATATCATATCATGTGCTAGGTGGGAAATGCACTCCTATCAATGTACTGTGAGTGTGAAGTATTGACGAGGCATATGACGCGTTAGAGGAAATAGCGGACAAGGATGTTGTCTCTTGGGTAGCACACTGTCTCAATCAATTTTCAGTTCTACACAAAAGAAGTTTGATCTTTGTAGTTGTGTTTGTTACTTTTTCCAATTGTAAGATGATATATGTGGAAAATGGGGTCCCTCTAAATTCTTGTTTTCTTTGACTCTATCTTTAAAGATCAAATTTTTACTCGAGAAATCGTAGTAATATGAATAATGAGTTGTCGAGGAAAACTGGTTTACTTATGTAGAACCAACCAAAAAGAATAAATTGCTCTCTATGGTTTAAAATAATTTTGATACTGTAAAAATAAAAGGCTGAAAGTTTAAATTTTGATTGAAGTGATAAGACTTTTAATTTTAAAAAACAAATACTAAAAAAGAATTATTAATATATTTAAAATCAAGTGGGTCCAATAAGGGTAAAAAGGTAATTATGCCTTTAAAAAATTTCCAAATAAGGAAAGACGACATTTATTTTAGGACGGAAAAAAAAGGAAATGGAGACACATAATTTGGGTCGGAGGTAGTAATAGATTTTTGCATATGCATCCATTTAGGCTTATTGGGTTTCCTTTCAAATTGTTCTTACATTTCAACTATTTTTCATTTTGTGCTTGAAAAGTTCTACTTCAAACAGATGTTCACAAAGGGATTGTTCTTAATATTCATAAATGCAAAAGCGCAAGTACAATAAGTCGAATTAGATGCAGAATCAATGATTTGTACAAAATACTTTGCTTGACATTATTGAGTCGAAGAGTTATCACATGAGAACAACACTGATTGGCTTGCAACAAAGTCTCAAAAAGAGGAGCTACTAACAGTTCCATCAAAATTTACCTAGAACTGTAGAGGTCTAAAACAACATCATCTACTAATTCTTGGAGAACATGCCTAGCAACTTCAGTGCGGCATTCATATTCTTCAAACTCGAAGTTCGTACCATTACCAGAAGAATGGCTCATATCCCATTCAATTAGCTCGTCTGGGATCAAACCAATAAATTTTGTCCACTCTTCGACCTTATCAATAATATCAACAATCAGAATCTCTTTGGTCATACTTAATGGTAGTTTGGTACTGGTTCAGAAACCAGAATCAGAGATTGGAGAAAATTTTGAGTCTAGGTACTCTAATAGACAATCAAAGGCGAATCCTTTAAGCTGATTCATCTGTTTTGGGTCATTACACCCAAGAAACTCACCGAAAGCCATCCAAAGAAAACTCAAAAACATTTCATGTTCATTGAGGAGAGAATGGCTCACAGAGAACCCATCCTCTACAGGTAGAGCCTGCTGTTGAGGTGTAGTTCCAAATATGAGTTCAGTATTCAAAATGACCTATTTTTCGTAGCTGAGTTCGCTTCCTTTTAACTGATCAATCTTGCTTAGCACTCCAGAAATGTTATAAATCTGTTTTCTGCAACTACTCCTGGTGGATAATGAGGTCTCACAATCCAAAAGATCTCTATCAGGTTCTAGAAAGAGTGGTTCATCATCAATAGAGTCCACTGATTCAGCAAGCACTTTGTCCTTTGGAAGAAAACAACCATCATATTTATTACAAGCATGGATGCATGAAATCCAAGTTCAGAGTTGTCTTATTTTTTAATTTATGTATTTGAGGGAAAGAAAGGAAGTATGCAAATAGTAAAATGTCGAATCGGGGACCATACTTGAGCTACTATTGTGACTGCTGGAGAGGTAGCTGTCAGTTGAAAAGGCAGCTTCAAGAACACATCCTGAACTATGGTGATCAAGTGAATTCCCAACTAAATCTTCTTCATCTTCCAAAGGAGAAAAATATCTAGTAGGATAAGTGAGAGCACATTTAGCTCTAAACCTTCGCAAACCCGGTTCTAAACTCTTTATTTCGGCCATCTAAAATCGATATCTTCTTTATCAGATCTGCCAGGTCGAGAACCAAGTTTGTCTGCCACATTGCTCCAAGTTTCTCAAGTTGAAGACTTTTGGGGCTTACTGCCTGATCCTGCTGGCATCGATTCCAAACCCATGAGCCTAGCAACCAAACTTGGATCTTTTATTTCGTGCTTGCTTTCACAATGTGTATTGGTCATTCCATTATTCTTTGCATTTGGAAAACCCCCACTGTTCTCATCAACAATCTACATTGTTCATACAAGAACCAAAAACAATTAAAACAAAAACTTTCCTGTTAGGCTAACATCTGAGACAATAGAAGAAAAAGAAAGCTAAATGTGGGAGTATAGTTCAAGAAATGAGTACCAAACGAAGCCTTGGCTGCTTCTCATCCACTCCAAACTTTTTTGAAGCTTGTTTCAAGCAAGCTACAAGAATGCAGCACAAAAAAAAGAAATAATTTAGCCCTCTAGCTAGAATCACCGTCAAGAAATTAACCATTCTGCTTTTAAAATGAGTGGAATGTAGTAGTAGCTAACCTGGTGAAAGCAGTTTCTTTGGAAATAGCTTCTTGGCAAATCTACGATTCCGATCAAAGAGCTGAAAGAAAATGCCCACACAACCACAAGTACTTTGAGGTTGTCTCTCAGTAATAGCGGCTAAACTATCATTCATTTCTCTAACTGAGCTATCGTTCATCCTTCAAAATCCTCTCTTAAATTTCTTCACCTTTTCTCCCACTCTGCTGAAGGTGATTCACATACTTTGTCTTCCCAATAAGATTCTATGAAACATTATCTTCACATTAATTTGGAAAGAATTAAACAAAAGACCCCCACTGGCCCCTCTGCCCACCACATCACTCACCCTCCTTGGCCCAAAAAAAGAAAATAGGGAAAAAGAACTTACATTTTCATGCAAGAAACAAAGAAAAAACCCAACAAAATATCATAAAGAAACTAGAAAATATCTATGAAAAGTAAAACCCTGAGCTGTGTTCAATTATGACAAAACTTTCACAAGAAACCACAGTCAAACAAAGTAAACACAAAACAAGAAAATACAAACAGCAATACCCATAATGTCTTCGACTTACACCAAATGTGCTACTGTTCAAGAAAACAGCTAGAACTGGTTATAGTACACTCTAGTAAGCTATTCTTTTCTTTTTTTAATCTTCTTTATGACAGTGAAAAAAGAAAAATAATAATTATTTTAAATTAGTTCCTATAGACATGCTTTCTATGGTTTGCTATCACAAATGCTACAGAATAAAAAAAGAATGTGTCGATAAAGACTAACCGATTAGGCATCAAACAGTAATAATAGAACCCAAAGCAATTGCAGCAAGGACAAGACCGAATGTTTTTCGAAATCCAAAGTGCCAAAGAAGTTCAAAGTACTTTTAAGAGAAAATAGAAGGAGTAATAGCGGAGAAGAAGTTTGTCCTCTTAGAGAAAGAGAATGGTGAGTTTATATAGTGAGGAGGGCCGTCCACAATCCCCCATAATAAAGGAAGAATAATATTTTATGGAGGAAGAATAACATATAATGAATCAATTAAGGGGATTGTTCCCTTAAATGGATGGGGGTAAATCAATCCGTTCCACCAATCATACTATAGTTGCCATAAATAAATAAATATACAACCCCTCACACGTTAACTATGGTAAATTTATATACCTCTTCTTGATTTCATTTAATAAGAAGGAAGGATCTCTTTTTACTTGTTCTATTCATGGAAATTCCATGAATAGAACAAGTAAAAAGAGATCCTTCCTACTAATTAAATGAAATCAAGAAGAGGTATCTAAATTTACCATAATTAACGTGTGAGGGGATGTCTGTCAAACAAGTAAGGCAAGAAAAATAAAAAATCAATTACTTAGATGTTTTTCTCAAATCAAATTGGTACAGGATCATACCCAAACAGTCAAAACATGCACATATTAGCCTTATTAATGATTTACGAAAAAATCTTCGAATCGTCTCATACATTCTTTTCCCATACAAAATTAAATTAAGCAGAAACTAACCAGACTGATATTACTGAGGCTCTTCCCATTAATACTTGTGGTAAATCAATTAAAGTGAAAGAATATATCAATCATACACAAATTTCCTTTTCAAATTATATGCTAATTAAGGGAAATATAAAATCCCACAAAATTTAGTCAAATCCAATAAAGGAAAGATCGGTTAAGCAAATCAGTCATACAAATTATTTATTTACCAAAGAAAAGAAGAACTACCATATAGTGATCACATAATCAAGGCAAACAATAATTAATAGTACTTAATTTTGTAGAAGAAAATTGACACAAGACTCAATCAAAAGTAATTACTTACCATAAACAATTGTTAAAGTAATCAGCCACATCTCTCAATTAAAGATAGTATATAAATCAATCAACTGTAAATTCTCAATTAGGCACAGTCAAGAATTTTAAAACCCGTCACAAAGGAAAATAATCATTCATTTAACACGATAGTAGTACCACAACTATAATAAGGCGATTACAAAATCATAAAACATGCCAAAAAATAGTCAATTTTAGCAAGCAACAATCTACAGTGATTAGTAATGAGCATCTTGTCAGAAAGTTAAAACCAAGTCACAAAAGAAGTTGGGATTTTCTTACCCATATTGACTAAGAGGCATAAAAAATGTGAATTTGCAAGAACTTAGGCGTGTTTGCACATACCATAGAGAGACGAACAAATTGACTCACCATTCAAGTTAAGCGTCACGAAATTTCAATCAAGGAGGACATGCAAATAGGGTCGAATAAAAATCATAGACTTAAAATCAACACATTTATTCAGCAAAAATCAAACGTGGCCACACTCGATTCGAAGAAACTTTCTATGAGAGACACAGATGAATAAATAGTACTAAAGTTCACACACATATTTCGAACACGGGATCAAACCTGAAGAGGGATTCTCCCAGAATCTGTCATTTTCGATGAAGAAGGGTTGCATGGTTGGAACGCCGAAGGGGTTTGCTGGAGGTATTGCTGTGGGGGAGGAGTCAAGGCTGTGTCGTAGATATTGGACATTTGCCGGAGGGGATAAAGAAGGCGACTAGAGGACGGAGGATGGAGCGGCGGCGTGGAGGCTGGGCTGGCCGTCTCCATCGATGGCGGCGCCACTGGTGGCGCTGTTCGCCGGTTGAGGATGAGAAGGGAGGGGGTTGTCCATCGGAGCAGCGACTGGACTCGCCTGAGGTAGGAGCTGGAGGCGCGTATGGAGGAGAAGGAAGAGGCGATGGCGAAGGCAGTTCACTAGAGATGGTGGACTGGCTACAAGGACTTGGAGCGGAGGGGGTGGTTTTGGTGGTCGATTGGCGATGGAGAGATCGAAGGAGAGGGGGGAGATCAAGAGTTAGAGGTATTTATAGAGAGAGAGAAGAGAGAGGTGGAGAGATAGAGGTGGAGAGATAGAGGTGGAATTTGGGGAAAAAAATTAGAGTTAGGGTTTGTAGGTTTGAAATAGGGAAAAAGAGATCTTTTGATCACAACCGTTGGATTGGTTTTTGATTGACGACTGAGATTTAATGTCATGGGGGAATTAAAATGTGGCTATGATGAAAAATAATGGCTTAAATTGTAAGAAATTGGGTTAAGATTGTAATGGATTGGGTAAAAATAGGCTATAATTGTAAGAAATTAAATAAAATTGGATTAAAAGGTAAATAAAATCATGCAAGGTAATTTTGATTAGGCTGTTATTTAAATTAAAGTAGGAATAATAATAATATATGATAATAGTAATTAAATAATAAATAACAACATAAAATAATAAATAATAATAAAAAAAAGATAAATAATACTTTCTTATCACATAATAGAGGGCTGCGTAAATGGAAGAAAGGAGAAAAGGGAAGAGGGAGTCATACCGTCACATTGGTATGAATTTTTATTTTTAAACGAGGAAGTCTATTTCGATAACAATTAATTGAATGTTAAAGAGTTTGTGGAGACCGAATATATTTGGACAGCATGGGGATGTCAATTGTTCAGGGGAACTAAATAAATATAGTTGAAATCAAAGTTGTGATTACGAGAGACCTTGGTTTATGCAAAAGGGTATGGTACAGTTTCACGAATAAAGTCGGCACCCTCAGCTATTATGCAAAGAGCAGTAGCTACGCTCCATAAAGACAACATATTGGGCATGGTAACATTTTGTCAGGATGCTCTAAGCTAATGGTGTCTATTACAATTCTTCCCTCGTGATGAATAAGATTGGTAATCACGATCACGACAAGAGTCATGTTTTGGTTTATCCGAGGGACCTTTGTCTATTGAACGATGACTCCTTTCCTTATAGTTTTCCTTATCCCATTCAAAGTCGTCTCTCTCCCTTTCCTTGTCAGATATCCTACCACTATCACGTTCATGATACTTTAGTCTTCCTTGATCCTTTCTCTTGATAAAAGTTATTGTCCTTTATTTGTGACATTTATTTTTCTTTCATGTCATTGATTTGTTTTTTCTATTTATACTTTACTGTTTATGGCCGTTGACTGGTGTACACTTTATTTGAAAGCTTGCATCTGAAGTTTTCTTGGTATTGATATCCTCACTTTAGGATGTTATTCATTGAGACAATGGTAACTTCCATGTTATGTTTGTTAAATTTGGTGTTCTGTGACTCACTCTCACTGTTGTCGAGTGACTGAACATGGGCTAGCCATTAAAGATGTATTTCTGGTGAAGAGAGAGTTGAGAAAAAAGAAATGTAAGGTTATGAATGGTGGGAAAGAAAATATGAGTGTGTCACCTGTGTTGACCTGCTTAAATAAATGAAAAGGTCGGGCTGTTAACTTTACTATTTTGTGGTGGTTGCTGAAGACTAGCTTCTTGAAGAGCTTTACGAGAGGTGCATTGCATCAGCTTGATATTTGCTGGAAACTAAGTATTCGGTGTGGGTGTAAATAAGTGCAAAAAGTAAAAACAAAATTGTAGGAAATTGTTTTGTTGTGTATTTTCATTTTTGTGGTAATACTTGTGAAGTGGAAGTACGTTGAAGCACAGGTCGACAATATTCAATACTCGAAAGATTAATAGAAAACAGTTTGTTGTGGAGTGAACTTCAGATCACGGTGTTTCTAAAAGGATCAAACATTCATCAAGACAAAGTGAAATGGACATTTTCTACTCATGTTTAGAGTTTGTAAAAAATATTCTTATTATACTGCTTGTTCAGACATACAGTATTTTCTTACTTGATGTTGCTGCATTCGAATTTTGAAAGCAATTTACACGGCTGACTTGTTAATGTAGGATATCATATCATGTGCTATGTCGAAAATTCACTACTATCAATGTACTGTGAGTGTGAATTATTGACGAGGCATATGATGCGTTAGAGGAAATAGCGGAGAAGGATGTTTTCTCTTGGGTAGCTCACTGTCTCAATCAATTTTCATTTCTAAACAAAAGAAGTTTGATCTTTGTAGTTGTGTTTGTTACTTTTTCCAATTGTAAGATGATATATGTGGAAAATGGGGTACCTCTAAATTCTTGTTTTCTTTAACTTTAGCTTTAAAGATCTAATTTTTACTCGAGAAATCGTAGTAATATGAACAATGGGTTGTCGAAGAAAACTGGTTTACTTATGTAGAACCAACCAAAAAGAATAAATTGCTCTCTGTGGTTTAAAATAATTTTTGTACTGTAAAAAAATAAAAGGCTGAAAGTTTAAATTTTGATTGAAGTGAAAAGGCTTTTACTTAAAAAAACAAATACTAAAAAGGAAGTATTAATATATTTAAAATAATATTGTTCCAATAAGGGTAAAAAGGTAATTTTTCCTTTAAAAAATTTCCAAATAAGGAAAGACGACATTTATTTTGGGACGAACAAAAAAGGAAATGGCAACACATAATTTGGGATGGAGGGAGTAGTATTTTTATTTGGTTCGAAGGATATCATATGCCTCAGCAGAGAAGTAAAGTTCTGTTCTCCTCTCTTTCTCTTACGTATCTAGTTCTATAGCTTAACCCTAAATTTTACGATGTAAGGGCAGAACGCATGTCAAAAGTTATTTAATTTCGCTATTATGAGTATTTTTGGGGGTGTTGGAGAGTTAATTAAAAAGTATTAATACTATGTAATATTTATGTCTATTAACATTCTAAAATTAAATTATAAAATATTATTTTTTTAAAGTGGGCTGGCCCGTGAGGCTCGCTACCCACAGAGTAATAGTGTGGGCTTGATATTTTTTGGCTCATCATTTTTATAGGCTAGCCCAACCTAACCCGTCAAACTCAAAGCTCATGTGGGATAGCTCGGATGGGCTGAGCCAACCCGTATTGACATCTCTACAAAAAAAAAAACTCTACAATATTGATACTCAAAGGAGACTTTGGAATCTTGAAGAATGCACGGAGGCGAATTCAGGATTTCAAAACGCGGATGTATGAATGTGAAATTCATCAAGATGACCTACATTATGCATATTATACTAGACCAGGAGCCCAGAAATGGGGACAAAACAAGAACAAATTCCATGAAAATGTGCACCAAGATCATAAATAACTTACACACCAGGATTATCTAGGCTCTTTCTAGGGTACCCCCCACCCCCACCCCTACACGAAACTTTCATCGTCGCTCTGTAAGACGAGGCCAACTTATCGAAAGATGTACATTGCGTCAGTTCATACAACCTTTTGATAGGTGCTTGTTAGATCTTATCAAGCTTTTCTGCTACGACGATAGGATTTGCTTTTGCTATTGCATTCTGACCAGCATTCCTATAATCAAACGGGCAGTTGTGTTTTTCTGAATAACGATGAACTACACAGAAAAGATCACCACATTTGCAACTGAAACCCGTTAAGCCCCCACTCTTACGACAAGTTGTGCACTTTTTCAGACCCTCTTTTGACTTCACTTGTGAAATTTGAGAGGCTAAATCTGCAGATGCAACTGCGGCACCTGCAAGAGAAAGTTCTGATTCATCGCTAAAATGAGAGACTTTCACTGTTAACATGCTAAGGAAGCTTTAATTCGATCACTAAAATGACAAATTAAAATACAACATGGAGGCTACTAGTAGAAAAAACTGCAACCCTTTCCTACATCTCACAAGAAGATTTTTAGAAAAACAAGCTTAAAAACCAAAACTGATGTTGCTAAACTAGATAAGATTGCACCACTTACTAGAAATCTTGATCACATAACTGAAACATGGGAGGCTTGTTAGCTGATAAACTTCCAATTAGTCTTTAACCGGTGATGTTACCTAGACACATTTGCAGTTACTTGGACTCAACATTGTTATCACTTTTCAGCATATACCATTATTCGAGTACATCCTGCATGTGAGCTGCGAGATTCAACAATCGAAGTTCAAAGAAGGTACTACCTATCTCAATTTATACTATAGGCATGCTAAAATGAGACCCTCTCGGCTTAACTCTAGCTTCCTCAGCTCATTACCCCTTTATAAGAGACCAAAGCATAGTATTTACTCTAATAGACCTGCGAAGGTGACCCTCTCGGCTCAACTGCTGATTATCAAGATTCAAGCGGTAACATTGTTTTTTTGGCTTGATGAGTTCTCTTGATAACCAGTTACGATCACATATTCTAGACAGGCATGACGAAACCAGTTCAACTATCATGCACAGTCACCAAAACCCAAGCAGATTCTAAAAGACCGAAGAAATGGATTAGCTCTTGAGATAGATCACAACTATCTGATCACTTTCTAGCTGTTGTTATCTACTCTGGTTGGCATGTATTCTAATAATCATTTCCCTGTAAGCGACGAACACAAAAATGTCTCAACTATTGCTTACTACTACTAAGTCTGGTGAACTATTCATTTTCTTGAATTAGTAAGTGGTGTTATCCATAAGATAAAAATAACCAATAACCATCTTTTGGCTAACCTATCCTCCTCTGTCCCTCAGACCAACAAGGGGCCATTGAGTGTCATATACACCCTCATGTACGGACCGGTATGTGGGGGGAGTACTCTAGCATCTTCAATAGCCAACAGTTCCCTCTTGCAAACTCAAAATCAGTAGATAAGAAAGAAATTAAAAGTATAACCAAATTTGCACAACAAGCAAAATCAGTCCACTAAATCTCACAAAAGATTATAGCTCGGACTCCTCAAAAATGCCCCAGGGTACATGTCCTATTCTCCAAAAATAGTGCAAATTCATATGATCTGACACAGGTACAACAACATTTTAAAGAGTCCTAGCAGCATAGCACAAAAGTACAGAATTCAACAACGACAATATTATAGCGTAAGAGCTCTTGGCATTTAATATTGGGGTAGACTAGAGCTATAACTTTTCCTAACATTTCAGCAGATCTCAATAGTTTCAGCTCAAACTCTGTATTCGTGTTTAATATATATAAATAATTAATAGAAAACTCACTATATTATAATTCAAAAAATAAAAATAAAAAATACCACAACCCTTATAATTAAACACCATAACATGCAAATACACAAAGACTATATTATTAGTCCAAAATCAAATAAATTACAAAAAATTTGAACAATTAGAGAAAAAAGAACCTATGTTTGAACTTTGACATGCAAATAAACATGCATAATTATATACCTCGATGAAAAAAAAAAAAGAAAACAAAACAAAATAAAACAATTAAATTTATTAGAAAATTATCAAAACAAAATATTAATAAGAAAATTAGACAAGACCTTAGGAATTTATTAGTCATGAATGTACAAATAACATACCTTAATAGAAGAATTGGAGAAATTGAAAGGTGAATTTTAATTTTTTTTTTCTTTCTTTTTTGGTCCAAGAATTGTAAGATGATTAAGGAGGAGCTCCAAAAGGAAAGAAAATGAAAATGATACTACTTTCCTTTTTTAGGTGTTTCAAAAATCAAAACAGACAAACCTCCTTCTAAATTTAGAAATACTTAATTAAAATTTTAATTTTATCTACATAGATCTTATATCTATCTCAAAGGTAGAAATATTATTTCGATATACGAAGGATCAAGAAAAAGAGGTTCTAATAGGTAAAAAAATAATGGATAGTGATAAAAATACATATAGTAACAGAATATATAGTAACATTAATAAGATAACATGATTGTTGAAATACAAGATACAAATAATATCAGAAATTGAAGGACCGAAAACTACATAAGCAATAATGTAACTACTAATGTAGACATTAAACAAGATACACACTGCTATCAGTACACACACTGCTATCAGTTAGGTTCAACATTTATTCTATTAACATAATTTTATGGCACTTGATTGTTATTTTTTTATGTTACGTTTATTTTGTTCATGCTCCAAATTCTATAAATTTTAGTCCTCGTTTGGCCATGAAAATTATAATTTTCTCGAGTTGAAGTTGAAGTTGTGTATGTTTGACCATGAATACAAATTGGAGTTGTTTTTGAAATTTTTGTGAGAGAAGTAAAAGTTTACTTGTTTTCACTTTTACAAATAAAATTCTAAATAGTATTTGGAATTCCCATGGTGTTGAAGAATCTCACATTGAATTTAGTAAAGGAATATGTAATCTCTTTACATTACAAACTTACGACGTATCACCACAATTTAGTACATATTCTGGTGAATGAACTTTTTTTAATCCGGTATCCATGTTGAGACTCCAACTAGCCAGATTCACGTTATATAAGGTCTATTTAAAGGAAATAACTCCCTCACAAAATTCTTTATATCTAGAACGCTAATTCGAGACCATTACATGGAGGAACTCTTATTCATCCCTCCACAATACTTGTTATTCAATGAATGAACTTGCCATAAATCTCTAATATTATAAATATCCTTGTGTAACATCTCAAACCCATGTTACACCATCCTAGTACTTTACCTTGTATTGATAACAAGACAACAAGTTGGAAGCAACATGGGCAAACATAAGTTCAGATGGGCTATGTAGGATGCATTGATTGATTTAATTTGTGTCTATTCTAAGCAATCCAACCCATAAGTTCATAGGTTACATATTTTTTTGTTTTTTCACTCTTCATCAATAAAAATGGCTTATTATTAGCATAAGTTTTTGGACCTGTTATTTAGTTGGCACAAGATTCCATCTCTATTTATGGAAAATATGGACCCATATTAACGCCCGTTTGGTCATGAAAATTATAATTTTTCAAAATTGGAGTTGAAGTTGAAGTTGAAGTAGGGGTTGTATTTGACCATGGATATAAATTAAGAGAAAATACATAAAGTACCCCCTGATCTTGTCCGACTTTTTCAAAAAAGACACCTAAACTATACTTTCGATTGTTGTTGATCTTAAATTGAATTATTTGCTAAAGTACGCCTCAATTGTTCTCCCTATTAAATTGAATTCCAAAAAAGAAAGATTTCATTCAATTGAGGAATGCGGAGAACAAGTTTTTGGAGATGGAAAGGATGTGATTCCACCGATAATAAATTGGTATATTGATTACTATTTCAATAGTGGAATTGAAAACAATTTTACCGATCCTTTTGCCTACATTAGCATATTTTCCAACAAAAATTTAATTTTTTATATTGGGTTTATCATCGAAAAATACCTTCTCGACGGAAAAAATGGTGGCTACCATATCATATTTTTTTTTACCCTTTTTTAAACTCTTTATCATTCTTCAATTAAAGATGAACATAAGAATAATGTTGCAGACCGTTGGTGGATCTCAAATTATGGAAAACTCTCTGGAAAAGCATAAACCTCACAATAGGGATAGACAACAAGATCCCAAGCATAATTGTGGACTCCTTCCGATTTCTGTATGTGTAGTGTCGGCGTGTGAGTGTGTGTTTTTCACTGAGTTGTTGTGTGTGCGTAAATGAAGTATTGTGTGTAGTTGTGAGAGTGTGTGAATGGAGTATTGGAAAGATGAGAAAGACATCAATGGAGAAGAAGGTATTTTTAAATTTTTGGATAAATAATTTATACGTGGCAACTTTTTATTGGCAATTTGAGTCAAATTTTAACCATTCACGCGCCTGGTGTGCGTGTCTACACGCATAGGCAAAATTTAAGTCAAAATGGTGTATTTACAATGGATTAAGTAAGAATAATGGGGTAATAGGTTGAAAGTAAAATTTAGGTGTCTTTTTTAAAAAGTCAGACAAGATCAGGGGGTACTTTATGTATTTTCTCATAAATTAAAATTGTTTTTGAAATATTGTGAGAGAAGTAAAAGTTACAAATACAATATTTCAGAATTGTATTTAGAATTTTCATGGCCAAACGCATCTTGTTTTCACTTTTTTCACTAAAGTGAAATAATTTTTCGAAAAAGTATAAATAATTTTCATTGCCAAACGACTACTAATTGTTGAGATTCCAAAAAGAACTCAACTTCCTTCGTTTTTAAATAAGTGGTTTTTATTTTAGGCCTTCGTTAAGAAACTACTCAACTCACTTCTAGAAAGTAAAAATTATTTTACTAATTTGTCTTTAATAAATATATTGAAAAGAATATAACTTTTTCAGTAGTTTTGGAGTTTTGCAAAAAATAAAAAATATTTATAGGAAAGGTAAATTGAAAAAACATCATCAATGATTTCTTGATTATCTAAAATATTATT
Source organism: Capsicum pubescens (assembly GCA_030864215.1). Lineage (NCBI taxonomy): Eukaryota > Viridiplantae > Streptophyta > Magnoliopsida > Solanales > Solanaceae > Capsicum > Capsicum pubescens. The sequence goes on from CM061543.1 coordinate 42,208,361, forward strand.
TATTTAAGTATATAATAAAAGAACTAAACAATCAATTATTTAGAAATGGGGGGAGGACATTATATTATTGATACTCAAAGGAGACTTTGAAAATTGCAAGAATATGCTTTGGATTTGAATGAAAAAACAAAAACAAGTTGGTAATAAGTAGGGACGATCCATTATCATACTCCCTCCGTTTCAAACTGAGATGACACATTAATTAAAAAAAATAATTAATAATATGGATAGTTTACCATAATACTCCTATTAAATGATGTTTACATTTTAATTTAAAAAAAAAGTAATTAATGCAAAGGGTAAAACATGAAAAAAAATTTGTCTCTTCTTCATTAATGAAAAAAGATAAATAAAATAGAAAATCAAATTAGAAAATTTAGAATAGTGGGAGTATATCTTTTCGATTGTATTATATGGCTCCCTATTCAAGATGCTTAACCAATTACACAAAATTGGTATAAACTTAAATTCAAAAATTAATAAGTAAGGTGAAATTGTTCAAAACTTTAATATGAGATATAGTATAAGTACTGCTAGCTTACTTCTTCTTCTCAGTTAGATGGAGAATAAGAAATGTAGTTCCGACAGTTCTTCTTCCTAACTGTTCTATCACTTCATAATCATCTAACTTGTTATCTGTATCACTCTTCTGAGTCTCCATTCTTCCACTAAACAACAAAAAATTATTTTTATAATAAGATTACAGCTTCAGATTCAATCTTCTATCAATTGAACAAGTTCTTGAACTCTTCCAACTCAAATTTTAGGCACCATTACACTTTACAATAAACTTACAGCTATAGATTCAATCTTTCTATCAATTGAACAAGTTCTTGAACTCACCCAACTCAAAACTTACAGCCAAAGATTCAATAGAACAAGTTCTTGAACTCACCCAACTCAAAACTTGGGCACACATTAAACAACAAGAAAAAAATAGTATATTCCCAAAAAAGTGGGGTCTGGGGAAGGGTAAAGTGTACGCAGTCCATACCTCCACCTTATAGGTGAGGTAGAGAGTTTGTTTCCGAAAGGCACCCACAAATCAACTTAGGCAAACATTACACTTTACAATAAAATTACAGCTAAAGATTCGTTCTTTCAATCAATTGAACAAACAAGCACTTGAACTCACCCAACTCAAAACTTCGTCAAACATTACAACTTTACAGTAAAGTAACAGTCAAAGATTCAACAGAACAAGTTCTAAAACTCACAACTCAAAACATAGAAAAACATTACACTACAATAAAACTTAAGTTAAAGATTCTATCATTCTGTTAATCAAACTGTTTCTTGAACTAACCCAACTCAAAACTTAGGCACATATTACGCTTTTACAATAACGTTACAGCTAAAGATTCCATCTTTCTACCAATTGAACAAGTTCTTGAACTCAGTCAACTCAAAATTTAGGAATACATTATACTTTATAGTAAAATTACAGTCAAAAAGATTCAACAGAACAAATTGTTGAACTCACCCAACTCAAAACATATGCAAACATTACACTCTACAATAAAACTAAAAGATTCAAACTGTTTGTTAATTTAACAAGTTCCTGAACTCAACCAACTCAAAAATAACTTTACAGTTAAAGATTCTATCTTTCTGATTCTTGAACTCACCCAACTCAAAACTTAGTCACACATTACACTTCACAGCAAAATTACAGCTAAAGATTCAGTCTTTCTGCCACTTGAACTGATTCTTCAACTCACCCAACTCAAAACTTAGGCACATATTACACTTCATAGCAAAATTACATTTAAAGATTCAGTTTTTACTGTTAATTGAACTGGTTCATGAACTCACCCAACTCAAAACTTATACTGAAAAATTTCAGTCTTTCTGTTAATTGAACTGATTCTTGAACTCATCCAACTTAAAACATAGGTAAACACTACACTTTGCAATAAAATCAAAGCTAAAGATTCAATCATTCTGTTAATTGAACTGGTTCTTGAAATCACCCAACTTAAAAAATTGAGGAATTCTTTACAGAGTCGACAGTGAAATCCCTGCAACAACTATAAAAACAAGCCTTTACTTCATTCCAGCAAGAAAAAAAAAGTTTTTGAGAGTTGGGATCTTGAAATGATTTGGGACAAAGCAAGTTAAGTTGAAACTACTTATTGAGTGTCCATTATACCACTAAAACTACAAACATTATTCTTTAAAATGAAAGATTCAATATTTCTGTTAATTGAACTGATTCTTGAACTCTTCCAACTCAAATTTTAGGCACACATTACACTTTACAATAAAATTACAGCTAAAGATTCAATATTTCTATCAATTGAACAAACAAGTTTTTGAAACCACCCAACTCAAAATTTGGACAACCTTACACAACAACTACAACCGTAACATACCCAATGAATCCAACAAGCGAATTCTGGCTAGGGTAAAGTGTACCGCAGACCTTACCACTACTTCGGGGATTACACAGCATTACACATCACAGTAAAATTACAGTTAAAAACTAAGTTGCTCGGACTCTCCAAATATGTTGCCGCACCCGTGTCCGATCCTTCAAAAATGCACTACTTTTGAAGGATCCAACACTCACCCCATGACATATTTGAAGAGTCTGAGCTGCTTAGGTTAAAAATTCAGTTTTTTTCTATTAATTGAACTAGTCAAATAGTTAATCCCTATTATAAAAAAATAAAATTAAAAAATAATAACAGAATTAATTACTTAAACAAGAATATTAATTGTACACTACAATTAAGTGATAAATTGACATGAGATTATATGTTGGCTAATCTTAATTACTTGCAAAAGTAATCTCATTATAATGTTTTCTCTCCCTCGTTATTATAATAACATACGTAATATAATTTTACTAGTAGGATCTAGGGAGGACGATGTATACGGTTATACGCAGGGACAAAACTAGCTAATAGTGAGGGGGGTCATCCGAACCTCCTTCGATGAAATATTATACTATATATACAAACTTAAAATTATTTTTTATGTATATATAGAAGACGTTGAACCCCATTCGATTAGTTCTTTTGTTCACATTTTTTTATTTTGAACCCCCTTAATTAAGATGTTGGCTCCGCCACTAACTATACGCATCCCTGCAGAACTACAATCTAATTACAGGTGTAAAGTGAGAAATGACGTTTTAGGTTGACCTTCGATTCAAGTAAAACATATTCAGAATTAAGTACATAAATAAAGAAATGGAGAATTAACATAATAGCAACAACAAAATAATTAACCTCATCATATCCACATTAATTTTGGATTAGTTTTCTAAGGTAAAAGAATATGTAATTAAATTTTGTCGGTGGAATAGATAAAAAGGCAATTTCTAAAAAAGGTGATACTGAAATATGAAAATCAGTACTGAAATATGAAAATCAGTAGTTGGATTTTAATAAATCAAATGTTGAATAATTTTTATAAAAAAAAATAAACTGAAAAGGGCCTAAAATGTTCTTCCCGTTTACCTATTAGTCAATTTTGTCCTTTTATTTAACAACAACCTTTTGGTCCCACTTTATTTATCACATGACACATTTCTATTGGACGATTCATATTAAATTAAATTAATTAATTTTATCTCAAAACCTAACCCGCCCAGAAAAATAACACGGATCCAACTAAAGTTGACCCGCTCCATATTCGTCGATATCTGCTTATCTCCTCTCATTGAATTATTGGAAAGAATAATATTATGATGAAAGTGAGAAGAACTCTATTTTTTTCCTACTAGAGGACAACGCTTGTCACGATATATTATGAATGCACAATGATGAGTACAAAAAATAGTTGAAGGGAATTTTAGGCCCAATAGGTAGATGAAGGGCATTTTTGCACTATTTTAGATAGTTGGTGGGCATTTTAGGCCCTTTTTCAAAAAAATAAAAAAGAAATAAATAACTCACTTTTTTTTCCCCTTTTTTCAATTAGTTTTACTGATCGACTCATTTGAATTCATGATTACACATTACAGACTATTTGTATATCGAAAGAGAAGCGCTCCATTTGAAGCTTTCCTTACTACGAGGACTTGAATTTAGATTCACGCTATATTGAACTTCTTTAAGAGAAAGCGCTATCTATAAATTTATAAACTCACATAAAATATAATTGGATTTTCCATAACTTGCTGGATCCTTTTTATTTTATTCTCTCTCATTCAGGCAACAACTCACTTTAATTTGATTTTACGAAATATTATTCTAAAAAAAAATCATGAAAAGAATCACGTAAATAACATAACTTTTATGCTATATCAAATCAACTAAAAGAGAATTATTAATAGAGATCTTCACATAATTAAGTCAAACTAGTTATTTTAAAATTAAGATATACAATTTTGTGATAATAATTATGTTAAATTGCATAAACAATACACCAATAATATATCCAGTGTATTCTCGCAAGATGGGGTAAATTACACAAACAATGTTTAAAAAAAGCTATGTCAGATATCCTATATATATACATTGTTTCGTTATATAATGGTGTAGGACAATTCTTATCTCGCTATTAGTTTTTAAGTTTAATTAGATTCAAGGTTCATTTTTTTTTTGTCGTGATACTAGAGCTAGACTTCTCTCAATTCTTATTTCTCATATGTTAAACATTATATTATACTATCCATGGTTCAATTATCAGGCAGAGGCGGAGCCAAACTAGTAATAGGATATATTATTAATATATCATTAAAATAATTTTTATGTATATATTATAGATGTTAAAACTCCTTCGGTGTTTTTTTTCTCCAGATTTTGAACTCCTTCAGCAGAAATCCTGACTTCGCCTGTATTATCAGGTGCCTGATTTCAGCATTAATTATGTACTATAAAATACTAGTTGGTCGCCTGCTCATATTAAAGTTTTGAACAATTTTCACCTCACTTATTAATTTTTGAATTTAAGTTTATACCAATTTTGTGTAATTGGTTAAGCATCTTGAATAGGGAGCCATATAATACAATCGAAAAGATATACTCCCTCCGTTCTAAATTTTCTAATTTTATTTTTCATTTTATTTATCTTTTTTCATTAATCAAGAAGAGACAATTTTTTTTTCATGTTTTACCCTTTGCATTAATTACTTTTTTTTTCAAATTAAAATGTAAACATCATTTAATAGGAGTATTATGGTAAACTATCCATATTATTAATTATTTTTTTAATCAATGTGTCATCTCAGTTTGAAACGGAGGGAGTATGATAATCGATTGTCCCTACTTATTACCAACTTGTTTTTGTTTTTTCATTCAAATCAAAAGCATATTCTTGCAATTTTCAAAATCTCCTTTTAGTATCAATAATATAATGTCCTCCCTCCATTTCTAAATAATTGATTATTTATTTCTTTTATTATATACTTAAATAAATAATATTTTAGATAAACAAGAAATCATTGATGATGTTTTTTCAATTTACCTTTCCTATAATTTTTTTTATTTTTTTGCAAAACTCCAAAACTACGAAACAGTTATATTCTTTTCAATATATTTATTAAAGACAAATTAGTAAAATAATTTTGACTTTATAGAAGTGAGTAGTTTTTTAACGAAGGCCTAAAATAAAAATCACTTATTTAAAAACGAAGGAACTTGAGTTCATTTTGGCATCTCAACAATTAGTAGTCGTTTGACTATGAAAATTATTTATATTTTTTCTAAACTTATTTCACTTTAGTGAAAAAAGTGAAAACAAGATGCGTTTGGCCATGAAAATTCTAAATACTATTCTGAAATATTGTATTTGTAACTTGTACTTCTCTCACAATATTTCAAAAGCAACTTTAATTTATGAGAAAATACATAAATTACCCCCTGATCTTGTCTGACTTTTTTAAAAAGACACCTAAATTTTACTTTTAACCTATTACACCACGATTCTTACTTAATCCATTGTAAATACATCATTTTTGACTTAAATTTTGCCTATGCGTGTAGATACACACACCAGGCGCGTGAATCGTTAAAATTTGACTTAAATTGCCAATAAAAAGTTGCCACGTATAAATTATTTATCCAAAAATTTAAAAATACCTTCTTCTCCATTGATGTCTTCCTCATCTTTCTAATACTCCATTAAAACACTCTCACAACTTCACACAATACTCCATTCACGCACACACAACAACTCAGTGAAAAACACACACTCACACGCCAACAATACACACACAAAAATCAGAAGGAGAGCACAATTGTGCTTGGGATCGTGTTTTATATCCCTATTGTGAGGTTTATGCTTTTCCTGAGAGCTTTCCACAATTTGAGATCCACCAACGGTCTGCAACATTATTCTTATGTTCATCTTGAATTGAAGAATGATAAAGATTATAAAAAAGGGTGAAAAAGATATGATATGGTAGCCACCATTTTTTCCGTCGAGAAGGTATTTTTCGATGATAAACCTAATATGAAAAATTAAATTTTTGTTGGAAAATATGCTAATGTAGGCAAAAGGATCAGTAAAATTGTTTTCAATTCCACTATTGAAATTGTAATCAATATACCAATTTGTTATCGGTGGAATCACATCCTTTCCATTTCCAAAAATTTGTTCTTCGCATTCCTCAATTGAATGAAATCTTTCTTTTGTGGAATTCAATTTAATAGGGAGAACAATTGAGGCGTAATTTAGAAAATAATTTAATTTAAGTTCAACAACAATGGAAGAAGTAATGAAAGAGAAGAAGGAAAGACAAGTGAGCTGGAAGAAGGAGGAGAAAGTGCAAAACGCGCGCTTTTTAAAAAAAGAGGAATGCTGAAATTTTCGTCAAAATGGTGTATTTACAATGATTTTAGTAAGATTCCGTGGGCTAATAGGTTGAAAGTATAGTTTAGGTGTATTTTTTGAAAAAGTTGGACAAGATCAGGGGGTACTTTATGTATTTTCTCTTAATTTATATCCATGGTCAAATACAACCCCTACTTCAACTTCAACTCCAACTCCAATTTCGAAAAATTATAATTTTCATGACCAAACGGGCCTTAAAGTGGGTCCAAATTTTCCATAGATAGAGATGGAATCTTGTGCCAACTAAATAAGAGGTCCAAAAACTTATGCTAATAATATGCAATTTTCATTGATGAAGAGTGAAAAAGCAAAAACATAGGTAACCTATGAACTTATGGGTTGGATTGCTTAGAATAGACACAAATTAAATCAATCAATGCATCCTACATAGCCCATCTGAACTTATGTTTGCCCATGTTGCTTAAAACTTGTTGTCTTGTTATCAATACAAGGTAAAGTACTAGTATGGTGTAACATGGGTTTGAGATGTTACACAAGGATATTTATAATATTAGAGATTTATGGCAAGTTCATTCATTGAATAACAAGTATTGTGGAGGGATGAATAAGAGTTCCTCCATATTTAATGGTCTCGAATTCGCGTTCTGGATATAAAGAATTATGTTAGGGAGTTATTTTCTTTAAATAGACCTTATATAACACGAATCTAGCTAGTTGGAGACTCAACGTGGATACCGGATTAAAAAAAGTTCATTCACCAGAATATGTACTAAATTGTGGTGATACGTTGTAAGTTTGTCATGTAAAGAGATTACATATTCCTTTACTAAATTTAATGTGGGATTTTTCAACACCATGGGAATTCCAAATACAATTTAGAATTTTATTTGAAAAAGTGAAAACAAGTAAACTTTTACTTCTGTCACAAAAATATCAAAAACAACTCTAATTTGTATTCATGGTCAAACATACACAACTTCAACTTCAACTCCAGAAAATTATAATTTTCATGGTCAAACGAGGCGTAGAATTTATAGAATTTGGAGCATGAACAAAATAAACGTAACATAAAAAAATAACAATCAAGTGCCATAAAATTATGTTAAAAGAATAAATGTTGAACCTAACTAATAGCAGTGTGTGTACTGATAGCAGTGTGTGTCTTGTTTAAAGTCTACATTAGTAGTTACATTATTTCTTATGTAGTTTTCGGTCCTTCAATTTCTGATATTATTTGTATCTTGTATTTCAACAATCATGTTATCTTATTAATGTTACTATATATTCTGTTACTATATGTATTTTTATCACTATCCATTATTTTTTTACCTATTAGTACCTCTTTTTCTTGAACCTTCGTATATCGAAATAATATTTCTAACTTTGAGATAGATATAAGATCTATGTAGATCAAATTAAAATTTTAATTAAGTATTTCTAAATTTAGAAGGAGGTTTGTCTGTTTTGATTTTTGAAACACCTAAAAAAGGAAAATAGTATCATTTTCATTTTCTTTCCTTTTGGAGCTCCTCCTTAATCATCTTAAAATTCTTGGACCAAAAAATAAATAAATTAAAATTCATCTTTCAATTTCTCCAATTCTTCTATTAAGGTATGTTATTTGTACATTCATGACTAATAAATTCCTAAGGTATTGTCTAATTTTCTTATTAATATTTTGTTTTGATAATTTTCTAATAAATTCAATTGTTTTGTTTTGTTTTGTTTTGTTTTCTTTTTTCATCGAGGTCTATAATTATGCATGTTTATTTGCATGTAAAAGTTCAAACATAGGTTCTTTTTTCTCTAATTGTTCAATTTTTTTTGTAATTTATTTGATTTTGGACTAATAATATAGTCTTTGTGTATTTGCATGTTATGGTGTTTAATTATAAGGGTTTTGGTATTTTTTTATTTATTTTTTGAATTGATGAAAGGAAGTTTAGTTTTTATACATTAAAGGTGAAAAAAATGCAGCTTAGTGGGTTTTCTATTAATTATTTATATATATTAAACACGAATACAGAGTTTGAGCTGAAGCTATTTAGTTCTACTGAAATGTTAGGAAAAGCTATAGCTCTAGTCTACCCCAATATAAAATTCCAAGAGCTCTTATGCTTTAATATTGTCGTTGTTGAATTTTGTACTTCTGTGCTATGTTGCTAGGACTCTTTAAAATGTTGTTGTACCTGTGTCAGATCATATGAATTTGCACTATTTTTGGAGGATCCGACATGCACCCTGGGGCATTTTTGAGGAGTCCGAGCAACAAACTTTTGTGAGTTTTAGTGGACTGATTTTTCTTGTGATGTGATCTAGTCACAAGAACATCCTTAAACATTGTTGTGCAAATTTGGTTATACCTTTAATTTCTTTCTTATCTGCTGAATTATGGTTATCTATGTTTCAGGTTCTGCATAAGTACTAAGCTAGTTCTTTGTTAAATGAATTGGTTTTTCGGGTTCTTTAAGTTTGCAAGAGGGAACTGTTGGCTATTGAAGATGCTAAAGTACTCCCCCCACATACCGGTCCGGACATGCGGGTGTATAGGTTAGCCAAAAGATGGTTATTGGTTATTTTTATCTTATGGATAACACCACTTACTAATTCAAGTAAATGAATAGTTCACCAAACTGAGTAGTAGTAATCAATATTTGAGACATTTTTGTGTTCGTCGCTTACAGGGAAACGATTATTAGAATACATGCCAACTAGAGTAGATAACAACAGCTAGAAAGTGATCAGATAACTGTGATCTATCTCAAGAGCTAATCCATTTCTTCGGTCTTTTACAATCTGCTTGGGTTTTGGTGACTGTGCATGATAGTTGAACTGGTTTCGTCATGCCTATCTAGAATATGTGATCATAACTGGTTATTGAGAGAACTCATCAAGACAAAAGAACAATGTTACCGCTTGAATCTTGATAATTAGCAGTTGAGCCGAGAAGGTCACCTTCGCAGGTCTATTAGAGTAAATACTATGCTTTGGTCTCTTATAAAGGGGTAATGAGCTGAAGAAGCTAGAGTTGAGCCGAGAGGGTCTCATTTTAGCATGCCTTTAGTATAAATTGAGATAGGTAGTACCTTATTTGAACTTCAGTTGTTGAATCTCGCAGCTCACATGCAGGATGTACTAGAATATTGGTATATGCTGAAAAGTGATAACAATGTTGAGTCCAAGTAACTGCAAATGTGTCTAGGTAACACGACCGGTTAAAGACTAATTGGAAGTTTCTCAGCTAACAGGACTCCCATGTTTCAGTTATGTGATCAAGATTTATGGTAAGTGGTGCAATCTTATCTAGTTTAGCAATATCAGTTTTGGCTTTTAAGCTTGTTTTTCTAAAAATTTTCTTCTGAGGTGTAGGAAAGAGCTGTAGTTTTTTATACTAGTAGCCTCTATGTTGTATTTTAATTTGTCATTTTAGTGATCGAATTAAAGCTTCCTTAGCATGTTAACAGTGAAAGGCTCTCATTTTGACAATACTACACTAGTTGTGGCTAATTGTTTAAACTGTTAAGCATGTCAAATGGTTCCAGTAACAACAATCTAGTAAGTACGAGATATTGAATATATGTATTATTCTGAATTGCTTTATATTTCATAATCGCGATGTTCCTTTGTTGAAGTTTTTCTGCTAAACGGGGATCAGTTGCAAATGTGGTGATCTTTTCTGCGCAGTTCATCGTTATTCAGACAAACACAACTGCCCGTTTGATTATAGAAATGCTAGTCAGAATGCAATAGCAAAAGAAAATCCTATCGTCGTAGCAGAAAATCTTAATAAGATCTAACAAGCACCTATCGAAAGGTTGAATGAACTGAAGCAATGTCTATCTTTTGATAAGTTGGCCTCGTCTTACAGGGTGACGATGAAAGTTTTGCATGGGGGTGCGGGTGGGGGGTACCCTAGAGCCTAGATAATCCTGGTGTGTAAGTTATTTATGATCTTGGTGCACATTTTCATGGAATTTGTTCTTGTTTTGTCCCCATTTCTGGGCTTCTTGTTTAGTATAATATGCATAATGTAGGTCATCTTGATGATTTTCACATTTATACATCTGCGTTTTGAAATCCTGAATTCTCCTCCGTGCATTATTCAAGATTCCAAAGTCTCCTTTGAGTATCAATAATGTAGAGTTTTTTTATGGGTTGGCTCAGCCCATCCGAGCTAGCCCACATTGACTTTGAGTTTGACGGGTCAGTTAGGGCTAGCCTATCAAAATGATGAGCGAAAAAATATCAAACCCACACTATTACGTTGTCCGTTGTGGGCCTCACGGGCCAGCCTACTTTAAAAAAATAATATTTTATAATTTAATTTTAGAATGTTAAAAGACAAATATTACATAGTATTAATACTTTTTAATTAAGTCTCCAACACCCCCAAAAATACTCATAATAGCGAAATAAAATAACTTTTCACATGCGTTCACATCGTAAAAGTAAGGGTTAAGCTATAGAACTAGATACGTAAGAGAAAGAGAGGAGAGCAGAACTTTACTTCTCTGCTGAGGCATATCATATCCTTCGAACCAAATAAAAATACTACTCCCTCCGTCCCAAATTATGTGTCGCCATTTCCTTTTTTATCCGTCCCAAAATAAATGTCGTCTTTCCTTATTTGGAAATTTTTTAAAGGCACAATTACCTTTTTACCCTTATTGGACCCACGTTATTTTAAATATATTAATACTTCTTTTTTAGTATTTGTTTTTTTTTAAGTAAAAGTCTTATCACTTCAATAAAAATTTAAACTTTCAGCCTTTTATTTTTACAGTATCAAAATTATTTTAAACCACAAAGAGCAATTTATTCTTTTTGGTTGGTTCTACATAAGTAAACCAGTTTTCTTCGACGACGCATTGTTCATATTACTGTGATTTCTCGAGTAAAAATTAGATCTTCAAAGCTAAAGTTAAAGAAAACAAAAATTTAGAGGGACCCCATTTTCCACATATATCATCTTACAATTGGAAAAAGTAACAAACACAACTACAAAGATCAAACTTCTTTTGTTTAGAACAGAAAATTGATTGAGATAGTGAGCTACCCAAGAGACAACATCCTTCTCCGCTTTGGTTTCTATTATTATTGTTTGGTGCCTAATCGTTTAGTCTCTATCGATGCATTCTTTTCTTATTCTATAGCATTTGTGATAGCAAAGCATAGAAAGCATGTCTATAGGAACTAATTTAAAATAATTATGATTTTGCTTTTTTCACTGTCATAAAGAAGATTAAAAAAAGAAAAGAATAGATTACTAGAGTGTACTATAACCAGCTCTAGCTGTTTTCCTGAACAGTAGCACATTTGGTGTAAGTTGAAGAAATTCTGGGTATTGTTGTTTGTATTTTCTTGTTCTGTGTTTACTTTGTTTGACTGTGGTTTCTTGTGAAAGTTTTTTCATAATTGAACACAACTCAGGGTTTTACTTTTCATAGTTATTTTCTACTTTCTTTCTAAAATATATTGTTGGGTTTTTGCTTTGTTTCTTGCATGAAAATGTAAGTTTTTTTTCCCCATTTTCTTTTTTTTGGGCCAAGGAGGGTGAGTGATGTGGTGGGCAGAGGGGCCAGTGGGGGTCTTTTGTTTAATTCTTTCCAAATTAATGTGAAGATAATTTTTGAAAAAATCTTATTGGGAAGACAAAGTATGTGAATCACATTCAGCAGAGTGGGAGAAAAGGTGAAGAAATTTAAGAGAGGATTTTGAAGGATGAATGATAGCTCAACTAGGGAAATGAATGATAGTTTAGCTGCTATTACTGAGAGATAACCTCAAAGGCCTTGTGGTTGTGTGGGCCTTTTCTTTCAGCTTTTTGATCAGAACCGTAGATTTGCCAAGAAGCTGTTTCCAAAGAAACGGCTTTCACTAGGTTAGCTACTACTACATTATACTCATTTTTAAAGAAGAATGGTTAATTTCATGAAGGTGATTCTAGCTAGAGGGCTAAATTATTTCTTTTTTTGTGCTGCATTCTTATAGCTTGCTTGAAACTAGCTTCAAAAATGTTTGGAGGGGATGAGAAGCAGCCAAAGCTTCGTTTGGTACTCATTTCTTGAACTATACTCCCACATTTAGCTTTCTTTTTCTTCTGTTGTCTCAGATGTTAGACTAACAACAATGTTTTTGTTTTTATTGTTTTTGGTTCTTGTATAAACAATTTAGATTGCTGATGAGAAGAGTGGGGGTTTTCCAAATGCAAAGAATAATGGAATGACCAATACATATTGTGAAAGAAAGAGCGAAATGAAAGCTCCAAGTTTGGTTTCTAGGCTCATGGGTTTGGAATCGATGCCAGCAGGATCAGGCAGTAAGCCATAAAAGGCTTCAGCTTCTGAAACTTGGAGCAATGTGGCAGACAAACTTGGTGCTCGACCTGGCGGATCTGATAAAGAAGATATGGATTTTGAGATTGCCAAAATAATGAGTTTAGAGCCGGGTTTTCGAAGGTTTAGAGCTAAATGTTCTCTCACATATCCTACTAGATATTTTTGTCTTTTGGAAGATGAAGCAGATTTAGTTGGGAATTCACTTTATCACCATAGTTCAGGATGTGTTCTTGAAGCTGGCTTTTCAACTGATAGGTACCTCTCCAGCAGTCCCAATAGTAGCTCATGTATGGTCCTCGATTCGACATTTTACTATTTGCATACTTCCTTTCTTTCCCTCAAATACATAAATTAAAAAATAAGACAACTCTGAACTTGGATTTCATGCATCCATGCTTATAATAAATATGATGCTTGTTTTCTTCCATAGGACAAAGTGTTTGCTGAATCAGTGGACTCTATTGATGATGAACCACTCATTCCAGAACCTGATAGAGATCTTTCAGATTATGAGACCTCATTATCCACCAGGAGGAGTTGCAGAGAATTGATTTATAACGTTTCTGGAGTGATAAGAAATATTGATCAGTTAAAAGGAAGCGAACTCAGCTACGCAAAACAGGTCATTTTGAATACTGAACAACAGGCTCTACCTGTAGAGGATGGGTTCTCTGTGAGCCATTTTCTGCTCAATGAACATAAAATATTTTTGAGTTTTCTTTGGATGGCTTTTGGTGAGTTTCTAGGCTTTAATGACCTAAAACAGATGAATCAGCTTAAAGGATTCGCCTTTGATTGTCTATTAGAGTACCTAGACTCAAAATTTTGTAAAATCTCTTATTCTGGTTTCAGTACCTGTACCGAACTACCATCAAGTATGACCAAAGAGATTCTGATTGCTGATATTATTGATGAGGTCAAAGAGTGGACAAAATTTGTTGGTTTAATCCCAGACGAGCTAATAGAATGGGATATGAGTCATTCTTTGGGTAATTGTACGGACTTCGAGATTGAAAAATATGAATGTAGCACTGAAGTTGCTAGGAATATTCTCGAAGAATTAATAGAGGAAGTTGTTTTAGACCTGTATAGTTCTAGCTAAATTTTGATGGAACTGTTAGTAGCTCTTATTTTCGAGACTTTGTTGCAAGCCTATCAGTGATGTTCTCATGTGATAACTCTTAGACTCAATAATGTCAAGAAAAGTATTTTGTACAAATCATTGATTCTGCATCTGATTCGACTTATTGTACTTGCGCTTTTGCATTTATGAATATTAAGAACAATCCCTTCATGAACATCTGTTTGAAGTAGAACTTTACAAGCACAAAATGAAAAATGGTTGAAATGTAAGAACAATTTGAAAAGAAACCCAATAAGCCTAAATGGATGCATATGAAAAAATCTATCACTACCTCCGACCCAAATTATGTGTCGCCATTTCCTTTTTTGTCCGTCCCAAAATAAATGTCGTCGTTCCTTAATTGGAAATTTTTTAAAGGAACAATTACCTTTTTACCCTTATTGGACCCACTTGATTTTATATATATCAATACTTCATTTTTAACAGGATAAGGAAAAGTATAAGAAAAGTAACATCATACCAATAAATTATGACAATCAAGATAGAATTATTATAAATTGGCAAAATTTGCATGAGGGAAACTGATGCAATGCACCTCTCATAGAGCTCTTCAAGAAGCTAGTCTTCAACAACCACCACAAAACAGTAAAGTTAACAGCCCGACCTTTTTATTTTTTTATGTAGGTCAACACAGATGACACACTCCTATTTGCTTTCCCACCATTCAACTCTCTCTTCACCAGAAGTACATCTTTAATGGCTAGCCTATGTTCTGTGATATTTCAACATAAACACAGATCATCAGACTGTCAGCTTATGATTAAATATTCAGTCACTCGACAACAGTGAGAGTGAGTCACAGAACACCAAATTTAACAAACATAACACGGAAGTTACCATTGTCTCAATGAATAACATCCTAAAGTGAGGATATCAATACCAAGAAAATTTCAGATGCAAACTTTCAAATACAGTGTACACCAGTCAACGGCCATAAACAGTAAATTATTAATAGAAAAAACAAATCAATGACATGAAAGAAAAATAAATATCACAGATAAAGGACAATAAACTTTATCAAGAGTAAGGATCAATGAAGACTAACGTCTCATAAACGTGATAGTGGTAGGATATATGATAGGGAAAGGGAGCGAGACGACTTTGAATGAGACAAGGAAAAGTATAAGTAAAGGAGTCATCATTCAATAGACAATGGTCTCTCGGAGAAACCAAAACATGACTCTTCTCGGGATCGTGATTACCAATCTTATTCATCACGAGAGAAGAATTGTAATAGACACCATTATCTTAGAGCAGCCTGACAAAATGTTACCATGCCCAATACGTTGTCTTTATGGAGTGTAGCTACTGCTCTTTGCATAATAGCTGAGGGTGCCGCCTTTATTAGTGAAACTGTACCACACCCTTTTTCATAAACCAAGATTTCTCGTAATCGCGACATTGATTTCAACTATTTTCATTTAGTTCCCCTGAACAATTGACATCCCCATGCTATCCAAATATATTAGGTCTGCACAAACTCTTTAACATTCAATTAATTGTTCTCGAAATTGACTTCCTCATTTAAAAATAAAAATTCATACAAATGTGACGGTATGACTCCCACTTCCCTTTTCTCTTTCCTTCCATTTACGCAACCCTCTATTATGTGATAAGAAAGTATTATTTATCTTTTATTATTTTTTATTATTTATTATTTAATATTGTTATTTATTATTTAATTACTATTATCATATATTATTATTATTCCTACTTTAATTTAAATAACAGCCTAATCAAAATTACCTTGCATGATTTTATTTACCTTTTAATCCAATTTTATTTAATTTCTTACAATTATAGCCTATTTTTACCCAATCCATTACAATCTTAACCCAATTTCCAACAATTTAAGCCATTATTTTTCATCCTAGCCATATTTTCATTCCCCCATGACATTAAATCTCAGTCGTCGATCAAAAACCAATCCAACGGTAGAGATTAAAAGATCTCTCTTTCCCTATTGCAAACCTACAAGCCCTAACTCTAATTTTTTTCCCAACTTTCTCCTCTATCTCTCCACCTCTATCTTCTCTCTCTCTACAAACACCTCCAAATTTGGATCTCCCCCCCTCTTCTCCGATCTCTCCGTCGCTAATCGACCACCAAAACCACCCCCTCCGCTCCGAGTCCTCATCGCCAGTCCGCCATCTCCAGCGAACTGCCTTCGCCATCGCCTCTTCCTTCTCCTCCATACGCGCCATCATCTCCTACGCCAGGTGAGTCAAGTCGCTGCTCCGATGGCCATCCCCCTCCCTTCTCGTCCTCCACCGGCGAACAGCGCCACCAGTGGTGCCGCCATCGACGGAGACGGCCAGCTAAGCTCCACACCACCGCTCCATCTTCCATCCTCCAGTCGCCTTTTTCTCCCCTCTGGAGAATGTCCAACAACTGTGACACAACCTCGATTCCTCCCCCACAGCGATACCTCCGGCAAACCCCTTCGGTTTTCCAACCATGCAACCCTTCCTCATCGAAAATGACGGATTTTAAGAGAATCCATCTTTAGGTTTGATCCCGTGTTTGAAATATGTGTGTGAACTTTAGTACTATTTCTTCATCTGTGTCTCTCATAGAACGATTCTTCGAATCGAGTGTGGCCACATTTGATTTTTGCTGAATAAATGTGTTGATTTTAAGTCTATGATTTTTATTCGACCCTATTTGCATGTCCTGCTTGATTGAAATTTCGTGACATTTAACTTGAATGGTGAGTCAATTTGTTTTTCTCTCTCTGGTATGTGCAAACACACCTAACTTCTTGCAAATTCACATTTTTTATGCCTTTTAGTCAATATGGGCAAGAAAATCCCAACTTCTTTTGTGACTTGGTTTTAACTTTCTGACAAGATGCTCATTACTAATCACTGTAGATTGTTTCTTGCTAATATAGACTATTTTTTGGCATGTTTTATGATTTTGTAATCGCCTTATTGTAGTTGTGGTACTACTATCGTGTTAAATGAATGATTATTTTCCTTTGTGACGGGTTTTAAAATTCTTGACAGTGCCTAATTGAGAATTTACAGTTGATTGATTTATATACTATCTTTAATTGAGAGATATGGCTGATTACTTTAACAATGGTTTATGGTAAGTAATTACTTTTGATTGAGTCTTGTGTCAATTTTCTTCTAAAAAATTAAGTACTACTAATTATCGTTTGCCTTGATTATGTGATCACTATATGGTAGTTCTTCTTTTCTTTGGTAAATAAATAATTTGTATGACTGATTTGCTTAACCAATCTTTCCTTTATTGGATTTTACTGAATTTTGTGTGATTTTATATTTCCCTTAATTAGCATATAATTTGAAAAGGAAATTTGTGTATGATTGATATATTCTTTTACTTTAATTGATTTCCCACAAGTATTAATTGGAAGAGCCTCATTAATATCAGTCTGATTAGTTTTTGCTTAATTTAATTTTGTATGGGAAAAGCATGTATGTGACGATTCGAGGATTTTTTCGTAAATCTTTAATATAGCTAATATGTGCATGTTTTGATTGTTTGGGTATGATCCTGTACCAATTTGATTTGAGAAAAGCATCTCAGTAATTGATTTTTTATTTTTCTTGCCTTACTCGGTTGACAGACATCCCCTCATCTAAATTTACCATAATTAACGTGTGAGGGGATGCCTGTTTATTTATTTATGGAAACTATAGTATGATTGGTGGAACGGATTGATTTACCCCCATCCATTTAAGGGAACAATCCCCTAAATTGATTTATTATATGTTATTCTTCCTCCATTAAATATTATTCTTCCTTCATTATTTGGGATTGTGGACGGCCCTCCTTACTATATAAACTCACCATTCTCTTTCTCTAGGAGGACTAACTTCTCCTCCGCTATTTCTCCCTCTATTTTCTCTTAAAAGTACTTTGAAGTTCTTTGGCACTTTGGATTTCGAAAAACATTCGGTTTTGTCCTTGCTGCAATTGCTTTGGGTTCTATTATTATTGTTTGGTGCCTAATCGGTTAGTCTCTATCGAGGCATTCTTTTCTTATTCTGTAGCATTTGTGATAGGAAAGCATAGAAAGCATGTCTATAGGAACTAATTTAAAATAATTATGATTTTGCTTTTTTCACTGTCATAAGGAAGATTAAAAAAAGAAAAGAATAGCTTACTAGAGTGTACTGTAACCAGTTCTAGCTGTTTTCTTGAACAGTAGCACATTTGGTGTAAGTTGAAGACATTTTGGGTATTGCTGTTTGTATTTTCTTGTTCTGTGTTTACTTTGTTTGACTGTGGTTTCTTGTGAAAGTTTTGTCATAATTGAACACAACTCAGGGATTTACTTTTCATAGCTATTTTCTACTTTCTTTTTGATATTTTGTTGGGTTTTTGCTTTGTTTCTTACATGAAAATGTAAGTTATTTTTCCCCATTTTCTTTTTTTGGGCCAAGGAGGGTGAGTGATGTGGTGGGCAGAGGGGTCAGTGGGGGTCTTTTGTTTAATTCTTTCCAAATTAATATGAAGATAATGTTTCATAGAATCTTATTAGGCAGACAAAGTGTGTGAATCACATTCAGCAGAGTGGGAGAAAAGGTGAAGAAATTTAAGAGATGATTTTGAAGGATGAATGATAGCTCAGCTAGAGAAATGAATGATAGTTTAGCCGTTATTACTGAGAGACAACCTCAAAGGCCTTGTGGTTGTGTGGGCATTTTCTTTCAGCTCTTTGATCGGAACCGTAGATTTTCCAAGAAGCAGTTTCCAAAGAGACTGCTTTCACCAGGTTAGCTAGTACTACATTCCACTCATTTTTAAAGAAGAATGGTTAATTTCTTGAAGGTGATTCTAGCTAGAGGGATAAATTATTTCATTTTTTTTTCTGCATTCTTATAGCTTGCTTGGAACAAGCTTCAATAAAGTTTAGAGGGGATGAGAAGCAGCCAAAGCTTCGTTTGGTACTCATTTCTTGAACTATACTCCCACATTTATCTTTCTTTTTCTTCTATTGTCTCAGATGTTAGCCTGATAGGAAAGTTTTTGTTTTTATTGTTTTTGGTTCTTGTATGAACAATGTAGATTGCTGATGAGAACAGTGGGGGTTTTCCAAATGCAAACAATAATGAAATGACCAATACACATTGTGAAAGCAAGCGTGAAATGAAAGCTCCAAGTTTGGTTGCTAGGCTCATGGGTTTGGAATCGATGCCAGCAGGATCAGGCAGTAAGCCCCAAAAGGCTTCAGCTTCAGAAACTTGGAGCAATGTGGCAGACAAACTTAGTGCTCAACCTGGCGGATCTGATAAAGAAGATATGGATTGTGAGATGGCCGAAATAGAGAGTTTAGAGCCGGGTTTGCGAAGGTTTAGAGCTAAATGTTCTCTCACTTATCCTACTAGATATTTTTCTCCTTTGGAAGATGAAGCAGATTTAGTTGGGAATTCACTTGATCACCATAGTTCAGGATGTGTTCTTGAATCTGCCTTTTCAACTGACAGCTACCTCTCCAGCAGTCCCAATAGAAGCTTAAGTATGGTCTCCGATTCGACATTTTACTATTTGCATACTTCCTTTCTTTCCCTCAAATACATAAATTAAAAAATAAGACAACTCTAAACTTGGATTTCATGCATCCATGTTTCTAATAAATATGATGCTTGTTTTCTTCCATAGGACAAAGTGCTTGCTAAATCAGTGGACTCTATTGATGATGAACCACTCTTTCCAGAACCTGATAGAGATCTTTCGGATTGTGAGACCTCATTATCCACCAGGAGGAGTTGCAGAGAACTGATTTATAACATTTCTGGAGTGGTAAGCAAGATTAATCAGTTTAAAAGAAGGGAACTCAACTACGCAAAATAGGTCATTTTGAATACTGAACTCATATTTGGAACTACACCTCAACAACAGGCTCTACCTGTAGAGGATGGGTTCTCTGTGAGCCATTTTCTCCTCAATGAACATGAAATATTTTTGAGTTTTCTGTGGATGGATTTTGGTGAGTTGCTAGGCTGTAATGACCTAAAATAGATGAATAAGCTTAAAGGATTTGCCTTTGATTGTCTATTAGAGTGCCTAGACTTAAAATTTTCTCAAATCTCTGATTTTGGTTTCAGAACCTGTATCAAACTACCATCAAGTATGACCAAAGAGATTCTGATTGATGATATTATTGATGAGGTTGAAGAGTGGACAAAATTTGTTTGTTTGATCCCAGACGAGCTAATAGAATGGGATATGAGACATTCTCTGGGTAACTGTATGGACTTCGAGATTGATGAATATGAATGTAGTACTGAAGTTGCTTGGCATATTCAACAAGAATTAGTAGATGAAGTTGTTTTAGACCTCCACAGTTCTAGATAAATTTGGATGGAACTGTTAGTAGCTCCTCTTTTTGAGACTTTGTTGCAAGCCTATCAGTGATGTTCTCATGTGATAACTCTTTGACTTAATAATGTCAAGCAAAGTATTTTGTACAAATCATTGATTTTATATCTGATTCGACTTATTGTACTTGCGCTTTTGCATTTATGAATATTAAGAACAATCCCTTCATGAACATCTGTTTGAAGTAGAACTTTACAAGCACAAAATTAAAAATGGCTGAAATGTAAGAAAAATTTGAAAGGAAACCCAATAAGGCTAAATGGATGCATATGCCAAAAATCTATTACTACCTCCGACACAAATTATGTGTCGCCATTTCCTTTTTTGTCCATCCCAAAATAAATGTCGTCTTTCCTTATTTTGAAATTTTTTAAAGGCACAATTACCTTTTTACCATCATTGGACCCACTTGATTTTAAAAAATATTAATACTTCTTTTTTACTATTTGTTTTTTTAAAGTAAAAGTCTTCTCACTTCAATCAAAATTTAAACTTTCAGCCTTTTATTTTTACAGTATCAAAATTATTTTAAACCACAGAGAGCAATTTATTCTTTTTGGTTGGTTCTACATAAGTAAACCAGTTTTCTTCGACAACTCATTGTTCATATTACTGTGATTTCTAGAGTAAAAATTGGATCTTTAAAGCTAAAGTTAAAGAAAACAAGAATTTAGAGGGACCCCATTTTCCACATATATCATCTTACAATACGAAAAAGTAACAAACACAACTACAAAGATCAAACTTCTTTTGTTTAGAATTGAAAATTGATTGAGACAGTGAGCTTCCCAAAAGACAATATCCTTCTCCGCTATTTTCTCTAACGCGCTATATGCCTCGTCAATACTTCACACTCACAGTACATTGATAGGAGTTCATTTCCGACATAGCACATGATATGATATCCTACATTAACAAATCTGCCGTGTAATTTGCGTTCCAAATTCGAATGCAGCAACATCAAGTAAGAAAATACTGTATTTCTGAACAAGCAGTATAACAAGCATATTTTTTACACACTCTAAACATGAGTAGAAAATGTCCATTTCACTTTGTCTTGATGAATGTTTGATCCTTGTAGAAGCACCGTGATCTGAAGTTCTCTCCACAGCAAACTATTTTCTGTTAATTTTTTGAGTATTGAATATTATCGACCTCAGCTTTAACGTACTTCCACTTCACATGTATTACCACAAAAAAGAAAATACACAACAAAACAATTTCCTACAATTTTTTTTTTAGTTTCTGCACTTATTTACTCCTGCACCGAATACTTAGTTTCCAGCAAATATCAAGCTGATGCACTGCCCCTATCGTAGAGCTCTTCAAGAAGCCAGTCTTCAACAACCGCCACAAAACAGTAAAGTTAACAGCCCGACCTTTTTATTTTTTTAAGTAGGTCAACACAGATGACACACTCCTATTTGCTTTCCCACCATTCACAACCTTACGTTTCTCCTTTCTCAACTCTCTCTTCACCAGAAGTACATCTTTAATGGCTAGCCCATGTTCTGTGATATTTTAACATAAACACAGATCATCAGACTGTCAGCTTAGGATTAAATATTCAGTCACTCTACAACAGTGAGAGTGAGTCACAGAACACAAAATTTAACAAACTAAACACGGAAGTTACCATTGTCTCAATGAATAACATCCTAAAGTGAGGATATAAATACCAAGAAAAATTCAGATGCAAACTTTCAAATACAGTGTACACCAGTCAACGGCCATAAACAGTAAAGTATAAATAGAAAAAACAAATCAATGACATGAAAGAAAAATAAATGTCACAGATAAAGAGCAATAAATTTTATCAAGAGTAAGGATCAAGGAAGACTAAATTCTCATGAATGTGATAGTGGTTGGATATCTAATAGGGAAAGGGAGTGAGACGACTTTGAACGAGACAAGAAAAAGTATAAGGAAAGGAGTTATCATTCAATAGACAAAGGTCACTCGAAGAAACCAAAACATGACTCTTCTCGAGATCGTGATTACCAATCTTATTCATCACGAGAGAAGAATTGTAATAGACACCATTAGCTTAGAGCAGCCTGACAAAATGTTACCATGCCCAATATGTTATCTTTATGGAGTGTAGTTACTTCTCTTTGCATAATAGTTGAGGGTGCCGCCTTTATTAGTGAAACTGTACCACATACTTTTGCTTAAACCAAGGTCTCTCATAATCGCGAAATTGATTTCAACTATTTTCATTTAGTTCCCCAGAACAATTAACATCCCCATACTGTCCAAATATATTTGGTCTGCACAAATTCTTTAACATTCAATTAATTGTTCTCGAAATTGACTTCCTCATTTAAAAATAAAAATTCATACAAATGTGACAGTATGACTCCCACTTCCCTTTTCTCCTTCCTTCGATTTACGCAGCCCTTTATTATGTGATAAGAAAGTATTATTTATCTTTTATTATTTTTTTATTATTAATTATTTAATGTTGTTATTTATTATTTAATTACTATTATCATATATTATTATTATTCCTACTTTAATTTAAATAATAACCTAATCAAAATTACCTTGCATGATTTTATTTACATTTTAATCAAGTTTTATTTAATTTCTTACAATTATAGCCTATTTTTACCCAATCCATTACAATCTTAACCCAATTTCTTACAATTTAAGCCATTATTTTTCATCCTAGCAATATTTTAACTCCCCCATGACATTAAATCTCAGCAGTCGAACAAAAACCAATCCAACCGTTGAGATCAAAAGATCTCTCTTTCCCTATTTCAAACCTACAAACCCTAACTCTAATTTTTTCCCCAACTTCTGCCTCTATATCTCCATCTCTCTCTTCTCTCTGTCTACAAACACCTTCAAATTTGGTTCTCCCCCCTCTCCTCTGATCTCTCCGTCGCCAATAGACCACCAAAACAACCCCCTCAGCTCCGAGTCCTCATCGCTAAGCTGCCATCTCCGGCGAACAGCCTTCGCCGTTGCCTCTTCCTTCTCCTCCATACGCTCCACCATCTCCTACCCCAGGCGAGTCCATCCGCTACTTTGATGGACAGCCCCCTCCCTTCTCGTCCTTCGATGGCGAATAGCGCTACCAGTGGCGCCGCCATCGACGGAGACGGCCATCCAAGCCTCCACGCTGCCGCTCCATCCACCGTCCTCCAGTCGCCTTCTTTCTCCCCTCTGGTAAACATCCAACAGCCGCGACACATCCTCGAATCCTCCCCCATAATGATACCTCCGGCAAACCCCTTTGACGTTCCAACCATGTAACCCTTCCTCATCGAAAATGACGGATTCTGAGAGAATCCGTCTTCAGGTTTGATCCCTGTTCAAAATACGTGTGTGAACTTTAGTACTATTTCTTCATCTATGTCTCTCATAGAAAGATTCTTCAAATCGAGTGTGGCCACATTTGATTTTTGATGAATAAATGTGTTGATTTTAAGTCTGTGATTTTTATTCGACCCTATTTGCATGTCCTGTTTGATTGAAATTTCGTGACGTTTAACTTGAATGGTGAGTCAATTTGTTCTTCTCTCTCTAGTATGTGCAAACACGCCTAACTTCTTGCAACTTCACATTTTTTAAGCCTCTTAGTCAATATGGGTAAGAAAATCCCAACTTTGTTTGTGACTTGGTTTTAACTTTCTGACAAGATGCTCATTACTAATCACTGTAGATTGTTTCTTCCTAATATAGACTATTTTTTTGGCATGTTTTAAGATTTTGTAATCGCCTTATTGTAGTTGTGGTACTACTATCGTGTTAAATGAATGATTATTTTCCTTTGTGACGGGTTTTAAAATTCTTGACTGTGCCTAATTGAGAATTTACAGTTGATTGATTTATATACTATCTTTAATTAAGAGATGTGGCTGATTACTTTAACAATGGTTTATGGTATGTAATTACTTTTGATTGAGTCTTCTGTCAATTTCCTTCTAAAAAATTAAGTACTATTAATTATCGTTTGCCTTGATTATGTGATCACTATATGGTAGTTCTTCTTTTCTTTGGTAAATAAATAATTTGTATGACTGATTTTCTTAACCGATCTTTCCTTTATTGGATTTGACTGAATTTTGTTTGATTTTATATTTCCCTTAATTAGAATATAATTTGAAAAGGAAATTTGTGTTTCTTTGATATATTCTTTCACTTTAATTGATTTCCCACAAGTATTAATGGGAAGAGCCTCAGTAATATCAGTCTGGTTAGTTTTTGATTATTTTAATTTTGTATGGGAAAAACATGTATGTGACAATTCGAGGATTTTTTCGTAAATCTTTAATAAGGCTAATATGTGCACGTTTTGACTGTTTGGGTATGATCCTGTACCAATTTGATTTGAGAAAAGCATCTCAGTAATTGATTTTTTATTTTTCTTTCCCTTACTTGGTTGACAGACATCCCCTCATCTAAATTTACCATAATTAACGCGTGAGGGGATGCCTGTTTATTTATTTATGGCAACTATATTAAGATTGGTGGAACGGATTGATTTACCCCCATCCATTTAAGGGAACAATCCCCTTAATTGATTCATTATATGTTATTCTTCCTCCATTAAATATTATTCTTCCTTCATTAATTGGGATTGTTGACGGCCCTCCTTACTATAGAAACTCACCATTCTCTTTCTCTAAGAGGACAAACTTCTCCTCCGCTATTACTCCCTCTATTTTCTCTTAAAAGTACTTTGAAGTTCTTTGGCACTTTTGATCTCGAAAAACATTCGGTCTTGTCCTTGCTGCAATTGCTTTGGGTTCTATTATTATTGTTTGGTGCCTAATCAGTTAGTCTCTATCGACGCATTCTTTTCTTATTCTGTAGCATTTGTGATAGCAAAGCATAGAAAGCATGTCTATACGAACTAATTTAAAATAATTATGATTTTGCTTTTTTCACTGTCATAAAGAATATTAAAAAAAGAAAAGAATTGCTTACTAGAGTGTACTATAACCAGTTCTAGTTGTTTTCTAAAACAGTAGCACATTTGGTGTAAGTTGAAGACATTCTGGGTATTGCTGTTTGTATTTTCTTGTTCTGTGTTTAATTTGTTTGACTGTGGTTTCTTGTGAAAGTTTTGTCATAATTGAACACAACTTAGGGTTTTACTTTTCATAGATATTTTCTACTTTCTTTCTGATATTTTGTTGGGTTTTTGCTTTGTTTCTGGCATGAAAATGTAAGTTCTTTTTCCCCATTTTCTTTTTTTGGGCTAAGAAGGGTGAGTGATGCGGTGGGCAGAGGGGCCAGTGGGGTTCTTTTGTTTAATTCTTTCCAAATTAATGTGAAGATAATGTCTGATAGAATCTTATTGGGAAGACAAAGTGTGTGAATCACATTCAGCAGAGTGGGAGAAAAGGTGGAGAAATTTAAGAGAGGATTTTGAAGGATGAATGATAGCTCAGCTAGAGAAATGAATGATAGTTTAACCGCTATTACTAAGAGACAACCTCAAAGGCTTTGTGGTTGTGTGCGAATTTTCTTTCAGCTCTTTGATCGGAACCGTAGATTTGCCAAGAAGCTTTTTCCAAAGAAACTGCTTTCACCAGGTTAGCTACTACTACATTCCACTCATTTTTAAAGAAGAACGGTTAATTTCTTGAAGGTGATTCTAGCTAGAGGGCTAAATTATTTCTTTTTTTGTGCTGCATTCTTATAGCTTGCTTGAAACATGCTTCAAAAAAGTTTGGAGGGGATGAGAAGCAGCCAAAGCTTCGTTTGGTACTCATTTATTGAACTATACTCCCATATTTAACTTTCTTTTTCTTCTATTGTCTCAGGTGTTAGCCTGACAGGAAAGTTATTGTTTTTATTATTTTTGGTTATTGTATGAACAATGTAGATTGCTGATGAGAACAGTGGGGGTTTTCCAAATGCAAAGAATAATGGAATGATACACATTGTGAAAGCAAGCGCGAAATGAAAGCTCCAAATTTGGTTGCTAGGCTCATGGGTTTGGAATCGATGCCAGGAGGATCAGGCAGTAAGCCCCAAAAGGCATCATCTTCTGAAACTTAGAGCAATGTGGCAGACAAACTTGGTGCTCGACCTGGCGGATCTGATAAAGAAGATATGGATTTTGAGATGGCCGAAATAAAGAGTTTAAAGCTGGGTTTGCGAAGCTTTAGAACTAAATGGGCTCTCACTTATCCTTCTAGATATTTTTCTCCTTTGGAAGATGAAGCAGATTTAGTTGGGAATACACTTGATCAACATAGTTCAGGATGTGTTCTTGAAGATGCCTTTTCAACTGACAGCTACCTCGCCAGCAGTCCCAATAGTAGCTCAAGTATGGTCCCCGATTCGACATTTTACTATTTGCATACTTCCTTTCTTTCCCTCAAATACATAAATTAAAAAATAAGACAACTCTGAACTTGGATTTCATGCATCCATGCTTCTAATAAATATGATGCTTGTTTTCTTCCAGAGGACAAAGTGCTTGCTTAATCAGTGGACTCTATTGATGATGAACCACTCTTTCTAGAACCTGATAGAGATCTTTCGAATTGTGAGACCTCATAATCCACCGAGAGGAGTTGCAGAGAACTGATTTATTACATTTCTGGAGTGCTAAGTAAGATTGATCAGTTAAAAAGAAGTGAACTCAGCTACGCAAAATAGGTCATTTTGAATACTGATCTCATATTTGGAACTACTCCTCAACAGCAGGCTCTACCTGTAGAGGATGGGTTCTCTGTGAGCCATTTTCTCCTCAATGAACATGAATTGTTTTTGAGTTTTCTGTGGATGGATTTCGTTGATTTGCTTGGCTGTAATGACCCAAAACAGATGAATCAGCTTAAAGGATTCCCCTTTGATTGTCTATTAGAGTACCTAGACTCCAAATTTTCTACAATCTCTGATTCTGGTTTAAGAACCTGTACCAAACTACCATCAAGTATGACCAAAGAGATTTTGATTGCTAATATTATTGATGAGGTCGAAGATTGGACGAAATTTGTTGGTTTGATCCTAGACGAGCTAATAGAATGGGATATGAGCCATTCTTTGGGTAATTGTACGGACTTCGAGATTGAAGAATATGAATGTAGCACTGAAGTTGCTAGGCATATTCTCCAAGAATTAGTAGATGAAGTTGTTTTAGACCTCTACAATTCTAGCTAAATTTGGATGGAACTTTTAGTAGCTCTTATTTTTGAGACTTTGTTGCAAGCCTATCAGTGATGTTCTCATGTGATAACTCTTAGACTGAATAATGTCAAGCAAAGTATTTTGTACAAATCATTGATTCTGCATCTGATTCGACCTATTGTACTTGCGCTTTTGCATCTATGAATATTAAGAACAATCCCTTCGTGAACATCTGTTTTTACTTAGAACTTTACAAGCACAAAATGAAAAATGGTTGAAATGTAAGAACAATTTGAAAGGAAACCCAATAAGCCTAAATGGATGCATATGCAAAAATATATTACTACCTCCGACCAAAATTATGTGTCCCCATTACCTTTTTTGTCTGTCCCAAAATAAATGTCGTCTTTCCTTATTTGAAAATTTTTTAAACGCACAATTACCTTTTTACCCTTGTTGGACCTACTTGATTTTAAATATATTAATACTTCTTTTTTAGTATTTGTTTTTTTAAAGTAAAAGTCTTATCACTTCAATCAAAATTTAAACTTCCAGCCTTTTATTTTTACAGTATCAAAATTATTTTAAACCACAAAGAGCAATTTATTCATTTTGGTTGGTTCTACATAAGTAAACAAGTTTTCTTCGATAACTCATTGTTCATATTACTGTGATTTCTCGAGTAAAAATTGGATCTTTAAAGGTAAAGTTAAAGAAAACAAGAATTTAAAGGGACCCCATTTTCCAGATATATCATCTTACAATTGGAAAAAGTAACAAACACAACTACAAAGATCAAACTTCTTTTGTTTAGAACTGTAAATTGATTGAGACAGTGAGCTACCCAAGAGACAACATCCTTCTCCGCTATTTCCTCTAACGCGTCATATGCCTCGTCAATACTTCACACTCACAGTACATTGATAGGAGTGCATTTCCGACATAGCACATGATATGATATCCTAAATTAACAAGTCAGCCGTGTAATTTGCTTCCCAAATTCGAATGCAGCAACATTAAGTAAGAAAATACTGTATGTCTGAACAAGCAGTATAACAAGCATATTTTTTTCAAACTCTAAACATGAGTAGAAAATGTCCATTTCACTTTGTCTTGATGAATGTTTGATCCTTTTAGAAGTAACGTGATCTAAAGTTCACTCCACAACAAACTATTTTCTATTAATCTTTCGAGTATTGAATATTGTCGACCTCAGCTTCAACATACTTCCACTTCACATGTATTACCACAAAAATGAAAATACACAACAAAACAATTTCCTACAATTTTGTTTTTAATTTCTGCACTTATTTACTCCCGCACCGAATACTTAGTTTCTAGAAAATATCAAGCTGATGCAATGCACCTCTCGTAGAGCTCTTCAAGAAGCTAGTCTTCAACAACCACCACAAAACAGTAAAGTTAACAGCCCGGCCTTTTCCTTTTTTTAAGTAGGTCAACACAGATGACACACTCCTATTTGCTTTCCCACCATTCACAGCCTTACGTTTCTTCGTTCTCAACTCTCTCTTCACCAGAATTACATCATTAATGGCTAGCCCATGTTCTGTGATATTTCAACATAAACACAGGACATCCGACTGTCAGATTATGATTAAATATTCAATCACTCGACAACAGTGAGAGTGAGTCACAGAACACCAAATTTAACAAACATAACACGCAAGTTACCATTGTCTCAATGAATAACATCCTAAAGTGAGGATATCAATACCAAGAAAACTTTAGATGCAAACTTTCAAATACAGTGTACATCAGTCAACGGCCATAAACAGTAAAGTATAAATAGAAAAAACAAATCAATGACAAGAAAGAAAAATAAATGTCACAGATAAAGGACAATAAATTTTATCAAGAGTAAGGATCAAGGAAGACTAAAGTCTCATGAACGTGATAGTGGTAGGATATCTGACAGGGAAAGAGAGCGAGACGACTTTGAACGGGACAAGGAAAAGTATAAGAAAAGTAACATCATACCAATAAATTATGACAATCAAGATAGAATTATTATAAATTGGAAAAATGTGCATGAGGGAAACTATATTAATAATATATAAAAAAAAAAATTTAAAAATATTAAATTCATTTACAAGAGGCTTCAGGTTGGAGGAATGAAATATTAAAAGAAACAGAACGATTGTTGATACTTTTTTCTATAAGACAACTATAATATCGCGTTGACCTTTTAGATAGTCACTCAACTAATAGTTATTATCTCAGAAAATCACTTTTCATCTTGATTCTCAGAACGTGACTTTCTGAGATAATACAATTAGTTAAGTGACTATATTAGAAATCGACTCCGATAATAACACAATCATATTGGAGAAACTATTTGATGACATAACTTCTTTCACTCAACATTTAAGTGTGTCCATATTCCATAATGCATATTCATCAAAATGAATATTTGGTAGAGATATGTATACCTCTTCGCGTCCATATTATCCACTTTGAGAAAGTAGAGTTATTGATACGGGGAAAATCATAGGTGCGAAGTACTTACTGGTTCTTCTTTTCTATTGTTAAGAGGAAAGAAAACTACTTCACGTGTGACTCCAACGAGAAAGTTCTAAATTTCTACTTCAGTTCAATCCTACTTGTCAGCTCATGTCATTTTTTTTTTTGGATGCTCGTATTGCGGATGCTTGGTCCTTCGAACTCAAACCTTGACTTAAGACACTTGGGGCATATATATTATTCTGTTGAAACAATCTTCTCCAAAACCTAAGCTCATCAAATGTAAACCAGAATTCATGTAGATAAGAATGAAGATGTCTAAAGGTTTCCATCGATAGAATTCATAGGATGCTCAATGCATTGGTCAGGACGATCAATCCTTACATAGTCCAGTATGCTAAATACTCATAGAAGAAAAAATGTTTGCATGGAAACACAGGCTTCAAGTCGTATGATAAAATAGTCAAAATGGTAACAGCAAAGGAAGAATGATGTGGTATGAGAGTGATAATCCAAGATGTTTAGAAGAAAACCAATTGAAATAGAAGAACATCAATAAAAATCTGTTTATCAAATACTTTATGATGGAACGCCTCATACAATGTAGCTCACTACTGAAACTATGAAGAGAACTATTCAATTAGACAAGACTAGATTGCTGATTTTAACCACCGGAATATATCATAGATATGAGACTCCCCCTGCATTTCATCGGTGGCTAAAGTTTGCGACAATCAACTTCAGATTCAGCAACTTATAAGTATGACCTAAATATTATTGGTCTTCAATTAATCATAGAACTAACTACTTTTTCAGGGAATAAATTAAGAGAAACACTTGAAATGACCTCCTGATGTGCCTTGCACTTGGACTTTTCTGTCTGTTTTGCTAATGGTATCTTCTTCAGAACATACCTACAAGGAAAAGAAAAAGAAGTCCATAAAATTGGATTTCATGAAATTATGATGAGTCAAAATATTCTTTCTTTTATAATTACAGAAGTCAACAACTTTGATATAGAATATACAACAGATTCAGTGCAACTTCACTTCCGTAAGAAATAGGATCATTAACGGTTTATTCTCAAGTACACTGCATTTGGAGTTCCTTAGTTTCTGTTCTTCGGTGAACATTTCCCATGGGAATTTCCAATAATGCAAATTTACCAGGACATTAGACACATCCAAGGAATGTATCAGTATATCAAATGCCAGATTCAACATTTTTTTTGCAAAGGTGCTTACGAGAAATCTTGCATATACAGTAAAATGTCATTCAATTCCTACATGGAGCAAAGACATCTGAAAATTTGTTCTAGAAATTATCAAATCCAAACCGACACAAATTGCCAAAGTAGGAAAAAATGACTGGAAAAAAATATAGTATAAGTACTACTAGCTTACTTCTTCTTCTCAGTTCGATGGAGAACAAGAATGTAGTTCTGACAGTTCTTCTTCCCAACTGTTCTATCACTTCATAATCATCTAACTTGTTATCCGTATCACTCTTCTGAGTCTCCATTCTGCCACTAAACAACAAAAATTCAACTTTATAATAAGATTACAGCTATAAATTCAATCTTTCTATCAATTGAACAAGTCCTTGAACTCTTCCAACTCAAATTTTAGGCACACATTACACTTTACAATAAACTTATAGCTATAGATTCAATCTTTCTATCAATTGAATAAGTTCTTGAACTCACCCAACTCGAAACTTATAGCCAAAGATTCAATAGAACAAGTTCTTGAACTCACCCAACTCAAAACTTGGGCATACATTAAACACCAACAACAAAAAAAATAGTACATTCCCAAAAAAGTGCGGTATGGGGAAGGGTAAAGTGTACGCAGTCCAAACCTCCACCTTATAGGTGAGGTAGAGAGGTTGTTTCCAAAAGGCACCCGCAGATCAACTTAGGTACACATTACACTTTACAATAAAATTACAGCTAAAGATTCGATCTTTCTATCAATTGAACTCACCCAACTCAAAACTTCGGCAAACATTACAACTTTACAATAAAGTAACAGTCAAAGATTAAACAGAACAAGTTCTAAAACTCACCCAACTCAAAACAAAGATAAACATTACACTACAATAAAACTTAAGTTAATGATTCCATCTTTCTATCAATTGAACAATTTCTTGAACTCATCCAACTCAAAATTTAGGAACACATTACACTTTATAGTAAAATTACAGTAAAAAAGATTCAACAGAACAAATTCTTGAACTCACCCAACTCAAAACTTAGGGACACATTACAACTTTGCAGTAAAATTACAGTTAAAGTTTCAACAAAACAAATTCTTGAACTCGCCCAACTCAAAACATATGCAAACATTACACTCTACAATAAAACTAAAAGATTCAAACTGTTCGTTAATTTAACAAGTTCCTGAACTCAACCAACTCAAAAATAACTTTACAGTTAAAGATTCTATCTTTCTGCTACTTGAACTGATTCTTGAGCTCACCCAACTCAAAACTTAGTCACACATTACACTTCATAGCAAAATTACGGCTAAAGATTCAGTCTTTCTGCTACTTGAACTGATTCTTGAACTCACCCAACTCAAAACTTAGGCACATATTACACTTCACAGCAAAATTACATTTAAAGATTTAGTTTTTCCTATTAATTGAACTGGTTCTTGAACTCACCCAACTCAAAACTTACACTAAAAAATTTCAGTCTTTTTGTTAATTGAATTGATTCTTGAACTCATCCAACTTAAAACATAGGCAAACACTGCACTTTGCAATAAAATCAAAGCTAAAGATTAAATCATTCTGTTAATTGAACTGGTTCTTGAAATCACCCAAATTAAAAACTTGAGGTAATCATTACAGGGTCAACAGTGAAATCCCTGCAACAACTACAAAAACAAGCCTTTGCTTCATTCCAGTAAGAAAAAAAAAAGATTTTGAGAGTTGGGATCTTGAAATGATTTGGGACAAAGCAAGCTAAGTTGCAACTACTTATTGAGTGTCCATTCTACCTCTAAAACTACAAACATTATTCTTTAAAGTTAAAGATTCAATATTTCTGATAATTGAACTGATTCTTGAACTCTTCCAACTCAAAGTTTAGGAACACGTTACACTTTACAGTAAAATTACAGCTAAAGATTCAATCTTTCTATCAATTGAACAAAAAAGTTCTTGAACCCACCCAACTCAAAATTTGGACAACCTTACACAACAACTACAATAGTAATATACCCAATGAATCCCACAAGCGAAGTCTGGGGAGGATATAGTGTACCGCAGACCTTACCACTACATCGGGGATTAGACAACATTACACATCACAGTAAAATTACAGTTAAAAACTAAGTTGCTCGGACTCTCAAAATATGTTGCCACACCCATGTCTGATCCTCCGAAAATGCACTACTTTTGAACGATCCAACACTCACCCCATGACATTTTTGAAGAGTTCGAGCAACTTAGGTTAAAATTTTAATTTTTTTCTGTTAATTGAACTGATTCTTGAACTCACCCAACTCAAAACTTAGGCAAACAATACACTTCCTACCGTAAAACTACAGTTAAATATTAATCCTTTCTGTAAGATAAACATTCTTCACCAGTAGAATTACAGTTAAGGATTCAACAGAAAAAGTTCTTGAACTCACCCAACTCAAAACTTAGTCACACATTACATTATACAGAAAAATTACAGTAAAAAACAATCAGCATAACAAGTTCTTGAACTCACCCAACTCAAAACTTAAGACAACCATTCTTCACCAGTAGACATACAGTCAAGGATTCAACAGAACAAGTTCTTGAACTCACACAACTCAATAAGTAGAAAAAATAAATCAATTACATGAAAGAAAAATAAATGTCACAGATAAAGGACAATAAATTTTATCAAGAGTAAGGATCAAGGAAGACTAAAGTCTCATGAACGTGATAGTGGTAGAATATCTGACAGGGAAAGGGAGCGAGACGACTTTGAACGGGACAAGGAAAAGTATAAGAAAAGTAACATCATGCCAATAAATTATGACAATCAAGATAGAATTATTATAAATTGGCAAAATGTGCATGAGGGAAACTGTAATAATAGTATAAAAAAAATTAAAAATATTAAACTCGTTTCACTAAAGGCTTGAGGTTGGAGGAATGGAATATTTTGATAGGTCATTTTCATGATGTCACCTATCACCATCCTCAACTAATTTGGATTTAATTATTAAATTGCTAAAATTGGTATTATATAAGTAATATTGAATTGTGTCTTTATTATTTTTCTTTAGTTAAGCTATTTGATGACTCTATTGGCATTTTATTGACAATAATTCTCATTGAACATGTAATATTTTTGGTATGCCTAAATTTCCATTTTAAGAAGAAAAAAACAGGGATAAATAAAGTAAAATTCCAACTACCAAAATGCTACTAGTCAAATATTTAATCCCTATTATAAAAAAATAAAATTAAAATATAATAGCAGAATTAATTACTTAAAGAAGAATATTAATTGTACACTACAATTAAGTGATAAATTGACATGAGATTATATGTTGGCTAATATTAATTACTTGCAAAAGTAATCTAATTATAATGTTTTATCTCCCTCGTTATTACAATAACATACGTAATATAATTTTACTAGTAGGATCTAGGGAGGACGATGTATATGGCTATACGCAGGGACAAAACTATCTAATAATGAGGGGGGTCATCCGAACCTCCTTCGATGAAAAATTATACTATATATACAAACTTAAAATTATTTTTTTATGTATATATAGCAGACGTTGAACCCCATTCAATTAGTTCTTTTGTTCACATTTTTTTAATTTTGAACCCCCTTAATTAAGATGTTGGCTCCGCCACTAACTATACGCATCTGTGTAGAACTACAATCTAATTACAGGTGTAAAGTGAGAAATGACGTTTTAGGTTGAGCTTCGATTCAAGTAAAACATATTCAGAATTAAGTACGTAAATAAAGAAATGGAGAATTAACATAATAGCAACAACAAAATAATTAACCTCATTATTATCCACATTCATTTTGGATTAATTTTCTAAGGTAAAAGAATATGTAATTAAATTTTGTCGGTGGAATAGATAAAAGGACAATTTCTAAAAAATGTGATACTGTAATATGAAAATCAGTAGTTGGATTTTTTGACCCACCACTTGATAATGCCAAAACAGAATAAATATTTTTAATAAATCAAATGTTGAACAATTTTTATAAAAAAAAAAAAGGAAAAGGGCCTAAAATGTTCTTCCCGTTTACCTATTAGTCAATTTTGTCCTTTTATTTAACAACAACCTTTTGGTCCCACTTCATTTATCACATGACACATTTCTATTGGATAATTCATATTAAATTAAATTAATTAATTTTATCTCAAAACTCAACCCGTCCAGACAAATAACACAGATCCAATTAAAGTTGACCCGCTCCGTATTCATCGATATCTTCTCATCTCCTCTCTTTGAATTATTGGATAGAATAATATTATGATGAAAGTAAGAAGAACACTATTTTTTTCCTACTAGAAGACAAGACTTGTCACGATATATTATGAATACACAATGATGAGTACAAAAAATAGTTGAAGGGCATTTTAGGCCCAATAGGTAGATGAAGGTCAGTTTTGCACTATTTTTGATAGTTGGAGGGCATTTTAGGCCCTTTTAAAAAAAACGAAAAAGAAATAAATAACTCACTTTTTTTTTCCTTTTTTCAATTAGTTTTACTGATCCACTCATTTGAATTCGTGATTACGCATTACGGACTGTTTGTATATCGAAAGAAAAGCGCTCCATGTTTAGCTTTCCTTACTACGAGGACTTGAATTTAGATTCACGCTATATAGAACTTCTTTAAGAGAAAGCGCTATCTATAAATTTATAAACTCACATAAAATATAATTGGATTTTCCATAACTTGCTGGATCCTTTTTATTTTATTCTCTCTCATTCAGGCAACAACTCACTTTAATTTGATTTTACGAAATATGATTCTAAAAAAAATCATGAAAAGAATCACGTAAATAACATAACTTTTATCCAATACCTAATCAACTAAAAGAGAATTATTAATAGAGAGCTTCACATAATTGAGTGAAACTGATTTTTTTAAAATTAAGGTATACAATTCTGTGATAATAATTATGTTAAATTACATAAACAATACAACAATAATATATCCAGTGTATTCTCGCAAGCTGGGGTAAATTACACAAACAATGTTAAAAAAAAGCTATGTCAGATATCCCATATATATACATTGTTTCGTTATATGATGGTGTAGGACAATTCTTATCTCGCTATTAGTTTTTAAGTTTTATTAGATTCAAGGTTCATTTTTTTCTGGTCGTGATACTAGAGCTAGACTTCTCTCAATTCTTATTTCTCATATGTTAAACATTATATTATACTATCCATGCTTCAATTATCAGGCAGAGGCGGAGCCAAACTAGTAATAGGATATATTATTAATATATGATTAAAATAATTTTTATGTATATATTATAGATGTTAAACCTCCTTCGGTGAGTTTTTTTTTTCAGATTTTAAACTCCTTCAGCAGAAATCCTGACTTCGCCTGTATTATCAGGTGTCTGATTTCTGCATTAATTATGTACTATAAAATACTAGTTGGTCTCCTGCTCATATTAAAGTTTTGAAAAATTTTCACCTCACTTATTAATTTTTGAATTTAAGTTTATACCAATTTTGTGTAATTGGTTAAGCATCTTGAATAGGGAGCCATATAATACAATCGAAAAGATATACTCCCTCCGTTCTACATTTTCTAATTTGATTTTCTATTTTATTTATCTTTTTTCATTAATCAAGAAGAGACAATTTTTTTTTTTCATGATTTAACCTTTGCATTAATTACTTTTTTTTCAAATTAAAATGTTAACATCATTTAATAGGAGTATTATGGTAAACTATCCATATTATTAATTACTTTTTTTAATCAATGTGTCATCTCAGTTTGAAATGGAGGGAGTATGATAATGGATTTTCCCTACTTATTACCAACTTGTTTTTGTTTTTTCATTCAAATCCAAAGCATATTCTTGCAATTTTCAAAGTTTCCTTTGAGTATCAATAATATAATATCCTCCCTCCATTTCTAAATAATTGATTGTTTAGTTCTTTTATTATATACTTATTTAAAAACGAAGGAAGTTGAGTTCTTTTTGGCATCTCAACAATTAGTAGTCGTTTGGCTATGAAAATTATTTATATTTTTTTGAAAAATTATTTCACTTTAGTGAAAAAAGTGAAAACAAGATACGTTTGGCCATGAAAATTCTAAATATAATTCTAAAATATTGTATTTGTAACTTTTACTTCTCTCACAATATTTCAAAAGCAACTTTAATTTAAGAGAAAAAATATAAAGTACCCCCTGATCTTGTCTGACTTTTTAAAAAAGACACCTACATTATTCTTATGTTCATTTTGAATTGAAGAATGATAAAGAGTTTAAAAAAGGGTAAAAAAGATATGATATGGTAGCCACCATTTTTTCCGTCAAGAAGGTATTTTTCGATGATAACCCAATATGAAAAATTAAATTTTTGTTGGAAAATATGCTAATGTTGGCAAAAGGATCAGTAAAATTGTTTTCAATTCCACTATTGAAATAGTAATCAATATACCAACTTGTTATCTGTGGAATCACATCCTTTCCATCTCCAAAAACATGTTCTCCGTATTCCTCAATTGAATGAAATCTTTCTTTTTTGGAATTCAATTTAATAGGGAGATCAATTGAGGTGTACTTTATCAAATAATTCAATTTAAGATCAACAACAATGGAAGAAGTAATTAAAGACAATAAGGAAAGACCAGTGAACTGGATGAAGAAGGAGAAAGTGCCAAACACGTACTTTTAAAAAAAGAGGAATGCTGAAATTTTCGTCAAAATGGTGTATTTACAATGATTATAGTAAGATTCCGTGGGGTAATAGGTCAGAAGTATAGTTTAGGTGTCTTTTTTGAAAAAGTCGGACAAGATCAGGGGATACTTTATGAATTTTCTCTTAATTTATATCCATGGTCAAATACAACCCCTACTTCAACTTCAACTCCAACTCCAATTTCTAAAAATTATTATTTACATGACCAAACGGGCCTTAATGTGGGTCCAAATTTTCCATAAATAGAGATGGAATCTTGTGCCAACTAAATAAGAGGTCCAAAAACTTATGCTAATAATATGCCATTTTTATTGATGAAGAATGAAAAAGCAAAAAAATATGTAACCTATGAACTTATGGGTTGGATTGCTTAGAATAGACACAAATTTAATCAATCAATGCATCCTACATAGCCCATCTGAACTTA
Organism: Capsicum pubescens; assembly: GCA_030864215.1. Classification (NCBI taxonomy): domain Eukaryota; kingdom Viridiplantae; phylum Streptophyta; class Magnoliopsida; order Solanales; family Solanaceae; genus Capsicum; species Capsicum pubescens. The sequence continues at coordinate 42,246,872 of CM061543.1, forward strand.
TGTTTGCCCATGTTGCTTCAAACTTGTTGTCTTGTTATCAATACAAGGTAAAGTACTAGTATGGTGCAACATGGGTTTGAGATGTTACACAAGGATATTTATAATATTAGAGATTTATGGCAAGTTCATTCATTGAATAACAAGTATTGTGGAGGGATGAATAAGAGTTCCTCCATCTGTAGTGGTCTCGAATTCGCGTTCTGGATATAAAGAATTACGTTAGGGAGTTATTTCCTTTAAATAGACCTTATATAATGCGAATCTGGATAGTTGGAGTCTCAGCGTGGATACCGGATTAAAAAAAGTTCATTCACCAGAATATTATAAGAATATGTACTAAATTGTGGTGATACGTCGTAAGTTTGTCATGTAAAGAGATTACATATTCCTTTACTAAATTCAATGTGAGATTCTTCAACACCATGGGAATTCCAAATACAATTTAGAATTTTATTTGAAAAAGTGAAAACAAGTAAACTTTTACTTCTCTCACAAAAATTTCAAAAACAACTCCAATTTGTATTCATGGTCAAACATACACAACTTCAACTTCAACTCGAGAAAATTATAATTTTCATGGCCAAACGAGGCCTACAATTTATAGAATTTGGAGCATGAACAAAATAAACGTAACATAAAAAAATAATAATCAAGTGCCATAAAATTATGTTAAATGAATAAATGTTGAACCTAACTGATAGTAGTGTGTGTACTGATAGCAGTGTGTGTCTTGTTAATGTCTGCATTAGTAGTTACATTATTGCTTATGTAGTTTTCGGTCCTTCAATTTCTGATATTATTTGTATCTTGTATTTCTACAATCATGTTATCTTATTAATGTTACTATATATTATGTTACTATATGTATTTTTATCACTATCCATTATTTTTTTACCTATTAGTACCTCTTTTTCTTGAACCTTCGTATATCGAAATAATATTTTTACCTTTGAGATAGATATAAGATCTATGTACATCAAATTAAAATTTTAATTAAGTATTTCTAAATTTAGAAGGAGGTTTGTCTGTTTTGATTTTTGAAACACCTAAAAAAGGAAAGTAGTATCATTTTCATTTTCTTTCCTTTTGGAGCTCCTCCTTAATCATCTTAAAATTCTTGGACCAAAATAAAAATAAAAAAATCAACCTTTCAATTTCTCCAATTCTTCTATTAAGGTATGTTATTTGTACATTCATGACTAATAAATTCCTAAGGTCTTGTCTAATTTTCTTATTAATATTTTGTTTTGATAATTTTCTAATAAATTCAATTGTTTTGTTTTGTTTTCTTTTCTATTCTTTTTTCATCGAGGTCTATAATTATGCATGTTTATTTGCATGTCAAAGTTCAAACATAGGTTCTTTTTTCTATAATTGTTCAAATTTGTTGTAATTTATTTGATTTTGGACTAATAATATAGTCTTTGTGTATTTGCATGTTATGGGGTTTAATTATAAAGGCTATGGTATTTTTTTATTTATTTATTGACTTGATGAAAGGAAGTTTAGTTTCTATACATTAAAGGTGAAAAAAATGCAGCTTAGTGGGCTTTCTATTAATTATTTATATATATTAAACACGAATACAGAGTTTGCGATGAAGCTATTGAGTTCTGCTGAAACGTTAGGAAAAGCTATAGCTCTAGTCTACCCCAATATAAAATGTCAAGAGCTCTTATGCTTTAATATTGTCATTGTTGAATTCTGTACATCTGTGCTATGCTGCTGGGACTCTTTAATATGTTGTTGTACCTGTGTCAGATCATATGAATTTGCACTATTTTTGGAGGATCCGACATGCACCCTGGGGCATTTTTTAGGGGTCCGAGCAACAAGCTTTTGTGAGATTCACCACGAATAGAACAAGTAAAAAGAGATCCTTCCTACTAATTAAATGAAATCAAGAAAAGGTATCTAAATTTACCATAATTAACGTGTGATGGGATGTCTGTTTATTTATTTATGGAAACTATAGTATGATTGGTGGAACGGATTGATTTATCCCCATCCATTTAAGGGAACAATCCCCTTAATTGATTCATTATATGTTATTCTTCCGCCATTAAATATTATTCTTCCTTCATTATTTGGGATTGTGGATGACCCTCCTCACTATATAAACTCACCATTCTCTTTCTCTAAGAGGACAAACTTCTCCATTACTTCCTCTATTTTCTCTTAAAAGTACTTTGAAGTTCTTTGGCACTTTGGATTTCGAAAAACAGTCGGTCTTGTCCTTGCTGCATTTGCTTTGGGTTCTATTATTATTGTTTGGTGCCTAATCGGTTAGCCTCTATCGACACATTCTTTTCTTATTCTATAGCATTTATGATAGCAAAGCATACAAAGCATGTCTATAGGAACTAATTTAAAATAATTATGATTTTTCTTTTTTCACTGTCATAAAGAAGATTAAAAAAAGAAAAGAATAGCTTACTAGAGTGTACTATAACCAGTTCAAGATGTTTTCTTGAACAATAGCACATTTGGTGTAAGTTGAAGATATTCTGGGTATTGTTGTTTGTATTTTCTTGTTTCGTGTTTACTTTGTTTGACTGTGGTTTCTTGAGAAAGTTTTTTCACAATTGAACACAGCTCAGGGTTTTACTTTTCATAGCTATTTTCTATTTTCTTTCTGATATTTTGTTGGGTTTTTGCTTTGTTTCTTGCATGAAAATGTAAGTTCTTTTTCCCCATTTTCTTTTTTTGGGCCAAGGAGGGTGAGTGATGTGGTGGGCAGAGGGGCCAGTGGGGGTCTTTTGTTTAATTCTTTCCAAATTAATGGGAAGATAATGTTTGATAAAATCTTATTGGGAAGACAAAGTGTGTGAATCACATTCAGTAGAGTGGAAGAAAAGGTGAAGAAATTTAAGAGAGGATTTTGAAGGATAAATGTTAGCTCATCTAGAGAAATGAATGATAGTTTAGCCTCAATTACTGAGAGACAACCTTAAAGGCCTTGTGGTTGTGTGCGAATTTTCTTTCAGCTCTTTGATTGAAACCGTAGATTTTCCAAGAAGTTGTTTCCAAAGAAACTGCTTTCACCAGGTTAGATACTACTACATTCCACTCATTTTTAAAGAAGAATGGTTAATTTCTTGTGTTGCATTCTTATAGCTTACTTGAAACAAGCTTCAAAAAAGTTTGGAGGGGATGAGAAGCAGCCAAAGCTTCATTTGGTACTCGTTTCTTGAACTATACTCCAACATTTAGCTTTATTTTTCTTCTATTGCCTCAGATGTTATCCTGACAGGAAAGTTTTGTTTTTGTTGTTTTTGGTTCTTGCATGAACAATGTAGATTGCTGATGAGAACAGTGGGGGTTTTCCAAATGCAAAGAATAATGAAATGATCAATAAACATTGTGAAAGCAAGCGCGAAATGAAAGCTCCAAGTTTGGTTGCTAGGCTCATGTGTTTGGAATCGATGCCAGAAGGATCAGACAGTAAGCCCCAAAAGGCTTCAGCTTCTGAAACTTGGAGCAATGTGGCAAACAAACCTTGTGCTCGACTTGGTGGATCTGATAAAGAAGATATGGATTTTGAGATGGCCGAAATAAAGAGTTTAGAACCGGGTTTGCGAAGGTTTAGACCTAAATGTGCTCTCACTTATCCTACTAGATATTTTTCTCCTTTGGAAGATGACGAAAATTTAGTTGGGAATTCACTTGATCACCATAGTTCCGGATGTGTTCTTGAAGCTGCCTTTTCAACTGACAACTACCTCTCCAGTAGTCCCAATAGTAGCTCAAGTATGGTCCCCGATTCGACATTTTACTATTTGCATACTTCCTTTCTTTCCCTAAAATACATAAATTTAAAAATAAGACAACTCTGAACTTGGATTTCATGCATCCATGCTTCTAATAAATATGATGCTTGTTTTCTTCCGGAGGACAAAGTGCTTGCTGAATCAGTGGACTCTATTAATGATGAACCACTCTTTACAGAACCTGATAGAGATCTTTCGGATTGTGAGACCTCATTATACACAAGGAGGAGTTGTAGAGAACTGATTTATAATGTTTCTGGAGTGCTAAGCAAGATTGATCAGTTAAAAGGAAGCAAACTCAGCAACGCAAAACAGGTAATTTTGAATACTGAACTCATATTTGGAACTACACCTCAACAACAGGCTCTACCTGTAGAGGATGGGTTCTCTGTGAGCCATTTTCTCCTCAATGAACATGAAATGTTTTCGAGTTTTCTGTGGATTGCTTTCGGTGAGTTTCTTGGCTGTAATATCCCAAAACAGATGAATCAGCTTAAGGGATTTGCCTTTGATTGTCTATTAGAGTACCTAGACTCAAAATTTTCTCCAATCTCTAATTCTGGTTTCAAAACCTATACCAAACTACCATCAAGTATGACCAAAGAGATTCTGATTGCTGATATTTTTGATGAGGTCGAACAGTGGACAAATTTGTTGGTTTGATCCCAGATGATCTAATAGAATGGGATATGATCCATTCTTTGGGTAATTGTACGGACTTCGAGATTGAAGAATATGAATGTGTCACTGAAGTTGCTAGGCATATTCTCCAAGAATTAGTAGATGAAGTTGTTTTAGACCTCTACAGTTCTAGCTAAATTTGTATGGAACTGTTAGTAGCTCCTCTTTTTGAGATTTTGTTGCAAGCCTATCAGTGTTGTTCTCATGTGATAACTCTTACACTTAATAATGTCAAGCAAAGTATTTTGTACAAATCATTGATTCTGCATCTGATTCGACTTATTGTACTTGCGCTTTTGCATTTATGAATATTAAGAACAATCCCTTCGTGAACATCTGTTTGAAGTAGAAAATTACAAGCACAAAATGAAAAATGGTTGAAATGTAAGAACAATTTGAAAGGAAACCCAATAAGCCTAAATGGATGCATATGCAAAAATCTATTACTACATGCGACCCAAATTATGTGTCGTCATTTCCTTTTTTGTCCGTCCCAAAATAAATGTTGTCTTTCCTTATTTGGAAATTTTTTAAAGGCATAATTACCTTTTTACCCTTATTGGATCCACTTGATTTTAAATATATTAATACTTCTTTTTTAGTATTTGTTTTTTTAAAGTTAAAGTCTTATCACTTCAATCAAAATTTAAACTTTCAGCCTTTTATATTTACTGTATCAAAATTATTTGAAACCACAGAGAGAAATTTATTCTTTTTGGTTGGTTCTACATAAGGAAACCAGTTTTCTTCGACAACTCATTGTTCATATTACTGTGATTTCTCGAGTAAAAATTTGATCTTTAAAGCTAAAGTTAAAGAAAACAAAAATTTAGAGGGACCTCATTTTCCACATATATCATCTTACAATTGGAAAAAGTAACAAACACAACTACAAAGATCAAACTTCTTTTGTTTAGAACTGAAAATTGACTGAGACAATGAGCTACCCAAGAGACAACATCCTTCTCTGCTATTTCCTCTAACGTGTCATATGTCTCGTCAATACTTCACACTCACAGTACATTGATAGGAGTGCATTTCCGACATAGCACATGATATGATATCCTACATTAACAAGTTAGCCGTGTAATTTTCTTTCCAAATTCGAATGTAGCAACATGAAGTAAGAAAATATTGTATGTCTGAAAAAGCAGTATGACAAGCATATTTTTTACAAACTCTAAACATGAGTAGAAAATGTCCATTTCACTTTGTCTTGATGAATGTTTGATCCTTTAAGAAACACCGTGATCTGAAGTTCACTCCACATCAAACTATTTTCTTTTAATCTTTCGAGTATTGAATATTGTCGACCTCAGCTTCAACGTACTTCCACTTCACATGTATTACCACAAAAATGAAAATACACAAAAAATAAATTTTCTATAATTTTTTTTAGTTTCTGCCCTTATTTACTCCCGCACCGAATACTTAGCTTCCAGCAAATATCAAGCTGATGCAATGCAGCTCTCGTAGAGATCTTCAAGAAGCTAGACTTCAACAACCACCACAAAACAGTAAAGTTAACATCCCGGCCTTTTCATTTTTTAAAGTAGGTCAACACATATGACAAACTCCTATTTGCTTTCCCACCATTCACAACCTTACGTTTCTCCTTTCTCAAGTCTTTCCTCACCAGAAGTACATCTTTAATGGATAACCCATGTTCTTTGATATTTCAACATAAACATAGATTATCAGACTTTCAGATTATGAATAAATGTTTAGTCACTCGAAAACAGTGAGAGTGAGTCACAGAACACCAAATTTAACAAACATAACACGGAAGTTACCATTGTCTCAATGAATAACATCCTAAAGTGAGGATATAAATACCAAGAAAACTTCAGATGCAAACTTTCAAATACAGTGTACACCAGTCAACGGCCATAAAACAAATCAATGACATGAAAGAAAAATAAATGTCACAGATAAAGGATAATAAATTTTATCAAGAGTAAGGATCAAGGAAGACTAAAGTCTCATTAACGTGATAGTGGTTGGATATCTGACAGGGAAAAGGAGGGAGACGACTTTGAACGGGACATGAAAAAGTATAAGGAAAGGAGTCATCGTTCAATAGACAAAGGTCACTCGGAGAAACCAAAACATGACTCTTCTCGAGATCGTGATTACCAATATTATTCATCACGAGAGAAGAATTGTAATAGACACCATTAGCTTAGAACAACCTGTCAAAATTTTACCATGCCCAATATGTTGTCTTTATGGAGCGTAGCTACTGCTCTTTGCATTATATCTGAGGGTGCCGCCTTTATTAGTGAAACTGTACCACACCCTTTTTCATAAACCAAGGTCTCTCATAATCGCGACTTTGATTTCAACTATTTTCATTTAGTTCCCCTGAACAATTGACATCACCATGCTGTCCAAATATATTCGGTCTGCACAAACTCATTAATATTCAATTGACATACCGATGTTGTCCAAATATTTTTATTTATTTATTATTTAATGTTGTTATTTATTATTTAATTACTATTATCATATATTATTATTATTCCTACTTTAATTTAAATAACAGCCTAATCAAAAATACCTTGCATTATTTTATTTACCTTTTAATCAAATTTTATTTAATTTCTAACAATTATAGCCTATTTTTACCTAATCCATTACAATCTTAACCCAATTTCTTACAATTTAAGCCATTATGTTTCATCCTAGCCTCATTTTAATTTCCCCGTGACATTAAATCTCAGCCGTCGATCAAAAACCAATCCAACGGTTGAGATCAAAAGATCTCTCTTTCCCTATTTCAAACCTACAAACCCTAACTCTAATTTTTTTTCCCAACTTCTGCCTCTATCTCTCCACCTCTGTCTTCTCTCTCTCTACAAACACCTCTAAATCTTGATCTGCCCCCCCTCTCCTCCGATCTCTCCATCGCCAATCGACCACCAAAACCACCCCCTCCGCTCTGAGCCCTCATCGTCAGGCCGCCATCTCCGGCGAACAGCCTTCGTCGTCGCCTCTTCCTTTTCCTCCATACGTGCTGCCAGCTCCTACCCCAGGCTAGTCCAGCCACTGCTCCGATGGCTAGCCCCCTCCCTTCTCGTTCTCCACCGGTGAACAGCGCCACCAGTAGCGCCGCCATCGACGAAGACGGCCAGCTAAGCCTCCACGCCGCCGCTCCATCCTCCGTCCTCCAGTCACCTTCTTTCTTCTCTCCGGCGAACGTCCAATAGCCGCGACACAGGCTCGACTTCTTCCCCACAGCGATACCTCCGGCAAACCCCTTCAGCGTTCCAACCATGCAACCCTTCCTCATAAAAAATGACAGATTCTGAGAGAATTCATCTTCAGGTTTGATCCCGTGTTTGAAATATGTGTGTGAACTTCAGTACTATTTCTCCATCTGTGTCTCTCATAGAAAGATTCTTGGAATAGAGTGTGGCCACGTTTGATTTTTGCTGAATAAATGTGTTGATTTTAAGTCTGTGATTTTTATTCGACCCTATTTGCATGTCCTGCTTGATTGAAATTTCGTGACGCTTAACTTGAATGGTGAGTCAATTTGTTCGTCTCTCTCTGGTATGTGCAAACACGCCTAACTTCTTGCAACTTCTCATTTTTTATGCCTCTTAGTCAATATGGGTAAGAAAATCCCAACTTCTTTTGTGACCTGGTTTTAACTTTCTGACAAGATGCTCATTACTAATCACTGTAAATTGTTGCTTGCTAATATTGACTATTTTTTTGGCATGTTTTTTGATTTTGTAATCGCCTTATTATAGTTGTGGTACTACTATCATGTTAAATGAATGATTGTTTTCCTTTGTGACAGGTTTTAAAATTCTTGACTGTGCCTAATTGAGAATTTATAGTTGATTGATTTATATACTATCTTTAATTGAGAGATGTGGCTGATTACTTTAACAATGGCTTATGGTAAGTAATTACTTTTAATTGAGTCTTGTGTCTATTTTCTTCTAAAAAATTAAGTACTATTAATTATCGTTTCCCTTGATTATGTGATCACTATATGCTAGTTCTTCTTTTCTTTTGTAAATAAATAATTTGTATGACTGATTTGCTTAACCGATCTTTCCTCTATTGGATTTGACTGAATTTTGTGTGATTTTATATTTCCCTTAATTAGCATATCATTTGAAAAGGAAATTTGTGTATGATTGATATATTCTTTCACTTTAATTGATTTCCCACAAGTATTAATGGGAAGAGCCTCAGTAATATCAGTCTTGTTAGTTTCTTCTTAATTTAATTTTGTATGGGAAAAGCATGTATGTGACGATTCGAGGTTTTTTTCGTAAATCTTTAATATGGCTAATATGTGCACGTTTTGACTCTTTGGGTATGATCCTGTACCAATTTGATTTGAGAAAATAATCACAATAATTGATTTTTTATTTTTCTTGCCTTACTTGGATGAAAGACATCCCCTCACACGTTAATTATGGTAAATATAGATACCACTTCTTGATTTCATTTAATAAGTAGGAAGGATCTCTTTTTACTTGTTCTATTCATGGAAATTTCAAATGTTTTAATTTGAAATTTCCATGAATAGAACATGTAAAAAGAGATCCTTCCTACTTATTAAATAAAATAAAGAAGAGGTATCTAAATTTACCATAATTAACATGTGAGGGGATGTTTTTTTATTTATTTATGGCAACTATAGTATGATTTGTGGAACGGATTGATTTACCCCCATCCATTTAAGGGAACAATCCACTTAATTGATTCATTATATGTTATTCTTCCTCCATTAAATATTATTCTTCCTTTATTATTTGGGATTGTGGATGGCTCTCCTCACTATATAAACTCACCATTCTCTTTCTCTAAGAGGACAAACTTCTCCTCCGCTATTACTCCCTCTATTTTCTCTTAAAAGTACTTTGAAGTTCTTTGGCACTTTGGATTTCGAAAAACATTCGGTCTTGTCCTTGCTGCAATTGCTTTGGGTTCTATTATTATTGTTTGGTTCCTAATCGGTTAGTCTCTATCGATGCATTCTTTTCTTATTCTATTGCATTTGTGATAGCAAAGCATAGAAAGCATGTCTACAGGAACTAATTTAAAATAATTATGATTTTGCTTTTTTCACTGTCATAAAGAAGATTAAAAAAAGAAAAGAATAGCTTACTAGAGTATACTATAACCAGTTCTAGCTGTTTTCTTGAACAGTAGCACATTTGGTGTAAGCTGAAGACATTCTGGGTATTGATGTTTGTACTTTCTTGTTCTGTGTTTACTTTGTTTGACTGTGGTTTCTTGTGAATGTTTTCTCATAATTGAACATAGCTCAGGGTTTTAGTTTTCATAGCTATTTTCTACTTTCTTTCTGATATTTTGTTTGGGTTTTTGCTTTGTTTCTTGCATGAAAATGCAAGTTCATTTTCCCCATTTTCTTTTTTTGGGCCAATGAGGGTAAGTGATGTGGTGGCCAGAGGGGCCAGTGGGGGTATTTTGTTTAATTCTTTCCAAATTAATATGAAGATAATGTTTGTTAGAATCTTATTGGGAAGACAAAGTGTGTGAATTACATTCAGCAGAGTGGGAGAAAAGGTGAAGAAATTTAAGAGAGGATTTTGAAGAATGAATGATAGCTCAGCTAGACAAATGAATGATAGTTTAGCCTCTATTACTGAGAGACAACCTCAAAAGCCTTGTGGTTGTGTGGGCATTTTCTTTCAGCTCTTTGATCAGAACCGTAGATTTTCCAAGAAGCTATTTCCAAAGAAACTGCTTTCACCAGGTTAGCTACTACTACATTCCACTTATTTTTAAAGAAGAATGATTAATTTCTTGAAGGTGATTCTAGCTAGAGGGCTAAATAATTTATTTTTTTGTGCTGCATTCTTATAGCTTGCTTGAAACAAGCTTCAAAAAGTTTGGAGGGGATGAGAAGCAGCCAAAGCTTCGTTTGGTACTCATTTCTTGAACTATACTCCCACATTTAGCTTTCTTTTTCTTCTATTGTCTCAGATGTTAGCCTGACAGGAAAGTTTTTGTTTTTATTGTTTTTGGTTCTTGTATGAACAATGTAGATTGTTGATGAGAATAGTGGGGGTTTTCCAAATGCAAAGAATAATGGAATGACCAATACACATTGTGAAAGAAAGCGCAAAATGAAACTCCAAGTTTGGTTGCTAGGCTCATGGGTTTGGAATCGATGCCAGCAGGATCAGGCAGTAAGCCCCAAAAGGATTTAGCTTCTGAAACTTGGAGCAATATGGCAGACAAACTTTGTGCTCGACCTGGAGGATCTGATAAAGAAGATATGGCTTTTGAGATGGACGAAATAAAGAGTTTAGAACCGGGTTTGCGAAGGTTTAGAACCATAGTTCAGGATGTGTTCTTGAAGCTGCCTTTTCAACTGACAGCTACCTCTCCAGCAGTCCCAATAGTAGCTCAAGTATGGTCCCCGATTTGACATTTTACTATTTGTATACTTCCTTTCTTTCCCTCAAATATATAAATTAAAAAATAAGACAACTCTGAACTTGGATTTCATGCATCCATGCTTCTAAGAAATATGATGCTTGTTTTCTTCCAAAGGACAAAGTGCTTGCTGAATCAGTGGACTCTATTAATGATGAACCACTCTTTCTAGAACCTGATAGAGATCTTTCGAATTGTGAGACCTCATTATCCACCAAGGGGAGTTGCAGAGAACTGATTTATAACTTTTCTGGAGTGCTAAGAAAGATTGATCAGTTAAAAAGAAGCGAACTCAGATACGCAAAACAGGTCATTTTGAATACTGAACTCATATTTGGAACTACACCTCAACAGCAGGCTCTACCTTTAGAGGATGGGTTCTCTGTGAGAAATTTTCCCCTCAATAAACATGAAATGTTTTTGAGTTTTCTATGGATGGCTTTCAGTGAGTTGCTTGGCTGTAATGACCCAAAACAGATGAATCAGCTTAAAAGATTCGCCTTTGATTGTCTATTAGAGTACCTAGACTCAAATTTTCTCCAATCTCTAATTCTGGTTTCAGAACCTGTACCAAACTACCATAAAGTATGACCAAAGAGATTCTGATTTCTGATATTATTGATGAGGTAGAAGAGTAGACAGAATTTGTTGGTTTGATCCCAGACGAGCTAATAGAATGGGATATGAGTCATTCTTTGGGTATTTGTATTGACTTCCAGATTGAAGAATATAAATGTGGCACTGAAGTTGCTAGGCCTATTCTCCAAGAATTAGTAGATGAAGTTGTTTTAGACCTCTACAGTTCTAGATTAATTTTGATGAAACTTTTAGAAGCTCCTCTTTTTGAGACTTTGTAGCAAGCCTATCATTGCTGTTCTCATGTGATAACTCTTAGACTCAATAATGTCAAGAAAAGTATTTTGTACAAATCATTGATTCTGCATCTGATTCGACTTATTGTATTTGCGCTTTTCCATTTATGAGTATTAAGAACAATCCCTTCGTGAACATCTGTTTGAAGTAGAACATTACAAGCATAAAATGAAAAATGGTTGAAATGTAAGAACAATTTGAAAGGAAACCCAATAAGCCTAAATAGATGCATATGCAAAAATCTATTACTACCTCCGACCCAAATTATGTGTCGACATTTCCTTTTTTATCCATCCCAAAATAAATGTCGTCTTTCCTTATTTGGAAATTTTTTAAAGGCACAATTACCTTTTTACCCTTATTGGACCCACTTGATTTTAAATATATTAATACTTCATTTTTAGTATTTGTTTTTTTAAAGTAAAAGTCTTATCACTTCAATCAAAATTTAAACTGTCAGCCTTTTATTTTTATAGTATCAAAATTATTTTACACCACAGAGAGTAATTTATTCTTCTTGGTTGGTTCTACATAAGTAAACCAGTTTTCTTCGACAACTCATTGTTCATATTACTGTGATTTCTTGAGTAAAAATTGGATCTTTAAAGATAAAGTTAAAGAAAACGAAAATTTAGAGGGACCCCATTTTCCACATATATCATCTTACAATTGGAAAAAGTAACAAACACAACTACAAAGATCAAACTTCTTTTGTTTAGAACTGAAAATTGTTTGAGACAGTGAGCTACCCAAGACACAACATCCTTCTTCGCTGTTTCCTCTATCGCGTCATATCCCTCGTCAATACTTCACACTCACATTACATTGATTGGAGTGCATTTCCGACATAGCACATGATATAATATCCTACATTAACAAGTCAGCCGTGTAATTTTCTTTCCAAATTCGAATGCAACAACATCAAGTAAGAAAATACTGTATGTCTGAACAAGCAGTATAACAAGCATATTTTTTTACAAACTCTAAACATGAGTAGAAAATGTCCATTTCAACTTGTCGTGATGAATGTTTGATCCTTTTAGAAGCACCGTGATCTAAAGTTCACTCCACAACAAACTGTTTTCTATTAATCTTTCGAGTATTGAATATTGTCGACCTCAGCTTCAACGTACTTCCACTTCACATGTATTACCACAAAAATGAAAATACACAACAAAAAAAATTCCTATAATTTTGTTTTTAGTTTCTGCACTTATTTACTCCCGCACCGAATACTTAGTTTCCAACAAATATCAAGCTGATGCAATGCACCTCTCGTAGAGCTCTTCAAGAAGCTAGTCTTCAACAACCACCACAAAACAGTAAAGTTAACAGCCCGACCTTTTCATTTTTTTAAGTAGGTCAACACAGATGACACACTTCTATTTATTTTCCCACCATTCACAACCTTACGTTTCTCTTTTCTCAACTCTTTCTTCATCAAAAGTATATATTTAATGGCTAGCCCATGTTCTGTGATATTTCAACATAACACAGATCATCAGACTGTCAGCTTATGATTAAATGTTCAGTCACTCGACAACAGTGAGAGTGAGTCACAGAACACCAAATTTAACAAACATAACACAGAAGTTACCATTGACTCCATGAATAACATCCTAAAGTGAGGATATCAATACCAAGAAAACTTTAGATGCAAACTTTCAAATACAGTGTTCACCAGTCAACGGCCATAAACAGGAAAGTATAAATAGAAAAAACAAATCAATGCAATGAAAAAAAATAAATGTCACAGATAAAAGACAATAAATTTTATCAAGAGAAAGGATCAAGGAATACTAAAGTCTCATGAACGTGATAGTGGTAGGATATCTGACAGGGAAAGGGAGCGAGATGACTTTGAACGGGATAAGGAAAAGTATAAGAAAAGTAACATCATACCAATAGATTATGACAATCAAGATAGAAATATTATAATTTGGCAAAATGTGCATGAGGGAAACTATAATAATAGTATTAAAAAAAACTCTTTTAAAAATATTAAATTCATTTTACAAGAAGCTTAAGGTTGGAGGAATGGAATATTAAAAGGAACAGTTTGATTGTAGATACTTTTTTCAATAAGACAACTATAATATCGCGCTGACCTCTTAGATAGTTACTCAGCTAATAGTTATTATCTCAGCAAATCACTTTTCTTCTTGATTCTCAGAACGTGACTTTCTGAGATAATACTATTAGTTGAGTGACTATATTTCAAAATCGACTCCGATAATAACACAATCATATCTAAGATGCTGAAGAAATGTATAATCTTTGTCTGCAGGTAGTTTTGGAGAAAAAGCTAACAGTAGAGAATGTGGTAAGAATCATCGTAGAGTAGAAATCAACTTTAAAAGTACATTCTATATAATCTTCACAGCTCCATCAACTGTCCTACAACAATAGAATCAAAACTAAGGGATGCTCAACCACGTTAAGCCTCGAGGAATAGTTTAGTCCAACAATACTTGATGATTTACGTAACACAGAGGCTCATTCTATAGGTCAAAAGACAGTTTTTGTGCAACATCACGACCCCTTGGACAACTTTTGTGCAGTCATGAGACTTTTTGTCAACCAGATTGTTGTTTCTCTAGACGACATTCCATCATCCCCGAATGGTTTCAGCACACCTGATTACCAATCAATTTTTTCCTGCTTAAGTAGTCACGCACAAACCTCCAAAAGAGACTCTAAAGCTTCAGCTCTTTGTACAGTGGGATTACCCCAGTCGTCTTTGTCCTCCTTACTAGCTAATGCGACTAGTGACTTGAGCTGTGAAACCTTATCATCTAGTGCTCGATATGCATCTTTCTTAGCCTGTTTGATGTCATAAACTGCGGTTGCTTTCTTTTCTAGCTCTTCTTTGTGTAGAAGTGAACCATCGCTTTCAGTTGACAAGCAGTCAATAGCAACTTCTCTACACTCGCTACCATTTTCAGTTTCAGCAACACAACATCTTGGTGCTGCCTCTGGATAATTAGATGAAGTGCTTTCTTCATCGAAGGATCGTGTTTTATCGTTGAATCTTCCATCAGATAATGTCATTCTACTAGATTTTGCGGAGTTACATTCCACAATATCTGCTTCCTCATGGTCTAGTGGACTGCTCAATACCTTAACCTCTTTTTTCTTGTTATTCTTCGTATCACCCTCGTCAAATTGACTAACATGCTCTGTAGAAACATGCTCTTGTTCCTCGGACCAAGTTTTTTCCCTTGAACTTGACGAGCTTGGACTGATCGTAGTTTCTGTTTTTGAGATAGTCTCCTGTTGATTATATCCATTGCAAATAGCTGCCTCACTCATCTCCCTACTTTTAGAATCCTCACTAACTTGAGAGATCCTAACTGTGTAGCTTGTTGGATCGACTATCTTAGTGTCATGTTTGGCTCGGAACGTGTTATAATTGTCAGATAGGTTTCTTCGCTGAATGTTATCACTTTCGTCAAAGTAAAGGAAAGTTCTTTTCTCTTTTAGCTTCAACTGTTTGTCTCTTCTACCTCTCCGACTGATAGATTTTCCAGGTGGTGGTAGTGTTTTCTCTTTCGCTCTGCTCGGGGACTTCACAGGAAGAAAAACAAATGAAGGGTTGTGACACAAGAGGAGGTATGGTTGCAAATGTTGATGTCTCAACAGCTCGGCAGCCTATAAGTAGAGGTAAAAAAATATATCAAGATGAATTTCAATTTAATACTCCCTCCATTTCATTTTGTTTTTTTGGTTTTGATTTGGCACGAAGTTTAAGAAAGAAAAGAAGACTTTTGAATCTTGTGGTCTTAAAATAAATGTATGCAGAATGTATCAAAATATAATTTAAGTTTGTGATCTTTAAACATGCCACGTAGAAAGTTAGAATTAAGGAGTTGTTGTAAAAGGAAAGAAACATTCGCTTTTAAACGGACTAAAAAGGAAAATAAGACTTAACAGATTGAAACGGAAAGAATAACATTTGAACATATGTAGCTCGCACTCACTATAGGTCGGTGTTCTGGAGTTTTCCTTATCATGCTTTTTATGATCTGTTTCCTGCAAGAATTAAATCTTCTTTGTCAACTGACTGATTTGTTATACTTGTGGCGTGCTGAGAAGCAAGATACTTACAAGGTGGATGAGTATATAATCGGAAGTGGTGAGAACAAAACCCGGTTTATTTTGTTGATAAGTCCAGTTTTTTCCTATTTGATTTATATTATCAGTATATCATCTAGAAGATATCAGGATAAAACACTTATTTTTTGTAACAAGTATAACTTTTCGAGGTATTGTTTACGTAGTTCAGATAGCTGAAAAATCAACTTACAGGAGCTTTAAACGGGGGTTGATGTGTAGCAATGTCAAACATACAGTATCCTAAAATCACATTAAAGTGTTAGTATTAGGGACATGATGTAAAGAGCTGAAATACCTTGCTTCATGAACATTCTTATTTCTTACCAAACGGCCATATATCAGATTTATAGCCATAAGGTATGCCGGCAAGGAGCTCAGGGCACATGTCGTTTGGTGTGCCAGATACCTATTACATGAAATTTGTTCCAAAATTAAGGATTAGCTGTACAAATCAACGTCTTTTTCTCAAATGCATTAAGCTAGGTGCTATGGCGACAGGAGCTTTGTAATATGATGAATACGACAATATTTTTTTTGATAAAAAGGAAGATGACCACCACAACATTTTAGTACCTATGAAAGAAAATAAAAGCAACTTTTAGGTTTTCTCGGTCTTGGAGGGGGAAGGGATTTCTCTCTTGATAAATAGATATGCAGAATCGATTGTTAGGTGACAATAGATGGTTGAAACTGTCATGTAAGTAAGAGGTTTATTTTTCTGCAATAGAAATTCATACCGAGGAAGCAAGGCCTTCTGCATCTAGCAATTTTCCTAATCCAAAATAACCTGTGACAATCAAGTGAATTTGAAGGATAGTAAAGAAGCAAAGAAGACCCAATCAAGAAATTGTTCGGGCATTCTTACCTAACCTGATGTCATTGTCCTTTGTGAAGAATATGTTACATAACTGAATTCAAAATAGTTCACGTTAAAAACGCTTCATGCTAAGAAGATTTTCTATTTCGCCGATTACAACAAGTTTTTACCTTGAGGTCTCAATGATGAACGCGGTTTGAATGCAGATACTCCAAAGCTAACAATAGATGAGTCAGTCATTTGCAGAGTTTCTATAATAGCAGGAAAAAAACATCATAAAAACACGCAATTTTTTAAGCTACCGGGAAGGCACAGAGAAGCTTCATAAGTAATGAAATCACATTTAACTACCTCTTCCGGGAAAAGTGCTCCTCTAGACTTCCTCATGATCTCCGCCCTGAACACAGGGAAAAAAATTGTCACCGTTCTCAGATTACACCACAAAAGATGTTCTATAATCATCCTATTCATTTCTTTATTTTCAACCTCATTACCCCTTCTATCGTTCTTGGTACGAGGGAGTATTTATGAAATCTGAGGTCTCTCATTCTCCAGATACCTAGACGTACTTACAACACAGGCTGAAAACAACCACGATCTTGGCAAAAGGTTGTGCTCTACAAATATAGGTTAGCCATATTTTACGATAAAATATAGCCGGTGACAAAGATGAAGAATTTTACTTAAACTATTATTTTCCCTTCCCTCATTTAGTGGCTTCTTTTGTTATTTATTCTTGTCTTTCCTTATAGGTACACATTTAAAATGTTAGCAAAATCAGGGATAATCACTCACATATTTTCATCTTCGCAATAATCGGCAACGATGCATATACAGCTCCCCTGAAAGAAAAAGAAAGTCAAGCTTTTTCTCTGGTGTAGCTTATGCAACAATAATCAAAACTACTAAAGGCTATGTTTTGCACTTTCTGATCCAAGCAACCATAAAACTAGATGATTGGATACCTTGTCCACCCAAGCATATTTGTACTCCAAAATATATGGATGGCTTAGTTTAGCTATCAAATTCACCTGCAACGGAAAAATAACCATCTATCATCAGATTAAAAGAATATTCCCCAAGCATATCTTACCATCAAGTAGAACTTTTCATATAATAAATTATAAGATGAGTCGAAGATTTTGTAATTAAATGTGCTTGGTTTTAAAGGAATTATTAAAGCAACTATTTGATGACATAACTTCTTTCACTCGACATTTAAGCATGTCCATATTCCATACTGCCTATTCATCAAAATGAATATTTGGTAGAGAGATGTGTACCTCTTCGCATCCAGATTATCCACTTCGAGAAAGTAGAGTTATTGATACAGGGAAAATCATAGGTGTGAAGTACTTACTGGTTCTTCTTTTCTATTGTTAAGAGGAAAGAAAACTACTTCACGTGTGACTCCAACGAGAATGTTCTAAATTTCTACTTCAGTTCAATCCTACTTGTCAGCTCATGTCATTTTTTATTTTGGAAGCTCGTCTTGTGGATGCTTAATCCTTCGAACTCAAACCTTGAGTTAAGACACTTGAGGCATATATATTATTCTGTTGAAACAATGTTCTCCGAAACCTACGCTCATCAAATGCAAACCAGCATTCTGCATATAAGAATGAAGATGTCTAAAGGTTTCCATCGATAGAATTCATAGGATGCTCAATGCATTGGTCAGTAGGATCACTCCTTACATAGTCCAGCATGCTAAACACTCTTAGAAGAAAAAAGGTTTGCATGGAAACACACGCTTCAATTCGTATGATAAAATAGTCAAAATGGTAATAGCAAAGGAAGATTGATGTGGTATGAGAGTGATAATCCAAGATGTTTAGAAGCAGACCAATTGAAATAGAAGAACATCAATAAAAATCAGTTTATCAAATACTTTATGATGGAACACATCATACAATGTAGCTCACTACCGCAACTATGAGGAGATCTATTCAATTAGACAAGACTAGATTGCTGATTTTAACCACCGGATTATGTCATTGATATAAGACACCCCCTGCATTTCATCGGTGGCTAAAGTTTGCGACAATCAACTTCAGATTCAGCAACTTATAAGAATATGATCTAAATATTATTGGTCTTCAATTAATCATAGAACTAACTACTTTTTCAGGGAAGAAATTAAGAGAAGCACTTGAAATAACATCCTGATATGTCGTGCGCTTGGACTTTTATGTCTGTTTTGCTAATGGAATATTCTTCAGAACATACCTACAAGGAAAAGAAAAAGAAGTCTATAAAATTGGAATTCATGAAATTATGATGAGTCAAAATAATCTTTCATTAATAACAAAAGATTCAACATAACAAGTTCTTCAACTCACCCAACTCAAAACTTAAGACTGACATTCTTCAACAGTATACATACAGTCAAGCATTCAACAGAACAAGTTCTTGAACTCACACAACTCAAAACTTAGGCACACATTACACTATACAGAAAAATTACAGTCGAAAAGATTCAACATAACAAGTTCTTGAACTCACCCAACTCAAAACTTAAGAAAAACATTCTTCACCAGTAGAATTACAGTCAAGGTTTAAACAGAACAAGTTCTTGAACTCACACAACTCAATAAATAGAAAAAACAAATCAATTACATGAAAGAAAAATAGAAGTCACAGATAAAGGACAATAAATTTTATCAAGAGTAAGGATCAAGGAAGACTAAAGTCTCATGAACGTGATAGTGGTAGGATATCTGACAGGGAAATGGAGCGAGACGACTTTGAACGGGACAAGGAAAAGTATAAGAAAAGTAACATCATACCAATAAATTATGAAAATCAAGATAGAATTATTATAAATTGGCAAAATATGCCTGAGGGAAACTATAATAATAGTATAAAAAAAATTAAAATATTAAATTCGTTTCACAAGAGGCTTGAGGTTGGAGGAATGGAATATTTTGTTAAGTCATTTTCATGATGTCACCTATCACCATCCTCAACTAATTTGGATTTAATTATTAAAGTGCTAAAATTGGTATTATATAAGTAGTATTTAATTGTGTCTTTATTATTTTTCTTTAGTTAGGCTATTTGATGACTCTATTGGCATCTAATTGACAATAATTCTAATTGAACATGTAATATTTTTGGTATGCCTAAATTTCCATTTTAAGAAGAAAAAAAAAAGGATAAATAGAGTCAAATTCCAACTACCAAAATGCTACTAGTCAAATATTTAATCCCTATTATAAAAAAATAAAATTAAAAAATAATAACAGAATTAATTACTTAAACAAGAATATTAATTGTACACTACAATTAAGTGATAAATTGACATGAGATTATATGTTGTCTAATCTTAATTAATTGCAAAAGTAATCTAATTATAATGTTTTCTCTCCCTCGTTTTTACAATAACATACATAATATAATTTTACTAGTAGGATCTATGGAGGACAATGTATACGGCTATACGCAGGGACAAAACTAGCTAATAGTGAGGGGGGTCATCCGAACCTCCTTCGACGAAAAATTATACTATATATACAAATTTAAAATTATTTTTTTATGTAAATATAGCAAACATTGAACCCCATTCGATTAGTTCTTTTGTTCATATTTTTTGATTTTGAACCCCCTTAATTAAGATGTTGGCGCCACCACTAACTATACGCATCCGTGCAGAACTACAATCTAATAAAAGGTGTAAAGTGAGAAATGACGTTTTAGGTTGAGCTTCGATTCAAGTAAAACATATTCATAATAAAGTACGTAAATAAAGAAATGGAGAATTAACATAATAGAAATGGAGAAATGACATTTTGGATTAGTTTTCTAAGGTAAAAGAATATGTAATTAAATTTTGTCGGTGGAATAGATAAAAGGGCAATTTCTAAAAAAGGTGATACTGAAATTTGAAAATCAGTAGTTGGATTTTGTGACCCACCACTTGATAATGCTAGAACAGAATAAATATTTTTAATAAATCAAATGTTGAACAATTTTTATAAAAAAAAATAAATGGAAAAGGGCCTAAAATGTTCTTCCCGTTTACCTATTAGTCAATTTTGTCCTTTTATTTAACAACAACCTTTTGGTCCCACTTTATTTATCACATGACACATTTCTATTGGACAATTCATATTAAATTAAAGTAATTAATTTTATCTCAAAACCCAACCCGCCCAGACAAATAACACGGATCCAACTAATGTTGACCCACTCCGTATTCATCGATATCTGCTCTTCTCCTCTCTTTGAATTATTAGAAAGAATAATATTATGATGAAAGTGAGAAGAACTCTATTTTTTTCCTACTAGAAGACAAGGCTTGTCACCATATATTATGAATGCACAATGATGAGTACAAAAAATAGTTGAAGGACATTTTAGTCCCAATAGGTAGATGAAGGGCATTTTTACACTATTTTAGATAGTTGGAGGGCATTTTAGGCCCTTTTTTTTAAAAAAAAGAAATAAATAACTCACTTTTTTTTTCCTTTTTTCAATTAGTTTTAGTGATTGATTCATTTGAATTCGCGATTACGCATTACGGACTGTTTGTATATCGAAAGAGAAGTGCTCTATGTTGAAGCTTTCCTTACTACGAGGACTTGAATTTAGATTCACGCTATATAGAACTTCTTTAAGAGAAAGCGTTATCTATAAATTTATAAACTCACATAAAATATAATTGGATTTTCCATAACTTGTTGGATCCTTTTTATTTTATTCTGTCTAATTCAAGCAACAACTCACTTTAATTTGATTTTAAGAAATATGATTCTAAAAAAAAAATAATGAAAAGAATCACGTAAATAACATAACTTTTATGCTATATCAAATTAACTAAAAGAGAATTATTAATAGAGAGTTTCACATAATTAAGTGAAACTAGTTATTTTAAAATTAAGGTATACGATTCTGTGAGAATAATTATGTTAAATTAAATAAACAATACAACAATAATATATCCAGTGTATTCTCGCAAGATGGGGTAAATTATACAAACAATGTTTAAAAAAGGCTATGTCAGATATCCCATATATATACATTGTTCCGTTATATGACGTTGTAGGACAATTCTTATCTCGCTATTAGTTTTTAAGTTTAATTAGATTCAAGGTTCATTTTTTTTTGTCGTGATACTAGAGCTAGACTTCTTTCAATTCTTATTTCTCATATGTTAAACATTATATTATACTATACATGCTTCAATTATAAGGCAGAGGCGGAGCCAAACTAGTAATAGGATATATTATTAATATATGATTAAAATAATTTTTATGTATATATTATAGATGTGAAACCTCCTTCGGTGAGTTTTTTTTCCTGATTTTGAACTCCTTCAGCAGAAATCCGGACTTCGCCTGTATTATCAGGTGTTTGATTTCTGCATTAATTATGTACTATAAAAAACTAGTTGGTCTCCTGCTCATATTAAAGTTTTGAACAATTTTCACCTCACTTATTAATTTTTGAATTTAAGTTTATACCAATTTTGTGTAATTGGTTAAGCATCTTGAATAGGGAGCCATATAATACAATCGAAAAGATATACTCCCTCCGTTCTAAATTTTCTAATATGATTTTCCATTTTATTTATCTTTTTTCATTAATCAAGAAGAGACAATTTTTTTTTTCATTTTTTACCCTTTGCATTAATTACTTTTTTTTCAAATTAAAATGTAAACATCAATTAATAGGAGTATTATGGTAAACTATCCATATTATTAATTATTTATTAATCAATGTGTCATCTCAGTTTGAAATGGAGGGAGTATGATAATGGATTGTCCCTACTTATTACCAACTTGTTTTTGTTTTTTCATTCAAATCCAAAGCATATTCTTGCAATTTTCAAAGTCTACTTTGAGTATCAATAATATAATGTCCTCCCTTAATTTCTAAATAATTGATTGTTTAGTTCTTTTATTATATACTTAAATAAATAATATTTTAAATAATCAAGAAATCATTGATGATGTTTTTTCAATTTACCTTTCCTATAATTTTTTTTTTTTTGCAAAACTCCAAAACTACTAAAATGTTATATTCTTTTCAATATATTTATTAAAGACAAATTAGTAAAATAATTTTTACTTTCTAGAAGTGAGTAGTTTCTTAATGAAGGCCTAAAATAAAAACCACTTATGTAAAAACGAAGGAAGTTGAGTTCTTTTTGGCATCTCAACAATTAGTAGTCGTTTGGCTATGAAAATTATTTATATTTTTTCGAAAAATTATTTCACTTTAGTGAAAAAAGTGAAAATAAGATGCGTTTGGCCATGAAAATTCTAAATACAATTCTGAAATATTGTATTTGTAACTTTTACTTCTCTCACAATATTTCAAAAGCAACTTTAATTTTTGAGAAAATACATAAAGTCTGACTTTTTAAAAAAGACACCTAAATTTTACTTTCAACCTATTACTCCACGATTTTTACTTAATCCATTGTAAATACACCATTTTGACTTAAATTTTGCTTATGCGTGTAGACACGCACACCAGGCGCGTGAATGGTTAAAATTTGACTTAAAGTGCCAATAAAAAGTTGCCACGTATAAATTATTTATCCAAAAATTTAAAAATACCTTCTTCTCCATTGATGTCTTCCTAATCTTTCCAATACTCCACTCACACACTCTCACAACTTCACACAATACTCCATTCACGCACACACAACAACTCAGTGAAAAACACACACTCACACGCCGACACTACACACACAGAAATCGGAAGGAGAGCACAATTGTGCTTGGGATCGTGTTGTCTATCCCTATTGTGAGGTTGATGCTTTTCCTGAGAGCTTTCCACAATTTGAGATCCACCAACGGTCTGCAACATTATTCTTATGTTCATCTTGAATTGAAGAATGATAAAGATTTTAAAAACGGGTAAAAAAGATATGATATGGTAGCCACCATTTTTTCTGTCGAGAAGATATTTTTCGATGATAAACCCAAAATGAAAAATTAAATTTTTGTTGGAACATATGCTAATGTAGGAAAAAGAATCAGTAAAATTGTTTTCAATTCCACTATTGAAATAGTAATCAATATACCAATTTGTTATCGGTAGAATCACATCCTTTCCATCTCCAAAAACTTGTTCTCCGCATTCCTCAATTGAATAAAATCTTTCTTTTTTGGAATTCAATTTAATAGGGAGAACAATTGAGGCGTACTTTAGAAAATAATGCAATTTAGGATCAACAACAATGGAAGAAGTAATGAAAGAGAATAAGGAAAGACCAGTGAACTGGAAGAAGAAGGAGAAAGTGCCAAACACGTGCTTTTTAAATAAAGAGGAAAGCTGAAATTTTTGTCATAATGGTGTATTTACAACAATTTTAGTAAGATTCCGTGGGGTAATAGGTCGAAAGTATAGTGTAGGTGTCTTTTTTTAAAAAGTCGGACAAGATCAGGGGGTACTTTATGTATTTTCTCTTAATTTATATCCATGGTCAAATAAAACCGCTACTTCAACTTCAACTCCAACTTCGAAAAATTATAATTTTCATGACCAAACGTGCCTTATTGTGGGTCCAAATTCTCCATAAATAGAGATGGAATCTTGTGCCAACTAAATAAGAGGTCCAAAAAATTATGCTAATAATATGCCATTTTTATTGATGAAGAGTGAAAAAGCAAAAATATATGTAACCTATGAACTTATGGGTTGGATTGCTTAGAATAGACATAAATTAAATCAATCAATGCACCCTACATAGCCCATCTGAACTTATGTTTGCCCATGTTGCTTCAAACTTGTTGTCTTGTTATCAATACAAGGTAAAGTAATAGTATGGTGTAACATGGGTTTGAGATGTTACACAAGGATATTTATAATATTAGAGATTTATGGCAAGTTCATTCATTGAATAACAAGTATTGTGGAGGGATGAATAAGAGTTCCTCCATCTGTAATGGTCTCGAATTCGCGTTCTGGATATAAAGAATTATGTTAGGGAGTTATTTCCTTTAAATAGACGTTATATAACACGAATCTGGCTAGTTGGAGTCTCAACGTGGATACCGGATTAAAAAAAGTTCATTCACCAGAATATTATAAGAATATGTACAAAATAGTGGTGATACGTCATAAGTTTTTCATGTAAAGAGATTACATATTCCTTTACTAAATTCAATGTGAGATTCTTCAACACCATGGGAATTCCAAATACAATTTAGAATTTTATTTGAAAAAGTGAAAACAAGTAAAATTTTACTTCCCTCACAAAAATTTCAAAAACAACTCCAATTTGTATTCATGGTCAAACATACAAAACTTCAACTTCAACTCCAGAAAATTATAATTTTCATTGCCAAACGAGGCCTAGAATTTATAGAATTTGGAGCATGAACAAAATAAATGTAACATAAAAAAATAACGGTCAAGTGCCATAAAATTATGCTAAAAGAATAAATGTTGAACCTAACTGATAGCAGTGTGTGTACTGATAGCAGTGTGTGTCTTGTTTAATGTCTACATTAGTAGTTACATTATTTCTTATGTAGCTTTTGGTCCTTCAAATTCTGATATTATTTGTATCTTGTATTTCAACAATCATGTTATCTTATTTATGTTACTATATATTCTGTTACTATATGTATTTTTATCACTATCCATTATTTTTTTACCTATTAGTAACTCTTTTTCTTGAACTTTCGTATATCGAAAATATATTTCTACCTTTGAGATGGATATAAGATCTATGTACATCAAATTAAATTTTTAATTATGTATTTCTAAATTTAGAAGGAGGTTTGTCTGTTTTGAATTTTGAAGTACCTATAAAAGGAAAGTAGTATCATTTTCATTTTCTTTCCTTTTGGAGCTCCTGCTAAATCATCTTAAAATTCTTTGACCAAAATTTTTTTTATTAAAATTCACCTTTCAATTTCTCCAATTCTTCTATTAAGGTATGTTATTTGTACATTCATGACTAATAAATTCCTAAGGTCTTGTATAATTTTCTTATTAATATTTTGTTTTGATAATTTTCTAATAAATTTAATTGTTTTGTTTTCTTTTCTTTTCTTTTCTTTTTTCATTGAGGTCTATAATTATGCATGTTTATTTGCATGTCAAACTTCAAACATAGGTTTTTTTTTCTCTAAATGTTAATTTTTTTTGTAATTTATTTGTTTTTCGACTAATAATATAGTCTTTGTGTATTTGCATGTTATGGTGTTTAATTATAAGGGTTGTGGTATTTATTTATTTATTTTTTGAACTGATGAAAGGAAGTTTAGTTTTTATACATTAAAGGTGAAAAAAATGCAGCTTACTGAGTTTTCTATTAATTATTTATATATATTAAACACGAATACAGAGTTTGAGTTGAAGCTATTGAATTCTGTTGAAATGTTAGGAAAAGCTATAGCTCTAGTCTACCCCAATATAAAATGCCAAGAGCTCTTATGCTTTAATATTGTCGTTGTTGAATTTGTACTTCTGTGGTATGCTGCTAGGACTCTTTAAAATGTTGTTGTACCTGTGTCAGATCATATGAATTTGCACTATTTTTGGAGGATCCGACATGCACCCTGGGGTATTTTTGAGGAGTCCGAGAAACAAGCTTTTGTGAGATTTAGTGGACTGATTTTGATTGTAATGTGATCTAGTCACAAGAATAGCCTTAAACTTTTTTGTGCAAATTTGGTTATACCTTTAATTTCTTTCTTATCTTCTGAATTATGGTTAGCTAAGTTTTAGGTTATGCATAAGTACTAAGCTAGTTCTTTCTTAGATGAATTGGTTTTTCGGGTTCTTTGAGTTTGCAAGAGGGAACTGTTGGGTATTGAAGATGCTAGAGTACTTCCCCCACATATCGGTCCGGACATGAGGGTGTATATGACACTTAATGGCCCCTTGTTGGTCCGAGGGACGGAGGAGGCTAGGTTAGCCAAAAGATGGTTATTGGTTATTTTTATCTTATGGATAACACCACTTACTAATTCAAGAAAATGAATAGTTCACCAACCTGAGTAGTAGTAAGCAATAGTTGAGACATTTTTGTGTTCATCGCTTACAAGGAAACAATTATTAGAATACATGCCAACCAAGGTAGATAACAATAGCTAGACAGTGATCAGATAGTTGTGATCTATCTCAAGAGCTAATCTATTTCTTTGGTCTTTTACAATCTTCTTGGGTTTTGGTGACTGTGCATGATAGTTGAACTGGTTTCATCATGCCTGTCTAGAATATGTGATCGTAACTGGTTATCAAGAGAACTCGTCAAGCCAAAAAAATAATGTTACCACTTGAATCTTGATAATCAGCAGTTGAGCCGAGAGGGTCACCTTCGCAAGTCTATTAGAGTAAATACTATGCTTTGGTCTCTTATAAAGGTGTAATGAGCTGAGGAAGCTAGAGTTGAGCCGAGAGGGTCTCATTTTAGCATGCCTCTAGTATAAATTCAGATAGGCAGTACCTTATTTGAACTTCGGTTGTTGAATCTCGCAGCTCACATGTAGGCTGTACTCGAATATTGGTATATACTGAAAAGTGATAATAGTGTTGAGTCCAAGTAACTGGAAATGTGTCTAGGTAACATGACCGGTTAAAGACTAATTGGAAGTTTCTCAGCTAACAGGCCTCCCATGTTTCAGTTAAGTGATCAAGTTTCTGGTAAGTGGTGTAATCTTATGTAGTTTAGCAACATCAGTTTTGGCTTTTAAGCTTGTTTTTCTAAAAATCGTCTTGTGAGGTTTAGGAAAAAGATGCAGTTTTTTCTACTAGTAGCCTCGATGTTGTATTTTTATTTGTCATTTTAGTGATCGAATTAAAACTTCCTTAGCATCTTAACAGTGAAAGGCTCTCATTTTGACAATTCTACACTAGTTGTGGCTAATTGTTTAAACTTTTAAGCATGTCAAATGGTTCCAGTAACAAAAATCTAGCAAGTACGAGATATTGAATGTATGTATTATTCTGAATTGCTTTATATTTCATAATCGCGATGTTCCTTGGTTGAAGTTTTTGTTTGTCCCTTTGTTGTTTCGTGATGTACTTAACGAACTTGTGGCGTTGATTTTGACTTGTTAACTGCAGAAATGAAGTCATCTAAAGAGATAGGTTGCCAAGCTCCAGAAGACCCCATCCTCTCCATCAACGACTGTGGTTTCTTCGGTAGTGCAGCTACGATGAATATGTGTTCCAAGTGTCAAAAGGACATGATACTACTGAAGCAAGAACATGCAAAGCTTGCAGCTGCATCCAACCAAGACGTCGTATGCAGAATCTCAAGTAGCGATGAATCAGAACTTACTCTTGCAGGGGCCGCGGTTGAATCTGCAGATTTAGCTTCTCAGATTTCACAAGTGAAGTCAAAAGAGGGTCTGAAAAAGTGCACAACTTTTCGTAAGCGTGTGGGCTTAATGGGGTTCAGTTGCAAATATGGTGATCTTTTCTGCGCAGTTCATCGTTATTCAGACAAACACAACTGCCTGTTTGATTATAGGAATGCTGGTCAGAATGCAATAGCAAAAACAAATCCTACCGTCGTAGCAGAAAAGCTTAATATGATCAAACAAGCATCTATCGAAAGGTTGTATGAACTGAAGCAATGTCCATCTTTCGACAAGTTGGCCTCATCTTATAGGGTGACGATGAAACTTTTGTGTGGGGGTGGGGGTAGGGGTGGGGGGGTACCATAGAGCCTAGATAATCCTGGTGTGTAAGTTATTTATGATCTTGGTGCACATTTTCATGGAATTTGTTCTTGTTTTGTCCCCACTTCTGGGTTCCTTGTCTAGTATAATATGCATAATGTAGGTCATCTTGATGAATTTCACATTATACATTCACGTTTTGAAATCCTAAATTCGCCTCTGTGCATTCTTCAAGATTCCAAAGTCTCCTTTGAGTATCAATAATGTAGAGTTTTTTTGTAGAGATGTTAATACGGGTTGGCTCAACCCATCCGAGCTATCCCACACGAGCTTTGAGTTTGATGGGTCAGGTTGGGCTAGACTATCAAAATGATGAGCCAAAAAATATCAAGCCCACACTATTACTCTGTGGGTTGCGGGCCTCACGGGCCAGCCCATTTTAAAAAAATAATATTTTATAATTCAATTTTAGAATGTTAATAGGCATAAATATTACATAGTATTAATACTTTTTAATTAAGTCTCCAACACCCCCAAAAATACTCATAATAGCAAAATTAAATAACTTTTGCCATGCGTTCTGCCCTTACATCGTAAAAGTAAGGGTTAAGCTATAGAACTAGATACGTAAGAGAAAGAGAGGAGAGAAGAACTTTACTTCTCTGCTGAGGCATATGATATCCTTCGAAACAAATAAAAATACTACTCCCACAGTCCCAAATTATGTGTCGCCATATCCTTTTTTGTCCGTCCCAAAATAAATGTCGTCTTTCCTTATTTGGAAATTTTTTAAAGGCACAATTACCTTTTTACCCTTATTGGACCCACGTTATTTTAAATATATTAATACTTCTTTTTAAGTGTTTGTTTTTTTTAAGTAAAAGTCTTATCACTTCAATCAAAATTTAAACTTTCAGCCTTTTATTTTTACAGTATCAAAATTATTTTAGACCACAGAGAGCAATTTATTCTTTTCGGTTGGTTCTACATAAGTAAACCAGTTTTCTTCGACAACTCATTGTTCATATTACTTTGATTTGTCAAGTAAAAATTAGATCTTTAAAGCTAAAGTTAAAGAAAACAAGAATTTAGAGGGACCCCATTTTCCACATATATCATCTTACAAACACAACTACAAAGATCAAACTTCTTTTGTTTACAACTGAAAATTGATTGCGACAGTGAGCTACCCAAGAGAAAATATCCTTCTCCGTTATTTCCTCTAACGCGTCTTATGCCTCGTCAATACTTCACACTCACAGTACATTGATAGGAGTGCATTTCCGACATAGCACATGACATGATATCCTACATTAACAAGTCAGTCGTGTAATTTGCTATCCAAATTCGAATGCAGCAACATCAAGTAAGAAAATACTATATGTCTGAACAAGCAGTATAACAAGCATATTTTTTACAAACTCTAAACATGAGTAGAAAATGTCCATTTCACTTTGTCTTGATGAATGTTTTATCCTTTTAGAAGCACTGTGATCTGAAGTTCACTCCACAACAAACTGTTTTCTGTTAATATTTTGAGTATTGAATATTGTCGACCTCAGCTTCAACGTACTTCCACTTCACATGTATTACCACAAAAATGAAAATACACAACAAAAAATTTCCTACAATTTTGTTTTTAGTTTCTGCACTTATTTACTCCCGCACCGATTACTTAGTTTCCATCAAATATAGAGATGATTCTATGCACCTCTCGTAGAGCTCTTCAAGAAGCTAGACTTCAACAACCACCACAAAAAAATAAAGTGACCTATTCATTTTTTTAGGTTGGTCAAAACAGGTGACATACTCCTATTTGCTTTACCACCATTCATAACCTTACGTTTCTTCTTTCTCAACTCTCTCTTCACCAGAAATACATCTTTAATGGCTAGCGTATGTTCTGTGATATTTCAACATAAACACAGATTATCAGACTGTCAGCTTATGATTAAATGTTCAGTCACTCGACAACAGTGAGAGTGAGTCACAGAACACCAAATTTAACAAACATAACACGGAAGTTACCATTGTCTCAATGAATAACATCCTAAAGTGAGGATATCAATACCAAGAAAACTTCAAATGCAAACTTTCAAATACAGTGTACACCAGTCAACGACCATAAACAGTAAAGTATAAATAGAAAAAACAAATCAATGACATGAAAGAAAAATAAATATCAATAAATTTTATCAAGAGCAAGGAACAAGGAAGACTAAAGTCTCATAAATGTTATAGTGGTAGGATATCTGACAGGGAAAAGGAGAGAGACGACTTTGAACGAGACAAGGAAAAGTATAAGGAAAGGAGTCATCGTTCAATAGACAAAGGTCCCTTGGAGAAACGAAAACATGACTCTTTTCAGGATCGTGATTACCAATCTTATTCATCACAAGACAAGAATTGTAATAGACACCATTAGCTTAGAGCAGCCTGACAAAATGTTACCATGCCCAATATGTTGTCTTTATGAAGCGTAGCTACTGGTCTTTGCATTAATAGCTGAGGGTGCCACGTTAATTAGTGAAACTGTACCACACCCTTTTGCATAAACCAAGGTCTCTCGTAATCGCGAGTTTGATTTCAACTATTTTCATTTAGTTCCCCTGAACAATTGACATCCCTATGTTGTCCAAATATATTCGGTCTGCACAAACTCTTTAACATTTAATTAATTGTTCTCGAAATAGACTTCCTCGTTTAAAAATAAAAATTCATACAAATGTGACGGTATGACTCCCTCTTCCCTTTTCTCCTTCCTTCCATTTACGCAGCCCTCTATTATGTGATAAGAAAGTATTATTTATCTTTTATTATTTTTTTATTATTTATTATTTAATGTTGTTATTTATTTTTTAATTACTATTATCATATATTATTATTATTCCTACTTTAATTTAAATAACAGCCTAATCAAAATTACCTTGCATGATTTTATTTACCTTTTAATCCAATTTTATTTAATTTCTTACAATTATAGCCTATTTTTACCCAATCCATTACAATCTTAACCCAATTTCTTACAATTTAAGTAATTATTTTTCATCCTAGCCATATTTTAATTCCCCCATGACATTAAATCTCAGTCGTCGATCAAAAACCAATCCAACGGTTGAGATAAAAAAATCTCTCTTTCCCTATTTCAAACCTACAAACCCTAACTCTAATTTTTTTCCCCAACTTCTGCCTCTATCTCTCCACCTCTCTCTTCTCTCTCTCTACAAACACCTCCAAATCTCGATCTCTCCCCCCTATCGTCTGATCTCTCCATCGCCAATCGACCACCAAAACCACCCCCTCCTCTCCGAGTCCTCGTCGCCAGGATGCTCTCTCCGGCGAATAGCCTTCGCTGTTGCCTCTTCCTTCTCCTCCATACGCGCCGCCAGCTCCTACCCCAGGCGAGTCTAGCCGCTGCTCTGATGTCCAGCCCCCTCTCTTCTCGTCCTCCACCGGTGAACAGCTCCACCAGTGGCACCGCCATCGACGGAGATGGCCAGCCAAGCCTCCACGCCACCGCTCCATTCTCCATCCTCCAGTCGCCTTATTTCTCCAGTACGGAGAACTTCCAACAGCCCCAACACATCCTCGACTCCTCCCCCACAGCGATACCTCCGGAAAACCCCTTCGGCGTTCCAACCATGCAACCATTCCTCATCGAAAATGACAAATTTTTAGACAATCCATCTTCAGGTTTGATCCCGTGTTCAAAATATGTGTGTGAACTTTGGTACTATTTCTTCATCTGTGTCTCTCATAGAAAGATTCTTCGAATCGAGTATCTCCACATTTGTGTTTTGCTAAATAAATATGTTGACTTTATGTCTGTGATTTTTATTCGATCCTATTTGCATGTCCTGCTTGATTAAAATTTCGTGACGCTTAACTTGAATGGTGAGTCAATTTGTTCGTCTCTCTCTGGTATGTGCAAACACGCCTAACTTCTTGAAACTTCACATTTTTAATGCCTCTTAGTCAATATGGGTAAGAAAATCCCAACTTCATTTGTGACTTGGTTTTAACTTTTTGACAAGATGCTCATTACTAATCACTGTAGATTGTTGCTTGCAAATATTGACTATTTTTTGGCATGTTTTATGATTTTGTAATTGCCTTATTGTAGTTGTGGTACTACTATCGTGTTAAATGAATGATTATTTTTATTTGTGACGGGTTTTAAAATTCTTGACTGTGCCTAATTGAGAATTTACAGTTGATTGATTTATATACTATCTTTAATTGAGAGATGTGGTTGATTACTTTAACAATGGTTTATGGTAGATAATTACTTTTGATTGAGTCTTGTGTCAATTTTCTTCTAAAAAATTAGTACTATTAATTATCGTTTGCCTTGATTATGTAATCACTATATGGTAGTTCTTCTTTTCTTTGGTAAATAAATAATTTGTATGACTGATTTTCTTAACCGATCTTTCCTTTATTGGATTTGACTAAATGTTGTGTGATTTTATATTTCCCTTAATTAGCATATAATCTGAAAAGGAAATTTGTGTATGATTGATATATTCTTTCACTTTAATTGATTTCCCACAAGTATTAATGGGAAGAGCCTCAGTAATATCAGTTTGGTTAGTTTTTGCTTAATTTAATTTTGTATGGGAAAAGCATGTATGTGACGATTCGAGGATTTTTTCATAAATCTTTAATAAGGCTAATATGTACACGTTTTGACTGTTTGGGTATGATCCTGTACCAATTTGATTTGAGAAAAACATCTCAGTAATTAATTTTTTATTTTTCTTGCCTTACTTGGTTGACAAACATCCCCTCATCTAAATTTACCATAATTAACGTGTGAGGGGATGTCTGTTTATTTATTTATGGCAACTATAGTATGATTGGTGGAATGGATTGATTTATCCCCATCCATTTAAGGGAACAATCCCCTTAATTGATTCATTATATGTTATTCTTCCTCCATTAAATATTATTCTTCCTTTATTATTTGGGATTGTGGACGGCCCTCCTCACTATATAAACTCACCATTCTCTTTCTCTAAGAGGACAAACTTCTCCTCCGCTATTACTCCCTCTATTTTCTCTTAAAAGTACTTTGAAGTTCTTTGGCACTTTGGATTTCGAAAAACATTCAGTCTTGTCCTTGCTGCAATTGCTTTGGGTTCTATTATTATTGTTTGGTGCCTAATCGGTTAGTCTCTATCGATGCATTCTTTTCTTATTATGTAGCATTTGTGATAGCAAAGCATAGAAAGCATGTCTATAGGAACTAATTTAAAATATTTATGATTTTGCTTTTTTCACTGTCATAAAGATGATTAAAAAAAGAAAAGAATAGCTTACTAGAGTGTACTATAACCAGTTCTAGGGGTTTTCTTGAACAGTAGCACATTTGGTGTAAGTTGAAGATATTCTGGGTATTGCTGTTTGTATTTTCTTGTTCTGTGTTTTCTT
Organism: Capsicum pubescens; assembly: GCA_030864215.1. Taxonomy (NCBI): domain Eukaryota; kingdom Viridiplantae; phylum Streptophyta; class Magnoliopsida; order Solanales; family Solanaceae; genus Capsicum; species Capsicum pubescens. Next base: position 42,280,588 of record CM061543.1, read on the forward strand.
TGTTTGACTGTTGTTTCTTGTGAAAGTTTTTTCATAATTGAACACAGCTCAGGGTTTTACTTTTCATAGCTATTTTCTACTTTGTTTCTGATATTTTGTTGTGTTTTTGCTTTGTTTCTTGCATGAAAATGTAAGTTCTTTTTCCCCATTTTCTTTTTTTTGGGCCAAGGAGGGTGAGTGATGTGGTGGGCAGAGGGGCCAGTGGGGGTCTTTTGTTTAATTCTTTCCAAATTAATATGAAGATAATGTTTGATAGAATCTTATTGGGAAGACAAAGTGTGTGAATCACATTAAACAGAGTGGGAGAAAAGGTGAAGAAATTTAAGAGAGAATTTTGAAGGATGAATGATAGCTATGAATGATACTTTAGCCGCTATTACTGAGAGAAAACCTAAAAGGCCTTGTGGTTGTGTGGGCATTTTCTTTCAGCTCTTTGATCGGAACTGTAGAGTTCCCAAGAAGCTGTTTCCAAAGAAACTGCTTTCACCAGGTTAGCTACTACTACACTCCACTCATTTTTAAAGCAGAATGGTTAATTTCTTGAAGATGATTCTAGCTAGAGGGATAAATTATTTATTTTTTTGTGCTACATTCTTATAGCTTGCTTAAAACAAGCTTCAAAATGTTTGGAGGGGATGAGAAGCAGCCAAAGCTTCATTTGGTACTCATTTCTTGAACTATACTCCCATATTTAACTTTCTTTTTCTTCTATTGTCTCAGATATTAGCCTGACAGGAATGTTTTTGTTTTTATTGTTTTTGGTTCTTGTACGAACAATGTAGATTGTTGATGAGAACAGTGGGGGTTTTCCAAATTCAAAAAATAATGGAATGACCAGTACACATTGTGAAAGCTAGCACGAAATGAAAGCTCCAAGTTTTGTTGCTAGGCTCATGGGTTTAGAATCGAGGCCAGCAGGATCAGACAGTAAGGCCCAAAAGGCTTCAACTTCTGAAACATGGAGCAATGTGGCAGACAAATTTGGTGCTCGACCTGTCGGATCTGATAAAGAAGATATGGATTTTGAGTTGGCCGAAATAAAGAGTTTAGAACCGGGTTTGCGAAGGTTTAGAGCTAAATGTTCTCTCACTTATAATACTAGATATTTTTCTCCTTCTGAAGATGAAGTAGATTTAGTTGGGAATTCACTTGATCACCATAGTTCAGGATGCGTTCTTGAAGCTTCCTTTTCAACTGATAACTACCTCTCCTGCCGTCCCAATAGTAACTCAAGTATGGTCTCCGATTCGACATTTTACTATTTGTATACTTTCTTTCTTTCCCTCAAATACGTAATTTAAAAAATAAGACAACTCTGAACTTGGATTTCAAGCATCCATGCTTCTAATAAATATGATGCTTGTTTTCTTCCCGAGGACAAAGTGCTTGCTGAATCAGTGGACTCTATTGATGATGAACCACTCTTTCCAAAACCTGATAGAGATCTTTTGGATTGTGAGACCTCATTATCCACCAGGAGGAGTTGCAGAGAACTGATTTATAACATTTCTGTAGTGCTAAGCAAGATTGATCAGTTAAAAGGAAGCGAACTCAGCTACGCAAAACATGTCATTTTGAATACTGAACTCATATTTGGAACTATACCTCAACAGCAGGCTCTACCTGTAGAGGATGGGTTCTCTGTGAGCCATTTTCTCCTCAATGAACATGAAATATTTTTGAGTTTTCTGTGGATGGCTTTCGGTGAGTTGCTTGGCTGTAATGACCCAAAACAGATGAATCAACTTAAAGGATTGGCCTTTGATTGTCTATTAGAGTACCTAAACTCAAAATTTTCTCCAATCTCTGATTCTGGATTCAGAACCTGTACCAAACTACCATCAAGTATGACCAAATAGATTCTAATTGCTGATATTATTGATGAGGTCAAAGAGTGGACAAAATTTGTTGGTTTGATCCCAGATGAGCTAATAGAATGGGATATGAGCCATTCTTTGGGTAATTGTACGGACTTCGAGATTGAAGAATATGAATATGGCACTGAAGTTTCTAGGCATATTCTCCAAGAATTAGTAAATGAAGTTGTTTTAGACCTCTACAGTTCTAGCTAAACTTGGATGGAACTGTTAGTAGCTCCTCTTTTTGAGACTTTGTTGCAAGCTTATCAGTGTTGTTCTCATGTGATAACTCTAAGACTCAATAATGTCAAGCAAAGTATTTTGTACAAATCATTGATTCTACATCTGATTCGACTTATTGTACTTGTGCTTTTGCATTTATGAATATTAGGAACAATCCCTTCGTGAACATCTGTTTGAAGTAGAACATTACAAGCACAAAATGAAAAATGGTTGAAATGTAAGAACAATTTGAAAGGAAACCCAATAAGACTAAATGGATGCATATGCAAAAATCTATTACTACCACCGACCCAAATTATGTGTCGCCATTTCCTTTTTTGTCCGTCCCAAAATAAATGTTGTCGTTCCTTAATTGGAAATTTTTTAAAGGCACAATTACCTTTTTACCCTTATTGGACCCACTTGATTTTATATATATTAATACTTTATTTTTAGTATTTGTTTTTTTAAAGTAAAAGTCTTATCACTTCAATCTAAATTTAAACTTTCAGCCTTTTACTTTTACAGTATCAAAATTATTTTAAACCACAGAGAGCAATTTATTCTCTTTGGTTGGTTCTACATAAGTAAACCAGTTTTCTTCAACAACTCATTGTTCGTATTACTGTGATTTCTCGAGTAAAAATTGGATCTTTAAAGCTAAAGTTAAAGAAAACAAGAATTTAGAGGGACCCCATTTTCCACATATATCATCTTACAATGACAAAAAGTAACAAACACAACTACAAAGATCAAACTTCTTTTGTTTAGAACTGAAAATTGATTGAGACAGTGAGCTACCCAAGAGACAACATCCTTCTCCGCTATTTCCTCTAACGCGTCATATGCCTTGTCAATACTTCACACTCACAGTACATTGATAGGAGTGCATTTCCGACATAGCACATGATATGATATCCTACATTTACAAGTCAGTCGTGTAATTTGCTTTCCAAATTCGAATGCAGCAACATCAAGTAAGAAAATACTATATGTCTGAACAAGCAATATAACAAGCATATTTTTTACAAACTCTAAACATGAGTAGAAATGTCCATTTAACTTTGTCTTGATGAATGTTTGATCCATTTAGATTCACCGTGATCTGAAGTTCACTCCACAGCAAACTATTTTCTGTTAATCTTTCGAGTATAGAATATTGTCGACCTCAGCTTCAACGTACTTCCACTTCACATATATTACCGCAAAAATGAAAATACACAACAAAACAATTTCCTACAATTTTGTTTTTAGTTTCTGCACTTATTTTCTCCCGCACCGAATACTTAGTTTCCAGCAAATATCAAGCTGATACAATACACCTATCGTAGAGCTCTTCAAGAAGCTAGTCTTCAACAACCACCACAAAACAGTTAAGTTAACAGCCCAACCTTTTTATTTTTTTAATTAGGTCAACACAGATGACACACTCCTATTTGCTTTCCCACCATTCACAACCTTACGTTTCTCCTTTCTCAACTCTCTCTTCTCCAGAAGTACATCTTTAATGGCTAGCCCATGTTCTATGATATTTCAACATAAACACAGATCATCAGACTGTCAGCTTATGATTAAATGTTCAGTCACTCGACAATAGTGAGAGTGAGTCACAGAACACCAAACATAACACGGAAGTTACCATTGTCTCAATGAATAACATCCTAAAGTGAGGATACCAATACCAAGAAAACTTCAGATGCAAACATTCAAATACAGTGTACACCAGTCAACGACCATAAACAGTAAAGTATAAATAGAAAAAACAAATCAATGACATGAAAGAAAAATAAATGTCACAGATAAAGGACAATAAATTTTATCAAGAGTAAGGATCAAGGAAGACTAAAGTCTCATGAACGTGATAGTGGTTGGATATCTGACAGGGAAAGAGAGCGAGATGACTTTGAACGGGACAAGGAAAAGTATAAGAAAAGTAACATCATTCCAATAAATTATGTAAATCAAGATAGAATTATTATAAATTGGCAAAATGTGCATGAGGGAAACTATAATAATAGTATAAAAAAAACTTTTTTAAAAATAATAAATTCATTTCACAAGAGGCTTGAGGTTGGAGTAATGGAATATTAAAAGGAACAGTTTGATTTTTGATACTTTTTTCTATAAGACAACTATAATATCGCGCTGACCTCTTAGATAGTCACTCAGCAAATAGTTATTATCTAAGAAAAACACTTTTCATCTTGATTCTCAGAACGTGACTTTCTGAGATAATACTATTAGTTGATAGACTATATTATAAATTGACTCCTATAATAACACAATCATATCTAAGAAGATGAAGAAATGTATAATCTTTGTCTGCAGGTAGTTTTGGCAAAAAAACTAACAGTAGAAAATATGGTAAGTATCATCATATAGTAGAAATCAACATTAAAAGTACATTATATATAATCTTCACAGCTCCATCAACTGTCCTACAACAGTAGAATCAAAACTAAGGGATGCTCAACCACGTTAAGCCTCGAGGATTAGTTTAGTTTAACAATATTTGATGATTTACGTAAGACAGAGGCTCGTTCTATAGGTCAAAAGACAGGTTTTGTGCAACATCACGACCCCTTGGACAACTTTTGTGCAGTCATGAGACTTTTTATCAACCAGATTGTTGTTTCTCTAGACGACATTCCATCATCCCCGAATGGTTTCATCACACCAGCAAGCTCATCGATTTTTCCCTGCTTAAGTAGTCGCGCACAAACCTCCAAAAGAGACTCTAAAGATTCAGCTCTTTGTTCAGTGGGATTACCCTAGTCATCTTTGTCCTTCTTACTAGCTAATGCAGTTAGTGACTGGAGCTGTGAAACCTTATCATCCAGTGCTCGAAGAGCGTCTTTCTTAGCTTGTTTGGTGTCATAAACCGCGGTTGCTTTCTTTTCTATCTCGTCTTTGTCTAGAAGTGAACCATCGCTTTTAGTTGACAAGCAGTTAATAGCAACTTCTCTACACTCGCTATCATTTTCAGTTTCAGCAACACAGCATCTTGGTGCTGCCTCTGGATCTGGTTTTGCCGACTATGAATTAGATGAAGTGCTTTCTTCATCGAAGGATCTTGTTTTATCGTTCAATCTTCCATCAGACAATGTCATTCTGCTAGATTTTGCGGAGATACATTCCACTATATCTGCTTCCTCATGGTCCAGTGGACTGCTCTACACCTCAAGCTCTTTTGTCTTGTTATTTTTTATATCACCCTCCTCAAATCGACTAACATGCTCAAGAGAAACATGATCTTGTTCCTCGGACCATGTTTTTGCCCTTAAACTTGACGAGCTTGGAGTGATCATAGTGTGTATTTATGAGATAGTCTCCTATTAATCATATCCATTGCAAATAGCGGCCTCACTCATCTCCCTACTTTTAGAATCCTCACTCTCTTGAGAGATCCTAATCGAGTAGCTTGTTGGATCGACTCTCTTAGTGTCATGTTTTGCTCGAAATGTGTTATAATTGTCAGATAAGTTTCTTGGCTGAATGTTATCACTTTCGTCAAAATAAAGGACAGTTCTCTTCTCTTTTATCTTCAACTTTCTGTCACTGCTACCTCTCATACTGATAGATTTTTCAGATGATGGTCGTGTTTTCACTTTCGCTCTGCTCGGGGACTTCACAGGAAGAAACGCAGATGAAGGATTGTGACACAAGAGGAGGTATGGTTGCAAATATTGATGTCTCAATAGTTCGGTAGCCTATAAGTAGAGGTAAAAAAATATATCAAGATGAATCTCAATTTAATACTCCCTCCGTTTCATTTTGTCTTTCTGGTTTTGATTTGGCACGAAGTTTAAGAAAGAAAAGAAGACTTTTGAATCTCGTGGTCTTAAAATAAAGGTATGCAGAATGTATCAAAATGTAATTTAAGTTTGTGATCTTTAAACATGCCATGTAGAAAGTTAGAATTAAGGAGTTGTTGTAAAAGGAAAGAAACATTCGCTTTTAAACGGACTAAAAAGGAAAATAAGACTTAACAGATTGAAATAGAAAGAATAACATTTGAACATACGTAGCTCGCACTCACTGTAGGTCGGTGTTCTGGAGTTTTCCTTAGCATGTCTTTTATTATCTGTTTCCTGCAAGAATTAAATCCGCTTTGTCAACTGACTGATTTATTATACTTGTGGCGTGCTGAGAAGGAAGATACTTACAAGGTGGAGGAGTATATAATCGGAAGTGGTGAGAACAAACCCCGGTTTATTTTGTTGATAAGTTTAGTTTTATCCTGTTGGATTTACATTGTCAATATATCATATAGAAGATATCAGGATAAAGAACTTCTCTTTTTTTTTTGCGTAACAAGTATAACTTTTCGAGGTATTGTTTACGAAGTTCAGATAGCTGAAAAATCAACTTACAGAAGCTTTAAACGGGGGTTGATGTGCAGCAATGTCAAACATACGGTATCCTAAAATCACATTAAAGTGTTACTATTAGGGACATGATGTAAAGAGCTGAAATACATTGCTTCATCAACATTTTTATTTCATATCAAGCAACCAAATATCATATTTATAGCCATAGGGTATGCCGGCAAGGAGCTCAGGGCACATGTCGTTTGGTGTGCCAGATACCTATTACATGAAATTTGTTCCAAAATTAAGCATTAACTGTACAACTCGACTTCTTTTTCTCAAATGCATTAAGCTAGGTGCTATGGCGACAGGAGCTTTGTAATATGATGAATACCACATTATTTTTTTTGATAAAAAGGAAGATGACCACCACAAAATTTTAGTACCTATGACCGAAAATAAATGCAACTTTTAGGTTTTCTCGGTCTTGGAGTGGGGAGGGATTTCTCTCTAGCAAAATAGATATGTTGAATCGATTGTTAGGTGAAAATTGATGGTCTAAACTTGCATGTAAGTAAGAGGTTCATTTTTCCGCAATAGAAATTCATACCGAGGAAGCAAGGCCTTCTGCATCTAGCAATTTTCCTAATCCAAAATCACCTGTGACAATCAAGTGAATTTGAAGGATAGTAAAGAAGCAAAGATGACCCAATGAAGTAATTGTTTCGGCATTCTTACCTAACCTGATGTCGTTGTCCTTTGTGATGAATATGTTACATAACTGAATTCAAAATAGTTCACGTTAAAAACGTTTCATGCTAAGAAGGCTTTTCTATTTCGCCGATTACAACAAGTTTTTACCTTGAGGTCTCTATGATGAACGTGGTTGGAATGCAGATACTCCAAAGCTAACAATAGATCTGTCAGCCATTTGCATAGTTTCTATAATAGCAGGAAAAAAATAACATAAAAACACGCAATTTTTTAAGCTACCGGGAAGGCACAAAGAAGTTTCATAAGTAATGAAATCGCATTTAACTACCTCTTCTGGGAAAAGTGCTCTTCTAGACTTACTCATGATCTCCGCCCTGAACATGGGGAAAAAAATTTGTCACCATCCTCAGATTACACCACAAAAGATGTTCTATAATCATCCTATTCATTTCTGTATTTTCAACCTCATTACCCCTTCTATCGTTCTTGGTACAAGGGAGTATTTATGAAATCTGAGGTGTTTCATTCTTCAGATACCTGGACGTGCTTACAACACAGGATGAAAAAAGCCACGATCTTAGAAAAAGGTTGTTCTCTACAAATATAGGTTAGCCATATTTTACGATAAAATATAGCCGGTGACAATGATGAAGAATTTTACTTAAACTATTGTTTTCCCTTCCCTCATTTAGTGGCTCCTTTTGTTATTTATTCTTATCATTCCTTATAGGTACACATTTAAAATGTTAGAAAAATCAAGGATAATCACTCACATATTTTTATCTTCGCAATAATCGGTAACGATGCATATACAGCTCCCCTGAAAGAAAAAGAAAGTCAAGCTTTTTCTCTAGTGCAGCTTATGCAGCAATAATCGCAACTACTAAAGGCTACGTTTTGCACTTTCTGATCCTAGCAACCACAAAACTGGATGATAGGATACCTTGTCCACCCAAGCATCTTTGTAATCTAAAAGATATGGATGGCTTAGTTTAGCTATCAAATTCACATGCAACGAAAATAAACCATCTATCATCAGATTAGAAGAATATTCCCCAAACATATCTTACCATCAAGTAGAACTTTTGATATAATAAATTATAAGATGAGTCGAAGACTTTGTATCTAAATGTGCTTGGTTCGAAAGGAAAGCTTGGAGCAACTATTTGATTACATAACTTCTTTCACTCGACATTTAAGCGTGTCCATATCCCATACTGCCAATTCATCAAAATGAATATTTGGTAGAGATATGTATACCTCTTCGCATCCAGATTATCCACTTCGAGAAAGTAGAGTTATTGATATAGGAAAAATCATAGGTGCAAAGTACTTACTGGTTCTTCTTTTCTATTGTTAAGAGGAAAGAAAACTACTTCACGTGTGACTCCAACGAGAAAGTTCTAAATTTCTACTTCAGTTCAATCCTACTTGTCAGCTCATGTCATTTTTTTTTTTGGAAGCTCGTCTTGCGGATGCTTGGTCCTTCGAACTCAAACCTTGACTTAAGACACTTGGGGCATATATATTATTTTGTTGAAACAATCTTCTCCAAAACCTAAGCTCATCAAATGCAAACCAGCATTCATGCAGATAAGAATGAAGATGTCTAAAGGTTTCCATCGATAGAATTCATAGGATGCTCAATGCATTGGTCAGGACGATCACTCCTTACATAGTCCAGCATGCTAAACACTCTTAGAAGAAAAAAGGTTTGTATGAAAACACACGCTTCAAGTCGTATGATAAAATAGTCAAAATGGTAACAGCAAAGGAAGAATGATGTGGTATGAGAGTGATAATCCAAGATGTTTAGAAGCAAACCAATTGAAATAGAAGAACATCAATAAAAATTATTTTATCAAATACTTTATGATGGAACACCTCATACAATGTAGCTCACTGCTGAAACTATGAGGAGAACTATTCAATTAGAGAAGACTAGATTGCTGATTTTAACCACCGGATTATATCATAGATATGAGACTCCCCCTGCATTTCATCGGTGGCTAAAGTTTGCGACAATCAACTTCAGATTCAGAAACTTATAAGAATATGACCTAAATATTATTGGTCTTCAATTAATCATAGAACTAACTACATTTTCATGGAACAAATTAAGAGAAGCACTTGAAATGACCTCCTAATGTGCCGTGTGCTTGGACTTTTCTGTCTGTTTTGCTAATGGTATCTTCTTCAGAACATACCTACAAGGAAAAGAAAAAGAAGTCCATAAAATTGGATTTCATGAAATTATGATGAGTCAAAATAATCTTTCTTTAATAATTACAGAAGTCAACAACTTGGATATAGAATATACAACAGATTCAGTGCAACTTCACTTCTGTAAGAAATAGGATCATTAACGGTTTATTCTCAAGTACACTGCATTTGGAGTTTCTTAGTTTCTGTTCTTCGGTGAATATTTCCCATGGGAATTTCCAATAATGGAAATTTACCAGGACATTAGACATATCGAAGGAATGTATCAGTATATCAGATGCCAGATTCAACATTTTTTTTGTAAATGTGCTTACGAGAAATCTTGCATAGACAGCAAAATGTCATTCTATTCCTACATGGAGCAAAGATATCTGAAAATTTGTTCTAGAAATTATCAAATCCAAACCGACACAAATTGCCGAAGTAGGAAAAAAAGACTGGAAAAAATATAGTATATGTACTACTAGCTTACTTCCTCTTCTCAGTTCGATGGAGAACAAGAAATGTAGTTCCAACAATTCTTCTTCACAACTGTTCTATCACTTCATAATCAACTAACTAGTTATTCGTATCACTCTTCTGAGTCTCCATTCTACCACTAAACAACAAAAATTCAACTTTATAATAAGATTACAGCTACAGATTCAATCTTTTTATCAATTGAACAAGTTCTTGAACTCTTCCAACTCAAATTTTAGGCACATATTACACTTTACAATAAACTTACAGCTATAGATTCAATCTTTCTATCAATTGAACAAGTTCTTGAACTCATCCAACTCGAAACTTACAACCAAAGATTCAATAGAACAAGTTCTTGAACTCACCCAACTCAAAACTTGGGCACACATTAAACAACAACAACAAAAAAACCCAGTATATTCCCAAAAAGGTGGGGTCTGGGGAAGGGTAAAATGTACGCAGTCCATACCTCCACCTTATAGGTGAGGTAGAGAGGTTGTTTCCGAAAGGCACCCGCAGATCAACTTAGGCATACATTACACTTTACAATAAAATTACAGCTAAAGATTCGATCTTTCTATCAATTGAACAAACAAGATCTTGAACTCAGCCAACTCAAAACTTCGGCAAACATTACAACTTTACAGTAAAGTAACAGTCAAAGATTCAACAGAACAAGTTCTAAAACTCACCAACTCAAAACATAGACAAACATTACACTACAATAAAACTTAAGTTAAAGATTCTATCATTTTGTTAATCAAACTGTTTCTTGAACTCACCCAACTCAAAACTTAGGCACATATTACACTTTTACAATAACTTTGCAGCTAAACATTCCATCTTTCTATCAATTGAACAAGTTCTTGAACTCAGCCAACTCAAAATTTAGGAACACATTACACTTTATAGTAAAATTACAGTCAAAAAGATTCAACAGAACAAATTCTTGAACTCACCCAACTCAAAACTTAGGCATACATTACAACTTTGCAGTAAAATTACAGTTAAAGATTCAACAGCAAAAATACTTGAACTTTCCCAACTCAAAACATATGCAATCATTACACTCTACAATAAAACTAAAAGATTCAAACTGTTTGTTAATTTAACAAGTTCCTGAACTCAACCAACTCAAAAATAAATTTACAGCTAAAGATTCTATCTTTCTGATTCTTGAACTCACCCAACTCAAAACTTAGTCACACATTACACTTCACAACAAAATTACAGGTAAAGATTCAGTCTTTCTGCTACTTGAACTGATTCTTGAACTCACCCAACTCAAAACTTAGGCACATATTACACTTCACAACAAAATTACATATAAAGATTTAGTTTTTACTGTTAATTGAACTGGTTCTTCAATTCACCCAACTCAAAACTTACACTAAAAAAATTCAGTCTTTCTGTTAATTGAACTGATTCTTGAACTCATCAAACTTAAAACTTAGACAAACACTGGACTTTGCAATAAAATCAAAGCTAGAGATTCAATCATTCTATTAATTGAACTGGTTTTTGAAATCACACAACTTAAAAACTTGAGGTAATCTTTACAGGGTCAACAGTGAAATCCCAACAACAACTACAAAAACAAGCCTTTACTTCATTCCAGCAAGAATTTTTTTTTTTGAGTGTTGGGATCTTGAAATGATTTGAGACAAAGCAAGCTAAGTTGAAACTACTTATTGAGTGTCCATTCTACCTCTGAAACTACAAACATTATTCTTTAAAGATAAAGATTCAATATTTCTGTTAATTGAACTGATTCTTGAACTCTTCCAACTCAAATTTTAGGCACACATTACACTTTCCAATAAGATTACAGCTAAATATTTAATCTTTCTATCAATTGAACAAAGAATATCTTGAACCCACCCAACTCAAAATTTGGACAACCTTACACAACAACTACAACCATAACATACCTAATGAATCCCACAACAGAAGTCTGGGGAGGGTAAAGTGTACCGCAGACCTTACCACTACTTCGGGGATTAGACAACATCACACATCACAGTAAAATTACAGTTAAAAACTAAGTTGCTTGGACTCTCAAAATATGTTGCCGTACCCGTGTCCGATCCTCCGAAAATGCACTACTTTTGAAGGATCCAACACTCACCCCATGACATTTTTGAAGAGTTCGAGAAACTTAGGTTAAAAATTTAGTTTTTTTCTGTTAATTGAACTGATTCTTGAACTCACCCAACTCAAAACTTAGGCAAAAAATACACTTCCAACCGTAAAACTACAGTTGAATATTCTATCTTTCAGTAAAAAAAACATTCTTCACCAGTAGAATTACAGTCAAGGATTCAACAGAACAAGTTCTTGAACTTACCCAACTCAAAACTTAGACACACATTACACTATACAGAAAAATTACAGTAAAAAAGATTCAACATAACAAGTTCTTGAACTCACCCAACTCAAAACTTAAGACAGACATTCTTCACCAGTAGACATACAGTCAAGGATTCAACAGAACAACTTCTTGAACTCACACAACTCAAAACTTAGGCACACATTACACTATACAGAAAAATTACAGTCGAAAAGATTCAACATAACAAGTTCTTGAACTCACCCAACTCAAAACTTTAGATAGACATTCTTCACTAGCAGAATTACAATCAAGGATTCAATAGAACATGTTCTTGAACTCACAGAACTCAATAAATAGATAAAACAAATCAATGACCTGAAAGAAAAATAAATGTCACACATAAAGGACAATAAATTTTATCAAGAGTAAGGATCAAGGAAGACTAAAGTCTCATGAACGTGATAGTGGTAGGATATCTGACAGGGAAAGGGAGCGAGACGACTTTGAACGGGACAAGGAAAAGTATAAGAAAAATAACATGATACCAATAAATTATGACAATCAAGATAGAATTATTATAAAAAGGCAAAATGTGCATGAGGGAAACTATAATAATAGTATTAAAAAAAAATCTTTTTTAAAAAAATTAAATTCGTTTCACAAGAGGCTTGAGGTTGGAGTAATGGAATATTTTGTTAGGTCATTTTCATGATGTCACCTATGACCATCCTCAACTAATTAGGATTTAATTATTAAAGTGCAAAAATTTGTATTATATAAGTAATATTTAATTGTGTCTTTATTATTTTTCTTTAGTTAGGCTATTTGATGACTCTATTGGCATCTAATTAACAATAATTCTCATTGAACATGTAATATTTTTGGTATGCCTAAATTGCCATTTTAAGAAGAAAAAAAAGGGATAAATAAAGTCAAATTCCAACTAGTCAAATATTTAATCCCTATTATAAAAAATTAAAATTAAAAATAATAATAGAATTAATTACTTAAACAAGAATATTAATTGTACACTACAATTAAGTGATAAATTGACATGAGATTATATGTTGGCTAATCTTAATTATTTGCAAAAGTAATCTAATTATAATGTTTTCTCTCCCTCGTTATTACAATAACATACGTAATATAATTTTAATAGTAGGATCTAGGGAGGACGATGTATACGGCTATACGCAGGGAAAAAACTAGCTAATAGTGAGGGGAGTCATCCGAACCTCCTTCGACGAAAAATTATACTGTACATACAAACTTAAAATTATTGTTTTACGTATATATAGCAGACGTTGAACCCAATTCGATTAGTTCTGTTGTTCACCTTTTTTAATTTTGAACCCCCTTAAATAAGATGTTGGCTCCGCCACTAACTATACGCATCCGTGCAGAACTACAATCTAATTACAGGTGTAAAGTCAGAAATGACGTTTTAGGTTGAGCTTCGATTCAAGTAAAACATAATCAGAATTAAGTACGTAAATAAAGAAATGGAGAATTAATATAATAGCAACAACAAAATAATTAACCTTATTATTATCCACATTAAGTTTGGATTAGTTTTCTAAGGTAAAAGAATATGTAATTAAATTTTGTCGGTTGAATAGATAAAAGGGCAATTTCTAAAAAAGGTGATACTGAAATATGAAAATCAGTAGTTGGATTTTGTGACCCACCACTTGATAATGCTAGAACAGAATAAATATTTTTAATAAATCAAATGTTGAAAATTTTTTATAAAAAAAAAACCCGGAAAAGGGCCTAAAATGTTCTTCCCGTTTACCTATTAGTCAATTTTGTCCTTTTATTTAACAACAGCCTTTTGGTCCCACTTTATTTATCACATGACACATTTCTATTGGAAAATTCATATTAAATTAAATTAATTAATTTTATCTCAAAACCCAACCCGCCCATACAAATAACACGGATTTAACTAAAGTTGACCCGCTCCGTATTCATCGATATCTGCTCATATCCTCTTTTTGAATTATTGGAAAGAATAATATTTTGATGAAAGTGAGAAGAACTCTATTTTTTTCCTACTAGAAGACAAGGCTTGTCACGATATATTATGAATGCACAATGATGAGTACAAAAAATAGTTAAAGGGCATTTTAGTCCCAATAGGTAGATGAAGGGCATTACTGATCGGCTCATTTAAATTCGTGATTACGCATTACGGACTGTTTGTATATCGAAAGAGAAGCGCTCCATGTTGAAGCTTTCCATACTACGAGGACTTGAATTTAAATTCACGCTATATAGAACTTCTTTAAGAGAAAGGTCTATCTATAAATTTATAAACTCACATAAAATATAATTGGATTTTCCATAACTTGCTGGATCCTTTTTATTTTATTCTCTCTCATTCAAGCAATAACTCACTTTAATTTGATTTTACGAAATATGATTCTAAAAAAAAATCATGAATAGAATCACGTAAATAACATAACTTTTATGCTATATCAAATCAACTAAAAGAGAATTATTAATAGACAGCTTCACATAATTAAGTGAAACTAGTTATTTTAAAATTAAGCTATACAATTCTGTGATAATAATTATGTTAAATTACATAAACAATACACCAATAATATATCCAGTGTATTCTCGCAAGATGGGTAAATTACACAAACAATGTTTAAAAAAAGCTATGTCTGATATCCCATATCTATACATTGTTTCGTTATATGATGGTGTAGGACAGTTCTTATCTCGCTATTAGTTTTTAAGTTTAATTAGATTCAAGGTTCATTTTTTTTTGTTGTCGTGATACTAGAGCTAGACTTCTCTCAATTCTTATTTCTCATATGTTAAAGATTATATTATACTATCCATGCTCCAATTATGAAGCAGAGGCGGAGCCATACTAGTAATAAGATATATTATTAATATATGATTAAAATAATTTTTATGTATATATTTTAGATGTTAAACCTCCTTCGGTGAGTTTTTTTTTTAGATTTTGAACTCCTTTAGCAGAAATCCTGACTTCGCATGTATTATCAGGTGTCTGATTTCTGCATTAATTATGTACTATAAAATACTAGTTGGTCTCCTGCTCATATTAAAGTTTTGAACAATTTTCACCTCACTTATTAATTTTTGAATTTATGTTTATACCAATTTTGTGTAATTGGTTAAGCATCTTGAATAGGGAGCCATATAATACAATTGAAAAGATATACTCCCTCTGTTCTAAATTTTCTAATTTGATTTTCCATTTTATTTATATTTTTTCATTAATCAAGAAGAGACAAATTTTTTTTTCATGTTTTACCCTTTACATTAATTACTTTTTTTTCAAATTAAAATGTAAACATCATTTAATAGGAGTATTATGGTAAACTATCCATATTATTAATTATTATTTTTAATCAATGTTTCATCTCAATTTGAAAAGGAGGGAGTATGATAATGGATTGTCCCTACTTATTACCAACTTGTTTTTGTTTTTACATTCAAATCCAAAGCATATTCTTTCAATTTTCAAAGTCTCCTTTGAGTATCAATAATATAATGTCCTCCCTCCATTTCTAAATAATTGATTATTTAGTTCTTTTATTATATACTTGAATAAATAATATTTTAGATAATCAAGAAATCGTTGATGATGTTTTTTCAATTTACCTTTCCTATAATTTTTTTTTTTTTTGCAAAACTCCAAAACTACTAAAAAGTTATATTCTTTTCAATATATTTATTAAAGACAAATTAGTAAAATAATTTTTACTTTCTAGAAGTGAGTAGTTTCTTAACGAAGGCCTAAAATAAAAACCACTTTTTTAAAAACGAAGAAAGTTGAGTTCTTTTTGGCATCTCAACAATTAGTAGTCGTTTGGCTATGAAAATTATTTATATTTTTTCAAAAAATTATTTCACTTTAGTGAAAAAAGTAAAAACAAGATGCGTTTGGCCATGAAAATTCTAAATACAATTCTGAAATATTGTATTTGTAACTTTTACTTCTCTCACAATATTTCAAAAGCAACTTTAATTTATGAGAAAATACATAAAGTACCCCCTGATCTTGTCTGACTTTTTAAAAAAGACACCTAACTTTTACTTTCAACCTATTACATCACGATTCTTACTTAATCCGTTGTAAATAAACCATTTTGACTTAAATTTTTCCTATGTGTGTAGACACGCATACCAGGCGCGTGAATGGTTAAAATTTGACTTAAAGTTCCAATAAAAAGTTGTCACGTATAAATTATTTATCCAAAAATTTAAAAATACCTTCTTCTCCATTGATGTCTTCCTCGTCTTTCCAATACTCCATTCACACACTCTCACAACTTCACACAATACTCCATTTACGCACACACAACAACTCAGTGAAAAAAACACACTCACTCCGACACTACACACACAAAAATCGGAAGGAGAGCACAATTGTGCTTGGGATCGTGTTGTCTATCCCTATTGTGAGGTTTATGCTTTTCCTGAGAGCTTTTCACAATTTGAGATCCACCAACGGTCTACAACATTATTCTTATGTTCATCTTAAATTGAAGAATGACAAAGAGTTTAAAAATGGGTAAAAAAGATATGATATGGTAGCCACCATTTGTTCCGTCGAGAAGGTATTTTTCGATGATAAACCCAATATGAAAAATTAAATTTTTGTTGGAAAATATGCTAATGTAGGCAAAAGGATCAGTAAAATTGTTCTCAATTCCACTATTGAAATAGTAATCAATTTACCAATTTGTTATCGGTGGAATCACATCCTTTCCATCTCCAAAAACTTGTTCTCCGCATTCCTCAATTGAATGAAATATTTCTTTTTTGGAATTCAATTTAATAGGGAGAAATATTGAGGCGTACTTTAGCAAATAATTCAATTTAAGATCAACAACAATGGAAGAAGTAATGAAAGAGAAAAAGGAAAGACCAGTGAACTGGAAGAAGAAGGAGAAAGTGCCAAATGCGCGCTTTTAAAAAAAAAGAGGAATGCTGAAATTTTCGTCAAAATGTTGTATTTACAACGATTTTAGTAAGATTTCGTGGGGTAATAGGTCGAAATTATAGTTTAGGTGTCTTTTTTAAAAAAGTCGAACAAGATCAGGGGGTACTTTATGTATTTTCTCTTAATTATATCCATGGTCAAATACAACCCCTACTTCAACTTCAACTCCAACTCCAATTTTGAAAAATTATAATTTCATGGACAAACGGGCCTTAATGTGGGTCCAAATTTTACATAAATAGAGATGGAATCTTGTGCCAACTAAATAAGAGGTCCAAAAACTTATGCTAATAATATGTCATTTTTATTGATGAAGAGTGAAAAAGCAAAAAAATATGTATCTTATGAACTTATGGGTTGGATTGCTTAGAATAGACACAAATTAAATCAATCAATGCATCCTACATAGCCCATCTAAACTTATGTTTGCCCATGTTGCTTCAAACTTGTTGTCTTGTTATCAATACAAGGTAAAGTACTAGTATGGTGTGACATGGTTTTGAGATGGTACACAAAGATATTTATAATATTAGAGATTTATGGCAAGTTCATTCATTGAATAAAAAGTATTGTGGAGGGATGAATAAGAGTTCCTCCATCTGTAATGGTCTCGAATTCGCGTTCTGGATATAAAGAATTATTTTAGGAAGTTATTTTCTTTAAATAGACCTTATATAACGAGAATCTGGTTAGTTGGAGTCTCAACGTGGATACCATATTAAAAAAAGTTCTTTCACCAGAATATTATAAGAATATGTACTGAATTATGGTGATACGTCATAAGTTTGTCATGTAAAGAGATTACATATTCCTTTACTAAAATCAATGTGAGATTCTTCAACACCATGGGAATTCAAAATACAATTTTGAATTTTATTTGAAAAAGTGAAAACAAGTAAACTTTTACTTCTCTCACAAAAATTTCAAAAACAACTCCAATTTGTATTCATGGTCAAACATACACAACTTCAACTTCAACTCCAGAAAATTATTATTTTCATGGACAAACAAGGCCTAGAATTTATAGAATTTGGAGCATGAACAAAATAAATGTAACATAAAAAAATAACAATCGAGTTCCATAAAATTATGTTAAAAGAATAAATGTTGAACCTAACTGATAGCAGTGCGTGTCTTGTTTAATGTCTACATTAGTAGTTACATTATTGCTTATGTAGTTTTCGGTCCTTCAATTTCTGATATTATTTGTATCTTGTCTTTCAACAATCATGTTATCTTATTAATGTTACTATATATTCTGTTACTATATGTATTTTTATCACTATCCATTATTTTTTTCCCTATTAGTACCTCTTTTTCTTGAACCTTCGTATATCGAAATAATATTTCTACCTTTGAGATAGATATAAGATCTATGTACATCAAATTAAAATTTTAATCAAGTATTTCTAAATTTAGAAGGAGGTTTGTCTGTTTTGATTTTTGAAACACCTAAAAAAGGAAAGAAGTATCATTTTCATTTTCTTACCTTTTGGAGCTCCTCCTTAATCATCATAAAATTCTTGGACCGAAAAAAATAATAATTAAAATTCACCTTTCAATTTCTCCAATTCTTCTATTAAGGTATGTTATTTGTGCATTCATGACTAATAAATTCTTAAGGTCTTGTCTAATTTTCTTATTAATATTTTTGTTTTGCTAATTTTCTAATAAATTCAATTGTTTTGTTTTGTTTTGTTTTCTTTTCTTTTTTCATCAAGGTCTATAATTATGCATGTTTATTTGCATGTCAAAGTTCAAACATTGGTTCTTTTTTCTCTAATTGTTCAATTTTTTTGTAATTTATTTGATTTTGGACTAATAATATAGTCATTGTGTATTTGCATGTTATGGTGTTTAATTATAAGGGTTGTGGTATTTTTTTAATTATTTTTTGAATTGATGAAAGGAAGTTTAGTTTTTATACATTAAAGGTGAAAAAAATGCAGCTTAGTGGGTTTTCTATTAATTATTTATATATATTAAACACGAATACAGAGTTTGAGCTGAAGCTATTGAGTTCTGCTTAAACGTTAGGAAAAGCTATAGCTCTAGTCTACCCTAATATAAAATGCCAAGAGATCTTATGCTTTAATATTGTCGTTGTTGAATTCTGTACTTCTGTGCTATGCTGCTAGGACTATTTAAAATGTTGTTGTACCTGTGTCAGATCATATGAATTTGCACTATTTTTGGAGGATCCGACATGCACCCTGAGGCATTTTTTAGGAGTCTGAGCAACAACCTTTTGTGAGATTTAGTGGACTGATTTTGCTTGTGATGTTATCTAGTCACAAGAACATCCTTAAACTTTGTTGTGCAAATTTGGTTATACCTTTAATTTCTTTCTTATCTGCTGAATTATGGTTAGCTATGTTTTAGGTTATGCATAAGTACTAAGCTAGTTCTTTGTTAGATGAATTGTTTTTTCGGGTTCTTTGAGTTTGCAAGAGGGAACTGTTGGTTAGAAGATGCTAGAGTACTCCCCCCACATACCGGTTTGGACATGAGGGTGTATATGACACTCAATGGCCCCTTGTTGATCTGAGTGACGGAGGAGGCTAGGTTAGCCAAAAGATTGTTATTGGTTATTTTTATCTTATAGATAACACCACTTACTAATTCAAGAAAATTAATAGTTCACCAGATTGAGTAGTTGTAAGAAATAGTTCAGACATTTTTGTGTTCGTCGCTTACAGGAAACGATTATTAGAATACATTTTGGTGACTGTGCCTGATATTTGAACTGGTTTCGTCATGCCTGTCTAGAATATGTGATCGTAACTGTTTATCAAGAGAACTCGTCAATCCAGAAAAACAAAGTTACCTCTTGAATCTTGATAATCAGTAGTTGTGCTGAGAGGGTCACCTTCGCAAGTCTATTAGAGTAAATACTATGTGTTGGTCTCTTATGAAGGGGTAATGAGATGAGGAAGCTAGAGTTGAGCCGAGAGGGTCTCATTTTAGCATGCCTCTAGTATAAATTGAGATAGGAAGTACCTTATTTGAACTTTGGATGTTGAATCTCGCAGCTCACATGCAGGATGTACTCGAATATTGGTATATGCTGAAAAGTGATAACAGTGTTGAGTCCAAGTAACTGCAAATGTGTCTAGGTAACATGACCGGTTAAAGACTAATTGGAAGTTTCTCAGCTAACAGGCCTCCCATGTTTTAGTTATGTGATCAAAATTTCTGGTAAGTGGTGCAATCTTATCTAGTTTAGCAACATCAGTTTTGGCTATTAAGATTGTTTTTCTAAAAATCTTCTTGTGAGGTGTAGGAAAAAGCTGCAGTTTTTTCTACTAGTAGCCTCCATGTTGTATTTTAATTTGTCATTTTAGTGATCGAATTAAAGCTTCCTTAGTATGTTAACAGTGAAAGGCTCTGATTTTGACAATTCTACACTAGTTGTGGCTAATTGTTTAAACTGTTAAGCATGTCAAATGGTTCCAGTAACAAAAATCTAGCAATTATGAGATATTGAATGTTTGTATTATTTTAAATTGCTTTATATTTCATAATCACGATGTTCCTTGGTTGAAGTTTTTGTTTGTCCCTTTGTTGTTTCGTGATGTACTTAACGAACTTGTAGTGTTGAACTTGACTTGTTAACTGCAGAAATGGAGTCATCTAAAGAGACAGGTTGCCGAGCTCCAGAAGACCCCGTCCTCTCCATTAACGACTGTGGTTTTTTCGGTAGTGCAGCTACGACGAATATGTGTTCCAAGTGTCAAAAGGAAATTATACTACTGAACCAGGAACGTGCAAATCTTGCAGCTACATCCAGCCAAGACGTCGTACGCAGAAGCTCAAGTAGCGATGAATCAGAACTTTCTTTTGCAGGTGCCGCGGTTACATCTGCAGATTTAGCCTCTAAGATTTCACAAGTGTAGTCAAAAGAGGGTCTGAAAAAGTGCATAGCTAGTCGTAAGCGTGTTGTCTTAACGGGGTTCAGTTGCAAATATGGTGATCTTTTCTGCGCAGTTCATCGTTATTCAGACAAACACAACTGCCCGTTTGATTATAGGAATGCTGGTCAGAATGCAATAGCAAAAGAAAATACTTTCGTCGTTGAAGAAAAGCTTAATAAGATCTAACAAGAACCTATCAAAAGGTTGTATGAACTGAAGAAATGTCCATCTTTTGATAATTTGGCCTCGTCTTACAGGGTGATGATGAATGTTTTGCGTGGGGGTGGGGGCGGGGGTGGGGGGTACCCTAGAGCCTAGATAATCCTGGTGTGTAAGTTATTTATGATCTTGGTGCACATTTTCATGGAATTTGTTCTTGTTTTGTCCCTATTTCTGGGCTCCTTGTCTAGTATAATATGCATAATGTAGGTCATCTTGATGAATTTCACATTCATACATCCGCGTTTTGAAATCCTAAATTCGCCTCTGTGCATTCTTCAAGATTCCAAAGTCTCCTTTGAGTATCAATAATGTAGAGTTTTTTTTATTGTAGAGATGTCAATACGGGTTGGCTCAGCCCATCCGAGCTAGCCCACACGAGCTTTGAGTTTGACGGGTCAAGTTGGGCTAGCCTATCAAAATGATGAGCCAAAAAATATCAAGCCCACACTATTACTATGTGGGTTGCGGGCCTCACGGGCCAGCCTAGTTTAAAAAAATAATATTTTATAATTTAATTTTAGAATGTTAATAGACATAAATATTACATAGTATTAATACTTTTTAATTAAGTCTCCAACACCCCCAAAAATACTCATAATAGAGAAATTAAATAACTTTTGACATGCGTTCTGCCCTTACATCGTAAAAGTAAGGGTTAAGCTATAGAACTAGATACGTAAGAGAAAGAGAGGAGAGCAGAACTTTACTTCTCTGCTGAGGCATATGATATCCTTCGAACCAAATAAAAATACTACTCCCTCTGTCCCAAATTATGTGTCCCCATTTCCTTTTTTGTCCGTCGCAAAATAAATGTCGTCTTTCCTTATTTGGAAAATTTTTAAAGGCACAATTACCTTTTTATCCTTATTGGACCCACGTTATTTTAAATATATTAATACTTCTTTTTTAGTATTTGTTTTTTTTAAGTAAAAGTCTTATCACTTCAATCAAAATTTAAACTTTTAGCCTTTTATTTTTACAGTATCAAAATTATTTTAGACCACAAAGAGCAATTTATTCTTTTTGGTTGGTTCTACATAAGTAAACCAGTTTTCTTCGACAACTCATTGTTCATATTACTATGACTTCTCGAGTAAAAATTGGATCGTTAAAGCTAAACTTAAAGAAAACAAGAATTTAGAGGGACCCATTTTCCACATATATCATCTTACAATTGGAAAAAGTAACAAACACAACTACAAAGATCAAACTTCTTTTGTTTAGAACTGAAAATTGATTGAGACAGTGAGCTACCCAAGAGACAACATCCTTCTCTGCTATTTCCTCTAACGCGTCCTATGCCTCGTCAATACTTCACACTCACAGTACATTGATAGGAGTCCATTTCCGACATAGCACATGATTTGATATCCTACATTAACAAGTCAGCCGTGTAATTTGGTTTCCAAATTCGAATGCGGCAACATCAAGTAAGAAAATACTGTATGTCTGAACAAGCAGTATAACAAGCATATTTTTTACAAACTCTAAACATGAGTAAAAAATGTCCATTTCACTTTGTCTTGATGAATGTTTGATCCTTTTAGAAGCACCGTGATCTGAAGTTCAATCCACAACAAACTATTTTCTGTTAATCTTTCGAATATTGAATATTGTCGACCTCAGATTCAACGTACTTCCACTTCACATGTATTACCACAAAAATGAAAATACACAACAAAACAATTTCCTACAATTTTGTTTTTAGTTTCTGCACTTATTTACTCCCGCACCGAATACTTAGTTTCCAGAAAATATCAAGCTGATGTAATGCACCTCTCGTAGAGATCTTCAAGAAGCTAGTCTTCAAACACCACCACAAAACAGTAAAGTTAACAACCCGACCTTTTCATTTTTTTAAGTAGGTCAACACAGGTGACACACTCCTATTTGCTTTACCACCTTTCATAACCTTACGTTTCTTCTTTCTTAACTCTCTCTTCACCAGAAATACATCTTTAATGGCTAGACCATGTTCTGTGATATTTCAACATAAACACAGATCATCAGACTGTCAGCTTATGATTAAATGTTCAGCCACTCGACAACAGTGAGAGTGAGTCACAGAACACCAAATTTAACAAACATAACACGGAAGTTACCATTGTCTCAATGAATAACATCCTAAAGTGAGGATATCAATACCAAGAAAACTTCAGATGCAAACTTTCAAATACAGTGTACACCAGTCAACGGCCACTAACAGTAAAGTATAAATAGAAAAAACAAATCAATGATATGAAAGAAAAATAAATGTCACAGATAAAGGAAACTTAATTTTATCAAGAGTAAGGATCAAGGAAGACTAAAGTCTCATGAAAGTGATAGTGGTCGGATATCTGATAGGGAAAGGGAGTGAGATGACTTTGAACGGGACAAGGAAAAGTATAAGAAAAGTAACATCATATCAATAGATTATAACAATCAAAATAGAAATATTATAAATTGGAAAAATGTGCATGAGGGAAACTATAATAATAGTATAAAAAAATTAAAAACTTTATTAAAAATATTAAATTCATTTCACAAGAGGCTTGAGGTTGGAGGAATGGAATATTAAAAGGATCAACTTGATTGTTGATACTTTTTTCTACAAGACCACTATAATATCGCGCTGAATTCTTAGATAGTTACTCAGCTAATAGTTATTATCTCAGAAAATCACTTTCCTTCTTGATTCTCTGAACGTCACTTTCTGAGATAATACTATTAGTTGAGTGACTATATTAGAAATCGACTCCGATAATAACACAATCATATCTATGAAGCTGAAGAAATGTATAATCTTTGTCTGCAGGTAGTTTTGGAGAAAAAACTAACTGTTGAAAATGTGGTAAGTATCATCATAGAGTAGAAATCTACTTTAAAATTACATTACATATAATTTTCACAGCTCCATCAACTGTCCTACTACAATAGAATCAAAACTAAGGGATGCTCAACCATGTTAAGCCTCGAGGAATAGTTTAGTCCAACAATACTTGATGATTTACGTAAGACAGAGGCTCGTTCTATAGGTCAAAAGATAGGTTTTTTGCAACATCACGATCCCTTGGACAACTTTTGTGCAGTCAGGAGACTTTTTGTTAACCAGATTGTTGTTTCTCTAGAAGCCATTCCATCATCCCCGAATGGTTTCAGCACACCAGCAAGCTCATCGATTTTTTCCTTCTTAAGTAGTCGCCCACAAACCTCCAAAAGAGACTCTAAAGATTCAGCTCTTTGTTCAGTGGGATTACCCCAGTCGTCTTTGTCCTCCTTACTAGCTAATGCGGCTAGTGACTTGAGCTGTGAAACCTTATATTCCAGTGATCGAAGAACATCTTTCTTAGTCTGTTTGGTGTCATAAACCGTTGTTGCTTTCTTTTCTAGATCGTCTTTGTGTAGAAGTGAACCATCGCTTTCAGATGACAAACAGTCAATAGCAACTTCTCTACACTCGCTACCATTTTCAGTTTCAGCAATAAAGCATCTTGGTGCTACCTCTGGATCTGGTTTTGCCAACTGTGAATTAGGTGAAGTGCTTTTTTCATCGAAGGATCGTGTTTTATCGTTGAATCTTCCATCAGACAATGGCATTCTGCTAGATTTTATGGAGATACATTCAACTATATCTGTTTCCTCATGGTACAGTGGACTGCTCAAAACCTCAAGCTCTTTTGTCTTGTTATTCTTCGTATCACCCTCGTCAAATCGACTAACATGCTCCGGAGAAACATGCTCTTGTTCCTCGGACCATGTTTTTGCCCTTGAACTTGATGAGCTTAGAGTGATCGTAGTTTCTATTTGTGAGATAGTCTCCTGTTGATCATATCCATTGCAAACAACTGCCTCACTCATCTCCCCACTTTTAGAATCCTCACTATCTTGAGAGATCCTAACCGAGTAGCTTGTTCGATCGACTCTCTTAGGGTCAAGTTTGGCTCGAAACGTGTTATACTTGTCAAATAAGTTTCTTGGCTGAATGTTATCACTTTCGTCAAAGTAAAGGACAGTTCTCTTCTCTTTTAGCTTCAACTGTCTGTCTATGCTACCTCTCGGATTGATTGATTTTCCAGGTGATGGTCGTGTTTTCGCTTTTGCTCTGCTCGGGGACTTTACAGGAAGAAACGCAGATGAAGGGTTGTGACACAAGAGGAGGTATGGTTGCAAATGTTGATGTCTCAACAGATTGGCAACCTATAAGTAGAGGTAACAAAATATATCAAGATGAATCTTAATTTAATACCCCTTCCGTTTCATTTTGTTTTTCTGGTTTAGATTTGGCATGAAGTTTAAGAAAGAAAAGAAGACTTTTGAATCTTGTGGTCCTAAAATAAAGGTATGCAGAATGTGTCAAAATGTAATTTAAGTTTGTGATATTTAAACATGCCACGTAGAAAGTTAGAATTAAGGAGTTGTTGTAAAAGGAAAGAAACATTCTCTTTTAAACGGACTAAAAAGGAAAATAAGACTTAACAGATTGAAACGGAAAGAATAACATTTGAACATATGTAGCTCGCACTCACTGTAGGTTGGTGTTCTAGAGTTTTCCTTAGCATGCTTTTTATTATCTGTTTCCTGCAAGAATTAAATCCACTTTGTCAACTGACTGATTTGTTATACTTGTGGCGTGCTGAGAAGGAAGATACTTACAAGGTGGAGGAGTATATAATCGATAGGGGTGAGAACAAACCCTGGTTTATTTTGTTGATAAGTCCAATTTTGTCCTGTTGGATTTACATTGTCAGTATATCATATAGAAGATATCAGGATAAAGAACTTCCTTTTTTCTTGCGTAACAAGTATAACTTTTCGAGGTATTGTTTACGAAGTTCATATAGCTGAAAAATCAACTTACAGAAGCTTTAAACGGGGGTTGATGTGCAGCAATGTCAAACATACAGTATCCTAAAATCACATTAAAGTGTTAGTATTAGGGACATAATGTAAAGAGCTGAAATACATTCCTTCATCAACATTCTTATTTCTTACCAAGGGACCATATATCAAATTTGTAGCCATAGGGTATGCCGGCAAGGAGCTCAGGGCACAGGTCGTTTGGTGTGCCAGATACCTATTACATGAAATTTGTTCCAAAATTAAGGATTAGCTGTACAACTCGACGTCTTTTTCTCAAAATCATTAAGCTAGGTTCTATGGCGACAGGAGCTTTGTAATATGATGACATAACTTCTTTCACTCGACATTTAAGCGTCTCCAAATTCCATACTACTTATTCATCAAAATGAATATTTGGTAGAGAGATGTATACCTCTTCGCGTCCAGATTATCCACTTCGAGAAAGTAGAGTTATTGATACAGGGAAAATCATAGGTGCGAAGTACTTACTGGTTCTTCTTTTCTATTGTTTAGATGAAAGAAAACTACTTCACGTGTGACTCCAACGAGAAAGTTCTAAATTTCTACTTCAGTTCAATCCTACTTGTCAGCTCATGTCATTTTTTTCTTTTGGAAGCACGTCTTGCGGATGCTTGGTCCTTCGAACTCAAACCTTGAGTTAAGACACTTGGGGAATATATATTATTCTGTTGAAACAATCTTCTCCAAAACCTAAACTCATCAGATGCAAACCAGCATTCATACATATAAGAATGAAGATGTCTAAAGGGTTCCATCGATAGAATTCATAGGATGCTCAATGCATTGGTCAGGACGATCACTCCTTACATAGTTCAGCATGCTAAACACTATTAGAAGAAAAAAGGTTTGCATGGAAACACATGCTTCAAGTCGTATGATAAAATAGTCAAAATGGTAACAACAAAGGAAGAATGATGTGGTATGAGAGTGATAATCTAAGATGTTTAAAAGCAGACAAATTGAAATAGAAGAACATCAATAAAAATTAGTTTATCAAATAGTTTATGATGGAACACCTCATACAATGTAGCTCACTACCGAAACTATGAGGAGAACTATTCAATTAGACAAGACTAGAATACTAATTTTAACCACCGGATTATATCATAGATATGAGACTCCCCCTGTATTTCATCGGTGGCTAAAGTTTGCGACAATCAACTTCAGATTAAGCAACTTATAACAATATGACCTCAATATTATTGGTCTTCAATTAATCATAGAACTAACTATTTTTTCAGGGAACAAATTAAGAGAAGCACTTGAAATGACCTCCTGATGTGCCGTGCGCTTGGACTTTTCTGTTTGTTTTGCTAATGCTATCTTCTTCAGAACATACCTACAAGGAAAAGAAAAAGAAGTCCATAAAATTGGATTTCATGAAATTATGATGAGTCAAAATAATCTTTCTTTAATAATTACAGAAGTCAACAACTTGGATATAGAATATACAACAGATTCAGTGCAACTTCACTTCCGTAAGAAATAGGATCATTAACGGTTTATTCTCAAGTACACTGCATTTGGAGTTCCTTAGTTTTTTTTCTTCGGTGAACATTTCCCATGGGATTTCCAATAATGCAAATTTACCAGGATATTAGACACATCCAAGGAATGTATCAGTATATAAGATGCCAGATTCAACATTTTTTTTTGCAAAAGTGCTTACGAGAAATCTTGCATATACAGTAAATGTCATTCAATTCCTACATGGAGCTAAGATATCTGAAAATCTGTTCTAGAAATTATCAAATCCAAACCAACACAAATTGCCGAAGTAGGAAAAAATGACTGGAAACAAAATATAGTATAAGTACTACTAGCTTACTTCTTCTTCTCAATTCGATGGAGAACAAGAAATGTAGTTCCGACAGTTATTCTTCCCAACTGTTCTATCACTTCATAATCATCTAACTTGTTATCTGTATCACTCTTCTGAGTCTCCATTCTGCCACTAAACAACAAAAATTCAACTTTATAATAAGAATACAACTACAGATTCAATCTTTCTATCAATTGAACAAGTTCTTGAACTTTTCCAACTAAAATTTTAGGCACACATTACACTTTACAATAAACTTACAGCTATAGATTCAATCTTTCTATCAATTTAACAAGTTCTTGAACTAACCCAACTCGAAACATACAGCCAAAGATTGAATAGAACAAGTGCTTGAACTCACCCAACTCAAAACTTGGGCACGCATTAAAAAACAACAAAAAAAATAGTATATTCCTAAAAAAGTGGGATCTGAGGAAGGGTAAAGTGTACGCAGTCCATACCTCCACCTTATAGGTGAGGTAGAGAGGTTGTTTTCGAAAGGCACCCACTGATCAACTTAGGCACACATTACACTTTACAATAAAATTACAGCTAAATATTTGATCTTTCTATCAATTGAGCAAACAAGCTCTTGAACTCACCCAACTCTAAACTTCGGCAAACATTACAACTTTACAGTAAAGTAACAATCAAAGATTCAACAGAACAAGTTCTAAAACTCACCAACTCAAAACATAGACAAACATTACATTACAATAAAACTTAAGTTAAAGATTCTATCATACTGTTAATCAAACTGTTTCTTGAACTCACCCAACTCAAAACTTAGGCACATATTACACTTTTACAATAACGTTACAACTAAATATTCCATCTTTCTATCAATTCAACAAGTTCTTGAACTCATCCAACTCAAAATTTAGGAATACATTACATTTTATAGTAAAATTACAGTAAAAAAGATTCAATAGAACAAATTCTTGAACTCACCCAACTCAAAACTTAGGCACACATTACAACTTTGCAGTAAAATTACAGTTAAAGATTCAACAGAACAAATTCTTGAACTCGCCCAAATCAAAACATATGGAAACATTATACTCTACAATAAAACTAAAAGATTCAAGCTGTTTGTTAATTTAACAAGTTCCTGAACTCAACCAACTCAAAAATAACTTTACAGTTAAAGATTCTATCTTTCTGATTCTTGAACTCACCTAACTCAAAACTTAGTCACACATTACACTTCACAGCAAAATTACAGCTAAAGATTCAGTCTTTCTTCTACTTGAACTAATTCTTGAACTCACCCAACTCAAAACTTAGGCACATATTACACTTCACAGAAAAATTAAATTTAAAGATTCAGTTTTTTCTGTTAATTGAACTGGTTCTTGAACTCACACAACTGAAAACTTACACTGAAAAATTTCAGTCTTTCTGTTAATTAAACTGATTCTTGAACTCATCCAACTTAAAACTTAGGCAAACACTGCACTTTGCAATAAAATCAAAGCTAAAGATTCAATCATTCTATTAATTGAACTGGTTCTTGAAATCACCCAACATAAAAACTTGAGGATATCTTTACAGGGTCAACAGTGAAATCCCTACAACAACTACAAAAACATGCCTTTACTTCATTACAACAAGAAAAAAAAGATTTTGAGAGTTGGGATCTTGAAATGATTTGGGACAAAGCAAAGCTAAGTTGCAACTACTTATTGAGTGTCCATTCTACCTCTAAAGCTACAAACATTATTCTTTAAAGTTAACGATTCAATATTTCAGTTAATTGAACTGATTCTTGAACTCTTCCAACTCAAATTTTAGGCACACATTACACTTTACAATAAAATTACAGCTAAAGATTCCATGTTTTTATCAATTGAACAAACAAGTTCTTGAACCCACCCAACTCAAAATTTGGACAACCTTACACAACAACTACAACAGTAACATACCCAATGAATCCCACAAGCGAAGTCTGGGGAAGGTAAAGTGTACCGCAAACCTTACCACTACTTCGGGGATTAGACCACATTACACATCACATTAAAATTACAGTTAAAAACTAAGTTCCTCGGAATCTCCAAATATGTTGTCGCACCCGTGTCCAATCCTCCGAAAATGCACTACTTTTGAAGGATCCAACACTCACCCCATGACATTTTTGAAGAGTCCGAGCAACTTAGGTTAAAAATTCAGTTTTTTTTGTTAATTGAACTGATTCTTGAACTCACCCAACTCAAAACTTAGGAAAACAATACACTTTCTACCGTAAAACTACAGTTAAATATTCAATCTTTCAGTAAGACAAAAATTCTTCACCAGTTGAATTACAGTCAAGGATTCAACAGAACAAGTTCTTAAACTCCCCCAACTTAAAACATAGACACACATTACACTATACAGAAAAATTACAATAATAAAGATTCCACATAACAAGTTCTTGAACTCACCGAACTCAAAAGTTAAGACAAACATTCTTCACCAGTAGACATATTGTCAAGGATTCAACAGAACAAGTTCTTTAATTCATACAACTCAAAACTTAGGCTCACATTACACTATACAGAAAAATTACAGTCGAAAAGATTCAACATAACAAGTTATTAAACTCACCCAACTCAAAACTTAAGACAGACATTCTTCACCAGTAGAATTACAGTCAAGGATTCAACAGAACAAGTTCTTGAACTCACACAACTCAGTAAATAGAAAAAACAAATCAATGACATGGAAGAAAAATAAATGTCACAGATAAAGGACGATAAATTTTATGTAGAGTAAGGATCAAGGAAGACTAAAATCTCATGAACGTGATAGTGGTAGGATATCTGACAGGGAAAGGAAGCGAGACGACTTTGAACTAGACAAGGAAAAGTATAAGAAATGTAACACCATACCAATAAATTATGACAATCAAGATAAAATTATTATAAATTGGCAAAATGTGCATGAGGGAAACTATAATAATAGTATAAAAAAAATATAAAAAAAAACTTGTTTAAAAATATTAAATTCGTTTCACAAGAGGCTTGAGGTTGGAGGAATGGAATATTTTGTTAGGTCATTTTCATGATGTCACCTATCACCATACTCAACTAATTTGGATTTAATTATTAAAGTGCTAAAATTGGTATTATAGAAGTAATATTTAATTGTGTGTTTATTATTTATCTTTAGTTAGGTTATTTGATGACTCTATTGGCATCTAATTGACAATAATTCTCATTGAACCTGTAATATTTTTAGTATGCCTAAATTGCCATTTTAAGAAGAAAAAAAGGCATAAATAAAGTCAAATTCCAACTACCAAAATGCTACTAGTCAAATATTTAATCCCTATTATAAAAAAAATAAAATTAAAAAATAATAACAAAATTAATTACTTAAACAAGAATATTAATTGTACACTACAATTAAGTGATAAATTGACATGAGATTATATGTTGGCTAATCTTAATTACTTGCAAAAGTAATATAATTATAATATTTTCTCTCCCTCCTTATTACAATAACATACGTAATATAATTTTACTAGTAGGATCTAGGGAGGACGATGTATACAGCTATACGCAGGGACAAAACTAGCTAATAGTGAGGGGGGTCATCCGAACCTCCTTCGACGAAAAATTATACTATACATACAAACTTAAAATTATTTTTTTATGTATATCTAGCAGACGTTGAACCCCATTCGATTAGTTCTTTTGTTCACATTTTTTTATTTTGAACCCCCTTAATTAAGATGTTGGCTCCGCCACTAACTATACGCATCCATGCAGAACTACAATCTAATTACAGGTGTAAAGTGAGAAATGACGTTTTAGGTTGAGCTTCGATTCAAGTAAAACATATTTAGAATTAAGTAGGTAAATAAGGAAATGGAGAATTAACATAATAGCAACAACAAAATAATTAACCTCGTTATTATCCAGATTAATTTGGATTAGTTTTCTAAGGTAAAAGAATATGTAATTAAATTTTGTCGGTGGAATAGATAAAAGGGCAATTTCTAAAAAAGGTGATACTGAAATATGAAAATCAGTAGTTGGATTTTGTGACCCACCACTTGATAATGCTAGAATAGAATAAATATTTTTAATAAACTAAATGTTGAACAATTTTTATATAAAAAAAAACGGAAAAGGGCCTAAAATGTTCTTCCTGTTTATCTATTAGTCAAATTTGTCCTTCTATTTAACAAAAACATTTTGGTCCCACTTTATTTATCATATGACACATTTCTATTGGACAATTCATGTTAAATTAAATTAATTAATTTTATCTCAAAAACCAACCCGCCCAGAAAAATAACACGGATCCAACTAAAGTTGACCCGCTCCGTATTCATCGATATCTTCTCATCTCCTCTCTTTGAATTATTGGAAAGAATAATATTATGATGAAAGTGAGAAGAGATCTATTTTTTTCCTACTAGAAGACAAGGCTTGTCACAATATATTATGAATGCACAATGATGAGTACAAAAAATAGTTGAAAGGCATTTTAGGCCCAA
This sequence comes from Capsicum pubescens, assembly GCA_030864215.1. NCBI lineage: Eukaryota > Viridiplantae > Streptophyta > Magnoliopsida > Solanales > Solanaceae > Capsicum > Capsicum pubescens. Next base: position 42,313,007 of record CM061543.1, read on the forward strand.
TAGGTAGATGAAGGACATTTTTGCACTATTTTTGATAGTTGGAGGGCATTTTAGGCCCTTTTTTGAATAAATAAATAAATAACTTTTTTTTTCCTTTTTTCAATTAGTTTTACTGATCGACTCATTTGAATTCGCGATTACACATTACAGACTGTTTGTAAATCGAAAGAGAAGCGCTCCATGTTGAATCTTTCCTTACTACGAGGACTTGAATTTACATTCACTCTATATAGAACTTCATTAAGAGAAAGCGCTATCTATAAATTTATAAACTCACATAAAATATAATTGGATTTTCCATAACTTGCCAGATCCTTTTTATTTTATTCTCTCTCATTCAGGCAACAACTCACTTTAATTTGATTTTATGAAATATGATTCTAAAAAAAAAATCATGAAAAGAATCACGTAAATAACATAAATTTTATGCTATATCAAATCAACTAAAATAGAATTATTAATAGAGAGCTTCACAAAATTAAGTAAAACTAGTTATTTTTAAAATAAGGTATACAATTCTTTGATAATAATTATGTTAAATTACAAAAATAATACAACAATAATATATCCAGTGTATTCTCGCAAGATTGGGTAAATTACACAAACAATGTTTAAAAAAAGCTATGTCAGATATCCCATAGATATACATATTTTCATTATATGATGTTGTAGGACAATTCTTATCTCGCTATTAGTTTTTCAATTTACCTTTCCTATAAATATTTTTTTTTTCTTGCAAAACACCAAAACTACTAAAAATTTATATTCTTTTCAATATATTTATTAAAGACAAATTAGTAAAATAATTTTTACTTTCTAGAACTAAGTAGTTTCTTAACGAAGGCCTAAAATAAAAACCACTTATTTAAAAACGAAGGAAGTTGAGTTCTTTTTGGCATCTCAACAATTAGTAGTCGTTTGGCTATGAAAATTATTTATATTTTTTTGAAAAATTATTTCACTTTAGTGAAAAAAGTGAAAACAAGATGCGTTTGGCCATGAAAATTCTAAATACAATTATGAAATATTGTATTTGTAACTTTTTCTTCTCTCACAATATTTCAAAAGAAACTTTAATTTAAGATAAAATACATAAAGTACCCCCTGATCTTGTCTGACTTTTTTAAAAAGACACTTAAATTATACTTTCAACCTATTACCCCACGATTCTTACTTAATCCATTGTAAATATACCATTTTGACTTAAATTTTGTCTATGCGTGTAGACACGCACACCAGGCGCGTGAATGGTTAAAATTTGACTCGAATTGCCAATAAAAAGTTGGCACTTATAAATTATTTGTCCAAAAATTTTAAAATACCTTCTTCTCCATTGATGTCTTCCTCATTTTTCCAATACTCCATTCACACACTCTCACAACTTCACACAATACTCCATTTACGCACACACAACAACTCAGTGAAAAAAAGATATGATATGGTAGCCACCATTTTTTCCATCGAGAAGGTATTTTTCGATGATAAACCCAATACGAAAAATTTAATTTTTGTTGGAAAATATGCTAATGTAGGAAAAAGGATCAGTAAAATTGTTTTCAATTCCACTATTGAAATAGTAATGATTATACCAATTTATTATCGGTGGAATCACATTCTTTCCATCTCCAAAAACTTGTTCTCCACATTCCTCAATTGAATGAAATCTTTCTTTTTTGGAATTCAATTTAATAGGGAGAATAATTAAGGCGTACTTTAGCAAATAATTCGATTTAAGATCAACAACAATGGAAGAATAAATGAAAGAGAAGAAGGAAAGACTAGTGAACCGGAAGAAGAAGGAGAAAGTGCCAAACGCGCGCTTTTTAAAAAAAGAGGAATGCTGAATTTTTTGTCAAAATGGTGTATTTACAACGATTTTAGTAAGTTTCCGTGGGGTAATAGGTCGAAAGTATAGTTTAGGTGTCTTTTTTGAAAAAGTCAGACAAGATCAGGGGGTACTTTATGTATTTTCTCTTAATTTATATCCATGGTCAAATACAACCCCTACTTCAACTTCAACTCCAACTCCAATTTCGAAAAATTATAATTTTCATGACCAAACAGGCCTTAATGTGGGTCAACTAAATAAGAAGTCCAAAAACTTATGCTAATAATATGCCATTTTTATTGATGAAGACTGAAAAAGCAAAAAAATATGTAACCTATGAACTTATGGGTTGGATTGCTTAGAATAGACACAAATTAAATCAATCAATGCATACTACATAGCCCATCTGAACTTATGTTTGCCCATGTTGCTTCAAACTTGTTGTCTTGTTATCAATACAAGGTAAAGTACTAGTATGGTGTAACATGGATTTGAGATGTTACACAAGGATATTTATAATATTAGAGATTTATGGCAAGTTCATTCATTGAATAACAAGTATTGTGGAGGGATGAATAAGAGTTCCTCCATCTGTAATGGTCTCGAATTCGCGTTCTGGATATAAAAAATTATGTTAGGGAATTATTTCCTTTAAATAGAGACCTTATATAACGCGAATCTGGCTAGTTGGAGTCACAACATGGATACCGGATTAAAAAAAGTTCATTCACCAGAATATTATAAGAATATGTACTAAATTGTGATGATACGTCATAAGTTTGTCATGTAAAGAGATTACATATTCCTTTACTAAATTCCATGTGAGATTCTTCAACACCATGGGAATTCCAAATAGAATTTAGAAGTTTATTTGAAAAAGTGAAAAAAAGTAAACTTTTACTTCTCTCACAAAAATTTCAAAAACAACTCCAATTTGTATTCATGGTCAAACATACACAACTTCAACTTCAACTCCAAAAAATTATAATTTTCATTGCCAAACGAGGCCTAGAATTTATAGAATTTGGAGAATGAACAAAATAAACGTAACATAAAAAAATAACAACAAGTGCTAGAAAATTATGTTAAAAGAATAAATGTTGAACCTAACTGATAGCAGTGTGTGTACTGATAGTAGTGTGTGTGTTGTTTAATCTCTACATTAGTAGTTACATTATTGCTTATGTAGTTTTCGGTCGTTCAATTTCTCATATTATTTGTATCTTGTATTTCAACAATCATGTTATCTTATTAATGTTACTATATATTCTGTTACTATATGTATTTTTATCACTATCCATTATATTTTTACCTATTAGTACCTCTTTTTCTTGAACCTTCGTATATCGAAATAATATTTCTACCTTTGAGATAGATATAACATCTATGTACATCAAATTAAAATTATAATTAAGTATTTCTAAATTTAGAAGGAGGTTTGTCTGTTTTGATTTTTGAAAGACCTAAAAATGGAAAGTAGTATCATTTTCATTTTCTTTCCTTTTGGAGCTCCTCCTTAATCATCTTAAAATTCTTGGAGCAAAAAAAAAGAAAAAAAATTAATTAAAATTCACCTTTCAATTTCTCCAATTCTTCTATTAAGGTATGTTATTTGTACATTCATGACTATTAAATTCCTAAGGTCTTGTCTAATTTTCTTATTAATATTTTGTTTTGATAATTTTCTAATAAATTCAATTATTTTTTTTTTTCTTTTCTTTTCTTTTTTCATCGAGGTTTATAATTATGCATGTTTATTTGCATGTCAAAGTTGAAACATAGGTTCTTTTTTCTCTAATTGTTTATTTTTTTTGTAATTTATTTTATTTTGGACGAATAATAGTCTTTGTGTATTTGCATGTTATGGTGTTTAATTATAAGGGTTGTGGTATTTTTTTATTTATTTTTTGAATTTATGAAAGGAAGTTTACTTTTTATACATTAAAGGTGAAAAAATGCAGCTTAGTGGGTTTTCTATTAATTATTTATATATATTAAACACGAATACAGAGTTTGAGCTTAAGCTATTGAGTTCTGCTAAAATGTTAGGAAAAGCTATAGCTCTAGTCTACCCCAATATAAAATGTGAAGAGCTCTTACGCTTTAATATTATCGATGTTGAATTTTGTACTTCTGTGCTATGCTGCTAGGACTCTTTAAAATGTTATTGTACCTGTGTCATATCATATGAATTTGCACTATTTTTGGAGGATCCGACATGCACCCTGGGGCATTTTTTAGGAGGCCTAGCAACAAGCTTTTGTGAGATTAAGTGGACTGATTTTGCTTGTGATGTGATCTAGCCACGAGAACATCCTTAAACTTTGTTGTGCAAATTTGGTTATATCTTTAATTTCTTTCTTATCTGCTGAATTATGGTTAGCTAAGTTTTAGGTTCTGCATAAGTACCAAGCTAGTTCTTTCTTAGATGAATTGGTTTTTCGGGTTCTTTGAGTTTGCAAGAGGGAACTGTTGGCTATTGAAGATGCTAGAGTACTCCCCCCATATACCGGTCCAGACATGAGGGTGTATATGACACTCAATGGCCCCTTGTTGGTCCGAGGGACGGAGGAGGCTAGGTTAGCCAAAAGATGGTTATTGGTTATTTTTATCTTATGGATAACACCACTTACTAATTCAAGAAAATGAATAGTTCACCAGTCTAAGTAGTAGTAAGCAATAGTTGAGACATTTTTGTGTTCGTCGCTTACAGGGAAACGATTATTAGAATACATGCCAACCAGAGTAGATAACAAAAGCTAGAAAGTGATCAGATAGCTGTGATCTATCTAAAGAGCTAATCCATTTCTTCGGTCTTCTACAATCTTCTTGGGTTTTGGTGACTTTGCATGATAGTTGAACTGGTTTTGTCATGCCTGTCTAGAATATGTGATCGTAACTGGTTATCAAGAGAACTCATCAAGCCAAAAATACAATGTTATCGCTTGATTCTTGATAATCAGTAGTTGAGCCGAGAGGGTCACCTTCGGAAGTCTATTAGAGTAAATACTATGCTTTGGTCTCTTACAAAGGGGTAATGAGCTTAGGAAGCTAGAGTTGAGCCGAGAGGGTCTCATTTTAGCATGCCTCTTCTCGGGATTGTGATTACCAATCTTATTCATCATGAGAGAAGAATTGTAATAGACACTATTAGCTTAGAGCAGCCTGACAAAATGTTACCATGCCCAATATATTGTCTTTATGGAGCGTAGTTACTGCTCTTTGCATAATAGTTGAGGGTGCCGCCTTTATTAGTGAAACTGTACCACACCCTTTTGTATGAACCAAGGTCTCTCGTAATCGCGACTTTGATTTCAACTATTTTCATTTAGTTCCCCTGAACAATTGACATCCCCATGCTGTCCAAATATATTCGATTTGCACAAACTCATTAAAATTTAATTAATTGTTCTCGAAATAGACTTCCTCATTTAAAAATAAAAATTCATACAAATGTGACGGTATGCCTCCCTCTTCCCTTTTCTCCTTCCTTCCATTTATGCAGCCCTCTATTATGTGATAAGAAAGTATTATTTATCTTTTATTATTATTTTTTTATTTATTATTTAATGTTGTTATATATTATTTAATTTCTATTATCATATATTATTATTATTCCTACTTTAATTTAAATAACAGCCTAATCAAAATTACCTTGCATGATTTTATTTACCTTTTAATCCAATTTTATTTAATTTCTTACAATTATAGCCAATTTTTACCCAATTCATTACAATCTTAATCCAATTTCTTACGATTTAAGCCATTAATTTTCATCCTAGCCACATCTTAATTTCTCCATGACATTAAATCTCAGTCGTCGATCAAAAACCAATCCAACGGTTGAGATCAAAAGATCTCTCTTTCCCTATTTCAAACCTACAAACCCTAACTCTAATTTTTTTCCCCAACTTCCGCCTCTATCTCTCCACCTCTCTCTACAAATACCTCTATATCTTGATCTCCCCTCTCTCTCCTCCAATCTCTCCATCGCCAATCGACCACAAAAACCACCCCCCTCCGCTCTGAGTCCTCGTCGCCAGGACGACATCTCCGGCGAACAGCCTTTGCCATCGCCTCTTCCTTCTCCTCCATACGCGCCGCCAGCTCCTACCCCAGGCAAGTCCAGTCGCTGCTCTGATGGCCAAGCCCCTTTCTTCTTGTCCTCCACCGGCGAACAGCGCCACCAGTGGCGCCTCCATCGACGGAGACGGCCAGCCAAGCCTCTACGCCGCCGCTCCATCCTCCGTCCTCCAGTCGCCTTCTTTCTCCCCTCCGAAAAATGTCCAACAGCCACGAAATAGCCTTGACTCTTCCCCTACAGCGATACCTCTGGCAAACCCCTTCGGCGTTCCATCCATGCAACCCTTCCTCATTGAAAATGACGGATTCTGAGAGAATAAAACTTAAGTTAAAGATTCAATCATTCTGTTAATCAAACTCACCCAACTCAAAACTTAGGAACATATTACACTTTTACAATAACGTTACAGCTAAAGATTCCATCTTTCTATCAATTCAACAAGTTCTTGAACTCAGCCAACTCAAAATTTAGGAACACATTACACTTTATAGTAAAATTACAATCAAAAAGATTCAACAGAACAAATTCTTGAACTCACCCAACTCAAAACATAGGCACACATTACAACTTTGTAGTAAAATTACAGTTAAAGATTCAATGGACAACTTTAGTTAGGCTATTCGATGACTATATTAGCATCTAATTGACAATAATTCTCATTGAACATGTAATATTTTTGGTATGCCTAAATTGACATTTTAAGAAGAAAAAACAAGGGATAAATAAAGTCAAATTCCAACTACCAAAATGCTACTAGTCAAATATTTAATCCCTATTATAAAAAAATAAAATTAAAAAATAATAACAGAATTAATTACTTAAACAAGAATATTAATTGTACACTACAATTAAGTGATAAATTGACATGAGATTATATGTTGGCTAATCTTAATTACTTGCAAAAGTAATCTAATTATAATGTTTTCTCTCCCTCGTTATTACAATAACATATGTAATATAATTTTACTAGTAGGATCTAGGGAGGACGATGTATACGGCTATACGCAGGGACAAAACTAGCGAATAGTGAGGGGGTCATCCGAACCTCCTTCGACGAAAAATTATACTATATATACAAACTAAAAATTATTTTTTTATGTATATATAGCAGACGTTGAACCCCATTCGATTTGTTCTTTTGTTCACATTTTTTTATTTTGAACCCCCTTAATTAAGATGTTGGCTCCGCCACTAACTATACGCATCCGTGCAGAACTACAATCTAATTATAGGTGTAAAGTGAGAAATGACGTTTTAGGTTGAGCTTCGATTCAAGTAAAACATATTTAGAATTAAGTACGTAAATAAAGAAATTTAGAATTAACATAATAGCAACAACAAAATAATTAACCTCATTATTATCCACATTAATTTTGATTAGTTTTCTAAGGTAAAAGAATATGTAATTAAATTTTGTCGGTGGAATAGATAAAATGACAATTTCTAAAAAAGGTGATACTAAAATATGAAAATTAGTAGTTGGATTTTGTGACCGACCACTTGATAATGCTAGAACAGAATAAATATTTTTAATAAATCAAATGTTGAACAATTTTTATAAAAAAAAATAAATGGAAAAGGGCCTAAAATGTTCTTTCCATTTACCTATTAGTCAATTTTGTCCTTTTATTTAACAACAACCTTTTGGTACCACTTTATTTATCACATGACACATTTCTATTGGAGAATTCATATTAAATTAAATTAATTAATTTTATCTCAAAACCCAACCCGCCCAGACAAATAACACGGATCCAACTAAAGTTGACCCGCTCCGTATTCATCGCTATCTGCTCATCTCCTCTCTTTGAATTATTGGAAATAACAATATTATGATGAAAGTGAGAAGAACTCTATTTTTTTCCTACTAAAAGATAAGGCTTGTCACGATATATTATGAATGCACAATGATGGGTACAAAAAATAGTTGAAGGGCATTTTAGGCCCAGTAGGTAGATGAAGGGCATTTTTACACTATTTTAGATAGTTGGAGGGCATTTCAAAATAAAAAATAAAAAAATAACTCACTTTTTTTTTCCCGTTTTTCAATTAGTTTTATTGATCGACTCATTTGAATTCGAGATTACGCATTACAGACTGTTTGTATATCGAAAGAGAAGCGCTCCATGTTGAAGCTTTCCTTACTACGAGGACTTGAATTTAGATTCACGCTATATAGAACTTCTTTAAGAGAAAGCGCTATCTATAAATTTATAAACTCACATAAAATATAATTGGATTTTCCATAACTTGCTGGATCCTTTTTATTTTATTCTCTCTCTTTCAGGCAACAACTCACTTTAATTTGATTTTACGAAATATGATTCTAAAAAAAAAATCATGAAAAGAATCACGTAAATAACATAACTTTTATGCTATATCAAATCAACTAAAAGTGAATGATTAATAGAGAGCTTCACATAATTAAGTGAAACTAGTTATTTTAAAATTAAGGTATACAATTCTGTGATAATAATTATGTTAAATTACATAAACAATACAACAATAATATATCCAGTGTATTCTCGCAAGATGGGGTAAATTACACAAACAATGTTTAAAAAAAGCTATGTCAGATATCCCATATATATACATTGTTTCGTTATATGATGGTGTAGGATAATTCTTATCTCGCTATTAGTTTTTAAGTTTAATTAGATTCAAGGTTCATTTTTTTTTGTCGTGATACTAGAGCTAGACTTTTCTCAATTCTTATTTCTCATATGTTAAACATTATATTATACTATCCATGCTCTAATTATCAGGCAGAGGCGAAGCCAAACTAGTAATAGGATATATTATCAATATATGATTAGAATAATTTTTATGTATATATTATAGATGTTAAACCTCCATCGGTGAGTTTTTTTTCAGATTTTGAACTCCTTCAGCAGAAATCCTGACTTCGCATGTATTATTAGGTGTCTGATTTCTGCATTAATTATGTACTATAAAATACTAGTTGGTCTCCAGCTCATATTAAAGTTTTGAACAATTTTCACCTCACTTATTAATTTTGAATTTAAGTTTATACCAGTTTTGTGTAATTGGTTAAGCAAATTGAATATGGAGCCATATAATACAATCGAAAAGATATACTCCCTCCATTCTAAATTTTCTAATTTGATTTTCCATTTTATTTGTCTTTTTTCATTAATCAAGAAGAGACAATTTTTCTTTTCATGTTTTACCCTTTGCATTAATTACTTTTTTTTTCAAATTAAAATGTAAATATCATTTAATAGGAGTATTATGGTAAATTATCCATATTATTGATTATTATTTTTAATCAATGTGTCATCTCAGTTTTAAATGGAGGGAGTATGATAATGGATTGTCCCTACTTATTACCAACTTGTTTTTGTTTTTTCATTCAAATCCAAAGCATATTCTTGCAATTTTCAAAGTCTCCTTTGAGTATCAATAATATAATGTCCTCCCTCCATTTCTAAATAATTGATTGTTTAGTTCTTTTATTATATACTTAAATAAATAATATTTTACATACTCAAGAAATCATTGATGACGTTTTTTCAATTTAACTTTCCTATAAATATTTTTTTTTTTTTGCAAAACTCCAAAACTACTAAAAAGTTATATTCTTTTCAATATATTTATTAAAGACAAATTAGTAAAATAATTTTTACTTTCTAGAAGTGACTAGTTTCTTAACGAAGGCCTAAAATAAAAACCACTTATTTAAAAACGAAGGAAGTTGAGTTCTTTTTGGAATCTCAACAATTAGTAGTCTTTTGGCTATGAAAATTATTTATATTTTTTCAAAAAATTATTTCACTTTAGTGAAAAAAGTGAAAACAAGATGCGTTTGGCCATGAAAATTCTAAATACAATTCTGAAATATTGTATTTGTAACTTTTACTTCTCTCACAATATTTCAAAAGAAACTTTAATTTATGAGAAAATACATAAAGTACCCCCTGATCTTGTCTGACTTTTTAAAAAAGACACCTAAATTTTACTTTCAACCTATTACTCCACGATTCTTACTTAATCCATTGTAAATACACCATTTTGACTTAAATTTTGCCTATGCGTGTAGACACGCACATCAGGCGCGTGAATGGTTAAAATTTGACTTAAAGTGCCAATAAAAAGTTGCCACGTATAAATTATTTATCCAAAAATTTAAAAATACCTTCTTCTCCATTGATGTCTTCCTCATCTTTCCAATAATCCATTCACACACTCTCACAACTTCACACAATACTCCATTCACGCACACACAACAACTCAGTGAAAAACACATACTCACACGCCGTCACTACACACACAGAAATTGGAAGGAGAGCACAATTGTGCTTGGGATCGTGTTGTCTATCCCTATTGTGAGGTTTATGATTTTCCTGAGAGCTTCCCACAATATGAGATCCACCAACGGTATGCAACATTATTATTATGTTCATCTTGAATTGAAGAATGATAAAGAGTTTAAAAAAGGGTAAAAAAGATATGATATGGTAGTCACCATTTTTTTCATCGAGAAGGTATTTTTCGATGATAAACCCAATATGAAAAATTAAATTTTTGTTGGAAAATATGCTAATGTAGGCAAAAGGATCAGTAAAATTGTTTTCAATTCTACTATTGAAATAGTAATCAATATACCAATTTGTTATCGGTGGAATCACATCCTTTCCATCTCCAAAAACTTGTTCTCCGAATTCCTCAATTGAATAAAATCTTTCTTTTTTGGAATTCAATTTAATAGGGAGAACAATTAAGGCGTACTTTAGCAAATAATTCAATTTAAGATCAACAACAATGGAAGAAGTAATGAAAGAGAAGAAGGAAAGGCCAATGAACTGGAAGAAGAACGAGAAAGTGCCAAACGTGCGCTCTTTTAATAAAGAGGAATGCTGAAAGTTTCGTCAAAATGGTGTATTTACAATTATTTTAGTAAGATTCTGTGTGGTAATAGGTCGAAAGTATAGTTTAGGTGTCTTTTTTGAAAAAGTCGGACAAGATCAGGGGGTACTTTATGTATTTTCTCTTAATTTATATTCATGGTAAAATACAACCCCTACTTCAACTTCAATTCCAACTCCAATTTCGAAAAATTATAATTTTCATGACCAAACGGGCCTTAATGTGGGTCCAAATTTTCCATAAATAGAGATAAAATCTTGTGCCAACTAAATAAGAGGTCCAAAAACTTATGCTAATAATATGCCATTTTTATTGATGAAGAGTAAAAAAGCAAAAAAAATATGTAACCTATGAACTTACGGGTTGGATTGCTTAGAATAGACAAAAATTAAATCAATCAATGCATCCTACATAGCCCATCTGAACTTATGTTTGCCCATGGTTCTTCAAACTTGTTGTCTTGTTATCAATACAAGGTAAAGTACTAGTATGGTGTAACATGGGTTTGAGATGTTACACAAGGATATTTATAATATTAGAGATTTATGGCAAGTTCATTCATTGAATAACAAGTATTGTGGAGGTATGAATAAGAGTTCCTCCATCTTTAATGGTCTCGAATTCACATTCTGGATATAAAGAATTATGTTAGGGAGTTATTTTCTTTAAATATACCTTATATAACGTGAATCTGGATAGTTGGAGTCTCAATGTGGATACCGGATTTAAAAAAATTCATTTCCCAGAATATTATAAGAATATGTACTAAATTGTAGTGATACGTCATAAGTTTGTCATGTAAAGAGATTACATATTCCTTTACTAAATTCAATGTGAGATTCTTCAACACCATGGAAATTCCAAATACAATTTAGAATTTTATTCCAAATTCCTTTATCATTTTCGTTTTCTTTCCTTTTGGAGATCCTCCTTAATCATCTTAAAATTCTTGGACCAAAAAAAAAAGAAAAAAAATAATTAAAATTCACTTTTCAAATTTTCCAATTCTTCTATTAAGGTATGTTATTTGTACATTCATGACTAATAAATTCCTAAGGTCTTGTCTAATTTTCTTATTAATATTTTTTTTTGATAATTTTCTAATAAATTCAATTGTTATGTTTTGTTTTGTTTTCTTTTCTTTTTTCATCGAGGTCTATAATTATGAATGTTTATTTGCATGTCAAAGTTCAAACATAGGTTCTTTTTGCTCTAATTGTTCAAATTTTTTGTAATTTATTTGATGTTGGACTAATAATATAGTCTTTATGTATTTGCATGTTATGGTGTTTAATTATAAGGGTTGTGGTATTTTTTTATTTATTTTTTGAATTGATGAAAAGAAGTTTAGTTTTTATACAATAAAGGTGAAAAAAATGAAGATTAGTGGGTTTTCTATTAATTACTTATATATTAAACACGAATACAGAGTTTGAGCTGAAGCTATTGAGTTCTGCTGAAACGTTAGGAAAAGCTATAGCTCTAGTCTACCCCAATATAAAATGCCAAGAGCACTTATGCTTTAATATTGTCGTTGTTGAATTTTGTACTTCTGTGCTATGCTGCTAGGACTCTTTAAAATGTTGTGGTACCTGTGTCAGCTCATATGAATTTGCACTATTTTTGGAGGATCCGACATGCACCATGGGTCATTTTTTAGTAGTCCGAGCAACAACCTTTTGTGAGATTTAGTGGACTGATTTTGCTTGTGATGTGATCTAGTCACAAGAACATCCTTAAACTTTGTTTTGCAAATTTGGTTATACCTTTAATTTCTTTCTTATCTGCAAAATTATGGTTATCTAAGTTTTAGGTTCTGCATAAGTACTAAGCTAGTTCTTTGTTAGATGAATTGGTTTTTCGGGTTCTTTGAGTTTGCAAGAGGGAACTGTTGGCTATTAAAGATGCTAGAGTACTCCTCCACATACCGGTTCGGACATGAGGGCGTATATGACACTCAATGGCCCCTTGTTGGTCCGAGGGACGGAGGAGGCTAGGTTAGCCAAAAGATGGTTATTGGTTATTTTTATCTTATGGATAACACCACTTACTAATTCAAGAAAATGAATAGTTCACCAGACTGAGTAGTAGTAAGCAATAGTTGAGACATTTTTGTGTTCGTCACTTACAGGGAAATGATTATTATAATACATACCAACCAGAGTAGATAACAACAGCTAGAAAGTGATCAGATAGCTGTGATTTATCTCAAGAGCTAATCCATTTCTTCGATCTTTTACAATCTGGTTGGGTTTTGGTGATTGTGCATGCTAGTTGAACTGGTTTAGTCATGCATGTCTAGAATATGTGATCGTAACTGGTTATCAAGAGAACTCATCAAGCCAAAAAAAAAATGTTACGTCCTGAATCTTGATAATCAGCAGTTGAGCCTAGAGGGTCACCTTCGCAAGTCTATTAGAGGAAATACTATGCTTTGGTCTCTTATAAAGGGGCAATGAGCCGAGGAAGCTAGAGTTGAGCCGAGAGGGTCTCATTTTAGCATGCCTCTAGTATAAATTGAGATAGACAGTACCTTATTTAAACTTCGGTTGTTGAATCTCGTAGCTCACATGTAGGATGTACTCGAATATTGGTATATGCTGAAAAGTGATAATAGTGTTGAGTCCAAGTAACTGCAAATGTCTCTAGGTAACATGACCGGTTAAATACTAATTGGAAGTTTCTCAGCTAACAGGCCTCCCATGTTTCAGTTATGTGATCAAGATTTCTAGTAAGTGGTGCAATCTTATCTAGTTTAGCAACATCAGTTTAGCTTTTAAGCTTGTATTTCTAAAATTCCTCTTGTGAGGTGTAGGAAAGAGCTGCAGTTTTTTCTACTAGTAGCCTCCATGTTGTATTTTAATTTGTCATTTTAGAGATCGAATTAAAGCTTCCTTAGCATGTTAACAGTGAAAGGCTCTCATTTTCACAATTCTACACTAGTTGTGGCTAATTGTTTAAACAGTTAAGCATATCAAATGGTTCCAGTAAAAAAAATCTACCAAGTAGAGATATTGAATGTATGTATTATTCTGAATTGTTTTATATTTTATAATCGCGATGTTCCTTGGTTGAAGTTTTTGTTTGTCCCTTTGTTGTTTCGTGATGTACTTAACAAAATTGTGGTGTTGAACTTGACTTGTTAACTGCAGAAATAGAGTTATCTAAAGAGACAGGTTGCCGAGCTCCAGAAGTCCCCATCCTCTGCATCAACGACTGTGGTTTTTTCAGTAGTGCAGCTATGGTGAATATGTGTTCCAAGTGTCAAAAAGACATGATACTACTGAAGAAGCAACATGCAAAGCTTGCAGCTGCATCCAGCCAAGACGTCGTACGCCAAAGATCAAGTAGCGATGAATCAGAACTTGCTCTTGCAGGTGCCGTGGTTGCATCTGCAGATTTAGCCTCTCAGATTTCACAAGTGAAGTCAAAAGAGGGTCTAAAAAAGTGCACAACTTGTCGTAAGCGTGTGGGCTTAACGGGGTTCAGTTGGAAATGTGGTGATCTTTTCTGCGCAATTCATCGTTATTTAGACAAACACAACTGCTCGTTTGATTATAGGAATGCTGGTCAGAATACAATAGCAAAATCAAATCCTATCGTCGTAGCAGAAAAGCTTAATAAGATCTAACAAGCACCTATCGAAAGGTTGTATGAACTGAAGCAATGTCCATCTTTCTATAAGTTGGCCTCCTCTTATAGGGTGACGATGAAAGTTTCGCGTAGGGGTGGGGGTGGGGGGTACCCTAGAGCCTAGATAATCCTGGTGTGTAAGTTATTTATGATCTTGGTGCACATTTTCATGGAATTTGTTCTTGTTTTGTCACCATTTCTGGGCTCCTTGTCTAGTATAATATGCATAAAATAGGTCATCTTGATGAATTTCACATTCATACATCCGCGTTTTGAAATCCTGAATTCGCCTCCCTGCATTCTTCAAGATTCCATAGTCTCCTTTGAGTATCAATAATGTAGAGTGTTTTTTACGGGTTGGCTCAGCCCATCCGAGCTAGCCCACACGGGCTTTGAGTTTGACAGGTCAGATTGGGCTATCCTATCAAAATGATGAGCCAAAAAATATAGAGCCCACACTATTACTCTGTGGGTTGCGGGCCTCACGGGCCAGCCCACTTTAAAAAAATACTATTTTATAATTTAATTTTAGAATGTTAATAGACATAAATATTACATAGTATTAATACTTTTTAATTAAGTCTCCAACACCCCCAAAAATACTCATAATAGTGAAATTAAATAACTTTTGACATGCGTTCTGCCCTTACATCGTAAAAGTAAGGGTTAAACTATATAACTAGATACGTAAGAGAAAGATAGGAGAGCAGAACTTTACTTCTCTGCTGAGGCATATGATATACTTCTAACCAAATAAAAATAATACTCCCTCCGTCCCAAATTATGTGTCGCCATTTCCTTTTTTGTCCTTCCAAAAATAAATGTCGTATTTCCTTATTTGGAAATTTTTTAAAGGCACAATTACCTTTTTATCCTTATTGGACCCACTTTATTTTAAAAATATTAATACTTCTTTTTTAGTATTTGTTTTTTTTAAGTAAAAGACTTATCACTTCAATAAAAATTTAAACTTTCAGCCTTTTATTTTTACAGTATCAAAATTATTTTAAACTACAGAGAGCAATTTATTCTTTTTGGTTGGTTCTACATAAGTAAACTAGTTTTCGTCGACAACTCATTGTTCATATTACTGTGATTTCTCGAGTAAAACTTGGATCTTTAAAGCTAAAGTTAAAGAAAACAAGAATTTAGAGGGCCCCATTTTCCACATAAATCATCTTACAATTGGAAAAAGTAACAAACACAACTACAAAGATCAAACTTATTTTTTTAGAACTGAAAATTGATTGAGACAGTGAGCTACCCAAGAAACAACATCCTTCTCCGCTATTTCCTCTAACGCGTCATATGCCTCGTCAATACTTCACACTCACAGTACATTGATATGAGTGTATTTCCGACATAGCACATGATATGATATCCTACATTAACAAGTAAGCCGTGTAATTTGCTTTCCAAATACGAATGCAGCAACATCAAGTAAGAAAATCATGTATATCTGAACAAGCATATTTTTTACAAACTCTAAACATGATTAGAAAATGTCCATTTCACTTTGTCTTGATGAATGCTTGATCCTTTTAGAAGCACCGTGATCGGAAGTTCACTGCACAGCAAACTGTTTTCTGTTAATCTTTCGAATATTGAATATTATCAACCTCAGCTTCAATGTATTTCCACTTCACATGTATTACCACAAAAATGAAAATACACAACAAAACAATTTCCTACAATATTAATTTTAGTTTCTACACTTATTTACTCCCGCACCGAATACTTAGTTTCCAGCAAAGATCAAGCTGATGCAATGCACCTCTCGTAGAGATCTTCAAGAAGCTAGTCTTCAATAACCACCACAAAACAGTAAAGTTAACCGCCCGACCTTTTCATTTTTTAACTAGGTCAATACAGATGACACACTCCTATTTGCTTTCCCACCATTCAAAACCTTACGTTTCTCCTTTCTCAATTCTCCTTTCACTATAAGTACATCTTTAATGGCTAGCCTAAGTTCAGTGATATTTCAACATAAACATAGATCATCAAACTGTTAGCTTATGATTAAATGTTCAGTCACTCGACAACAGTGAGAGTGAGTCACAGAACACCAAATTTAACAAATATAACATGGAAGTTACCATTGTCTCAATGAATAACATCCTAAAGTGAGGATATCAATACCAAGAAAACTTCAGATGCAAACTTTCAAATATAGTGTACATCAGTCAACGACCATAAACAGTAAAGTATAAATAGAAAAAAAAAATCAATGACATGAAAGAAAAATAAATGTCACAGATAAAGGACAATAAATTTTATCAAGAGTAAGGATCAAGGAAGACTAAAGTCTCATGAATGTGATAGTGGTAGGATATCTGACAGGGAAAGGGAGCGAGACGACTTTGAACAGGACAAGGAAAAGTATAAGGAAAGAAGTCATCGTTTAATAGACAAAGGTCCCTCGGAGAAACCAAAACATGACTCTTCTCGGGATCGTGATTACCAATCTTATTATTCACGAGAGAAGAATTGTAATAGACACCATTAGCTTAGAGAAGCCTGACAAAATATTACCATGCCCAATATGTTATCTTTATGGATCATAGCTACTACTCTTTGCATAATAGCTGAGGGTACCGCCTTTATTAGTGAAACTGTACCACACCCATTTGCATAAACCAAGGCCTCTCGTAATCGCGACATTGCTTTCAACTATTTTCATTTAGTTCCTATGAACAATTGACATCCCCATGCTATCCAAATATATTCGGTCTGCACAAACTCTTAAACATTCAATTAATTATTCTTGAAATAGACTTCCTCGTTTAAAAATAAAAATTCATACAAATGTGACGGTATGACTCCCACTTCCCTTTTCTCCTTCTTTCCATTTACGCAGTCCTCTATTATGTGATAAGAAAGTATTATTTATCTTTTTTTTTATTATTATTTATTATTTAATGTTGTTATTTATTATTTAATTACTATTATCATATATTATTATTATTCCTACTTTAATTTAAATAATAGCCTAATCAAAATTACTTTGCATGATTTTATTTACCTTTTGATCCAATTTTATTTAATATCTTATAATTATAGCCTATTTTTACCCAATCCATTACAATCTTAACCCAATTTCTTACAATTTAAGCCATTATTTTTCATCCTAGACACATTTTAATTCCCCCATGACATTAAATCTCAGTCGTCGATCAAAAACCAATCCAACGGTTGTGATCAAAACATCTCTCTTTCCCTATGTCAAACCCTAACTCTAATTTTTTTCCCCAACTTCCGCCTCTATATCTCCACCTCTCTCTACAAATACCTCCAAATCTCGATCTCCCTCCCTCCTCCGATCTCCCCGTCGCCAATCGGCCACCAAAACCACCCCCTCCGCTCCGATTCCTCGTCGCCAGGCCACCATCTCCGACGAACAGCCTTCGCCGTCGCCGTTTCCTTCTCCTCCATATGCGCCGCCAGCTCCTACCCCATGCGAGTCCAGCCGCTGCTCCGATGGCCAACCCCCTTCCTTCTTATCCTCCACACGCGAACAGCGCCACCAGTGGCGCCGCCATCGACGGAGACAGCCAGCCAAGCCTCCACGTCGCAGCTCCATCCTCCGACCTCTAGTCGCCTTTCTCCCCTCCGGAGAACGTCCAACAACCGCGACACAGCCTCGACTCCTCCCCCACCGCAATACCTCCGGCAAACCCCTTCGGCGTTCAAACCATGCAACCCTTCCTCATTGAAAATGACGGATTTTAAGAGAAACCATCTTCAGGTTTGATCCCGTGTTCAAAATATGTGTGTGAACTTTAGGACTATTTCTTCATATGTGTCTCTCATAGAAAGATTCTTCGAATCGAGTGTGGCCACGTTTGATTTTTACTGAATAAATGTGTTGATTTTAAGTCTGTGATTTTTATTCGACCCTATTTGCATGTCCTGCTTGATTGAAAATTCGTGACGCTTAACTTGAATGGTGAGTCAATGTGTTCGTCTGTCTCTGGTATGTACAAACACGCCTAACTTCTTGCAACTTCACATGTTTTATGGCTCTTAGTCAATATGGGTAAGAAAATCCCAACTTCTTTTGTGACGTGGTTTTAACTTTCTGACAAGATGCTCATTACTAATCACTGTAGATTATTGTTTGCTAATATTGAATATTTTTTTGGCATGTTTTATGATTTTATAATCTCCTTATTGTAGTTGTGGTACTACTATCGTGTTAAATGAATGATTATTTTCCTTTGTGACGGGTTTTAAAATTCTTGACTGTGCCTAATTGAGAATTTATAGTTGATTGATTTATATACTATCTTTAATTGAGAGATGTGGCTGATTACTTTAACAATTATTTATGGTAAGTAATTACTTTTGATTGAGTCTTGTGTCAATTTTCTTCTAAAAATTTAAGTACCATAAATTATCGTTTGCCTTGATTATGTGATCACTATATGGTAGTTCTTTTCTTTGGTAAATAAATAATTTGTATGACTGATTTGCTTAACCGATATTTCCTTTATTGGATTTGACAGAATTTTGTGTGATTTTATATTTTCCTTAATTAGCATACAATTTGAAAAGGAAATTTGTGTATGATTGATATATTCTTTCACTTTAATTGATTTCCCACAAGTATTAATGGGAAGATCCTCAATAATATCTGTCTTGTCAGTTTCTGCTTAATTTAATTTTGTATGGGAAAAGCATGTATGTGACTATTCGAGGATTTTTTCGTAACTCTTCAATAAGGCTAATATGTGCACATTTTGACTGTTTGGGTATGACCCTGTACCAATTTGATTTGAGAAAAGCATCTCAGTAATTGATTTTTTATTTTTCTTGCCTTACTTGGTTGACAGACATCCCCTCACACTTTAATTATGGTAAATTTAGATACCTCTTCTTGATTTAATTTAATAAGTAGGAAGGATCTCTTTTTACTTGTTCTATTCATGAAATTTCAAATGTTATAATTGGAAATTTCCATGAATAGAACAAGTAAAAAGAGATCCTTCCTACTTATTAAATGAAATCATGAAGAGGTATCTAAATTTACCATAATTAATGTGTGAGGGGATGTCTGTTTATTTATTTATGGCAACTATAGTATGATTGGTGGAACGGATTGATTTACCCTCATCCATTTAAGGGAACAATCCCCTTAATTGATTCATTATATGTTATTCTTCCTCCATTAAAAATTATTCTTCCTTCATTATTTGGGATTGTGGACGGCCCTCCTCACTATATAAACTCACCATTCTCTTTCTCTAAGAGGACAAACGTCTCCTCCGCTATTACTCCCTCTATTTTCTCTTAAAAGTACTTTAATGTTTTTTGGCACTTTGGATTTCGAAAAACATTCGGTTTTGTCCTTACTGCAATTGCTTTGGGTTCTATTATTATTGTTTGGTGCCTAATTGGTTAGTCTCTATCGATGCATTCTTTTCTTATTCTGTAGCATTTGTGATAGCAAAGCATAGAAAGCATGTCTATAGGAACTAATTTAAAATAATTATGATTTTGCTTTTTTCACTGTCATAAAGAAGATTTAAAAAAGAAAAGAATAGCTTACTAGAGTGTACTGTAACCATTTCTAGCTGTTTTCTTGAACAGTAGCACATTTGGGGTAAGTTGAAGACATTCTGGGTATTGTTGTTTGTATTTTCTTGTTCTGTGTTTACTTTGTTTGACTATGGTTTCTTGTGAAAGTTTTGTCATAATTGAACACATCTCAGGGTTTTACTTTTCATAGCTATTTTCTACTTTCTTTCTGATATTTTTTTGGGTTTTTGCTTTGTTTCTTGCATGAAAATGTAAGTTCTTTTTCCCCATTTTCTTTTTTTGGGCTAAGTAGGGTGAGTGATGTGGTGGGCAGAGGGGCCAGTGGGGTTCTTTTGTTTAATTCTTTCCAAATTAATGTGATGATAATGTTTGATAGAATCTTATTGGGAAGACAAAGTGTGTGAATCACATTCAGCAGAGTGGGAGAAAAGGTGAAGAAATTTAAGAGAGGATTTTGAAGGATGAATGATAGCTCAGCTAGAGAAATGAATGATAGTTTAGCCGCTATTACTGAGAGACAACCTCAAAGGCCTTGTGGTTGTGTGGGCATTTTCTTTCAGCTCTTTGATTGGAACCGTAGATTTGCCAAGAAGGTGTTTCCAAAGAAACTGCTTTCAACAGGTTAGATACTACTAAATTCCA
Source organism: Capsicum pubescens (assembly GCA_030864215.1). Lineage (NCBI taxonomy): Eukaryota > Viridiplantae > Streptophyta > Magnoliopsida > Solanales > Solanaceae > Capsicum > Capsicum pubescens. Next base: position 42,333,622 of record CM061543.1, read on the forward strand.
CTCATTTTTAAAGTAGAATGGTTAATTTCTTGAAGGTGATTCTAGCTAGAGTGCTAAATTATTTCTTTTTTTGTGCTGCATTCTTATAGCTTGCTTGAAACAAGCTTCAAAAAAGTTTGGAGGGGATGAGAAGAAGCCAAAGCTTCATTTTGTACTCATTTCTTGAACTATACTCCCACATTTAGCTTTCTTTTTCTTCAATTGTCTCATATGTTAGCCTGATAGGAATGTTTTTGTTCTTATTGTTTTTGGTTCTTGTATGAACAATGTAGATTGCTGATGAGAACTGTGGGGGTTTTCCAAATGTAAAGAATAATGAAATGACCAATACACATTGTGAAAGCAAATGCGAAATGAAAGCTCCAAGTTTGGTTGCTAGGCTCATGGGTTTGGAATCGATGCTAGCAGGATCAGGAAGTAATCCCCAAATGTCTTCATCTTCTAAAACTTGGAGCAATGTGGAAGACAAACTTGGTGCTCGACCTGGCGGATCTGATAAAGAAGATATGGATTTAGAGATGGCCGAAATAAAGAGTTTAGAATCGGGTTTGCGAAGGTTTAGAGCTAAATGTGCTCTCACTTATCCTACTACATATTTTTCTCCTTTGGAAGATGAAGCAGATTTAGTTGGGAATTCACTTGATCACTATAGTTCAGTATGTGTTCTTGAAGCTGCCTTTTCAACTGACAGCTACCTCTCCAGCAGTCCCAATAGTAGCTCAAGTTTGGTCCCTGATTCGACATTTTACTATTTGCATACTTCCTTTCTTTCCCTCAAATATATAAATTAAAAAAATAAGACAACTCAGAACTTGGATTTCATGCATCCATGCTTCTAATAAATATGATCCTTGTTTTCTTCCAGAGGACAAAGAGCTTGCTAAATAAGTGGACTCTATTGATGATGAACCACTATTTCCAGAACCTGATAGAGATCTTTCGGATTGTGAGACCTTATTATCCACCTGGAGGAGTTGCAGAGAACTGATTTATAACATTTCTAGAGTGCTAAGCAAGATTAATCATTTAAAAGAAAGCGAACTCAGCTTCGTAAAATAGGTCATTTTGAATACTGAACTCATATTTGGAACTACACCTCAACAGCAGGCTCTACCTTTAGAGGATGGGTTCTCTGTGAGCCATTTTCTCCTCAATGAACATGAAATGTTTTTGAGTTTTCTGTGGATGGCTTTAGGTGAGTTGCTTGGCTGTAATGACCAAAAATAGATGAATCAGCTTAAAGGATTCGCCTTTGATTGTCTATTAGAATACCTAGACACAAAATTTTCTCCAATCTCTGATTCTGGTTTCAGAACCTGTACCAAACTACCATCAAGTATGACTAAAATGATTCTGATTGTTGATATTATTGATGAGGTCGAAGAGTGGACATAATTTATTGGTTTGATCCTAGACGAGCTAATAGAATGGGATATGAGCCATTCTTTGGGTAATTGTATGGACTTCGAGATTGAAGAATATGAATGTGGCACTGAAGTTGCTAGGCATGTTCTCCAAGAATTAGTAGATGAAATTGTTTTAGACCTCTACAGTTCTAGCTAAATTTGGATAGAACTTTTAGTAGCTCCTCTTTTTGAGACTTTGTTGCAAGCCTATCAGTGTTGTTCTCATGTGATAACTCTTAGACTCAATAATGTCAAGCAAAGTATTGTGTACAAATCATTGATTCTGCATCTGATTCGACTTATTGTACTTGCGTTTTTGCATTTATGAATATTAAGAACAATCCCTTCATGAACATCTGTTTGAAGTAGAACATTACAAGCACAAAATAAAAAATCGTTGAAATGTAAGAACAATTTGACAGGAAACCCAATAAGCCTAAATGGATGCATATGCAATAATCAATTACTACCTCCGACCCAAATTATGTGTCGCCATTTCCTTTTTTGTCTGTCCCAAAATAAATATCCTCTTTCTTTATTTGGAAATTTTTTAAAGGAACAATTACCTTTTTACCCTTATTGGAACCACTTGATTTTAAATATATTAATACTTCTTTTTTAGTATTTTTTTTTAAAGTAAAAGTCTTATCACTTCAATGAAAATTTAAACTTTCAGCCTTTTATTTTTACAGTATCAAAATTATTTTAAACCACAAAGAGCAATTTATTCTTTTTGGTTTGTTCTACATAAGTAAACTAGTTTTCTTCGACAACTCATTGTTCATATTACTGTGATTTCTCAAGTAAAAATTGGATCTTTAAAGCTAAAGTTAAGGAAAACAAGAATTTAGAGGGACCCCATTTTCCACATATATAATCTTACAATTGGAAAAAGTAACAAACACAACTACAAAGATCAACCTTCTTTTGTTTAGAACTGAAAATTGATTGAGACAGTGAGCTACCCAAGAGACAACATCCTTCTACGCTATTTCCTCTAACGCGTCATATGCCTCGTCAATACTTCACATTCACATTACATTGATAGGAGTGCATTTCCAACACAGCACATGATATGATATCCTACATTAACAAGTCAGCCGTGTAATTTGCTTACCAAATTCGAATGCAACAACATCAAGTAAGAAAATACTGTATGTCTGAACAAGCAGTATAACAAGCATAATTTTTACAAACTCTAAACATGAGTAGAAAATGTCCATTTCACTTTGTCTGTATAAATGTTTGATCCCTTTAGAAGCACTGTGATCTGAAGTCCACCCCACAACAAACTATTTTCTGTTAATCTTTCGAGTATTGAATATTGTCGACCTCAGCTTCAACGTACTTCTACTTCACTTGTATTACCACAAAAATGAAAATACACAAAAAAAAATTTCCTACAATTTTGTTTTTAGTTTCTGCACTTATTTACTCCCGCACCGAATACTTAGTTTCCAGCAAATATCAAGCGATGCAATGCACCTCTCGTAGAGCTCTTCAAGAAGCTAGTCTTCAAAAATCACCAAAAAACAGTAAATTTAACAACCCAACCTTTTCATTTTTTTAAGTAGTTTAACATAGATGACACACTCCTATTTGCTTACCCACCATTCACAACCTTACATTTCTCCTTTCTCAACTCTCTCTTCACCAGAAGTACATCTTTAATGGATAGCCCATGTTCTGTGATATTTCAACATAAACACAGATCATCAGACTATCAGCTTATGATTAAATGTTCAGTCACTCGACAACAGTGAGAGTGAGTCACAAAACACCAAATTTAACAAACATAACACGGAAGTTACCATTGTCTCAATGAATAACATCCTAAAGTGAGGATATCAATACCAAGAAAACTTCAGATGCAAACTTTCAAATACAATGTCCACCAGTCAAACGCCATAAATAGTAAAGTATAAATAGAAAAAACAAATCAATGACATGAAAGAAAAATAAATGTCACAGATAAAGGATAATAAATTTTATAAACAGTAATGATCAAGGAAGACTAAAGTCTCATGAACGTGATAGTGGTAGGATATCTAACAGGGGAAGGGAGCGAGACGACTTTGAACGGTACAAGGAAAAGTATAAGAAATGTAACATCATACCAATAAATTATGACAATCAAGATAGAATTATTATAAATTGGCAAAATGTTCATGAGGGAAACTATAATAATAGTATAAAAAAAAAACTTTTTAAAAAATATTAAATTCATTTCACAAGAGGCTTGAGGTTGGAGGAATGTAATATTAAAAGGAACAGTTTGATTGTTGATCCTTTTTTCTATAAGACAACTATAATATCGTGCTGACCTCTTAGATAATCACTCAGCTAATAGTTTTTATCTCAGAAAATCACTTTTCTTCTTAATTCTCAGAACGTGACTTTCTGAGATAATACTATTAGTTGAGTGACTATATTAGAAATTGACTCCGATAATAACACAATCATATCTAAGAAGCTGAAGAAATGTATAATCTTTGTCTGCAGGTAGTTTTGGAGAAAAAATTAATAGTAGAAAATGTTGTAAGTATCATCATAGAGTAGAAATCAACTTTAAAAGTACATTATATATAATCTTCACAGCTCCATCAACTGTCCTACAACAATAGAATCAAAACTAAGGGATGCTCAACCACGTTAAGCCTCGAGGAATAGTTTAGTCCAACAATACTTGATGATTTACGTAAGATAGAGGCTCGTTCTATAGGTCAAAAGACAGGTTTTGTGCAACATCACGACCCCTTGGACAACTTTAGTGCAGTCATGAGACTTTTTGTCTACCAAATTGTTGTTTCTCTAGACGACATTCCATCATCCCCGAATGGTTTCTGCACACCAGAAAGCTCATCGATTTTTTCCTGCTTAAGTAGTCACGCACAAACCTCCAAAAGAGACTCTAAAGCTTCTGCTCTTTGTTCAGTGGGATTACCCCAGTCATCTTTATCCTCCTTACTAGCTAATGCGGCTAGTGACTTGAGCTGTGAAACCTTATCATCCAGTGCTCGAAGAGAGTCTTTCTTAGCCTGTTTGGTGTTATAAACCACGGTTGCTTTCTTTTCTAGCTCGTCTTTGTGTAGAAGTGAACCGTTACTTTCAGTTGACATGCAGTCAATAGCAACTTCTCTACACTCGCTACCATTTTCAATTTCAGCAACACAGCATCTTGGTGCTTCCTTTGGATCTGGTTTTGCCGACTGTGAATTAGATGAAGTGCTTTCTTCATCGAAGGATCGTTTTTTATCGTTGAATCACCCATTAGACAATGTCATTCTGCTAGATTTTGTGGAGATATATTCCACTATATCTGCTTCCTCATGGTCCAGTGGACTACTCAACACCTCAAGATCTTTTGTCTTGTTATTCTTCGTATCACCCTCGTCAAATTGACTAACATGCTTCGGAGAAACATGCTCTTGTTCCTCGGACCATGTTTTTGCCCTTGAACATGACGAGCTTGGAGTGATCATAGTTTTTGTTTGTGAGATAGTCTCCTGTTGATCATATCCATTGCAAGCACTTGCCTCACTTATCTCCCCACTTTTAGAATCCTCACTATCTTGAGAGATCCTAACTGAGTATCTTGTTGGATCGACTCTCTTAGTGTCAAGTTTGGCTCGGAATGTGTTATAATTGTCAGATAAGTTTCTTGGCTGAATGTTATCACTTTCATCAATGTAAAGGAGAGTTCTCTTCTATTTTAGCTTCAACTGTCTTTCTCTGCTACCTCTCGGACTGATAAATTTTCCAGGTGATGGTCGGGTTTTCTCTTTCGCTCTGCTCGGAGAGTTCACAAGAGGAAACACAGATGAAGGGTTGTGACACAAGAGGAGGTATGGTTGCAAATATTGATGTCTCAATAGCTCGGCAGCCTATAAGTAGAGGTAAAAAAATATATCAAGATGAATGTTAATTTAATACTCCCTCCATTTCATTTTGTTTTTTCTGGTTTTGATTTGGCACGAAGTTTAAGAAAGAAGAGAAGACATTTGAATCTTGTGGTCTTAAAATAAAGGTATGAAGAATGTATCAAAATGTAATTTAAGTTTGTGATCTTTAAACATGCCACGTAGAAAGTTAGAATTAAGGAGTTGTTGTAAAAGGAAAGAAACATTCGCTTTTAAATGGATTAAAAGGGAAAATAAGACTTAACAGATTGAAACGGAAAGAATAACATTTGAACATATGTAGCTCGCACTCACTGTAGGTCGGTGTTCTGGAGTTTTCCTTAGCATGCTTTTTATTATCTGTTTCCGGCAAGAATTAAATCCGCTTTGTCAACTGACTGATTTGTTATACTTGTGGCGTGCTGAGAAGGAAGATACTTACAAGGTGGAGGAGTATATAATCGGAAGTGGTGAGAAAAAACCCCAATTTATTTTGTTGATAAGTCCAGTTTTGTCCTGTTGGATTTACATTGTCAGTATATCATATAGAAGATATCAGGATAAAGAACTTCTCTTCTTTTTTTGCGTAACAAGAATAACATTTCGAGGTATTGTTTACGAAGTTCAGATAGCTGAAAAATCAACTTACAGAAGCTTTAAACGGGGGTTGATGTTCAGCAATGTCAAACATACAGTATCCTAAAATCACATTAAAGTGTTAGTATTAGAGACATGATGTAAAGAGCTGAAATACATTGCTTTATCAACATTCTTATTTCTTACCAAGCGACCATATATTAGATTTATAGCCATAGGGTATGTCGGCAAGGAGCTCAGGGCACATGTCGTTTGGTGTGCCAGATACCTATTACATGAAATTTGTTCCAAAATTAAAGATTAGCTGTACAACTCGACCTCTTTTTCTCAAATGCATTAAGCTAGGTGCTATGGCGATAGGAACTTTGTAATATGATGAATACCACAATATTGTTTTGATAAAAAGAAAGATGACCACCACAACATTTTAGTACCTATGACCGAAAATAAAAACAACTTTTAGGTTTTCTCGGTCTTGGAGGGAGAAGGGATTTCTCTCTTGCTAAATAAATATGCTGAATCGATTGTTAGGTGACAATAGATGGTCGAAAGTTGCATGTAAGTAAGAGATTCATTTTTCCGCAATAGAAATTCATACTGAGGAAGCAAGCCTTCAGCATCTAGCAATTTTCCTAATCCAAAATCACCTGTGACAATCAAGTGAATTTGAAGGAAAGTAAAGAAGCAAAGATGACCCAATCAAGAAATTGTTCGGGCATTCTTACCTAACCTGATGTCGTTGTCCTTTGTGATGAATATGTTACATAACTGAATTCAAAATAGTTCACGTTAAAAATATTTCATGCTAAGAATGTTTTTCTATTTCGCCGATTACAGCATGATTTTACCCTGAGATCTCTATGATGAACGCGGTTGGAATGCAGATACTCCAAAGCTAACAATCGATAAGTCATCCATTTGCAGAGTTTCTATAATAGCAGGAAAAAAACAACATAAAAACACGCAATTTTTTAAGCTACCGGGAAGGCACAGAGAAGCTTCATAAGTAATGAAATCAAATTTAACTACCTCTTCCGGGAAAAGTGCTCCTCTAGACTTCCTCATGATCTCCGCCCTGAACACGGGGAAAAAAAATAGTTACCGTCCTCAGATTACACCACAAAAGATGTTCTATAATTATCTTATTCATTTCTTTATTTTCAACCTCATTACCCCTTCTATCGTTCTTGGTACGAGGGACTATTTATGAAATCTGAGGTCTTTCATTCTCCAGATACCTAGACGTGCTTACAACATAGGATGAAAATAGCCACGATCTTGGCAAAAGGTTTTGCTCTACAAACACAAGTTAGCCATACTTTATGATAAAATATAGCCGGTGACAATGATGAAGAATTTTACTTAAACTATTGTTTTCCCTTCCCTCATTTAGTGTCTCCTTTTGTTCATTATTCTTATCTTTCCTTATAGGTACACATTTAAAATGTTAGCAAAATCAGGGATAATCACTCACATATTTTCATCTTCGCAATAATCGGCAATGATGCATATAAAGCTCCCCTGAAAGAAAAAGAAAGTCAAGTTTTTTCTCTGGTGCAGCTTTTGCAGCAATAATCGCAACTACTATAGGCTACGTTTTGCACTTTCTGATCCAAGCAACCACAAAACTGGATGATAGGATACCTTGTCCACCCAAGCATCTTTGTACTCCAAAAGATATGGATGGCTTAGTTTAGCTATCAAATTCACCTGCAACGGAAAAATAACCATCTATCATTAGATTAGAAGAATATTCCCCAAGCATATCTTACCATCAAGTAGAACTTTTCATATAATAAATTATAAGATGAGTCGAAGATTTTGTATCTAAATATGCTTGGTTCGAAAGAAAAGATTGGAGCAACTATTTGATGACATAACTTCTTTCACTCGACATTTAAGCGTGTCCATATTCCATACTGCCTATTCATTAAAATGAATATTTGGTAGAGAGATGTATACCTCTTCGCGTCAAGATTATCCACTTTGAGAAAGTAGAGTTATTGATACAGGGAAAATCATAGGTGCGAAGTACTTACTGGTTCTTCTTTTCTATTGTTAAGAGGAAAGAAAACTACTTCACGTGTGACTCCAACGAGTAAGTTCTAAATTTCTACTTCAGTTCAATCCTACTTGTCAGCTCATGTCATTTTGTTTTTTGGAAGCTCGTCTTGCGGAGACTTGGTCCTTCGAACTCAAACCTTGAGTTAAGACACTTGGGGCATATATATTATTCTGTTGAAAGAATATTCTACAAAATCTAAGCCCATCAGATGCAAACCAGCATTCATGCAATTAAGAATGAAGATGTCTAAAGGTTTCCATCGATAGAATTCATAGGATGCTCAATGCATTGGTCAGGACAATCACTCCTTACATAGTCTAGTATGCTAAACACTCTTAGAAGAAAAAAGGTTTGCATGGAAACACACGCTTCAAGTTGTATGATAAAATAGCAAAATGGTAACGACAAAGGAAGAATGATGTGGTATGAGAGTGATAATTCAAGATGTTTAGAAGAAGACAAATTGAAATAGAAGAACATCAATAAAAATCACTTTATCAAATACTTTATGATGGAACACCTCATACAATGTAGCTCACTACTGAAACTATGAGGAGAACTATTCAATTAGACAAGACTAGATTGCTGATTTTAACCACCGGATTATATCATAGATATGAGACTCCCCCTGCATTTCATCGTTGGCTAAAGTGTGCGACAATAAACTTCAGATTCAGCAACATATAAGAATATGACCTAAATATTATTGGTCTTTAATTAATCATAGAACTAACTACTTTTTCAGGGAACAAATTAAGAGAAGCACTTGAAATGACCTCCTGATGTGCCGTGCGCTTGGACTTTTCTGTCTGTTTTGCTAATGGCATCTTCTTCAGAACATAACTACAAGGAAAAGAAAAAGAAGTCCATAAAATTGGATTTCATGAAATTATGATGAGTCAAAATAATCTTTCTTTAATAATTACAGAAGTCAACAACATGGATATAGAATATACAACAGATTCAGTGCAACTTCACTTCCGTAAGAAATAGGATCATTAACGGTTTATTCTCAAGTACACTGCATTTGGAGTTCCTTAGTTTCTGTTCTTCGGTGAACATTTCCCATAGGAATTTCCAATAATCCAAATTTACCAGGACATTAGACACATCCAAAGAATGTATCAGTATATCAGATGCCAGATTCAACATTTTTTTTGCAAAAGTGGTTACGAGAAATCTTGTATATACAGTAATATGTCATTCAATTCCTACATGGAGCAAAGATATCTGAAAATCTGTTCTAGAAATTATCAAATCCAAACCGACACAAATTGCCGAAGTAGGAAAAAATTACTGGAAAAAAAATATAGTATAAGTACTACTAGCTTACTTCTTCTTCTCAGTTCGATGGAGAACAAGAAATGTAGTTCCGACAGTTCTTCTTCCCAACTGTTCTATCACTTCATAATCATCTAACTTGTTATCCGTATCACTCTTCTGAGTCTCCATTCTGCCACTAAACAACAAAAATTCAACTTTATAATATGATTACAGCTACAGATTCAATCTTTCTATCAATTGAACAAGTTCTTGAACTCTTCCAACTCAAATTTTAGGCACACATTACACTTTACAATAAACTTACAACTATAGATTCAATCTTTCTATCAATTGAACAAGTTCTTGAACTCACCCAACTCGAAACTTACAACCAATGATTCAATAGAACAAGTTCTTGAACACACCCAACTCAAAACTTGGGCACACATTAAACAACAACAACAACAAAAAATAGTATATTCCCAAAAAAGTAGGGTCTAGGGAAGGGTAAAATGTACGCAGTCCATACCTCCACCTTATAGGTGAGGTAGAGAGGTTGTTTCCAAAATGCACCCGCAGATCAACTTAGGCACACATTACACTTTACAATAAAATTACAGCTAAAGATTCGATCTTTCTATCAATTGAACAAACAAGCTCTTGAACTCACCCAACTCAAAACATCGAAAAACATTACAACCATACAGTAAAGTAACAGTCAAAGATTCAACAGAACAAGTTCTAAAACTTACCAACTCAAAACATAGACAAACATTACACTACAATAAAACTTAAGTTAAAGATTCTGTCATTCTGTTAATCAAACTGTTTCTTGAACTCACCCAACTCAAACCTTAGGCACATATTACACTTTTACAATAACGTTACAGCTAAAGATTCCATCTTTCTATCTATTGAACAAGTTCTTGAACTCAGCCAACTCAAAATTTAGGAACACATTACACTTTATAGTAAAATTACAGTAAAAAAGATTCAACAGAACAAATTCTTGAACTCACCCAACTCAAAACTTTGGCACACATTACAACTTTGCAGTAAAATTACAGTTAAAGATTCAACAGACAAAATTCTTGAACTCGCCCAACTCAAAACATATGCAAACATTACACTCTACAATAAAACTAAAAGATTCAAACTGTTTGTTACTTTAATAAGTTCCTGAACTCAACGAACTCAAAAATAACTTTACAGTTAAAGATTCTATCTTTCTGATTCTTGAACTCACCCAACTCAAAACTTAGTCACACATTACACTTCACAGAAAAATTTGAGCTAAAGATTCAGTCTTTCTGCTACTTGAACTGATTCTTGAACTCACCCAACTCAAAACTTAGGCACATATTACACTTCACAGCAAAATTACATTTAAATATTTAGTTTTTTCTGTTAATTGAACTCACCCAACTAAAAACTTACACTGAAAATTTTCAGTCTTTCTGTTAATTGAACTGATTCTTGAACTCATCCAACTTAAAACTTAGGAAAACACTGCACTTTGCAATAAAATCAAAGCTAAAGATTCAATCATTCCGTTCATTGAACTGGTTCTTGAAATCACCCAACTTAAAAACTTGAGGAAATCTTTACTGGGTCAACACTGAAATACCTGCAACAACTACAAAAACAAACCTTTACTTCATTCCAGCAAGAAAAAAATGATTTTGAGAGTTGGGATCTTAAAAAGATTTGGGATTGAACTGATTCTTGAACTCTTTGAACTCAAAGTTTAGGCACACGTTACACTTTACAATAAAATTACAGCTAAAGATTTAATCTTTCTATCAATTGAACAAACAAGTTCTTGAACCAACCCAACTCAAAATTTGGACAACCTTACACAACAACTACAATCGTAACATACCCAATGAGTCCCACAAGCGAAGTCTGGGGTGGGTAAAGTGAACCGCAGACTTACCACTACTTCGAGGATTAGACAACATTACACATCACAGTAAAATTACAGTTAAAAACTAAGTTTCTCGGACTCTCAAAATATGTTGCCACACCCATATACGATCCTACGAAAATGCACTACTTTTGAAGGATCCAACACTCACCCCACGACATTTTTGAAGAGTCCGAGCAACTTAGATTAAAAATTCAGTTTTTTTAGTTAATTGAACTGATTCTTGAACTAACCCAACTCAAAACTTAGGCAAACAATACACTTCCTACCGTAAAACTACAGTTAAATATTCAATCTTTTAGTAAGTCAAACATTCTTCACCAGTAGAATTACAGTCAAGGATTCAACAGAACAAGTTCTTGAACTCACCCAACTCAAAACTTAGACACACATAACACTATACAGAAATATTACATTCAAAAAGATTCAACATAACAAGTTCTTGAACTCACCCAACTCAAAACATAAGACAGACATTCTTCACCAGTAGACATACAGACAAGGATTCAAAAGAACAAGTTCTTGAACTCACACAACTCAAAACTTAGGCACACATTACGCTATACAGAAAAATTACAGTCGAAAAGATTCAACATAACAAGTTCTTGAACTCACCCAACTCAAAACTTAAGACAGACATTCTTCACCAGTAGAATTACAGTCAAGGATTCAACAGAACAAGTTCTTGAACTCACACAACTCAATAAATAGAAATAACAAATCAATGACATGAAAGAAAAATAAATGTCACAGATAAAGGACAATAAATTTTATCAGGAGTAAGGATTAAGGAAGACTAATGTCTCATGAACGTGATTGTGGTAGGATATCTGACAGGGAAAAGGAGCGAGACAACTTTGAATGGGACAAGAAAAAGTATAAGAAAAGCAACATCATACCAATAAATTATGACAATCAAGATAGAATTATTATAAATTGGAAAAATGTGCATGAGGGAAACTATAATAATAGTATAAAAGAAAAAAAAAACTTTTTTAAAAATATTAAATTCGTTTCACAAGAGGCTTGAGGTTGGAGGAATGGAATATTTTGGCTAATCTTAATTACTTGCAAAAGTAATCTAATTATAATGTTTTCTCTTCCTCGTTATTACAATAACATACGTAATATAATTTTACTAGTAGGATCTAGGGAGGACGATGTATACGGCTATACGGAGGGACAAAACTAGCTAATAGTGAGGGGGGTCATCCGAACCTCCTTCGATGAAAAATTATACTATATATACAAACTTAAAATTATTTTTTGATGTATATATAGCAGACGTTGAACCACATTTGATTAGTTCTTTTGTTCACATTTTTTGATTTTGAACCGCTTAATTAAGATGTTGGCTCCGCCACTAACTATACGCATCCATGCAGAACTATAATCTAATTACAGGTGTAAAGTGAGAAATGACGTTTTAGGTTGAGCTTCGATTCAAGTAAAACATATTCAAAATTATGTACGTAAATAAAGAAATGGAGAATTAACATAATAGAAACAACAAAATAATTAACCTCATTATTATCCACATTAATTTTGGATTAGTTTTCTAAGGTAAAAGAATATGTAATTAAATTTGGTCGGTGGAATAGATAAAAGGGCAATTTCTAAAAAAGGTGATACTGAAATATAAAAATCTGTAGTTGGATTTTGTGACCCACCACTTGATAATGCTAGAATAGAATAAATATTTTTAATAAATCAAATTTTGAACAATTTTTATAAAAAAAAAATAAAATGGAAAAGGGTCTAAAATGTTCTTCCCGTTTACCTATTAGTCAATTTTGTCCTTTTATTTAAGAACAACCTTTTGGTCCCACTTTATTTATCACATGACATATTTCTATTAGACAATTCATATTAAATTAAATTAATTAATTTTATCTCAAAACCCAACCCGCCCAGACAAATAACACGGATCCAACTAAACATGACCCGCTCCGTATTCATCGATATCTGCTCATCTCCTCTCTTTGAATAATTGGAAAGAATAATATTATGATGAAAGTGACAAGAACTCTATTTTTTCCTACTAGAAGACAAGGCTTGTCACGATATATTATGAATGCACAATGATGAGTACAAAAAATAGTTGAAGGGCATTTAAGGCCCAATAGGCAGATGAAGGGCATTTTTGCACTATTTTAGATAGTTGGAGGGCATTTTAGGACGTTTTTGAAAAAAAATAAAATAAAAAATAAATAACTCATTTAAATTCGTGATTACGCATTACGGACTGTTTGTAAATCGAAAGAGAAGCGCTCCATGTTGAAGCTTTCCTTACTACGAGGACTTGAATTTAGATTCACGCTATATAGAACTTCTTTATGAGAAAGCGCTATCTATAAATTTATCAACTCACATAAAATATAATTGGATTTTCCATAACTTGCTGGATCCTTTTTATTTTATTCTCTCTCATTCAGGCAACAACTCACTTTAATTTGATTTTACGAAATATGATTCTAAAAAAAAATCATGAAAAGAATCACGTAAATAACATAAGTTTTATGCTATATCAAATCAACTAAAAGAGAATTATTAATAGAGAGCTTCACATAATTAAGTGAAACTAGTTATTTTAAAATTAAGGTATACGATTCTGTGATAATAATTATGTTAAATTACATAAACAATGCAACAATCATATATCCAGTGTATTCTCGCAAGATGGGGTAAATTACACAAACAATGTTTAAAAAAAACTATGGCAGATATCCCATAAATATACATTGTTTCGTTAGATGATGGTGTAGGACAATTCTTATCTCGCTATTAGTTTTTAAGTTTAATTAGATTCAAGGTTCATTTTTTTTGTCGTGATACTAGAGCTAGACTTCTCTCAATTCTTATTTCTCATATGTTAAACATTATATTATACTATCCATGCTTCAATTATCAGGCAGAGGCGGAGCCAAACTAGTAATACTATATATTATTAATATATGATTAATATAATTTTTATGTATATATTATAGATGTTAAACCTGCTTCGGTGAGTTTTTTTTCAGATTTTGAACTCCTTCAGCAGAAATCCTGACTTTGCCTGTATTATCAGGTGTCTGATTTCTGCATTAATTATGTACTATAAAATACTAGTTGGTCTCCTACTTATATTAACGTTTTGAATAATTTTCACCTCACTTGTTAATTTTTGAATTTAAGTTTATACCAATTTTGTGTAATTGGTTAAGCATCTTGAATAGGGAGCCATATAAAACAATCGGAAAGATATACTCCCTCTGTTCTAAATTTTCTAATTTGATTTTCCATTTTATTTATCTTTTTTCTTTAATCAAGAGGAGACAATTTTTTTTTTCATGTTTTACTCTTTGCATTAATTACTATCCATATTATTAATTTTTTTAATCAATGTGTCATCTCAGTTTGAAACGGAGGGGGTATGATAATGGATTATCCCTACTTATTACCAACTTGTTTTTGTTTTTTCATTGAAATCCAAAGCATATTCTTGCAATTTTCAAAGTCTCCTTTGAGTATCAATAATATAATGTCCTCCATCCATTTCTAAATAATTGATTGTTTAGTTCTTTTATTATATACTTAAATAAATAATCTTTTAGATAATCAAGAAATCATTGATGTTGTTTTTTCAATTAACCTTTCCTATAAATATTTTGTTTTTTTGTAAAACTCCAAAACTACTAAAAAGTTATATTCTTTTCAATAAATTCATTAAAGACAAATTAGTAAAATAATTTTTACTTTCTAGAAGTGAATAGTTTCTTAACGAAGGACTAAAATAAAAACCACTTATTTAAAAATGAAGGAAGTTGAGTTCTCTTTGGGCTCTCAACAAGTAGTAGTCGTTTGGCTATGAAAATTATTTATATTTTTTCGAAAAATTATTTCACTTTAGTGAAAAAAGTTAAAACAAGATGCGTTTGGCCATGAAAATTCTAAACACAATTCTGAAACATTGTATTTGTAACTTTTACTTCTCTCACAATATTTTAAAAGCAACTTTAATTTATGAGAAAATACATAAAGTACCCCCTGATCTTGTCTGACTTTTTAAAAAAGACACCTAAATTTTACATTCAACCTATTACCCCACGATTCTTACTTAATTTGTTGTAAATACACCATTTTGACTTAAATTTTGCCTATGTGTGTAGACACGCACACCAGGCGCGTGAATGGTTAAAATTTGACTCAAATTGCCAATAAAAAGTTGCCACGTATAAATTATTTATCCAAAAATTAAAAAATACCTTCTTCTCCATTGATGTCTTCCTCATTTTTCCAATACTCCATTCACACACTCTCACAACTTCACACAATACTCCATTCACGCACACACAACAACTTAGTGAAAAACACACATTTACACGCCGACACTACACAGACAGAAATCGGAAGGAGAGCACAATTGTGCTTGGGATCATGTTGTCTATCCCTATTGTGAGGTTTGTGCTATTCCTGAGAGCTTTCCACAATTTGAGATCCACCAACAGTCTGCAACATTATTCTTATGTTCATCTTTAATTGAAGAATGATAAAGATTTTAAAAAAGGGTAAAAAATATATGATATAGTAGCCACCATTTTTTCCGTCGAGAAGGTATTTTTCGATGATAAACCCAATATAAAAAATTAATTTTTTGTTGGAAAATATTCTAATGTAGGCAAAAGGATCATTAAAATTGTTTTCAATTCTACTATTGAAATAGTAATCAATATACCAATTTGTTATCGGTGGAATCACATCCTTTCCATCTCCAAAAATATGTTCTCCACATTCCTCAATTGAATGAAATATATCTTTTTTGGAATTCAATTCAATAGGGAGAACAATTGAGGCGTACTTTAGCAAATAATTCAACAGTGAACTGGAAGAAGAAGGAGAAAGTCCCAAACGCGCGATTTTAAAAAAAAGAGGAATGCTGAAATTTTCGTCAAAATGGTGTAGTTACAACGATTTTAGTAAGATTCCGTGGTGTAATAGGTCAAAAGTATAGTTTAGGTGTATTTTTGAAAAAGTCGGACAAGATCAGGCGGTACTTTATGTATTTTCTCTTAATTTATATCCATGGTCAAATACAACCCCTACTTCAACTTCAACTCCAACTCCAATTTCGAAAAATTATAATTTTCATGACCAAACGGGACTTAATGTGGGTCCAAATTTTCCATAAAGAGAGATGGAATCTTGGTCAAACATACACAACTTCAACTTCAACTCCATAAAATTATAATTTTCATGGCCAAACGAGGCCTACAATTTATAGAATTTGGAGCATGAACAAAATAAACGTAACATAAAAAAATAACAATCAAGTGCCATAAAATTATGTTAAAATAATAAATGCTGAACCTAACTGATACCAGTGTGAGTACTGATAACAGTGTGTGTCTTTTTTAATGTCTACATTAGTAGTTACATTATTGCTTATGTAGTTTTCGGTCTTTCAATTTCTGATATTATTTGTATCTTGTATTTCAACAATCATGTTATCTTATTAATGTTACTATACATTCTATTACTGTATGTATTTTTATCACTATCCATTATTTCTTTACCTATTAGTACCTCTTTTTCTTGAACCTTCGTATATCGAAATAATATTTCTACCTTTGAGATAGATATAAGATATATGTACATCAAATTAAAAATTTAATTAAGTATTTCTAAATTTAGAAGGAGGTTTGTCTGTTTTGATTTTTGAAACACCTAAAAAGGGAAAGTAGTATCATTTTCATTTTCTTTCCTTTTGGAGCTCCTCCTTAATCATCTTAAAATTCTTGGACCAAAAAAAAAATAAAAATTAAAATTAAAATTCACCTTTCAATTTCTCCAATTCTTCTATTAAGGTATGTTATTTGTACATTCATGACTAATAAATTCCTAAGGTCTTGTCTAATTTTCTTATTAATATTTTGTTTTGATAATTTTCTAATAAATTCAATTGTTTTGTTTTGTTTTGTTTTCTTTTCTTTTTTCATCGAGGTCTATAATTATGCATGTTTATTTGCATGTCAAAGTTCAAACATAGGTTCTTTTTTCTCTAATTGTTCAAATTTTTTGTAATTTATTTGATTTTGTACTAATAATATAGTCTTTGTGTATTTTCATGTTATGGTGTTTAATTATAAGGGTTGTGGTATTTTTTTATTTATTTTTTGAATTGATGAAAGGAAGTTTAGTTTTCATACACTAAAGGTGAAAAAAATGCATCTTAGTGGGTTTTCTATTAGTTATTTATATATATTATACACGAATACAGAGTTTGAGCTGAAGCTATTGAGTTCTGCTGAAATGTTAGGAAAAGCTATAGCTCTAGTCTACCCAAATATAAAATGCCAAGAGCTCTTACGCTTTAATATTGTCGTTGTTGAATTCTGTACTTCTGTGCTATGCTGCTAGGACTCTTTAAAATGTTGTTGTACCTATGTCAGATCATATGAATTTGCACTATTTTTGGAGGATCCGACATGCACCCTGGGGCATTTTTGAGGAGTCCGAGCAACAAGCTTTTGTGAGATTTAGTGGACTGATTTTACTTGTCATGTGATCTAGTCATAAGAACATCCTTAAACTTTTTTGTGCAAATTTGGTTATACCGTTAATTTCTTTCTTATCTGCTGAATTATGGTTAGCTAAGTTTTAGGTTCTGCATAAGTAGTAAGCTAGTTCTTTGTTAGATGAATTGGTTTTTCGGGTTCTTTGAGTTTGAAAGAGGAAACTGTTGGCTATTGAAGATGCTAGAGTACTCCCCCCACATACCGGTCCAGACATGAGGGTGTATATGACAATCAATGGCCCCTTGTTGGTCCGAGGGATGGAGGAGGCTAGGTTAGCCAAAAGATGGTTATTGGTTATTTTTATCTCATGGATAAGACCACTAACTAATTCAAGAAAATGAATAGTTCACCAGACTGAGTAGTAGTAAGCAATAGTTGAGACATTTTTGTGTTCGTCGCTTACAGGGAAACGATTATTAGAATACATGCCAACCAGAGTAGATAACAACAGCTAGAAAGTGATCCAATAACTATGATCTATCTCAAGAGCTAATCCATTTCTTTGGTCTTTTACAATCTGCTTGGCTTTTGGTGACTGTGTATGATAGTTAAACTAGTTTCATCATGCTTGTCTAGAATATGTGATCGTAACTGGTTATCAAGAGAACTCATCAAGCCAAAAAAACAATGTTATCGCTTGAAAGGGGTAACTCGCAAGTCCATTAGAGTAATACTATGCTTTTGTCTCTTATAAAGGGGTAATGAGCTGAGGAAGCTAGAGTTGAGTCGAGAGGGTCTCATTTTAGCATGCCTCTAGTATAAATTGAGATAGGCAGTACCTTATTTGAACTTCGGTTGTTGAATCTCGCAGCTCACATGCAGGATGTACTCGAATATTGGTATATGCTGAAAAGTGATAACAGTGTTGAGTCCAAGTAACTGCAAATGTGTCTAGTTAACATGGCCGGTTAAAGACTAATTGGAAGTTTCTGAGCTAACATGCCTCCCATGTTTCATTTATGTGCTCAAGATTTTTGGTAAGTGGTGCAATCTTATCTAGTTTAGCAACATCAGTTTTGGCTTTTAAGCTTGTTTTTCTAAAAATCTTCTTATGATGTGTAGGAAAGAGTTGCAGCTTTTTCTACTAGTAGCCTCCATGTTGTATTTTAATTTGTCATTTTAGTGATCGAATTAAAGCTTCCTTAGCTTGTTAACAGTGAAAGGCTCTCATTTTGACAATTCTACACTAGTTGTGGCTAATTGTTTAAACTGTTAAGAATGTCAAATGGTTCCAGTAACAAAAATTTAGCAAGTACGATATATTGAATGTATGTATTATGCTGAATTGCTTTATATTTCATAATCGCGATGTTCCTTGGTTGAAGTTTTTGTTTGTCCCTTTGTTGTTTCGTGATGTACTTAACGAACTTGTGGTGTTGAACTTGACTTGTTAACTACAGAAATGGAGTCATCTAAAGAGACAGGTTGTCGTGCTCCAGAAGACCCCGTCCTCTGCATCAAAGACTGTGGTTTTTTCAGTAGTGCAGCTACAATGCATATGTGTTCCAAGTGTCAAAAGGACATGATACTACTGAAGAAGGAACATACAAAGCTTGCAGTTGCAACCATCCAAGACGTCGTACGCAGAAGCTCAAATAGCGATGAATCAGAACTTGCTCTTGAAGGTGCCGCAGTTGCATCTGCAGATTTAGCCTCTCAGATTTCACAAGTGAAGTCAAAAGAGGGTCTGAAAAAGTGCACAGCTTGTCATAAGTGTGTGGTCATAATGGGATTCATTTGCAAATGTGGTGATTTTTTCTGCGCAGTTCATCGTTATTCAGACAAACACAACTTCCCATTTGATTATAGGAATGCTTGTCAGAATGCAATAGCAAAAGCAAATCCTATAGTCGTAGCAGAAAAGCTTAATAAGATCTAAAAAACACCTATCGAAAGGTTGTATGAACTGAAGCAATGTCCATCTTTCGATAAGTTGTCCTCGTCTTATAGGGTGAAGATGAAAGTTTCACGTGGGGGTGGGGGTGGGGGGGTACCCTAGAGCCTAGATAATCCTGGTGTGTAAGTTATTTATGATCTTGGTGCACATTTTCATGGAATTTGTTCTTGTTTTGTCCCCATTTCTGGGCTCCTTGTCTTGTATAATATTCATACATCCGCATTTTGAAATCCTTAATTCACCTCTGTGCATTCTTCAAGATTCCAAAGTCTCTTTTGAGTATAAATAATGTAGATTTTTTTTTTGTAGAGATGTCAATACGGGTTGGCTCAGCCCATCCGAGCTAGCCCACTCGAGCTTTGAGTTTGACAGTTCAGGTTGGGCTTGCCTATCAAAAGGATGAGCCAAAAAATATCAAGCCTACACTATTACTCTGTGGGTTGCGGGCCTCACGGGCCAACCCACTTTAAAAAAATAATATTTTATAATTTAATTATAGAATGTTAATAGACATAAATAATACATAGTATTAATACTTTTTAATTAAATCTCCAACACCCCCAAAAATACTCATAATAGCAAAATTAAATAACTTTTGACATGCGTTCTGCCCTTACATCGTAAAAGTAAGGGTTAAGCTATAGAACTAGATACGTAAGAGAAAGAGAGAAGAGCAGAACTTTACTTCTCCGCTGAGGCATATGATATCCTTCGAACCAAATAAAAATACTACTCCCTCCGTCCCAAATTATGTGTCGCCATTTCCTTTTTTGTCCGTCCCAAAATAAATGTCGTTTTTCCTTATTTGGAATTTTTTTAAAGGGACAATTACCTCATTACCCTTATTGGACCCACGTTATTTTAAATATATTAATACTTCTTTTTTAATATTTGTTTTTTTTTAATTAAAAGTCTTATCACTTCAATCAAAATTTAAACTTTCAGCCTTTTATTTTTATAGTATCAAAATTATTTTAAACCACAGAGACCAATTTATTAGTTTTGGTTGGTTCTACATAAGTAAACCAGTTTTCTTCGACAACTCATTGTTCATATTACTGTGATTTCTTGAGTTAAAATTGGATCTTTAAAGCTAATGTTAAAGAAAACAAGAATTTAGAGGGACACCATTTTCCACATATATCATCTTACAATTGGAAAAAGTAACAAACACAACTACAAACATCAAACTTCTTTTGTTTAGAACTGAAAATTGATTGAGACAGTGAGCTACCCAAGAAACAACATCCTTCTCCGCTATTTTCTCTAATGCGTCATATGCCTCGTCAATACTTCACACTCACAGTACATTGATAGGAGTGCATTTCCGACATAGCACATGATATGATATCCTACATTAACAAGTCAACCGTGTAATTTGCTTTCCAAATTTGAATGCAACAACATCAAGTAAGAAAATATTGTATGTCTGAACAAGCAGTATAACAAGCATATTTTTTACAAACTCTAAACATCAGTAGAAAATGTCCATTTCACTTTGTCTTGATGAATGTTTGATCCTTTTAGAAGCACCGTGATCTGAAGTTCACTCCACAACAAACTATTTTCTGTTAATCTTCCGAGTATTGAATATTGTCGACCTCAGCTTCAACGTACTTCCACTTCACATGTATTACCACAAAAATGAAAATACACAAGAAAACAGTTTCCTACAATTTTGTTTTTAGTTTCTGCACTTATTTACTCCCGCACCGAATACTTAGTTTCCAGCATATATCAAGATGATGCAATGCACCTCTCATAGAGGTCTTCAAGAATCTAGTCTTCAACAACCACCAAAAAATAGTAAAGTTAACAGCCTGACCTTTTCATTTTTCTAAGTAGGTCAACACAGGTGACACACTACAATTTGCTTTACCTCCATTCATAACCTTACGTTTCTTCTTTCTCAACTCTCTTTTCTCTAGAAATACATCTTTAATGTTTAGCCCATGTTCAGTGATATTTCAATATAAATACAGATAATTTTGACTTTCAGTTTATGATTAAATGTTCAGTCACTCGACAACAGTGAGAGTGAGTCACAGAACACCAAATTTAACAAACATAACACGGAAGTTACCATTGTCTCAATGAATAACATCCTAAAGTGAGGATATCAATACTAAGAAAACTTCAGATGCAAAATTTCAAATACAGTGTACCCCATTCAACGGCCATAAACAGTAAAATGTAAATATAAAAAACAAATCAATTAAATGAATGAAAAATAAATGTCACAGATAAAGGACAATAAATTTTATCAAGAGTAACGATCAAGGAAGACTAAAGTCTCATGAACGTGATAGTGGTAGGATATCTGACAGGGAAAGAAAGCGAGATAACTTTGAACGAGACAAGGAAAAGTATAAGGAAAGGAGTTATCGTTCAATAGACAAAGGTCCCTCGGAGAAACCAAAACATGACACTTCTCGGGATCGTGATTACCAATCTTATTAATCACGAGAGAAGAATTGTAATAGACACCATTAGCTTAGAGCAACCTGAAAAAATGTTACCATGCCCAATTTGGGTCTGTGATTTTTATTCGACCCTATTTGCATGTCCTGCTCGATTGAAATTTCATGACGCTTAACTTGAATGGTGAGTCAATTTGTTCGTCTCTCTCTGGTATGTGAAAACATTCCTAACTTCTTGCAACTTCACATTTTTTATGCCTCTTAGTCAATATGGGTAAGAAAATCCCAACTTCTTTTGTGACTAGGTTTTAACTTTCTGACAAGATGCTCATTACTAATCACTGAAGATTGTTGCTTGCTAATATTGACTATTTTTTTTGGCATTTTTTATGATTTTTTAATCGCGTTATTATAGTTGTGGTACTACTATCGTGTTAAATATATGATTACTTTCCTTTGTGATGGGTTTTAAAATTCTTGACTGTGCCTAATTGAGAATTTGCATTTGATTGATTTATATACTATCTTTAATTGAGAGATGTGGCTGATTACTTTAACAATGGTTTATGGTAAGTAATTACTTTTAATTGAGTTTTGTGTCAATTTTCTTCTAAAAAATTAAGTACTATTAATTATCGTTTGCCTTGATTATGTGATCACTATATGGTAGTTCTTCTTTTCTTTGGTAAATAAATAATTTGTAAGACTGATTTGCTTAACCGATCTTTCCTTTATTGGATTTGACTGAATTTTGTGTGATTTTATATTTTCGTTAATAAGCATATAATTTGCAAAGGAAATTTGTGTATGATTGATATATTCTTTCACTTTAATTTATTTTTCACAAGTATTAATGGGAAGAGCCTTAATAATATCAGTCTGGTTAGTTTCTGCTTAATTTAATTTTGTATGGGAAAGGCATGTATGTGGCGATTCGAGCATTTTTCGTAAATCTTCAATAAGGCTAATATGTGCACGTTTTGACTGTTTGAGTATGATCCTGTACCAATTTGATTTGAGAAAAGCATCTCAGTAATTGATTTTTTATTTTTCTTGCTTTACTTGGTTGACAGGCATCCCCTCATCTAAATTTACCATAATTAACGTGTGAGGAGATGTCTGTTTATTTATTTATGGCAACTATAGTATGATTGGTGGAACGGATTGATTTACCCCTATCAATTTAAGGGAACAATCCCCTTAATTGATTCATTATATGTTATTCTTCCTCCATTAAATATTATTCTTCCTTCATTATTTGGGATTGTGGACGGCCCTCCTCACTATATAAACTCACCATTCTCTTTCTCTAAGAGGACAAACATCTCCTCCGCGATTACTCCCTCTATTTTCTCTTAAAAGTACTTTGAAGTTCTTTGGAACTTTGGATTTCGAAAAACATCCGGTCTTGTCCTTGCTGCAATTGCTTTGGGTTCTATTATTATTGTTTGGTGCCTAATCGGTTAGTTTCTATCAACGCATTCTTTTTCTTATTCTGTAGCATTTGTGATAGAAAAGCATAGAAAGCATGTCTATAGGAACTAATTTAAAATAATTATGATTTTTCTTTTTTCATAGTTATAAAGAAGATTAAAAAAAGAAAAGAATAGCTTACTAGAGTATACTATAACAAGTTCTAGAAGTTTTCTTGAGCAGTAGCACATTTGGTGTAAGTTGAAGACATTTTGGGTATTGTTGTTTGTATTTTCTTGTTCTGTGTTTACTTTGTTTGACTGTGGTATCTTGTGAAAGTTTTGTCATAATTGAACACAACTCAGTTTTTTACTTTTCATAGCTATTTTCAACTTTCTTTCTAATATTTTGTTGGGTTTTTGCTTTGTTTCTTGCATGAAAATGTAAGTTCTTTTTCTTAATTTGGGCCAAGGAGGGTGAGTGATGTGGTGGGCAGAGGGGCCAATGGGTGTTATTTTTTTAATTCTTTCCAAATTAATGTGAAGATAATGTTTGATAGAATTTTATTGGGAAGACAAAGTGTGTGAATCACATTCAGCAGAGTGGGAGAAAAGGTGAAGAAATTTAAGAGAGGATTTTGAAGGATGAATGATAGCTCAGCTAGAGAAATGAATGATAGTTTAGCCGCTATTACTGAGAGACAACCTCAAAGGCCTTGTGGTTATGTGGGAATTTTCTTTCGTCACTTTGATCGAAACCGTAGATTTGCCAAGAAGCTATTTCCAAAGAAACTGCTTTCACCAGGTTAGCTACTACTACATTCCACTCATTTTTAAAGCAGAATGGTTAATTTCTTGAAGGTGATTCTAGCTAGAGGGCTAAATTATTTCTTTTTTTGTGCTGAATTCTTATAGAGGGGATGAGAAGCATCCAAAGCTTCGTGTGGTACTCATTTCTTGAACTATACTCCCACATTTAGCTTTCTTTTTCTTCTATTGTCTCAGATGTTAGCCTGACAGGAAAGTTTTTTTTTTATTGTTTTTGGTTCTTGTATGAACAATGTAGATTGCTGATGAGAACAGTGGGGGTTTTCCAAATGCAAAGAATAATGGAATGACCAATACACATTGTTTAAGCAAGCGCGAAATGAAAGATCCAAGTTTGGTTTCTAGGCTCATGTGTTTGGAATCGATGCTAGCAGGATCAGGCAGTAATCCCCAAAAGGCTTCAGCTTCTGAAACTTGGAGCAATGTGGTAGACAAACTTGGTGCTCGACCTGGCGGATCTGATAAAGAAGATATGGATTTTGAGATGGCCGAAATAAAGAGTTTACAACCGGGTTTGCGAAGGTTTAGAGATAAATGTGCTCTCACTTATCCTACTAGATATTTTTCTCCTTTGGAAGATGAAGCATATTTAGTTGGGAATTCACTTGATCACCATAGTTCAGGATGTGCTCTTGAAGCTGCCTTTTCAACTGACAGCTACCTCTCCTGCAGTCCCAATAGTAGCTCAAGTATGGTCCCCAATTCGACATCTTACTATTTGCATACTTCCTTTCTTTCCCTCAAATAGATAAATTAAAAAATAAGCACATTTGGTGTAATTTGAAGACATTATGGGTATTGTTGTTTGTATTTTCTTGTTTTGTGTTTACTTTCTTTGACTGTGGTTTCTTGTGAAAGTTTTGTCATAATTGAACACAACTCAGGGTTTTACTTTTTATAGCTATTTTCTACTTTCTTTCTAATATTTTGTTGGGTTTTTGCTTTGTTTCTTGCATGAAAATGTATGTTCTTTTTCCCTATTTTCTTTTTTTGGGCCAAGGAGGGTGAGTGATGTGGTGGGCAGAGGGTCCAGTGGGGGTCTTTTGTTTAATTCATTCCAAATTAATGTAAAGATAATGTTTGATAGAATCTTATTGGGAAGACAAAGTGTGTGAATCACATTCAGTAGAGTGGGAGAAAAGGTGAAGAAATTTAAGAGAGGATTTTGAAGGATGAATGATAGCTCATCTAGAGAAATAAATGATAGTTTAGTCGCTATTACTTAGAGACAACCTTAAAGGCCTTATGGTTGTGTGGGCATTTTCTTTCAGCTCTTTGATCAGAACCGTAGATTTTCCAAGAAGCTGTTTCCAAAGAAACTGCTTTCACCAGGTTAGCTACTACTACATTCCACTCATTTTTAAAGAGGAATGGTTAATTTCTTGAAGGTGATTCTAGCTAGAAGGCTAAATTATTTCTTTTTTTTTGTGCTGCATTCTTATAGCTTGCTTGAAACAAGCTTCAAAAAAGTTTGGAGGGGATGAGAAGTAACCAAAGTTTCGTTTGGTACTCATTTCTTCAGCTATACTCCCACATTTAACTTTATTTTTCTTTTATTGTCTCAGATGTTAGCCTGCCAGGAAAGTTTTTGTTTTTATTGTTTTTGGTTCTTGTATGAACAATGTAGACTACTGATGAGAACAGTGGGGGTTTCCCAAATGCAAAGAATAATGGAATGATACACATTGTGAAAGGAAGCGAGAAATGAAAGCTCCAAGTTTGGTTGCTAGGCTCATGGGTTTGGAATCGATGCCAGCAGGATCAGGCAGTAAACCCCAAAAGGCTTCAACTTCTCAAACTTGGATCAATGTCGCAGACAAACTTGGTGCACGACCTGGCGGATCTGATAAAAAAGATATGGATTTTGAGATGGTCGAAATAAAGAGTTTAGAACCGGGTTTGCGAAGGTTTAGACCTAATTGTGCTCTCACTTATCCTACTAGATATTTTTATCCTTTAGAAGATGAAGCCGATTTAGTTGTGAATTCACTTGATCACCATAGTTCAAGATGTGTTCTTGAAGCTGCCTTTTCAACTGACAGCTACCTCTCCTGCAGTCCCAATAGAAGCTCAAGTATGGTCCCTAATTCGACATTTTACTATTTCCATACTTCCTTTCATTCCCTCAAATACATAAATTAAAAAATAAGACAACTCTGAACTTGGATTTCATGCATCGATGCTTCAAATAATTATGATGCTTGTTTTCTTCCAGAGGACAAAGTGCTTGCTGAATAAGTGGACTCTATTGATGATGAACCACTCTTCCCAGAACCTGATAGATATATTTCGGATTGTGAGACCTCATTATCCACCAGGAGGAGTTGCAGAGAACTGATTTATAACGTTTCTGGAGTGATAAGCAAGATTGATCAGTTAAAAGGAAGCGAACTCATCTATGTAAAATAGGTCATTTTGAAAACTAAACTAGTATTTGGAACTACACCTTAATAGCAGGCTCTACCTGTAGAGAATGGGTTCTCTGTGAGCCATTTTCTCCTCAATGAACATGAAATATTTTCGAGTTTTCTGTGGATGTCTTTCGGTGAGTTGCTTGGTTGTAATGACCCAAAAAAGATGAATCAGCTTAAAGGATTCTCCTTTGACTTTCTATTAGAGTACCTAGACTCAAAATTTTCTCCAATCTTTGATTCTGGTTTCAGAACCTGTACCAAACTACCATCAAGTAAGACTAAAGAGATTCTGATTGCTGATATTATTGATGAGGTCGATGAGTGGACAGAATTTGTTGGTTTGATCCCAGACTAGCTAATAGAATGGGATATGAGCCATTCTTTGGGTAATTGTATGGACTTCGATATTGAAGAATATGAATGTGGCACTGAAGTTTCTAGGCATATTCTACAAGAATTAGTAGATGAAGTTGTTTTAGACCTCTACAGTTCTAGCTAAATTTGGATGGAACTGTTAGTAGCTCCTATTTTTGAGACTTTGTTGCAAGCCTATCAGTGTTGTTCTCATGTGATAACTCTTAGAATCAATAATGTTAAGCAAAGTATTTTGTACAAATCATTGATTCTGCATCTAATTTGACTTATTGTACTTGCGCTTTTATATTTATGAATATTAAGAACAATCCCTTCGGGAACATCTGTTTGAAGTAGAACATTACAAGCACAAAATGAAAAATCATTGAAATGTAAGAACAATTTGAAAGGAAACCCAATAAGCCTAAATGGATGCATATGCAAAAATCTATTACTACCTCCGACCCAAATTATGTGTCGCCATTTCCTTTTTTTCCGTCCCAAAATAAATGTCGTCTTTCCTTATTAGGAAATTTTTTAACGGCACAATTACCTTTTACCCTTATTGGACCCACTTGATTTTAAATATATTAATACTTCATTTTTAGTATTTGTTTTTTTAAAGTAAAAGTCTTATCACTTCAATCAAAATTTAATCTTTCAGCCTTTTATTTTTATATTATCAAAATTATTTTAAAC
Source organism: Capsicum pubescens (assembly GCA_030864215.1). Classification (NCBI taxonomy): domain Eukaryota; kingdom Viridiplantae; phylum Streptophyta; class Magnoliopsida; order Solanales; family Solanaceae; genus Capsicum; species Capsicum pubescens. Next base: position 42,361,357 of record CM061543.1, read on the forward strand.
CACAGAGAGAAATTTATTCTTTTTGGTTGGTTCTACATAAATAAACCAGTTTTCTTCGACAACTCATCGTTCAAATTACTGTGATTTCTCTAGTAAAAATTGGATCTTTAAAGCTAAAGTTAAAGAAAACAAGAATTTAGAGGGACCCCATTTTCCACATATATCATCTTACAATCGGAAAAAGTAACAAACACAAGTACAAAGATCAAACTTCTTTTGTTTAGAACTGTAAATTGATTGAGACAGTGAGCTACCCAAGAGACAACATCCTTCTCCTCTATTTCATCTAATGCGTCAAATTCCTCGTCAATAATTCACACTCACAATACATTGATAGGAGTGCATTTCCGACATAGTACATGATATGATATCCTACATTAACAAGACAACCATGTAATTTGCTTTCCAAATTTAAATGCAGCAAAATCAAGTAAGAAAATACTGTATGTCTGAACAAGCAGTATAACAAGCATATTTTTTATAAACTCTAAACATGAGTAGAAAATGTCCATTTTACTTTGTCTTGATGAATGTTTGATCCTTTTAGAAGCACCGTGATCTAAAGTTCACTCCACAACAAACTATTTTCTGTTAATCTTTTGAGTATTGAATATTGTCGACCTCAGGTTCAACGTACTTCCACTTCACATGTATTACCATAAAAAGTAAAATACACAACAAAACAATTTCCTACAATTTTGTTTTTAGTTTCTGCACTTATTTACTACCACACCGAATACTTAGTTTCCAGAAAATATCAAGCTAATGCAATGCACCTCTCGTAGAGCTCTTCAAGAAGCTAGTCTTCAAAAACCACCACTAAACAGTAAAGTTAACAGCCCAACCTTGTCATTTTTGTAAGTAGGTCATCACAGATGATACACTCCTATTTGCTTTCCCACCATTCACAACCTTACATTTCTCCTTTCTCAACTCTCTCTTCACCATAAGTACATCTTTAATGTCTAGCCTATGTTCTGTGATATTTCAACATAAACACAGATCATTAGACTGTCATCTTATGATTAAATGTTCAGTCACTCGACAACAGTGAGAGTGAGTAACAGAACACAAAATTTAACAAACATAACACCGAAGTTACCATTATCTCAATGAATAACATCCTAAAGTGAGGATATCAATACCAAGAAAACTTCAAATGCAAACTTTCAAATATAGTGTACACCAGTCAACGACCATAAACAGTAAAGTATAAATAGAAAAAAACAAATAAATGACATGAAAAAAAAATAAATGTCACAGATAAAGGACAATAAATTTTATCAAGAGTAAGGATCAAGGAAGACTAAAGTCTCATGAACGTGATAGTGGTAGGATATCTGACAGGGAAAGGGAGAGAGATGACTTTGAATGGGACAAGTAAAAGTATAAGAAAAGTAACATCATACCAATAAATTATGACAATCAAGATAGAATTATTATAAATTGGCAAAATGTGCATGAGGGAAACTATAATAATAGTATAAAAAAAACTTTTTTAAAAATATTAAATTCATTTCACAAGAGGCTTGAGGTTGGAGGAATGGAATATTAAAAGGAATAGTTTGATTGTTGATACTTTTTTCTATAAGACAATTATAATATCGCGCTGACCTCTTAGATAGTCACTCAGCTAACAGTTATTATCTCAGAAAATCACTTTTCTTCTTGATTCTCAGAACGTGACTTTCTGAGATAATACTATTAGTTGAGTGACTACATTAGAAATCGACTCCGATAATAACACAATCATATCTAAGAAGCTGAAGAAATGTATAATCTTTGTGTGCAGGTAAGTATCATCATAGAGTAGAAATCAACTTTTAAAGTACATTATAGATAATCTTCACAGCTCAATCAACTGTCCCACAACAATAGAATCGAAACTAAGGGATGCTCAACCACGTTAAGCCTTGAGGAATGGTTTAGTCCAACAATACTTGATGATTTACGTAAGATAAAGGCTCGTTATATAGGTCAAAAGACAGGTTTTTTGCAACATCACGACCCCTTGGACAAATTTTGTGCAGTCATGAGACTTTTTGTCAACCAGATTGTTGTTTCTCTAGGTGACATTCCATCATCTCCGAATGGTTTCAGCACACCAGCAAGCTCATTGATTTTTTCCTGCTTAAGTAGTCCCTCACAAAACTCCAAAAGAGACTATAAAGCTTAAGCTCTTTGTTCAGTGGGATTACCCCAGTCGTCTTTGTCCTCCTTACTAGCTAATGCGGCTAGTGACTTGAGCTATAAAACCTTATCATCCAGTGCTCGAAGAGCGGCATTCTTAGCCTGTTTGGTGTCATAAACCCAGTTGCTTTCTTTTTTAGCTCATCTTTGTGTAGAAGTGAACCATCGCTTTCAGTTGACAAGCAGTCAATAGCAACTTCTCTACACTCGCTACCATTTTTAGTTTCAGCAACACAACATCTTGGTGCTACCTCTGGATCTGGTTTTGCCGACTGTGAATTAGATGAAGTGCTTTCTTCATCGAAGGATCGTGTTTTATCGATGAATCTTCCATCAGACAATGTCATTCTGCTTGATTTTGTGGAGATACATTCCACTATATCTGCTTTCTCATGGTTCAGTGGACTGCTCAACACCTCAAGCTCTTCTGTCTTGTTATTCTTCATATCACCCTCAAAAAATCGACTAACATTCTCCGGAGAAACATGCACTTGTTCCTCGGACCATGTTTTTTCCCTTGAACTTGACGAGCTTGGAGTGATCGTAGTTTCTGTTTCTGAGATAGTCTCCTGTTGATCATATCCATTGCAAACAACTGCCTCACTCATCTCCCCACTTTTAGAATCCTCACTATCTTGAGAGATCCTAACCTAGTAGCTTGTTGGATCGACTCTCTTAGTGTCAAGTTTGGCTCGGAACGTGTTATAATTGTCAAATAAGTTTCTTTGCTGAATGTTATCACTTTCGTCAAAGTAAAGGACAGTTCTCTTCTCTTTTAGCTTCAACTTTCTTTCTCTACTACCTCTCGGACTGATAGATTTTCCAGGTGATGGTTGTGTTTTCTCTTTCGCTCTGCTCGGGGACTTCACAGGAAGAAATGCACATGAAGGGTTGTGACACAAGAGGAGGTATGCTTGCAAATGTTGATGTCTCAACAGCTCGGTAGCCTAAAAGTAGAGGTAAAAAAATATATCAAGATGAATCTCAATTTAATACTCCCTCCGTTTCATTTTGTTTTTCTGGTTTTGATTTGGCACGAAGTTTAAGAAAGAAAAGAAGACTTTTGAATCTTGTGGTCTTAAAATAAAGGTATGAAGAATGTATCAAAATGTAATTTAAGTTTGTGATCTTTAAACATGCCACGGAGAAAGTTAGAATTAAGGAGTTGTTGTAAAGGGAAAGAAACAATCATTTTTAAACGGATTAAAAAGGAAAAATAAACTTAACAGATTGAAACGGAAAGAATAACATTTGAACATATGAAGCTCGCACTCACTGTAGGTCGGTGTTCTGGAGTTTTCCTTAGCATGCTTTTTATTATCTGTTTCCTGCAAGAATTAAATCCGCTTTGTCAACTGACTGATTTGTTATACTTGTGGCGTGCTGAGAAGGAAGATACTTACAAGGTGGAGGAGTATATAATCGGAAGTGGTGAGAACAAACCCCGGTTTATTTTGTTTATTTGATGACATAACTTCTTTCACTTGACATTTAAGCGTGTCCATATTCCATACTGCCTATTCATTAAAATGTATATTTGGTAGAGAGATGTATACCTTTTCACGTCCAGATTATCCACTTCGAGAAAGTAGAGTTATTGATAAAGGGAAACTCATAGGTGCGAAGTACTTACTGGTTCTTCTTTTCTATTGTTAAGAGGAAAGAAAACTACTTCACGTGTGACTCCAACAAGAAAGTTCTAAATTTCTACTTCAGTTCAATCCTACTGGTCAGCTAATGTCATTTTTTTTTGGAAGCTCGTCTTGCGGATGCTTGGTCCTTCGAACTCAAACCTTGAGTTAAGACACTTGGGGCATATATATTATTCTGTTGAAACAATATTCTCCAAAACCTAAGCTCATCAGATGAAAACTAACATTCATGCAGATAAGAATGAAGATGTCTGAAGGTTTCCATCGATAGAATTCATAGGATTCTCAATGCATTGGTCAGGACGATCACTCCTTACATAGTCAAGCATGCTAAACACTCTTAGAAGAAAAAGGTTTGCATGGAAACACACGCATCAAGTCGTATGATAAAATAGTCAAAATGGTAACAACAAAGGAAGAATGATGTGGTATGAGAGTGATAATCCAAGAAGTTTAGAAGCAGACCAATTGAAATAGAACAACATCAATAAAAATCAGTTTATCAAATACTTTATGATGGAACACCTCATACAATGTAGCTCACTACCGAAACTACTAGGAGAACTATTCAATTAGACAAGACTAGATTGCTAATTTTAACCACCGAATTATATCATAGATATGAGACTCCCCCTGTATTTCATCGGTGGCTAAATTTTGCCACAATCAACTTCAGATTCAACAACTTAAAAGAATATGACCTAAATATTATTGGTCTTCAATTAATCATAGAACTAACTACTTTTTCAGGGAACAAATTAACAGAAGCACTTGAAATGACCTCCTGATGTGCCGTGCGCTTGGACTTTTCTGTCTACTTTGCTAATGGTATCTTCTTCAGAACATACCTACAAGGAAAAGAAAAAGAAGTCCATAAAATTGGATTTCATGAAATTATGATGAGTCAAAATAATCTTTCTTTAATAATTACAGAAGTCAACAACTTGGATATAGAATATACAACAGATTCAGTGCAACTTCACTTCCGTAAGAAATAGGATCATTAATGGTTTATTCTGAAGTACACTGCATTTGGAGTTCCTTAGTTTCTATTCTTCGATGAACATTTCCCATGGGAATTTCCAATAATGCAAATTTTCCAGGACATTAGATAGATCTAAGGAATGTATAAGTATATCAGATGCCATATTCAACATTTTTTTTGCAAAAGTGCTTACGAGAAATCTTGCATATACAGTAAAATGTCTTTCAATTCCTACATGGACCAAAGATATCTGAAAATTTGTTCTAGAAATTATCAAATCCAAACCGACACAAATTGCCGAAGTAGGAAAAATTGACTGGAAATTTTTTTTATTATAAGTACTACTAGCTTACTTCTTCTTCTCAAATTGATGGAGAACAAGAAATGTAGTTCCGACAGTTCTATCACTTCATAATCATCTAACTTGTTATCCGTATCACTCTTCTGAGTCTCTATTCTGCCACTAAATAAAAAAAATTCAACATTATAATAAGATTACAGCGACAGATTCAATCTTTCCATCAATTGAACAAGTTCTTGAACTCTTCCAACTCAAATTTTAGGCACACATTACACTTTACAATAAACTTACAGCTATAGATTCAATCTTTCTATCAATTGAACAAGTTCTTGAACTCACACAACTCGAAACATACAGCCAAAGATTCAATAGAACATCTTCTTGAACTCTCCCAACTCAAAACTTGGGCACACATTAAACAATAACAACAAAAAAAATAGTATATTCCCAAAAAAGTGGGGTCTGGGGAAGGGTAAAGTGAACGCAGTCCATACCTCCACCTTATAGTTCAGGTAGAGAGGTTATTTTCGAAAGGCACCCGAAGATCAACTTAGGCACACATTACACTTTACAATAAAATTACAACTAAAGATTTGATCTTTCTATCAATTGAACTAACAAGCTCTTGAACTCACCCAACTCAAAACTTCGGCAAACATTACAACTTTACAGTAAAGTAACAGTCAAAGATTCAACAGAACAAGTTCTAAAACTCACCAACTCAAAACATAGACAAACATTACACTACAATAAAACTTAAGTTAAAGATTCTATCATTCTGTTAATCAAACTGTTTCTTGAACTCACCCAACTGAAAACTTAGGCACATATTTCACTTTTACAATAACATTTTAGCTAAAGATTCCATCTTTCTATTAATTGAACAAGTTCTTGAACTCAGCCAACTCAAAATTTAGGAACACATTACACTTTATAGTTAAATTACAGTAAAAAAGATTCAACAGAACAAATTCTTGAACTAACCCAACACAAAACTTAGGCACACATTACAACTTTGCAGTAAAATTACAGTTAAAGATTCAACAGAACAAATTCTTGAACTCGCCCAACTCAAAGCATATACAAACATTACACTCTACAATAAATCTAAAAGATTCAAACTGTTTTTTAATTTAACAAGTTCCTGAACTCAACCAACATAAAAATAACTTTACAGTTAAAGATTCTATCTTTCTTCTACTTGAACTGATTCATGAACTCACCCAACTCAAAACTTAGTCACACATTACACTTCACAGCAAGATTACAGCTAAAGATTCAATCTTTCTTCTACTTGAACTGATTCTTAAACTCACCCAACTCAAAACATAGGTACATATTACACTTCACAGCAAAACTATATTTAAAGATTTAGTTTTTTCTGTTAATTGAACTGGTTCTTGAACTCACCCAACTCAAAACTTCAACTAAAAAATTTCAGTCTTTCTGTTAATTGAACTGATTCTTGAACTCATCCAACTTAAAACTTAGGCAAACACTGCACTTTGCAATAAAATCAAAGCTAAAGATTCAATCATTCTTTTAATTGAACTGGTTCTTGAAATCACCCAACTTAAAAACTTGAGGAAATCTCTACAGGGTCAACAGTGAAATCCCTGCAACAACTACAAAAACAAGCCTTTACTTCATTCCAGCAAGAAAAAAAATGATTTTGAGAGTTGGGATCTTGAAATGATTTGGGACAAAGCAAGCTATGTTGCAACAACTTATTGAGTGTCCATTCTACCTCTAAATCTACAAACATTATTCTTTATATTTAAAGATTCAATATTTCTGTTAATTGAACTGATTCTTGAACTCTTCCAACTCAAATTTTAGGCACACATTACACTTTACAATAAATTACAGCTAAAGATTCAATCTTTCTATCAATTGAACAAACAAGTTCTTGAACTCACCCAACTCAAAATTTGGACAACCTTACACAACAACTACAACCGTAACATACCCAATGAATCCCACAAGCGAAGTCTGGGAAGGGTAAAGTGTACCGCAGACCTTACCACTACTTCGGGGATTAGACAACATTACACATCAGGTTGCCGCACCCGTATCCAATCCTCCGAAAATGCACTACTTTTGAAAGATCCAACACTCACCCCATGACAGTTTTGAAGAGTCCAAGCAACTTAGGTTAAAAATTCAGTTTTTTTCTGTTAATTTGAACTGATTCTTGAACTCACCCAACTCAAAACTTAGGAAAACAATACACTTCCTACCGTAAAACTACAGTTAAATATTCAATCTTTCAGTAAGACAAACATTCTTCACCAGTAGAATTACAGTCAAGGATTCAACAGAACAAGTTCTTGAACTCACCCAACTCAAAATTTAGACACACATTACACTATACAGAAAAATTACAGTAAAAAGATTCAACATAACAACTTCTTGAACTCACCCAACTCAAAACTTAAGATAGACATTCTTCACCAATACACATACAGTCAAGGATTCAACAGAACAAGTTCTTGAACTCACACAACTCAAAACTTAGGCACACATTACACTGTATAAGAAAAATTACTGTCGAAAAGATTCAACATAACAAGTTCTTGCACTCACCCAACTCAAAACTTAAGACAAACATTCTTCACCAGTAGAATTACTGTCAAGGATTCAACAGAACAAGTTCTTGAACTCACACAACTCAATAAATAGAAAAAAAAATCAATGACATGAAAGAAAAATAAATGTCAAAGATAAAGGACAATAAATTTTATCAAGAGTAAGGATCAAGGAAGACTAAAGTCTCATGAACGTGATAGTGGTAGGATATCTGACAGGAAAAGCGAGCGAGACGACATTGAATGGGACAAGGAAAAGTATAAGGTTATGAGTCATCGTTCAATAGACAAAGGTCACTCGGAGAAACCAAAACATGATTCTTCTCGGGATCATGATTACCAATATTATTCATCACGAGAGTAGAATTGTAATAGACACCATTATCTTAGAGCAGCCTGACAAAATGTTACCATGCCCAATATGTTGTCTTTATGGAGCGTAGCAACTGCTCTTTGCGTAATACCTGAGGGTGCCGCCTTTATTATTGAAACTGTACCACTCCCATTTACGTAAACCAAGGTCTCTCGTAATCGCGACTTTAATTTCAACTATTTTCATTTAGTTCCCCTGAACAATTGACATCCCCATGCTGTCTAAATATATTCGGTCTGCACAAACTCTTTAACATTCAATTAATTGTTCTCGAAATAGACTTCCTCGTTTAAAAATAAAAATTCATACAAATGTCATGGTATGACTCCCTCTTCCCTTTTCTCCTTCCTTCCATTTACGCAGCCCTCTATTATGTGATAAGAAAGTATTATTTATCTTTTATTATTATTTTTTATTATTTATTATTTAATGTTGTTATTTATTATTTAATTACTATTATCATATATTATTATTATTCCTACTTTAATTTAAATAACAGCCTAATCAAAACTACCTTGCATGATTTTATTTACCTTTTAATACAATTTTATTTAATTTATTACAATTATAGCCTATTTTTACCCAATCCATTACAATCTTAACCCAATTTCTTACAATTTAAGCGATTATTTTTCATCCTACACACATTTTAATTCCCCCATGACATTAAATCTCAGTCGTCGATCAAAAACCAATCCAACGGTTGAGATCAAAAGATCTCTCTTTCCCTATTTCAAACCTACAAACCTTAACTCTAATTTTTTTCCCCAACTTCCGCCTCTATCTCTCCTCCGATCTCTCCGTCACCACTCGACCACCAAAACCACCCCCCCCGCTCCGAGTCCACGTCGTCAGGCCGCCATCTCCGGCGAATAGCCTTCGCCGTCGCCTCTTCCTTCAGCTCCATATGCGCCGCCATCTCCTACCCCAAGCGAGTCCAGCCGCTGCTCCGATGGCCAGCCCCCTCCCTTCTCGTCCTCCACAGGCGAACAGTGCCACCAGTGGCGCCGCCATCGACGGAGACGTCCAACCAAGCCTCCACGCCGCCGCTCCATCCTTCGTCCCCCAGTCGCCTTCTTTCTCCCCTCCGGCGAACATCTAACAACCGCAACACAGCCTCGACTCCTTCCCCACAGCAATACCTCCGACAAACTCCTTCGGCGTTCTAACCATGCAACCCTTCCTCATCGAAAATGACGGATTCTGAGAGAATCCATATTCAGGATTGATCCCGTGTTCAAAATATGTGTGTGAACTTTAGTACTATTTATTCATCTATGTCTCTCATAGAAAGATTCTTCGAATCGAGTGTGGCCACGTTTGATTTTTGCAGAATAAATGTGTTGCTTTTAAGTCTGTGATTTTTATTCGACCCTATTTGCATGTCCTTCTTGATTGAAATTTTATGATGCTTAACTTGAATGGTGAGTCAATTTGTTCGTCTCTCTCTGGTATGTGAAAACATGCCTAACTTCTTGCAACTTCACATTTTTTATGCCTCTTAGTCAATACGGGTAAGAAAATCCCAACTTCTTTTGTGACTTGGTTTTAACTTTCTGACAAGATTCTCATTACTAATCACTGTAGATTGTTTCTTGCTAATATTGACAATTTTTATTTGGCATGTTTTATGATTTTGTAATCGCCTTATTGTAGGTGTGGTACTACTATCGTGTTAAATGAATGATTATTTTCCTTTGTGACGCGTTTTAAAATTCTTGACTGTGCCTAATTGAGAATTTACTGTTGATTGATTTGTATGCTATCTTTAATTGAGAGATGTGACTGATTACTTTAACAATGGTTTATGGTAAGTAATTACTTTTGATTGAGTCTTGTGTCAATTTTCTTCTAAAAATTTAAGTACTATTAATTATCGTTTGCCTTGATTATGTGATCACTATATGGTAGTTTTTCTTTTCTTTGGTAAATAAATAATTTTTATGAATGATTTGCTTAACCGATCTTTCCTTTATTGGATTTGACTGAATTTTGTGTGATTTTATATTTCCCTTAATTAGCATATAATTTGAAAAGAAAATTTGTGTATGATTGATATATTCTTTCACTTTAATTGATTTCCCACAAGGACTAATGGGAAGAGCCTTAGTAATATCAGTCTGGTTAGTTTCTGCTTAATTTAATTTTGTATGGGAAAAGCATGTATGTGACGATTCGAGGATTTTTTTCGTAAATCTTTAATAAGGCTAATATGTGTATGTTTTGACTGTTTGGGTATGATCCTGTACCAATTTGATTTGAGAAAAGAATCTCAGCAATTGATTTTTTATTTTTATTGCCTTACATGGTTGACAGACATCCCCTCATCTAAATTTACCATAATTAACGTGTGAGGGGATGTCTGTTTATTTATTTATGGCAACTATAGTATGATTGGTGGAACGGATTGATTTACCCCCATCCATTTAAGGGAACAATCCCCTTAATTGATTCATTATATGTTATTCTTCCTCCATTAAATATTATTCCTCCTTCATTACTTGGGATTGTGGAAGGCCCTCCTCACTATATAAAATCACCATTATCTTTATCTAAGAGGACAAACTTCTCCTCCGCTATTACTCCCTCTATTTTCTCTTAAAAGTACTTTGAAGTTCTTTGGCACTTTGGATTTCGAAAAACATTCGGTCTTGTCCTTGCTGCAATTGCTTTGGGTTCTATTATTATTGTTTGGTGCCTAATCGGTTAGTCTCTATCGACGCATTCTTTTCTTATTCTGTAGCATTTGTGATAGCAAAGCATAGAAAACATGTCTGTAGGAACTAATTTAAAATAATTATGATTTTGCTTTTTTCACTGTCATAAAGAAGATTAAAAAAAGAAAAGAATAGCATACTAGAATGTACTATAACCAGTTCTAGCTGTTTTCTTGAATAGTAGCACATTTGGTGTAAGTTGAAGACATTCTAGGTATTGTTGTTTTTATTTTCTTGTTCTGTGTTTACTTTGTTTGACTGTGGTTTCTTGTGAAATTTTTGTCATAATTGAACACAGCTCAGGGTTTTACTTTTCATAGCTATTTTCTACTTTCTTTCTGATATTTTGTTGGGTTTTTGCTTTGTTTCTTGCATGAAAATGTAAGTTCTTTTTCCCCATTTTCTTTTTTAAGCCAAGGAGGGTGAGTGATGTGGTGGGCAGAGGGGCCAGTGGGGGTCTTTTGTTTAACTCTTTCCAAATTAATGTGAAGATAATGTTTGATAGAATCTTATTGGGAAGACAAAGTTTGTGAATCACATTCAGCAGAGTGGGACAAAAGGTGAAGAAATTAAAGAGAGGATTTTGAAGGATGAATGATAGCTCAGCTAGAGAAATGAATGATAGTTTAGCCGCTATTACTGAGAGACAACCTCAAAGGCCTTGTGGTTGTGTGGGCATTTTCTTTCAGCTCTTTGATCGGAACCGTAGATTTACCAAGAAGTTGTTTCAAAAGAAACTGTTTTCACCAGGTTAGTTACTACTACATTCCACTCATTTTTAAAGTAGAATGGTTAATTTCTTGAAGGTGATTCAAGATAGAGGGTGAAATTATTTATTTTTTGTGTTGCATTCTTATAGCTTGCTTGAAACAAGCTTCAAAAAAGTTTGGAGGGGATGAGAAGGAGACAAAGCTTTGTTTGGTACTCATTTCTTAAACTATACTCCCACATTTAGCTTTCTTTTTCTTCTATTGTCTCAGATGTTAGCCTGAAAGGAAAGTTTTTGTTTTTATTATTTTTGGTTCTTGTATGAACAATGTAGATTGCTGATGAGAACAGTGGGGGTTTTCCAAATTCAAAGAATAATGGAATAAACTATTCACATTGTGAAAGCAAACGCAAAATAAAAGCTCTAAGTTTGGTTGCTAGGCTCATGGGTTTGGAATCGATGCCAGCAGGATCAGGCAGTAAGCCCCAAAAGGGTTCAGCTTCTGAAATTTGGAGCAATGTGGCAGACAAACTTGGTGCTCGACCTGGCGGATCTGATAAAGAAGATATGGATTTTGAGATGGACAAAATAAAGAGTTTAGAACCGGGTTTCCGAAGGTTTAGAGCTAAATGTTCTCTTACTTATCCTACTAGATATTTTTCTCCTTTGGAAGATGAAGAAGATTTAGTTGGGAATTTACTTGATCACCATAGTTCAGGATGTGCTCTTGAAGTTGCCTTTCAACTTATAGCTACCTCTCCAGCAGTCCCAATAGTAGCTCAAGTATGGTCCCCGATTCGACATTTTACTATTTGCATACTTCCTTTCTTTCCCTCAAATACATAAATTAAAAAATAAGACAACTCTGGACTTGGATTTCATGCATCCATGCTTCTAATAAATGTGATGCTTGTTTTCTTCTAGAGGACAAAGTGCTTCCTGAATCAGTGGACTCTATTGATGATGAACCACTCTTTCCAGAACCTAATAGAGATCTTTCGGATTGTGAGACCTCATTATCCACCAGGAAGAGTTGCAGAGAACTGATTTATAACATTTCTGGAGTGCTAAGCAAGATTGATCAGTTAAAAAGAAGCGAACTAAGCTACGAAAAATAGGTCATTTTGAATACTGAACTCATATTTGGAACTACACCTCAATAGCAGGCTCTACCCGTAGAGGATGGGTTCTCTGTGAGCCATTTTCTCCTTAATGAACATGAAATGTTTTCGAGTTTTCTATGGATGGCTTTCGGTGAGTTGCTTGGCTGTAATGACCAAAAACAGGTGAATCATTTTAAAGGATTCGCCTTTGATTGTCTATTAGAGTACCTAGACTCAAAATTTTCTCCAATCTCTGATTCTGGTTTCAGAACTTGTACCAAACTACCATTAAGTATGACCAAAGAGATTCTGATTGCTGATATTATTGATGAGGTCGAAGAGTGGAAAAAATTTGTTGGTTTGATCCCAAATGAGCTAATAGAATGAGATATGACCCATTCTTTGGGCAATTGTACGAACTTCGAGATTGAAGAATATGAATGTGGCAATGAAGTTGCTAGGCATATTATCCAAGAATTAGTAGATGAAGTTGTTTTAGACCTCTACAGTTCTAGCTAAATTTGGATGGAGCTGTTAGTAGCTCCTCTTTTTGAGACTTTGTTGCAAGCCTATCAGTGTTGTTCTCATGTGATAACTCTTAGACTCAATAATGTCAAGCAAAGTATTTTGTACAAATCATTGATTCTGCATCTGATTCGACTAACTGTACTTGCGGTTTTGCATTTATGAATATTAAAAACAATCCCTTCGTGAACATCTGTTTGAAGTAGAACTTTACAAGCACAAAATGAAAAATGGTTGAAATGTAAGAACAATTTGAAAGGAAACCCAATAAGCCTAAATGGATGCATATGCAAAAATCTATTTCTACCTCCAACCAAAATTATGTGTCCCAAAATAAATGTCGTCTTTCATTATTTGGAAATTTTTTAAAGGTACAATTACCTTTTTACCCTTATTGGACCCACTTGATTTTAAATATATTAATACTTCTTTTTTAGTATTTGTTTTTTTAAAGTAAAAGTCTTATCACTTCAATCAAAATTTAAACTTTCAGCCTTTTATTTTTACAGTATCAAAATTATTTTAAACCACAGAGAGAAATTTATTCTTTTTGGTTGGTTCTACATAAGTAAACCAGTTTTCTTTGACAACTCATTGTTCATATTACTGTTATTTCTCGAATAAAAATTGGATCTTTAAAGCTAAAGTTAAAGATAACAAGAAATTAAAGGGACCCCATTTTCCACACATATCATCTAACAATTGGAAAAAGTAACAAACACAACTACAAAGATCAAACTTTCTTTGTTTAGAACTGAAAATTGATTGACACAGTGAGCTACCCAAGAGACAACATCCTTCTCCGCTATTTCCTCTAACGCGTCATATGCCTCGTCAATACTTCACACTCACAGTACATTGATAGGAGTGCATTTTTGACATAGCATATGATATGATATCCTAGATTAACAAGTCAGTCGTGTGATTTGCTTTCCAAATTCGAATGCAGCAACATCAAGTAAGAAAATAATGTATGTCTGAACAAGCAGTATAACAAACATATTTTTTACAAACTCTAAACATGAGTAGAAAATGTCCATTTCACTTTGTCTTGATGAATGTTTGATCCTTTTAGAAGCACCGTGATCTGAAGTTCACTACACAACAAACTATTTTCTGTTAATCTTTCGAGAATTGAATATTGTCGACCTCATCTTCAACGTACTTCTACTTCACGTGTATTACCACAAAAATGAAAATACACAACAAAACAATTTACTACAATTTTGTTTTTAGTTTTTGCACTTATTTACTCCCGCACCGAATACTTAGTTTCCAGAAAATATCAAGTTGATGCAATGCACCTCTCGTAGATCTTTTCAAGAAGCTAGTCTTCAACAACCAGCATAAAACAGTAAAGTTAACAGCCCGACCTTTTCATTTTTTTAAGTAGGTCAACACAGATGACACGCTCCTATTTGCTTTCCCACCATTCACAACCTTACATTTCTCTTTTCTCAACTCTCTCTTCACCAAAAGTACATCTTTAATGGCTAACCCATGTTCTATGATATTTCAACATAAACACAGATCATCAGACTGTCAGCTTATGATTAAATGTTCAGTCACTCAACAATAGTGAGAGTGAGTCACAGAACACCAAATTTAACAAACATAACACGGAAGTTACCATTGTCTCAATGAATAACATCCTAAAGTGAGGATATCAATACCAAGAAAACTTCAGATACAAACTTCCAAATACTGTGTACAGTAGTCAACGGCCATAAACAGTAAAGTATAAATAGAAAAAACAAATCAATGACATGAAAGAAAAATAAATGTCACAGATAAAGGGCAATAAATTTTATCAAGAGTAAAGATCAAGGAAGACTAAAGTCTCATGAACATGATAGTGGTAGGATATCTGACAGGGAAGGAGAGTAACATCATACTAATAAATTATGACAATCAAGATAGAATTATTATAAATTGGAAAAATGTGCATGAGGGAAACTATAATAATAGTATAAAAAAAAGGTTTTTAAAAATATTAAATTCATTTCACAAGAGGCTTGAGGTTGGAGGAATTAAATATTAAAAGGAACAATTTGATTTTTGATACTTTTTTCAATAAGACAATTATAATATCGCGCCGACCTCTTAGATAGTCACTCAGCTAATAGTTATTATCTCAGAAAATCATTTTTCTTCTTGATTCTCAGAACGTGACTTTTTGAGATAATACTATTAATTGAGTGACTATATTAGAAATCGACTCCGATAATAACACAATCATATCTAAGAAGCTGAAGAAATGTATAATCTTTGTCTGCAGGTAGTTTTTGAGAAAAAATAACAGTAGAAAATGTGGTAAGTATCATCATAGAGTAGAAATCTACTTTAAAAGTACATTATATATAATCTTCACAGCTCCATCAATTGTCCTACAACAATAGAATCAAAACTAAGGGATGCTCAACCATGTTAAGCCTCGAGGAATAGTTTAATCCAACAATACTTGATGATTTACGTAAGACAGAGGCTCATTCTATAGGTCAAAAGACAAGTTTTGTGCAACATCACGACCCCTTGGACAACTTTTGTGTAGTCATGAGACTTTTTGTAAACCAGATTGTTGTTTCTCTAGACGACATTCCATCATCCCGAATGGTTTCAGCACACCAGCAAGCTCATCGATTTTTTCCTGCTTAAGTAGTCGTGCACAAACCTCCAAAAGAGACTCTAAAGCTTCAAATCTTTGTTCAGTGGGATTACCCCAGTCGTCTTTGTCCTCCTTACTAGATAATGCGGCTAGTCACTTGAGCTGTGAAACCTTATCATCCAGTGCTCGAAGAGCGTCCTTCTTAGCCTGTTTGGTGTCATAAACCGCAGTTTCTTTCTGTTCTAGCTCGTCTTTGTATAAAAGTGAACCATCGCTTTCAGTTGACAAACAGTCAATAGCAACTTCTCTACACTCTCTACCATTTTCAGTTTCAGCAACACAGCATCTTGGTGCTACATCTGGATCTGGTTTTGCCAACTGTGAATTAGATGAAGTGCTTTCTTCATCGAAAGATCGTGTATTATTGTTGAATCTTCCATCAGACAATGTCATTCTGCTAGATTTTACGGAGATACATTCTACTATATTTGCTTCCTCATGGTCCAGTGGACTGCCCAACACCTCAAGCTCTTTTGTCTTGTTATTCTTCGTATCACCCTCATCAAATCGACTAACATACTCCGAAGAAACATGCTCTTGTTCCTCGGACCATGTTTTTGCCCTTGAACTTGATGAGCTTGGAGTGATCGTAGTTTCTGTCTATGAGATAGTCTCCAGTTGATCATATCCATTGCAAATATCTGCCTCACTCATCTCCCCACTTTTAGAATCCTCACTATCTTGAGAGATCCTAACCATGTAGCTTGTTGGATCGACTCTCTTAGTGTCAAGTTTGGCTCGAAACGTGTTATAATTGTCAGATAAGTTTCTTGGTTGAATGTTATCACTTTCGTCAAAGAAAGGACAGTTTTCTTCTCTTTTAGCTTCAACGGTCTGCCTCTGCTACCTCTCGGACTGATAGATTTGTCGGGTGATGGTCGTGTTTTCTCTTTCGCTCTGCTCTGGGACTTCAAAGGAAGAAACACAGATGAAGGGTTGTGACACAAGAGGAGGTATGGTTGCAAATGTTGATGTCTCAACAGCTCGGCAACCTATAAGTAGTGGTAAAAAAATATATCAAGATGAATATCAATTTAATACTCCCTTCATTTCATTTTGTTTTTCTGGTTTTGATTTGGCACAAAGTTTATGAAAGAAAAGAAGACTTTTGAATCTTGTGGTCTTAAAATAAAGGTATGCAGAATGTATCAAAATGTAATTTAAGTTTGTGATCCTTAAACATGCCACGTAGAAAGTTAGAATTAAGGAGTTGTTGTAAAAGGAAAGAATCATTCGTTCTTAAACAGACTAAAAAGGAAAATAAGACTTAACAGATTGAAATGGAAAGAATAACATTTGAACATATGTAGCTTGCACTCACTGTAGATCGGTGTTCTGGAGTTTTCCTTGGCATGCTTTTTATTATCTGTTTCCTGCAAGAATTAAATCCTCTTTGTCAACTGACTGATTTGTTATACTTGTGGCGTACCGAGAAGGAAGATACTTACAAGGTGGAGGAGTATATAATCGGAAGATGTGACAACAAACCCCGGTTTATTTTGTTGATAAGTCCAGTTTTGTCCTATTGGATTTACATTGTCAGTATATCATATAGAAGATATCAGGATAAAGAACTTCTCTTTTTTTTTTGCGTAACAAGTATAACTTTTCGAGGTATTGTTTACGAAGTTCAGATAGATGAAAAATCAACTTACAGAAGCTTTAAATGGGGGTCGATGTGCAACAATGTCAAACATACAGTATCCTAAAATCAAATTAAAGTGTTAGTATTAGGGACATGATGTAAAGAGCTGAAATACATTGCTTCATCAACATTCTTATTTCTTACCAAGCGACTGTATATCAGATTTATAGCCATAGGGTATGCCGGCAAGGAGCTAGGGCACATGTCGTTTGGTGTGCCAGATACCTATTACATGAAAATAAAAGCAACTTTTAGGTTTTCTCGGTATTTTAGTACCTATGACCGAAAATAAAAGCAACTTTTAGGTTTTCTCGGTCTTGGAGGGGGAAGGGATTTCTCTCTTGCTAAATAGATATGTTGAATCGATTGTTAGGTGACAATAGGTGGTCAAAACTTGCATGTAAGTTAGAGGTTCATTTTGCCACAATTGAAATTCATACCGAGGAAGCAAGGCCTTCTGCATCGGGTAATTTTCCTAATCCAAAATCACCTGTGAAAATCAAGCGAATTTGAAGGATAGTAAAGAAGCAAAGAAGACCCAATCAAGAAATTGTTCAGGCATTCTTACCTAACCTGATGTCGTTGTCCTTTATGATGAATATGTTACATAACTGAATTTAAAATAGTTCACGTTAAAAATGTTTCATGCTAAGAAGGCTTTTCTATTTCGCCGATTACAACAAGTTTTTACCTTGAGGTATCTATGATGAATGCGGTTGGAATGCAGATACTCCAAAGCTAACAATAGATGAGTCAGCCATTTGCAGAGTTTCTATAATAGCAGGAAAAAAACAACATAAAAACACATAATTTTTTAAGCTACTGGGAAGGCACAGAGAAGCTTCAAAAGTAATGAAATCGCATTTAACTACCTCTTCCGGGAAAAGTTCTCCTCTAGACTTCCTCATGATCTCCGCCCTGAACACGGGAAAAAAATATTGTCACCGTCCTCAGATTACACCACAAAAGATGTTCTATAATCATCCTATTCGTTTCTTTATTTTCAACATCATTACCCCTTCTATCATTCTTGGTACGAGGGAGTATTTATGAAATATGAGGTCTTTCATTCTCTAGATACCTGGACATGCTTACAACATAGGCTGAAAACAACCACGATCTTGGCAAAAGGTTGTGCTCTACAAACACAGGTTAGCCATATTTTATGATAAAATATAGCCGGTGACAATGATGAAGAATTTTACTTAAACAATTGTTTTCCCTTCCCTCGTTTAGTGGCTCCTTTTGTTCTTTATTCTTATCTTTCCTTATATGTATACATTTAAAATGTTAGCAAAATCAGGGATAATCACTCACATATTTTCATGTTCGCAATAATCGGCAACAATGCATATACAGCTCCCCTGAAAGAAAAAGAAAGTCAAGCTTTTTCTCTGGTGCAGCTTATGCAGCAATAATCGCAACTACTAAAGGCTATGTTTTGCACTTTCTGATCCAAGCAACCACAAAACTGGATGATAGGATACCTTGTCCACTCAAGCATCTTTGTACTCCAAAAGATATGGATGGCTTAGTTTAGCTATCAAATTCACCTGCAACGTAAAAATAACCATCTATCATCACATTAGAAGAATATTCCCCAAGCATATCATACCATCAAGTAGAACTTTTCATATAACAAATTATAAGATAAGTCGAAGATTTTGTATCTAAATGTGCTTGGTTCGAAAGGAAAGATTGGAGAAACTATTTGATGACATAACTTCTTTCACTCGACATTTAAGCGTGTCCATACTCCATACTGCCTATTAATCAAAATGAATATTTGTAGAGAGAGGTATACCTCTTCGCGTCCAGATTATTCACTTCGAGAAAGTAAAGTTATTGATACAGGGAAAATCATAGGTGTGAAGTACTTATTGGTTCTTCTTTTCTATTATTAAGAGGAAAGAAAACTACTTCACGTGTGACTCCATGAAGAAAGTTCTAAATTTCTACTTCAGTTCAATCCTACTTGTCAGCTCATGTCTTTTTTTTTGGAAGCTCGTCTTGCGGATGCTTGGTCCTTCGAACTCAAACCTTGAGTTAAGACACTTGGGGCATATATATTATTATGTTGAAACAATCTTCTCCAAAACCTAAGCTCATCAGATGCAAACAGCCATTCATGCAGATAAGAATGAAGATGTCGAAAGGTTTCCATCGATAGAATTCATAGGATGCTCAATGCATTGGTCAGGACGATCACTCCTTACATAGTCCAGCATGCTAAACACTCTTATAAGAAAAAAGGTTTGCATGGAAACACACGCTTCAAGCCGTATGATAATATTATCAAAATGGTAACAGCAAAGGAAGAATGATGTGGTATGAGAGTGATAATCCATGATGTTTAGAAGCAGACCAATTGAAATAGAAGAACATCAATAAAAATCAGTTTATCAAATACTTTATGATGGAACACCTCAAACAATGTAGCTCACTACCGAAACTATTACGAGAACTATTCAATTAGACAAGACTAGATTGCTGATTTTAACCACTGGATTATATCATAGATATGAGACTCCCCCTGCATTTCATCGGTGGCTAAATTTGCGACAATAAACTTTAGATTCAGCAACTTATAAGAATATGACCTAAATATTATTGGTCTTCAATTAATCATAGAACTAACTACTTTTTCAGGGAACAAATTAAGAGAAGCACTTGAAATGATCTCCTGATGTGCCGTGCGCTTGGACTTTTCTGTCTGTTTTGCTAATGGTATGTTCTTCAGAACATACCTACAAGGAAAAGAAAAAGAAGTCCATAAAATTGGATTTCAAGAAATTATGATGATTCAAAATAATCTTTCTTTAATAATTATAGAAGTCAACAACTTGGATATAGAATATACAACAGATTCAATGCAACTTCACTTCCGTAAGAAATAGGGTCATTAACTGTTTATTCTCAAGTACATTGCATCTGGAGTTCCTTAGTTTCTGTTCTTTGGCGAACATTTCCCATGGGAATTTCCAATAATGCAAATTTACCAGGACATTAGACACATCCAAGGAATGTATCAGTATATCAGATGCCAGATTCAACATTTTTTTTGCAAAAGTGCTTACGAGAAATCTTGAATATTCAGTGAATGTCATTAAATTCCTACATGGAGCAAAGATATCTGAAAATCTGTTCTAGAAATTATCAAATCCAAACCAAAAACATTTCCGAAGTAGGAAAAAATGACTGGAAAAAAAATATAGTATAAGTACTACTAGCTTACTTCTTCTTCTCAGTTCGATGGAGAACAAGAAATGTAGTTCTGATAGTTCTTCTTCCCAACTGTTCTATCACTTCATAATCATCTAACTTGTTATCCGTATCACTCTTCTAAGTCTCCATTCTTCCACTAAAAAACAAAAATTCAACTTTATTATAAGATTACAGCTACAGATTCAATCTTTCTATCAATTGAACAAGTTCTTGAACTCACCCAACTCGAAACATACAACCAAATATTCAATAGAACAAGTTCTTGAACTCACCCAACTCAAAACTTGGGCACACATTAAACAACAAAAAAAAAAAAAAGTATATTCCCAAAAAAGTGGGGTCTGGGGAAGAGTAAAGTGTATGCAGTCCTTACCTCCACCTTATAGGTGAGGTAGAGAGGTTATTTCCGAAAGGCACCCGCAGATCAACTTAGGCACACATTACACTTTACAATAAAATTACAGATAAAGATTCAATCTTTCTATCAATTGAACTAACAAGCTCTTGAACTCACCCAACTCAAAACTTCGGCAATCATTACAACTTTATAGTAGAGTAACAGTCAAAGATTCAACAGAACAAGTTTTAAAACTCACCAACTCTAAACATAGACAAACATTACACTACAATAAAACTTAAGTTAAAGATTCTATGATTCTGTTAATCAAACTGTTTCTTGAACTCACCCAACTTAAAACATAGGCACATATTACAATTTTACAATAACGTTACATCTAAAGATTCCATCTTTCTATCAATTGAACAAGTTGTTGAACTCAGCCAACTCAAAATTTAGGAACCCATTACACTTTATAGTAAAATTACAGTCAAAAAGATTCAACAGAACAAATTCTTGAACTCATCCAACTCAAAACTTAGGCACACATTACTACTTTGCAATAAAATTACAGTTAAAGATTCAACAGAACAAATTCTAGAACTCGCCCAACTCAAAACATATGCAAACATTACACTCTACAATAAAACTAAAAGATTCGAACGGTTTGTTAATTTAACAAGTTCCTGAACTCAACCAACTCAAAAATAACTTTACAGTTAAAGATTCTATCTTTCTGATTCTTGAACTCACCCAACTCAAAACATAGTCACACATTACACTTCACAGCAAGATTACAGCTAAAGATTCAGTCTTTCTGCTACTTGAACTGATTCTTGAACTCACCCAACTCAAATCTTAGGCACATATTACACTTCACAGAAAAATTACATTTAAGGATTCAGTTTTTACTGTTAATTGAACTTGTTCTTGAACTCACCTAACTCAAAACTTACACTGAAAAATTTCAGTCTTTCTGTTAATTGAACAGATTCTTGAACTCATCCAACTTAAAACTTAGGCAAACACTGCACTTTGCAATAAAATCAAATCTAAAGATTCAATCATTCTGTTAATTGAACTGGTTCTTGAAATCACCCAACTTAAAAACATAAGGAAATCTTTACAGGGTCAACAGTGAAATCCCTGCAACAACTACAAAAACAAGCCTTTACTTCATTTCAGCAAGAAAAAAAAAGATTTTGAGAGTTGGGATCTTGAAATGATTTGGGACAAAGCAAGCTAAGTTGCAACTACTTATTGAGTGTCCATTCTACCTCTAAAACTACAAACATTATTCTTTAAAGTTAAAGATTCAATATTTCTATTAATTAAATTGATTCTTGAACTCTTCCAACTCAAATTTTAGGCACACATTACACTTTACAATAAAATTACAGCAAAAGATTCAATCTTTCTATCAATTGAACAAACAAGTTCCTGAACCCACCCAACTCAAAATTTGGACAACCTTACACAACAACTACAACCGTAACATACCCAATGAATCCCACAAGCGAAGTGTGGGGAGGGTAAAGTGTACCGCAGACCTTACCACTACTTCGGGGATTAGACAACATTACACATCACAGTAAAATTATAGTTAAAAACTAAGTTTCTCGAACTCTCCAAAGATGTTGCCGCACCCGTGTCCGATCCTTCGAAAATGCACTACTTTTGAAGAATCCAACACTCACCCCATGACATTTTTGAAGAGTCTGAGAAACTTAGGTTAAAAATTAAGTTTTTTTCTGTTAATTGAACTGATTCTTGAACTCACCCAACTCAAAACTTAGGCAAACAATACACTTCCTACCGTAAAACTACAGTTAACTATTCAATCTTTCTGTAAGACAAACAATTTTCACCAGTAGAATTACAGTTAATGATTCAACAGAACAAGTTCTTGAACTCACCCAACTCAAAACATAGACAGATATTACACTATACAGAAAAATTACAGTAAAAAAGATTCAACATAATAAGTTCTTGAACTCACCCAACTCAAAACTTAAGACATACATTCTTCACGAGTAGACATATAGTCAAGGATTCAACAGAACAAGTTCTTGAACTCACACAACTCAAAACTTAGGCACACATTACACTATACAGAAAAATTACAGTCGAAATGATTCAAAATAACAAGTTCTTGAACTCACCTAACTCAAAACTTAAGACAGAAATTCTTCACCTGTAGAATTACAGTCAAGGATTCAACAGAACAAGTTCTTGAACTCACACAACTCAATAAATAGAAAAAACAAATCAATGACATGAAAGAAAAATAAATGTCACAGATAAATGACAATAAATTTTATCAAGAGTAAGGATCAAGGAAGACTAAAGTCTCATGAACGTGATAGTGGTAGGATATCTGACAGGAAAGAGAGCGAGACGACTTTGAACGGGATAAGAAAAAGTATAAGAAAAGTAACATCATTCCAATAAATTATGACAATCAAGATAGAATTACTATAAATTGGCAAAATGTGCATGAGGGAAACTATAATAATAGTATAAAAAAAAGAAAAAACATTTTTAAAAATATTAAATTCATTTCACAAGAGGCTTGAGGTTGGAGGAATGAAATATTTTGTTAGGTCATTTTCATGATGTCACCTATCACCATCCTCAACTAATTTGGATTTAATTATTAAAGTGCTAAAATTGATATTATATAAATAATATTTAATTGTGTCTTTATTATTTTTCTTTAGTTAGATAGTTGGAGGGCATTTTAGGCCCTTTTTTGAAAAAAAGAAAAGAAATAAATAACTCACTTTTTTTTTCCTTTTTTCAATTAGTTTTACTGATATACTCATTTGAATTCGCGATTACGCATTACGGACTGTTTGTATATCGAAAGAGAAGCGCTCCATGTTAAGCTTTCCTTACTATGAGGACTTGAATTTAGATTCACGCTATATAGAACTTCTTTAAGTGAAAACGCTATCTATAAATTTATAAACTCACATAAAATATAATTGGATTTTCCATAACTTACTAGAACATTTTTATTTTATTCTCTCTCATTCAGGCTACAACTCACTTTAATTTGATTTTACGAAATATGATTCTAAAAAAAAATCATGAAAAGAATCACGTAAATAACATAACTTTTATGCTATATCAAATCAACTAAAAGAGAATTATTAATAGAGAGCTTCACATAATTAAGTGAAACTAGTTATTTTAAAATTAAGGTATACAATTCTGTGATAATAATTATGTTAAATTACATAAACAATACAACAATAATATATCCAGTGTATTTTCGCAAGATGCGGTAAATTACACAAACAATGTTTAAAAAAAGCTATGTCAGATATCCCATATATATACATTGTTTTGTTAGATGATGGTGTAGGACAATTCTTATCTCGCTATTCATTTTTAAGTTTAATTAGATTCAAGGTTCATTTTTTTTTGTCGTGATACTAGAGCTAGACTTCTCTCAATTCTTATTTCTCATATGTTAAACATTATATTATACTATACATGCTTCAATTATCAGGCAGAGGCGGAGCCAAACTAGTAATAGGATATATTTCTAATATATGATTAAAATAATTTTTATGTATATATTATAGATGTTAAACCTCCTTCGGTGATTTTTTTTCCAGATTTTGAACTCCTTCAGCAGAAATTTTGACTTCGCCTGTATTATCAGGTGTCTGATTTCTGCATTAATTATGTACTATAAAATACTAGTTGGTCTCCTGCTCATATTAAAGTTTTGAACAATTTTCACCTAACTTATTAATTTTTGAATTTAAGTTTATACCAATTTTGTGTAATTGGTTAAGCATCTTGAATAGGGAGTCATATAATACAATTGAAAAGATATACTCCCTCCGTTCTAAATTTTCTAATTTGATTTTCCATTTTATTTATCTTTTTACATTAATCAAGAAGAGACAAAAAAAAATTTCATGTTTTACCCTTTGCATTAATTACTTCTTTTTTTTCAAATTAAAATGTAAACATTATTTAATAGGAGTATTATGGTAAACTATCCATATTATTAATTATTTTTTTTAATCAATGTGTCATCTCAGTTTGAAATGGAGGGAGTATGATAATGGATTGTCCCTACTTATTACCAACTTGTTTTTGTTTTTTCATTCAAATCCAAAGCATATTCTTGCAATTTTCAAAGTCTCCTTTGAGTATCAATAATACAATGTCCTCCCTCCATTTCTAAAAAATTGATTGTTTAGTTCATTTATTAAATACTTAAATAAATAATATTTTACATAATCAAGAAATCATTGATGATGTTTTTTCAATTGACCTTTCCTATAAAAAAAAAATTTCTTTGCAAAACTCCAAAACTACTAAAAAGTTATATTCTTTTCAATATATTTATTAAAGACAAATTAGTAAAATAATTTTTACTTTCTAGAAGTGCGTAGTTTCTTAACGAATGCCTAAAATAAAAACCACTTATTTAAAAATGAAGGAAGTTGAGTTCTTTTTGGCATCTCAACAATTAGTAGTCATTTGGCTATGAAAATTATTTTTATTTTTTCAAAAAATTATTTCACTTTAGTGAAAAAAGTGAAAACAGGATGTGTTTGGCCATGAAAATTCTAAATACAATTCTGAAATATTGTATTTGTAACTTTTACTTCTCTCACAATATTTCAAAAGTACCTTTAATTTATGAGAAAATACATAAAGTACCCCCTGATCTTGTCTGACTTTTTAAAAAAGACACCTAAATTTTACTTTCAACCTATTACCCCACGATTCTTACTTAATCCGTTGTAAATACACCATATTGACTTAAATTTTGCCTATACGTGTAGACACGCACACCAGGTGAGTGAATGGTTAAAATTTGACTTAAATTGCCAAAAAAAAGTTGACACGTGTAAATTATTTATCCAAAAATTTAAAAATACCTTCTTCTCCATTGATGTCTTCCTCATATTTCCAATACTCCATTCACACACTCTCACAACTTCACACAATACTCCATTCACGCACACACAATAACTCAGTGAAAAACACACACTCATACGCCGACACTACACACACAGAAATCGGAAGGAGAGCACAATTGTGCTTTGGATCGTGTTGTCTATCCCTATTGTGATGTTTATACTTTTCCTGAGAGCTTTCCACAATTTGAGATCCACCAATGGTATGCAACATTATTCTTATGTTCATCTTGAATTGAAGAATGATAAAGAGTTTTAAAAAGGGTAAAAAAGATATGATATTGTAGCCACCATTTTTTTCGTCGAGAAGGTATTTTTCGATGATAAACCTAATATGAAAAATTAAATTTTTGTTGGAAAATATGCTAATGTAGGCAAAAGGATCATTAAAATTTTTTTCAATTCCATTATTGAAATAGTAATCAATATACCAATTTGTTATCGGTGGAATCACAGCCTTTCCATCTCCAAAAACTTGTTCTCCGCATTCCTCAATTGAATGAAATCTTTCTTTTTTGGAATTCAATTTAATAGGGAGAACAATTGAGGCGTACTTTAGCAAATAATTCAATTTAAGATCAACAACAATGAAAGAAGTAATGAAAGAGAAGAAGGAAAGACAAGTGAACTGGAAGAAGAAGGAGAAAGTGCCAAATGCGTGCTTTTTAAAAAAAGAGGAATGCTGAAATTTTCGTCAAAATGGTGTATTTACAACGATTTTAGTAAGATTCCTTGGGGTAATAAGTCGAAAGTATAGTTTAGGTGTCTTTTTTGAAAAATTCAGACAAGATCAGGGGGTACTTTATATATTTTCTCTTAATTTATATCCCTGGTAAAATACAACCCCTACTTCAACTTCAACTCCAACTCCAATTTCGAAAAATTATAATTTTCATGACTAAACGGGCCTTAATGTGGGCCCAAATTTTCCATAAATAGAGATGGAATCTTTTGCCAACTAAATAAGAGGTCCAAAAACTTATGCTAATAATATGCCATTTTTATTGATGAAGAGTGGAAAACCAAAAAAATATGTAACCTATGAACTTATGGGTTGGATTGCTTAGAATAGACACAAATTAAATCAATCAATGCATCCTACATAGCCCATCGGAACTTATGTTTTCCCATGTTGCTTCAAACTTGTTGTTTTGTTATCAATAAAACGTAAAGTACTAGTATGGTGTAACATGGGTTTGAGATGTTACACAAGGATATTTATAATATTAGATATTTATGGAAAGTTCATTCATTGAATAACAAGTATTGTGGAGGGATGAGTAAGAGTTCCTCCATCTGTAATGGTCTCGAATTTGCGTTCTGGATATAATGAATTATGTTAGGGAGTTATTTCCTTTAAATAGACCTTATATAACGTGAATCTGGCCTGTTGGATTCTCAACGTGGATACCGGATTAAAAAAAGTTCATTCACCAAAATATTATAAGAATATGTACTAAATTGTGGTGATACGTCATAAGTTTGTCATGTAAAGTGATTACATATTCCTTTACAAAATTCAATGTGAGATTCTTCAACACCATGGGAATTCCAAATACAATTTAGAATTTTATTTGAAAAAGTGAAAACAAGTAAACTTTTACTTCTCTCACAAAAATTTCAAAAATAACTCCAATTTGTATTCATGGTCAAACATACACAACTTCAACTTCAACTCCAGAAAATTATAACTTTCATGGCCAAACGAGGCCTAGAATTTTTAGAATTTGGAGCATGAACAAAATAAACGTAACATAAAAAAATAACAATCAAGTGCCATAAAATTATGTTAAAAGAATAAATGTAGAACCTAACTAATAGCAGTGTGTGTACTGTTAGAAGTGTGTGTCTTGTTTAATGTCTACATTAGTAGTTACATTATTGCTTATGTAGTTTTCGGTTCTTCAATTTCTGATATTATTTGTATCTTGTAATTCAACAATCATGTTATCTTATTAATGTTACTATATATTCTGTTACTATATGTATTTTTATCACTATCCATTATTTTTTTACCTATTAGAACCTCTTTTTATTGAACTTTCGTATATCTAAATAATATTTCTACCTTTGAGATAGATATAAGATTTATGTACATCAAATTAAAATTTTACTTAAGTATTTCTAAATTTAGAAGGAGGTTTGTCTGTTTTGATTTTTGAAACACCTAAAAAAGGAAAGTAGTATCATTTTCATTTTCTTTCCTTTTGGAGCTCCTCCTTAATCATCTTAAAATTCTTGGACCAAAACAAAAACAAAAATTAAAATTGACCTTTCAATTTCTCCAATTCTTCAATTAAGGTATGTTATTTGTACATTCATGAATAATAAATTCCTAAGGTCTTGTCTAATTTTCTTATTAATATTTTGTTTTGATAATTTTCTAATAAATTCAATTATTTTGTTTTGTTTTGTTTTCTTTTCTTTTTTCATAGAGGTATATAATTATGCTTGTTTCTTTGCATGTCAAAGTTCAAACATAGGTTCTTTTTTCTCTAATTGTTCAATTTTTTTTGTAATTTATTTGATTTTGGACTAATAATATAGTCTTTGTGTATTTGCATGTTATGGTGTTTAATTATAAGGGTTGTGAAATTTTTTTATTTATTTTTTGAATTGATGAAAGGAAGTTTAGTTTTTATACATTAAAGGTGAAAAAAATGCAGCTTAGTGGGTTTTGTATTAATTATTTATGTATATTAAACACAAATACAGAGTTTGAGCTGAAGCTATTGAGTTCTGCTGAAACGTTAGGAAAAGCTATAGCTCTAGTCTACCCCAATATAAAATGCCAAGAGCTCTTATGCTTTAATATTGTCGTTGTTGAATTTTGTACTTCTGTGCTATGCTGCTAGGACTCTTTAAAATGTTGTTGTACCTGTGTCAGATCATATGAATTTGCACCATTTTTGGAGGATCCGACATGAACCCTGGGGCATTTTTGAGGAGTCCGAGCAACAAGCTTTTGTGAGATTTAGTGGACTGATTATGCTTGTGATTTGATCTAGTCACAAGAACATCCTTAAACTTTGTTATGCAAATTTGGTTTTTTGGGTTCTTTTAGTTTGCAAGAGGGAACTGTTGGCTATTGAAGATGCTAGAGTACTCCCCCCACATACCGGTCCGGACATGAGGGTGTATATGAAACTCAATGGCCCCTTGTTGGTCCGAGGGACGAAGGAGGCTAGGTTAGCCAAAAGATGGTTATTGGTTATTTTTATCTTATGGATAACACCACTTACTAATTCAAGAAAATAAATAGTTCACCAGACTGAGTAGTAGTAAGCAATAGTTGAGACATTTTTGTGTTCATCGCTTACAGGGAAACAATTATTAGAATACATGCCAACAAGAGTAGATAACAATAGCTAGAAATTGATCAGATAGTTGTGATCTATCTCAAGAGCTAATCCATTTCTTCGGTCTTTTACAATCTTCTTGGGTTTTAGTGACTGTGCCTGATAGTTGAACTGGTTTCGTCATGCCTGTATAGAATATATGATCGTAACTGGTTATCAAGAGAACTCATCAAGCCAAAAAACAATGTTATCGCTTGAATCTTGATAATCAACAGTTGAGCCGAGAGGGTCAACTTCGCAAGTCTATTAGAGTAAATACTATGCTTTGGTCTCTAATGAAGGGATAATGAGCTGAGGAAGCTAGATTTGAGATGAGAGGGTCTCATTTTAGCATGCCTCTAGTATAAATTGAGATAGGCAGTACCTTATTTGAACTTCAGTTGTTGAATCTCGCAGCTCACATGCAGGATATACTCGAATATTGGTATATGCTGAAAAGTGATAACAGTGTTGAGTCCAAGTAACTGCAAATGTGTCTAGGTAACATGACCGGTTAAAGACTAATTGGAAGTTTCTCAGCTAACAGGCCTCCCATGTTTCAATTATGTGAACAATATTTCTGGTAAGTGGTGCAATCTTATCTAGTTTAGCAACATCAGTTTTGGCTTTTAAGCTTGTTTTTCTAAAATCTTCTTGTGAGGTGTAGGAAAGAGTTGCAGTTTTTTCTACTAGTAGCCTCCATGTTGTATTTTAATTTGTCATTTTAGTGATCGAATTAAAGCTTCCTTAGCATGTTAATAGTGAAAGGCTCTCATTTTTACAATTCAACACTAGTTATGGATAATTGTTTAAACTGTTAAGCATGTCAAATGGTTCCAGTAACAAAAATCTAGCAAGTATGAGATATTGAATGTATGTATTATTCTAAATTACTTTATATTTCATAATCGCGATGTTCCTTGGTTGAAGTTTTTGTTTGTCCCTTTGTTGTTTCGTGATGTACTTAACGAACTTGTGGTGTTGAACGTGACTTGTTAACTATAGAAATGGAGTCATCTAAAGAGACAGGTTGTCGAGCTCCAGAAGACCCCATCCTCTGCATCAACGACTGTGGCTTTTTTGGTAGTGCAGCTACAATGAATATGTGTTCCAAGTGTCATAAGGACATGATACTACTGAAGATGGAACATGGAAAGCTTGCAGCTGCATCCATCCAAGATGTCGTACGCAGAAGCTCAAGTAGCGATGAATCAGAACTTGCTCTTGCAGGTGCCGCGGTTGCATCTACAGATTTAGCCTCTCAGATTTCACAAGTGAAGTCAAAAGAGGGTCTGAAAAAGTGCACAGCTTGTCGTAAACGTGTGGGCTTAACCGGGTTCAGTTTCAAATGTGGTGATCTTTTCTGCGTAGTTCATCGTTATTCAGACAAACACAACTGCCCATTTGATTATAGGAATGCTGGTTAGAATACAATAGCAAAAGCAAATCCTATCGTCGTAGCAGAAAAGCTTAATAAGATCAAACAAGCACCTATCAAAAGGTTGTATGAACTGAAGAAATGTCCGTCTTTCGATAAGTTGGCCTCGTCTTACAGGGTGACGATGAAAGTTTCGCGTGGGGGTAGGGGTGGGGGGTACCCTAGAGCCTAGATAATCTTGGTGTATAAGTTATTTATTATCTTGGTGCGCATTTTCATGGAATTTGTTCTTGTTTTGTCCCCATTTCTGGGCTCCTTGTCTAGTATAATATGCATAATGTAGGTCATATTGATGAATTTCGCATTCATACATCCGCGTTTTGAAATCCTAAATTCGCCTCCGTGCATTTTTCAAGATTCCAAAGTCATCTTTGAGTATCAATAATGTAGAGTTTTTTTTTTGTAGAGATGTCAATACGGGTTGGCTCAGCCCATCCGAGCTAGCCCACACGAGCTTTGAGTTTGACGGGTCAGGTTGGGCTAGCCTATCAAAACGATAAGCCAAAAAAATATCAAGCCCACACTATTAGTCTGTGGGTTGCGGGCCTCACGGGCCAGCCTTCTTTAAAAAAATAACATTTTATAATTTAATTTTTGAATGTTAATAGACATAAATATTACATAGTATTAATACTTTTTAATTAAGTCTCGAACACCCCCAAAAATACTCATAATAGCGAAATTAAATAACTTTTGACATGCGTTTTGCCCTTACATCGTAAAAGTAAGGGTTAAGCTATTAAACTAGATACGTAAGAGAAAAGGAGAAGAGCAGAACTTTACTTCTCTGCTGAGGCATATGATATCCTTCGAACCAAATAAAAATACTAATCCCTCCGACCCAAATTATGTGTCGCCATTTCCTTTTTTGTCCGTCCCAAAATAAATGTCGTCTTTCCTTATTTCCATTTCCTTATTTACCCTTATTGGACCTACTTGATTTTAAATATATTAATACTTCTTTTTTAGTATTTTCTTTTTTAAAGTAAAAGTCTTATCACTTCAATCAAAATTTAAACTTTCAGCCTTTTATTTTTACAGTATCAAAATTATTTTAAACCACAGAGAGCAATTTATTATTTTTGGTTGGTTCTACAAAAGTAAACCAGTTTTCTTCGACAACTCATTGTTCATATTACTCTGATTTCTCGAGTAAAAATTGGATCTTTAAAGCTAAAGTTAAAAAAAAAAGAATTTAGAGGGACCCCATTTTCCACATATATCATCTTACAATTGAAAAAAGTAACAAACACAACTACAAAGATCAAACTTCTTTTGTTTAGAACTGAAAATTGATTGAGACAATGAGCTACCCAAGAGACAACATCCTTCTCTGCTATTTCCTCTAACGCGTCATATGCCTCGTCAATACTTCACACTCACAGTACATTGATAGGAGTGCATTTCCGACATAGCACATGATATGATATCCTACATTAACAAGTCAGCCGTGTAATTTGCTTTCAAAATTCGAATGCAGCAACATCAAGTAAGAAAATACTGTATGTCTGAACAAGCAGTATAACAAGCATATTTTTTACAAACTCTAAACATGAGTAGAAAATGTCCATTTCACTTTGTCTTGATGAATGTTTGATCCTTTTAGAAGCACCGTGATCTGAAGTTCACTCCACAGCAAACTGTTTTTTGTTACTCTTTCGAGTATTAAATATTGTCGACCTCAGCTTCAATATACTTCTACTTCACATGTATTACCACAAAGATGAAAATACACAACAAAACAATTTCCTACAATTTTGTTTTTAGTTTCTGCACTTATTTACTCCCGCACCGAATACTTAGTTTCCAGAAAATATCAAGTTGTTGCAATGCACCTCTCGTAGAGATCTTCAAGAAGCTAGTCTTCAACAACCACCAAAAAATAGTAAAGTTAACAGCCCGACCTTTTCTTTTTTCTAAGTAGGTCAACACAGGAGACACACTCCTATTTGCTTTCCCACCATTCGCAACCTTACGTTTCTTCTTTCTCAACTCTATCTTCACCAGAAATATATCTTTAATGGCTAGCCCATGTTCTGTCATATTTCAACATAAACACAGATCATCAAACTATCAGCTTATGATTAAATGTTCAATAACTCGACAACAGTTAGAGTGAGTCACAGAACACCAAATTTAACAAACATAACACGAAAGTTACCATTGTCTCAATGAATAACATCCTAAAGTGAGGATATCAATACTAAGAAAACTTCAGATGCAAACTTTCAAATACATTGTACATCAGTCAACAACCATAAACATAAAGTATAAATATAAAAAACAAATCAATTACATGAAAGAAAATTAAATGTCACAGATAAAGGATGATAAATTTTATCAAGAGGAAGACTAAAGTCTCATGAAAATGATAGTGGTAGGATATCAGACAGGGAAAGGGAGCGAGACGACTTTGAATGGGACAAGGAAAAGTATAAGGAAAGGAGTTATCATTCAATAGACAAAGGTCCCTCGGAGAAACCAAAACATGACTCTTCTCGGGATCGTGATTACCAATCTTATTCAGCACGAGACAAGAATTGTAATAGACACCATTAGCTTAGAGCAGCCTGACAAAATGTTACCATGCTCAATATATTGTCTTTATGGAGCGTAGCTACTGCTCTTTCCATAATAGCTGAGGGTGCCGACTTTATTAGTGAAACTGTACCACACCCCTTTGCATAAACCAAGGTCTCTCGTAATCGCGACTTTGATTTCAACTATTTTCATTTAGTTCCCCTGAATAATTGAAATCCCCATGCTGTCCAAATATATTCGGTCTGCACAAACTCTTTAACATTCAATTAATTGTTCTCGAAATAGACTTCCTCGTTTAAAAATAAAAATTCATACAAATGTGACGGTATGACTCCCTCTTCCCTTTTCTCCTTCCTTTCATTTACGTAGCCCTCTATTATGTGATAAGAAAGTATTATTTATCTTTTATTATTTTTTTTATTATTTATTATTTAATGTTGTTATTTATTATTTAATTACTATTATCATATATTATTAATATTCCTTCTTTAATTTAAATAACAGCCTAATCAAAATTACCTTGCATGATTTTATTTACCTTTTATTCCAATTTTATTTAATTTCTTACAATTATAGCCTATTTTTACCCAATCCATTACAATCTTAACCCAATTTCTTACAATTTAAGCCATTATTTTCCATACTACCCACATTTTAATTCCCCCATGACATTAAATGTCAGTCGTCGATCAAAAACCAATCCAACGGTTGAGATCAAAAGATCTCTCTTTCCCTATTTCAAACCTACAAACCCTATCTCTAATTTTTTAAACCCAACTTCCGCCTCTATATCTCCACCTCTCTCTTCTCTCTCTCTACAAACACCTCCAAATCTCGATCTCCCCACTCTTCTCCGATCTCTCCATCGCCAATCGACCACTAAAGCCACCCCCTCCGCTCCGAGTCCTCGTCGCCAGGCCGCCATCTTCGGCGAACAGCCTTCGCCGTGGCCTCTTTCTTCACCTCCATACGCGCCGCCAGCTCCTACCCCAGGCGAGTCCAGCCGCTGCTCCGATGGCCAGCCCCCTCACTTCTCGTCATCCACCGGCGAACGACGCCACCAGTGGCACCGCCATCGATGAAGACGACCAGCCAAGCCTCCACGCTGCCGCTCCATCCTCCGTCCTCCAGTCACCTTATTTCTCCCCTACGACGAACTTCCAACAGCCGCGACACAGCCTCGACTCCTCCACCATAGCGATACCTCCGGAAAACCCCTTTGGCGTTCCAACCATGCAACCCTTACTCATAAAAAATAATGGATTCTGAGAGATCCTTAGCTTACCATGAATAGAACAGGTAAAAAGAGATCCTTCCTACTTATTAAATGAAATCAATAAGAGGTATCTAAATTTACCATAATTAACGTGTGAGGGGATGTCTGTTTATTTATTTATGGCAACTATAGTATATTGGTGAAACGGATTGATTTACCCCCATCCATTTAAGGGAACAATCCCCTTAATTGATTCATTATATGTTATTCTTCCTCCATTAAATATTATTCTTCCTTCATTATTTGGGATTGTGGACGACCCTCCTCACTATATAAAATCACCATTCTCTTTCTCTAAGAGGACAAACTTCTCCTCCGCTATTACTCCCTCTATTTTCTCTTAAAAGTACTTTGAAGTTCTTTGGCACTTTGGATTTCGAAAAACATTCGGTCTTGTCCTTGCTTCAATTGCTTTGGGTTCTATTATTATTGTTTGGTGCCTAATCAGTTAGTCTCTATCGACGCATTCTTTTCTTATTCTGTAGCATTTGTGATAGCAAAGCATAGAAAGAATGTCTATAGGAACTAATTTAAAATAATTATGATTTTGCTTTTTTCACTATCATAAATAAGATTAAAAAAAAAAGAATAGCTTACTAGAGTGTACTATAACTAGTTATAGCTGTTTTCTTGAACAGTAAGTAGCACATTTGGTGTAAGTTGAAGAAATTCTTGGTATTGTTGTTTGTATTTTCTTGTTCTGTGTTTACTTTGTTTTACTGTGGTTTCTTGTGAAAGTTTTGTCATAATTGAACACAGCTCATGGTTTTACTTTTCATAGCTATTTTCTACTTTCTTTCTGATATTTTATTGGGTTTTTGCTTTGTTTCTTGCATGAAAATGTAAGTTCTTTTTCCCCATTTTCTTTTTTTTGGGCCAACGAGGGTGAGTGATGTGGTGGGTAGAGGGGCCAGTGGGGGTCTTTTGTTTAATTCTTTCCAAATTAATGTGAAGATAATGTTTGATAGAATCTTATTGGGAAGACAAAGTGTGTGAATCACATTCAGCCGAGTAGGAGAAAAGGTGAAGAAATTTAAGAGAGGATTTTGAAGGATGAATGATAGCTCAGCTAGAGAAATGAATGATAGTTTAGCTGCTATTACTGAGAGACAACCTCAAAGGCCTGTGGTTGTGTGGGCGTTTTCTTTCAGCTCTTTGATCGGAACCGTAGATTTGCCAAGAAGATGTTTCCAAAGAAACTACTTTCACTAGGTTAGCTACTACTACATTCCACTCATTTTTAAAGCAGAATGGTTAATTTCTTGAAGGTGATTCTAGCTAGAGGGATAAATTATTTCTTTTTTAGTGATGCATTCTTATAGCTTACTTGAAACAAGCTTCAAAAATGATTGGAGGGGATGAGAAGCAGCCAAAGCTTCGTTTGGTGCTCATTTCTTGAACTATACTCCCATATTTATATTTTTTTTTCTTCTATTGTCTCAGATGTTAGCCTGACAGGAAACTTTTTGTTTTTATTGTTTTTAGTTCTTGTATGAACAATGTAGATTGTTGATGAGATTAGTAGGGGTTTTCCAAATGCAAAGAATAATGGAATGACCAATACACATTGTAAAAGCAAGCACGAATGAAAGCTCCAAGATTGGTTGCTTGGCTCATGGGTTTGGAATCGATGCCAGCAGGATCAGACAGTAATCCCCAAAAGGCTTCAGCTTCTGAAACTTGGAGCAATGTGGAAGACAAACTTGGTGCTCGACCTGGCGGATCTGATAAAAAAGATATGGATTTTGAGATGGCCGAAATAAAGAGTTTTGAACCGGGTTTGCGAAGGTTTTGATCTCAATGTGCTCTCACTTATCCTACTAGATATTTTTCTCCTTTGGAAGATGAAGCAGATTTAGTTGGGAATTCACTTGATCACCATAGTTCAGGATATGTTCTTGAAGCTGCCTTTTCTACTAACAACTACCTCTCCTGCAATCCCAATAGTAGCTCAAGTATGGTCCCCGATTCAACATTTTACTATTTCCATACTTCCTTTCTTTCCCTCAAATAGATAAATTAAAAAATAAGACAACTCTGAACTTGGATTTCATGCATCCATGCTTCTAATAAATATGATGCTTGTTTTCTTGCAGAGGACAAAGTGCTTGCTGAATCAGTGGACTCTATTGATGATGAACCACTCTTTCCAGAACCTGATAGAGATCTTTCGGATTGTGAGACCTCATTATACACCAGGAGGAGTTGCTGAGAACTGATTTATAACGTTTCTGGAGTGCTAAGCAAGATTGATCATTTAAAAGGAAACGAACTCAACTACGCAAAACAGGTCATTTTGAATACTAAACTCATATTTTGAAATACACCTCAACAGTAGGCTCTACCTCTAGAGGATGGGTTCTCTATGAGCCATTTTCTCCTCAATGAACATGAAATGTTTTTGAGTTTTCTGTGGATGGCTTTTGGTGAGTTGCTTGGCTGTAATGACCCAAAATAGATGAATCAGCTTAAAGGATTCTCCATTGATTGTCTA
Organism: Capsicum pubescens; assembly: GCA_030864215.1. NCBI lineage: Eukaryota > Viridiplantae > Streptophyta > Magnoliopsida > Solanales > Solanaceae > Capsicum > Capsicum pubescens. Next base: position 42,398,408 of record CM061543.1, read on the forward strand.
TTAGAGTACCTAGACTCAAAATTTTCTCCAATCTCTGATTCTGGTTTCATAACCTGTACCAAACTACCATCAAGTATGACCATAGAAATTCTGATTGCTGATATTATTGATGAGGTCGAATAGTGGACAAAATTTGTAGGTTTGATCCCAGACGATCTAATAGAATGGGATATGAGCTATTCTTTGGGTAAATGTACGGACTTCGAGATTGAAGAATATGAATGTGGAACTGAAGTTGCTACGCATATTCTCCAACAATTTAGTAGATGATAGTGGTAGGATATCTGACAGGGAAAGAGAGTGAGACGACTTTGAACGGGACAAGGAAAAGTATAAGAAAAGTAACATTATACCAATAAATTATGACAATCAAGATAGAATTATTATAAATTGGCAAAATGTGCATGAGGGAAACTATAATAATAGTATAAAAAAAAACTTTTTGAAAAGTATTAAATTCATTTCACAAGAGGCTTGAGGTTGGAGGAATGGAATATTAAAAGGAACAGTTTGATTGTTGATACATTTTTCTATTAGACAACTATAATATCACGCTGACCTCTTAGATAGTCACTCAGCTAATAGTTATTATCTCAGAAAATCACTTTTCTTCTTGATTCTCAGAATGTGACTTTCTTAGATAATACTATTAGTTGAGTGACTATATTAGAAATCGACTCAGATAATAACGCAATCATATCTAAGAAGCTGAAGAAATGTATAATCTTTGTCTGCAGGTAGTTTTGGAGAAAAAACTAACAGAAGAAAATGTGGTAAGTATGATCATAGAGTATAAATCAACTTTAAAAGTACATTATATATAATCTTGACACCTCCATCAACTGTCCTACAACAATAGAAACAAAACTAAGGGATGCTCAACAACGTTAAGCCTCGAGGAATAGTTTAGTACAACAATACTTGATGATTTATGTAAGACAGAGGCTCGTTCTATAGGTCAAAAGACAGGTTTTGTGCAATATCACGCCCCCTTGGAGAACTTTTGTGCAGTCATGAGACTTTTTGTCAACCAGATTGCTGTTTCTCTAGACGACATTCCATCATCCCCGAGTGGTTTCAGCACACCAGCAAGCTCATCGATTTTTTCCTACTTAAGTAGTCGCGCACAAACCTCCAAAAGAGACTCTAAAGCTTCAACTCTTTGATCAGTGGGATTACCTCAGTCGTCTTTGTCCTCCTTACTAGATAATTCAGCTAGTGACTTGAGATGTGAAACCTTATCATCCAGTTCTCGAAGAGAGTCTTTCTTAGCCTGTTTGGTGTCATAAACCGCAGTTGATTTCTTTTCTAGCTTGTCTTTATGTAGAAGTGAACTATCGCTTTTAGTTGACAAACAGTCAATAGCAACTTCTCTACACTCGGTACCATTTTCAGTTTCAGCAATACAACATCTTGGTGCTACCTCTGGATATGGTTTTGCCGACTGTGAATTAGATGAAGTGCTTGCTTCATCGAAGGATCGTGTTTTATCGTTGAATCTTCCATCAGACAATGGCATTTTGCTAGATTTTGCGGTGATACATTCCACTATATTTGCTTCCTCATGGTCCAGTGGACTGCTAAAAACCTCAAGCTATTTTGTCTTTTTATTCTTCGTATCACCCTCGTCAAATCGACTAACATACTCCGAACAAACATGCTCTTGTTCCTCGGACCATGTTTTTGCCCTTGAACTTGACGAACTTGGAGTGATCGTAGTTTCTGTTTGTGAGATAGTCTCCTGTTGATCATATCCATTACAAACAGCTACCTCACTCATCTCCCCACTTTTAAAATCCTCAATATCTTGAGAGATCCTAACCGAGTAGTTTATTGGATCGACTCTCTTAGTGTCAAGTTTTGCTCGGAACGTGTTATAATTGTCAGATAAGTTTCTTGGCTTAATGTTATCACTTTCGTCAAAGTAAAGGACAGTTCTCTTATCTTTTAGCTTCAACTGTCTGTCTTTTCTACCTCTCGAACTTATAGATTTTCCAGGTGATGGTCGTGTTTTCTCTTTCGCTTTGCTCGGGGACTTCACAGGAAGAAATGCAGATGAAGGGTTGTGACACAAGAGGAGGTATGGTTGCAAATGTTGATGTCTCAACAGCTCGGCAGCCTATTAGTAGAGGTAAAAAAATATATCAAGATTAATCTCAATTAAATACTCCCTCTGTTTCATTTTGTTTTTCTGGTTTTGATTTGGCACAAAGTTTAAGAAAGAAAATAAGACTTTTAAATCTTGTGGTCTTAAAATAAAGGTATGCAGAATGTATCAAAATGTAATTTAAGTTTGTGATCTTTAACCATGCCACGTAGAAATTTAGAATTAAGGAGTTGTTGTAAAAGGAAAGAAACATTCTCTTTTAAACGGACTAAAAAGGAAAATAAAACTTAACAAATTGAAGCGGAAAGAATAACATTTGAACATATGTAGCTCGCACTCACTGTCGGTTGGTGTTCTGGAGTTTACCTTAGCATGCTTTTTATTATCTGTTTCCTGCAAGAATTAAATTTGCTTTGTCAACTGACTGATTTGTTATACTTGTGGCGTGCTGAGAAGGAAGATACTTACAAGGTGGAGGAGTATATAATTTGAAGTAGTGAGAACAAACCCCGGTTTATTTTGTTGATAAGTCCAGTTTTGTCCTGTTGGATTTACATTGTCAGTATATCATATCAGGATAAAGAACTTCTCTTTTTTTTGTGTAACAAGTATAACTTTTCAAGGTATTGTTTACGAAGTTCAGATAGCTGAAAAATCAACTTACAGAAGCTTTAAATGGGGGTTTATGTGCAGCAATGTCAAACATACAGTATTTAAAATCACATTAGAGTGTTAGTATTAGGGACATGATGTAAAGAGCTGAAATACATTGCTTCAACAACATTCTTATTTCTTACCAAGCGACCATATATCAGATTTATTACTATAGGGTATGCCGTCAAGGATCTCAGGGCACATGTCGTTTGGTGTGTCAGATACCTATTACTTGAAATTTGTTCCAAAATTAAGGATTAGCTGTACAAGTCGACGTCTTTTTTTCAAATGCATTAAGCTAGGTGATATGGCGACAGGAGCTTTGTAATATGACGAATACCACAATATTTTTTTTTGATAAAAAGGAAGATGACCACCACAACATTTTAGTACCTATGACCAAAAATAAAAGCAACTTTTAGGTTTTCTCGGTCTTGGAGGGGGAAAGGATTTCTCTCTTGCTAAATAGATATGCTGAATCGATTGTTAGGTGACAATAGATGGTCGAAAGTTACATTTAAGTAAGAGGTTCATTTTTCCGCAATAGAAATTCATACCAAGGAAGCAAGGCCTTCTGCATCTAGAATTTTTCCTAATCCAAAATCACCTGTGACAATCAAGTGAATTTGAAGGATAGTAAAGAAGCAAAGACGACCCAATAAAGAAATTGTTCGGGCATTCTTACCTAACCTGATGTCGTTTTCCTTTGTGATGAATATGTTACATAACTCAATTCAAAATAGTTCACATTAAAAACGTTTCACGCTAAGAAGGTTATTCTATTTCGCCGATTACAACAAGTTTTTACCTTGAGGTCTCTATGATGAACGCGGTTGGAATGCAGATACTCCAAGGCTAACAATAGATGAGTCATCCATTTGCAGAGTTTCTATAATAGCAAGAAAAAAAACATAAGAACATGTAATTTTTTAAGCTACCGGGAAGGCACAGAGAAGCTTCATAAGTAATGAAATCGTATTTAACTACCTCTTCCGGGAAAAGTGCTCCTCTAGACTTCCTCATGATCTCCGCCCTGAACATGGGGAAAAAAATTGTCACCATCCTCAGATTACACCCCAAAAGATTTTCTATAATCATCCTATTCATTTCTTTATTTTCAACCTCATTACCCCTTCTATCGTTCTTGTTACGAGGGAGTATTTATGAAATCTGAGGTCTTTCATTCTCCAGATACCTGGACGTTCTTACAACACAGGATGAAAACAGCCACGATCTTGGACAAAGGTTGTGCTCTACAAACACAGGTCAGCCATATTTTACGATAAAATATAGCCGGTGAAATGATGAAGAATTTTACTTAAACTATTGTTTTCCCTTCCCTCGTTTAGGGGAACCTTTGTTCTTTATTTTTATCTTTCCTTATAGGTACACATTTAAAATGTTAGAAAAATGAGGGATAATCACTCACATATTTTCATCTTCGCAATAATCGGCAACGATGCATATACAACTCCCTTGAAAGAAAAAGAAAGTCTAGCTTTTTCTCTGGTGCAGCTTATGCAGCAATAATCGCAACTAATAAAGGCTACGTTTTGCACTTTCTGATCCAAGTAACCACAAAACTGGATGATAGGATACCTTGTCCACCCAAGCATCTTTGTACTCCAAAAGATATGGATAGTTTAGTTTAGCTATCAAATTCACTTGCAATGGAAAAAATAACCATCTATCATCAGATTAGAAGAATATTCCCCAAACATATCTTGCTATCAAGTAGAACTTTTCTTATAATAAATTATAAGATGAGTCAAAGATTTTGTATCTAAATGTGCTTGTATCGAAAGGAAAGATTGGAGAAACTATTTGATGACATAACTTCTTTCACTCGACATTTAAGCGTGTCCATATTCCATACTGCCTATTCATCAAAATAAATATTTGGTAGAGAGATGTATACCTCTTCGTGTCCAGATTATCCACTTCGAGAAAGTAGAGTTATTGATATAGGGAAAATCATAGGTGCGATGTACTTACTGGTTCTTTTTTAATATTGTTAAGAGGAAAGAAAACTACTTCACGTGTGACTCCAACGAGAAAGTTCTAAATTTCTACTTCAGTTCAATCCTACTTGTCAGCTCATGTCATTTTTTTTTTGGAAGCTCGTCTTGCGGATGCTTGGTCCTTCGAACTCAAACCTTGAGTTAAGACACTTGGGGAATATATATTATTTTGTTAAAACAATCTTCTCCAAAACCTAAGCTCATCAGATGCAAACCAGCATTAATGCAGATAAGAATGAAGATGTCTAAAGGTTTCCATCGATAGAATTCATAGGATGCTCAATGCATTGGTCAGGACGATCACTCCTTACATAGTCCAGCAGGCTAAACATTCTATGAAGAAAAAAGGTTTGCATGGAAACACACGCTTCAAGTCGTATGATAAAATAGTAAAAATGGTAACAACAAAGGAAGAATGATGTGGTATGAGAGTGATAATCCAAGATGTTTAGAAGCAGACCAATTGAAATAGAAGAACATCAATAAAAATCAGTTTATCAAATACTTTATGATGGAACACCTCATACAGTGTAGCTCACTACCGAAACTATGAGGAGAACTATTCAATTAGACAAGACTAGATTGCTAATTTTAACCACCGGATTATATCATAGATATGAGACTCCCCCTGCATTTCATCGGTGGCTAAAGTTTGTGACAATCAACTTCAAATTCAGCAACTTATAAGAATATGTCCTAAATATTATTGGTCTTCAATTAATCATAGAACTAACTACTTTTTTAAGGAATAAATTAAGAGAAGCACTTGAAATGACCTCCTGATGTGCCGTGCGCTTGGACTTTTCTATCTGTTTTGCTAATGGTATCTTCTTCAGAGCATACCTACGAGGAAAAGAAAAAGAAGTCCATAAAATTGAATTTCATGAAATTATGATGAGTCAAAATAATCTTTCTTTAAAATATACAGAAGTCAACAACTTGGATATAGAATATACAACAGATTCAGTGCAACTTCACTTCCGTAAGAAATAGGATCATTAACTGTTTATTCTCAAGTACACTGCATTTGGAGTTCCTTAGTTTCTGTTCTTCGGTGAACATTTCCCATGGGAATTTCCAATAATGCAAATTTACCAGGACATTAGACACATCCAAGGAATGTATCAGTATATCAGATGCCAGATTCAACATTTTTTTTGCAAAAGTGCTTACGAGAAATCTTGCATATACAGTAAAATGTCATTCAATTCCTACATGGAGCAAAGATATCTAAAAATCTATTCTAGAAATTATCAAATCCAAACCGACACAAATTGCCGAAGTAGGAAAAAATGACTGGAAAAAAATATAGTATAAGTACTACTAGCTTACTTCTTCCTCTCAGTTCGATGGAGAACAAGAAATGTAGTTCCGACAATTCTTCTTCCCAACTGTTCTATCACTTCATTCTCATCTAACTTGTTATCCATATCACTCTTCTGAGTCTCCATTCTTCCACTAAACAACAAAAAATCAACTTTATAATAAGATTACAGCTACAGATTCAATCTTTCTATCAATTGAACAAGTTCTTAAACTCTTTCAACTCAAATTTTAGGCACACATTACACTTTACAATAAACTTACAGCTATAGATTCAATGTTACTATCAATTGAACAAGTTCTTGAACTCACCCAATTCGAAACTTACAACCAAAGATTCAATAGAACAAGTTCTTGAACTCACCCAACTCAAAACTTGGGTACACATTAAACAACAACAAAAAAAAATAGTATATTCCCAAAAAAGTAGGGTCTGGGGAAGGGTAAAGTGTACGCAGTCCATACCTCCACCTTATAGGTGAGGTAGAGAGGTTATTTCCGAAAGGCACCCGCAGATCAACATAGGCACACATTACACTTTACAATAAAATTACAGCTAAGGATTCGATCTTTCTAACAATTGAACAAACAAGCTCTTGAACTCACCCAACTCAAAACATCAGCAAATATTACAGCTTTACAGTAAAGTTAAATATTCAATCTTTTAGTAAGACAAAAATTCTTCACCAGTAGAATTACAGTCAAGGATTCAACAGAACAAGTTCTTGAACTCACACAACTCAAAACTTAGGCACACATTACACTATACAGAAAAATTACAGTCGAAAATATTCAACATAACAAGTTCTTGAACTCACCCAACTCAAAACTTAAGACAGACATTCTTCACCAGTAGAATTACAGTCAAGGATTCAACAGAACAAGTTCTTGAACTCACACAATTCAATAAATAGAAAAAACAAATCAATGACATGAAAGAAAAATAATTGTCACAGATAATGGAGAATAAATTTTATCAAGAGTAAGGATCAAGGAAGACTAAAGTCTCATGAACGTGATAGTGGTAGGATATCTGACAGGGAAAGGGAGCGAGATGACTTTGAACGGGACAAGATGAAGTATAAGAAAAGTAACATCATACCAATAAATTATGACAATCAAGATAGAATTATTATAAATTGGAAAAATGTACATGAGGGAAACTATAATAATAGTATAAAAGAAAAAAAAATTTAAAAATATTAAATTTGTTTCACAAGAGGCTTGAGGTTGGACGAATGGAATATTTTGTTAGGTCATTCTCATGATGTCACCTATCACCATCCTCAACTAATTTGGATTTAATTATTAAAGTGCTAAAATTGGTATTATATAAGTAATATTTAATTGTTTCTTTAATATTTTTCTTTAGTTAGGCTATTTGATGACTCTATTGGCATCTAATTGACAATAATTCTCATTGAACCCCCTTAATTAAGATGTTGGATCCGCCACTAACTATACTCATCCATGCAGAACTACAATCTAATTACAGGTGTAAAGTGAGAAATGATGTTTTAGGTTGAGCTTCGATTCAAGTAAAACATATTCAGAATTAAGTACGTAAATAAAGAAATGGAGAATTAGCATAATAGCAACAACAAAACAATTAAACTCATTATTATCCACATTAATTTTGGATTAGTTTTCTAAGGTAAAAGAATATGTAATTAAATTTTGTTGGTGGAATAGATAAAAGGGCAATTTCTAAAAAAGGTGATACTAAAATATGAACATCAGTAGTTGTATTTAGTGACCCACCACTTGATAATGCTAGAAAAGAATAAATATTTTTAATAAATCAAATGTTGAACAATTTTTATAAAAAAAAAATGGAAAAGGGCCTAAAATGTTCTTCCCGTTTACCTATTAGTCAATTTTGTCCTTTTATTTAACAACAACCTTTTGGTCCCACTTTATTTAGAACATGACACATTTCTATTGGACAATTCATATTAAATTAATTTAATTAATTTTATCTCAAAACCCAACCCGCCCAGACAAATAACACGGATCCAACTAAAGTTGACTCGCTCCGTATTCATCGATATCTTCTCATTTCCCCTCTTTGAATTATTGGAAAGATTAATATTATGATGAAAGTGAGAAGAACTCTATTTTTTTCCTACTATAAGACAACACTTTTCACGATATATTATGAATGCACAATGATAAGTACAAAAAATTGTTGAAGGGCATTTTAGGCCCAATAGGTAGATGAAGGATATTTTTGCACTATTTTAGATATTTTGGGGGCATTTTAGGCCCTTTTTCGAAAAAGAAATAAATAACTCACTTTTTTTTTCCTTTTTTCAATTAGTTTTACTGATCGACTCATTTGAATTCGCGATTACGCATTACGGACTGTTTGTAGATCGAAAGAGAAGCGCTCCATGTTGAAGCTTTCCTTACTACGTGGACTTGAATTTAGATTCATGCTATATAGAACTTCTTTAAGAGAAAGCGCTATCTATAAATTAATAAACTCACATAAAATATAATTGGATTTTCCATAACTTGCTGGATCCTTTTTATTTTATTATCTCTCATTCAAGCAACAACTCATTTTAATTTGATTTTATGAAATATGATTCTAAAAAAAAATCATGAAAAGAATCACGTAAATAACATAACTTTTATGCTATATTAAGTTAACTAAAAGAGAATTCTTAATAGAGAGCTTCACATAATTAAGTGAAACTAGTTATTTTAAAATAAAGGTATACAATTCTGTGATAATAATTATGTTAAATTACATAAACAATACAACAATAATATATCCAGTGTATTCTCGAAAGATGGGGTAAATTACACAAACAATGTTTAAAAAAAGCTATGTCAGATATCCTATATATATACATTGTTTCGTTATATGATGGTGTAGGACAATTCTTATCTCGCTATTAGTTTTTAAGTTTAATTAGATTCAAGGTTCATTTTTTTTGTCGTGATACTAGAGCTAGACTTCTCTCAATTCTTATTTCTCATATGTTAAACATTATATTATACTATCCATGCTTCAATTATCAGGCAGAGGAGGAGCCAAACTAGTAATAAGATATATTATTAATATATGATTAAAATAATTTTTATGTATATATTATAGATGTTAAACCTCCTTCGGTGACTTTTTTTTCTTATTTTCAACTACTTCAGCAGAAATCCTGGCTTTGCCTGTATTATCAGGTGTCTGATTTTTGCATTAATTATGTACTATAAAATACTAGTTGGTCTCCTGCTCATATTAATGTTTTGAACAATTTTCACCTCACTTATTAATTTTTGAATTTAAATTTATACCAATTTTGTGTAATTGGTTAAGCATCTTGAATAAGGAGCCATATAATACAATCGAAAAGATATACTCCATCCGTTCTAAATTTTCTAATTTGATTTTCCATTTTATTTATCTATTTTCATTAATCAAGAAGAGACAATTTTTTCCATGTTTTACCCTTTGCATTAATTACTTTTTTTAAAATTAAAATGTAAACATCATTTAATAGGAGTATTATGGTGAACTATCCATATTATTAATTTTTTTATTTTAATCAATGTGTCATCTCAGTTTGAAACGAACGGAGTATGATAATGGATTGTCCCTACTTATTACCAACATGTTTTTGTTTTTTCATTCAAATACAAATCATATTCTTGCAATTTTCAAAGTCTCCTTTGAGTATCAATAATAAAATGTTCTCCCACTATTTCTAAATAATTAATTGTTTAGTTCTTTTATTATATACTTAAATAAATAATATTTTAGATAATCAAGAAATCATTGATGATATTTTTTCAATTTACCTTTCCTATAAATATTTTTTTTGCGCAAAACTACTAAAACGTTATATCCTTTTCAATATATTTATTAAAGACAAATTAGTAAAATTATTTTTACTAACTAGAAGTGAGTAGTTTCTTAACGAAGGCCTAAAATAAAAACCACTTATTTAATAACGAAGGAAGTTGAGTTCTTTTTGGCATCTCAACAATTAGTAGTCGTTTGGCTATGAAAATTATTTATATTTTTTCAAAAAATTATTTCACTTTAGTGAAAAAAGTGAAAACAAGATGTGTTTGTCCATGAAAATTCTAAATACAATTATGAAATATTGCATTTGTAACTTTTACTTCTATCACAATATTTCAAAAGCAACTTTAATTTATGTGAAAATACATAAAGTACGCCCTGATCTTGTCTGACTTTTTTAAAAAGACACCTAAATTTTACTTTCAACCTATTACTCCACGATTCTTACTTAATCCATTGTAAATACACCATTTTGACTTTAATTTTGCCTATGCGTGTAGACACGCACACCAGGCGCGTGAATGGTTAAAATTTAACTTAAAGTGCCAATAAAAAGTTGACACGGATAAATGATTTATCCAAAAATTTAAAAATACCTTCTTCTCCATTGATGTCTTCCTCATCTTTCCAATACTCCATTCACACACTCACACGCCGACACTACACACACAGAAATCGGAAGAAGAGCACAATTGTGCTTGGGATCGTGTTGTCTATCTCTATTGTGAGGTTTATGCTTTTCCTGAGAGCTTTCCACAATTTAACATCCTCCAATGGTCTGAAATATTATTCTTATGTTCATCTTGAATTGAAGAATTATAAAGAGTTTTAAAATGCGTAAAAAAGATATGATATGGTAGCCACCATTTTTTTCGTCGAGAAGGTATTTTTCGATGATAAACCCAATATGAAAAATTAAATTTTTGTTGGAAAATATGCTAATGTAGGCAAAAGGATCAGTACAATTATTTTCAATTCCACTATTGATATAGTAATCAATATACCAATTTGTTATCAGTGGAATCACATCCTTTCCATCTCCAAAAACTTGTTCTCCGCATTCCTCAAGTGAATGAAATTTTTCTTTTTTGGAATTCAATTTAATAGGGAGAACAATTGAGGCGTACTTTAGCAAATAATTCAATTTAAGATCAATAACAATGGAAGAAGTAATGAAAGAGAATAAGGAAAGACCAGTGAACTGGAAGAAGAAAGAGAAAGTGCCAAACACGTTCTTTTTAAAAAAAGCAGAAGGCTGAAATTTTTGTTCAAATGGTATATTTACAACGATTTTAGTAAGATTCCGTGGGGTAATAGGTCGAAATTATAGATTAGGTGTCTTTTTTTTTAAAGTCGGACAAGATGAGGGGGTACTTTATGTATTTTCTCTTAATTTATATCCATGGTCAAATACAACCCCTACTTCAACTTCAGCTCCAACTCTAATTTTCAAAAATTATAATTTTCATGACCAAAGGGGCCTTAATGTGGGTCCAAATTTTCCATAAATAGAGATGGAATCTTGTGCAAACTAAATAAGAGGTCCAAAAACTTATGCTAATAATATGCCATTTTTATTGATGAAGAGTGAAGAAGCAACAAAATATGAAACATATGAACCTATGGGTTGGATTGCTTAGAATAGACACAAATTAAATCAATCAATGTATCCTACATAGCCCATCAGAACTTATGTTTGCCCATGTTGCTTCAAACTTGTTGTCTTGTTATCAATACAAGGTAAAGTACTAGTATGGTGTAATATGGGTTTGAGATGTTACACAAGAATATTTATAATATTAGAGATTTATGGCAAGTTCATTCATTGAATAACAAGTATTGTGGAGGGATGAATAAGAGTTCCTCCATCAGTAATGGTCTCGAATTCGCATTCTGGATATAAAGAATTATGTTAGGGAGTTATTTCCTTTAAATAGACCTTATATAACGCAAATCTGGCTAGTTGGAGTCTCAACGTGGATACCGGATTAAAAAAAGTTCATTCACCAGAATATTATAAGAATATGTACTAAATTGTGGTGATACGTCGTAAGTTTGTCATGTAAAGAGATTACATATTCCTTTACTAAATTCAATGTGAGATTCTTCAACACCATGGGAATTACAAATACAATTTAGAATTTTATTTGAAAAAGTGAAAACAAGTAAACTTTTACTTCTCTCACAAATTTTTTAAAAACAACTCCAATTTGTATTCATGGTCAAACATACACAACTTCAACTTCAACTCCAAAAAATTATAATTTTCATGGCCAAAGGTGGCCTAGAATTTTTAGAATTTGGAGCATGAACAAAATAAACGTAACATAAAAAAATAACAATCAAGTGCCATAAAATTATGTTAAAAGAATAAATGTTGAACATAACTGATAGCAGTGTGTGTACTGATAGCAGTGTGTGTCTTGTTTAATGTCTACATTAGTTGTTACATTATTGCTTATGTAGTTTTCGGTCCTTCAATTTCTGATATTATTTGTATCTTGTATTTCAACAATCATGTTATCTTATTAATGTTACTATATATTTTGTTACTATATTTATTTTTATCACTATGCTTTATTTTTTTACCTATTAGTACCTTTTTTTATTGAACCTTCATATATCGAAATAATATTTCTACCTTTGAGATAGATATAAGATTTATGTACATCAAATTAAAATTTTAATTAAGTATTTCTAAATTTAGAAGGAGGTTTGTCTGTTTTGATTTTTGAAACACCTAAAAAAGGAAAGTAGTATCATTTTCATTTTCTTTCCTTTTGGAGCTCCTCCTTAATCATCTTAAAATTCTTGGACCAAAAAAAAAGAAAAAAAAAAATTAAAATTCACCTTTCAATTTCTCCAATTCTTCTATTAAGGTATGTTATTTGAACATTCATGACTAATAAATTCCTAAGGTCTTGTCTAATTTTCTTAGTAATATTTTGTTTTGATAATTTTCTAATAAATTCAATTTTTTTTTTTATTTTTTTTTTTCATCGAGGTCTATAATTATGCATGTTTATTTGCGTGTCAAAGTTCAAACATAGGTTCTTTTTTCTCTAATTGTTCAAATTTTTTGTAATTTATTTGATTTTGGACTAATAATATAGTCTTTGTGTATTTGCATGTTATGGTGTTTAATTATAAGGGTTGTGGTATTTTTTTATTTATTTTTTGAATTGATGTAAGGAAGTTTAGTTTTTATACATTAAAAGTGAAAAAATGCAGCTTAGTGGGTTTTCTATTAATTATCTATATATATTAAACACGAATACAGAGTTTGAGATGAAGCTATTGAGTTCTGCTGAAACATTAGGAAAAGCGATAGCTCTAGTCTACCCCAATATAAAATGCCAAGAGCTCTTATGCTTTAATATTGTCGTTGTTGAATTCTATACTTCTGTGCTATGCTGCTAGGACTCTTTAAAATGTTGTTGTACCTGTGTCAGATCATATGAATTTGCACTATTTTTGGAGGATCCGACATACACCCTGGGGCATTTTTGAGGAGTTCGAGCAACAAGCTTTTGTGAGATTTAGTGGAATGATTTTGCTTCTTATCTGCTGAATTATGGTTAGCTAAGTTTTAGGTTCTGCATAAGTACTAAGCTAGTTATTTGTTAGATGAATTGGTTTTTCGGGTTCTTTGAGTTTGCAAGAGTGAACTGTTGGCTATTAAAGATACTAGAGTACTCCCCCCACATACCGGTCCAGACATGAAGGCGTATATGACACTCAATGGCCCCTTGTTGGTCCGACGGACGGAGGAGGCTAGGTTAGCCAAAAGATGGTTATTGGTTATTTTTATCTTATGGATAACACCACTTACTAATTCAAGAAAATGAATAGTTCACCAGACTGAGTAGTAGTAAGCAATAGTTGAGACATTTTTGTGTTCGTCGCTTATAGGGAAATGATTATTAGAATACATGCCATCCAGAGTAGATTACAACAACTAGAAAGTGATCAGATAGCTGTGATCTATCTCTAGAGCTAATCCATTTCTTCGGTCTATTACAATCTGCTTGGGTTTTGGTGACTGTGCATCATAGTTGAACTGGTTTCGTCATGCCTGTCTAGAATATGTGATCGTAACTGGTTATCAAGAGAACTCATCAAGCCAAAAAAACAATGTTACCGCTTGAATCTTTATAATCAGTAGTTGAGCCGAGAGGGTCACTTTCGCAAGTCTATTGGAGTAAATACTATGCTTTGGTCTCTTATAAAGGGGTAATGAGCTGAGGAAGCTAGAGTTAAGCTGAGAGGGTCTCATTTTAGCATGTCTCTAGTATAAATTGAGATAGGCAGTACCTTATTTGAACTTCGGTTGTTGAATCTTGCAGCTCACATGCAGGATGTACTCGAATATTGGTATATGCTGAAAAATGATAACAATGTTGAGTCCAAGTAACTGTAAATGTGTCGAGGTAACATGACCGGTTAAAGACTAATTGGAAGTTTCTCAGCTAACAGGCCTCCCATGTTTCAGTTATGTGATCAAGATTTCTGGTAAGTGGTGCAATCTTATCTAGTTTAGCAACATCAGTTTTGGCTTTTAAGCTTATGTTTCTAAATATCTTCTAGTGAGGTGTAGGAAAGAGCTGCAGTTTTTTATACTAGTAGCCTCTATGTTGTATATTAATTTGTCATTTTAGTGATCGAATTAAAGCTTCCTTAGCATGTTAATAGTGAAAGGCTCTCATTTTGACAATTCTACACTAGTTGTGGCTAATTGTTTAAACTGTTAAGCATGTCAAATGGTTCCAGTAACAAAAATCTAGCAAGTACGAGATATTGAATGTATGTATTATTCTGAATTGCTTTATATTTCATAATCGCGATGTTCCTTGGTTGAAGTTTTTGTTTGTCCCTTTATTGTTTCGTGATGTACTTAACAAACTTCTGGTATTGAACTTGACTTGTTAACTGTAGAAATAGAGTCTTCTAAAGAGATAGGTTGTCGAGCTCCATAAGACCCCATCCTCTCCATCAACGTTTGTGGTTTTTTCAGTAGTGCAGCTACGATGAATATGTGTTCCAAGTGTCAAAAGGACATGATATTACTGAAGAAGGAACATGCAAAGCTTGCAGCTGCATAAAGCCAAGACATCTTACGCAGAAGCTTAAGTAGCGATGAATCAGAACTTGCTCTTGCAGGTGCCGCGGTTGCATCTACAGATTTAGCCTCTCAGATTTCACAAGTGAAGTCAAAAGAGGGTCTGAAAAAGTGCACAACCTATCGTAACCGTGTGGGCTTAACGAGGTTCATTTTCAAATGTGGTGATCTTTTCTGCGTAGTTCATCGTTATTCAGACAAACACAACTGCCCGTTTGATTATAGGAATGTTGGTCAGAATGCAATAGCAAAAGCAAATCCTATTGTCGTAGCAGAAAAGCTTAATAAGATCTAACAAACGTCTATCTAAAGGTTGTATGAACTGAAGCAATGTCCATATTTCGATAAGTTGGCCTCATCTTACAGGGTGACGATGAAAGTTTCACGTGGGGGTGGGGGTGGGGGGTACCCTAGAGCCTTGATAATCCTAGTGTGTAAGTTATTTATGATCTTAGTGCACATTTTCATGGAATTTGTTCTTGTTTTGTCCCAATTTCTGGGCTCCTTATCAAGTATAATATGCATAATGTAGGTCATCTTGATGAATTTCACATTCATACATCCACGTTTTGAAATCTTGAATTTGCCTCCGTGCATTCGTCAAGATTCCAAAGTCTCCTTTGAGTATCAATAATGTACAGTTTTTTTTTGTAGAGATGTCAATACGAGTTGGCTCAGCCCATTCGAGCTAGCCCACACGAGCTTTGAGTTTGACGGGTAAGGTTGGGCTAGCCTATCAAATTGATGAGCCAAAAAATATCAAACCCATACTATTACTCTGTGGGTTGCGGGCCTCACAAGCCAGCCCACTTTAAAAAAATAATTTTTTATAATTTAATTTTAGAATGTTAATAGACATAAATATTACATAGTATTAATAATTTTTAATTACGTCTCCAACACCCCCAAAAATACTCATAATAGCGAAATTAAATAACTTTAGACAAGCGTTCTGCCCTTACATCGTAAAAGTAAGGGTTAAGCTATAGAACTAGATACGTAAGAGAAACAGAGGAGAGCAGAACTTTACTTCTCTGCTGAGGCATATGATATCCTTCGAACCAAATAAAAATACTACTCCCTCCGTCCCAAATTATGTGTCGCCATTTCCTTTTTTGTCCGTCCCAAAATAAATGTCGTCTTTCCTTATTTGGAAATTTTTTAAAGGCAAAATTACCTTTTTACCCTTATTGGACCCATATTATTTTAAATATATTAATACTTCTTTTTTAGTATTTGTTTTTTTTAAGTAAAAGTCTTTTCACTTCAATCAAAATTTAAACTTTCAGCCTTTTATTTTTAAGGAAAACAAGAATTTAGAGGGCCCCCATTTTCCACATATATCATCTTATAATTGGAAAAAGTAACAAACACAACTACAAAGATCAAACTTCTTTTGTTTAGAACTGAAAATTGATTGAGACAGTGAGCTACCCAAGAGACAACATCCTTCTCCGCTATTTCCTCTAACGCTTCATATGCCTCGTCAATACTTCACACTCACAGTACATTGATAGGAGTGCATTTCCGACATTGCACATGATATGATATCCTACATTAACAAGTCAGCCGTGTAATTTGCTTTCCAAATTAGAATGCAGCAACATCAAGTAAGAAAATACTGTATGTCTGAAAAAGCAGTATAACAAGCATATTTTTCACAAACTCTAAACATGAGTAGAAAATGTCCATTTCACTTTGTCATGATGAATGTTTGATCCTTTTAGAAGCACCGTGATCTGAAGTTCACTCCACAACAAACTATTTTCTGTTAATCTTTCGAGTATTAAATATTGTCGACCTCAGCTTCAACGTACTTCCACTTCACATGTATTACCAAAAAAATGAAAATACGCAACAAAACAATTTACTACAATTTTGTTTTTAGTTTCTGCACTTATTTACTCCCGCACCGAATACATAGTTTCCAGCAAATATCAAGATGATGCAATGCACCTCTCATAGAGCTCTTCAAGAAGCTGGTCTTCAAAAACCACCACAAAATAGTAAAGTTAACAGCCCGACCTTTTTATTTTTTTAAGTAGGTCAACACAGGTGACACACTCCTATTTGCTTTCCCACCATTCATAACCTTACGTTTCTTCTTTCTCAACTCTCTCTTCACCAGAAATACATCTTTAATGGCTAGCCCATGTTCTGTGATATTTCAACATAAACACAGATCATCAGACTGTCAGCTTATGATTAAATGTTCAGTCACTCGACAACAGTGAGAGTGAGTCACAGAACACCAAATTTAACAAACATAACACGGAAGTTACCATTGTCTCAATGATAAACATCCTAAAGTGAGGATATCAATACCAAGAAAACTTCAGATGCAAACTTTCAAATATAGTGTACACCAGTCAACGTCCATAAACAGTAAAGTATAAATAGAAAAAAAAAATCAATGACATGAATGAAAAATAAATGTCACAGATAAAGGACAATAAATTTTATCAAGAGTAAGGATCAAGGAAAACTAAAGTCTCATGAACGTGATAGTGGTAGGATATCTGACAGGGAAAGGGAGCGAGACGACTTTCAATGAGACAAGGAAAAGTTTAAGGAAATGAGTCATCGTTCAATAGACAAAGGTCACTCAGAGAAACCAAAACATGACTCTTCTCAGGATCGTGATTACCAATCTTATTCATCATGAGAGAAGAATTGTAATAGACACCATTAGCTTAGAGCAGCCTGACAAAATATTACCATCCCCAATATGTTGACTTTATGGAGCGTAGCTACTGCTCTTTGCAAAATAGCTGAGGGCGCCGCCTTTATTAGTGAGACTGTACCACACCCTTTTGCATAAACCAAGGTCTCTCGTAATCGCGATTTTGATTTCAACTATTTTCATTTAGTTCCCCTGAACAATTGATATCCCCATGCTGTCAAAATATATTCGGTCTGCACAAACTCTTTAACATTCATTTAATTGTTCTCGAAATAGACTTCCTCGTTTAAAAATAAAAATTCATACAAATGTGATGGTATGACTCCCTCTTCCATTTTCTCCTTCCTTCCATTTACGCAACCCTCTATTATGTGATAAGAAAGTATTATTTATCTTTTATTAATTTTTTTATTATTTATTATTTAATGTTGTTATTTATTATTTGATTACTATTATCATATATTATTATTATTCCTACTTTAATTTAAATAACAACCTAATCAAAATTACCTTGCATGATTTTATTTACCTTTTAATCCAATTTTATTTGATTTCATACAAATATAGCCTATTTTTACCCAATCCATTACAGTCTTAACCCAATTTCTTACAATTTAAGACATTATTTTTCATCCTAGCAACATTTTAATTCCTCCATGACATTAAATCTCAGTCGTCGATCAAAAACCAATCCAACGGTTGAGATCAAAAGTTCTCTCTTTCCCTATTTCAAACCTACAAACCCTAACTCTAATTTTTTCCCCAACTTCCGCCTCTATCTCTCCACTTCTCTCTTGTCTCTCTCTACAAACACCTTTAAATCTCAATCTCTCCCTCCTCTCCTTTGATATCTCCATTGCCAATCAACCACCAAAACCACCCCCACCGCTCCGAGTCCTCATCGCCAGGCCGCTATCTCCGGCGAACAGCCTTCGCCGTCACCTCTCCCTTCTCCTCCATAGGCGCCGCCAGATCCTACCCCAGGCGAGTCCATCCGCTGCTCCGATGGCCAGCCTCCTCCCTTCTTTTCCTCCACCGGCGAACAGCGCCACCAGTGGCACGCTATCGACGGAGACGGCCAACCAAGCCTCTACGCCGCCGCTCCATCCTCCGTCCTCCAGTTTCCTTCTTTCTCCCCTCCGAAAAATGTCCAATAGCCGCGACACAGGCTCTACTCCTCCCCCACAGTGGTACCTTCGGCAAACCCCTTCGGCGTTCCAACCATACAACCCTTTCTCATAAAAAATGACATATTCTGAGAGAATCCATCTTCAGGTTTGATCCCGTGTTCGAAATATGTGTGTGAACATTAGTAATATTTCTTCATCTCTGTCTCTCATAGAAAGATTCTTCGAATCGAGTGTGGCCACATTTGATTTTTGTTGAATAAATGTGTTGATTTTAAGTCTGTGATTTTTATTCGACCCTATTTGCATGTCCTGCTTGATTGAAATTTTGTGGAGCTTAACTTAAATGGTGAGTCAATTTGTTCGGCTCTCTCTGGTAAGTGCAAACATGGCTAACTTCTTGCAACTTCACATTTTATATACCTCTTAGTCAATATGGGTAAGAAAATCCCAACTTTTTTTGTGACTTCGTTTTAAGTTTCTGACAAGATGCTCATTACTAATAACTGTAGATTGTTGCTTGCTAATATTGACTATTTTTTTTGCATGTTTTATGATTTTGGAATCGCCTTATTGTAGTTATGGTACTACTATCATGTTAAATGAATGATTATTTTCCTTTGTGACGGGTTTTAAAATTCTTGACTGTGCCTAATTGAGAATTTACAGTTGATTGATTTATATACTATCTTTAATTGAGAGATGTGGCTGATTACTTTAACAATGGTTTATGGTAAGTAATTACTTTTGATTGAGTCTTGTGTCAATTTTCTTCTAAAAAATTAAGTACTATTAATTATCGTTTGCCTTGATTATGTGATCACTATATGGTAGTTCTTCTTTTCTTTGGTAAATAAATAATTTGTATGACTCATTTGCTTAACCGATCTTTCCTTTATTGGATTTGACTGAATTTTGTGTGATTTTATATTTCCCTTAATTAGCATATAATTTGAAAAGGAAATTTGTGTATGATTGATATATTCTTTCACTTTAATTGATTTCCCACAAGTATTAATGGGAAGAGCCTCAGTAATATCAGTCTGGTTAGTTTCTGCTTAATTTAATTTTGTATGGGAAAAGAATGTATGAGACGATTCGAAGATTTTTTCGTAAATCATTAATAAGGGTAATATGTGCACGTTTTGACTGTTTGGGTATGATCCTGTACCAATTTGATTTGAGAAAAACATCTCAGTAATTGATTTTTTATTTTTCTTGCCTTACTTGGTTAGCAGACATCCCCTCACATGTTAATTATGGTAAATTTAGATACCTCTTCTTGATTTCATTTAATAAGTAGGAAGGATCTCTTTTTACTTGTTCTATTCATGGAAATTTCCATGAATAGAACAAGTAAAAAGAGATCCTTCCTACTTATTAAATGAAATCAAGAAGAGGTATCTAAATTTACCATAATTAACGTGTGGGGGGATGTCTGTTTATTTATTTATGGCAACTATAGTATGATTGGTGGAACGGATTGATTTACCCCCATCCATTTTAGGGAACAATTCCCTTAATTGATTCATTATATGTTATTCTTCCTCTATTAAATATTATTCTTCCTTCATTATTTGGGATTGTGGACGACGCTCCTCACTATATAAACTCACCATTCTCTTTCTCTAAGAGGACCAACTTCTCCTCCACTATTACTCCCTCTATTTTCTCTTAGAAGTACTTTGAAGTTCTTTGGCACTTTGGATTTCAAAAAACATTCGGTCTTGTCCTTGCTGCAATTGCTTTAGTTTCTATTATTATTGTTTGGTGCCTAATCGGTTAGTCTCTATCGACGCATTCTTTTCTTATTCTGTAGCATTTGTGGTAGCAAAGAATAGAAAGCATGTCTATAGGAACTAATTTAAAATAATTATGATTTTTCTTTTTTCACTGTCATAAAGAAGATTAAAAAAAGAAAAGAATAGCTTACTAGAGTGTACTATAACCAGTTCTAGCTGTTTTCTTAAACAGTAGCACATTTGGTGTAAGTTGAAGACATTATGGGTATTGTTGTTTGTATTTTCTTGTTCTGTGTTTACTTTGTTTGACTGTGGTTTCTTGTGAAAGTTTTGTCATAATTGAACACACCTTAGGGTTTTACTTTTCATAGCTATTTTCTACTTTATTTCTGATATTTTGGTGGGTTTTTGCTTTGTTTCTTGCATGAAAATGTAAGTTCTTTTTCCCCATTTTCTTTTTTTGGGCCAAGGAGGGTGAGTGATGTGGTGGGCAGAGGGGCCAGTGGGGGTCTTTTGTTTAATTATTTCCAAATTAATGTGAAGATAATGTTTGATAGAATCTTATTGGGAAGAAAAAGTGTGTGAATCACA
This sequence comes from Capsicum pubescens, assembly GCA_030864215.1. Lineage (NCBI taxonomy): Eukaryota > Viridiplantae > Streptophyta > Magnoliopsida > Solanales > Solanaceae > Capsicum > Capsicum pubescens. The sequence goes on from CM061543.1 coordinate 42,419,586, forward strand.
TTCAGCAGAGTGGGAGAAAAGGTGAAGAAATTTAAGAGAGGATTTTGAAGGATGAATGATAGCTCAGCTAGAGAAATGAATGATAGTTTAGCCGCTATTACTGAGAGACAACCTCAAAGGCCTTGTGGTTGTGTGGGCATTTTCTTTCAGCTCTTTGATCGGAACCATAGATTTGTCACATTCAGCAGAGTGGGAGAAAAGGTGAACAAATTTAAGAGAGGATTTTGAAGGATGAATGATAGCTCAGCTAGAGAAATGAATGATAGTTTATCCGCTATTACTGAGAGACAACCTCAAAGGCCTTGTGGTTGTGTGGGTATTTTCTTTCAGCTCTTTGATCGGAACCATAGATTTGCCACGAAGTTGTTTCCAAAGAAACTGCTTTCACCAGGTTAGCTACTACTACATTCCACTCATTTTTAAATCAGAATGGTTAATTTCTTGAAGGTGATTCTAGCTAGAGGGATAAATTATTTCTTTTTTTGTGTTGTATTCTTATAGCTTGCTTGAAACAAGCTTCAAAAAAGTTTGGAGGGGATGAGAAGCAGCCAAAGCTTCGTTTGGTACTCATTTCTTGAACTATACTCCAACATTTATCTTTCTTTTTCTTCTATTGTCTCAGATGTTATCCTGACAGGAAAGTTTTTGTTTTTATTATTTCTGGTTCTTGTATGAACAATGTAGATTGCTGATGAGAACAGTGGGGGTTTTCCAAATGCAAAGAATAATGGAATGACCAATACACATTGTGAAAGCAAGCGCGAAATGAAAGCTCCATGTTTGGTTGCTAGGCTCATGGGTTTGGAACCGATGACAACAGGATCAGGCAGTAAGCCCCAAAATGCTTCAGCTTCTAAAACTTGGAGCAATGTGGCAGACAAACTTGGTGCTTGACCTGGCGGATCTCATAAAGAAGATATGGATTTTAAGATGTCTGAAATAAAGAGTTTAGAACCGGGTTTGCAAAGGTTTAGAGCTAAATGTGCTCTCACTTATCCTACTAGATATTTTTCTCCTTTGGAAGATAAAGCAGATTTAGTTGGGAATTCACTTGATCACCATAGTTCAGGATGTGTTCTTGAAGCTGCCTTTTCAACTGACAGCTACCTCTCTAGCAGTCCCAATAGTATCTCAAGTATGGTCCCCGATTCGACATTTTACTATTTCCATACTTCCTTTCTTTCCCTCAAATAGATAAATTAAAAAATAAGACAACTCTGAACTTGGATTTCATGCATCCATGCTTCTAATAAATATGATGCTTGTTTTCTTCTAGAGGACAAAGTGCTTGCTGAATCAGTGGACTCTAATTATGATGAACCACTCTTTCCAGAACCTAATAGAGATCTTTCAGATTGTGAGACCTCATTATCCACCAGGACGAGTTGCAGAGAACTAATTTATAACGTTTCTAGAGTGCTAAGCAAGATTGATCAGTTAAAAGAAAGCGAACTCAGCTACGCAAAATAGGTCATTTTGAATACTGAACTCATATTTGGATCTACACCTCAACAACAGGCTCTACCTGTAGAGGATGGGTTCTTTGTGATCCATTTTCTACTCAATGAAGATGAAATATTTTCGAGTTTTCTGTGGATGGCTTTCGGTGAGTTGCTTGGCTGTAATGACCCAAACAGATGAATCAACTTAAAGGATTCGTCTTTGATTGTCTATTAGTGTACCTAGACTCAAAATTTTCTCCAATCTCTGATTCTGGTTTTAGAACCTGTACCAAACTACCATCAAGTATGACCAAAGAGATTTTGATTGCTGATATTATTGATGAGGTCGAAGAGTGGACAGAATTTGTTGGTTTGATCCCAGGCGAGCTAATAGAATGGGATATGAGCCATTCTTTGGGTAATTGTACGAACTTCGAGATTGAAGAATATGAATGTAGCACTGAAGTTGTTAGGCATATTCTCCAATAATTAGTAGATGAAGTTGTTTTAGACCTCTACAGTTCTAGCTAAATTTGGATGGAACTGTTAGTAGATCCTCTTTTTGAGACTTTGTTGAAAGCCTATCAGTGTTGTTCTCATGTGATAACTCTTAGACTCAATAATGTAAAGCAAATTATTTTGTACAAATCATTGATTCTGCATCTGATTCGACTTATTGTACTTGCGCTTTTGCATTTATGAATATTAAGAACAATCCCTTCGTGAACATCTTTTTGAAGTAGAAATTACAAGCACAAAATGAAAAATGGTTGAAATGTAAGAACAATTTGAAAGGAAACCCAATAAGCTTAAATTGATGCATATGCAAAAATCTATTACTACGTCCGACCCAAATTATGTGTCGCCATTTCCTTTTATGTCCGTCCCAAAATGAATGTCGTCTTTCCTTATTTGGAAATTTTTTAAAGGCACAATTACCTTTTTACCCTTATTGGACCCACATTATTTTAAATATATTAATACTTCTTTTTTAGTATTTGGTTTTTTAAAGTAAAAGTCTTATCACTGCAATCAAAATTTAATCTTTCAGCCATTTATTTTTACAATATCAAAATTATTTTAAATCACAGAGAGCAATTTATTCTTTTTGGTTGGTTCTACATAAGTAAACTAGTTTTCTTCGACAACTCATTGTTCATATTACTATGATTTCTCAAGTAAAAATTGGATATTTAAAGATAAGGTTAAAGAAAACAAGAATTTAGAGGGACCCCATTTTCCACATATATCATCTTACAATTGGAACAAGTAACAAACACAACTACAAAGATCAAACTTCTTTTGTTTAGAACTGAAAATTGATTGAGACAGTGAGCTACCCAAGAGACAACATCCTTCTCCGCTATTTCCTCTAACGCGTCATATGCCTCGTCAATACTTCACACTCACAGTACATTGATAGGAGTGCATTTCCGACATAGCACATGAAATGATATCCTACATTAACAAGTCAGCCGTGTAATTTGCTTTCCAAATTCGAATGCAGCAATATCGAGTAAGAAAATACTGTATGTCTGAACAAGCAGTATAACAAACATATTTTTTACAAACTCTAAACATGAGTAGAAAATATCCATTTCACTTTGTCTTGATGGATGTTTGATCCTTTTAGAAGCACCGAGATCTGAAGTTCACTCCACAGCAAACTGTTTTCTGTTAATCTTTTGAGTATTGAATATTGTCGACCTCAGCTTCAACGTACTTCCACTTCACATGTATTACCAGAAAAATGAAAATACACAACAAAACAATTTCCTACAATTTTGTTTTTAGTTTCTGCACTTATTTACTCCCGCACCGAATACTTAGTTTCCATTAAATATCAAGATGATGCAATGCACCTCTCGTAGAGCTCTTCAATAAGCTAGTCTTCACCAACCACCACAAAATAGTAAAGTTAGCAACCCGACCTTTTCATTTTTTTAAGTAGGTTAACACAGATGACACACTCCTATTTGGTTTCCCACTATTCATAACCTTACGTTTCTCCTTTCTCAGCTCTCTCTTCACCAGAAGTACATCTTTAATGGCTAACCCATGTTCTGTGATATTTCAACATAAACACAGATCATCAGACTGTTAGCTTATGATTAAATTTTCAGTCACTCTCTTATGATTAAATGTTCAGTCACTCGACAACAGTGAGAGTGAGTCACAGAACACCAAATTTAACAAACATAGAACGGAAGTTACCATTGTCTCAATGAATAACATCCTAAAGTGAGGATATCAATACCAACAAAACTTCAGATGCAAACTTTCAAATACAATGTACACCAGTCAACGGCCATAAACAGTAAAGTATAAATAGAAAAAACAAATCAATGACATGAAAGAAAAATAAATGTCACAGATAAAGGACAATAAATTTTATCAAGAGTAAGGATCAAGGAAGACTAAAGTGTCATGAACGTGATAGTGGTAGGATATCTGACAGGAAAGGGAGCGAGACGACTTTGAACGGGACAAGGAAAAGTATAAGAAAAGTAACATCATACAAATAAATAATGACTATCAACATATAATTATTATAAATTGGAAAAATGTGCATGAGGGAAACTATAATAATAGTATAAAAAAAATATTTAAAAATATTAAATTCATTTTACAAGAGGCTTGAGGTTGGAGGAATGGAATATTAAAAGGAACAGTTTGATTGTTGATACTTTTTTCTATAAGACAACTATAATATCGCGCTGACCTCTTAGATAGTCACTCAGCTAATAGTTATTATCTCAGAAAATCACTTTTCTTCTTGATTCTCAGAACGTGACTTTCTGAGATAATACTATTAGTTGAGTGACTATATTAGAAATAGACTCCGATAATAACACAATCATATCTAAGAAGCTGAAGAAATGTATAATCTTTGTCTGCAGGAAGTTTTGGAGAAAAAACTAATAGTAGAAAATGTGGTAAGTATCATCATAAAGTAGAAATCAACTTTAAAAGTACATTATATATAATCTTCACAGCTCCATCAACTGTCCTACAACAATAGAATCAAAACTAAGGGATGCTCAACCACGTTAAGCCTTGAGGAATAGTTTAGTCCAACAATACTTGATGATTTACGTAAGACAGAGGCTCTATCTATAGGTCAAAAGATAGGTTTTGTGCAACATCACGACCCCTTGGACAAATTTTGTGCAGTCATGTGACTTTTTGTCAACCAGATTATTGTTTCTGTAATCGACATTCCATCATCCCCGAATGGTTTCATCCCACCAACAAGCTCATCGATTTTTTCCTGCTTTAGTAGTCGCGCATAAACCTCCAAAAGATAATCTAAAGCTTCAGCTCTTTGTTCAGTGGGATTACCCTAGTCATCTTTGTCCTCCTTACTAGCTAATGTGGCTAGTGACTTGAGCAGTGAAACCTTATCATCCAGTGCTCGAAGAGCATCTTTCTTAAAGTATTTGGTGTCATAAACCGCAGTTGCTTTCTTTTCTAGCTCGTCTTCTTGTAGAAGTGAACCATCGCTTTCAGTTAACAAGCAGTCAATAGCAACTTCTCTACACTCATTACCATTTTTAGTTTCAGCAACACCACATCTTGGTGCTACCTCTAGATCTGGTTTTGCCGACTGTGAATTAGATGAAGTTCTTTCTTCATCGAAGGGTCGTGTTTTATCATTGAATCTTCCATCAGACAATGTTATTCCGCTAGATTTTGCGGAGATACATTCCACTATATCTGCTTCCTCATGGTCCAGTAGACTGCTTAACACCTGAAGCTGTTTTATCTTCTTATTCTTCGTATGACCCTCGTCAAATCGACTAACATGCTCCGGAGAAACATACTCTTGTTCCTCGGACCATGTTTTTGCCCTTGAACTTGACGAGCTTGGACTGATCGTAGTTTATGTTTGTGAGATAGTCTCCTATTGATCATATCCATTGCAAACAGCTTCCTCACTCATCTCCCCACTTTTAGAATCCTCACTATCTTGAGAGATCCTAACCGAGAAGTTTGTTGGATCGACTCTCTTAGTGTCAAGTTTGGCTCGAAACGTGTTATAATTGTCTGATAAGTTTGTTGGCTGAATGTTATCACTTTCCTCAAAGTAAAGGACAGTTCTCTTCTCTTTTAACTTTAACTGTATATCTCTTCTACCTCTCGAACTGATAGATTTTCCAGGTGATGGTCGTGTTTTCTCTTTCGCTCTGCTCGGAGACTTCACAGGAAGAAACGCAGATGAAGGGTTGTGACACAAGAGGAGGTATGGTTGCAAATGTTGATGTCTCAATAGCTCGGCAGCCTATAAGTAGAGGTAAAAAAAATATATCAAGATGAATCTCAATTTAATACTCTCTCCGTTTCATTTTGTTTTTCTGGTTTTGATTTGGCACGAAGTTTTAGAAAGAAAAGAAGACTTTTGAATCTTGTGGTCTTAAAATAAAGGTATGCAGAATGTATCAAAATGTAATTTAAGTTTGTGATCTTTAAACATGCCACGTAGAAAGTTAGAATTAACGTGTTGTTGTAAAAGGATAGAAACATTCGCTTTTAAATGGACTAAAAAGAAAAATAAGACTTAACAGATTTAAACGGAAAGAATAACATTTGAACATATGTAGCTCGCACTCACTGTAGGTCGGTGTTCGTGAGTTTTCCTTAGCATGTTTTTTATTATCAGTTTCCTGCCAGAATTAAATCCGCTTTGTCAACGGACTGATTTGTTATACTTGTGGCGTGCTTAGAAGGAAGATACTTACAAGGTGGAGGAGTATATAATCAGAAGTGGTGAGAACAAACCCCGGTTTATTTTGTTGATAAGTCCAGTTTTGTCCTGTTGGATTTACATTGTCAGTATATCATATAGAAGATATCAGGATAAAGAACTTCTCTTTTTTTTGTGTAACAAGTATAACTTTTCGAGGTATTGTTTACGAAGTTCAGATAGCTGAAAAATCAAATTACAGAAGCTTTAAACGGGGGTTGATGTGCAGCAATGTCAAACATACAGTATCCTAAAATCACATTAAAGTGTTAGTATTAGGGACATGATGTAAAGAGCTGAAATACATTGCTTCATCAACATTCTTATTTCTTACCAAGCGACCATATATCAGATTTATTACTATAGGGTATGCCGGCAAGGAGCTCAGGGCACATGTCGTTTGGTGTGCCAGATAGCTATTACTTGAAATTTGTTCCAAAATTAAGGATTAGTTATACAACTCGACGTCTTTTTCTCAAATGCATTATGCTATGTGCTATGGATACAGGAGCTTTGTAATATGATAAATACCACAATATTTTTTTGATAAAAAGGAAGATGACCACCACAACATTTTAGTACCTATGACCAAAAATAAAATCAACTTTTAGGTTTTCTCGGTCTTGGAGGGGGGAGGGATTTCTCTCTTGCTAAATATATATGCTGAATCGATTGTTAGGTGTCAATAGATGGTTGAAACTTACATGTAAGTAAGAGGTTCATTTTTCCGCAATAGAAATTCATACCGAGGAAGCAAGGCCTTCTGCATCTAGCAATTTTCGTAATCCAAAATCACCTGTGACAATCAAGTGAATTTGAAGGATAGTAAAGAAGCAAAGACGACCCAATAAGGCAATTGTTCGGGAATTCTTACCTAACCTGATGTTGTTGTCCATTGTGATGAATATGTTACATAACTGAATTCAAAATAGTTCACGTTAAAAATGTTTCATGCTAAGAATGCTTTTCTATTTCGCCGATTACAACAAGTTTTTACCTTGAGGTCTCTATGATGAATGCGGTTGGAATGCAGATACTCCAAGGCTAACAATAGATGAGTCAGCCATTTGCAGAGTTTCAATAATAGCAGGAAAAAAAACATAAAAACACGTAATTTTTTAAGCTACCGGGAAGGCACAGAGAAGGTTCACAAGTAATGAAATCGCATTTAACTACCTCTTCTGGGAAAAGTGCTCCTATAGACTTCCTCATGATCTCCGCCCTGAAAATGGGGAAAAAAAATTGTCACCATCCTCAGATTACACCACAAAAGATGTTCTATAATCATCCTATTCATTTCTTTATTTTCAACCTCATTACCCCTTCTATCGTTCTTAGTACGAGGGAGTATTTATGAAATTTGAGGTCTTTCATTCTCCAGATACCTGGACGTGCTTACAACATAGGCTGAAAACAGCCACGATCTTGGAAAAAGGTTCTGCTCTACAAACACAGGTTAGCCATATTTTACGATAAAATATAGCCGGTGACAATGATGAAGAATTTTACTTAAACTATTGTTTTCCCTTCCCTCGTTTAGTGGCTCCTTTTGTTCTTTATTCTTATCTTTCCTTATAGGTACACATTTAAAATGTTAGCGAAATCAGGAATAATCACTCACATATTTTCATCTTCGCAATAATCGGCAACGATGCATATACAACTCCCCTGAAAGAAAAGGAAAGTCAAGCTTTTTCTCTGGTGCAGCTTATGCAGCAATAATCGCAACTACTAAAGGCTACGTTTTGCACTTTCTGATCCAAGCAACCACAAAACTGGATGATAGGATACCTTTTCCACCGAAGCATCTTTGTACTCCAAAAGATATGGATGGCTTAGTTTAGCTATCAAATTCACCTGCAATAGAAAAATAACCATCTATCATCAGATTAGAAGAATATTCCCCAAGCATATCTTACCATCAAGTAGAACTTTTCATATAATAATGTATAAGATGAGTCGAAGATTTTGTATCTAAATGTGCTTGGTTCGAATGGAAAGATTGGAGCAACTATTTGATGACATAACTTCTTTCACTCGACATTTAAGCATGTCCGTATTCCATACTACCTATTCATCAAAATGAATATTTGGTACAGAGATGTATACCTCTTCGCGTCCAGATTATCCACTTCGAGAAAGTAGAGTTATTGATACAGGGAAAATCATAGGTGTGAAGTACTTACTGGTTCTTCTTTTCTATTGTTAAGAGGAAAGAAAACTACTTCACGTGTGACTCCAACGAGAAAGTTCTAAATTTCTACTTCAATTCAATCCTACTTGTCAGCTCATGTCATTTTTTTTTTGGATGCTTGGTCCTTCGAACTCAAACCTTGAGTTAAGACACTTGGGGCATATATATTATTCTGTTGAAACAATCTTCTCCAAAATCTAAGCTCATCAGATGCAAACCAGCATTCATGCAGATAACAATGAAGATGTCTAAAGGTTTCCATCGATAGAATTCATAGGATGCTCAATGCATTGGTCAGGACGATCACTCCTTACATAGTCCCGCATGCTAAACACTCTTAGAAGAAAAAAGGTTTGCATGGAAACACACGCTTCAAGTCGTATGATAAAATAGTAAAAATGGTAACAACAAAGAAAGAATGATGTGGTATGAGAGTGATAATCCAAGATGTATAGAAGCAGACCAATTGAAATAGAAGAACATCAATAAAAATCAGTTTATCAAATATTTTATGATGGAACACCTCATACAATGTAGCTCACTACCGAAACTATGAGGAGAACTATTCAATTAGACAAGACTAGATTGCTGATTTTAACCACCGGATTATATCATAGATATGAGACTCCCTCTACATTTCATCGGTGGCTAAAGTTTGCGACAATCAACTTTAGATTCAGCAACTTATAAGAATATGACCTAAATATTATTGGTCTTCAATTAATCATAGAACTAACTACTTTTTCAGGGAACAAATTAAGAGAAGCCCTTGAAATGACCTCTTGATGTGCCATGCGCTTGGACATTTCTGTCTGTTTTGCTAATGGTATCTTCTTCAGAACATACCTACAAGGAAAAGAAAAAGAAGTCCATAAAATTAGATTCCATGAAATTATGATGAGTCAAAATAATCTTTCTTTAATAATTACAGAAGTCAACAACTTGGATATAGAATATACAATAGATTCAGTGCAACTTCACTTCCGTAAGAAATAGGATCATTAACAGTTTATTCTCAAGTACACTGCATTTGGAGTTCCTTAGTTTCTGTTCTTCGGTGAACATTTCCCATTCGAATTTCCAATAATGCAAATTTACCAGGACATTAGACACATCCAAGGAATGTATCAGTATATCAGATGCCAGATTCAACATTTTTTTTTCAAAAGTGCTTACGGGAAATCTTGCATATACAGTTAAATGTCATTCAATTCCTACATGGAGCAAAGATATCTGAAAATTTGTTCTAGAAATTATCAAATCCAAACCAACACAAATTATCGAAGTAGGAAAATATGACTGGAAAAAAAAATAGTATGAGTACTACTAGCTTACTTCTTCTTCTCAGTTCGATGGAGAACAAGAAATGTAGTTCCGACAGTTCTTCTTCCAAAGTGTTCTATCACTTCATAATCATCTAACTTGTTATCCGTATCACTCTTCTGAGTCTCCATTCTGCAACTCACAACAAAAAATTCAACTTTATAATAAGATTACAGCTACAGATTCAATCTTTCTATCAATTGAACAAGTTCTTGAACTCTTCCAACTCAAAGTTTAGGCACACATTGCACTTTACAATAAACTTACGACTATAGATTCAATCTTTCTATCAATTGAACAAGTTCTTGAACTCACCCAACTCGAAACATACAACTTAAGATTCAATAGAACAATTTCTTGAACTCACCCAACAAAACTTGGGCACACATTAAACAACAACAAAAAAAAATAGTATATTCCAAAAAAATGGGGTCTGGGGAAGGGTAAAGTGTACGCAGTACATACCTCCACCTTATAAGTGAGGTAGAGAGGTTGTTTTCGAAAGGCACCCATAGATCAACTTAGGCACACATTACACTTTACAATAAAATTATAGCTAAAGATTCGATCTTTCTATCAATTGAACAAACAAGCTCTTGAACTCACCCAACTCAAAACTTCGACAAACATTACAACTTTACAGTAAAGTAACAGTCAAAGATTCAACAGAACAAGTTCTAAAACTCACCAACTCAAAACATAGACAAACATTACACTACAATAAAACTTTAGTTAAAGATTCTATCATTTGGTTAATCAAACTGTTTGATGAACTCACCCAACTCAAAACATAGGAACATATTACACTTTTACAATAACGTTACAACTAAAGATTCCATCTTTCTATCAATTGAACAAGTTCTTGAACTCAGCCAACTCAAAATTTAGCAACACATTACACTTTATAGTAAAATTACAGTCAAAAAGATTCAACAGAACAAATACTTGACCTCACCCAACTCAAAACTTAGGCACACATTACAACTTTGCAGTAAAATTACTGTTAAAGATTCAACAGAACAAATTCTTGAACTCGCCCAACTCAAAACATATGCAAACATTACACTCTACTATAAAACTAAAAGATTCAAACTGTTTGTTAATTTAAAAAGTTCCTAAACTCAGCCAACTGAAAAATAACTTTACAGTTAAAGATTCTATCTTTCTGCTACTTGAACTGATTCTTGAACTCACCTAACTCAAAACATAGTCACACATTACACTTCACAGAAAAATTATAGCTAAAGATTCAGTGTTTCTGCTACTTGAACTGGTTCTTGAACTCACCCAACTCAAAACATAGGCACATATTACACTTCACAGCAAAATTACATTTAAAGATTCAGTTTTATCTGTTAATTGAACTGGTTCTTGAACTCAGCCAACTCAAAACTTACACTGAAAAATTTCAGTCTTTATGTTAATTGAACTGATTCTTGAACTCATCCAACTTAAAACTTAGGCAAACACTGCACTTTGAAATAAAATCAAAGCTAAAGATTCAATCATTCAGTTAATTGAACTGGTTCTTCGAATCACAAACTGAAAAAATTGAGGAAATCTTTACAGGGTCAATAGTGAAATCCCTGCAACAACTACAAAAACAACCCTTTACTTCATTCCAGCAAGAAAAAAAAGATTTTTAGAGTTGGGATCTTGAAATGATGTGGGACAAAGCAAGCTAAGTTGCAACTACTTATTGAGTGTCCATTCTACCTCTAAAACTAATAACATTATTGTTTAAAGTTAAAGATTCAATATTTCTGTTAATTGAACTGATTCTTGAACTCTTCCAACTCAAATTTTAGGCACACATTACACTTTACAATAAAATTACAGCTAAAGATTCAATTTTTCTATCAATTGAACAAACAAGTTCTTAAACCCTCCCAACTCAAAATTTGGACAACCTTACACAACAACTACAACCGTAACATACCCAATGAATCCCACAAGCGAAGTCTAGGGAGGGTAAAGTGTACCGCAGACCTTACAACTACTTCAGGGATTAGACAACATTACGCATCACAGTTAAAAACAAAGTTGCTCGGACTCTCCAAATATGTTGCCGCACCCGTGTCCAATCCTCCGAAAATGCACTACTTTTGAAGGATCCAACACTCACACCATGAAATTTTTGGAGAGTCCGATCAACTTAGGTTAAAAATTCAGTTTTTCTCTGTTAATTGAACTGATTCTTGAACTCAGCCAACACAAAACTTAGGCAAACAATACACTTCCTACCGTAAAACGACAGTTAAATATTCAATCTTTCAGTAAGACAAACATTCTTCACCAGTAGAATTACAGTCAAGGATTCAACAGAACAAGTTCTTGAACTCACCCAACTCAAAACTTAGACACACATTACACTATATAGAAAAATTACAGTAAAAATGATTCAACATAACAAGTTCCTGAACTCACCTAAATCAAAACTTAAGACAGACATTTTTCACGAGTAGACATACAGTCAAGGATTCAACAGAACAAGTTCTTGAACTCACAAAACTCAAAATTTAGGCACACATTACACTAAAAAGAAAAATTACGGTCAAAAAGATTCAACATAACAAGATCTTGAACTCACACAACTCAAAACTTAGGCACACATTACACTATACAGAAAAATTATAGTCGAAAAGATTCAACATAACAAGTTCTGGAACTCACCCAACTTTAAACTTAAGACAGACATTCTTCAACAGTAGAATTACAGTTAAGGATTCAACAGAACAAGTTCTTGAACTCACACAAGTCAATAAATAGAAAAAAACAAATCAATGACATGAAAGAAAAATAAATGACATAGATAAAGGATAATAAATTTTATCAAGAGTAAGGATCAAGGAAGACTAAAGTCTCATGAACGTGATAGTGGTAGGATATCTGACAGGGAAAGGGAGCAAGACGACTTTGAACGGGACAAGGAAAAGTATAAGAAAAGTAACATCATAACAATAAATTATGACAATCAAGATAGAATTATTATAAATTGGCAAAATGTGCATGAGGGAGAATATAATAATTGTATAAAAAAAAACAAAAAAAACTTTTTAAAAAAATATTAAATTCGTTTCACAAAAGGCTTGAGGTTGGAGGAATGGAATATTTTGTTAGGTCATTTTCATGATGTCACCTATCACCATCCTCAACTAATTTGGATTTAATTATTAAATTGCTAAAATTGGTATTATATAAGTAATATTTAATTGTGTCTTTATTATTTTTATTTAGTTAGGCTATTTGATGACTCTATTGGCATCTAATTGACAATAATTCTCATTGAACATGTAATATTTTTGGTATGCCTAAATTTCCATTTTAAGAAGAAAAAAAAAGGATAAATAAAGTCAAATTCCAACTACCAAAATGCTACTAGACAAATATTTAATCCCTGTTATAAAAAAATAAAATTAAAAAATAATTACAGAATTAATTACTTAAACAAGAATATTAATTGTACACTACAATTAAGTGATAAATTGACATGAGATTATATGTTGGCTAATCTTAATTACTTGCAAAAGTAATCTAATTATAATGTTTTCTCTCCCTCATTATTAAAATAACATACGTAATATAATTTTACTAGTAGGATCTAGGGAGGACGATGTATACGACTATACGCTGGGACAAAACTAGCTAATAGTGAGGGGGGTCATCCGAACCTCCTTCAACAAAAAATTATACTATATATACAAACTTAAAATTTTTTTTTATGTATATATAGAAGACGTTGAACCCCATTCGATTAGTTCTTTTGTTCAAATTTTTTGATTTTGAACCCCCTTAATTAAGATGTTGGCTCCGCCACTAACTATACGCATCCGTGAAGAACTACAATCTAATTACAGGTGTAAAGTGAGAAATGACGTTTTAGGTTGAGCTTCGATTCAAGTAAAACATATTCATAATTAAGTACGTAAATAAAGAAATGGAGAATTAAAATAATAGCAAAAACAAAATAATTAACCTCATTATTATCCACATTAATTGTGGATTAGTTTTCTAAGGTAAAAGAATATGTAATTAAATTTTGTCGGTGGAATAGATAAAAGGGCAATTTCTAAAAAAGGTGATACTAAAATATGAAAATCAGTAGTTGGATTTTGTGACCCACCACTTGATAATGCTAATACAGAATAAATATTTTTCATAAATCAAATGTTGAAATTTTTTTATAAAAAAAAATAAATGGAAAAGGGCCTAAAATGTTCTTCCCGTTTACCTATTAGTCAATTTTGTCCTTTTATTTAACAACAACCTTTTGGTCCCAATTTATTTATCACATGACACATTTCTATTGGACAATTCATGTAAAATTAAATTAATTAATTTTATCTCAAAATCCAACCCGCCTAGACAAATAACACGTATCCAACTAAAGTTGACCCGCTCCATATTCATCGATATCTGCTCATCCCCTGTCTTTGAATTATTGGAAAGAATAATATTATGATGAAAGTGAGAAGAACCCTATTTTTTCCTACTAGAAGACAAGGCTTGTCACGATATATTATGAATGCACAATGATGAGTACAAAAAATAGTTGAAGGGCATTTTAGGCCCAATAGGTAGATGAAGGGCATTTTTGCACTATTTTAGATAGTTGGAGGGCATTTTAGGCTCTTTTTCGAAAAAAAAGAAGAAATAAATAACTCACTTTTTTTTTCCTTTTTTCAATTAGTTTTATTGATCGACTCATTTGAATTCGCGATTACGCATTACGGACTGTTTGTATATCGAAAGAGAAGCTCTCCATGTTGAAGCTTTCCTTACTACGAGGACTTGAATTTAGATTCACGCCCTATAGATCTTCTTTAAGAGAAAGCTCTATCTATAAATTACATATCCAGTGTGATAATAATTATGTTAAATTACATAAATAATACACCAATAATATATCCAGTGTATTCTCGCAAGATGGGGTAAATTACACAAACAATGTTTAAAAATAGCTATGTCAGATATCCCATATATATACATTGTTTCGTTATATGATGGTGTAGAACAATTCTTATCTCGCTATTAGTTTTTAAGTTTAATTAGATTCAAGGTTCATTTTTTTTTGTCGTGATACTAGAGCTAGACTTCTCTCAATTCTTATTTCTCATATATTAAACATTATATTATACTATCCATGATTCAATTATCAGGCAGAGGCGGAGCCAAACTAGTAATAGGATATATTATTAATATTTGAACTCCTTCAGCAGAAATCCTGACTTCGCCTGTATTATCAGGTGTCTGATTTCTGCATTAATTATGTACTATAAAATACTAGTTGGTCTCCTACTCATATTAAATTTTTGAACAATTTTCACCTCACTTATTAATTTTTGAATTTAAGATTATACAAATTTTGTGTAATTGGTTAAGCATCTTGAATAGGGAGCCATATAATACAATCGAAAAGATATACTCCCTCCGTTCTAAATTTTCTAATTTGATTTTCCATTTTATTTATCTTTTTTCATTAATCAAGAAGAGACAATTTTTTTTTTATGTTTTACCCTTTGCATTAATTACTTTTTTGTCAAATTAAAATCTAAACATCATTTAATAGGAGTATTATGGTAAACTATCCATATTATTAATTATTTTTTTTAATCAATATGTCATCTCAGTTTGAAACGGAGGGAGTATGATAATAGATTGTCCCTACTTATTACCAACTTTTTTTTTGTTTTTTCATTCAAATTCAAAGCATATTCTTGCAATTTTCAAAGTTTCCTTTGAGTATCAATAATATAATGTCCACCCTCCATTTCTAAATAATTGATTGTTTATTTATTTTATTATATACTTAAATAAATAATATTTTAGATAATCAAGAAATCATTGATGATGTTTTTTCAATTTACCTTTCCTATAATTTTTTTTTTTTTGCAAAACTCAAAAACTACTAAAAGGTTATATTCTTTTCAATATATTTATTAAAGACAAATTAGTAAAATAATTTTTACTTTCTAGAAGTGAGTAGTTTCTTAACAAAGGCCTAAAATAAAAACCACTTATTTAAAAACGAAGGAAGTTGAGTTCATTTTGGAATCTCAACAATTAGTAGTCGTTTGTCTATGAAAATTATTTATATTTTTTCAAAAAATTATTTCACTTTAGTGAAAAAAGTGAAAACAAGATGCGTTTGGCCATGAAAATTCTAAATACAATTCTGAAATATTGTATTTGTAACTTTTACTTCTCTCACAATATTTCAAAAGCAACTTTAATTTATGAGAAAATACATAAAGTACCCCCTGATCTTGTCTGACTCTTTAAAAAAGACACCTAAATTTTACTATCAACCTATTACCCCACGATTCTTACTTAATCCGTTGTAAATGCACCATTTTGACTTAAATTTTGCATATGCGTGTAGACACACACACAAGGCACGTGAATGGTTAAAATTTGACTTAAATTGCCACGTATAAATTATTTATCCAAAAATTTAAAAATACATTCTTCTCCATTGATGTCTTCCACATCTTTCCAATACTCCATTCACACACTCTCACAACTTCACACAATACTCCATTCACGCACACACAATAACTCAGGGAAAAACACACACTCACACACCGACACTACACACACAGAAATCAGAAGGAGAGCACAATTGTGCTTGGGATCGTGTTGTCTATCCCTATTGTGAGGTTTATGCTTTTCCTGAGAGCTTTCCATAATTTGAGATCCACCAACGGTCTGCAACATTATTCTTATGTTCATCTTGAATTGAAGAATGATAAAGAGTTTTAAAAAGGGTAAAAAAGATATGATATGGTAGCCACCATTTTTTCCGTCGAGAAGGTATTTTTCGATGATAAACCAAATATTAAAAATTAAATTTTGTTGGAAAATATGCTAGGGAGAACAATTGAGGCGTACTTTAGCACATAATTCAATTTAAGATCAACAACAATGGAAGAAGTAATGAAAAAGAAGAAGGAAAGACAAGTGAACTGGAAGAAGAAGGAGAAAGTGTCAAACGCGCGCTTTTCAAAAAAAGGGGAATGCTGAAATTTTCGTCAAAATGGTGTATTTACAACGATTTTAGTAATATTTCGTGGGGTAATAGGTCGAAAGTATAGTTTAGGTGTCTTTTTTGAAAAAGTCCGACATGATCAGGGGGTACTTTATGTATTTTCTCTTAATTTATATACATGGTCAAATACAACCCCTACTTCAACTCCAACTCCAACTCCAACTCCAATTTTGAAAAATTATAATTTTCATGATTAAACGGGCCTTAATGTGGGTCCAAATTTTCCATAAATAGAGATGGAATTTTGTGCCAACTAAATAAGAGGTCCAAAAACTAATGCTAATAATATGCAATTTTTATTGATGAAGAGTGAAAAAGCAAAAAAATATGTAACCTATGAACTTATGAGTTGGATTGCTTAGAATAGACACAAATTACATCAATCAATGCATCCTACATAGCCCATCTGAACTTATGTTTGCCCATGTTGCTTCAAACTTGTTGTCTTGTTATCAATACAAGGTAAAGTACAAGTATGGTGTAACATGGGTTTGAGATGTTACACAAGGATATTTATAATATTAGAGATTTATGGCAAGTTCATTCATTGAATAACAAGTATTGTGGAGGGATGAATAAGAGTTCCTCCATCTGTAATGGTCTCAAATTCGCATTCTGGATATAAAGAATTATGTTAGGGATTTATTTCCTATAAATAGACCTTATATAACGTGAATCTGGATAGTTGGAGTCTCAACGTGGATACGGGATTAAAAAAAGTTCATTCACCAGAATATTATAAGAATATGTACTAAATTGTGGTGATACGTCGTAAGTTTGTCATGTAAAGAGATTACATATTCCTTTACTAAATTCAATGTGAGATTCTTCAACACCATGGGAATTCCAAATACAATTTAGAATTTTATTTGAAAAAGTGAAAAAAAGTAAAGTTTTACTTCTCTCACAAAAATTTCAAAAACAACTCCAATTTGTATTCATGGTCAAACACACACAACTTCAACTTCAACTCCGGAAAATTATAATTTTCATGGCCAAACGAGGCCTAGAATTTATAGAATTTGGAGCATGAACAAAATAAATGTAACATAAAAAAATAACAATCAAGTGCCATAAAATTATGTTAAAAGAATAAATGTTGAACCTAATTGATAGCAGTGTGTGTCTTGTTTAATGTCTACATTAGTAGTTACATTATTGCTTATGTAGTTTTCGGTCCTTTAATTTCTGATATTATTTGTATCTTGTATTTCAACAATCATGTTATCTTATTAATGTTACTATATGTATTTTTATCACAATCCATTATTTTTTTACCTATTATTACCTCTTTTTCTTGAACCTTCGTAAATCGAAATAATATTTCTACCTTTGAGATAGATATAAGATCTATGTACATCAAATTAAAATTTTAATTAAGTATTTCTAAATTTAGAAGGAGGTTTGTCTGTTTTGATTTTTGAAACACCTAAAAAAGGAAAGTAGTATCATTTTCATTTTCTTTCCTTTTGGAGCTCCTCCTTAATCATCTTAAAATTCTTGGACCGAAAAAAATTTAATTAAAATTCACCTTTCAATTTCTCCAATTCTTCTATTATGGTATGTTATTTGTACATTCTTGACTAATAAATTCCTAAGGTCTAGTCTAATTTTCTTATTAATATTTTGTTTTGATAATTTTCTAAAAATTCAATTGTTTTGTTTTGTTTTCTTTTCTTTTCTTTTTTCATCGAGGTCTATAATTATGCATGTTTTTTGCATGTCAAAGTTCAAACATAGGTTCTTTTTTCTGTAATTGTTCAAATTTTTTGTAAATTATTTGATTTTGGACTAATAATATAGTCTTTGTGTATTTGCATGTTATGATGTTTAATTATAAGGGTTGTGGTATTTTTTTATTTATTTTTTGAATTGATGAAAGGAAGTTTAGTTTTTATACATTAAAGGTGAGAAAAATGCAACTTAGTGGGTTTTCTATTAATTATTTATATATATTAAACACGAATACAGTGTTTGAGCTGAAGCTATTGAGTTCTTCTAAAACGTTAGGAAAAGCTATAGCTCTAGTCTACCCCAATATAAAATGCCAAGAGGTCGTATGCTTTAATAGTGTCGTTGTTGAATTCTGTACTTCTGTGCTATGCTGCTAGGACTCTTTAAAATATTGTTGTACCTGTGTCAGATTATATGAATTTGCACTATTTTTAGAGGATCCGACATGCATCCTGGGGAATTATTGAGGAGTTCGAGCAACAAGCTTTCGTGAGATTTAGTGAACTGATTTTTCTTGTGATGTGATCTAGTCACAAGAACATCCTTAAACTTTGTTGTGCAAATTTAGTTATACCTTTAATTTCATTCTTATCTGCTTAATTATGGTTAGCTAAGTTTTAGGTTCTGCATAAGTACTAAGCTAGTTCTTTGTTAGATGAATTGATTTTTCGGGTTCTATGAGTTTGCAAGAGGGAGTTGTTGGTTATTGAAGATGCTAGAGTACTCCCCCTACATACCGGTCCGGACATGAGGGTGTATATGACACTTAATGTCCCCTTGTTGGTCCAAGGGACAGAGGAGGCTATGTTAGCAAAAATATGGTTATTGGTTATTTTTATCTTATGGATAACACCACTTACTAATTCAAGCAAATGAATAGTTCACCAAACTGAGTAGTAGTAAGCAATAGTTGAGACATTTTTGTGTTCGTCGCTTACAGGGAAACAATTTTTAGAATACATGCCAACCAGAGTAGATAACAACAGCTAGAAAGTGATCATATAGCTGTGATCTATCTCAAGAGCTAATCCATTTCTTCGGTCTTTTACAATCTGCTTGGGTTTTGGTGACTGTCCATGATAGTTGAACTGGTTTCTTCATGCCTGTCTAGAATATGTGATCGTAACTGGTTATCAAGAGGACTCATCAAGCCAAAAAAACAATTTTACCGCTTAAATCTTGATAATCAGCAGTTGAGCCGAGAAGGTCTCCTTCGCAAGTCTATTAGAGTAAATACTATGCTTTGGTCTCTTATAAAGGGGTAATGAGCTGAGGAAGCTAGAGTTGAGCCGAGAGGGTCTCATTTTAGAATGACTCTAGTATAAATTGAGATAGGCAGTACCTTATTTGAACTTCAGTTGTTGAATCACGCAGCTCACATGCAGGATGTACTCGAATATTGGTATATGCTGAAAAGTGATAACAGTGTTGAGTCCAAGTAACTGCAAATGTGTCTAGGTAACATGACTGGTTAAAGACTAATTGGAAGTTTCTCAGCTAAGTGGTCAAGATTTCTGGTAAGTGGTGCAATCTTATCTAGTTTAGCAACATCAGTTTTGGCTTTTATGCTTGTTTTTCTATAAATCTTCTTGTGAGGTGTAGGAAAGAGATGCAGTTTTTTCTACTAGTAGCCTCCATGTTTTATTTTAATTTGTCATTTTAGTGATCAAATTAAAGATTCCTTAGCATGTTAACAGTGAAAGGCTCTCATTTTGACAATTCTACACTAGTTGTGGCTAATTGTTTAAACTGTTAAGCATGTCAAATGGTTCCAGTAACAAAAATCGAGAAAGTACGAGATATTGAATGTATGTATTATTCTGAATTGCTTTATATTTCATAATCACGATGTTTCTTGGTTGAAGTGTTTGTTTGTCCCTTTGTTGTTTCGGGATGTACTTAACGAACTTGTGGTGTTGAACTTAACTTGTTAACTGCAGAAATGGAGTCATCTAAAGAGACAGGTTGTCGAGCTCCAGAAGACCCCGTCCTCTGTATCAACGACTGCAGTTTTTCCGGTAGTGCAACTACGATGAATATGTGTTCCCAGTGTCAAAAGGACATGACACTACTGAAGCAGGAACAATTAAAGCTTGCAGCTGCATCCATCCAAGACGTCGTACGCAGAAGCTCAAGTAGCGATGAATCAAAACTTGCTCTTGCAGGTTCCGCGGTTGCATCTGCAGATTTAGCCTCTCAGATTTCACAAGTGAAGTCAAAAGAGGGTCTGAAAAAGTGCACAGCTTGTCGTAACCGTATGGGCTTAATGGGGTTCAGTTGCAAATGTGTTGATGTTTTCTGCGCATTTAATCGTTATTCATACAAACTCAACTGCCCGTTTGATTATAGAAATGCTGGTCAGAATGTAATAGCAAAAGCAAATCCTATCGTCGTAGCAAAAAAACTTAATAAAATCTAACAAGCACCAATCGAAATGTTGTATGAACTGAAGCAATGTCCATCTTTTGATAAGTTGGCCTCATCTTACAGGGTGATGATGAAATTTTCGCGTGGGGGTGGGGGTGGGGGGTACCCTAGAGCCTAGATAATCCTGGTGTATAAGTTATTTATGATCTTGGTGCAAATTTTCATGGAATTTGTTCTTTTTTTGTCCCTATTTCTGGGCTCCTTGTCTAGTATAATATGCATAATGTAGGTCATCTTGATGAATTTCACATTCATACATCCGCGTTTTGAAATCCTGTATCCGCCTCCGTGCATTCTTCAAGATTCCAAAGTCTCTTTTGAGTATCAATAATGTAGAGTTTTTGTTTGTAGAGATGTCAATACGGGTTGGCCCAGCCCATCCGAGCTAGCCCACACCATCTTCGAGTTTGACGGGTCAGGTTGGGCTAGCCTATCAAAATGATGAGCCAAAAAATATCAAGCCCACACTATTACTCTATGGGTTGCGGGCCTCACGGGCCATCCCACTTTAAAAAAATAATATTTTATAATTTAATTTTAGAATATTAATAGACATAAATATTACATAGTATTAATACTTTTTAATTAAGTCTCTAACACCCCCAAAAATACTCATAATAGCGAAATTAAATAACTTCTGACTTGCGTTCTGCCCTTACATCGTAAAAGTAATGGTTAAGCTATAGAACTAGAAACGTAAGAGAAAGAGAGGAGAGCAGAACTTTACTTCTCTGCTGAGGCATATTATATTCTTCGAACCAAATAAAAATACTACTCCCTCCGTCCCAAATTATGTGTCGCCATTTCCTTTTTTGTCCGTACCAAAATAAATGTTATCTTTCTTTATTTGGAAATTTTTTAAAGGCACAATTACCTTTTTACCCTTATTGGACCCACGTTATTTTAAATATATTAATACTTCTTTTTTAGTATTTGTTTTTTTTAAGTAAAAGTCTTATCACTTCAATCAAAATTTAAACTTTCAGCCTTTTATTTTTACAGTATCGAAATTATTTTAAACCACAGAGAGAAATTTATTCTTTTTGATTGGTTCTACATAAGTAAACCAGTTTTCTTCGACAACTCATTATTCATATTACTGTGATTTCTCGAGTAAAAATTGGATCTTTAAAGCTAATGTTAAAGAAAACAAGAATTTAGAGGGACCCCATTTTCCACATATATCATCTTACAATTGGAAAAAGTACCAAACACAACTACAAAGATCAAACTTCTTTTGTTTAGAACTGAAAATTTATTGAGACAGTGAGCTACCCAAGAGACAACATCCTTCTCCACTATTTCCTCTAACACATCATATGCCTCGTCAATACTTCACACTTACAGTACATTGATAGGAGTGCATATCCGACATAGCACATGATATGATATCCTACATTAACAAGTCAGACGTGTAATTTGCTTTCCAAATTCGAATGCAGCAATATCAAGTATGAAAATACTGTATGTCTGAACAAGCAGTATAACAAGCATATTTTTTACAAACTCTAAACATGAGTAGAAAATGTCCATTTCACTTTGTCTTGATGAATGTTTGATCCTTTTAGAAGCACCGTGATCTGAAGTTCACTGCACAACAAACTATTTTCTGTTAATCTTCCGAGTATTGAATATTGTCAACCTCAGCTTCAACGTACTTACACTTCACATGTATTACCACAAAAATGAAAATACACAACAAAACAATTTCCTACAATTTTGTTTTTAGTTTCTGCACTTATTTACTCCCTCACCGAATACTTAGTTTCCAACACATATCAAGATGATGCAATGCACCTCTCATAAAGGTCTTCAAGAATCTAGTCTTCAACAACCACCACAAAACATTAATGTTAATAGCCCGACCTTTTCATTTTTTTAAGTAGGTCAACACAGATGACACACTCCTATTTGCTTTCCCACCATTCACAACCTTACGTTTCTCCTTTCTCAAATCTCTCTTCACCAGAAGTACATCTTTAATGGCTAGCCCATGTTCTATGATATTTCAACATAAACACAGATCATCAGACTGTCAGCTTATGATTAAATATTCAGTCACTCGACAACAGTGAGAGTGAGTCACAGAACACCAAATTTAACAAACATAACACGGAAGTTACCATTGTCTCAATGAATAACATCCTAAAGTGAGGATATCAATACCAAGAAAAATTCAGATGCAAACTTTCAAATACAGTGTACACCAGTCAACGGCCATAAACAGTAAAGTATAAATAGGAAAAACAAATCAATGACATGAAAGATAAATAAATGTCACAGATAAAGGACAATAAATTTTATCAAGAGTAAGGATCAATGAAGACTAAAGTCTCATGAATGTTATAGTGGTAGGATATCTGATAGGGTAAGAGAGTGAGACGACTTCTAACGAGACAAGGAAAAGTATAAGGAAAAGAGTCATCGTTCAATAGACAAAGGTCACTCGGAGAAACCAAAACATGACTCTTCTCGGGATCGTAATTACCAATCTTATTCATCACGAGAGAAGAATTGTAATAGACACCATTAGCTTAGAGCAGCCTGACAGAATGTTACCATGCCCAATATGTTGTCTTTATGGAGAGTAGCTACTGCTCTTTGCATAATAGCTGAGGGTGCCGCCTTTATTAGTGAAATTGTACCACACCCTTTTGCATAAACCATGGTCTGTCGTAATCGCGACTTTGATTTCAACTATTTTCATTTAGTTCCCCTGATTAATTGACATCCCCATGCTGTCCAAATATATTAGATTTGCACAAACTCATTAACATTCAATTAATTATTCTAGAAATAGACTTCCTCGTTTAAAAATAAAAATTCATACAAATGTGACGGTATGACTCCCTCTTCCTTTTTCTCCTTCCTTCCATTTACGCAGCCCTCTATTATGTGATAAGAAAGTATTATTTATCTTTTTTATTATTATTATTTATTATTTAATATTGTTATTTATTATTTAATTTTGATTATCATATATTATTATTATTCCTAATTTAATTTAAATAACTGCCTAATCAAAATTACCTTGCATGATTTTATTTACCTTTTAGTCAAATTTTATTTAATTTCTTACAATTATAGCCTATTTTTATCCAATCCATTACAATCTTAATCCAATTTCTTATAATTTAATCCATTATTTTTCATCCTAGCCACATTTTAATTTCCCCATGACATTAAATCTCAGTCGTCTATCAAAAACCAATCCAACGGTTGAGATCAAAAGATCTCTCTTTCCCTATTTCAAACCTACAAACCCTAACTCTAATTTTTTTCCCCAACTTTCGCCTCTATCACTCCACCTCTCTCTTCTCTCTCTCTACAAACACCTCCAAATCTCAATCTCTCCCCCCTCTCCTCTGATCTCTCCGTCGCCAATCGACCACCAAAACCATCCCCTCCGCTCTGAGTCCTCATCGCCAGGTCGCTATCTACGGCGAACAGCCTTCGCTGTCGCCTCTCCCTTCTCCTCCATACGCGCCGCCAGCTTCTACCCCAGGCGAAAACAACCGCTGCTCCGATGGCCAGCCCCCTCCCTTTTCGTCATCCACCGGCAAACAGCGCCACCAGTGGCGCAGCCGCTCCATCCTCCATCCTCCATTCCCCTTCTTTCTCCCCTCCGACGAACGTCCAAAAATTGCGACACAGCCTCGACTCTTCCCCCACAGCGATACCTTCGGCAAACCCCTTCGGCGTTCCAACTATGCAACCCTTCCTCATCGAAAATGACAGATTCTGAGAGATTCCGTCTTCAGATTTGATCCCGTGTTCGAAATATGTGCGTGAACTTTAGTACTATTTCTTTATCTGTGTCTCTGATAGAAAGATTCTTCGAATCGAATGTGGCCACGTTTGATTTTTTCTGAATAAATGTGTTGATTTTAAGTCTGTGATTTTTATTCAAACCTATTTGCATGTCCTGCTTGATTGAAATTTCGTGACGCTTAACTTGAATGGTGAGTCAATTTGTTCGTCTCTCTCTGGTATGTAGAAACACGCCTAACTTCTTGCAACTTCACATTTTTTATGCCTCTTAGTCAATATGGATAAGAAAATCCCAACTTGTTTTATGACTTGGTTTAAACTTTCTGACAAGATGCTCATTACTAATCACTGTAGATTGTTGCTTGCTAATATTTACTATTTTTTTTTGGCATGTTTTATGATTTTGTAATCGCCTTATTGTAGTTGTGGTACTACTATTGTGTTAAATGAATGATTATTTTCCTTTGTGACGGGTTTGAAAATTCTTAACTGTGCCTAATTGAGAATTTACAGTTGATTGATTTATATACTATCTTTAATTGAGAGATGTGGTTGATTACTTTAACAATGATTTATGGTAAGTAATTACTTTGGATTGAGTCTTGTGTCAATTTTCTTCTAAAAAATTAAGTACTATTAATTATCGTTTGCCTTGATTATGTGATCACTAAATGATAGTTCTTCTTTTCTTTGGTAAATAAATAATTTGTATGACTGATTTGCTTAACCGATCTTTCCTTTATTGGATTTGACTGAACAGTAAATTATAAATAGAAAAAACAAATCAATGACATGAAAGAAAAATAAATGTCACAGATAAAGGACAATAAATTTTATCAAGAGTAAGGATCAAGGAATACTAAAGTCTCATGGACGTAATAGTGGTAGGATATCTGACAGAGAAAGGGAGCGAGACGACTTTGAACGGGACAAGGAAAAGTATAAGAAAAGTAACATCATACCAATAGATTATGACAATCAAGATAGAAATATTATAAATTGGAAAAATGTGCATAAGGGAAACTATAATAATAGTATAAAAAAAAGACTATTAAAAATATTAAATTCATTTCACAAGTGGCTTGAGGTTGGAGGAATGGAATATTAAAAGGAACAGTTTAATTGTTGATACTTTTTTCTATAAGACAACTATACTATCGCGCTGACCTCTTAGATAGTCACTCTGCTAATTGTTATTATCTCAGAAAATAACTTTTCTTCTTGATTCTCAGAACATGACTTTTTGAGATAATACTATTAGTTGAGTGACTATATCAGAAATCGACTCCGATAATAACACAATCATATCTAAGAAGCTGAAGAAATGTATAATCTTTGTCTGCAGGTAGTTTTGGAGAAAAAACTAACAGTAGAAAATGTGGTAAGTATCATCATAGAGTAGAAAACAACTTTAAAAGTACATTATATATAATCTTCACAGCTCCATCAACTGTCCTACAACAATAGAATCAAAACTAAGGGATGCTAAACCACGTTAAGCCTTGAGGAATAGTTTAGACCAACAATACTTGATGATTTACGTAAGACAGAGGCTCGTTCTATTAGTCAAAAGACAGGTTTTGTGCAACATCACGACCCCTTGGACAACTTTTGTGCAGTCATGAGACTTTTTTTCAACCAGATTATTGTTTCTCTAGACGACATTCCATCATCCCCGAGTGGTTTCAGCACACCAGCAAGCTCATCGATTTTTTCCTTCTTAAGTAGTCGCGCATAAACCTCCAAAAGAGACTCTAAACCTTCAGTTCTTTGTTCTGTGGGATTACCCCAGTCGCCTTTGTCCTTCTTACTAGCTAATGCAGCTAGTGACTTGAGCAGTGAAATCTTATCATCCAGTGCTCGAAGAGAGTATTTCTTAGCCTGTTTGGTTTCATAAATCGCGGTTGCTTTCTTTTCTAGATCGTCTTTGTGTAGAAGTGAACCATCGCTTTCAGTTGACAAGCAGTCAATAGCAACTTCTCTACACTCACTACCATTTTCAGCTTTAGCAACAAAGTATCTTGGTGCTGCCTCTGGATCTGGTTTTGTCGACTGTGAATTAGATGAAGTGCTTTCTTCATCGAAGGATCGTGTTTTACCGTTGAATCTTCCATTAGACAATGTCATTTTGCTAGATTTTGCGGAGATACATTCCACTATATCTACTTCCTTATGGTCCAGTGGAATGCTCAACACCTCAAGCTCTTTTATCTTGTTATTCTTCGTATCACCCTCGTCAAATCTACTAACATGCTCTGGAGAAACATGCTCTTGTTCCTCGGACCATGTTTTTTCCCTTGAACTTGATGATCTTGGATTGATCATAGTTTCTGTTTGTGAGATAGTCTCCTGTTGATCATATCCATTGCAAACAGCTGCCTCACTCATCTCCCCACTTTTATAATCCTCACTATCTTGAGAGATCCTAACCGAGTAGCTTGTTGGATCGACTCTCTTAGTGTCAAGTTTGGCTAGGAACGTGTTATAATTGTCAGATAAGTTTCTTGGATGAATGTTATCACTTTCGTCAAAGTAAAGGAT
Source organism: Capsicum pubescens (assembly GCA_030864215.1). NCBI lineage: Eukaryota > Viridiplantae > Streptophyta > Magnoliopsida > Solanales > Solanaceae > Capsicum > Capsicum pubescens. The sequence goes on from CM061543.1 coordinate 42,446,810, forward strand.
AGTTCTCTTCTCTTGTAGATTCAACTGTCTGTCTCTGCTACCTCTCGGACTGATAGATTTTCCAGGTGATGGTCATGTTTTCTCTTTCGTTCTGCTCAGGGACTTCACAGGAAGAAACACAGATGAAGGGTTATGACACAAGAGGAGGTATGGTTGCAAATGTTGATGTCTCAATAGCTCGGCAGCCTACAAGTAGAGGTAAAAAAATATATTAAGATTAATCTCAATTTAATACTCCCTCCATTTCATTTTGTTTTTCTGTTTTTGATTTGGCATGAAGTTTAAGAAAGAAAAGAAGACTTTTGAATCTTGTGGTCTTAAAATAAAGGTATGAAGAATGTATCAAAATGTAATTTAAGTTTGTGATCTTTAAACATGCCACGTAGAAAGTTAGAATTAAGGAGTTATTGTAAAAGGAAAGAAACATTTTCTTTTAAATGGACTAAAAAGGAAAATAAGACTTAATAGATTGAAACGGAAAGAATAACATTTGAATATATGTAGCTCGCACTCACTGTAGGTCGGTGTTCTGGAGTTTTCCTTAACATGCTTTTTATTATCTGTTTCCTAAAAGAATTAAATTCGCTTTGTCAACTGACTGATTTGTTATACTTGTGGCATGCTGAGAAGGAAGATAGTTACAAGGTGGAGGAGTATATAATCGGAAGTGGTGAGAACAAACCCCAATTTATTTTGTTGATAAGTCCAGTTTTGTCCTGTTGGATTTACATTGTCAGTATATCATATAGAAGATATCAGGATAAAGAACTTCCCTTTTTTTTTAGCGTAACAAGTATAACTTTTCGAGGTATTGTTTACGAAGTTCAGATAGCTAAAAAATCAACTTACAGAAGCTTTAAACGGGGGTTGATGTGCAGCAATGTCAAACATATAGTATCCTAAAATCACATTAAAGTGTTAGTGTTAGGGACATGATGGAAAGAGCTGAAATACATTGCTTCATCAACATTCTTATTTCTTACCAAGAGACCATATATCAGATTTATAGCCATAGGGTATACCGGCAAGGAGCTCAGGGCACATGTCGTTTGGTGTGCCAGATACCTATTACTTGAAATTTGTTCCAAAATTAAGGATTAGCTATACAACTCGACGGGTTTTTCTCAAATGCATTAAGTTAGGTGCTATGGTGACAGGAGCTTTTTAATATGATGAATACCACAATATTTTTTTTCATAAAAAGGAAGATGACCACCACAACATTTTAGTACTTATGACCAAAAATAAAAGCAACCTTTAGGTTTTCTCGGTCTTGGAGAGGGAAGGGATTTCTCTTCTACTAAATAGATATACGGAATCGATGGTTAGGTGACAATAGATGGTCGAAACTTGCATGTAAGTAAGAGGTTCATTTTTCCACAATAGAAATTCATATCAAGGAGCCAAGGCCTTCTGCATCTAGCAATTTTCCTAAACCAAAATCACCTGTGACAATCAAGTGAGTTTGAAGGATAGTAAAGAAGCAAAGATGACCCAATCAAGCAGTTGTTCGGGCATTCTTACCTAACCTGATGTCGTTGTCCTTTGTGATGAATATGTTCCATAATTGAAGTCAAAATAGTTCACGTTAATAACGTTTTATGCTAAAAAGGCTTTTCTATTTCGCCAATTACAACAAGTTTTTACCTTGAGGTCTTTATGATGAACGCGGTTGGAATGCATATACTCCAAAGATAACAATAGATGAGTCAGCCATTCGCAGAGTTTCTATAATAGCAGGAAAAAAACAAAATAAAAACACGTAATTTTTTAAGCTACAGGGAAGGCACAAAGAAGCTTCATAAGTAATGAAATCGCATTTAACTACCTCTTCTAGGAAAAGTGCTCCTCTAGACTTCCTCATGATCTCCGCCCTGAACATGGGGAAAAAAAATTGTCACCGTCCTTAGATTACACCACAAAAGATGTTCTATAATCATCCTATTCATTTCTTTATTTTCAACCTCTTTACCCCTTCTATCGTTCTTGGTACGAGGGAGTATTTATAAAATCTGAGGTCTATCATTCTCTAGATACCTGGACGTGCTTACAACACAGGATGAAAATAGCCACGATCTTGGAAAAAGGTTGTGCTCTACAAACACAGGTTCTCCATATTTTACGATAAAATATAGCCGGTGACAATGAAGAAGAATTTTACTTAAACTATAATTTTCCCTTGCCTCCTTTAGTGGATCCTTTTGTTCTTTATTCTTAACTTTCCTTTTAGGTACACATTTAAAATGTTAGAAAAATCAGGGATAATCACTCATATATTTTCATCTTCGTAATAATCGGCAACGATGCATATACAACTCCCCTGAAAGAAAATGAAAGTCAAGCTTTTTCTCTAGTGCAGCTTATGCAGCAATAACCGCAACTACTAAAGGCTACTTTTTGCACTTTCTGATCCAAGCAACCAGAAAACTGGATGATAGGATACATTGTCCACCCAAGCATCTTTGTTCTCCAAAAGATATGGATGGCTTAGTTTAGCTATCAAATTCACCTGCAACGGAAAAATAACCATCTATCATTATATTAGAAGAATATTCCCCAAGCATATCTTGCCATTAAGTAGAACTTTTCATATAATAAATTATAAGATGAGTCAAAGATTTTGTATCTAAATGTGCTTGGTTCGAAAGGAAAGATTGGAGCAACTATTTGATGACATAACTTCTTTCACTCGACATTTAAGTGTGTCCATATTCCATACTTCCTATTCATCAAAATGAATATTTGGTAGAGAGATGTATACCTCTTCGCATCCATATTATCCACTTCGAGAAAGTAGAGTTATTGATGCAGGGAAAATCATAGGTGCGAAGTACTTACTGGTTCTTCTTTTCTATTGTTAAGAGGAAAGAAAACTACTTCACGTGTGACTCCAATGAGAAAGTTCTAAATTTCTACTTCAGTTCAATCCTACTTGTCAGCTCATGTAATTTTTTTTTTTGGGAAGCTCGTCTTGTGGATGGTTGGTCCTTCGAACTCAAACCTTGAGTTAAGACACTTGGGGCATATATATTATTTTGTTGAAACAATCTTCTCCAAAACCTAAGATCATCAGATGCAAACCAGCATTCATGCAGATAAGAATGAAGATGTCTAAAGGTTTCCATCGATAGAATTCATAGGATGCTCAATGCATTGGTCAGGACGATCACTCCTTACATAGTCCATCATGCTAAACACTCTTAGAAGAAAAAAGGTTTGCACGGAAACACACGCTTCAAGTCGTATGATAAAATAGTCAAAATGGTAACAGCAAAGGAAGAATGATGTGGTATGACAGTGATAATCCAAGATGTTTAGAAGCAGACCAATTGAAATAGAAGAACATCAATAAAAATCAGTTTATCAAATACTTTATGATGGAACACCTCATACAATGTAGCTCACTACCGAAACTATGAGGAGAACTTTTCAATTAGACAACACTAGATTGTTGATTTTAACCACCGGATTATATCATAGATATGAGACTCCCCCTGCATTTAATTGGTGGCTAAAGTTTGCGACAATCAACTTGACATTCAGCAACTTATAAGAATATGAACTAAATATTATTGGTCTTCAATTAATCATAGAACTAACTACTTTTTCAGGGAACAAAATAAGAGAAGCACTTTAAATGACCTCCTGATGTATCGTGCGCTTGGACTTTTCTATCTGTTTTGCTAATGGTATCTTCTTCAGAACATACCTACAAGGAAGAGAAAAAGAAGTCCATAAAATTGGATTTCATGAAATTATGATGAGTCATAATAATCTTTCTTTAATAATTACAGAAGTTAACAACTTGGATATAGAATATACAACAGATTCAGTGCAACTTCACTTCCGTAAGAAATAGGATCATTAATGGTTTATTCTCAAGTACACTGCATTTGGAGTTCCTTAGTTTCTATTCTTCGGTGAACATTTCCCATGGGAATTTCCAATAATGCAAATTTACCAGGACATTAGACACATCCAAGGAATGTATCAGTATATCAGATGCCAGATTCAACATTTTTTTTGGAAAAGTGCTTACGAGAAATCTTGCATATACAGTAAAATGTCATTCAATTCCTACATGGAGCAAAGATATCTGAAAATCTGTTCTAGAAATTATCAAATCCAAACAAACACAAAATGCCGAAGTAGGAAAAAATGACTGGGAAAAAAATATAGTATAAGTACTACTAGCTTACTTCTTCTTCTCATTTCGATGGAGAACAAAAAATGTAGTTCCGACAGTTCTTCTTCCCAAATGTTCTATCACTTCATAATCATCTAACTTGTTATCCGTATCACTCTTCTGAGTCTCCATTCTGCCACTGAACAACAAAAATTCAACTTTATAATAAGATTACAGCTACTGAAGCAATCTTTCTATCAATTGAACAAGTTCTTGAACTCTTCCAACTCAAATTTTAGGCACACATTACACTTTACAATAAAATTACAGCTAAAGATTCAATCTTTCTATCAATTGAACAAACAAGTTCTTGAACCCACCCAACTCAGAATTTGGACAACCTTACACAACAACTACGACCGTAACTTACCCAATGAATCCCACAAGCGAAGTCTGGGGAGGGTAAAGTGTACTGTAGACCTTACCACTACTTCGGGGATTAGACAATATTACAAATCACAGTAAAATTACAGTTAAAATCTAAGTTGCTCTGACTCTCCAAATATGTTGCCGCACCCGTGTCCGATCCTCCGAAAATGCACTACTTTTAAAGTATCCAACACTCACCTCATGACATTTTTGAAGAGTCCGAGCAACTTAGGTTAAAAATTCAGTTTTTTTCTGTTAATTGAACTGATTCCTGAACTCACCCAACTCAAAACTTAGGCAAATAATACACTTCCTACTGTAAAACTACAGTTAAATTTTCAATCTTTCAGTAAGACAAACATTCTTCACCAGTAGAATTATAGTCAAGGATTTAACAAAATTAGTTCTTGAACTCACACAACTCAATAAATAGAAAAAACAAATCAATGACATGAAAGATAAATAAATGTCACAGATAAAGGACAATAAATTTTATCAAGAGTAAGGATCAAGAAAGACTAAAGTCTCATAAACGTGATAGTGGTAGGATATTTGACAGGGAAAGGGAGCGAGACGACTTTGAACGGGACAAGGAAAAGTATAAGAAAAGTAACATCATACCAATAAATTATGACAATAAAGATAGAATTATTATAAATTGGCAAAATGTGAATGAGGGAAACTATAATAATAGTATAAAAAAAAACTTTTTTAAAAATATTAAATTCGTTACACAAGAGACTTGAGGTTGGAGGAATGGAATATTTTGTTAGGTCATTTTCATGATGTCACCTATCACCATCCTCAACTAATTTGGATTTAATTATTAAAGTGCTAAAATTGGTATTATATAAGTAATCTTTAATTGTATCTTTATTATTTTTCTTTAGTTAGGCTATTTGATGACTCTATTGGCATCTATTTTACAATAATTCTCATTGAACATGTAATATTTTTGGTATGCCTAAATTGACATTTTAAGAAGAAAAAAAAGGATAAATAAAGTCAAATTCCAACTACCAAAATGCTACTAGTCAAATATTTAATCCCTATTATAAAAAAATAAAATTAAAAAATAATAACAGAATTAATTACTTAAACAAGAATATTAATTGTACACTACAATTAAGTGATAAATTGACATGAGATTATATGTTGGCTAATCTTAATTACTTGCAAAAGTAATCTAATTATAATGTTTTCTCTCCCTCGTTATTACAATAACATACGTAATATAATTTTACTAGTAGGATCTAGGGAGGACAATGTATACGGCTATACGCAGGGACAAAACTAGCTAATAGAGAGGGGGGTCATTCGCACCTCCATTCGATTAGTTCTTTTGTTCAAATCTTTTTTATTTTGAACCCCTAAATTAAGATGTTGGCTCTGCCACTAACTATATTTATAAGTACTACTAGCTTACTTCTTCTTCTCATTTCGATGGAGAACAAAAAATGTAGTTCCGACAGTTCTTCTTCCCAAATGTTCTATCACTTCATAATCATCTAACTTGTTATCCGTATCACTCTTCTGAGTCTCCATTCTGCCACTGAACAACAAAAATTCAACTTTATAATAAGATTACAGCTACTGAAGCAATCTTTCTATCAATTGAACAAGTTCTTGAACTCTTCCAACTCAAATTTTAGGCACACATTACACTTTACAATAAAATTACAGCTAAAGATTCAATCTTTCTATCAATTGAACAAACAAGTTCTTGAACCCACCCAACTCAGAATTTGGACAACCTTACACAACAACTACGACCGTAACTTACCCAATGAATCCCACAAGCGAAGTCTGGGGAGGGTAAAGTGTACTGTAGACCTTACCACTACTTCGGGGATTAGACAATATTACACATCACAGTAAAATTACAGTTAAAATCTAAGTTGCTCTGACTCTCCAAATATGTTGCCGCACCCGTGTCCGATCCTCCGAAAATGCACTACTTTTAAAGTATCCAACACTCACCTCATGACATTTTTGAAGAGTCCGAGCAACTTAGGTTAAAAATTCAGTTTTTTTCTGTTAATTGAACTGATTCCTGAACTCACCCAACTCAAAACTTAGGCAAACAATACATTTCCTACTGTAAAACTACAGTTAAATTTTCAATCTTTCAGTAAGACAAACATTCTTCACCAGTAGAATTATAGTCAAGGATTTAACAAAATTAGTTCTTGAACTCACACAACTCAATAAATAGAAAAAACAAATCAATGACATGAAAGATAAATAAATGTCACAGATAAAGGACAATAAATTTTATCAAGAGTAAGGATCAAGAAAGACTAAAGTCTCATAAACGTGATAGTGGTAGGATATTTGACAGGGAAAGGGAGCGAGACGACTTTGAACGGGACAAGGAAAAGTATAAGAAAAGTAAAATCATACCAATAAATTATGACAATAAAGATAGAATTATTATAAATTGGCAAAATGTGAATGAGGGAAACTATAATAATAGTATAAAAAAAACTTTTTTAAAAATATTAAATTCGTTACACAAGAGACTTGAGGTTGGAGGAATGGAATATTTTGTTAGGTCATTTTCATGATGTCACCTATCACCATCCTCAACTAATTTGGATTTAATTATTAAAGTGCTAAAATTGGTATAATATAAGTAATCTTTAATTGTATCTTTATTATTTTTCTTTAGTTAGGCTATTTGATGACTCTATTGGCATCTATTTTACAATAATTCTCATTGAACATGTAATATTTTTGGTATGCCTAAATTGACATTTTAAGAAGAAACAAAAGGATAAATAAAGTCAAATTCCAACTACCAAAATGCTACTAGTCAAATATTTAATCCCTATTATAAAAAAATAAAATTAAAAAATAATAACAGAATTAATTACTTAAACAAGAATATTAATTGTACACTACAATTAAGTGATAAATTGACATGAGATTATATGTTGGCTAATCTTAATTACTTGCAAAAGTAATCTAATTATAATGTTTTCTCTCCCTCATTATTACAATAACATACGTAATATAATTTTACTAGTAGGATCTAGGGAGGACAATGTATACGGCTATACGCAGGGACAAAACTAGCTAATAGAGAGGGGGGTCATTCGCACCTCCATTCGATTAGTTCTTTTGTTCAAATCTTTTTTATTTTGAACCCCTAAATTAAGATGTTGGCTCTGCCACTAACTATATTTATAAGTACTACTAGCTTACTTCTTCTTCTCATTTCGATGGAGAACAAAAAATGTAGTTCCGACAGTTCTTCTTCCCAAATGTTCTATCACTTCATAATCATCTAACTTGTTATCCGTATCACTCTTCTGAGTCTCCATTCTGCCACTGAACAACAAAAATTCAACTTTATAATAAGATTACAGCTACTGAAGCAATCTTTCTATCAATTGAACAAGTTCTTGAACTCTTCCAACTCAAATTTTAGGCACACATTACACTTTACAATAAAATTACAGCTAAAGATTCAATCTTTCTATCAATTGAACAAACAAGTTCTTGAACCCACCCAACTCAGAATTTGGACAACCTTACACAACAACTACGACCGTAACTTACCCAATGAATCCCACAAGCGAAGTCTGGGGAGGGTAAAGTGTACTGTAGACCTTACCACTACTTCGGGGATTAGACAATATTACACATCACAGTAAAATTACAGTTAAAATCTAAGTTGCTCTGACTCTCCAAATATGTTGCCGCACCCGTGTCCGATCCTCCGAAAATGCACTACTTTTAAAGTATCCAACACTCACCTCATGACATTTTTGAAGAGTCCGAGCAACTTAGGTTAAAAATTCAGTTTTTTCTGTTAATTGAACTGATTCCTGAACTCACCCAACTCAAAACTTAGGCAAACAATACACTTCCTACTGTAAAACTACAGTTAAATTTTCAATCTTTCAGTAAGACAAACATTCTTCACCAGTAGAATTATAGTCAAGGATTTAACAAAATTAGTTCTTGAACTCACACAACTCAATAAATAGAAAAAACAAATCAATGACATGAAAGATAAATAAATGTCACAGATAAAGGACAATAAATTTTATGAAGAGTAAGGATCAAGAAAGACTAAAGTCTCATAAACGTGATAGTGGTAGGATATTTGACAGGGAAAGGGAGCGAGACGACTTTGAACGGGACAAGGAAAAGTATAAGAAAAGTAACATCATACCAATAAATTATGACAATAAAGATAGAATTATTATAAATTGGCAAAATGTGAATGAGGGAAACTATAATAATAGTATAAAAAAAAACTTTTTTAAAAATATTAAATTCGTTACACAAGAGACTTGAGGTTGGAGGAATGGAATATTTTGTTAGGTCATTTTCATGATGTCACCTATCACCATCCTCAACTAATTTGGATTTAATTATTAAAGTGCTAAAATTGGTATTATATAAGTAATCTTTAATTGTATCTTTATTATTTTTCTTAAGTTAGGCTATTTGATGACTCTATTGGCATCTATTTTACAATAATTCTCATTGAACATGTAATATTTTTGGTATGCCTAAATTGACATTTTAAGAAGAAAAAAAAGGATAAATAAAGTCAAATTCCAACTACCAAAATGCTACTAGTCAAATATTTAATCCCTATTATAAAAAAATAAAATTAAAAAATAATAACAGAATTAATTACTTAAACAAGAATATTAATTGTACACTACAATTAAGTGATAAATTGACATGAGATTATATGTTGGCTAATCTTAATTACTTGCAAAAGTAATCTAATTATAATGTTTTCTCTCCCTCGTTATTACAATAACATACGTAATATAATTTTACTAGTAGGATCTAGGGAGGACAATGTATATGGCTATACGCAGGGACAAAACTAGCTAATAGAGAGGGGGGTCATTCACACCTCCATTCGATTAGTTCTTTTGTTCAAATCTTTTTTATTTTGAACCCCTAAATTAAGATGTTGGCTCTGCCACTAACTATATGCATCCGTGCAGAACTACAATCTAATTACTGGTGTAAAGTGAGAAATGACATTTTAGGTTGAGCTTCGATTCAAGTAAAACATATTCAGAATTAAGTACGTAAATAAAGAAATGGAGTATTAACATAATAGTAACAACAAAATAATTAACCTCATTATTATCCACATTAATTTAGGATTATTTTTCTAAGGTAAAAGAATATGTAATTAAATTTTATTGGTGGAATAGATAAAAGGGCAATTTCTAAAAAAGGTGATACTGAAATATGAAAATCAGTAGTTGGATTTTGTGACCCACCACTTGATAATGATAGAACAGAATAAATATTTTTAATAAATCAAATGTTGAACAATTTTTATAAAAAAAAATCGGAAAAGCGCCTAAAATGTTCTTCTTGTTTACCTATTAGTCAATTTTGTCCTTTTATTTAACAACAACCTTTTGGTCCCACTTTATTTATCACATGACACATTTCAATTGGACAATTCATATTAAATTAAATTAATTAATTTTATCTCAAAACCCAACCCGCCCAGAGAAATAACACGGATCCAACTAAAGTTGACCCACTCCGTATTCATCGATATTTGCTCATCTCCTCTCTTTGAATTATTGGAAAGAATAATATTATGATGAAAGTGTGAAGAACACTATTTTTTCCTACTAGAAGACAAGGCTTGTCACGATATATTATGAATGCACAATGATGAGTACAAAAAATAGTTGAAGGGCATTTTAGGCCCAATAGGTAGATGAAGGGAATTTTTTCACTATTTTAGATAGTTGGAGGGCATTTTAGGACCTTTTTCGAAAATAAATAAATAAATAAATAACTCACTTTTTTTCCATTTTTCAATTAGTTTTACTAATCGACTCATTTGAATTCGCGATTACTCATTACAGACTGTTTGTATATCGAAAGAGAAGCGCTCCATGTTGAAGCTTTCCTTACTATGAGGACTTGAATTTAGATTCACTCTATATAGAACTTCTTTAAGATAAAGCGCTATCTATAAATTTATAAACTCATATAAAATATAATTGGATTTTCCATAACTTGTTGGATCCTTTTTATTTTATTCTATCTCATTCAGGCAACAACTCACTTTAATTTGATTTTACGAAATATGATTCTAAAGAAAAAAAATCTTGAAAAGAATCACGTAAATAACATAACTTTTATGCTATATCAAATCAACTAAAAGAGAATTATTACTAGAGAGCTTCACATAATTAAGTGAAACTAGTTATTTTAAAATTAAGGTATGCAATTCTGTTATAATAATTATGTTAAATTACATAAACAATACAACAATAATATATCCAGTGTATTCTCGCAAGATGGGGTAAATTACACAAACAATGTTTAAAAAAGCTATGTCAGATATCCCATATATATACATTGTTTCGTTATATGATGGTGTAGGACAATTCTTATCTCGCTATTAGTTTTTAAGTTTAATTAGATTCAAGGTTCATTTTTCTTTGTCGTGATACTAGAGATAGACTTCTCTCAATTTTATTTGTCATATGTTAAACATTATATTATACTATCCATGCTTCAATTATCAGGCAGAGGTGGAGCCAAACTAGTAATAGGATATATTATTAATATATGATTAAAATAATTTTTATGTATATATTATAGATGTTTAACCTTCTTCGGTGAGTTTTTTTTCCAGATTTTGAACTCCTTCAGCAGAAATCCTTACTTCGCCTGTATTATCAGGTGTCTGATTTCTGCATTAATTATGTACTATAAAATACTAGTTGGTCTCCTACTCATATTAAAGTGTTGAACAATTTTCACCTCACTTATTAATTTTTGAATTTAAGTTTGTACCAATTTTGTGTAATTGGTTAAGCTTCTTGTATAGGGAGCCATATAATACAATCGAAAATATATACTCCCTCCATTGTAAATTTTCTAATTTGATTTTACATTTTATTTATCTTTTTTCATTAATCAAGAAAAGACAAATTTTTTTTGCATGTTTTACCCTTTGCATTAATTACTTTTTTTTTAAATTAAAATGTAAACATCATTTAATAGGAGTATTATGGTAAACTATCCATATTATTAATTATTATTTTTAATCAATGTGTCATCTCAGTTTGAAATGGAGGGAGTATGATAATGGATTGTCCCTACTTATTACCAACTTGTTTTTGTTTTTTCATTCAAATCCAAAGCATATTCTTGCAATTTTCAAAGTCTCCTTTGAGTATCAATAATATAATGCCCTCCCTCCATTTCTAAATAATTGATTGTTTAGTTCTTTTATTATATACTTAAATAAATAATATTTTAGATAATCAAGAAATCATTGATGATGTTTTTTCAATTTACCTTTCCTATAATTTTTTTTTTTTTGCCAAACTCCATAACTAATAAAAAGTTATATTCTTTTCAATATATTTATTAAAGACGAATTAGTAAAATAATTTTTACTTTCTAGAAGTGAGTAGTTTCTTAACGAAGGCCTAAAATAAAAACCACTTATTTAAAAACGAAGAAAGTTGAGTTCTTTTTGGCATCTCAACAATTAGTAGTCGTTTGGCTATGAAAATTATTTATATTTTTTCGAAAAATTATTTCACTTTAGTGAAAACAAGATGTGTTTGGCCATGAAAATTCTAAATACAATTCTGAAATATTGTATTTGTAACTTTTACTTCTCTCACAATATTTCAAAAACAACTTTAATTTATGAGAAAATACATAAAGTACCCCCTGATCTTGTCTAACTTTTTAACCTATTACACCACGATTCTTACTTAATCCGTTGTAAATACACCATTTTGACTTAAATTTTGCCTATGCGTGTAGACACGCACACCAGGCGCGTGAATGGTTAAAATTTGACTTAAAGTGCCAATAAAAAGTTGCCACGTATAAATATTTATCCAAAAATTTAATAATACCTTCTTCTCCATTGATGTCTTCCTCATCTTTCCAATACTCCATTCACACACTCTCACAACTTCACACAATACTCCATTCACGCACACACAACAACTCAGTGAAAAACACTCACTCACACGCCGACACTACACACACAGAAATCGAAAGGAGAGCACAATTGTGCTTGGGATCGTGTTGTCTATCCCTATTATGAGGTTTATGCTTTTCCTGAGAGCTTTCCATAATTTGAGATCCACCAACGGTCTGCAACATTATTCTTATGTTCTTCTTGAATTTAAGAATGATAAAGAGTTTAAAAAAGGGTAAAAAAGATATGATATGGTAGCCACCATTTTTTCCCTCGAGAAGGTATTTTTCGATGATAAACCCAATATGAAAAATTTAATTTTTGTTGGAAAATATGCTAATGTAGGCAAAAGGATTAGTAAAATTGTTTTCAATTCCACTACTGAAATAGTAATCAATATACCAATTTGTTATCGGTGGAATCATTTCCTTTCCATCTCCAAAAACTTGTTCTCCGCATTCCTCAATTGAATGAAATCTTTCTTTTTTGGAATTCAATTTAATAGGGAGAACAATTGAGGATTACTTTAGCAAATAATTCAATTTAAGATCAACAACAATGGAAGAAGTAATGAAAGAGAAGAAGGAAAGACCAGTGAACTGGAAGAAGAAGGAGAAAGTGCCAAACGCACGATTTTTAAAAAAAGAGGAAAGCTGAAATTTTCTCCAAAATGGTGTATTTACAACGATTTTAGTAAGATTCCATGGGGTAATAGGTCGAAAGTATAGTTTAGGTGTCTTTTTTGAAAAAGTCGGACAAGATCAGGGGGTACTTTATGTATTTTCCCTTAATTTATATCCATGGTCAAATACAACCCCTACTTCAACTTCAACTCCAACTCCAATTTCGAAAAATTATAATTTTCATGACCAAACGGGCCTTAATGTAGGTCCAAATTTTCCATAAATATAGATGGAATCTTGTGCCAACTAAATAATAGGTCCAAAAACTTATGCGAATAATATACCATTTTTATTGTTGAAGGGTGAAAAAGCAAAAAAATATGTAACCTATGAACTTATGGGTTGGATTGCTTAGAATAGACACAAATTAAATCAATCTATGCATCCTACATAGCCCATCTGAACTTATGTTTGCCCATGTTTCTTCAAACTTATTGTCTTGTTATCAATACAAGGTAAAGTACTAGTATGGTGTAACATGAGTTTGAGATGTTACACAAGGATATTTATAATATTAGAGATTTATGGCAAGTTCATTCATTGAATAACAAGTATTGTGGAGGGAGGAATAAGAGTTCCTCCACCTGTAATGGTCTCGAATTTGCGTTCTGGATATAAAGAATTATGTTAGGGAGTTATTTCCTTTAAATAGACCTTAGATAACGCGAATCTGGTTAGTTGGAGTCTCAAAATGGATACCGAATTAAAAAAAGTTCATTCACCAGAATATTATAAGAATATGTACTAAATTGTGGTGATACGTCGTAAGTTTGTCATGTAAAGAGATTACATATTCCTTTACTAAATTCAATGTGAGATTCTTCAACACCATGGGAATTCCAAATACAATTTAGAATTTTATTTGAAAAAGTGAAAACAAGTAAACTTTTACTTCTCTCACAAAAATTTCAAGAACAACTCCAATTTGTATTCATGGTCGAACATACACAACTTCAACTCCAAAAAATTATAATTTTCATGGCCAAACGAGGCCTAGAATTTATAGAATTTGAAGCATGAACAAAATAAACGTAACATAAAAAAATAACAATCAAGTGCCATAAAATTATGTTAAAAGAATAAATGTTGAACCTAACTGATGGCAGTGTGTGTCTTGTTTAATGTCTACATTAGTAGTTACATTATTGCTTATGTAGTTTTCGGACCTTCAATTTCTGATATTATTTGTATCTTGTATTTCAACAATCATGTTATCTTATTAATGTTACTATATATTCTGTTACTATATGTATTTTTATCACTATCCATTATTTTTTTACCTATTAGTACTTCCTTTTCTTGAACCTTCGTATATCGAAATAATATTTCTACCTTTGAGATAGATATAAGATCTATGTACATCAAATTAAAATTTTAATTAAGTATTTCTAAATTTAGAAGGAGGTTTGTCTGTTTTGATTTTTGAAACACCTAAAAAAGGAAAGTAGTATCATTTTCATTTTCTTTCCTTTTGGAGTGCCTCCTTAATCATCTTAAAATTCTTGGAACAAAAAAAAAAAAAAAAAAAATTTTTACCAATTTCTCCAATTCTTCTATTAAGGTATGCTGTTTGTACAATCATGACTAATAAATTCCTAAGGTATTGTCTAATTTTCTTAATAATATTTTGTTTTGATAATTTTTTAGTAAATTCGATTGTTTTGTTTTGATTTGTTTTCTTTTCTTTTTTCATCGAGGTCTATAATTATGCATGTTTATTTGTATGTCAAAGTTCAAACATAGGTTCTTTTTTCTCTAATTGTTCAATTTTTTTGTAATTTATTTGATTTTGGACTAATAATATAGTGTTTGTGTATTTGCATGTTATGGTGTTTAATTATAAGGGTTGTGGTATTTTATTTTATTTTTTGAATTGATGAAAGAAAGTTTAGTTTTTATTCATTAAAGGTGAAAAAAATGCAGCTTAGTGGGTTTTCTATTAATTATTAATATATATTAAACACGAATATAGAGTTTGAGCTGAAGCTATTGAGTTCTGCTGAAACGTTAGGAAAAGCTATAGCTCTAGTCAACCCCAATATAAAATGCCAAGAGCTCTTATGCTTTAATATTGTCGTTGTTGAATTCTGCACTTCTATGCTATGCTGCTAGGACTCTATAAAATTTTGTTGTACCTGTGTCAGATCATATGAATTTGCACTATTTTTTGAGGATCCGACATGCACCCTGGAGAATTTTTGAAGAGTTCGAGCAACAGGCTTTTGTGAGATTTAGTGAACTGATTTTGCTTGTGATGTGATCTAGTCACAAGAACATCCTTAAACTTTGTTGTGCAAATTTAGTTATACCTTTAATTTCTTTCTTATCTGCTTAATTATGGTTAGCTAAGTTTTAGGTTCTGCATAAGTACTAAGCTAGTTCTTTGTTAGATGAATTGGTTTTTCGGGTTCTTTGAGTTTGCAAGAGGGAGTTGTTGGTTATTGAAGATGCTAGAGTACTCCCCCCACATACCGGTCCGGACATGAGGGTGTATATGACACTCAATGTCCCCTTGTTGGTCCAAGGGACAGAGGAGGCTATGTTAGCAAAAAGATGGTTATTGGTTATTTTTATCTTACGGATAACACCACTTACTAATTCAAGCAAATGAATAGTTCACCAGACTGAGTAGTAGTAAGAAATAGTTGAGACATTTTTGTGTTCGTCGCTTACAGGGAAACAATTATTAGAATACATGCCAACCAGAGTAGATAACAACAGCTAGAAAGTGATCAGATAGCTGTGATCTATCTCAAGAGCTAATCCATTTCTTCGGTCTTTTACAATCTTCTTGGGTTTTGGTGACTGTCCATGATAGTTGAACTGGTTTCGTCATGCCTGTCTAGAATATGTGATCGTAACTGGTTATCAAGAGAACTCATCAAGCCAAAAAAACAATTTTACCGCTTAAATCTTGATAATCAGCAGTTGAGCCGAGAAGGTCTCTTTCGCAAGTCTATTAGAGTAAATACTATGCTTTGGTCTCTTATAAAGGGGTAATGAGCTGAGGAAGCTAGAGTTTAGCCAAGAGGGTCTCATTTTACCATGCCTCTAGTATAAATTGAGATAGGTAGTACCTTATTTGAACTTCGGTTGTTGAATCTCGCAGCTCACATGCAGGATGTACTCGAATATTGGTATATGCTGAAAAGTGATAACAGTGTTGAGTCCAAGTAACTGCAAATGTGTCTAGGTAACATGACCGGTTAAAGACCAATTGGAAGTTTCTCAGCTAACAGGCCTCCCATGTTTCAGTTATATGATCAAGATTTCTGGTAAGTGGGGCAATCTTATCTAGTTTAGCAACATCAGTTTTGGCTTTTCAGCTTGTTTTTCTAAAATCTTCTTGTGAGGTGTAGGAAAGAGCTACAGTTTTTCTACTAGTAGCCTCCATGTTGTATTTTAATTTTTCATTTTAGTGATCGAATTAATGCTTCCTTAGCATGTTAATAGTGAAAGGCTCTCATTTTGACAATTCTACACTAGTTGTGGCTAATTGATTAAACTGTTAAGCATGTCAAATGGTTCCAGTAACATAAATCTAGCAAGTACGAGATATTGAATGTATGTATTATTCTGAATTGCTTTATATTTCATAATCGCGATGTTCCTTGGTTGAAGTTTTTGTTTGTCCCTTTGTTGTTTCGTGATGTACTTAACGAACTTGTGGTGTTGAACTTGACTTGTTAAATGCAGAAATGGAGTCATCTAACAGGTTGCCGAGCTCCAGAAGGAAGACCCTATCCTCTGCATCAACGACTGTGGTTTTTTCGGTAATGCAGCTACGATGAATATGTGTTCCAAGTGTCAAAAGGACATGATACTACCGAAGCAGGAATATGCAAAGCTTGCAGCTGCATCCAGCCAAGACGTCGTACGCAGAATCTCAAGTAGCGATGAATCAGAACTTGCTCTTACAGGTGCCGCAGTTGCATCTGCAGATTTAGCCTCTCAGATTTCACAAGTGAAGTCAAAAGAGGGTCTGAAAAAGTGCACATCTTGTCGTAAGCGTGTGGTCTTAACGGGGTTCAGTTGCAAATGTGGTGATCTTTTCTACGCAGTTCATCGTTATTCAGACAAACATAACTGCCCGTAGCAGAAAAGCTTAATAAGACCTAACAAGCACCTATCGAAAGGTTGTATGAACTAAAGCAATGTCCATCTTTCGATAAGTTAGCCTCGTCTTACAGGGTGACGATGAAAGTTTTGCGTGGGGGTGGGGGGTACCCTAGAGCCTAGATAATCCTGGTGTGTAAGTTATTTATGATCTTGGTGCACATTTTCATGGAATTTGTTCTGGTTTAATCCCCATTTATGGGCTCCTTGTCTAATATAATAGGCATAATGTAGGTCATCTTGATGAATTTCACATTCATACATCCGCGTTTTGAAATCCTGAATTGGCCTCCGTGCATTCTTCAAGATTCTAAAGTCTCCTTTGAGTATCAGTAATGTTGAGTTATTTTTTTGCAGAGATGTCAATACGGGTGGGCTCAGGCTATCCGAGCTAGCCCACACGAGCTTTGAGTTTGACGGGTCAGGTTGGGCTAGCCTATCAAAATGATGAGCCAAAAAATATCAAGCCCACACTATTACTCTGTGGGTTGCGGGCCACGCGAGCCAGCTCACTTTAAAAAAATAATATTTTATAATTTAATTTTAGAATGTTAATAGACATAAATATTACATAGTATTAATCCTTTTAATGAAGTCTCCAAAACCCCCAAAAATACTCAGAATAGCGAAATTAAATAACTTTTGACATGCGTTCTGCCCTTACATCGTAAAAGTAAGGGTTAAGCTATAGAACTAGATACGTAAGAGAAAGAGAGGAGAGCAGAACTTTACTTATCTGCTGAGGCATATGATATCCTTCGAACCAAATAAAAATACTACTCCCTCCGTCCCAAACTATGTGTCGCCATTAACTTTTTTGTCCGTCCCAAAATAAATGTCGTCTTTCCTTATTTGGAAATTTTTTAAAGGCACAATTACCTTTTTACCCTTATTGGACCCACGTTATTTTAACTATATTAATACTTATTTTTTAGTATTTGTTTTTTTAAGTAAAAGTCTTATCACTTCAATCAAAATTTAAACTTTTAGCCTTTTATTTTTACAGTATCAAAATTATTTTAAACCACAGAGAGCAATTTATTCTTTTTCGTTGGTTCTACGTAAGTAAACCAGTTTTCTTCAACAACTCATTGTTCATATTACTGTGATTTCTCGAGTAAAAATTCAATCTTTAAAGCTAAAGTTAAAGAAAACAAGAATTTAGAGGGACCCCATTTTCTACATATATCATCTTACAATTGGAAAAAGTAACAAACACAACTACAATGGTCAAACTTCTTTTGTTTAGAACTGAAAATTGATTGTGACAGTGAGCTACCCAAGAGACAACATCCTTCTCCATTATTTCCTCTAACGCGTCATATGCCTCGTCAATACTTCACAATTACAGTACAATGATAGGAGTGCATTTCCGACATAGCACATGATATGATATCCTACATTAACAAGTCAGCCGTGTAATTTGCTTTCCAAATTCGAATGCAGCAACATCAAGTAAGAAAATATTGTATGTCTGAACAAGCAGTATAACAAGAATATTTTTTACAAACTCTAAACATGAGTAGAAAATGTCCATTTCACTTTGTCTTGATGAATGTTTGATCCTTTTAGAAGCACCGTGATCTGAAGTTCACTCCACAGCAAACTATTTTTTGTTAATCTTTTGAGTATTGAATATTGTCGACCTCAGCTTCAACATACTTCCACTTCACATGTATTACCACAAAAATGAAAATACAAAACAAAACAATTTCCTACAATTTTGTTTTTAGTTTCTGCACTTATTTACTCCCTCACCGAATACTTAGTTTCTAGCAAATATCAAGATGATGGAATGCACCTCTCGTAGAGCTCTTCAAGAAGCTAGTCTGCAACAACCACCAAAAAACAGTAAAGTTAACAGCCCGACCTTTTCATTTTTTTAAGTTGGTCAACACAGGTGACACACTCCTATTTGCTTTCCCACCATTCATAACCTTACGTTTCTTCTTTCTCAACTCTCTCTTCACTAGAAATACATCTTTAATGGCTAACCCATGTTCTATGATATTTCAAAATAAACACAGATCATTAGACTGTTAGCTTATGATTAAATGATCAGTCACTCTACTACAGTGAGAGTGAGTCACAGAACACCAAATTTAACAAACAGAACACCAAAATTACAATTGTCTCAATGAATAACATCCTAAAGTGAGGATATCAATACCAAGAAAACTTCAGATGAAAACTTTCAAATACAGTGTACACCAGTCAACGGCCATAAATAGTAAAGTATAAATAGAAAAAACAAATCAATGACATGAAAGAAAAATAAATGTCACAGATAAATGACAATAAATTTTATCAAGAGTAAGGATCAAGGAAGACTAAAGTCTCATGAACGTGACAGTGATAGGATATCTGACAGGGAAAGGGAGTGAGGCGACTTTGAACGGGACAAGAAAAAGTATAAGGAAATGAGTCATCGTTCAATAGACAAAGGTCCCTCGGAGAAACCAAAACATGACTCTTCTCGGGATCGTGATTACCAATCTTATTCATAACGAGAGAAGAATTGTAATAGACACCATTAGCTTAGAGCAGACTGAGAAAATGTTACCATGCCCAATATGTTGTCTTTATGGAGCGTAGCTACTGCTCTTTGCATAATAGCTGAGGGTTCCACCTTTATTAGTGAAACTGTACCACACCCTTTTGCATAAACCAAGGTCTCTTGTAATCACGACTTTGATTTCAACTATTTTCATTTAGTTCCCCTGAACAATTGACATCCCTATGCTGTCAAAATATATTCGGTCTGCACAAACTCTTTAACATTCAATTAATTGTTCTCGAAATAGACTTCCTCATTTAAAAATAAAAATTCATACAAATGTGATGGTATGACTCCCTCTTCCCTTTTCTCCTTCCTTCCATTTACGCAGCCCTATATTATGTGATAAGAAAGTATTATTTATCTTTTATTATTTTATTTATTATTTATTATTTAATGTTGTTATTTATTATTTAATTACTATTATCATATATTATATTATTCCTACTTTAATTTGAATAACAGCCTAATCAAAATTACCTTGCATTATTTTATTTACCTTTTAATAAAATTTTATTTAATTTTTACAATTATAGCCTATTTTTACCCAATCCATTACAATCTTAACCCAATTTCTTACAATTTAAGACATTATTTTTCATCCTAGCCACATTTTAATTCCCCCAAGACATTAAATATCAGCCATCGATCAAAAACCAATCCAACTGTTGAGATAAAAAGATCTCTATTTCCCTATTTCAAACCTACAAACCCTAACTCTAATTTTTTCCCAACTTCCACCTCTCTCTTCTCTCTCTACAAAAACCT
This sequence comes from Capsicum pubescens, assembly GCA_030864215.1. Taxonomy (NCBI): domain Eukaryota; kingdom Viridiplantae; phylum Streptophyta; class Magnoliopsida; order Solanales; family Solanaceae; genus Capsicum; species Capsicum pubescens. The sequence goes on from CM061543.1 coordinate 42,467,449, forward strand.
CCAAATCTCTATCTCCCCCCTCCTCCGATCTCTCCGTCGCCAATCGACCACCAAAACCACCCCTCCACTCCAAGTCCTCATCGCCAGACCGTCATCTTCGGCGAACAGCCTTCGCCGTCACCTCTTTCTTCTCCTCCATACGTTCCGCCAGATCCTACCCCAGGAGAGTCCAGCCGCTACTCCGATGGCCAGCCCCCTCCCTTCTCGTCCTTCACCGGTGAACAGTGCGTCCTTCACCGGTGAACAGTGCCACCAGTGGCGCCGCCATCGACAGAGACAGCCAACCAAGCCTCCACGCCACCGTTCTATCCTTTGTCCTCCAGTCGCCTTCTTTCTCCCCTCCGGCGAATGTACAACCACCGTGACACAGCCTCGACTCCTCCCCCACAACGATACCTCCGACAAATCCCTTCGGCGTTCCAACCATGCAACCCTTCCTCATCGAAAATGACGGATTCTAAGAGAATCCGTCTTCAGGTTTAATCTCATGTTCGAAATATGCGTGTGAACTTTAGTACTATTTCTTCATTTGTGTCTCTCATAGAATGATTCTTCGAATCGAGTGTGGCCACATTTGATTTTTGCTGCATAAATGTGTTGATTTTAAGTATGTGATTTTTATTCGACCCTATTTGCATGTCCTGCTTGATTGAAATTTTGTGAATCTTAACTTGAATGGTGAGTCAATTTGCTCGTCTCTCTCTAGTATGTGTAAACACGCCTAACTTCTTGCAACTTCACATTTTTTATGCCTCTTAGTCAATATGCGTAAGAAAATCCCAACTTCTTTTGTGACTTGGTTTTAACTTTCTGACAAGATGCTCATTACTAATCACTGTAGATTGTTGCTTGCTAATATTGACTATTTTTTTGGCATGTTTTATGATTTTGTAATCTCCTTATTGTAGTTGTGGTACTACTATCGTGTTAAATGAATTATTATTTTCCTTTGTGATGGGTTTTAAATTTCTTGATTGTGCCTAATTGAGAATTTACAGTTGATTGATTTATATACTATCTTTAATTGAGAGATGTGACTGATTACTTTAACAATGGTTTATGGTAAGTAATTACTTTTGATTGAGTCTTGTGTCAATTTTCTTCTAAAAAATTAAGTACTATTAATTATCGTTTGCCTTGATTATGTGATCACTATATGGTAGTTCTTCTTTTCTTTTGTAAATAAATAATTTGTATGACTGATTTGCTTAACCAATCTTTCCTTTATTGGATTTGACTGAATTTTGTGTGATTTTATATTTCCCTTAATTTGCATATAATTTGAAAAGGAAATTTGTGTATGATTGATATATTCTTTCACTTTAATTGATTTCCCACAAGTATTAATGGGAAGAGCCTCAGTAATACCAGTCTAGTTAGTTTCTTCTTAATTTAATTTTGTATGGGAAAAGCATATATGTGACGATTCGAGGATTTTTTCGTCAATCTTTATTAAGGCTAATATGTGTACGTTTTGACTGTTTGGGTATGATCCTGTACTAATTTGATTTGAGAAAATCATCTCAGTAATTGATCTTTTATTTTTCTTGCCTTACTTGGTTGACAGACATCCCCTCACACGTTAATTATGTTAAATTTAGATACCTCTTCTTGATTTCATTTAATAAGTAGGAAGGATCTCTTTTTAATTGTTCTATTCATGGAAGTGCTTTCTTCATCGAAGGATCATGTTTAATCATTGAATCTTCCATCAGACAATGTTATTCTGCAAGATTTTGGTCCAGTGGACTGCTTAATACCTCAAGCTCTTTTGTCTTGTTATTCTTCATATCACCCTCGTCTAATCGACTAACATGATCTGGAGAAACAAGCTCTTGTTCCTCGGACCATGTTTTTGCCCTTGAACTTGACGAGCTTGGAGTGATCATAGTTTTTGTTTGTGAGATAGTGTCCTATGGATCATATCCATTGCAAACAACAGCCTCACTCATCTTCCCACTTTTAGAATCCTCACTATCTTAAGAGATCCTAACCGAGTAGCTTCTTGGATCGACTCTCTTAGTGTCAAGTTTGGCTCGGAACGTGTTATAATTGTCAGATAAGTTTCTTGGCTGAATGTTATCACTTTCGTCAAAGTAAAGGACAATTCTCTTCTCTTTTAGCTTCAACAATCCGTCTCTGATACCTCTTGAACTGATAGATTTTCTAAGTGATGGTCGTGTTTTCTCTTTCGCTCTTCTCGGGGACTTCACAGGAAGAAACGCAGATGAAGGGTTGTGACACAAGAGGAGGTATGGTTGCAAATGTTGATGTCTCAACAGCTCGGCAGCCTATAAGTAGCAGTAAAAAATATATCAAGATGAATCTCAATTTAATACTCCCTCCTTTTTCTTTTGTGTTTTTGGTTTTGATTTGGCACGAAGTTTAAGAAAGAAAAGAAGACTTTTGAATCTTGTGGTCTTAAAATAAAGGTATGAAGAATGTATCAAAATGTAATTTAAGTTTGTGATCTTTAAACATGCCACATAGAAAGTTAGAATTAAGGAGTTGTTGTAAAAGGAAAGAAACATTCACTTTTAAACGGACTAAAAAGGAAAATAAGACTTGACAGATTGAAACGGAAAGAATAACATTTGAACATATGTAGCTCGCACTCACTGTAGGTCGGTGTTCTGGAGTTTTCCTTAGCATGCTTTTTATTATCTGTTTCCTGCAAGAATTAAATTCGCTTTATCAACTGACTGATTTGTTATACTTGGGGCGTGCTGAGAAGAAAGATACTTACAAGGTGGAGGAGTATATAATCGGAAGTGGTGAGAACAAACCCCGGTTTATTTTTTTGATAAGTCCAGTTTTGTCCTGTTGGGTTTACATTGTCAGTATATCATATAGAAGATATCAGGATAAAGAACTTTTTTTTTTGCGTAACAAGTATAACTTTTCGAGGTATTGTTTACGAAGTTCAGATAGCTGAAAAATCAACTTACAAAAGCATTAAACGGGGGTTGATGTACAGCAATGTCAAACATACAGTATCCTAAAATCACATTAAAGTGTAGTATTAGGGACATTATGTAAAGAGCTGAAATACATTGGTTCATCAACATTCTTATTTCTTACCAAGCGACCATATATCAGATTTATAGCCATAGGGTATGCCAGCAAGGAGCTCAGGGCACATGTCGTTTGGTGTGCCAGATACCTATTACATGAAATTTGATCCAAAATTAAGGATTAGCTGTACAACTCGACGTCTTTTTCTCAAATACATTAAGCTAGGTGCTATGGCGACAGGAGCTTTGTAATATGATGAATACCACGGTATTTTTTTTGATAAAAAGGAAGATGACCACCAGAACATTTTAGTACCTATGATAGAAAATAAAAGCAACTTTTAGGTTTTCTCGGTCTTGGAGGGAGAAGGGATTTCTCTCTTGCTAAATTGATATGCTGAATCGATTGTTAGGTGACAGTAGATGGTCGAAACTTGCATGTAAGTAAGAGGTTCATTTTTCCGCAATAGAAATTCATACCGAGGAAGCAAGGCCTTTTACATCTAGCAATTTTCCTAATCCATAATCACCTGTGACAATCAAGTGAATTTGAAGGATAGTAAAGAAGCAAAGATGACCCAATCAAGCAATTGTTTGGGCATTCTTACCTAACCTGATGTCATTGTCCTTTGTGATGAATATGTTACATAACTCAATTCAAAATAGTTCACGTTAAAAATATTTCATGCTAAGAAGTCTTTTCTATTTCGTCGATTACAGCAGGTTTTTACCTTGAGGTTTCTATGATGAACGCGGTTGGAATGCAGATACTCCTAAGCTAACAATAGATGAGTCAGCCATTTGCAGAGTTTCTATAATAGCAGGGAAAAAAACAACATAAAAACACACAATTTTTTAAGCTACCGGGAAGGCACAGAGAAGCTTCATTAGTAATGAAATCGCATTTAACTACCTCTTGCGGGAAAAGTGCTCCTCTAGACGTCCTCATGATCTCCGCCCTGAACACGGGGAAAAAAATTGTCACCATCCTTAGATTACACCACAAAAGATGTTCTATAATCATCATATTCATTTCTTTATTTTCAACCTTATTACCCCTTCTATCGTTATTGGTATGAGGGAGTATTTATGAAATCTGAGGTCTTTCATTCTCCAGATACCTAGACGTTCTTACAACACAGGTTGTAAACAGCCACTATCTTGGGAAAAGGTTGTACTCTACAAACACAGGTTAGACATATTTTACGATATAATATAGCCGGTGACAATGATTAAGAATTTTACTTAAACTATTGTTTTCCCCTCCCTCGTTTAGTGGCTCCTTTTGTTCTTTATTCTTATCTTTCCTTATAGTTACACATTTAAAATGTTAGCAAAATCAGGGATAATCACTCACGTATTTTCATCTTCGCAATAATTGGCAACGATGCATATACAGCTCCCCTGAAAGAAAAATAAGTCAAGTTTTTTCTCTGGTGCAGCTTATCCAGTAATAATCGCAACTACTAAAGGCTACATTTTTCACTTTCTGATCCAAGCAACCACAAAAATGGATGATAGGATACCTTGTCCACCCAAGAATCTTTGTACTCCAAAAGATATGGATGGCTAAGTTTAGCTACCAAATTCACCTCCAACGTAAAAATAACCATCTATCATCAGATTAGAAGAATATTCCCCAAGCATATCTTTCCATCAAGTAGAACTTTTCATATAATAAATTATAAGATGAGTCGAAGATTTTGTATCTAAATGCGCTTGGTTCGAAAGGAAAGATTGGAGAAACTATTTGATGACATAACTTCTTTCACTCGACATTTAAGCGTGTCCATATTCCATACTGCCTATTCATCAAAATGAATATTTGGTTGAGAGATGTATACCTCTTCGCGTCCAGATTATCTACTTCGAGAAAGTAGAGTTATTAATACAGGGAAAATCATAGGTGCGAAGTACTTACAGGTTCTTCTTTTCTATTGTTAAGAGGAAAGAAAACTACTTCACGTGTGACTCCATCGAGAAAGTTCTAAATTTCTACTTCAGTTCAATCCTACTTGTCAGCTCATGTCATTTTTTTTTGGAAGGTCGTCTTGCAGATGCTTGGTCATTCGAACTCAAACCTTGAGTTAAGACACTTGGGGCATATATATTATTCTGTTGAAACAATCTTCTCTAAAACCTATGCTCATCAGTGGCAAACCAGCATTCATGCAGATAAGAATGAAGATGTCTAAAGGTTTCCATCAATGGAATTCATAGGATGCTCAATGCATTGGTCAGGACGATCACTCCTAGCATAGTCCAGCATGATAAACACTCTAAGAAGAAAAAATGTTTTCATGGAAACACACGCTTCAACTCGTATGATAAAATAGTCAAAATGGTAACAACAAAGGAAGAATGATGTGGTATGAGAGTGATAATCCAAGATGTTTAGAAGCAGACCAATTGAAATAGAAGAACAACAATAAAAATCAGTTTATCAAATAATGTATGATGGAACACCTCATAAAATGTATCTCACTACCGAAACTAGGAGGAGAACTATTCAATTAGACAAGACTAGATTGCTGATTTTAACCACCGGATTATATCATAGATATCAGACTCCCCCTGCATTTCATCGGTGGCTAAAGTTTGCGACAATCAACTTCAGATTCAGCAACTTATAAGAATATGACCTAAATATTATTGGTCTTCAATTAATCATAGAACTAACTACTTTTTCAGGGAACAAATTAAGAGAAGCACTTGAAATGACCTCCTGATGTGCCGTGTGCTTGGACTTTTCTGTCTGTTTTGCTAATGGTATCTTCTTCAGAACATACCTAAAAGGAAAAGAAAAAGAAGTCCATAAAATTGGATTTCATGAAATTATGATGAGTCAAAATAATCTTTGTTTAATAATTACAGAAAGCCAACAACTTGGATATAGAATATACAACAGATTCCTTAAAACTTCACTTCCGTAAGAAATACGATCATTAACGGTTTATTCTCAAGTACACTGCATTTGGAGTTCCTTAGTTTCTGTTCTTCGGTGAACATTTCCCATGGGAGTTTCCAATAATGCAAATTTACCAGGACATTAGACACATCCAAGGAATGTATCAGTATATCAGATGCCAGATTCAACATTTTTTTTGCAAAAGTGCTTACGAGAAATCTTGCATATACAGTAAAATGTCATTCAATTCCTACATGGAGCAAAGATATCTGAAAATCTATTCTAGAAATTATCAAATCCAAACAGACACAAATTGCCGAAGTAGGAAAAATGACTGGAAAAAAATATTTTATAAGTACTACTAGATTACTTCTTCTCATTTCGATGGAGAACAAGAAATGTAGTTCCGACAGTTCTTCTTCCCAACTGTTCTATCACCTCATAATCATCTAACTTGTTATCCGTATCACTCTTCTAACTCTCCATTCTGCCACTAAACAACAAAAAATTAACTTTATAATAAGATTACAGCTATAGATTCAATCATTCTATCAATTGAACAAGTTCTTGAACTCTTCAAACTCAAATTTTAGGCACACATTACACTTTACAATAAACTTACAGCTATAGATTCAATCTTTCTATCAATTGAACAAGTTCTTGAACTTACCCAATTCGAAACTTACAGCCAAAGATTCAATAGAACAAGTTCTTGAACTTACCCAACTCAAAACTTGGGCACACATTAAACACCAACAACAAAAAAAACAGTATATTCCCAAAAAAGTGGGGTCTGGGGAAGGGTAAAGTGTACGCAGTCCATACCTCCACCTTATAGGTAAGGTAGAGAGGTTGTTTCCGAAAGGCACCCGTAGATCAACTTAGGCACACATTACACTTTACAATAAAATTATAGCTAATGTTTCTATCTTTCAATCAATTGAACAAACAATCTCTTGAACTCACCCAACTCAAAACTTCGGCAAACATTACAACTTTACAGTAAAGTAACAGTCAAAGATTCAACAGAACAAGTTCTAAAACTCACCAACTCAAAACGTAGATAAACATTACACTACAATAAAACTTAAGTTAAAGATTCTATCATTCTGTTAATCAAACTGTTTCTTGAACTCACCCAACTCAAAACTTAGGCACATATTACACTTTTACAATAACGTTACAGCTAAAGATTCTATCTTTATATCAATTGAACAAGTTCTTGAACTCAGCCAACTCAAAATTTAGGAACACATTACACTTTATAGTAAAATTACAGTAAAAAAGATTCAACAGAACAAAGTTTTGAACTCACCCAACTCAAAACTTAGGCATACATTACAACTTTGCAGTAAAATTACAATTAAAGATTCAACAAAACAAATTCTTGAACTCGCCCAACTCAAAACATATGCAAACTTACACTCTACAATAAAACAAAAAGATTCAAACTTTTTGTTAATTTAACAAGTTCCTGAACTCAACCAACTCAAAATTAACTTTACAGTTAAAGATTTTATCTTTCTGCTACTTGAACTGATTCTTGAACTCACCCAACTCAAAACTTAGTCACATATTACACTTCACAGCAAAATTACAGCTAAAGATTCAGACTTTCTGCTACTTGAACTGATTCTTGAACTCACCCAACTCAAAACTTAGGCACATATTACACTTCACAGCAAAATTACATTTAAAGATTCAGTTTTTTCGGTTAATTGAACTGGTTCTTGAAGTCACCCAACTCAAAACTTACACTGAAAAATTTCAGTCTTTCTGTTAATTGAACTGATTCTTGAACTCATCCAACTTAAAACTTAGGCAAACACTGCACTTTGCAATAAAATCAAAGCTGAAGATTCAATCATTCTGTTAATTGAACTGGTTCTTGAAATCACCCAACTTAAAAACTTGAGGAAATCTTTACACGGTCAACAGTGAAATCCCTGCAACAACTACAAAAACAAGCCTTTACTTCATTCCAGCAAGGAAAAAAAGATTTTGAGAGTTGGGATCTTGAAATGATTTGGGACAAAGCAAGCTAAGTTGCAACTACTTATTGAGTGTCCATTCTACCTCTAAAACTACAAACATTATTCTTTAAAGTTAAAGACTCAACATTTTTTTAATTGAACTGATACTTGAACTCTTCCAACTCAAATTTTAGGCACACATTACACTTTACAATAAAATTACAGCTAAAGATTCAATCTTTCTATCAATTGAACAAACAAGTTCTTGAACCCACGCATTTCAAAATTTGGACAACCTTACTCAACAACTACAACCGTAACATACCTAATGAATCCCACAAGAAAAGTCTGGGGAGGGTAAAGTGTACCGCAGACCATACCACTACTTCGGGGATTAGACACCTTTAGACATCACAGTAAAATTACAGTGAAAAACTAAGTTTCTCGGACTCTCCAAATATGTTACCGCACCCGTGTCCGATCCTCTGAAAATGCACTACTTTTGAAGGATCCAACACTCACCCCATGACATTTTTGAAGAGTCTGAGCAACATAGGTTAAAAATTTAGTTTTTTTCTGTTAATTGAACTAATTCTAGGACTCACCCAACTCAAAACTTAGGCAAACAATATACTTCCTACCGTAAAACTACAGTTAAATATTCAATCTTTCAGTAAGACAAACATTCTTCACCAGTAGAATTACAGTCAAGGATTCAACAGAACAAGTTCTTGAACTCACCCAACTCAGAACTTAGACACACATTACACTATACAGAAAAATTACAGTCAAAAAGATTCAACATAACAAGTTCTTAAACTCACTCAACTTAAAACTTAAGACATACATTCTTCACCTGTAGAATTACAGTCAAGGATTCAACAGAACAAGTTCTTGAACTCATACTACTCAATAAATAGAAAAAAAATCAATGACATGAAAGAAAAATAAATGTCGCAGATAAAGGACAATAAATTTTATCAAGATTAAGGATCAAGGAAGACTAAAGTCTCGTGAATGTGATAGTGGTAGGATATCTGATAGGGAAAGGGAGCGAGACGACTTTGAACGGGACAAGGAAACGTATAAGAAAAGTAACATCATACCAATAAATTATGACAATCAAGATAGAATTATTATAAATTGGCAAAATGTGCATGAGGGAAACTATAATAATAGTATAAAAAAAACTTTTTTAAAAATATTAAATTTGTTTCACAAGAGGCTTGAGGTTGGAGGAATGGAATATTTTGTTAGGTCATTTTCAGGATGTGACCTATCACCATCCTCAACTAATTTGGATTTAATTATTAAAGTGCTAAAATTGGTATTATATAAGTAATATTTAATTGTGTCTTTATTATTTTTCTTTAGTTAGGCTATTTGATGACTCTATTGGCATCTAATCGACAATAATTCTCATTGAACATGTAATATTTTTGGTATGCCTAAATTGCCATTTTAAGAAGAAAAAAGAAAGGGATAAATAAAGTCAAATTCCAACTACCAAAATGCTACTAGTCAAATATTTAATCCCTATTATAAAAAAATAAAATTAAAAAATAATAACAGAATTAATTACTTAAACAAGAATATTAGTTGTACACTACAATTAAGTGATAAATTGAAATGAGATTATATGTTGGCTAATCTTAATTACTTGCAAAAGTAATCTAATTATAATGTTTTCTCTCCCTCGTTATTTCAATAACATACGTAGTCTAATTTTACTAGTAGGATCTAGGGAGGACGATGTATACGGCTATACGCAGGGACAAAACTAGCTAATAGTGAGGGGGGTCATCCGAACCTCCTTCGACGAAAAATTATACTATATATATAAACATAAAATTATTTTTTTATGTATATATAGAAGACGTTGAACCCCATTCGATTAGCTCTTTTGTTCACATTTTTTGATTTTGAACCCCCTTAATTAAGATGTTGGCTCCGCCACTAACTATACGTATCCGTGCAGAACTACAATCTAATTACAGGTGTAAAGTGAGAAATGACGTTTTAGGTTGAGCTTCTATTCAAGTAAAACATATTCAGAATTAAGTACGTAAATAAAGAAATGGACAATTAACATAATAGCAACAACAAAATAATTAACCTCATTATTATCCACATTAATTTTGGATTAGTTTTCTAAGGTAAAAGAATATGCAATTAAATTTTGTCGGTGGAATAGATAAAAGGGCAATTTCGAAAAAAGGTGATACTGAAATATGAAAATCAGTAGTTGGATTTTGTGACCCACCACTTGATAATGCTAGAATAGAAAAAATATTTTTAATAAATCAAATATTGAAATTTTTTTATAAAAAAAATAAAATGGAAAAGGGCCTAAAATGTTCTTCCCGTTTACCTATTAGTCAATTTTGTCCTTTTAATTAACAACAACCTTTTGGTCCCACTTTATTTATTACATGACACATTTCTATTGGATAAGTCATATTAAATTAATTAATTTTATCTCAAAACCCTACCCGTCCAGAAAAATAACACGGATCCAACTAAAGTTGACCCGCTCCATATTCATCGATATCTGCTCATCTCCTCTCTTTGAATTATTGGAAAGAATAATATTAAGATGAAAGTGAGAAGAACTCTATTTTTTTCCTACTAGAAGACAAGGTTTGTCACGATATATTATAAATGCAGAATGATGAGTACAAAAAATAGTTGAAGGGCAGCTTAGGCCCAATAGGTAGATGAAGGACATTTTTACACTATTTTAGATAGTTGGAGGGCATTTTAGGCCCTTTTCCCAAAAAAAAAAAGAAATAAATAACTCACTTTTTTATTTGCTTTTTTCAATTAGTTTTAGTGATTGACTCATTTGAATTCGCAATTACGCATTACGGACTGTTTGTATATCGAAAGAGAAGCGCTCCATGTTGAAGCTTTCCTTACTACGAGGACTTGAATTTAGATTCACGCTATATAGGACTTCTTTAAGAGAAAGCACTATCAATAAATTTATAAACTCACATAAAATATAATTGGATTTTCTATAACTTGCTTGATCCTTTTTATTTTATTCTCTCTCATTCAGGCAACAACTCACTTTAATTTGATTTTACGAAATATGATTCTAAAAAAAAATCATGAAAAGAATCACATAAATAACATAACTTTTATTCTATATCAAATCAACTAAAAGAGAGTTATTAATAGAGAGCTTCGCATAATTAAGTGAAACTAGTTATTTTAAAATTAAGGTATACAATTCTGTAATAATAATTATGTTAAATTACATTAACAATAATATATCCAGTGTATTCTGGCAAGATGGGATAAATTACACAAACAATGTTAAAAAAAAGCTTTGTCAGATTTCCTATATATATACATTGTTTCGTTATATGATGGTGTAGGACAATTATTATGTCGCTATTAGTTTTTAAGTTTAATTAGATTCAAGGTTCATTTTTTTTTTGTCCTGATACTAGAGTTAGACTTCTCTCAATTCTTATTTCTCATATGTTAAACATTATATTATAATATCCATGCTTCAATTATCAGGCAGGGGTAGAGCCAAACTAGTAATAGGATATATTATTAATATATGATTAAAATAATTTTTATGTATATATTATAGATGTTAAACCTCCTTCGGTGAGTTTTTTTTCCAGATTTTGAACTCCTTCAGCAGAAATCCTGACTTCGCCTGTATTATCAGGTGTCTGATTTCTACATTAATTATGTACTATAAAAGACTAGTTGGTCTCCTGCTCATATTAAAGTTTTGTACAATTTTCACCTCACTTATTAATTTTTGAATTTAAGTTTATACCAATTTTGTGTAATTGGTTAAACATCTTGAATAGGGAGCCATATAATACAATCGAAAAGATATACTCCCTCCATTCTAAATTTTCTAATTTTATTTATCTTTTTTCATTAATCAAGAAGAGACAATTTTTTTTTCATGTTTTACCCTTTGCATTAATTACTTTTTTTTTCAAATTAAAATGTAAACATCATTTAATAGGAGTATTACGGTAACGTATCCATATTATTAATTATTATTTTTAATCAATGTGTCATCTCAATTTGAAATGGAGGGAGTATGATAATGGATTGTCCCTACTTATTACCAACTTTTTTTTGTTTTTTCATTCAAATCCAAAGCATATTCTTGCAATTTTCAAAGTCTCCTTTGAGTATCAATAATATAATGTCCTCCCTCCATTTCTAAATAATTGATTGTTTAGTTCTTTTATTATTTACTTAAATAAATAATATTTTAGATAATCAAGAAATCATTGATGATGTTTTTTCAATTTACCTTTCCTATTAATATTTTTTTTTTTTGCAAAACTCCAAAACTACTAAGAAGTTATATTTTTTTCAATATATTTATTAAAGACAAATTAGTAAAATAATATTTACTTTCTAGAAGTGAGTAGTTTCTAAACGAAGACCTAAAATAAAAACCACTTCTTTAAAAACGAAGGAAGTTTAGTTCTTTTTGGCATCTCAACAATTAGTAGTCGTTTGGCTATGAAAATTATTTATATTATTTTGAAAAATTATTTCACTTTAGTGAAAAAAGTGAAAACAAGATGCGTTTGGCCATGAAAATTCTTAATACAATTATGAAATATAGTATTTGTAACTTTTACTTCTCTCACAATATTTCAAAAGCAACTTTAATTTATGAGAAAATACATAAAGTACCCCCTGATCTTGTCTGAGTTTTTAAAAAAGACACCTAAATTTTACTTTCAACCTATTAGTCCACGATTTTTACTTAATCCGTTGTAAATACACCATTTTGACTTAAATTTTGCCTATGCATGTAGACACGCACACCAGGCGCGTGAATGGTTAAAATTTGACTGAAAGTGCCAATAAAAAGTTGTCACGTATAAATTATTTATCCAAAAATTTAAAAATACCTTCTTCTCCATTGATGTCTTCCTCATCTTTCCAATACTCCATACACACACTCTCACAACTTCACACAATACTCCATTCATGAACACACAACATATCAATGAAAAATACACACTCACATGCCGACACTACACACACAGGAATCGGAAGGAGAGAACAATTGTTCTTGGGATCGTGTTGTCTATCCCTATTGTGAGGTTTATGCTTTTCATGAGAGCTTTCCCCAATTTGAGATCCACCAACGGTCTACAACATTATTCTTATGTTCATCTTGAATTGAAGAATGATAAACCCAATATGAAGGTATTTTTCATCCGTCGAGAAGGTATTTTTTGATGATAAACCCAATATGAAAAATTAAATTTTTGTTGGAAAATATGCTAATGTAGGCAAAAGGATAAGTAAAATTATTTTCAATTCCACTATTGAAATAGTAATCAATATACCAATTTGTTATCGGTGGAATCACATCCTTTCCATCTCCAAAAACTTGTTCTCCGCATTCCTCAATTGAATGAAATCTTTCTTTTTTGGAATTCAATTTAATAGGGAGAACAATTGAGGCGTACTTTAGCAAATAATTCAATTTAAGATCAACAACAATGGAAGAAGTAATGAAAGAGAAGAAGTAAAGACAAGTGAACTGGAAGAAGAAGGAGAAAGTGCCAAACGCGCGCTTTTTAAAAAAAGAGAAATGCTGAAATTTTCGTCAAAATGGTGTATTTACAACGATTTTAGTAAGATTCCGTGGGGTAATAGGTCGAAAGTATAGTTTAGGTGTCTTTTTTGAAAAAGTCGGACAAGATCAGGGGGTACTTTTGTATTTTCTCTTAATTTATATCCATGGTCAAATACAACCCCTACTTCAACTTCAACTCCAACTCCAATTTCGAAAAATTATAATTTTCATGACTAAACGGGCCTTAATGTGGGTCCAAATTTTCCATAAATAGAGATGGAGTCTTGTGCCAACTAAATAAGAGGTCCAAGAACTTATGCTAATAATATGCCATTTTTATTGATGAAGAGTGAAATAGCAAAAAGATATGTAACCTATGAACTTATGGGTTGGATTGCTTAGAATAGATACAAATTAAATCAATCAATGCATCCTACATAGCCCATCTGAACTTATGTTTTCCCATGTTGCTTCAAAATTGTTGTCTTGTTATCAATACAAGGTAAAGTACAAGTATGGTGTAACATGGGTTTGAGATGTTACACAAGGATATTATAATATTAGAGATTTATGGCAAGTTCATTCATTGAATAACAAGTATTGTGGAGGGATGAATAAGTGTTCCTCCATCTGTAATAGTCTCGAATTCACGTTCTGGATATAAAGAATTATGTTAGGGAGTTATTTCTTTTAAATAGACCTTATATAACGCGAATCTGGCTAGTTGGAGTCTCAGCGTGGATACCGAATTAAAAAAAGTTCATTCACCAGAATATTATAAGAATATGTACTAAATTGTGGTGATACATCATAAGTTTGTCATGTAAAGAGATTACATATTCCTTTACTAAATTCAATGTGAGATTCTTCAACACCATGGGAATTCCAAATACAATTTAGAATTTTATTTGAAAAAGTGAAGTAAACTTTTACTTCTCTCACAAAAATTTCAAAAACAACTCCAATTTGTATTCATGTTCAAACATACACAACTTCAACTTCAACTACAGAAAATTATAATTTTCATGGAAAAACGAGGCCTAGAATTTATAGAATTTGGAGCGTGAACAAAATAAACGTAACATAAAAAAATAACAATCAAGTGCCATAAAATTATGTTAAAAGAATAAGTGTTGAACCTAACTGATAGCAGTGTGTGTACTGGTAGCTGTGTGTGTCTTTTTAATGTCTACATTAGTAGTTACATTATTGCTTATGTAGTTTTCGGTCTTTCAATTTCTGATATTATTTGTATCTTGTATTTCAACAATCATGTTATCTTATTAATGTTACTATATATTCTGTTACTATATGTATTTTTATCACTATCCATTATTTTTTTACCTATTAGTACCTCTTTTTCTTGAACCTTCGTATATCAAAATAATATTTCTACCTTTGAGATAGATATAAGATCTATGTACATCAAATTAAAATTTTAATTAAGTATTTCTAAATTTAGAAGGAGGTTTGTCTGTTTTGATTTTTGAAACACCTAAAAAAGGAAAGTAGTATCATTTTCATTTTCTTTCCTTTTGGAGCTCCTCCTTAATCATCTTAAAATTCTTGGACCAAAAAAAATAAAAAAATAAAAAAATTCACCTTTCAATTTCTCCAATTCTTCTACTAAGGTATGTTATTTGTACATTCATGACTAATAAATTCCTAAGGTCTTGTCTAATTTTGTTATTAATATTTTGTTTTGATAATTTTCTAATAAATTCAATTATTTTGTTTTGTTTTGTTTTGTTTTCTTTTTTCATCGAGGTCTATAATTATGCATGTTTATTTGCATGTCAAAGATCAAACATAGGTTCTTTTTTATCTAATTGTTCAATTTTTTTGTAATTTATTTGATTTTGGACTAATAGTATAGTCTTTATGTATTTGTATGTTATGGTGTTTAATTATAAGGGTTGTGGTATTTTTTTATTTATTTTTTTAATTGATGAAAGGAAGTTTAGTTTTTACACATTAAAGTTGAAAAAAATGCAACTTAGTGGGTTTTCTATTAATTATTTATATATATTAAACACGAATACAGAGTTTGAGTTGAAGCTATTGAGTTCTGCTGAAACGTTAGGAAAATCTATAGCTCTAGTCTACCCCAATATAAAATGCCAAGAGTTCTTATGCTTTAATATTGTCGTTGTTGAATTCTGTACTTCTGTGCTATGCTGCTAGGACTCTTTCAAATGTTGTTGTACCTGTGTCAGATCATATGAATTTGTACTTTTTTTGGAGGATCCGACATGCACCCTGGGTCATTTTTGAGGATTCTGAGCAACAAGCTTTTGTGAGATTTAGTGGACTGATTTTTCTTGTGATGTGATCTAATCACAAGAACATCCTTAAACTTTGTTGTGCAAATTTTGTTATACCTTTAATTTCTTTCTTATCTGCTGAATTATGGTTAGCTAAGTTTTAGGTTCTGCATAAGTACAAAGCTAGTTCTTTGTTAGATGAATTGGTTTTTCGGGTTCTTTGAGTTTGAAAGAGGGAACTGTTTGCTATTGAAGATGCTAGAGTACTCCCCCCACATACCGGCCCGGACATGAGGGTGTATATGACACTCAATGGACCCTTGTTGGTCCGAGGGACGGAGGAGGCTAGGTTAGCTGAAAGATGGTTATTGGTTATTTTTATCTTATGGATAAAACCACTTACTAATTCAAGAAAATGAATAGTTCACCAGACTGAGTAGTAGTAAGCAATAGTTGAGACATTTTCGTGTTAGTCGCTTACAAGGAAACGATTATTTGAATACATGCAACCCAGAGTAGATAACAACAGCTAGAAAGTGATTAGATAGCTGTGATCTATCTCAAGAGCTAATCTATTTCCTTGGTCTTTTACAATCTGCTTGGGTTTTGGTGACTCTGCATGATAGTTGAACTAGTTTCGTCATGCCTGTCTAAAATATGTGATCGTAACTGGTTATCAAGAGAAATCATCAAGCCAAAAAAACAATGTTACTGCTTGAATCTTGATAATTAGCAGTGGAGACGAGAGGGTCTCATTTTAGCATGCCTCTAGTATAAATTGAGATAGGCAGTATCTTATTTGAACTTCGGTTGTTGAATCTCATAGCTCACATAAAGTATGTACTCAAATATTGGTATAGATAACATGACCGGTTAAAGACTACTTGGAAGTTTCTCAGCTAACAGGCCTCCCATGTTTCAGTTATGTGATCAACATTTCTGGTAAGTGGTGCATCTTATCTAGTTTAGCAACATCAGTTTTTGCTTTTAAGCTTGTTTTTCTAAAAATCTTCTTGTGAGGTGTAGGAAAGAGCTGCAGTTTTTTCTACTAGTAGCCTCCATGTTGTATTTTAATTTGTCATTTTATTGATCGAATTAAAGCTTCCTTAGCATGTTAACTGTGAAAGGCTCTAATTTTGACAATTCTACACTAGTTGTGGCTAATTGTTTAAACTGTTAAGCATGACAAATGGTTCCAGTAACAAAAATCTAGCAAGTACGAGATATTGAATGTATGTATTATTCTAAATTGCTTTATATTTCATAATCGTGATATTCATTGGTTGAAGTTTTTGTTTGTCCCTTTGTTGTTTCGTGATGTACTTAACGAACTTGTGGTTTTGAACTTGACTTATTAACTGCAAAAATGGAGTCATCTAAAGAGACAGGTTGCCGAGCTTCAGAAGACCCCGTCCTCTTCATTAACGACTGTGGTTTTTTCGGTAGTGCAGCTACGATGAATATGTGTTCCAAGTGTCAAAAGGACATGATACTACTGAAGAAGGAACATGCAAAGCTTGTATCTACATCCAACCAAGACGTCTTACGCAGAAGCTCAAGTAGCGATGAATCAGAACTTGCTCTTGCAGGTACCGCGGTTGCATCTGTAGATTTAGCCTCTCAGATTTCACAAGTGAAGTCAAAAGAGGGTCTGAAAAAGTTCACAGCTTGTCGTAATCGTGTGGTCTTAACGGGGTTCAGTTGCAAATGTGGTGATATTTTCTGCGCAATTCATCGTTATTCAGACAAACACAACTGCCCGTTTGATTATAGGAATGCTGGTCAGAATGCAATAGCAAAAGCAAATCCTATCGTCGTAGCAGAAAAGCTTAATAAGATCTAACAAGAACCTATCGAAAGGTTGTATGAACTGAAGAAATGTCTATCTTTCAATAAGTTGTCCTCGTCTTACCAGGTGACGATGAAAGTTTCGCTTGGGGGTGGGGGTGGGGGGTACCCTAGAGCCTAGATAATCCTGGTGTGTAAGTTATTTATGATCTTGGTGCACATTTTCATGGAATTTGTTCTTGTTTTGTCCCGATTTCTGGGCTCCTTGTCTAGTATAATATGCATAATGTAGGTTATCTTGATGAATTTCACATTCATACATCTGCGTTTTGAAATCCTGAATTCGCCTCCGTGCATTCTTCAAGATTCCAAAGTCTCCTTTGAGTATCAATAATGTAGAGTTTTTTTTTTTGTAGAGATGTCAATACGGGTTGGCGTAGCCCATCCGAGCTAGCCCACACGAGCTTTGAGTTTGACGGGTCAGGTTAGGCTAGCCTATCAAAATGATGAGCCAAAAAATATCAAGCCCACACTATTACTCTGTGGGTTGTGGGCCTCACGGGCTAGCCCACTTTAAAAAAATAATATTTTATAATTTAATTTTAGAATGTTAATAGACATGAATATTACATAGTATTAATAGTTTTTAATTAAGTCTCCAACACCCCCAAAAATACTCATAATACAGAAATTAAATAACTTTTGACATGCGTTCTTCCCTTACATCGTAAAAGTAAGGGTTAAGCTATAGAACTAGATACGTAAGAGAAAGAGAGTAGAGCAGAACTTTACTTCACTGCTGAGGCATATGATATCCTTCGAATCAAATAAAAATACTACTCCCTCTGTCCCAGATTATGTGTCGCCATTTCCTTTTTTGTCTGTCCCAAAATAAATATCGTTTTTCCTTATTTGGAAATTTTTTAAAGGAACAATTACCTTTTTACCCTTATTGGACCCACGTTGTTTTAAATATATTAATACTTCTTTTTTAGTATTTGTTTTTTTAAGTAAAAGTCTTATCACTTCAATCAAAATTTAAACTTTCAGCATTTTATTTTTACAGTATCAAAATTATTTTAAACCACAGAGAGAAATTTATTCTTTTTGGTTGGTTCTACATAAGTAAACCAGTTTCCTTCGACAACTCATTATTCATATTACTGTGATTTCTCGAGTAAAAATTGGATCTTTAAAGCTAAAGTTAAAGAAAACAAGAATTTAGAGGGACCCCATTTTCCACATATATCATCTTACAATTGGAAAAAGTAACTAAAACAACTACAACGATCAAACTTCTTTTGTTTAGAACTGAAAATTGATTGAGACAGTGAGCTACCCAAGAGACAACATCCTTCTCTGCTATTTCCTCTAACGCTTCATATGCCTAGTCAATACTTCACACTCACAGTACATTGATAGGAGTGCATTTCCGACATAACACATGATATGATATCCTACATTAACAAGTCAGCCGTGTAATTTGCTTTCCAAATTTGCATGCAACAACATCAATTAAGAAAATACTGTATGTCTGAACAAGCAGTATAACAAGCATATTTTTTACAAACTCTAAACATGAGTAGAAAATGTCCATTTCACTTTGTCTTGATGAATGTTTGATCCTTTTAGAAGCACCATGATCTGAAGTTCACTCTACAACAAACTATTTTCTGTTACTTTCGAGTATTGAATATTGACGACCTCAGCTTGAACGTGCTTCCACTTCACATGTATTACCACAAAAATGAAAATACACAAGAAAACAATTTCCTACAATTTTGTTTTTAGTGTCTGCACTTATTTACTCCCGCACGGAATACTTAGCTTCCAATAAATATCAAGCTGATGCAATGCACCTCTCGTAGAGCTCTTCAACAACCACCACAAAATAGTAAAGTTAACAACCCGACCTTTTCATTTTTTTAAGTTGGTCAACACAGGTGACACACTCCTATTTGCTTTACCACCATTCATCACCTTACGTTTCTTCTTTCTCAACTCTCTCTTCACCAGAAATACATCTTTAATGGCTAGACCATGTTCTGTGATATTTTAACATAAATACAGATCATCGTACTGTTAGCTTATGATTAAATGTTCAGTCACTCTACTACAGTGAGAGTGAGTCACAGAACACCAAATTTAACAAACATAACATGGAGGTTACCATTGTCTCAATGAATAACATCCTAAAGTGATGATATCAATACCAAGAAAACTTTAGATGCAAACATTCAAATACAGTGTACACCAGTCAACGGCCATAAACAGTAAAGTATAAATATAAAAAACAAATCAATGACATGAAAGAAAAATAAATATCAAAGATAAAGGACAATAAATTTTATCAAGAGTAAGGATCAAGGAAAACTAAAGTCTCATGAACGTGATAGTGGTAGGATATCTAATAGGAAAAGGGAGAGAGATGACTTTGAACAGGACTAGGAAAAGTATAAGAAAATGAGTCATCGTTCAATAGACAAAGGAGTCTAAGATAGAAAGCCACGGTTGCTTTCTTTTCTAGCTCGTCTTTGTGTAGAAGTGAACCATTGCTTTCAGTTGACAAGAAGTCAATAGCAACACAGCATCTTGGTGCTGCCTCTGGATCTGGTTTTTCCTACTGTGAATTAGATGAAGTTCTTTCTTCATCGAAGGATCGTTTTTAATCGTTGAATCTTCCATCAGACAATGTTATTCAGCTAGATTTTGCGGAGATACATTCCACTATATCTTCTTCCTCATGGTCCAGTGGACTGCTCAACACCTTAAGCTCTTTTGTCTTGTTATTCTTTGTATCAGCCTCATCAAATCGACTAACATGCACCGGAGAAACATGTTCTTGTTCCTCGGACCATGTTTTTTCCCTTGAACATGACGAGCTCGGAGTGACGTAGTTTCTGTTTGTGAGATAGTCTCCTGTTGATCATATCCATTACAAACAGCTGCCTTACTCATATCCCCACTTTTAGAATCCTCACTATCTTAAGAGATCCTAACCGAGTAGCTTGTTGGATTGACCCTCTTAGTATCAAGTTTGACTGAAAACCTGTTATAATTGTCAGATAAGTTTCTTGGCTGAATGTTATCACTTTTGTCAAAGTAATGGAAAGTTCTCTTCTCAGTTAGCTTCAACTGTCTGTCTCTTCTACCTCTCGGACTGATAGATTTTGCAGGTGATGGTCGTGTTTTCTCTTTCGTTGTGCTCGGGGACTTCACAAGAAGAAACGCAGATGAAGGGTTGTGACACAAGAGGATGTATGGTTGAAAATGTTGATATCTCAACAGCTCGGTAGCCTATAAGTAGAGGTAAAAAAATATATCAAGATGAATCTCAATTTAATACTCCCTCCATTTCATTTTGTTTTTCTTGTTTTGATTTGGAACGAAGTTTAAGAAAGGAAAGAAGACTTTTGAATATTGTGGTCTTAAAATAAAGGTATGCAGAATGTATCAAAATGTAATGTAAGTTTGTGATCTTTAATCATGCCACGTAGAAAGTTAGAATTAAGGGGTTGTTGTAAAAGGAAAGAAACATTCGCTTTTAAACGGACTAAAAAGGAAAATAAGACTTAACAGATTGAAACGGAAAGAATAACATTTGAACATAAGTAGCTCGCACTCACGGTAGGTCGGTATTCTGGAGTTTTCCTCAGCATGCTTTTTATTATCTGTTTCCTGCAAGAATTAAATCTACTTAGTCAACTGACTGATTTATTATACTTGTGGCGTGTTGAGAAGGAAGATACTTACAAGGTGGAGGAGTATATAATCGGAAGTGGTGAGAACAAACCCTGGTTTATTTTGTTGTTAAGTCCAGTTATGTCCTGTTGGATTTACATTGTTAGTATATCATATAGACGATATCAGGATGAAGAACTTCCCTTTTTTTTGCGTATAAGTATAACTTTTTGAGGTATTGTTTACGAAGTTCAGATAGCTGAAAAATCAACTTACAGAAGCTTTAAACGGGGGTTGATGTGTAGCAATGTCAAACATACAGTATCCTAAAATCACATTAAAGTGTTAGTATTAGGGACATGATGTAAAGAGCTGAAATACATTTCTTCATCAACATTCTTATTTCTTACCAAGCGACCATATATCAGATTTATAGCCATAGGGTATGCCGGCAAGGATCTCAGGGCATATGTCGTTTGGTGTGCCAGATACCTATTACATAAAATTTCTTCCAAAATTAAGGATTATCTATACAACTCGACGTCTTTTTCTCAAATGCATTAAGCTAGGTGCTATGGCAACAGGAGCTTTGTAATATGATGAATACCACAATATTTTTTTGATAAAACGGAAGATGACCACCACAACATTTTAGTACCTATGACCGAAAATAAAAACAACTTTTAGATTTTCTCGGTCTTGGAGGGGGAAGGGATTTCTCTCTTGCTAAATAGACATGTTGAATCAATTGTTAGGTGACAATAGATGGTCGAAACTTGCATGTAAGTAAGAGGTTCATTTTTCCGCAATAGAAATTCATACCGAGAAAGCAAGGCCTTCTGCATCTAGTAATTTTCCTAATCCAAAATCACCTGTGACAATCAAGTGAATTTGAAGGATAGTAATGAAGCAATGACGACCTAATCAAGCAATTGTTCGAGCATTCTTACCTAACCTGATGTCGTTGTCCTTTGAGATAAATATGTTACATAACTGAATTCAAAATAGTTCACGTTAAAAATGTTTCATGCTAAGAAGGCTTTTCTATTTCGCCGATTACAACAAGTTCTTACCTTGAGGTCTCTATGATGAACGCGGTTGGAATGCAGATACTCCAAAGCTAACAATAGATGAGTCAGTCATTTGTCAGAGTTTCTATAATAGCAGGAAAAAAACAACATAAAAACATGTAATTTTTTAAGCTACTGGGAAGGCACAGAGAAACTTCATAAGTAATGAAATCACATTTAACTACCTCTTCCGAGAAAAGTGCTCCTCTTGAACTCCTCATGATCTCCGCCCTGAACACGGGGAAAAAAAATTGTCACCGTCCTCAGATTACACCACAAAAGATATTCTATAATCATCCAATTCATTTCTATATTTTCAACCTCATTACCCCTTCTATCGTTCTTGGTACGAGGGAGTATTTATGAAATCTGAGGTCTTTCATTCTCCAGATACCTGGACGTGCTTACAACACAGGATGAAAACAGCCACGATCTTGGAAAAAGGTTGTGCTCTACAAACACAGGTTAGCCATATTTCACGAAAAAATATAGTCGGTGACAATAATGAAGAATTTTACTTAAACTATTGTTTCCCTTCCGTCGTTTAGTGGATCCTTTTGTTATTTATTCTTATCTTTCTTTATAGGTACACATTTAAAATGTTTGCAAAATCAGGGATAATCACACACATATTTTCATCTTCGCAATAATCGGCAACGATGCTTATACAGCTCCCCTGAAAGAAAAAGAAAGTCTAGCTTTTTCTCTGGTGCAGCTTATGTAGCAATAATCGCAACTACTAAAGGCTATGTTTTGTACTTTCTGATCCAACCAACCACAAAACTGGATGATAGGATACCTTGTCAACCCAAGCATCTTTGTACTCCAAAAGATATGGATGACTTAGTTTATCTATCAAATTCACCTGCAACGGAAAAGTAACCATTTATCATCAGATTAGAAGAATATTCCCCAAGCATATCTTACCATCAAGTAGAACTTTTCATATGATAAATTATAAGATGAGTCAAAGATTTTGTATCTAAATGTGCTTGGTTCCAAAGGAAAGATTGGAGCAACTATTTGATGACATAACTTCTTTCACTCGACATTTATGCGTGTCCATATTCCATACTGCCTATTCATCAAAATGAATATTTGGTAGAGAGATGTATACCTCTTCGCGTCCAGATTATCCACTTCGAGAAAGTAGAGTTATTGATACAGGGAAAATCATACGTGCGAAGTACTTACTGGTTCTTCTTTTCTATTGTTAAGAGGAAAGAAAACTACTTCACGTGTGACTCCAACGAGAAAGTTCTAAATTTCTACTTCAGTTCAATCCTACTTGTCAGCTCATGTCATTTTTTTTTTTGGAAGCTCGTCTTGGGGATGCTTGGTCCTTCGAACTCAAACCTTGAGTTAAGACACTTGGGGCATATGTATTATTCTGTTGAAACAATCTTCTCCAAAACCTAAGCTCATCAGATGCAAACCAACATTCATGCAGATAAGAATGAAGATGTCTAAACGTTTCCATCGATAGAATTCATAGGATGCTCAATGCATTGGTTAGGACGATCACTCCTTACATAGTCCAGCATGCTAAACACTCTTAGAAGAAAAAAGGTTTGCATGGAAACACAGGCTTCAAGTTGTATGATAAAATAGTCAAAATGGTAACAGTAAAGGAAGAATGATATGGTATGAGAGTGATAATCCAAGATGCTTAAAAGCAGACCAATTGAAATAGAAGAACATCAATAAAAATCATTTTATTAAATACTTTATGATGGAACACCTCATACAATGTAGGTTACTACCGAAACTATGAGGAGAACGATTCAATTCGACAAGACTAGATTGTTGATTTTAACCACCGGATCATATCATAGATATGAGACTCCCCCTGCATTTCATCGGTGGCTAAAGTTTGCGAGAATCAACTTCATATTCAGCAACTTATAAGAATATGACCTAAATATTATTGGTCTTCAATTAATCATAGAACTAACTACTTTTTCAGGGAACAAATTAAGAGAAGAACTTGAAATGACCTCCTTATGTGCCGTGCGCTTGGACTTTTCTGTCTGTTTTACTAATGGTATTTTCTTCAGAACATACCTACAAGGAAAAGAAAAAGAAGTCCATAAAATTGGATTTCATGAAATTATGATGAGTCAAAATAATCTTTCTTTAATAATTACAGAAGTCAACAACTTGGATATAGAATATACAACAGATTCTGTGCAACTTCGCTTCGGTAAGAAATAGGATCATTAACAGTTTATTCTCAAGTACACTGCATTTGGAGTTCCTTAGTTTCTGTTCTTCGGTGAATATAATAGCAGGACAAAAAAACATAAAAACAACTGTTCTATCACTTCATAATCATCTAACTTGTTATCCGTATCACTCTTCTGAGTCTCCATTCTCCCACTAAACAACAAAAATTCAACTTTATAATAAGATTACAGCTACAGATTCAATCTTTCTATCAGTTGAACAAGTTCTTGAACTCTCCCAACAAAAATTTTAGGCACACGTTACACTTTACAATAAACTTACAGTTATAGATTCAATCATTCTATCAATTGAAAAAGTTCTTGAACTCAACCAACTTAAAATTTACAGTCAAAGATTCAATAGAACAAGTTCTTGAACTCACCAACTCTAAACTTGGGCACACATTAAACAACAACAACAAAAAAAATAGTATATTCCCAAAAAAGTTGGGTCTGGGGAAGGGTAAAGTGTACGCAGTCCATACCTCCACCTTATAGGTGAGGTAGAGAGGTTGTTTCCGAATGGAACCCGCAGATGAACTTAGGCACATATTACACTTTACAATAAAATTACAGCTAAAGATTCGATCTTTCTATCAATTGAACAAACAAGCTCTTGAACTCACCCAACTCAAAACTTTGGCAAACATTACAACTTTACAGTAAACTAACAGTCAAAGATTCAACAGAACAAGTTCTAAAACTCACCAACTCAAAACATAGACAAACATTACACTACAATAAAACTTAAGTTAAAGATTCTATCATTCTGTTAATCAAACTATTTCTTGAACTTACCCAACTCAAAACTTAGGCACATATTACACTTTTACAATAATGTTACATCTAAAGATTGCATCTTTCTATCAATAGAACAAGTTCTTGAAATCAGCCAACTAGAAATTTAGGAACACAATACATTTTATAGTAAAATTACAGTAAAAAAGATTCAACAAAACAAATTCTTGATCTCACCCAACTCAAAACTTGGGCACAAATTACAACTTTGCAGTAAAATTACAATTAAAGATTCAACAGAACAAATTCTTGAACACGCCCAACTCAAAACATATGCAAACATTACACTCTACAATAAAACTAAAAGATTCAAACTGTTTGTTAATTTAACAAGTTTTTGAACTCAACCAACTCAGAAATAACTTTACAGTTAAAGATTCTATATTTCTGCTACTTGAACTGATTCTTGAACTCACCCAACTCAAAACTTAGTCACACATTACACTTCACAGCAAAATTACAGATAAATATTCAGTCTTTCTGCTACTTGAACTGATTCTTGAACTCACCCAACTTAAAACATAGGCACATATTACACTTCACAACAAAATTACATTTAAAGATTCAGTTTTTCCTGTTAATTGAACTAGTTCTTTAACTCACCCAACTCAAAACTTACACTAAAAAAATTTAGTCTTTCTGTTAATTTAACTGATTCTTGAACTCATCCAACTTAAAACTTAGGCAAACACTGCACTTTGCAATAAAGTCAAAGCTAAAGATTCAATCATTCTGTTAATAGAACTGGTTCTTGAAATCACCCAACTTAAAAACTTGAGGAAATCTTTACAGGGTCAACAGTTAAATCCCTGTAACAACTACAAAAACAAGCCTTTACTTCATTCCAGCAAGAAAAAAAAATATTTTCAGAGTTGGGACCATGAAACGATATGGGACAAAGCAAATCTAAGTTGCAACTACTTATTGAGTGTCCATTCTACCTCTAAAACTACAAACATTATTCTTTAAAGTTAAAGATTCAATATTTTTGTTAATTGAACAGATTCTTGAACTCTTCCAACTCAAATTTTAGGCACACATTACACTTTACAATAAAATTACAGCTAAAGATTCAATCTTTCTATCAATTGAACAAATAAGTTCTTGAACCCACACAACTCAAAATTTGGACAACCGTACACAACAACTACAATAGTAACATACCCAATTAATCCCACAAGCAAAGTCTGGGGAGGGTAAAGTGTACCGCAGACCTTATCACTACTTTGGGGATTAGACAACATTACACATCACACAAAATTACATTTAAAAACTAAGTTGCTCGGAATCTCCAAATATGTTGCCTCACCTGTGTCTGATCCTCCAAAAATGCACTTCTTTTGAAGGATCCAACACTCACCCCATGACATTTTTAAAGAGTTCAAGCAACTTAAGTTAAAAATTCAGTTTTTTCTGTTAATTGAACTGATTGTTGAATTCACCCAACTCAAAACTTAGACAAACAATACACTTCGTACCGTAAAACTACAGTTAAATATTCAATCTTTCAGTAAGACAAACATTCTTCACCAGTAGAATTATAGTCAAGGATTCAACAAAACAAGTTCTTGAACTCACCTAACTCAAAACTTAGACACACATTACACTATACAAAAAAATTACAATAAAAAAGATTCAACATAACAAGTTCTTGAACTCACCCAACTCAAAACATAACACAAACATTCTTCACCAGTAGACATACAGTCAAGGATTCAACAGAACAAGTTCTTGAACTCACACAACTCAAAACTTAGTCACACATTACACATACAGAAAAATAACAGTAGAAAAGACAAGTTCTTGAACTCACCCAACTCAAAACTTATGACAAACATTCTTCACCAGTAGAATTACAGTTAAGGATTCAACAGAACAAGTTCTTGAACTGACACAACTCAAAAAATAGAAAAAACAAATCAATGACATGAAAGAAAAATAAATGTCACAGATAAAGGACAATAAATTTTATCAAGAGTAAGGATCAAGGAAGACTAAAGTCTCATGAACGTGATAGTGGTAGAATATCTGATAGGGAAAGAGAGCGAGACGACTTTGAACGGGAAAAGGAAAAGTATAAGAAAAGTAACATCATACCAATAAATTATGACAATCGAGATAGAATTATTATAAATTGGCAAAATGTGCATGACGGAAACTGATGCAATGCACCTCTCGTAGAGCTCTTCAAGGAGCTAGTCTTCAACAACCACCACAAAACAGTAAAGTTAATAGCCCGACCTTTTCATTTTTTTATGTAGGTCAACACAGATGACACACTCCTATTTGCTTTCCCATCATTCACAACCTTACGTTTCTCCTTTCTCAACTCTCTCTTCACCAGAAGTACATCTTTAATGGCTAGCCCATGTTCTGTGATATTTCAACATAAACACAGATCATCAGACTGTCAGCTTATGATTAAATGTTCAGTCACTCGACAACAGTGAGAGTGAGTCACAGAACACTAAATTTAACAAACATAACACGAAAGTTACCATTGTCTCAATGAATAACATCCTAAAGTGAGGATATTAATACCAAGAAAACTTCAGATGCAAACTTTCAAATACAGTGTACACCAGTCAACGACCATAAACAGTAAAGTATAAATAGAAAAACCAAATCAATGACATGAAAGAAAAATAAATGTCACAGATAAAGGACAATAAATGTTATCAAGAGTATGGATCAAGGGAATATAAAGTCTCATGAACGTGATAGTGGTATGATATCTGACAGGGAAAGAGAAAGAGACGACTTTGAACGTGACAAGGAAATGTATAAGAAAAGTAACATCATACCAATAGATTATGACAATCAAGATAGAAATATTATAAACTAGCAAAATGTGCATAAGGGAAACTATAATAATAGTATAAAAAAAAACTTTTTTAAAAATATTAAATTCATTTCACAAGAGGCTTGAGGTTGGAGGAATGGAATATTAAAAGGAACAGTTTGATTGTTGATACTTTTTTCTATAAGACAACTATAATATCACGTTGACCTCTTAGATAGTCACTTAGCTAATAGTTATTATCTCAGAAAATCACTTTTCCTCTTGATTCCCAGAACGTGACTTTCTGAGATAATACTATTAGTTGAGTAACTATATTAGAAATCAAATTCGATAATAACACAATCATATCTAAGAAGCTGAAGAAATGTATAATCTTTGTCTGCAAGTAGTTTTTGAGAAAACACTAACATTAGAAAATGTGGTAAGTAATATCATAGAGTAGAAATCAACATTAAAAGTACATTATATATAATCTTCATAGCTCCATCAACTTTCCTACAATAATAGAATCAAAAATAAGGGATGCTCAACCACGTTAAGCCTCGAGGAATAGTTTATTCCAACAATACTTGATGATTTACGTAAGACAGAGGCTCATTCTATAGGTCAAAAGGCAGGCTTTGTGCAACATCACGACCCCTTGGACAACTTTAGTGCAGTCATGAGGCTTTTTGTCAACCAGATTGCTGTTTCTCTAGACGACATTCCATCATCCCCGAATGGTTTTAGCACACCAGCAAGCTCATCAATTTTTACCTGCTTAAGTAGTCGCGCACAAAACTCCAAAAGAGACTCTAAAGCTTCAGCTCTTTGTTCAGTGGGATTACCCCAGTCGTCTTTGTTCTCCTTACTAGCTAATGCAGCTAGTGACTTGAGCTGTGAAACCTTATCATCCAGTGCTCGAAGAGCGTCTTTCTTAGCCTGTTTGGTTTCATAAACCATGGTTGCTTTCTTTTCTATCTCATCTTTGTGTAGAAGTGAACCATCGCTTTCAATTGACAAGTAGTCAATAGGAATTTCTCTACACTCGCTACCATTTTCAGTTTTAGCAACACAACTTCTTGGTGCTGTCTCTGGATCTGGTTTTGCCGACTGTGAATTAGATGAAGTGCTTTCTTCATCGAAGGATCGTGTTTTATCGTTGAATCTTCCATAAGACAATGTCATTTTGCTAGATTTTACGGAGATACATTCCACTATATCTGCTTTCTCATGGTCCAGTGGACTGCTCAACACCTCAAGCTCTTTTGTCTTGTTATTCTTCGTAGCACCCTCATGAAATCCACTAACATGCTCTGGATAAACATGATCTTGTTCCTCGGACCATGTTTTTTCCCTTGAACTTGACGAGCTTAGAGTGATCATAGTTTATGTTTGTGAAATTATCTCCTGTTGATCATATCCATTGTAAACAGCTGCCTCACTCATCTCCCCACTTTTAGAATCCTCACTATCTTGAGAGATCCTAACTGTGTAGCTTGATGGATCGACTCTCTTAGTGTCAAGTTTGGCTCGGAACATGTTATAATTATCAGATAAGATTTTTGGCTGAATGTTATCACTTTCGTCAAAGTAAAGAAAAGTTCTCTTCTCTTTTAGCTTCAACTGTCTGTCTCTGCTACCTCCTGGACTGATAGATTTTCCAGGTGATGGTCGTGTTTTCTCTTTCGTTCTGCTCGGGGACTTCACAGGAAGAAACGCAGATAAAGGGTTGTGACACGAGGAGGTATGGTTGCAAATGTTGATGTCTCAACAGCTTGGTAGCCTATAAGTAGAGGTAAAAAAATATATCAAGATGAATCTCAATTTAATACTCCCTCCTTTTCATTTTGTTTTTCTATTTTTGATTTGGCACTAAGTTTAAGAAAGAAAAGAAGACTTTTGAATCTTGTGGTCTTAAAATAAAGGTATACAGAATATATCAAAATGTATTTTAAGTTTGTGATCTTTAAACATGCCACGTAGAAAGTTATAATTAAGGAGTTGTTGTAAAAGGAAAGAAACATTCACTTTTTAACGGACTAAAAAGGAAAATAAGACGTAACAGATTGAAATGGAAAGAATAACATTTGAACATATGTAGCTCGCACTCACTGTAGGTCGGTGTTCTGGAGTTTTCCTTTGCATGCTTTTTATTATCTGTTTCCTACAAGAATTAAATTCTCTTTGTCAACTGACTGATTTGTTATACTTGTCGCGTGCTGAGAAGGAAGATACTTACAAGGTGGAGGAGTATATAATCGAAAGTGGTGACAATAAACCCCGGTTTATTTTATTGAAAAGTCCAGTTTTTTCCTGTTGGATTTACATTGTCAGTATATCATATAGAAGATATCAGGATAAAGAACTTCTTCTTTTTTTGCGTAACAAGTGTAACTTTTCGAGGTATTTTTTACTAAGTTCAGATAGCTGAAAAATCAACTTACAGAAGCTTTAAACGGGGGTTGATGTGCAGCAATGTCAAACATATAGTATCCTAAAATCATATTAAAGTGTTAGTATTAGGGACATGATGTAAAGAGCTGAAATACATTGCTTCATCAACATTCTTAATTCTTACTAAGTGACCATATATCAGATTTATAGCCATAGGGTATGCCGGCAAGGAGCTCAGGGCACATCTCGTTTGGTGTGCCAGATACCTATTACATGAAATTTGTTCAAAAATTAATGATTAGCTATACAACTCGACGTCTTTTTGTCAAATGCATTAAGCTAGGTGCTATGGCAATAGGAGCTTTGTAATATGATGAATACCACAATATTTTTTTTTTGATAAAAAGGAAGATGACCACCAAAACATTTTAGTACCTATGACCGAAAATAAAAGCAACTTTTAGGTGTTCTCGGTCTTGGAGGGGGAAGGGATTTCTCTCTTCCTATATAGATATGCTGAATCGATTGTTAGGTGATAATAGATGGTGAAAACTTGCATGTAAGGAAGAGGTTCATTTTTCCGCAATAGAAATTCATACCGAGGAAGCAAGGCCTTCTGCATCTAGCAATTTTCCTAATCCAAAATCAACTATGATAATCAAGTGAATTTGAAGGATAGTAAAGAAGCAAAGACGACCCAATCAAGAAATTGTTTGGGTATTCTTACCTAACCTGATGTCGTTGTCCTTTGAGATAAATATGTTACATAACTGACTTCAAAATAGTTCACGTTAAAAACGTTTCATGCTAAGAAGGCTTTTCTATTTCGCCGATTACAACAATTTTTTACCTTGAGGTCTCTATGATGAACGCTGTTGGAATGCAGATACTCCAAATCTAACAATAGATAAGTCAGCCATTTACAGAGTTTCTATAATAGCAGGAAAAAAACAACATAAAAACAAGCAATTTTTTAAGCTACCGGGAAGGCACAGAGAGACTTCATAAGTAATGAAATCGCATTTAACTACCTCTTCCAGGAAAAGTGCTCCTCTAGACTTCCTCATGATCTCCGCCCTGAACATGGGGAAAAAAAATTGTCACCATCCTCAGATTACACCACAAAAGATGTTCTATAATCATCCTTTTCATTTCTCTATTTTCAACCTCAGTACCCCTTCTATCGTTCTTTGTACGAGGAGTATTTATGAAATCTGAGGTCTTACATTCTTCAGATACGTGGACGTGCTTACAACACAGGCCTAAAACAGCCAGGATCTTGGCAAAAGGTTGTGCTCTACAAACACAGGTTAGCCAAATTTTACGATAAAATATAACCGGTGACAATGATAAAGAATTTTACTTAAACTATTATTTTCCCTTCCCTCGTTTAGTGGCTCCTTTTGTTCTTTATTCTTATCTTTCCATATAGGTACACATTTAAAATGTTTGCAAAATAAGGGATAATCACTCACATATTTTCATCTTCACAATAATCGGCAACGATGCATATACAGCTCCCCTGAAAGAAAAAGAAAGTCAAGCTTTTTCTCTAGTGCAGCTTATACAGCAATAATCGCAACTACTAAAGGCTACGTTTTGCACTTTCTGATCCAACCAACCACAAAACTGGATGATAGGATACCTTGTCCACCCAAGCATCTTTGTACTCCAAAAGATATGGATGGCTTAGTTTAGCTATCAAATTCACCTGCAACGGAAAAATAATAATCTATGATCATATTAGAAGAATATTCCCCAAGCATATCTTACCATCAAGTGGAACTTTTCATATAGTAAATTATAAGATGAGTCAAAGATTTTGAATCTAAATGTGCTTGGTTCGAAAGGAAAGATTTGAGCAACTATTTGATGACATAACTTCTTTCACTCGACATTTAAGCGTGTCCATATTCCATACTGCCTATTCATCAAAATAAATATTTGGTAGAGAGATGTATACCTCTTCGCGTCAAGATTATCCACTTTGAGAAAGTAGAGTTATTGATACAGGGAAAATCATAGGTGCGAAGTACTTACTGGTTCTTCTTTTCTATTGTTAAGAGGAAAGAAAACTACTTCACGTGTGACTCCAACGAGAAAGTTCTAAATTTCTACTTCAGTTCAATCGTACTTGTCAGCTCATGTAATTTTTTTTTTCGAAGCTCATCTTGCGGATGCTTGGTCCTTCGAACTCAAACCTTGAGTTAAGACACTTGGGGCATTTATATTATTCTCTTGAAACAATCTTCTCCCAAACCTAAGCTCATCAGATGCAAACCAACATTCATGCAGATAAGAATAAAGATGTCTAAAGGTTTCCATCGATAGAATTCATAAGATGCTCAATGCATTGGTTAGGATGATCACTCCTTACATAGTCCAGCATGCTAAACAATCTTGGAAGAAAAAAGGTTTGCATGGAAACACACTCTTCAAGTCGTATGATAAAATAGTCAAAATGGTAACAGCAAATGAAGAATGATGTGGTATGAGAGTGATAATCCAAGATGTTTAGAAGCAGACCATTTGAAATAGAAGAACATCAATAAAAATCAGTCTATCAAATACTTTATGATGGAACACCTCATACAATGTAGCTCACTACTGAAACTATGAGGAGAACTATTCAATTAGACAAGACTAGATTGCTGATTTTAACCACCGGATCATATCATAGATATGAGACTCCCCCTGCATTTCATCGGTGGCTAAAGTTTGCGACAATCAACTTCAGATTCAGCAAGTTATAAGAATATGGCCTAAATTTTATTGGTCTTCAATTAATTATACAACTAACTACTTTTTCAGGGAACAAATTATGAGAAGGACTTGAAATGACCTCCTGATGTGCCGTGCGCTTGGACTTTTCTGTATGTTTTGCTAATGGTATCTTCTTCAGAACATACCTACAAGGAAAAGAAAAAGAAGTCCATAAAATTGGATTTCATGAAATTATGATGAGTCAAAATAATCATTCTTTAATAATTACAGAAGTCAACAACTTGGATACAGAATATACAATAGATTCAGTGCAACTTCACTTCCGTAAGAAATAGGATCATTAACGGTTTATTCTCAAGTACACTGCATTTGGAGTTCCTTAGTTTTTGTTCTTCGGTGAACATTTCCCATGGGAATTTCCAATAATGCAAATTTACCAGCACATTAGACACATCCAAGGAATGTATCAGTATATCAGATGCCAGATTCAACATTTTTTTTGCAAAAGTGCTTACGAGAAATCTTGCATATACAGTAAAATGTCATTCAATTCCTACATGGAGCAAAGATATCTGAAAATCTATTCTAAAAATTATCAAATCCAAACCGACACAAATTACCGAAGTAGGAAAAACTGACTGGAAAAAAAAAATAGTATAAGTACTACTAGCTTACTTCTTCTTGGCAGTTCGATGGAGAACAAGAAATGTAGTTCTGACAGTTCTTCTTCCCAACAGTTCTATCACTTCCTAATCGTCTAACTTGTTATCCGTATCACTCTTCTGAGTCTCCATTCTGGCACTAAACAACAAAAATTCAACTTTCTTATAAGATTACAGCTACAGATTCAATCTTTCTATCAATTGAACAAGTTCTTGAACTCTTCCAACTCAAATTTTGGTCACACATTACACTTTACAATAAACTTACAGCTATAAATTCAATCTTTCTATCAATTAAACAAGTTCTTGAACTCACCCAACTCGAAACTTACGACCAAAGATTCAATAGAACAAGTTCTTGAACTTACCCAACACAAAACTTGGGCACACATTAAACAACAACAACAAAAAAAATAGTATATTCCCAAAAAAGTGGGGTCTGAGGAAGGGTAAAGTGTACGCAGTCCATACCTCCACCGTATAAGTGAGGTAGAGAGGTTGTTTCCGAAAGGCTCCCGTAGATCAACTTAGGCACACATTACACTTTACAATAAAATTACAGCTAAAGATCCGATCTTTCTATCAATTGAACAAACAAGCTCTTTAACTCACCCAACTCAAAACTTCGGCAAACATTACAACTTTACAGTAAAGTAACAGTCAAAGATTCAACAGAACAAGTTCTAAAACTGACCAACTCAAAACATAGACAAATATTACACTACCATAAAACTTAAGTTAAAGATTCTATCATTCTGTTAATCAAATTGTTTCTTGAACTCACCCAACTCAAAACTTAGGCACATATTACACTTTTACAATAACGTTACAGCTAAAGATTCCATCTTTTTATCAATTGAACAAGTTCTTGAACTCAGTCAACTCAAAATTTAGGAACACAATACACTTTATAGTAAAATAACAGTCAAAAAGATTCAACAGAACAAATTCTTGAACTCACCCAACTCAAAACTTAGGCACATATTACAACTTTGCAGTAAAATTATTGTTAAAGATTCAACAGAACAAATTCTTGAACTCGCCCAACTCAAAACAGATGCAAACATTACACTCTACAATAAAACTAAAAGATTCAAACTGTTTGTTAATTTAACAAGTTCCTGAACTCACCCAACTCAAAAATAACTTTACAGTTAAAGATTCTATCTTTATAATTCTTGAACTCACCCAACTCAAAACTTAGTCACATATTACACTTCATAGCAAAATTACAGCTAATGATTCAGTCTTTCTGCTACTTGAACTGATTCTTGAACTCACCCAACTCAAAACTTAGGCACATATTACACTTCACAACAAAATTACATTTAAAGATTATGTTTTTTCTGTTAATTGAACTGGTTCTTGAACTCACCCAACTCAAAACATACACTGAAAAATTTCAGTCTTTCTATTAATTAAACTAATTCTTGAACTCAGCCAACTTAAAACTTAGGAAAACACTGCAGTTTGCAATAAAATCAAAGCTAAAGATTCAATCATTCTATTAATTGAACTGGTTCTTGAAATCACCCAACTTAAAAACTTGACGAAATCTTTACAGGGTCAACAGTGAAATCTCTGCAACAACTAAAAAAACAATTCTTTACCTCATTTCAGCAAGAAAACAAAAGATTTTGAGAGTTGGGATCTTGAAATGATTTGGGAAAAAGCAAGCTAAGTTGCAACTACTTATTGAGTGTCCATCCTACCTCTAAAACTACAAACATTATTCTTTTATGTTAAAGAATCAATATTTCTGTGAATTGAATTGATTCTTGAACTCTTCCAACTCAAATTTTAGGCACACGTTACACTTTACAATAAAATTACAGCTAAAGATTCAATCTTTCTATCAATTGAACAAAAAAGTTCTTGAACCCACCCAACTCAAAATTTAGACAACCTTACACAACAACTACAACTGTAACATACCGAATGAATCCCACAAGCAAAGTCTGGGGAGGGTAAAGTGTACTGCAAACCTTACCACTACTTCGGGGATTAGACAACATTACACATCACAGTAAAATTACAGTTAAAAACTAAGTTGCTTGGACTCTCCAAATATATTGCCGCACCCGTATCCGATCCTCCAAAAATTTCCTACTTTTGAAGGATCCAACACTCACCCCATGACATTTTTGAAGAGTCTGAGGAACTTAGGTTAAAAATTCAGTTTTTTTCTATTAATTGAACTGATTCATGAACTAACCCAACTCAAAACATAGGCTAACAATACAACTCCTACCGTAAAACTACAGTTAAATATTCAATCTTTTAGTAAGACAAACATTCTTCACCAGTAGAATTACAGTCAAGGATTAAACAGAAAAAGTTTTTGAACTCACCCAACTCAAAACTTAGACACACATTACACTATACAGAAAAATTACTATAAAAAAGATTCAACATAACAAGTTCTTGAACTCACCCAACTCAAAACTTAAGACAGACATTCTTCACCAGTAAACATACAGTCAAGGATTCAACAGAACAAGTTCTTGAACTCACACAACTCAAAACATAGGCACACATTACACTATACAAAAAAATTACAGTCGAAAAGATTCAACATAAGAAGTTCTTGAACTCACCCAACTCAAAACTTAAGAGAGACATTCTTCACCAGTAGAATTACAGTCAAGGATTCAACAGAACAAGTTCTTGAACTCACACAACTCAATAAATAGAAAAAACAAATCAATGACATGAAAGAAAAATAAATGTCACAGATAAAGGACAATAAATTTTATCAAGAGTAAGGATCAAGGAAGACTAATCTAATTATAATGTTTTCTCTCCCTCGTTATTACAATAACATACATAATATAATTTTACTAGTAGGATCTAGGGAGGACGATGTATACGGCTATTCACAGGGACAAAACGTGCTAATAGTGAGGGGGGTCATCTGAACCTCCTTCGACTAAAAATTATACTATATATACAAACTTAAAATTATTTTTTTATGTATATATAGAAGACGTTGAACCCCATTATATTAGTTCTTTTGTTCACATTTTTTGATTTTGAACCCCCTTAATTAAGATGTTGGCTCCGCCACTAACTATACGCATCCGTGCAGAACTACAATCTAATTACAGGTGTAAAGTGAGAAATGACGTTTTAGGTTGATCTTCGATTCAAATAAAACATATTCAGAATTAAGTACGTAAATAAAGAAATGGAGAATTAACATAATAGCAACAACAAAATTATTAACCTCATTATTATCCACATTAATTTTGGATTAGTTTTCTAAGGTAAAAGAATATGTAATTAAATTTTGTCGGTGGAATAGATAAAAGGGCAATTTCTAAAAAAGGTGATACAGAAATATGAAAATCAGTAGTTGGATTTTGTGACCCACCACTTGATAATGCTAGAACGTAATAAATATTTTTAATAAATCAAATGTCGAACAATTTTTATAAAAAAAAATGAAAAAGGGCCTAAAATGTTCTTCCCATTTACCTATTAGTCAATTTTGTCCTTTTATTTAACAACAACCTTTTGGTCGCACTTTATTTATCACATGACACATTTATATTGGACAATTCATATTAAATTAAATTAATTAATTTTATCTCAAAACCCAACCCGCCCTGACAAATAACACGGATCCTACTAAAGTTTACCCACTCCATATTCATCGATATCTGCTCATCTCCTCTCTTTGAATTATTGGAAAGAATAATATTATGATGAAAGTGAGAAGAACTCTATTTTTTACCTACTAGAATACAAGGCTTGTCACGATATATTATGAATGCACAATGATGAGTACAAAAAATAGTTGAAGGGCATTTTAGGCCCAATAGGGAGATGAAGGACATTTTTGCACTATTTTAGATAGTTGGAGGGCATTTTATGCCCTTTTTCGAAAAAATAATAAAAATAAAAATCACTTTTTTTTCCTTCTTTTCAATTAGTTTTACTGATCGACTCATTTGAATTCGCGATTACGCATTACGGACTGTTTGTATATCGAAAGAGAAGCGCTCCATGTTGAAACTTTCCTTACTACAAGGACTTGAATTTAGATTCACGCTATATAGAACTTCTTTAACAGAAAGCACTATCTATAAATTTATAAACTCACATAAAATATAATTGGATTTTTCATAACTTGTTGGATCCTTTTTATTTTATTCTCTCTCATTCAGGCAACAACTCACTTTAATTTGATTTTACGAAATATGATTCTAAAAGAGAATTATTAATAGAGAGCTTCACATAATTAAGTGAAACTAGTTATTTTAAAATTAAGGTATACAATTCTGTGATAATAATTATGTTAAATTACATAAACAATACAACAATAATATATCCAGTGTATTCTCGCAAGATGGGGTAAATTACACAAACAATATTTAAAAAAAGCTATGTCAGATATTCCATATATATACATTGTTTCGTTATATGATGGTGTAGGACAATTCTTAACTCGCTATTAGTTTTTAAGTTTAATTAGATACAAGGTTCATTTTTTTTGGTCGTGATACTAGAGCTAGACTTCTCTCAATTCTTATTTCTCATATGTTAAACATTATATAATACTATCCATGCTTCAATTATCAGGCAGAGGCGAAGCCAAACTAGTAATAGGATATATTATTAATATATGATTAAAATATTTTTTATGTATATATTATAGATGTTAAACCTCCTTCGGTGAGTTTTTTTTTCAGATTTTGAACTCCTTCAGCAGAAATCCTGATTTTGCCTGTATTATCAGGTGTCTGATTTCTGCATTAATTATGTACTATAAAATACTAGTTGGTCTCCTGCTCATATTAAAGTTTTAAACAATTTTCACCTCACTTATTAATTTTTGAATTCAAGTTTATTCCAATTTTGTGTAATTGGTTAAGCATCTTGAATAGGGAGCCATATAATACAATCGAAAAGATATACTCCCTCCATTCTAAATTTTCTAATTTGATTTTCTATTTTATTTATCTTTTTTCATTAATCAAGAAGAGACAATTTTTTTTCTTGTTTTACCCTTTGCATTAATTACTTTTATTTTTCAAATTAAAATGTAAACATCATTTAATAGGAGTATTATGGTAAACTATCCATATTATTAATTATTTTTTTTGATCAATGTGTCATCTCAGTTTGAAACGGAGGGAGTATGATAATGGATCATCCCTACTTATTACCAACTTCTTTTTGTTTTTTCATTCAAATCCAAAGCATATTCTTGCAATTTTCAAAGTCTCCTTTGAGTATCAATAATATAATATCCTCCCTCCATTTCTAAATAATTTATTGTTTATTTCTTTTATTATATACTTAAATAAATAATATTTTAGATAATCAAGAAATCATTGATGATGTTTTTTCAATTTACCTTTCCTATAAAAAAAAATAAATTCGCAAAACTCCAAAACTACTAAAAAGTTATATTCTTTTCAATATATTTATTAAAGACAAATTAGTAAAATAATTTTTACTTTCTAGAAGTGAGTAGTTTCTTAACGAAGGCCTAAAATAAAAACCACTTATTTAAAAATGAAGGAAGTTGAGTTCTTTTTGGCATCTCAACAATAAGTAGTCGTTTGGCTATGAAAATTATTTATATTTTTTTGAAAAATTATTTCACTATAGTGAAAAAAGTGAAAACAAGATACGTTTGACCATGAAAATTGTAAATACAATTCTGAAATATTGTATTTGTAACTTTTACTTCTCTCACAATATTTCAAAAGCAACTTTAATTTATGAGAAAATACATAAAGTACCCCCTGATCTTGTCTAACTTTTTGAAAAAGACACCTAAATTTTACTTTCAACCTATTACCCCACGATTCTTACTTAATCTTTTGTAAATACATCATTTTGACTTAAATTTTGCCTATGCGTGTAGACACGCACACCAGGCGCGTGAATGGTTAAAATTTGACTCAAATTGCCAATAAAAAGTTGCCACGTATAAATTATTTATCCAAAAATTTAAAAATACCTTCTTCTCCATTGATGTCTTCCTCATCTTTCCAATACTCCATTCACACACTCACAACTTCACACAATACTTTATACACGCACACACAACAACTCAGTGAGAAACACACACTCACACGCCAATAGTACACACACAGAAATTTGAAGGAGAGCACAATTGTGCTTGGGATCGTGTTGTCTATCCCTATTGTGAGGTTTATGCTTTTCCTGAGAACTTTCCAC
The DNA here is from genome assembly GCA_030864215.1 of Capsicum pubescens. Lineage (NCBI taxonomy): Eukaryota > Viridiplantae > Streptophyta > Magnoliopsida > Solanales > Solanaceae > Capsicum > Capsicum pubescens. The sequence goes on from CM061543.1 coordinate 42,507,517, forward strand.
AATTTGAGATCCACCAACGGTTTGCAACATTATTCTTATGTTCATCTTGAATTGAAGAATGATAAAGAGTTTAAAAAGGGGTAAAAAAGATATGATATGATAGCCACCATTTTTTTCGTCGAGAACGTATTTTTCGATGATAAACCCAATATAAAAAACTTAAATTTACGTTGGAAAATATACTAATGTAGGGAAAAGGATCAGTAAATTTTTTTTCAATTCCACTATTGAAATAGTAATCAATATACCAATTTGTTATCGGTGGAATCACATCCTTTCCATCTCCAAAAACATGTTCTCCTCATTCGTCAATTGAATGAAATCTTTCTTTTTTGGAATTCAATTTAATAGGGAGAACAATTGAGGCGTACTTTAGCAAATAATTCAATTTAAGATCAACTACAATGGAAGAAGTAATGAAAGAGAAGAAGGAAAGACCAGTGAACTGGAAGAAGAAGGAGAAAGTGCCAAATGCGCGCTTTTAAAAAAAAGAGGAATGCTGAAATTTTCATCAAAATAGTGTATTTACAATGATTTTAGTAAGATTCCATGGGGTAATAGGTCGAAAGTATAGTTTAGGTGTCTTTTTTGAAAAAGTCGGACAAGATCGGGGGTACTTTATGTATTTTCTCTTAATTTATATCCCTGGTCAAATACAACCCCTACTTCAACTTCTACTCCAACTCCAATTTCGAAAAATTATAATTTTCATTACCAAACGGGCCTTAATGTGGGTCTAAATTTTCCATAAATAGAGATGGAATCTTGTGCCAATTAAATAAGAGGTCCAAAAACTTATGCTAATAATATGCCATTTTTATTGATGAAGAGTGAAAAAACAAAAAAATATGTAACCTATGAACTTATGGTTTGGATTGCTTAGAATAGACACAAACTAAATCAATCAATGCATCCTACATAGCCCATCTGAACTTATGTTTGCCCATGTTGCTTCAAACTTGTTGTCTTGCTATCAATACAAGGTAAAGTACTAGTATGGTGTAACATGGGTTTGAGATGCTACACAAGGATATTTATAATATTAGAGATTTATGGAAAGTTCATTCATTGAATAACAAGTATTGTGGAGGGATGAACAAGAGTTCCTCCATCTGTAATGGTCTCGAATTCGTGTTCTGGATAAAAAGAGTTATGTTAGGGGGTTATTTCCTTTAAATAGACCTTATATAACGCGAATTTGGCTAGTTGGAGTCTCAACGTGCATACCGGATTAAATAAAGTTCATTCACCAGAAAATTATAAGAATATGTACTAAATTGTGGTGATACGTCATAAGTTTGTCATGTAAAGAGATTACATATTCATTTTACTTAATTCAATGTGAGATTCTTCAACACCATGGGAATTCCAAATACAATTTAGAATTTTATTTGAAAAAGTGAAAACAAGTAAACTTTTACTTCTCTCACAAAAAATTCAAAAACAACTCCAATTTGTATTCATGGTCAAACATACACAACTTCAACTTCAACTCCTGAAAATTATAATTTTCATGGCCAAACGAGGCCTAGAGTTTATAGAATTTGGAGCATGAACAAAATAAACGTAACATAAAAAAATAACAATCAAGTGCCATTAAATTATGTTAAAAGAATAAATGTTGAACCTAACTGATAGCAGTGTATGTACTGATAGCAGTGTGTGTCTTGTTTAATGTCTACATGAGTAGTTACATTATTGGTTATCTAGTTTTTGGTCCTTCAATTTCTGATATTATTTGTATCTTGTATTTCAACAATCATGTTATCTTATTAGTGTTACTATATATTCTGTTACTATATGTATTTTTATCACTATCCATTATTTTTTTACCTATTAGTACCTCTTTTTCTTGAACCTTCGTATAACGAAATAATATTTCTACCTTTGAGATAGATATAAGATATATATACATCAAATTAAAATTTTAATTAAGTATTTCTAAATATAGAAGGAGGTTTGTCTGTTTCTATTTTTGAAACACCTAAAAAAGGAAAGCAGTATCATTTTTATTTTCTTTCCTTTTGGAGCTCCTCCTTAATCATCTTAAAATTCTTGGACCAAAAAAATAAATAAATCAAAATTCACCTTTCAATTTCTCCAATTCTTCTATTAAGGAATGTTATTTGTACATTTATGACTAATAAATTCCTAAGGTCTTGTCTAATTTTGTTATTAATATTTTGTTTTGATAATTTTCTAATAAATTCAATTGTTTTGTTTTGTTTTGTTTTCTTTTTTCATCGAGGTGTATAATTATGCATGTTTATTTGCATGTCAAAGCTCAAACATAGGTTCTTTTTTCTCTAATTGTTCAAATTTTTTGTAATTTATTTGATTTTGGACTAATAATATAGTCTTTGTGTATTTGCATGTTATGGTGTTTAATTATAAGGGTTGTGGTATTTTTATTTTTATTTTTTGAATTGATGAAAGGAAGTTTAGTTTTTATACATTAAAGGTGAAAAATATGCATATTAGTGGGTTTTCTATTAATTATTTATATATATTAAACACGAATACAGAGTTTGAGCTGAAGCTATTGAGTTTTGCTGAAATGTTAGGAAAAGTTATTGCTCTAGTCTACCCCAATATAAAATGCCAAGAGCTCTTTAATATTGTCGTTGTTGAATTCCGTACTTCTGTGCTATGCTGCTAGGACTCTTCAAAATGTTGTTATACCTGTGTCAGATCATATGAATTTGCACTATTTTTGAAGGATCCGACATGCACCCTGGGCACTTTTGAGGAGTTCGAGAAACAAGCTTTTGTGAGATTTAGTGGACTGATTTTACTTGTGATGTGATCTAGTCACAAAAACATCCTTAAACTTTGTTGTGGAAATTTGGTTATACCTTTAATTTCTTTCTTATCTGCTGAATTATGGTTAGCTAAGTTTTAGGTTCTGCAAAAGTACTAAGCTAGTTCATTGTTAGATGAATTGGTTTTTCGGGTTCTTTGAGTTTGCAAGAGGGAACTGTTGGCTATTGAAGATGCTAGAGTACTCCCCCCACATACCTGTCTGTACATGAGGGTGTATATGACACTCAATGGCCCCTTGTTGGTCCGAGGGACAGAGGAGGCTAGATTAGCCAAAAGATGGTTATTGGTTATTTTTATCTTATGGATAACACCACTTACTAATTCAAGAAAATGAATAGTTCACAAGACTGAGTAGTAGTAAGCAATAGTTGAGACATTTTTGTGTTCGTCGCTTACAGGGAAATGATTATTAGAATGCATGCCAACCAGAGTAGATAACAATAGCTAGAGAGTGATCAGATAGCTGTGATCTATCTCAAGAGCTAATCCATTTCTTCGGTCTTTTAAAATCGGCTTGGGTTTGGTGATTGTGCATGATAGTTGAACTGGTTCGTCATACCTATCTAGAATATGTTATCGTAACGGGTTATCAAGAGAACTTATCAAACCAGAAAAACAATGTTATCGCTTGAATCTTGATAATCAGTAGTTGAGCCGAGAGGGTCACCTTCGCAAGTCTATTAGAGTAAATACTATGCTTTGGTCTCTTATAAAGGGGTAATGAGCTGAGGAAGCTAGAGTTGAGACGAGAGGGTCTCATTATAGCATGCCTCTAGTATAAATTGAGATAGGCAGTACCTTATTTGAACTTCAGTTGTTGAATCTCGCAGCTCACATGCAGGATATACTCAAATATTGGTATATGCTGAAAAGTGATAACAGTGTTGAGTCCAAGTAACTGCAAACTTGTCTAGGTAACATGACCGGTTAAAGACTAATTGGAAGTTTCTCATCTAACAGGCCTCCCATGTTTTAGTTATGTGATCAAGATTTCTGGTAAGTGGTACAATCTTATCTAGTTTAGCAACATCAGTTTTGGCTTTTAAGCTTGTTTTTCTAAAAATCTTCTTGTGAGGTGTAGGAAAGAGTTGCAGTTTTTTCTACTAGTAGCCTCCATGTTGTATTTTAATTTGTCATTTTAGTGATCGAATTAAAGCTTCCTAAGCATGTTAACAGTGAAAGGCTCTCATTTTGACAATTCTACACTAGTTCTGGCTAATTGTTTAAACTATTAAGCATGTCAAATGGTTCCAGTAACAAAAATCTAGCAAGTACGAGATATTGAATGTATGTATTATTCTGAATTGCTTTATATTTCATAATCGCGATGTTCCTTGGTTGAAGATTTTGTTTGTCCCTTTGTTGTTTCGTGATGTATTTAAGGAACTTGTGGTGTTAAACTTGACTTGTTAATTGCAGAAATGGAGTCATCTAAAGAGACAGGTTGCCGAGCTCCAGAAGACCTCGTCCTCTGCATCAACGACTGTGGTTTTTTCGGTAGTTCAGCTACGATGACTATGTGTTCCAAGTGTCAAAAGGACATAATACTACTGAAGCAGGAGCATGCAAAGCTTGCAGCTACATCCAGCCAAGACGTCGTACACAGAAGCTCAAGTAGCGATGAATCAGAACTTTGTCTTCTAGGTTCCCCGGTTGCATCTGCAGATTTAGCCTCTCAGATTTCACAAGTGAAGTGAAAAGTGGGTCTGAAAAAGTGCATAGCTTGTCGTAGGAGTGTGGGCTTAACGAGGCTCAGTTGCAAATATGGTGATCTTTTTTGCGCAGTTCATCGTTATTCAAACAAACATAACTGCCCGTTTGAATATAGGAATGCCGGTCAGAATGCAATAGCAAAAGCAAATCCTATCGTCGTAGCAGAAAAGCTTAATAAGATCTAACAAGTACCTATCGGAAGGTTGTATGAACTGAAGCAATGTCCATCTCCTCGTCTTACAGAGTGACGATGAAAGTTTCGCGTGGGGGAGGGGGTGGGGGGTACCCTAGAGCCTAGATAATCCTGGTGTGTAAATAATTTAGGATCTTGGTGCACATTTTCATGGAATTTGTTCTTGTTTTTTCCCCATTTATTGGATCATTGTCTAGTATAATATGCATAATGTAAGTCATCTTAATGAATTTCACATTCATATATCCGCATTTGGAAATCCTGAATTCGCCTCCGTGCATTCTTCAAGATTCCAAAGTCTCATTTGAGTATCAATAATGTAGAGATTTGTTTATTGTAGAGATGTCAATACGGGTTGGCTCAACCCATCCGAGCTACCCCACACGAGCTTTGAGTTTGACGGGTCAGGTTGGGCTAGCCTATCAAAATGATGAGCCAAAAAATATCAAGCCCACACTATTACTCTGTGGGTTGCGGGCCTCACGGGCCAGCCCACTTTAAAAAAATAATATTTTATAATTTAATTTTAGAATGTTAATAGACAAAAATATTACATAGTAATAATACTTTATAATTAAGTCCCCAACATCCCAAAAATACTCATAATAGTGAAATTAAATAACTTTTGACATGCGTTCTGCCCTTACATCGTAAAAGTAAGGGTTAAGCTATAGAACTAGATACGTAAGAGAAAGAGAAGAGAGCAGAACTTTACTTCTCTGTTGAGGCATATGATATCCTTCGAACCAAATAAAAATACTACTCCCTCTATCCTAAATTATGTGTAGCCATTTCCTTTTTTGTCCGTCCCAAAATAAATGTCGTCTTTCCTTATTTGGAAATTTTTTAAAGGCACAATTACCTTTTTACGCTTATTGGACCCACACTATTTTAAATATATTAATACTTCTTTTTTAGTATTTGTTTTTTTTAAGTAAAAGTATTATCACTTCAATAAAAATTTAAACTTTCAACCTTTTATTTTTACAGTATCAAAATTATTTTAAACCACAGAGAGCAATTTAATCTTTTTGGTTGGTTCTACATAAGTAAACCAATTTTCTTCGACAACTTATTGTTCATATTAGTGTGATTTCTCAAGTAAAAATTGGATCTTTAAAGCTAAAGTTAAAGAAAACAAGAAGTTAGAGGGACCCCATTTTCCACATATATCATCTTACAATTGGAAAAAGTAACAAACACAACTACAAAGATCAAACATCTTTTGTTTAGAACTGAAAATTGATTGAGACAGTGAGCTACCCAAGAGACAACATCCTTCTCCGTTATTTCCTCTAACGCATTATATGCCTCGTCAATACTTCACACTCACAGTACATTGATAGGAGTGCATTTCCAACATAGCACATGATATGATATCCTACATTAACAAGTCAGCCATGTAATTTACTTCCCAAATTCGAATGCAGCAACATTAAGTAAGAAAATACTGTATGTCTGAACTAGCAGTATAACAAGCATATTTTTTACAAACTCTAAACATGAGTAGAAAATGTCTATTGCACTTTGTCTTGATGAATGTTTGATCCTTTTAGAAGCACCGTGATCTGAAGTTCACTCCACAGCAAACTGTTTTCTTTTAATCTTTCGAGTATTGAATATTGTCGACCTCAGATTCAACGTACTTCCACTTCATATGTATTACCACGAAAATGAAAATACACAACAAAACAATTTCCTACAATTTTGTTTTTAGTTTCTGCACTTATTTACTCCCGCACCGAATATTTAGTTTCCAGCAAATATCAAGCTGAAGCAATGCACCTCTCGTAGAGCTCTTCTAGAAGCTAGTCTTCATGAACCACCACAAAACACTAAAGTTAACAGCCGGACCTTTTCATTTTTTTAAGTAGGTCAACACAGGTGACACACTCCTTTTTGCTTTACCACAATTCATAACCTTACGTTTCTTCTTTCTCAACTCTCTCTTCACCCGAAATACAACTTTAATGGAAAGCCCATGTTCTGTGATATTTCAACATAAACACAGATCAATAGACTGTCAGCTTATGATTAAATATTCAGTCACTCGACAACAGTGAGAGTGAGTCACAGAACACCAAATTTAACAAACATAACACGAAAGTTACCATTGACTCAATGAATAACATCCAAAAGTGAGGATATCAATACCAAGAAAACTTCAGATGTAAACTTTTAAATACAGTGTACACCAGTCAACGGCCATAAACAGTAAAGTATAAATGAAAAAAACAAATCAATGACATGAAAGAAAAATAAATGTCACAGATAAAGGACAATAAATTTTATCAAGAGTAAGGATCAAGGAATACTAAAGTCTCATGAACGTGATAGTGGTAGGATATCTGACAGGGAAAGGGAGCGAGACAACTTTGAACGGGACAAGGAAAAGTATAAGGAAAGGAGTCATCGTTCAATAGACAAAGGTCCCTCGGAGAAACCACAACATGACTCTTCTCGGGATCGTGATTACCAATCTTATTCATCAAAAAAGAATAATTGTAATAGACCCCATTAGCTTAGAGCAGCCTGACAAAATGTTACCATGCCCAATATGTTGTCTTTATGGAGCGTAGCTACTGCTCTTTGGATAATAGCTGAGGGTGCCGCCTTTATTAGTGAAACTGTACCACACCCTTTTGCATAAACCAAGGTCTCTCGTAATCGAAACTTTGATTTCAACTATTTTCATTTAGTTCCCCTGAACAATTGACAACCCCATGCTGTCCAAATATATTCAGTCTGCACAAACTCTTTAACATTCAATTAATTGTTCTCGAAATACATTTCCTCATTTAAAAATAAAAATCCATACAAATGTGACGGTATGACACCTTCTTCGCTTTTCTCCATCCTTCCATTTATGAAGCCCTCTATTATGTGATAAGAAAGTATTATTTATCTTTTATTATTTTTTTTATTATTTATTATTTAATGTTGTTATTTATTATTTAATTACTATTATCATATTTTATTATTATTCCTACTTTAATTTAAATAACAACCTAATCAAAATTACCTTGCATGATTTTATTTATCTTTTAATCCAATTTTATTTAATTCCTTAAAATTATAGCCTATTTTTACCCAATCCATTACAATCTTAACCCAATTTCTTACAATTTAATCCATTATTTTTCATCCTAACCACATTTTAATTCCCCCATGACATTAAATCTCAGTCGTCGATCAAAAACCAATCCAACGGTTGAGATCAAAAGATCTCTCTTTTCCTATTTCAAACCTACAAACCCTAACTCTAATTTTTTTCCCCAACTTCCGCCTCTACCTCTCTCTTCTCTCTCTCTACAAACACCTCTAAATCTCGATCTCCCCCCCTCTTCTCCGATCTCTACGTTGCCAATCGACCACCAAAATCTCCGGCGAATAGCCTTCGCCGTTGCCTCTTCCTTCTCTTCGATATGCACTGCCAGCTCCTACCCCAGGCGAGTCCATCCACTGCTCCGATGGCCAGCCCCCTCCATTCTCGTCCTTCACCGGTGAACAGTGCCACCAGTGGCGCCGCCATCAACGGAGACAGCCAGCCAAGCCTCCACGTCGCCGCTCCATTCTTCGTCCTCCAGTCGCTTTCTTTCTCCCCTCCGACAAACTTCCAACAGCCGCGACACAGCCTTGACTCCTCCCCCACAGCGATACCTCCGGAAAACCCCTTCGGCGTTCCAACCATGCAACCCTTCCTCATAAAAAATGACGGATTCTGAGAGAATCCGTCTTCAGGTTTGATCCCGTGTTCGATGTATGTGTATGAACTTTAGTACTATTTCTTCATATGTATCTCTCATAGAAAGATTATTCGAATCGAGTGTGGCCACGTTTGATTTTTGCTGAATAAATATGTTGATTTTAAGTCTATGATTTTTATTCGACCCTATTTGCATGTCCTTCTTGATTGAAATTTTGTGATGCTTAACTTGAATAGTGAGTCAATTTGTTCGTCTCTCTCTGGTATGTGCAAACACGCCTAACTTCTTGCAACTTCACATTTTTAATGCCTCTTAGTCAATATGGGTAAGAAAATCCCAACTTCTTTTATGACTTGGTTTTAACTTTCTGACAAGATACTCATTACTAATCACTGTAGATTGTTGCTTGCTAATATTGACTATTTTTTGGCATGTTTTATGATTTTGTAATCGCCTTATTGTTGTTATGGTACTACTATCGTGTTAAATTGATGATTATTTTCCTTTGTGACGGGTTTTAAAATTCTTGACAGTGCCTAATTGAGAATTTACAGTTGATTGATTTATATACTATCTTTAATTGAGAGATATGGCTGATTACTTTAACAATGGTTTATGGTAAGTAATTACTTTTGATTGAGTCTTGTGTCAATTTTCTTCTAAAAAATTAAGTACTATTAATTATCGTTTGCCTTGATTATGTGATCACTATATGTTAGTTCTTCTTTTCTTTGGTAAATAAATAATTTGTATGACTGATTTGCTTAACCGATCTTTCCTTTATTGGATTTGACTATATTTTGTGTGATTTTATATTTCCCTTAATTAGCATATAATTTGAAAAGGAAATTTGTGTATGATTGATATGTTCTTTCACTTTAATTGATTTCCCACAAGTATTAATGGGAAGAGTCTGAGTAATATCAGTCTGGTTAGTTTCTACTTAATTTAATTTTGTATGGGAAAAGCATGTATGTGACGATTCTAGGATTTTTTTTCATAAATCTTTAATAAGGCTAATATGTGCACGTTTTGACTGTTTAGGTATGATCCTGTACCAATTTGATTTGAGAAAAGCATCTCAGTAATTGTTTTTTTATTTTTCTTGCCTTACTTGGTTGAAAAACATCCCCTCATTTAAATTTATCATAATTAACGTGTGAGGGGATGTCAGTTTATTTATTTATGGCAACTATAGTATGATTGGTGGAACGGATTGATTTACCCCCATCCATTTAAGGGAACAATCCCCTTAATTGATTCATTATATGTTATCCTTCCACCATTAAATATTATTCTTCCTTCATTATTTGGGATTGTGGACGGCCCTCCTCACTATATTAACTCACCATTCTCTTTTTTAAGAGGACAAACTTCTCCTCCGCTATTACTCCCTCTATTTTCTCTTAAAAGTACTATGAAGTTCTTTGGCTCTTTGGATTTCGAAAAACATTCGGTCTTGTCCTTGCTGCAATTTCTTTGGGTTATATTATTATTGTTTGGTGCCTAATTGGTTAGTCTCTATCGACGCATTCTTTTCTTATTCTGTAGCATTTGTTATAGCAAAGCATAGAAAGCATGTCTATACGAACTAATTTAAAATAATTATGATTTTGCTTTTTTCACTGTCATAAAGAAGATTAAAAAAAGAAAAGAATAGCTTCCTAGAGTGTACTATAACTAGTTCTAGTTGTTTTCTTGAACAGTAGCATATTTGGTGTAAGTTGAAGACATTCTAGGTATTGTTGTTTGTATTTTCTTGTTTTGTGTTTACTTTGTTTGATTGTGGTTTCTTGTGAAAGTTTTGTCATAATTGAACACAGCTCAGGGTTTTACTTTTCATAGCTATTTTCTACTTTCTTTCTGATATTTGTTGGATTTTTGCTTTATTTCTTGCATGAAAATGTAAGCTCTTTTTCCCCATTTTGTTTTTTTGGGCCAAGGAGGGTGAGTGATGTGGTGGGCATAGGGGAAAGTGGGGGTCTTTTTTTTAATTCTTTTCGAATTAATGTGAAGATAATGTTTGATAGAATCTTATAGGGAAGACAAAGTGTGTGAATCACATTGAGCAGAGTGGGAGAAAAGGTGAAGAAATTTAAGAGAGGATTTTGAAGGATGAATGATAGCTCAGCTAGAGAAATGAATGATAGTTTAGCCGCTATTACTGAGAGACAACCTCAAAGGCCTTGTGGTTGTGTGGACATTTTCGTTCATCTCTTTGATCGGAACCGTAGATTTTCCAAGAAGTTGTTTCGAAAGAAACTGCTTTCACCAGGTTAGCTACTACTACATTCCACTCATTTTTAAAGAATAATGGTTAATTTCTTGAAGTTGATTCTAGCTAGAGGGCTAAATTATTTCTTTTTTTATGTTGCATTCTTATAGCTTGTTGAAACAACTTCAAAAAAGTTTGGAGGGGATGAGAAGCAGCCAAAGCTTTGTTTGGTACTCATTTCTTGAACTATACTCCCACATTTAGCTTTTTTTTTTCTTTTATTGTCTAAGATGTTAGACTGACAGAATTTTTTTTTTTAATTATTTTTGGTTCTTGTATGAACAATGTAGATTGCTGCTGAGAATAGTGGGGGTTTTCCAAATGGAAAGAATAATGGAATGACCAATACACATTGTGAAAGAAAGCGCGAAATGAAAGCTCCAAGTTTGGTTGCTAGGCTCATGGGTTTTGAATTGATCCCAGAAGGATCAGGCAGTAAGCCCCAAAAGGCTTCCGATTCTGAAACTTGGAGCAATGTGGCAGACAAACTTGGTGCTTGAGCTGGCGGATCTGATAAAGAAGATATGGATTTTGAGATGGCCGAAATAAAGATCTTAGAACCGGGATTGCGAAGGTTTAGAGATAAATGTGCTCTCACTTATCCTACTAGATATTTTTCTCCTTTGGAAGATGAAGCAGATTTAGTTGGGAATTCACTTGATCACCATAGTTCAGGATGTGTTCTTGAAGCTGCCTTTTCAACTGACAGCTACCTCTCCTGCAGTCCTAATAGTAGCTCAAGTATGGTCCCCGATTTGACATTTTACTATTTGCATACTTCCTTTCTTTCCCTCAAATACATAAATTCAAAAATAAGACAACTCTGAACTTGGATTTCATGCATCCATGCTTCTAATAAATATGATGCTTGTTTTCTTCCAGAAGACAAAGTGCTTGCTGAATCAATGGACTCTATTGATGATGAACCACTCTTTCCAGAACCTGATAGAGATCTTTCGGATTGTGAGACCTCATTATCCACTTGGAGGAGTTGCAGAGAACTGATTTATAACATTTCTTTAGTGCTAAGCAAGATTGATCAGTTAAAAGAAAGCGAACTCAGATACGCAAAATAGGTTATTTTGAATACTGAACTCATATTTGGAACTACACCTCAACAGCAGGCTCTACCTGTAGAGGATGGGTTCTCTGTGAAACATTTTCTCCTCAATGAACATGAAATGTTTTCGAGTTTTCTGTGGATGGCTTTCGGTGAGTTGCTTAGCTGTAATGACCCAAAACAGATGAATCAGCTTAAAGGATTCTCCTTTTATTGTCTATTAGAGTACCTAGACTCAAAATTTTCTCCAATCTCTGATTCTGGTTTCAGAACCTGTACCAAACTACCATCAAGTATGACCAAAGAGATTCTGATTGCTGATATTATTGATGAGGTCGAAGAGTGGACAGAATTTGTTGGTTTGATCAAAGACGAGCTAATAGAATGGGATATGAGCCATTCTTTGGGTAATTGTACAAACTTCGAGAATGAAGAATATGAATGTGGCATTGAAGTTTCTAGGAATATTCTCCAAGAATTAGTAGATGAAGTTGTTTTAGACCTCTACAGTTCTAGCAAAATTTGGATGGAACTGTTAGTAGTTCCTCTTTTTGAGACTTTGTTGCAAGCCTATCAGTGTTGTTCTCATGTGATAACTCTTAGACTCAATAATGTCAAGCAACGTATTTTGTACAAATCATTGATTCTACATCTGATTCGACTTATTGTACTTGCGCTTTTGCATTTATTATTATTAAGAACAATCCATTCGTCAACATCTATTTGAAGTAGAACATTACAACCACAAAATGAAATATGGTTGAAATGTAAGAACAATTTGTAAGGAAACCCAATAAGCCTAAATGGATGCATATGCAAAAATCTATTACTACCTCCGACCCAAATTATGTGTCGCCATTTCCTTTTTTGTTCGTCCCAAAATAAATGTTGTCTTTCCTTATTTGGAATTTTTTAAAGGAACAATTACCTTTTTACCCTTATTGGACCCACGTAATTTTAAATAGATTAATACTTCTTTTTTAGAATTTGTTTTTTTAAAGTTAAAGTCTTATCACTTCAATCAAAATTTAAACTTTCAGCCTTTTATTTTTACAGTATCAAAATTATTTTAAACCACAGAGAGCAATTTATTCTTTTTGGTTGGTTCTACATAAGTAAACCAGTTTTTTCGACAACTCATTGTTCATATTACTGTGATTTCTCGAGTAAAACTTAGATCTTTAAAGCTAAAGTTAAAGAAAATAAGAATTTAGAGGGACCCCATTTTCCACATATATCAGCTTACAATTGGAAAAAGTAACAAACACAACTACAAAGATAAAACTTCTTTTTTTTTAGAACTGAAAATTGATTGAGACAGTGAGCTACCCAAGAGACAACATCCTTCTCCGCTATTTCCTCTAACGCGTCATTTGCCTAGTCAATACTTCACACTCAAAGTACATTGATAGGAGTGCATTTCCGACATAGCACATGATATGATATCCTACATTAAAAAGTCAACTGTGTAATTTGCTTTCCAAATTCGAATACAACAACATCAAGTAAGAAAATACTGTATGTTATAACAAGCATATTTTTTACAAACTCTAAACATGAGTAGAAAATGTCCATTTCTCTTTGTCTTGATGAATGTTTGATACTTTTAGATGCACCGTGATATGAAGATCACTCCACAGTAAACTGTTTTTTGTTAATCTTTTGACTATTGAATATTGTCGACCTCAGCTTCAACGTACTTCCACTTCACATGTATTACCACAAAAATGAAAATACAGAACAAAACAATTTCCTACAATTTTGTTTTTAGTTTTTGCACTTATCTACTCCCACATCAAATACTTAGTTTCCAGCAAATATCAAGCTGATGCAATGCACCTCTTGTAGATCTCTTCAAGAAGCTAGTCTTCAACAACCACCACAAAACATTAAAATTAACAGCCCGACCTTTTCATCTTTTTAAGTAGGTCAACACAACACTCCTATTTACTTTCCCACCATTCACAACCTTACGTTTCTCCTTTCTCAACTCTCTCTTCACCATAAGTACATCTTTAATGGCTAGCCCATGTTCTGTGATATTTTAACATAAACACAGATCATCAGACTGTCAGCTTATGATTAAATGTTCAGTCACTTGACAACAGTGAGAGTGAGTCACAGAACACCAAATTTAACAATCATAACACGAAAGTTACCATTGTCTCAATGAATAACATCCTAAAGTGAGGATATCAATACCAAGAAAACTTCAGATGCAAACTTTCAAATATAGTGTACACCAGTGAATGGCCATAAACAGTAAAGTATAAATAGAAAAAAAAAATCAATGACATGAAAGAAAAATAAATGTCACAGATAAAGGACAATAAATTTTATCAAGAGTAAGGATAAAGGAAGACTAAAGTCTCATGAACGTGATAGTGGTAGGATATATGACAAGGAATGTGAGCGAAACGACTTTGAACGGGACAAGGAAAAGTGTATGGAAAGGAGTCATCATTCAATAGACAAAGGTCCCTTGGATACACCAAAACATGACTCTTCTCGGGATTGTGATTACCAATCTTATTCATCACGAGAGAAGAATTGTAATAGATACCATTAGCTTACAGCAGCCTGAAAAAATGTTACCATGCCCAATATGTTGTCTTTATGGAGCGTAGCTACTTCTCTTTGCATAATAGCTGAGGGTGCCGCCTTTATTAGTGAACTATTTTCATTTAGTTCCCCTGAACAATTGACATCCCCATGCTGTCAAAATATATTCGCTCTGCATAAACTCTTTAACATTCAATTAATTGTTCTTGAAATAGACTTCCTTGTTTAAAAATAAAAATTCATACAAATGTGACGGTATGACTCCCTCTTCCCTTTTCTCATTCCTTCCATTTACGCAGCCCTCTATTATGTGATAAAAAAGTATTATTTATCTTTTATTATTTTTTTTATTATTTATTATTTAATGTTGTTATTTATTATTTAATTACTATTATCATATATTATTATTATTCCTACTTTAATTTAAATAACAGCCTAATCAAAATTACCTTGCATGATTTTATTTACCTTTTAATCCAATTTTATTTAATTTCTTACAATTATAGCCTATTTTTACCCAATCCATTACAATCTTAACCCAATTTCTTACAATTTAAGCCATTATTTTTCATCCTAACCACATTTTAATTCCCCCATGACATTAAATCTCAGTCTAATTTCTTACAATCCAACGGTTGAGATCAAAAGATCCCTCTTTCCCTATTTCAAACCTACAAACCCTAACTCTAATTTTTTCCCCAACTTCCGCCTCTATCTCTCCACCTCTATCTTCTCTCTCTCTATAAACACCTCCAAATCTCTATCTCCCCCCTCTGCTCCGATCTCTCCGTCGCGAATCGATAACCAAAACCACCCTCTCCGCTCCGAGTCCTTGTTGCCAGGCCGCCATTTTCGGCAAACAACCTTCGCCGTCTCATGTCCCTTCACCTCCATACGCGCCGCCAGCTCCCTACCCCAGGCGAGTCCAGCCGCTGCTCCGATGGCCATCCCCCTCCCTTCTCGTCCTCCACCGGCGAACAGCGCCACCAGTGGTGCCGCCATCGACGGAGACGGCCAGCCAAGCCTCTACGCCGCCGCTCCATCCTCCATCCTCCAATCCCCTTCTTTCTCCCCTACGAGAAACATCCAACAGCCGCGACACAGCCTCGACTCCTCCCCCACAGCGATACCTTCGGAAAACCCCTTTGACGTTCCAACCCTGCAACCTTTCCTCATCGAAAATGACAGATTCTGAGAGAATCCATCTTCAGGTATGATTCCGTGTTCGAAATATGTGTATGAACTTTAGTACTATTTCTTCAACTGTGTCTCTCATAGAAAGATTCTTCGAATCGAGTGTGGCCACGTTCAATTTTTGCTGAATAAATGTGTTGATTTTAAGTCTTTGATTTTTATTCGACCCTATTTGCATGTCCTGCTTGATTGAAATATCGTGATGCTTAACTTGAATAGTGAGTCAATTTATTCGTCTCTCTCTAGTATGTGCAAACACGCCTAACTTCTTTCAACTTCACATTTTTTATGCCTCTAAGTCAATATGGGTAAAAAAATCCCAACTTCTTTTGTGACTTGGTTTTAACTTTTTGACAAGATGCTCATTACTAATCACTGTAGATTGTTGCTTGCTAATATTGACGATTTTTTTGGCATGTTTTATGGATTTGTAATCGCCTTATTGTAGTTGTGGTACTACTATCGTGTTAAATGAATTATTATTTTCCTTTGTGATGGGTTTTAAATTTCTTGACTGTGCCTAATTGAGAATTTACAGTTGATTGATTTATATACTATCTTTAATTGAGAGATGTGACTGATTACTTTAACAATGGTTTATGGTAAGTAATTACTTTTGGTTGAGTCTTGTGTCAATTTTCTTCTAAAAAATTAAGTACTATTAATTATCGTTTGCCTTGATTATGTGATCACTATATGGTAGTTCTTCTTTTCTTTGGTAAATAAATAATTTGTATGACTGATTTGCTTAACCGATCTTTCCTTTATTGGATTTGATTCAATTTTGTGTGATTTTATATTTCCCTTAATTAGCATATAATTTGAAAAGGAAATTTGTGTATGATTGATATATTCTTTCACTTTAATTGATTTCCCACAAGTATTAATGGGAAGAGCCTTAGTAATATCAGTCTGGTTATTTTCTGCTTAATTTAATTTTGTATGGGAAAAGCATGTATGTGACGATTCGAGGATTTTTTTCGTAAATCTTTAATAAGGCTAATATGTGTATGTTTTGACTGTTTGGGTATGATCCTGTACCAATTTGATTTGAGAAAAGAATCTCAGCAATTGATTTTTTATTTTTCTTGCCTTACATGGTTGACAGACATCCCCTCATCTAAATTTACCATAATTAACGTGTGAGGGGATGTCTGTTTATTTATTTATGGCAACTATAGTATGATTGGTGGAACGGATTGATTTACCCCCATCCATTTAAGGGAACAATCCCCTTAATTGATTCATTATATGTTATTCTTCCTCCATTGAATATTATTCTTCCTTCATTATTTAGGATTGTGGACGGCCCTCCTCACTATATAAACTCACCATTCTCTTTCTCTAATAGGACAAACTTCTCCTCCGCTATTACTCCGTCTATTTTCTCTTAAAAGTACTTTGAAGTTCTTTGGCACTTTGGATTTCGAAAAAATTCGGTCTTGTCCTTTCTGCAATTGTCTTGGGTTCTATTATTATTGTTTGGTGCCTAATCGGTTAGTCTCTATCGACGCATTCTTTTCTTATTCTGTAGCATTTGTGATAGCAAAGCATAAAAAGCATGTCTATAGGAACTAATTTAAAATAATTATGATTTTGCTTTTTTCACTGTCATAAAGAAGATTAAAAAAAGAAAAGAATAGCTTACTAGAGTGTACTATAACCAGTTCTAGTTGTTTTCTTGAATAGTAGCACATTTGGTGTAAGTTGAAGACATTCTGGGTATTGCTGTTTGTATTTTCTTGTTCTGTGTTTACATTGTTTGACTGTTGTTTCTTGTGAAAGTTTTGTCATAATTGAACACAGCTCAGGGTTTTACTTTTCATAGCTATTTTCTACTTTCTTTCTGATATATTGTTGGGTTTATGCTTTGTTTCTTGCATGAAAATGTAAGTTCTTTTACCCCATTTTATTTTGGGCCAAGGAGAGTGAGTGATGTAGTGGGCAGAGGGGCCAGTGGGGGTCTTTTGTTTAATTCTTTCCAAATTAATGTGAAGATAATGTTTGATAGAATCTTATTGGGAAGACAAAGTGTGTGAATCACATTCAGCAGAGTGGGAGAAAAGGTGAAGAAATTTAAGAGAGGATTTTGAAGGATAAATGATAGCTCAGCTAGAGAAATGAATGATAGTTTAGCCGTTATTACTGACAGATAACCTCAAAGGCCTTGTGGTTGTGTGGGCATTTTCTTTCATCTCTTCGATCGGAACCGTAGATTTTCCAAGAAGCTGTTTCAAAAGAAACTGCTTTCACCAGGTTAGCTACTACTACATTCCACTCATTTTTAAAGAAGAATGGTTAATTTCTTGAAGGTGATTCTAGCTAGAGGGCTAAATTATTTCTTTTTTTTTGCTGCATTCTTATAGCTTGTTGAAACAAGCTTCGAAAAAGTTTGGAGGGGATGAGAAGCAGCCAAAGCTTCGTTTGGTACTCATTTCTTGAACTATACTCCCACATTTAGCTTTTTTTTTCTTCTATTGTCTAAGATGTTAGCCTGACAGAACTTTTTTTTATTTATTATTTTTGGTACTTGTATGAACAATGTAGATTGCTGATGAGAATAGTGGGGGTTTTCCAAATGCAAAGAATAATGGAATGACCAATACACATTGTGAAAGAAAGCGCGAAATGAAAGCTCCAAGTTTTGTTGCTAGACTCATGGGTTTGGAATCGATCCCAGCAGGATCAGGCAGTAAGCCCTAAAAGGCTTCAGATTCTGAAACTTGGAGCAATGTGGCAGACAAATTTGGTGCTTGAGCTGGCGGATCTGATAAAGAAGATATGGATTTTGTGATGGCCGAAATAAAGAGCTTAGAACCGGGTTTGCGAATGTTTAGAGCTAAATGTGCTCTAACTTATCCTACTAGATATTTTTCTCCTTTGGAAGATGAAGCAGATTTAGTTGGGAATTCACTGGATCACCATAGTTCAGGATGTGTTCTTGAAGCTTCCTTTTCAACTGACAGCTACCTCTCCTGCAGTCCCAATAGTAGCATAAGTATGGTCCCCGAATCGACATTTTACTATTTCCATACTTCTTTTCTTTCCCTCAAATACATGCGTAAGAGAAATTAAATAACTTCTGACATGTGTTTTGCCCTTACATCGTAAAAGTAAGGGTTAAGATATATAACTAGATACGTAAGAGAAAGAGAGGAGAGCAGAACTTTACTTCTCTGCTGAGGCATATGATATCCTTTGAACCAAATAAAAATACTATTCCCTCTGTCCCAAATTATGTGTCGCCATTTCCTTTTTTGTCCATCCCAAAATAAATGTCGTCTTTCCTTATTTGGAAATTTTTTAAAGGCACAATTACCTTTATACCCTTATTGGACCCACGTTATTTTAAATATATTAATACTTCTTTTTTCGTATTTGTTTTTTTAAAGTAACAGTCTTATCACTTCAATCAAAATTTAAACTTTCAGCCTTTTATTTTTACATTATCAAAATTATTTTAAACCACAGAGAGAAATTTATTATTTTTGGTTGGTTCTACATAAGTAAACCAGTTTTCTTCGACAACTTCTTGTTCATATTACTGTGATTTCTTGAGTAAAAATTGGATCTTTAAAGCTAAAGTTAAAGAAAACAAGAATTAAGAGGGACCCCATTTTCCACATATATCATCTTACAATTGGAAAAACTAACAAACACAACTACAAAGATCAAACTTCTTTTGTTTAGAACTGAAAATTGATTGAAACACTGAGCTACCCAAGAGACAACATCCTTCTCCGCTATTTCCCCTAACTCATCATATTCCTCGCCAATACTTCACACTCACAGTACATTGATAGGAGTGCATTTCCGACATAGCACATGATATGATATCCTACATTAACAAGTTAGCCGTGTAATTTGCTTTCCAAATTCGAATGCAGCAACATCAAGTAAGATAATACTGTATGTCTGAACAAGCAGTATAACAAGCATATTTTTTACAAACTCTAAACATGAGTAGAAAATGTCCATTTCACTTTGTCTTGATGAATGTTTGATCCTTTTAGAAGCACCGTGATCTTAAGTTCACTCCACATCAAACTGTTTTCTATTAATTTTTCGAGTATTGAATATTGTCGACCTCAGCTTCAACAGACTTCCCCTTCACATGAATTACCACAAAAATGAAAATACACAACAAAACAATTTCCTACAATTTTGTTTTTAGTTTCTGCACTTTTTTACTCCCGCACCGAATACTTAGCTTCTAGCAAATATCAAGGTGATGCATGTCACCTATCGTAGAGCTCTTCAAGAAGCTAGTCTTCAACAACCACCATAAAACAGTAAAGTTAACAGCCCGACCTTTTCATTTCTTTAAGTAGGTCAATAAAGATGACTCACTCCTATTTGTTTTCCCACAATTCACAACCTTACTTTTCTCCTTTCTCAACTCTCTCTTCACCAGAAGTACATCTTTAATGGCTAACCCATGTTCAATGATAATTCAACATAAACACAGATCATCAGACTGTCAGCTTATGATTAAATGTTCAGTCACTCAACAACAGTGAGAGTGAGTCACAGAACACCAAATTTAACAAACATAACACGGAAGTTACCATTGTCTCAATGAATAACATCCTAAAGTGAGTATATCAATTCCAAGAAAACTTCAAATGCAAACTTTCAAGTACAGTGTACACCAGTCAACGACCATAAACAGTAAAGTATAAATAGAAAAAACAAATCAATGACATGAAAGAAAAATAAATGTCACAGATAAAGGAAAATAAATTTAATCAAGAGTAAGGATCAAAGAAGACTAAAGTCTCATGAACGTGATAGTGGTAGTATATCTGACAGGGAAAGAGAATGATACAACTTTGAACGGGACAAGGAAAAGTATAAGAAAAGTAACATCATACCAATAAATTATGACAATCAAAAAAGAATTATTATAAATTGGCTAAATGTGCATGAGGGAAACTATAATAATAGTATACAAAAAAAACTTTTTTAAAAATATTAAATTTATTTCACAAGAAGCTTGAGGTTGGAGGAATAGAATATTAAAAGGAACAGTTTTATTGTTGATACTTTTTTCTATAAGACAACTATAATATCGCACTCACCTCTTAGATAGTCACTCAGCTAATTGTTATTATCTCAGAAACTCACTTTTCTTCTTGATTCTCAGAACGTGACTTTCTGAGATAATACTATTAGTTGAGTGACTATATTAGAAATCGACTCCGATAATAACACAATCATATATAAGAAGCTGAAGAAATGTATAATCTTTGTCTGCAGGTAGTATTGGAGAAAAAAATAACAGTAGAAAATGCGGTAAGTATCATCATAGAGTAGAAATCAACTTTAAAAGTAATTTTTTATATATAATCTTCACAGCTCCATCAACTGTCCTACAACAATAGAATCGAAACTAAGGGATGTTCAACTATGTTAAGCCTCGAGGAATAGTTTAGTCCAACAATACTTGATGATTTACGTAAGACAGAGGCTCGTTCTATAGGTCAAAAGATAGGTTTTGTGCAACATCACGACCCCTTGGACAACTTTTGTGTAGTCATGAGACTTTTTTTAACCATATTGTTGTTTCTCTAGACCACATTCCATCATCCCCGAATGGTTTCAGCACACCAGCAAGCTCATCGATTTTTTCCTGCTTAAGTAGTCGCGCACAAACCTCCTAAAGAGACTCTAAAGCTACAACTCTTTGTTCAGTGGCATTATCCTAGTCGTCTTTGTCCTCTTTACTAGCTAATGCGGCTAGTGACTTGAGCTGTGAAACCTTATCATCCAGTGCTCGAAGAGTGTCTTTCTTAGCCTGTTAGGTTTCATAAACCGCGGTTTATTTCTTTTCTAGCTCGTCTTTGTGTAGAAGTGAACCATCGCTTTCAGTTGACAAACACTCAATAGCAACATCGCTACACTCGCTACCATTTTCAGTTTCAGCAACACAACATCTTGATGCTGCCTCTGGATCTGGTTTTGCCGAATGTGAATTAGATGAAGTGCTTTCTTCATCGAAGGATCGTGTTTTATCGTTGAATCTTCCATCAGACAATGTCATTCTACTAGATTTTGCAGAGATACATTCCACTATATCTGCTTCCTCATGGTCTAGTGGACTGCTCAACACCTTAAGCTTTTTTGTCTTGTTATTCTTCGTATCTGATGATAGGCGAATTTACGCGCCTATATCAATATATTTTGCCCATATTTTAGCCCAGTTTTGAGAACAAATTATATATTTCATGCACTTTTAGTCCTTTTTCCTGTAAATGAGCTAACGAACATGATTAGTAAAGTTTCAGGTATAAATGATGCATAATTCAGCATTTTATGGCTTACTTAACGCTAAAGAAAGCTCACGGAGGAAGGGAAGGGAGTTTACACGCCTAAGGACCAAAACTGCTGCATGGAAAATCTGTCCCGGGCTAAAACAGCATTTTTGAAGACTTTGGGGGACCAAAACTGCTGCATGGAAAATCTGTCCCGGGCTAAAACAACAATTCTGAAGACTTTGGGGACTTACAGACACAAAGCTGGTTTTTGACAATGATACATTAACCTAGTACAATTAGGTTATGTATTTCATTATTTTATGTGGATTATGATAATGTTACCTTAACCTAGTACATTTGGGTTAAGGATTTCATTAGTCTAGTAGGATTTGGTTATTTATTTCATTAGCTTAGTAGGATTAGGATATGGGTATTATAAATACCCTATCATGCTAGAGATTTTAGAGAACAAGGAGGGAGGAAGGAGGGAGAACACAATACTTCCTTCCATCCCTCACATCTTCTATCATCTTTATACACCTTCTTAACTTCTCGTCTTACAATTCAATTCTATTTTTCTTCTTCTACTCTTCTATTCTTAAATTCCACAACAAGAGAATCGTTACTTGCTAAGGAATCACGCCTCACGCCTATCACTTGATCTACACGCCATTAATCAATATCGTGATATAATAACAATGTCAATCGTGATTTCCTTCGCATTCATGGGTAACTAAACTTCTCTGTTGGGGTTATGGAAGCCGAATGAGTTACTATCTATTGCTGTGAGTTTGTGAGTTCGAGGCACGTATATTGCTTATATCATTATTCTCTTCATCTTAATCTACATTCTTTGCGGTTGCAAACGCAAGAATACGCCAGTCTAACATTTAACTTGTTCGAGAGAAAAGTTATTTGTCTGGAAAAGAGATAATGTCAAGGTAGTAGGACACCCTTTCCTATTAAAAAGCTAGTGCCGTAACTGGACTAACCTCTTGGAGAATTCGTACCGTTAGACACGCTTTAAGCTCGAGAGAGTTAAAGTGAAATAGTCCTTGTTTAGGTCGAGAGACGCTTGGATTTACCATCGACTACAATCCTATATAAGCAATTGCATGTCAGAATTCTACACACTCATAGCCAATAGAGACGTATACCTCAGAAGGTGGACATAACCCCAACGCCTCAATTCTCATTGTTTACAACTTACGTAACAATCTTTCTCTTTTTACTTTATTATTTTCAGCTTTTGTTTACATTACTTGCAAAACAAGAATCCCCCTTTCTTACGAGACTTGCACCAAAAGTTTAGTAATTTTACTTACTTGTTGGCCAAGCTATTCCCTGTGGGATCGACACCCAACCCAGGTTGGGTTCTATATTTGCTAACGACCGCTTTACACTCCTATGAGAGCTGTAGATTGAGCGTTATCAAAAATTGGCGCCGTTGCCGGGGAATACAAGTGTCAATTAAGTTCGTAATAATTACTAGACCCTTTGGTCAAAGACTCTCGTACTTTTACTTTTAGTTTTTGTTTTTGTTTACTGCAGGTTTTTTTTGTTCAACTACATCAATGGATGCACAACGTGAAATACCATTCGATGATGATGATGATGATCTTGATGGAGCTGGAGCCACTGGAGCTATAATTCCACCACCATTAGCACCCGGAGCCAAGTTCAACATCACAAGCACCATGATTCAGTTATTGCAACTCAAGGGATTATTTGGTGGACTAGCAGGCGATGATCCGAATATGCATCTCATCAACTTTATTTCTACATGCAAGTCTTTTGACAATCCTGGTGTTGGTCATAATGCAATTTGATTACGTCTATTTCCATTATCTCTATCTGGGGAGGCAACACTATGGTTGAATGGGCTGACTCCTGATTCTATTACAAATTGGAGGCAATTGAGAGACGCTTTCCTAGAAAGATTCTTTCCGCCATCCAAAAGAGCACAATTGAGAGATGAAATCAGCAACTTTCGTCAGCTTCCCACTGAAGCTCTTCATGAAACATGGGAGAGGTTCAAGACAAAGCTAGCGAGGTGTCCAAACCATCATATGACTAATGTTCACCTAATGGAGATACTATACAGAGCCTTGAATTCAATAACTAAACCAGTGGTGGATAATGCGGCTGGAGGATCATTTATGGACCTCACCTTTGGTCAAGCAAGCAATATGCTAGATCGCATGACGAAACAAAGTAGAGCTTGGCATACCATGGATTCTGAGGTAGCAAGCCCCACTTTATCTATAGGCATGACTGCAGACCAAAGAAGAAGACAAAAAGAACGTGATCAAGATTTAGCGCACATGAAAACGCAAGTGGATCTTCTGACAAAGCATTTATTATCAGGGAAGACCGAAAAAGTGAAAGCTGTGGCGCTAAAAGGAAGAGCCGAATCTGATTCGGAAGAGGAGGCCAACTACTTGAACAATCAGGGGGGTTTCCGTGGGAATACCCAAGGAAACCAAGGTCGGAACTATTATGATAATTCTAGAAACAAGGACCAAGGTAGTTGGAGAAAAAACAATGAAAAGAGTGGTGTATATGTTCCCCCTGGTAGACGTGATACCACCACATCTAATTCTGGAAGTATGGAAGACATGATGGCTAAATTATTGAAAAGAGTGGAAGCAACAAGCGCGGGAGTTACTGAGGTAATAAATGATTTGTCCTCCATGAAACAACTAGTTGATTCTCATTCCACTTCAATCAAGCAAATAGAGCAGCAATTGAGCCAACTTTCAGCAGCACTCAATCAAAGAAAGGCTGGCACTTTACCTAGCGATACTGTGCAAAACCCAAGGAATGATGGGTCATGCATGGCCATCACTACCCGAAGTGGTAAGGTGCTGGAAACTTCAGAAAAAGGCAAGCAAGTGGTTGACGAAGTAGCGGACATGGATGATAACGCAAAAGGAGAAGATGCCGCAACAACCAGTCCTGACGTCAAGGATGTCACACCCAGTGACGTGCAGCCTGAAAAAATGGAAAAACGGAAGCAAGAGGAGAAGAAAGCCATGGAGAGAACACTTCCATACCCACCACCACCTTTTCCCCAAAGATTGAAGAAGGTGGCGGATGACACTAAGTTCAGCAAATTTATGACTATGTTGAAGCAGCTGACCATTAATGTTCCATTGGTAGAGGCACTTGAACAAATGCCTGGGTATGCGAAGTTTATGAAAGATCTTTTGACTAAGAAGAGGGCAGCAAGTTATGAGATGAAGGATGATGTGCATCATTGTAATGCAATTGCTACCCGATCGATAGTTCAGAAGAAGGCCGACCCCGGAGCTTTCACTATTCCTTGCACGGTTGGATTTATGAATTTTTCTAAGGCATTGTGCGATATGGGTGCTAGCATCAATTTGATGCCACTATCCGTCTACAAGAAGTTGGGGTTAGGCGATCCGACACCAACCAACATGAGGCTCGTGATGGTTGATAGGTCAGTAAAACGACCTGTGGGTATCTTGAATGATGTGTTGGTGAAGGTTTCTTCCTTTATCTTTCCTGCAGACTTTGTGATTTTGGATTGCGAGGTGGATTCTGACGTTCCCATAATCTTGGGACGCCCCTTCCTCGCAACTGGAAGTGTGCTTATTGACATGAAAGATAATGAGCTTTTGTTTCGAATTAATGACGAAGTGGTCCGCTTTGATATATGCAAAGCCATGAAACAGCCCAGCGATATGAATGAGTTATCTATAGCTGATGTTCATCATGAGGATATGAAAGCATTATCTATAGAGAAACAGCCTACTGTTGAGCCATTGTCTGCTGCGCCACTGAAAGTTGAGCATGAGGATAATGAAGATTATGAAGAACTTATGGGTGATCTAACAGAAATAGAGTCTTATACTCCTAAGCAACCGGATTGTGATCTCAAGAATCAACCAACAGCGAAGACTCCCATTGACGAGACACCAATGCTAGAATCGCAAGAGCTCCCCGATTATCTAAGGTATGTGTTCTTGGAAAGTAGAAATATACTTCCGGAGAGTGCAAATGATTTAAGTGAACAGCACGTAGAAGCTCTCATCTCTGCTCTGAAGAGATACAAGAGAGCTATGGGTTGGACTATTGATGATATAATTGGTGAAGAAGATCGCATGCCCACAGGTAAGCCTCATTGTCGTCTAAATCCTTTCAGAAAACGATCCACCATTTACCTCGACGAAGTCTGAGTACTCGAGGTAACTATGTCGAGCCACGACAATAAATAAGGCGCTAGATGGGAGGCAACCCATCGTTTATCATTTTTCATTTATAGTTTATCGTTTTCTTTCATTCTAGTACTTGATTTGATTTTGATAATGAAAATCCAAAAATAAGAGTCGTGCCACGACCAAAACTAAGGCGCTTGGTGGGAGGCAACCCATCGTACTAATCATTTTCATTTGTTTGAGTGAATATAGGTGCAAGAAGTAGTCAACGAGGAGATTGATTTCAATTGACGATTTGGACGCATTGTATGGTAAAGTTGGTAAATTAGGAAGGGTGATGCATAAGGCTATGGATTGAGCCTTTCTCACGCCAAAATAGGCTTCGAGGAAGGCTAGGCCATGGTAAAACTAGGCCAAGAACGATGCACAACCTATCCTATAGCCTAAGGTATCGGAATCTAGTGTGCTATACACTATGCGCCGCCTATTCCTAGGTATGCTTTTGACTATGCGCCGCCTATGCTATGGCATTTGGTCTCAGTATCTCATATGCCATAGACTATGCGGCGCATATATCTCATTATGCCATAGACAATGCGCCGCATAGTGTATGGCATTCTTAAATAAATGCATGGCATATGCTATGGCATTCTTAAATAAATGCTTGGCATATGCTATGGCATTCTGCTCAACTAGGAAAAGCATTAGGCACCATCTATGGTCACTTTTGGTCTCCAAATCCGATTTTAATGGGCCAAAACTCGACCCAACCTTTTCTTATAAATATGAGACTTAGTCTTGAACCAAAAACACATTGGAAACCTAGCTTATGCACCACCTATAGTCTCCAAAACCTATCAAAAAGTTTCCTTTTGCTCTTTTTCATCACAAGAACATCATCCAAAGGCTTCAACCAAGTAAGTACTACTTTGTTCTTCATTTATATTTTGTAAGTACTACTTTACTACACCTATTATGAATTGCTAAATCTTGAAAAAGTATTGGTGATGTGAACGTGTTTGAATTGTTGATACAAAACCATGTGAGTGAACATGTACGTTAGGATGCTCTTAACTTATGTCCGACTTGAATTTGATTTTGATGCATTGTTATACTACTTGCAGAATTGCTATAGTAATGAACATTGCATAATCTTGTCACTTGAATACTTATATGTTAGAATATCCCGTTCATTGGAATAAGACTTATAACTGCCTACCGATATAGGAGGTTGAGTTTATTGATAGAAATGATACCATGATGTAATCCCTATGTAGTAGTCTTGTTATACCTAACATGAAAGTATTGCAAAGGTTGCAAGAAGTGATATATCTCTGATTTTCTCGTCGGAATATAGATCCTAAAACGTATGTCGATGAAGTCTAAGTAATTGACCACTTTCACTTCACTAATTTGTAGCAACAAACTAAGTGTGGGGTGGTACCCCTACTGCTTGTGTATAGATTGTATCCATTGGGATTGTGCTACCATTAACACTATTTCAAGTCTCAGGTACAATGGCACCCAAAGCAAGACAAGGCAAAGAAAAGGCTACCACTTCCCAAAAGAGCAAGAAAAGAGGCCGCAAGGATCAAGGAGAACCCTCCTCACTGTAAATACCTCGACTCACACTTGCAATTAAGTGGGATACTTATGAGGAACTTCTGAGGATGATGACTCTGATGATGATTCCAATGCAAGGGGTATGACCCCAGGCATAGAGGATAAGTCCGACCAACCAGGTTCCTCGTATTTATTTTCCACTGAGGACAGTGTCCCGACTAAGTGTGGGGTGGTGGTATTGCATGCTATACTTCTCTATTCGCATCTATGTTTGTTTGTTTTTGTTTCATTTTTGTTTCGTTTTGTTGTTTTTAGTAGTTAAAATTTTTTTTAGCTTCGCATGAAATTATTTTGATAGGCAGCATGAGATTATAACAAGAGTATGTGCTAAAATTGTGACTATTGAGACGTTTAGGCTCTAGTTGTGACTCAATATGTGATATTGTGTGATTCAATTCCTTCACTTGTTGGGTCGCGAGTCTATATTACTTCCAATCAAGTCGACCATGTGCCTTGTGTGTGTGAGATAATAGTATATTCTATGTATGTGGCTGATGCTAGAACTTGCCTGGTATGTATGCAAAGCGAAAATAAGGAGTGTAAGTTTAGGATATGATTTAGGCATTTCTTTGGCAACCTATACATGTTTACCTTCAGTTTTACCTACCCATGGACATCATCCTAGTTAACCCTTTTGAGCCTTTAGCCTATTTCTTTGACAACCTTGTATGTAAGCCTAATCCATTTCTTTCAAGACCGTAATTTGATCCCAAAATCCCTAAGTGCTTTAAAGTGAAAAAGTCATGTGACAACATAAAAGGAAATTGGGTGAGTATAATGCTATAAATTGGAATGGTTCTTGAATGTGTTATGAAAAAGAAAAAAAAAGAAATGCTATCATAAGAGGTATGTTGTGAAAAGAAAAAGGAAAAGAAAGCCGAAAAGTGAGTTGTGCATAAAATTGAAAAAAGAGGAGAACAAGGGTGGTATAACAAAAGAAAGAAGAAAGGTTGAAAGAAAAAAGTGTCAATGATACAATGTGATGTATTAAAGCGCTTCGGAACATAGTCACTATTCTTGGCCAAAATAGTCCTACCCGTCCCTTAGCCTACATTACAACCATCAAAAGACCTACTTGATCCTAATCTTAACATTCCGACATTTAGTGGAGTACTACATTAAGGGCAAGCCTATGGTCATCAGTTGCTACATATGAACTCTTTGTGAGAGTGACAGCAAGGACATTTTGATACCCATGTTTGAAAAATATGCTATATTTGTGAGTGATTATGGGTACTATATGGTGAGACACACATGGTTGATGAGTTTTGGATAGTTGTATATGATTCTATGCACCTTAACGTTTGCATGCGAGTCGATCACCATCACGAGTCTACGCTAGAGGTTAAACTGTTTCTACTTATAATCGGAAAGCTACTCTTTGTTGATAATTGTTGTGCTTGTCTTGAAGAATGTTTTGTGTTGTTTCTGTAAAAACCTTAAGTTGATGCTTAGAAGGACATGATATGTTGTTCGAGGACGAACAAAGCTCTAAGTGTGGGGTGTTGATGATAGGCGAATTTACGCGCCTATATCAATATATTTTGCCCATATTTTAGCCTAGTTTTGAGAACAAATTATATATTTCATGCACTTTTAGTCCTTTTTCCTGTAAATGAGCTAACGAACATGATTAGTAAAGTTTCAGGTATAAATGATGCATAATTCAGCATTTTATGGCTTACTTAACGCTAAAGAAAGCTCACGAAGGAAGGGAAGGGAGTTTACACGCCTAAGGACCAAAACTGCTGCATGGAAAATCTGTCCCGGGCTAAAACAGCATTTCTGAAGACTTTGGGGGACCAAAACTGCTGCATGGAAAATCTGTCCCGGGCTAAAACAGCAATTCTGAAGACTTTGGGGACTTACAGACACAAAGCTGGTTTTTGACAATGATACATTAACCTAGTACAATTAGGTTATGTATTTCATTATTTTATGTGGATTATGATAATGTTACCTTAACCTAGTACATTTGGGTTAAGGATTTCATTAGTCTAGTAGGATTTGGTTATTTATTTCATTAGCTTAGTAGGATTAGGATATGGGTATTATAAATACCCTATCATGCTAGAGATTTTAGAGAACAAGGAGGGAGGAAGGAGGGAGAACACAATACTTCCTTCCATCCCTCACATCTTCTATCATCTTTATACACCTTCTTAACTTCTCGTCTTACAATTCAATTCTATTTTTCTTCTTCTACTCTTCTATTCTTAAATTCCACAACAAGAGAATCGTTACTTGCTAAGGAATCACGCCTCACGCCTATCACTTGATCTACACGCCATTAATCAATATCATGATATAATAACAATGTCAATCGTGATTTCCTTCGCATTCATGGGTAACTAAACTTCTCTGTTGGGGTTATGGAAGCCGAATGAGTTACTATCTATTGCTGTGAGTTTGTGAGTTCGAGGCACGTATATTGCTTATATCATTATTCTCTTCATCTTAATCTACATTCTTTGCGGTTGCAAACGCAAGAATACGCCAGTCTAACATTTAACTTGTTCGAGAGAAAAGTTATTTGTCTGGAAAAGAGATAATGTCAAGGAAGTAGGACACCCTTTCCTATTAAAAAGCTAGTGTCGTAACTGGACTAACCTCTTTGAGAATTCGTACCGTTAGACACGCTTTAAGCTCGAGAGATTTAAAGTGAAATAGTCCTTGTTTAGGTCGAGAGACGCTTGGATTTACCATCGACTACAATCCTCTATAAGCAATTGCATGTCAGAATTCTACACACTCATAGCCAATAGAGACGTATACCTCAGAAGGTGGACATAACCCCAACGCCTCAATTCTCATTGTTTACAACTTACGTAACAATCTTTCTCTTTTTACTTTATTATTTTCAGCTTTTGTTTACATTACGTGGAAAACAAGAATCCCCCCTTCTTACGAGACTTGCACCAAAAGTTTAGTAATTTTACTTACTTGTTGGCCAAGCTATTCCCTGTGGGATCGACACCCAACCCAGGTTGGGTTCTATATTTGCTAACGACCGCTTTACACTCCTATGAGAGCTGTAGATTGAGCGTTATCAGTATCACCCTCGTCAAATCGACTAACATGCTCCGGAGAAACATTCTCTTGTTCCTCGGACCATGTTTTTTCCCTTGAACTTGACGAGCTTGGAGTGATCGTAGTTTCTGTTTGTCAGATAGTCTCCTGTTGATCATATCTATTTCAAATAGCTGCCTCACTCATCTCCCCATTTTTAGAATCCTCACTATCTTGAGAGATCCTAACCGAGTAGCTTGTTGGATCGACTCTCTTAGTGTCAAGTTTGGCTCGAAACGTGTTATAATTGTCAGATAAGTTTCTTAGCTGAATGTTATCACTTTCGTCAAAGTAAAGGACAGTTCTCTTCTCTTTTAGCTTCAACTGTCTGTCTCTACTACCTCTCAGACTGATATATTTTCTAGGTGATGGTCCTGTTTTCTCTTTCGCTCTGCTCAGGGACTTCACAGGAAGAAACACAGATGAATGGTTGTCACACAAGAGGAGGTATGGTTGCAAATATTGATGTCTCAACATCTCGGCACCCTATAAGTAGAGGTAAAAAAATATATCAAGATGAATCTCAATTTAATACTCCCTCCGTTTTATTTTGTTTTTCTGGTTTTGATTTGGCACGAAGTTTAACAAAGAAAAGAAGAATTTTGAATCTTGTGGTCTTAAAATAAAGGTATGCAGAATGTATCAAAATGTATTTTAAGTTTGTGATCTTTAAACATGCCACGTAGAAAGTTAGAATTAAGGAGTTGTTGTAAAAGGAAAGAAACATTCGCTTTTAAACAGACTAAAAAGGAAAATAAGACTTAACAGATTGAAACGGAAAGAATAACATTTGAACATATGTAGCTCGCACTCACTATAGGTCGGTGTTCTAGAGTTTTCCTTAGCATGCTTTTTATTATCTGTTTCCTGCAAGAATTAAATCCGCTTTGTCAACTGACTGATTTGTTATACTTGTGGAGTGCTGAGAAGGAAGATACATACAAGGTGGAGGAGTATATAATCAGAAGTGGTGAGAACAAACCCCAGTTTATTTTGTTGATAAGTCCAGTTTTGTCCTATTGGATTTACATTGTCAGTATATCATATAAAAGATATCAGGATAAAGAACTTCTCTTTTTTTTTGCGTAACAAGTATCACTTTTTGAGGTATTGTTTACGAAGTTCAGATAGCTAAAAAATCAACTTATAGAAGCTTTAAACGGGGGTTGATGTGCAGCAATGTCAAACATACAGTATCCTAAAATCACATTAAAGTGTTAGTATTAGGGACATGATGTAAAGAGTTGAAATACATTGCTTCATCAACATTCTTATTTCTTACCATGCGACAATATATCAGATTTATAGCCATAGGGTATGCCGGCAAGGAGCTCAGGGCACATGTCGTTTGGTGTGGTAGATACCTATTACATGAAATTTGTTCCAAAATTAAGGATTAGCTAGACAACTCGACGTCTTTTTCTCAAATGCATTAAGCTAGGTGCTATGGTGATAGGAGCATTGTAATATGATGAATACCACAATATATTTTTTGATAAAAAGAAAGATGACCACCACAACATTTTATTACCAATGACCAAAAATAAAATCAACTTTTAGGTTTTCTCGTTCTTGGAGGGAGAAGGGATTTCTCTCTTGCTAAATAGATATGCTGAATCGATTGTCAGGGGACAATAAATGGTCGAAACTGGCATGTAAGTAAGAGGTTCATTTTGCCGCAATAGAAATTCATACCAAGGAAGCAAGGACTTTTGCATCAAGTGAATTTGAAGGATAGTAAAGAAGCAAAGAATTTTACTTAAACTATTGTTTTCCCTTCCCTCGTTTATTGGCTCCTTTTGTTATTTATTCTTATCTTTCGTTATAGGTACACATTTAAAATATTAGTAAAATTAGGGATAATCACTCACATATTTTTATCTTCGCAATAATGGGCAACGATGCATATACAGCTCCCCTGAAAGAAAAAGTAAGTCAACCTTTTTCTCTGGTGCAGCTTATGCAGCAATAATCGCAACTACTAAAGGCTACGTTTTGCACTTTTTGATCCAAGCAACCACAAAACTGGATGATAGGATACGTTGTCCACCCAAGCATCTTTGTACTCCAAAAGATATGGATGTCTTAGTTTAGCTATTAAATTCACCTGCAACGGAAAAATAACCATCTATCATCAGATTAGAAGAATATTCTCCAAGCATATCTTACCATTAAGTAGAACTTTTCATGTAATAAATTATAAGATGAGTCGAAGATTTTGCATCTAAATGTGCTTGGTTCGAAAGGAAAGATTGGAGCAACTATTTGATGACATAACTTCTTTCACTCGACATTTAAGCGTGTCCATATTCCATACTGCCTATTTATCAAAATGAATATTTGGTAGAGAGATGTATACCTCTTCGCGTCCAGATTATCCACTTTGAGAAAGTAGAGTTATTGATACAGGGAAAATCATAGGTGTGAAGTACTTACTGGTTCTTCTTTACTATTGATAAGAGGAACGAAAACTACTTCACGTGTGACTCCAATGAGAAAGTTCTAAATTTCTACTTCAGTTCAATCCTACTTGTCAGCTCATGTCATTTTCTTTTTGGAAGCTCGTCTTGCTGATGCTTGGTCCTTCAAACTCAAACCTTGAGTTAACATACTTGGGGCATATATATTATTCTGTTGAAACAATTTTCTCCAAAATCTACGCTGATCAGATGCAAACTAGCATTCATGCAGATAAGAATGAAGATGTCTAAAGGTTTCCATCGATAGAATTCATAGGATGCTCAATGCATTGGTAATTCATAGGATGCTCAATGCTTTGGTCCAACATGCTAAACACTCTTAGAAGAAAAAAGGTTTTCATGCAAACACACGCTTCGAGTTGTATGATAAAATAGTCAAAATGGTAACAACAAACGAAGAATGATGTGGTATGAGAGTGATAATCCAAGATGTTTACAAGTAGACCAATTGAAATAGAAGAACATCAATATAAATCAGTTTATCCAATACTTTATGATGGAACACCTCATACAATGTAACTCACTAGCGAAACTATGAGGAGAACTATTCAATTAGACAAGACTAGATTGTTGATTTTAACCACAGGATTATATCATAGATATGAGACTCCCCCTGCATTTCATCGGTGGCTAAAATTTGCGAAAATCAACTTCAGATTCAGCAACTTATAAGAATATGACCTAAATATTATTGGTCTTCAATTAATCATAGAACTAACTACTTTTTCAGGGAACAAATTAAGAGAAGCACTTAAAATGACCTCCTGATGTGTCGTGCGCTTGGACTTTTCTGTCTGTTTTGCTAATGGTATCTTCTTCAGAACATACCTACAAGGAAAAGAAAAAGAAGTCGATAAAATTGGATTTCAGGAAATTATGATGAGTCAAAATAATCTTTCTTTAATAATTACAGAAGTAAACAACTTGGATATAGAATATACTACAGATTCAGTGCAACTTCACTTCCGTAATAAATAGGATCATTAACGGTTTATTCTTAAGTACACTGCATTTGGAGTTCCTTTGTTTCTGTTCTTCGGTGAACATTTCCCGTTGGAATTTCCAATAATGCAAATTTACCAGGACATTAGACACATCCAAGGAATGTATCAGTATATCAGATGCCAGATTCAACATTTTTTTTGCAAAAGTGCTTACGAGAAATCTTGCATATACAGTAAAATGTCATTCAATTCCTACATGGAGATAAGATATCTGAAAATCTGTTCTAGAAATTATCAAATCCAAACCGACACAAATTGCCGAAGTAGGAAAAAATGACTTGAAAAAAAATATAGTATAAGTACTACTAGCTTACTTCTTCTTGTCAATTCGATGGAGAACAAGAAATGTAGTTCCGACAGTTCTTCTTCCCAACTGTTCTATCACTTCATAATCATCTAACTTGTTATCCGTATCACTCTTCTGAGTCTCCATTCTTCCACTAAACAACAAAAATTCTACTTTATAATAAGATTACAACTACAAATTCAATCTTTCTATCAATTGAACAAGTTCTTGAACTCTTCAAACTCAAATTTTAGGCACACATTACACTTTACAATAAACCTACAGCTATAGATTCAATCTTTCTATCAATTGAACAAGTTCTTGAACTCACCCAACTCGAAACTTATAGCCAAAGATTCAATAGAACAAGTTCTTGAACTCACCCAACTCAAAACTTGGGAACACATTAAACAACAACAAAAAAAAAATAGTATATTCCCAAAAAAGTGGGGTCTAGGGAAGGGTAAAGTGTACGCAGTCCATACCTCCACCTTATAAGTGAGGTAGAGAGGTTGTTTCCGAAAGGCACCCATAGATCAACTTTAAGCACAGATTACACTTTACAATAAAATTATATCTAAAGATTCGATCATTCTATCAATTGAACAAACAAGCTCTTGAACTCACCCAACTAAAAACTTTGGCAAACATTACAACTTTACAGTAAAGTAACAATCAAAGATTCAACAGAACAAGTTCTAAAACTCACAAACTCAAAACATAGACAAACATTACACTACAATAGAACTTAAGTTAAAGATTCTATCATTTTGTTAATCAAACTGTTTCTTGAACTCACAAAACTCAAAACTTAGGCAAATATTACACTTTTACAATAACATTACAGCTAAAGATTCCATCTTTCTATCAATTGAACAAGTTCTTGAACTCAGCCAACTTAAAATTTAGGAACACATTACACTTTATAGTAAAATTATAGTAAAAAAGATTCAACAGAACAAATTCTTTATCTCACCCAACTCAACACATAGGCACACATTACAACTTTGCAGTAAAATTACAGTTAAAGATTCAACAGAACAAATTCTTGAACTCTCCCAACTCAAAACTTGGGCACAAATTACAAATTTGCAGTAAAATTACAATTAAAGATTCAACAGAACAAATTCTTGAACTCGCCCAACTCAAAACATATGCAAACATTACACTCTACAATAAAATTAAAAAATTCAAACTGTTTGTTAATTTAACAAGTTCCTGAACTCAACCAACTCAAAAATAACTTTACAGTTAAAGATTCTATCTTTCTGCTACTTAATCTGATTCTTGAACTCACCCAACTCAAAACATACTCACACATTACACTTCACAACAAAATTACAGCTAAAGATTCAGTCTTTCTGCTACTTGAACTGATTCTTGAACTCACCCAACTCAAAACTTAGGCACATATTACACTTCACAGCAAAATTACATTTAAAGATTGAGTTTTTTCTATTAATTGAACTTGTTCTTGAACTCACCCAACTCAACACTTAAACTGAAAAATTTCAGTCTTTCTGTTAATTGAACTGATTCTTGAACTCATCCAACTTAAAACTTAGGCAAACACTGCACTTTGCAATAAACTCAAAGCTAAAGATTCAATCATTCTGTTAATTGAACTGGTTCTTGAAATCACCCAACATAAAAAATTGAGGAAATCTTTACAGGGTCAACAGTGAAATCCCTGCAGCAACTACAAAAACAAGCCTTTACTTCATTCCAGCAAGAAAAAAAAAAGATTTTGAGAGTTGGGATCTTGAAATGATTTGGGACAAAGCAAGCTAAGTTGCATCTACTTATTGAGTGTCCATTCTACCTCTAAAACATCAAACATTATTCTTTAAAGTTAAAGATTCAATATTTCTGTTAATTGAACTGATTCTTGAACTCTTCCAACTCAAATTTTAGGCACACGTTACACTTTACAATAAATTTACAGCTAAACATTCAATCTTTCTATCAATTGTACAAACAAGTTCTTGAACCCACCCAACTCAAAATTTGGACAACCTTACACAACAACTACAACCGTAACATACCCAATGAATCCCACTAGCGAAGTCTGGGGAGGGTAAAGTGTACCGCAGACCTTACCACTACTTCGGGGATTAGACAACATTACACATCACAGTAAAAATACAGTTAAAAACTAAGTTTCTCGAACTCTCAAAATATGTTGCCGCACCCGTATCCGATCCTCAAAAAATGCACTACTTTTGAAGGATCCAACACTCACCCCATGACATTTTTGAAGA
Organism: Capsicum pubescens; assembly: GCA_030864215.1. Taxonomy (NCBI): domain Eukaryota; kingdom Viridiplantae; phylum Streptophyta; class Magnoliopsida; order Solanales; family Solanaceae; genus Capsicum; species Capsicum pubescens. Next base: position 42,544,208 of record CM061543.1, read on the forward strand.
GTCCGAGCAACTTAGGTTAAAAATTCAGTTTTTTCTGTTAATTGAACTGATTCTAGAACTTACCCAACTCAAAACTTAGGCAAACAATACACTTCCTACCGTAAAACTACAGTTAAATATTAAATCTTTCAGTATGATATACATTCTTCACTAGTAGAATTACAATCAAGGATTCAACAGAACAAGTTCTTGAACTCACCCAACTTAAAACTTAGACACACATTGTACTATACAGAAAAATTACAGTAAAAAAGATTCAACATAACAAGTTCTTGAACTCACCCAACTCAAAACATAAGATAGACATTCTTCACCAGTAGACATATAGCCAAGGATTCAACAGAACAAGTTCTTGAACTCACACAACTCAAAACTTAGGCACACATTACACTATACAGAAAAATTACAGTCGAAAAGATTCAACATAACAAGTTCTTGAACTCACCTAACTCAAAACTTAAGACAGACATTCTTCACCAGTAGAATTACAAACAAGGATTCAACAGAACAACTTCTTGAACTCACACAACTCAATAAATAGAAAAAATAAATCAATGACATGAAAGAAAAATAAATGTCACAGATAAAGGACATTAAATTTTAACAAGTGTAAGGATCAAGGAAGACTAAAGTCTCATGAACGTGATAGTGGTAGGATATCTGACAGGGAAAGGGAGCGAGAGGACTTTGAATGGAACAATAAAGAGTATAAGAAAAGTAACATCATACCAATAAATTATGACAATCAAGATAGAATTATTATAAATTGGAAAAATGTGCATGAGGGAAAATATAACAATAGTATATAAAAAAAAACTTTTTAAAAAATATTAAATTCGTTTCACAAGAGGCTTGATGTTGGAGGAATAAAATATTTTGTTAGGTCATTTTCATGATGTCACCTATCACCATCCTTAACTAATTTGGATTTAATTATTAAAGTGCTAAAATTGGTATTATATAAGTAATATTTAATTGTGTCTTTATTATTTTTCTTTAGTTAGGCTATTTGATGACTCTATTGGCATCTAATTGACAATAATTCTCATTGAAGTTGTAATATTTTTGGAATGCCTAAATTTCCATTTTAGAATAAAAAAAAGGGATAAATAAAGTCAAATTCCAACTACCAAAATGCTACTAGTCAAATATTTAATCCCTATTATAAAAAAATAAAATTAATAAATAATAACAAAATTAATTACTTAAACAAGAATATTAATTGTACACTACAATTAAGTGATAAATTGACATGAGATTATATGTTGGCTAATCTTAATTACTTGCAAAAGTAATCTAATTATAATGTTTTCTCTCCCTCGTTATTACAATAACATACGTAATATAATTTTACTAGTAGGATCTAGGGAGGACGATGTATACGGCTATACGCAGGGACAAAACTAGCTAATAGTTAGGGGGGTCATCCGAACCTCCTTCGATGAAAAATTATACTATATATACAAACTTAAAATTATTTTTTTATGTATATATAGCAGACGTTGAACCCCATTCGATTAGTTCTTTTGTTCACATTTTTTGATTTTGAACACCCTTAATTAAGATGTTGGATCCTCCACTAACTATACGCATCCGTGCAGAACTACAATTTAATTACAGGTGTAAAGTGAGAAATGATGTTTTAGGTTGAGCTTCGATTCAAAACATATTTAGAATTAAGTACGTAAATAAAATAATGGAGAATTAACATAATAGCAACAAAAAAATAATTAACCTCATTATTATCCACATTAATTTTAGATTAGTTTTCTAAGGTAAAAGAATATGTAATTAAATTTTATCGGTGGAATAGATAAAAGGTCAATTTCTAAAAAGGTGATACTGAACTATGAAAATCAGTAGTTGGATTTTGTGACCCACCACTTGATAATGCTAGAATAGAATAAATATTTTTAATAAATCAAATATTGAACAATTTTTATAAATAAAAAATGGAAAAGGGCCTAAAATGTTCTTCCCGTTTACCTATTAGTCAATTTTATCCTTTTATTTAAAAACAACCTTATGGTCCCACTTCCTTTATCACATGACACATTTCTATTGGACAATTAATATTAAATTAAATTAATTAATTTTATCTCAAAACCCAACCCGCCCAGACAAATAACACGGATCCAACTAAAGTTGACCCGCTCCGTATTCATCGATATCTGCTCATCTCCTCTCTTTGAATTATTGGAAAGAATAATATTATGATGAAAGTGAGAAGAAGTCTATTTTTTCCTACTAGAAGACAAGGCTTGTCACGATATATTATGAATGCACAATGATGAGTACAAAATATAGTTGAAGGGCATTTTAGGCCCAATAGGTAGATGAAGGGCATTTTTGCACTATTTTAGATAGTTTGAGGGAATTTTAGGCCCTTTTTCGAAAAAAAAAATGAAATAAATAACTCACTTTTTTTCCTTTTTTGAATTAGTTTTACTGATCGACTCATTTGATTTCGCTATTACGCATTACAGACTGATTGTATATCGAAAGAGAGGCGCTCAATGTTAAAGCTTTCCTTACTACGAGGACTTGAATTTATATTCACTTTAATTTGATTTTACGAAATATGATTCTAAAAAAAAAATCATGAAAACAATCACGTAAATAACATAACTTTTATGCAATATCAAATCAACTATAAGAGAATTATTAATAGAGAGTTCACATAATTATGTGAAACTATTATTTTAAAATTAAGGTATACAATTTTGTGATAATAATTATGTTAAATTACATAAACAATACACAAATAATATATCCAGTGTATTCTCGCAAGATGGGGTAAATTATACAAATAATGTTTAATAAAAGCTATGTCAGATATCCCATATATATACATTGTTTCGTTATATGATGGTGTAGGACATTTCTTATCTCGCTATTAGTTTTTAAGTTTAATTAGATTCAAGGTTCATTTTTTTTTCGTCGTGATACTAGAGCTAGACTTCTCTCAATTCTTATTTGTCATATGTTAAATATTATATTATACTATCCATGCTTCAATTATCAGGCAGAGGCGGAACCAAACTAGTAATAGGATATATTATTAATATATGATTAAAATAATTTTTATGTATATATTATAGATGTTAAACCTCCTTCGGTGAGTTTTTTTTCCAGATTTTTAACTTCTTCAGCAGAAATCCTGACTTCGCCTGTATTATCAGGTGTCTGATTTCTGCATTAATTATGTACTATAAAATACTAGTTGGTCTCCTTCTCATATTAAAGTTTTGAACAATTTTCACCTCACTTATTAATTTTTGAATTTAAGTTTATATCAATTTTGTGTAATTGGTTAAGCATCTTGAATAGGGAGCCATATAATACAATCGAAAAGATATACTCCCTCCGTTCTAAATTTTCTAATTTTATTTGTCTTTTTTCATTAATCAAGAAGAGACAATTTTTTTTTCATGTTTTACCCTTTGCATTAATTACTTTTTTTTCAAATTAAAATGTAAACCACATTTAATAGGGGTATTATAGTAAACAATCCATATTATTAATTATTTTTTTAATCAATGTGTCATCTCAGTTTGAAACGCAGGGAGTATGATAATGGATTGTCCCTACTGTTTACCAACTTGTATTTGTTTTTTTCATTCAAATCCAAAGCATATTCTTCCAATTTTCAAAGTCTCCTTTGAGTATCAATAATGTAATGTCCTCCCTCCATTTCTAAGTAATTGATTTTTTAGTTATTTTATTATATACTTAAATAAATAATATTTTAGATAATCAAGATATCATTGATGATGTTTTTTCTATTTACCTTTCCTATAATTTTTTATTTTTTTTTGCAAAACTCCAAAACTACTAAAAAGTTATATTCTTTTCAATATATTTATTAAAGACAAATTAGTAAAATAATTTTTACTTTCTAGAAGTGAGTAGTTTCTTAACGAAGGCCTAAAATAAAAACCACTTATTTAAAAACGAAGGAAGTTGAGTTCTTTTTGGCATCTCAACAATAAGTAGTCGTTTGACTATGAAAATGATTTATATTTTTTCGAAAAATTATTTCATTTTAGTGAAAAAAGTGAAAACAAGATACGTTTGGCCATGAAAATTCTAAATACAATTCAAAAATATTGTATTTGTAACTTTTACTTCTCTCACAATATTTCAAAAGCAACTTTAATTTATGAGAAAATATATAAATTACCCCCTGATCTTGTCCGACTTTTTCAAAAAGACACCTAAATTTTACTCTCAACCTATTACCCCATGATTCTTACTTAATCCGTTGTAAATACACCATTTTGACTTAAATTTTGCCTATGCGTGTAGACACGCACACAAGGCGCGTGAATGGTTAAAATTTGACTTAAATTGCCAATAAAAAGTTGCCACGTATGAATTATTTATCCAAAAATTTAAAAATACCTTCTTCTCCATTGATGTCTTCCTTATCTTTCCAATACTCCATTCACACACTCACACAACTTCACACAATACTCCATTCACACACACACAACAACTCAGTGAAAAACACACACTCACACGCCAACACTACACACACAGAAATTGGAAGGAGAGCACAATTGTGCTTTGGATCGTGTTGTCTATCCCTATTGTGACCAACACCACCAAAAATACTCATAATAGCGAAATTAAATAACTTTTGACATGCGTTCTGCCCTTACATCGTAAAAGTAAGGGTTAAGCTATAGAACTAGATACGTAAGAGAAAGAGAGGAGAGCAGAACTTTACTTCGCTTCTGAGGCATATGATATCCTTCGAACCAAATAAAAATACTACTCCCTCCGTCCCAAATTATGTGTCGCCATTTCCTTTTTTGTCCGTCCTAAAATAAATGTCTTCTTTCCTTATTTGGAAATTTTTAAAGGCACAATTACCTTTTTACCCTTATTGGACCCACGTTATTTTAAATATATTAATACTTTTTTTAGTATTTTTTTTTTAAGTAAATGTCTTATCACTTCAATAAAAATTTAAACTTTCAGCCGTTTATTTTTATAGTATCAAAATTATTTTAAACCACATAGAGCATTTTATTCTTTTTGGTTGGTTCTACATAAGTAAACCAGTTTTCTTCGACAACTCATTGTTCATATTACTGTGATTTCTCAAGTAAAAATTGCATCTTTAATGCTAAAGTTAAAGAAAACAAGAATTTGGAGGGACCCCATTTTCCACATATATCATCTTACAATTGGAAAAAGTAACAAACACAACTACAAAGATTAAACTTCTTTTGTTTAGAACTGAAAATTGATTGAGACAGTGAGCTACCCAAGAGACAACATCCTTCTCTGCTATTTCCTATAACGCGTCATATGCCTCTTCAATACTTCAAACTCACAGTACATTGATAGGAGTGCATTTCCGACATAGCACATGATATGATATCCTACATTAACAAGTCAGCCGTGTAATTTGCTTTCCAAATTCCAATGCAGCAACATCAAGTAAGAAAATACTGCATGTCTGAACAAGCAGTATCACAAGCATATTTTTTACAAACTCTAAACATGACTAGAAAATGTCCATTTCACTTTGTCTTGAAGAATGTTTGATCCTTTTAGAAACACCGTGATCTGAAGTTCATTCCACAGCAAACTGTTTTCTGTTAATCTTTTGAGTATTGAATATGGTCGACCTCAGCTTCAACGTACTTCCACTTCAAATGTATTACCACAAAAATGAAAATACACAACAAAACAATTTCCTACATTTTTGTTTTTATTTTCTGCACTTATTTACTCCCGCACCGAATACTTAGTTTCCAGAAAATATCAAGCTGATGCAATGCACCTATCGTAGAGCTCTTCAAGAAGCTACTCTTCAACAACCACCACAAAACAATAAAGTTAACAGCCCGACCTTTTCATTTTTTTAAGTAGGTCAACACAAATGACACACTCCTATTTGCTTTCCCACAATTCACAACCTTACGTTTCTCCTTCTCAACTCTTTCTTCACCAGAAGTACATCTTTAATGGATATCCCATCTTCTATGATATTTCAACATAAACATAGATCATCAGACTGTTAGCTTATGATTAAATATTCAGTCACTCGTCAACAGTGAGAGTGAGTCATAGAACATAACACGGAATTTACCATTGTCTCAATGAATAACATCCTAAAGTGTGGATATCAATACCAAGATAACTTCAGATTCAAACTTTCAAATACAGTGTACACCAATCAACGGTCATAAACAGTAAAGTATAAATAGAAAAAACAAATCAATGACATGAAAGAAAAATAAATTTCACAGATAAAGGACAATAAATTTTATCAAGAGTAAGGATCAAGGAAGACTAAAGTTTCATGAATGTGATAGTGTTAGGATATCCGACAGGGAAAGGGAGCGAGATGACTTTGATTTTTGAAACACCTAAAAAAGGAAAGTAGTATCATTTTCATTTTCTTTCCTTTTGGAGCTCCTCCTTAATCATCTTAAAATTCTTGGACTGAAAAAAAATAACAAAATTCACCTTTCAATTTATCCAATTCTTCTATTAAGGTATGTTATTTTTACATTCATGAATAATAAATTCCTAAGGTCTTGTCTAATTTTCTTATTAATATTTTTTTTTGATAATTTTCTAATAAATTAAATTGTTTTGTTTTGTTTTCTTTTCTTTTCTTTTTTCATCGAGGTCTATAATTATGGATGTTTATTTGCATGTAAAAGTTCAAACATTGGTTCTTTTTTCTCTAATTGTTAAAATTTTTTGTAATTTATTTGATTTTGGACTAATAATATAGTCTTTGTGTATTTGCATGTTATGGTGTTTAATTATAAGGGTTGTGGTATTTTTTTATTTATTTTTTGAATTGATGAAAGGAAGTTTAGTTTTTATACATTAAAGGTGAAAAAATGCAGCTTAGTGGGTTTTCTATTAATTATTTATATATATTAAACACAAATACAGAGTTTGAGCTGAAGTTATTGAGTTTTGCTGAAACGTTATGAAAAGCTATAGCTCTAGTCTACCCCAATATAAAATGCCAAGAGCTCTTATGCTTTTATATTGTCGTTGTTGAATTCTATACTTCTGTGCTATGCTGCTAGGACTCTTTAAAATGTTGTTGTACTTGTGTCAGATCATATGAATTTCCACTATTTTTTGAGGATCCGACATGCACCCTAGGGCATTTTTGAGGAGTCCGAGCAATAAGCTTTTGTGAGGTTTAGTGGACTGATTTTGCTTGTGATGTGATCTAGTCACAAGAACATCCTTAAACGTTGTTGTGCAAATTTGGTTATACCTTTAATTTCTTTCTTATCTCCTGAATTATGGTTAGCTAAGTTTTAGGTTCTGCATAAGTACTAAGCTAGTTCTTTGTTAGATGAATTGGTTTTTCGGGTTCTTTGAGTTTGCAAGAGGGAACTGTTGGTTATTGAAGATGCTAGAGTACTCCCCCCACATACCGGTGCGGACATGAGGGTGTATATAACACTCAATGGCCTCTTGTTGGTCCGAGGGACGGAGGAGGCTAGGTTAGCCAAAATATGGTTATTGGTTATTTTTATCTTATGGATAACACCACTTACTAATTCAAGAAAATGAATAGTTCACTAGACTGAGTAGTAGTAAGCAATAGTTGAGACATTTTTGTGTTCGTCGCTTACAGGGAAACAATTATTAGAATACATACCAACCATAGTAGATAACAATAACTAGAAAGTGATCAAATAGCTGTGATCTATCTCAAGAGCTAATCCATTTCTTCGGTCTTTTATAATCTGCTTGGTTTTTTGTCACTGTGCATGATAGTTGAACTGGTTTCTTCATGTCTGTCTAAAATATGTGATCGTAGCTGGTTATCAAGAGAACTCATCAAGCCAAAAAACAATTTTACCGCTTGAATCTTGATAATCAGCTGTTGAGCTGAGAGGGTCACCTTCGCAAGTCTATTAGAGTAAATACTATGCTTTGGTCTCTTATAAAGGGGTAATGAGCTGAGAAAGCTAGAGTTGAGACGAGAGGGTCTCATTTTAGCATGCCTCTAGTATAAATTGAGATAGGCAGTACCTTATTTGAACTTCGGTTGTTGAATCTCGCCGCTCACATGCAGGATGTACTCGAATATTGGTATATGCTGAAAAGTGATAACAGTGTTGAGTCCAAGTAACTGCAAATGTGTCTAGGTAACATGACCGGGTAAAGACTAATTGGAAGTTTCTCACCTAACAAGCCTCCCATGTTTCATTTATGTGATCAAGATTTCTGGTAAATGGTGCAATCTTATCTAGTTTAGCAACATCAGTTTTTGCTTTTAAGATTGTTTTTCTAAAAATCTTCTTGTGAGGTGTAGGAAAGGGATGCAGTTTTTTCTACTAGTAGCCTCCATGTTGTATTTTAATTTGTCATTTTAGTGATCGAATTAAAGCTTCCTTAGCATGTAAACAGTGAAAGGATCTCATTTTGACAATTCTACACTAGTTGTGGCTAATTGTTTAAACTGTTAAGCATGTCAAATGGTTGCAGTAACAAAAAACTAGCAAGTAAGAGATATTGAATGTATGTATTATTCTGAATTGCTTTATATTTCATAACCGCGATGTTCCTTGGTTGAAGTTTTTGTTTGTCCCTTTGTTGTTTCGTGATGTACTTAACGAACTTGTGGTGTTAAACTTGACTTGTTAACTGCAGAAATGGAGTCATCTAAAGAGAAAGGTTGCCGAGATCCAGAAGACCCCGTCTTCTGCATCAACGACTGTGGTTTTTCAGGTAGTGCAGCTACGATGAATATGTGTTCCAAGTGCCAAAAGGACATGATACTACTGAAGCAGGAACATGCAAAGCTTGCTACTGCATCCAGCCAAGAAGTCGTATGCAGAAGCTCAAGTAGAGATGAATCAGAACTTTCTCTTGCAGGTGCCACATTTGCATCAACAGATTTAGCCTCTCAGATTTCACAACTGAAGTCAAAAGAGGATCTGAAAAAGTGCACAACTTGTCGTAACCGTGTGGGATTAATGGGGTTCAGTTGCAAATGTGGTGCTCTTTTCTGCGCAGTTCATCGTTATTCAGACAAATAGAACTGCCCATTTGATTATAGGAATGCTGGTTAGAATGCAATAGCAAAAGAAAATCCTATCGTCGTAGCAGAAAAGCTTAATAAGATCTAACAAGCACTTATCGGAAGGTTGTATGAACTGAAGCAATGTCCATCTTTCGATAAGTTGGCCTCGTCTTACAAGGTCACGATGAAATTTTTGCATGGGGGTGGGGGTGGGGGGTACCCTAGAGCCTAGATAATCCTGGTGTGTAAGTTATTTATGATCTTGGTGCACATTTTCATGGAATTTGTTCTTGTTTTGTCCCCGTTTCTGGGCTCCTTGTCTAGTATAATATGCATAATGTAGGTCATCTTGATGAATTTCACATTCATACATCCGCGTTTTGAAATCCTGTATTCGCCTCTGTGCATTCTTCAAGATTCCAAAGTCTCCTTTAAGTATCAATAATGTAGAGTTTTTTTTTTGTAGAGATGTCAATACGGGTTGGCTCAGCCCATCCGAGCTAGCCCACACGAGCTTTGAGTTTGACGGGTCAGGTTGGGCTAGCCTATCAAAATGATGAGCCAAAAAATATCAAGTTCATACTATTACTCTGTGGGTTGCGTGCCTCACGGGTCAGCCCACTTTAAAAAAATAATATTTTATAATTTATTTTTAGAATGTTAATAGACATAAATATCACATAGTATTAATAATTTTTAATTAAGTCTCCAACACCCCCAAAAATACTCATAATAGAGAAATTAAATAACTTTTGACATGAGTTCTGCCCTTACATCGTAAAAGTAAGGGTTAAGCTATAAAACTAGATACGTAAGAGAAAGAGAGGAGAGCAGAATTTTACTTCTCTTCTGAGGCATATGATATCCTTCGAACCAAATAAAAATACTACTCCCTCCGTCCCAAATTAAGTGTCGCCATTTCCTTTTTTGTCCGTCCTAAAATAAATGTGTTCTTTCCTTATTTGGATATTTTTAAAGGCACAATTTCCTTTTTACCCTTATTGGACCCACGTTATTTTAAATATATTAATACTTTTTTTTAGTATTTGTTTTTTTTAAGTAAATGTCTTATCACTTCAAAAAAAATTTAAACTTTCAGCCTTTTATTTTTACAGTATCAAATTTATTTTAAACCACAGAGAGCAATTTATTCTTTTTGGTTGGTTCTACATAAGTAAACCGGTTTTCTTCGACAACTCATTGTGCATATTACTGTGATTTCTCGAGTAAAAATTGGATCTTTAAAGCTAAAGTTAAAGAAAACAAGAATTTGGAGGGACCCCATTTTCCACATATATCATCTTACAATTGGAAAAAGTAACAAACACAACTACAAAGATCAAACTTCTTTTGTTTAGAACTGAAAATTGATTGAGACAGTGAGCTACCCATGAGACATCATCCTTCTCCGCTATTTCCTATAACGCGTCATATGCCTCTTCAATACTTCACACTCACAGTACATTGATAGGAGTGCATTTCCGACATAGCACATGATATGATATCCTACATTAACAAGTCAGCCGTGTAATTTGCTTTCCAAATTCGAATGCAGCAACATCAAGTAAGAAAATACTGCATGTCTGAACAAGCAGTATAACAAGCATATTTTTTACAAACTCTAAAAATGAGTAGAAAATGTCCATTTCACTTTGTTTTGATGAATGTTTGATCCTTTTAGAAGCACCGTGATCTGAAGTTCACTCCACACCAAACTGTTTTCTGTTAATCTTTCGAGTATTGAATATTGTCGACCTCAGCTTCAACGTACTTCCACCTCACATGTATTACCACAAAAATGAAAATACACAACAAAACAATTTCCTACAATTTTGTTTTTAGTTTCTGCACTTATTTACTCCCGCACCGAATACTTAGTTTCCAGAAAATATCAAGCTGATGCAATGCACCTATCGTAGAGCTCTTCAAGAAGCTACTCTTCAGCAACCACCACAAAAAAATAAAGTTAATAGCCCGACCTTTTCATTTTTTTAAGTAGGTCAACACAAATGACACACTCTTATTTGCTTTCCCCCAATTCACAACCTTACGTTTCTCCTTTCTCAACTCTTTCTTCACCAGAAGTACATCTTTAATGGATATCCCATCTTCTATGATATTTCAACATAAACATAGATCATCAGACTGTCAGCTTATGATTAAATATTCATTCACTCGTCAACAGTGAGAGTGAGTCACAGAACATAACACGGAATTTACCATTGTCTCAATGAATAACATCCTAAAGTGTGGATATCAATACCAAGAAAACTTCAGATTCAAACTTTCAAATACAGTGTACACCAATCAACGGTCATAAACAGTAAAGTATAAATAGAAAAAACAAATCAATGGCATGAAAGAAAAATAATTGTCACAGATAAAGGAAAATAAATTTTATCAAGAGTAAGGATTAAGGAAGACTAATGTCTCATGAACGTGATAGTGGTAGGATATCTGACAGGGAAAGGGAGCGAGACGACTTTGATTTTTGAAACACCTAAAAAAGGAAAGTAGTATCATTTTCATTTTCTTTCCTTTTGGAGCTCCTCCTTAATCATCTTAAAATTCTTGGACCGAAAAAAAAAATTAAAATTCACCTTTCAATTTCTCCAATTCTTCTATTAAGGTATGTTATTCGTACATTCATGACTAATAAATTCTTAAGGTCTTGTCTAATTTTCTTATTAATATTTTGTTTTGATAATTTTCTAATAAATTCAATTGTTTTCTTTTCTTTTCTTTTCTTTTATTTTTTCATCGAGGTCTATAATTATGGATGTTTATTTGCATGTCAAAGTTCAAACATAGGTTCTTTTTTCTCTAATTGTTCAAATTTTTGGTAATTTATTTGATTTTGGACTAATAATATAGTCTTTGTGTATTTGCATGTTATGGTGTTTAATTATAAGGGTTGTGGTATTTTTTTTATTTTTTTCTGAATTGATGAAAGGAAGTTTATTTTTTATACATTAAAGGTGAAAAAAATGCAGCTTAGTGGGTTTTCTATTAATTATTTATATATATTAAACACAAATAAAGAGTTTGAGCTGAAGCTATTGAGTTTTGCTGAAACGTTTGGAAAAGCTATAGCGCTAGTCTACCCCAATATAAAATTCCAAGAGCTCTTATGCTTTTATATTGTCGTTGTTGAATTCTATACTTCTGTGTTATGCTGCTAGGACTCTTTAAAATGTTGTTGTACTTGTGTCAGATCATATGAATTTGCACTATGTTTGGAGGATCCGACATGCACCCTGGGGCATTTTTGAGGAGTCCGAGCAACAAGCTTTTGAGAGATTTAGTGGACTGATTTTTCTTGTGATGAGATCTTGTCACAAGAACATCCTTAAACTTTGTCTTGAAAATTTGGTTATACCTTTAATTTCTTTCTTATCTGCTGAATTATGCTTAGCTAAGTTTTAGGTTATGCATAAGTACTAATCTAGTTCTTTGTTAGATGAATTGATTTTTCGGGTTCTTTGAGTTTGCAAGAGGGAACTGTTGGCTATTGAAGATGCTAGAGTACTCCCCCCACATACTGGTCCGAACATGAGGGTGTATATGACACTTAATGGCCCCTTGTTGGTCCAAGGGACGGAGGAGGCTAGGTTAGCCAAAAGATGGTTATTGGTTTCTTTTATCTTAAGGATAACACCACTTACTAATTCAAGAAAATGAATAGTTCACCAGACTGAGTAGTAGTAAGCAATAGTTGAGACATTTTTGTGTTTGTCACTTACAGGGAAATGATTATTAGAATACATGCCAACAAGAGTAGATAACAACAGCTAGAAAGTGATCAAATAGCTGTGATCTATCTCAAGAGCTAATCCATTTCTTCGGTCTTTTACAATCTTCTTGGGTTTTAATGACTGTGCATGATTGTTGAATTAGTTTCGTCATGCCTGTCTAGAATATGTGATCGTAACTGGTTATCAAGAGAACTCATTTATCCAAAAAACAATTTTACCGCTTGAACCTTGATAATCAGCAGTTGAGCCGAGAGGGTCACCTTCGCAAGTCTATTAGAGTAAATACTATGCTTTAGTCTCTTATAAAGGGGTAATGAGCTGAAGAAGCTAGAGTTGAGCTGAGAGGGTCTCATTTTAGCATGACTCTAGTATAAATTGAGATAGGCAGTACCTTATTTGAACTTCGGTTGTTGAATCTCGCCGCTCACATGCAGGATGTACTCGAATATCGGTATATGCTGAAAAATGATAACTGTGTTGAGTCCAAGTAACTGGAAATGTGTCTAGGTAACATGACCTGTTAAAGACTAGTTGGAAGTTTCTCAGCTAACAGGCCTCCCATGTTTTAGTTTTGTGATCAATATTTCTGGTAAGTGGTGCAATCTTATCTAGTTTAGCAACATCAGTTTTGGCTTTTAAGCTTGTTTTTCTAAAAATCTTCTTGTGAGGTGTAGGAAAGAGCTGCAGTTTTTTCTACTAGTAGCCTCCATGTTGTATTTTAATTATTCATTTTAGTGATCGAATTAAAGCTTCCTTAGCATGTTAACTATGAAAGGCTCTCATTTTGACAATTCTACACTACTTGTGGCTAATTGTTTAAACTGTTAAGCATGTCAAATGGTTCCAGTAACAAAAATCTAGCAATTATGAGATATTGAATGTAAGTATTATTTTGAATTGGTTTATATTTCATAATCACGATGTTCCTTAGTTGATGTTTTTGTTTGTCCCTTTGATGTTTCATGATGTACTTAACGAACTTGTTGTGATGAACTTGACTTGTTAACTGCAGAAATGGAGTCATCTAAAGAGACATGTTGCCGAGCTCCAAAAGACCCCGTCCTCTGCATCAACGACTGTGGTTTTTTCGGTAGTGCAACTATGATGATTATGTGTTTCAAGTGTCAAAATGACATGATACTACAGAAGAAGGAACATGCAAAGCTTGCAGATGCATCCAGCCAAGACGTCGTACGCATAAGCTCAAGTAGCGATGAATCAGAACTTTCTCTTGCAAGTGCCGCGGTTGCATCTGCAGATTTAGCCTCACAGATTTCACAAGTGAAGTGAAAAGAGGGTCTGAAAATGTGCACAGCTTGTCGTAAGCGTGTGGGCTTAACGGGGTTCAGTTGCAAATTTGGTGATCTTTTCTGTGTAGTTCATCGTTATCAGACAAACGCAACTGCCCGTTTGATTATAGGAATGCTGGTCAGAATGCAATAGCAAAAGCAAATCCTATCGTCGTAGAAGAAAAGCTTAATAAGATCTAACAAGCACCTATCGAAAGGTTGTATGAACTAAAGCAATGTCCATCTTTCGATAAGTTGGGCTCATCTTAATGGGTGACGATGAAAGTTTTGCATGGGGGTGGGGGTGGGGGGTACCCTAGAGCCTAGATAATCCTGCTGTGTAAGTTATTTATGATCTTGGTGCACATTTTCATGGAATTTGTACTTGTTTTGTCCCCATTTCTAGGATCCTTGTCTAGTATAATATGCATAATGTAGGTCATCTTGATGAATTTCACATTCATACATCCGCGTTTTGAAATCCTGAATTCGCCTCTGTGCATTCTTCAAGATTCCAAAGTCTCCTTTGAGTATCAATAATATAGAGTTGTTTTTTGTAGAGATGTCAATATGGGTTGGCTCAGCCCATCTGAGCTATCCCACACGAGCTTTGAGTTTGACGGGTTAGGTTGGGATAGCCTATAAAAATGATGAGCCAAAAAATATCAAGCCCACACTATTACTCTGTGGATTGCGGGCCTCACGGGCCAGCCCACTTTAAAAAAATAATATTTTATAATTTAATTTTAGAATGTTAATAGACATAAATATTACATAGTATTAATACTTTTTAATTAAGTCTCCAACACCCCCAAAAATACTCATAATCGCGAAATTAAATAACTTTTGATATGCGTTCTGCCCTTACATCGTAAAAGTAAGGGTTAAGCTATAGAACTAGATATGTAAGAGAAAGAGAGGAGAGCAGAACTTTACCTCTCTGCTGAGGCATAAGATATCCTTCGAACCAAATAAAAATACTACTCCTTCCGTCCCAAATTATGAGTCGCCATTTCCTTTTTTGTCCGTCCCAAAATAAATGTCGTCATTCCTTATTTGGAAATTTTTTAAAGGCACAATTACCTTTTTACCTTTATTGGACCCACGTTATTTTAAATATACTAATACTTCTTTTTTAGTATTTTTTTTTTTTTAAGTAAAAGTTTTATCACTTCAATCTAAATTTAAACTTTCAGCCTTTTATTTTGACAGTATCAAAAAAATTTTAAACCACAGAGAGCAATTTATTCTTTTTGGTTGGTTCTATATAAGTAAACCAGTTTTCTTCGACAACTCATTGTTCATATTACTGTGATTTATCGAGTAAAAATTGGATCTTTAAAGCTAAAGTTAAAGAAAATAAGAATTTAGAGGGACCCCATTTTCCACATATATTATCTTACAATTGGAAAAAGTAACAAACACAACTACAAAGATCAAACTTCTTTTGTTTAGAACTGAAAATTAATTGAGACAGTGAGCTACCCAAGAGACAACATCCTTCTCCGCTATTTCCTCTAACGTGTCATATGCCTCGTCAATACTTCACACTCACAGTACATTGATAGGAGTGCATTTCCAACATAGCACATGATATGATATCCTACATTAACAAGTTAGCCGTGTAATTTGCTTTCCAAATTCGAATGCAACAACATCAAGTAAGAAAACACTGTATGTCTGAACAAGCAGTATAACAAACATATTTTTTGCAATCTCTAAACATGAGTAGAAAATGTCCATTTCACTTTGTCTTGATGAATGTGTAATCCTTTTAGAAGCAACGTGATCTGAAGTTCACTCCACAAAAAACTATTTCCTATTAATCTTTCGAATATTGAATATTGCCGACCTCAGCTTCAACGTACTTCCACTTCACATGTATTACCACTAAAATGAAAATACACAACAAAACAATTTCCTACAATTTTGTTTTTAGTTTCTGCACTTATTTACTCCCGCATCGAATACTTAGTTTCTAGTAAATATCAAGCTGATGCAATGCACCTCTCGTAGAGCTCTTCAAGAAGCTATTCTTCATCAACAACCACAAAACAGTAGAGTTAACAGCCCGACGTTTTCATTTTTTTAAGTTGGTCAACACGGGTGACACACTCCTATTTGATTTCCCACCATTCATAACCTTACGTTTCTTCTTTCTCAACTCTCTCTTCACCAAAAATACATCATTAATAGCTAGCCCATGTTTTGTGATATTTCAACATAAACACAGATCATTAGACTGTCAGCTTATGATTAAATGGTCAGTCACTCGACAACTGTGAGAGTGAGTCACTATACAACAAATTTAACAAACATAACACGGATGTTACCATTGTCTCAATGAATAACATCCTAAAGGGAGGATATCAATAACAAGAAAACTTCAGATGCAAACTTTCAAATACAGTGTACACCAGACAACGGCCATAAACAGTAAAGTATAAATAGAAAAAACAAATCAATGACATGAAAGAAAAATAAATGTGATAGTGGTACGATATCTGATAGGGAAAGGGAGCGAGACGACTTTGAACGAGACAAGGAAAGGTATAAGAAAAGTAACATCATACCAATTAATTATGACAATCAAGATAGAATTATTATGAATTAGCAAAATGTGCATGAGGGAAACTATAATAATAGTATAAAAAAAAATTAAAAATATTAAATTCGTTTCATAAGAGGCTTGAGGTTGGAGGAATGGAATATTTTGTTAGGTCATTTACATGATGTCACCTATCACCATCCTCAACTAATTTGGATTTAATTATTAAAGCGCTAAAATTGGTCTTATATAAGTAATATTTAATTGTGTCTTTATTATTTTTCTTTAGTTAGGCTATTTGATAACTCTATTGGCATCTAATTGACAATAATTCTCATTGAACATGTAATATTTTTAGTATGCATAAATTTCCATTTTAAGAAGAAAGAAAAAAGGGATAAATAAAGTCAAATTCAGCCTACCAATATGCTACTAGTCAAATATTTAATCCCTATTATAAAAAAATAAAATTAAAAAATAAAAACAGAATTAATTACTTAAACAAGAATATTAATTGTACACTATAATTAAGTGATAAATTGACATGAGATTATATTTTGGCTAATCTTAATTACTTGCAAAAGTAATCTAATTATAATGTTTTCTCTCCCTCGTTATTACAATAACATACGTAATCTAATTTTACTAGTAAGATCTAGGGAGGACGATGTATACGGCTATACGCAGGGACAAAACTAGCTAATAGTGAGGGGGGTCATCCGAACCTCCTTCGACGAAAAATTATACTATATATACAAACATAAAATTATTTCTTTATGTATATATAGCAGACGTTGAACCCCATTTGATTAGTTCTTTTGTTCACATTTTTTGATTTTGAACCCCCTTAATTAAGATGTTGGCTCCGCCACTAACTATACGCAACCGTGCAGAACTACAATCTAATTACAGGTGTAAAGTGAGAAATGACATTTTATGTTGATCTTCAATTCAAGTAAAACATATTCAGAATTAAGTACGTAAATAAAGAAATGGAGAATTAACATAATAGCAGCAACAAAATAATTAACCTCATTATTATCCACATTAATTTTGGATTAGTTTTCTAAGGTAAAAGAATATGTACTTAAATTTTGTCGGTGGAATAGATAAAAGGGCAATTTCTAAAAAAGGTGATACTGAAATATGAAAATCAGTAGTTGGATTTTGCGACCCACCACTTGATAATGCTAGAACAGAATAAATATTTTTAATAAATCAAATGATGAACAATTTTTATAAAAGAAAAAACGAAAAAGGGCCTAAAATGTTCTTCCCATTTACCTATTAGTGAATTTTGTCCTTTTATTTAACAACAACCTTTTGGTCCCACTTTATTTATCACATGACACATTTCTATTGGACAATCCATATTAAATTAAATTAATTAATTTTATCCCAAAACCCAACCCGCCTAGACAAATAACACAGATCCAACTAAAGTTGACCTGCTCCGTGTTCATCGATATCTGCTCATCTCCTCTCTTTGAATTATTGGAAAGAATAATATTATGACGAAAGTGAGAAGAACTCTATTTTTTTTCTACTAGAAGACAAGGCTTGTCACGATATATTATGAATACACAATGATGAGTACAAAAAATAGTTGAAGGGCATTTTAGGCCCAATAGGTAGATGAAGGGCATTTTTGCACTATTTTAGATAGTTGGAGGGTATTTTAGGCCCTTTTTCGAAAAAAGAAAAAGAAATAAATAACTCACTTTTTTTTTTCCTTTATTCAATTAGTTTTACAGATCGACTCATTTGAATTCGCGATTACGCATTACGGACTGTTTGTATATCGAAAGAGAAGCGCTCCATGTTGAAGCTTTCCATACTACGAGGACTATTTAGATTCATCCTATATAGAACTTCTTTAAGAGAAAGCGCTATCTATAAATTTATAAACTCACATAAAATATAATTGGATTTTCCATAACTTGCTGGATCCTTTTTATTTTATTGTCTCTCATTCAGGCAACAACTCACTTTAATTTGATTTTACGAAATATGATTCTAAAAAAAAATCATTAAAAGAATCACGTAAATAACATAACTTTTATGCTATATCAAATCAACTAAAAGAGAATTATTAATAGAGAGCTTCAAATAATTAAGTGAAACTAGTTATTTTAAAATTAAGGTATACAATTCTGTGATAATAATTATGTTAAATTACATAAACAATATAACAATAATATATCCAGTGTATTCTCGCAAGATGGGGTAAATTACACAAACAATGTTTAAAAAAAGCTATGTCAGATATCTCATATATATACATTGTTTCGTTATATGATGGTGTAGGACAATTCTTATCTCGCTATTAGTTTTTAAGTTTAATTAGATTCAAGGATCATTTTTTTTTGTCGTGATACTAGAGCTAGACTTCTCTCAATTCTTATTTCTCATATGTTAAACATTATATTATACTATCCATGCTTCAATTATCAGGCAGAGGCGGAGCCAAACTAGTAATAGGATATATTATTAATATATCATTAAAATAATTTTTATGTATATATTATAGATGTTAAACCTCCTTCAGTGAGTTTTTTTTTCAGATTTTGAACTCCTTCAGCAGAAATCCTGACTTCGCCTGTATTATCAGGTGTCTGATTTCTACATTAATTATGTACTATAAAATACTAGTTGGTCTCTTGCTCATATTAAAGTCTTGAACAATTTTCACCTCACTTATTAATTTTTGAATTTAAGTTTATACCAATTTTGTGTAATTGGTTATTCATCTTGAATAGGGAGCCATATAATACAATCGAAAAATATACTCCCTCCGTTCTAAATTTTCTAATTTTATTTTCCATTTTATTTATCTTTTTTCATTAATCAAGAAGAGACAATTTTTTTTTTTCATGTTTTACCCTTTGCATTAATTACTTTTTTTTTTCAAATTAAAATGTAAACATCATTTAATAGGAGTATTATGGTAAACTATCCATATTATTATTTATTTATTTTAATCAATGTGTCATCTCAGTTTGAAATCAAGGGAGTATGATGATGGATTGTCCCTACTTATTACCAACTTGTTTTTGTTTTTTCATACAAATCCAAAGCATATTCTTGCAATTTTCAAATTCTCCTTTGAGTATCAATAATATAATGTCCTCCCTCCATTTCTAAATAATTGATTGTGTAGTTCTTTTATTATATACTTAAATAAATAATATTTTAGATAATCAAGAAATCATTTAAGATCAACAACAATGGAAGAAGTAATGAAAGAGAAGAAGGAAAGACAAGTGAACTGGAAGAAGAAGGAAAAAGTGCCAATCGCGCGCTTTTTAAAAAAAGAGGAATGCTGAAATTTTCGTCAAAATGGTGTATTTACAAGGATTTTAGTAAGATTCCGTGGGGTAATAGGTTGAAAGTATAGTTTAGGTGTGTTTTTTGAAAAAGTCGGACAAGATCAGGGGGTACTTTTGTATTTTCTCTTAATTTATATCCATGGTCAAATACAACCCCTACTTCAACTTCAACTCCAACTCCAATTTCGAAAAATTATAATTTTCATGACTAAACAGGCCTTAATGTGGATCCAAATTTTCCATAAATAGAGATGGAGTCTTGTGCCAACTAAATAAGAGGTCCAAAAACTTATGCTAATAATATGCCATTTTTATTGATGAAGACTGAAAAAGCAAAAAAATATGTAACCTATGAACTTATGGGTTGGATTGCTTAGAATAGACACAAATTAAATCAATCAATGCATCCTACATAGCCCATCTGAACTTATGTTTGCCCATGTTGCTTCAAACTTGTTGTCTTGTTATCAATACAAGGTAAAGTACTAGTATGGTGTAACATGGGTTTGAGATGTTACACAAGGATATTACATGTAAAGAGATTACATATTCCTTTACTAAATTCAATGTCAGATTCTTCAACACCATGGGAATTCCAAATACAATTTAGAATTTTATTTGAAAAACTGAAAACAAGTAAACTTTTACTTCTCTCACAAAAATTTCAAAAACAACTCCAATTTTTATTCAAGGTCAAACAAACACAACTTCAACTTCAACTCCAGAAAACTATAATTTTCATGGACAAACGAGGCCTAGAATTTATAGAATTTGGAGCATGAACAAAATAAATGTAACATAAAAAAATAACAATCAAGTGCCATAAAATTATGTTAAAATAATAAACGTTGAACCTAACTAATAGAAGTGTGTGTACTGATAGCAGTGTGTGTCTTGTTTAATGTCTACATTAGTAGTTACATTATTGCTTATGTAGTTTTCAGTCCTTCAATTTCTGATATTATTTGTATCTTGTATTTCAACAATCAAGTTATCTTATTAATGTTACTATATATTCTGTTACTATATGTATTTGTATCACTATCCATTATTTTTTTACCTATTAGTACCTCTTTTTCTTGAACCTTCGTATATCGAAATAATATTTCTACCTTTGAGATAGATATAAGATCTATGTACATCAAATTAAAATTTTAATTAAATATTTCTAAATTTTGAAGAAGGTTTGTCTTTTTTGATTTTTGAAACACCTAAAAAAGGAAAGTAGTATCATTTTCAGTTTCTTTCCTTTTGGAGCTCCTCCTTAATATTCTTAAAATTGTTGGACAAAAAAAATAAATTAAAATTCACCTTTCAATTTCTCCAATTATTCTATTAAGGTATCTTATTTGTACATTTATGACTAATAAATTCCTAAGGTCTTGTCTAATTTTGTTATTAATATTTTGTTTTGATAATTTTCTAATAATTTTAATTGTTTTGTTTTGTTTTGTTTTGTTTTCTTTTTTCATCAAGGTCTATAATTATGCATGTCAAAGTTCAAACATAGGTTCTTTTTTCTCTAATTGTTCAAAGTTTTTGTAATTTATTTGATTTTGGACTAATAATATAGTCTTTGTGTATTTGCATGTTATGGTGTTTAATTATAAGGGTTGTGATATTTTTTATTTATTTTTTGAATTGATGAAAGGAAGTTTAGTTTTTATACATTAAAGGTGAAAAAATGCATCTTAGTGGGTTTTCTATTAATTATTTATATCTATTAAACACAAATACAGAGTTTGAGCTGAAGCTATTGAGTTCTGCTGAAACGTTAGGAAAAGCTATAGCTCTAGTCTACCCCAATATAAAATCTCAAGAGCTCTTATGCTTTAATATTGTTGTTGTTGGATTCTGTACTTCTGTGCTATGCTGCTAGGACTCTTTAAAATATTGTTGTACCTGTGTCAGATCATATGAATTTGCACTATTTTTGGAGGATCCGACATGCACCCTGGGGCATTTTTCAGGAGTTCGAGCAACAAGCTTTTGTGAGATCTAGTGGACTGATTTTGCTTGTGATGTGATCTAATCATAAGAACATCCTTAAACTTTGTTGTGCATATTTGTTAGACCTTTAATTTCTTTCTTATGTGCCGAATTAAGTACTAAGCTAGTTCTTTGTTAGATGAATTGGTTTTTCGGGTTCTTTGAGTTTGCAAGAGGGAACTGTTGGCTATTAAAGATGCTAGAGTACTCCCCCCACATACCGGTACGGACATGAGGGTGTATATGACACTCAACGGCCCCTTGTTGGTCCGATGGACGGAGGAGGCTAGGTTAGCCAAAAGATGGTTATTGGTTATTTTTATCTTATGGATAACACCACTTACTAATTCAAGAAAATGAATAGTTCACCAGACAGAGTAGTAGTAAGCAATACTTGAGACATTTTTGTGTTCTTCGCTTTCAGGGAAATGATTATTAGAATACATGCCAACCAGAGTAGATAACAACAGCTAGAAAGTTATCAGATAGCTGTGATCTATCTCAAGAGCTAATCCATTTCTTCGGTGTTTTACAATCTTCTTGGGTTTTGGTGACTGTGCACGATAGTTGAACTTGTTTCGTCATACCTGTCTAGAATATGTGATTGTAACTGGTTATCAAGAGAACTAATCAAGCCGAAAAATTAATGTTACCGCTTGAATCTTGATAATTAGCAGTTGAGCGAGACGGTCACCTTCGCAAGTCTATTAGAGTAAATACTATACTTTGATCTCTTATAAAGGGGTAATGAACTTAGGAGGCTAGAGTTGATCCGAGAGGGTCTCATTTTAGCATGCCTCTAGTATAAATTGAGATAGGCAGTACCATATTTGAACTTCGGTTGTTGAATCTTGCATCTCATATGCAGGATGTACTCGAATATTGGTATATGCTGAAAAGTGATAACAGTGTTGAGTCCAAGTAACTGCAAATGTGTCTAGGTAACATGACTGGTTAAAGACTAATTGGAAGTTTCTCAGCAAACAGGACTCCCATGTTTCAGTTATGTGATCAAGATTTCTGGTAAGTGGTGCAATCTTATCTAGTTTAGCAACATCAGTTTTGTCTTTTAAGCTGGTTTTTCTAAAAATCTTCTTGTGAGGTGTAGGAAAGAGATACAGTTTTTTCTACTAGTAGACTCCATGTTGTATTTTAATTTGTCAATATAGTGATCCAATTAAAGATTCCTTAGCATGTTAACAGTGAAAGGCTCTCATTGTGACAATTCTACAATAGTTGTGGCTAATTGTTTAAACTGTTAAGCATGTCAAATTGTTCCAGTAACAAAAATCTACCAAGTACGAGATATTGAATGTATGTATTATTCTGAATTGCTTTATATTTCATAATCGCGATGTTCCTTGGTTGAATTTTTTATTTGTCCCTTTGTTGTTTCGTGATGTACTTAATGACCTTGTGGTGTTGAACTTGACTTGTTAACTGCAGAAATGGAGTCATCTAAAGAGACAGGCTACCGAGCTCCAGAAGACCCCGTCCTCTTCATCAACGACTGTGTTTTTTTTGGTAGTGCAGCTACGATGAATATGTTTTCCAAGTGTCAAAAGGACATGATACTACTGAAGCAGGAACATGCAAAGCTTGCAGATGCATCCAACCACGACGTCGTACGCAGAAACTCAAGTAGCGATGAATTAGAACTTGCTCTTGCAGGTGCCGCGGTTGTATCTACAGATTTAGCCTCTCAGATTTCACAAGCGTGTGGGCTTAACGGGGTTCAGTTGCAAATGTGGTGATCTTTTCTGCGCAGTTCATCGTTATTTAGACAAACACAACTGCCCGTTTGATTATAGGAATGTTGGTCAGAATGCAATAGAAAAAGCAAATCCTATCGTCGTAGCAGAAAAGCTTAATAAGATCTAAAAAGCACCTATCGAAAGGTTGTATGAACTAAAGCAATGTCCATCTTTCGATAAGTTGGCCTCGTCTTATAGGGTGACGATGAATGTTTCGCATGGGGGTAGGGGTGGGGGTACCCTAGAGCCTAGATAATCCTGCTGTGTAAGTTATTTATGATCTTGGTGCACATTTTCATGGAATTTGTTCTTGGTTTATCCCCATTTCTGGGCTCCTTGTCTATTATAATATGCATAATGTAGGTCATCTTGATGAATTTCATATTCATACATCCGTATTTTGAAATCCTGAATCCGCCTCCGTGGATTCTTCAAGATTCCAATGTCTCCTTTGAGTATCAATAATGTAGAGTTTTTTTTTGTAGAGATGTCAATACGGGTTGGCTCAGCCCATCTGAGCTAGCCCACACGAGCTTTGAGTTTGACGGGTCAGGTTGGGCTAGCCTATCAAAATGATGAGCCAAAAAATATCAAGCCCACACTATTACTCTGTGGGTTGCGGACCTCACGGTACAGCCCACTTTAAAAAAATAATATTTTTTAATTTAATTTTAGAATGTTAATAGACATAAATATTACATAGTATTAATACTTTTTAATTAAGTCTCCAGCACCCCCAAAAATACTAATAATAGCGAAATTAAATAACTTTTGACATGCGTTCTGCCCTTACATTGTAAAAGTAAGGGTTAAGCTATAGAACTATATACGTAAGAGAAAGAGAGGAGGGCAGAACTTTACTTTTCTGCAGAGGCATATGATATCCTTGGAACCAAATAAAAATACTACACACTCCGTCCCAAATTATGTGTCGCCATTTCCTTTTCTGTTCGTCCCAAAATAAATGTCGTCTTTCCTTATTTGGAATTTTTTTAAAGGCACAATTACCTGTTTACCCTTATTGGACCCACATTATTTTAAATATATTAATACTTTTTTTTTAGTATTTGTTTTTTTTAAGTAAAAGTTTTATCACTTCAATCAAAATTTAAACTTTCAGCCTTTTATTTTTACAGTATCAAAATTATTTTAAACCACAGAGAGCAATTTATTCTTTTTGGTTGGTTCTACATAAGTAAACCAGTTTTTATCGACAACTCATTGTTCATATTACTGTGATTTCTCGAGTAAAAATTAGATCTTTAAAGCTAAAGTTAAAGTAAAAACAAGAATTTAGAGGGACCCCATTTTCCACATATATCATCTTACAATTGGAAAAAGTAACAAACACAACTAAAAAAATCAAAATTCTTTTGTTTAGAATTGAAAATTGAATTAGACAGTGAGCTACCCAAGAGACAACATCCTTCTCTGCTTTTTCCTCGAACGCATCATATGCCACGTCAATACTTCACACTCACAGTATACTGATAGGAGTGCATTTCCGACATAGCAAATGATATGATATCCTACATTAACAAGTCAGCCGTGTAATTTTCTTTCCAAATTCGAATGCAGCAACATCAAGTAAGAAAATACTGTATGTCTGAACAAGTAGTATAACAAGCATATTTTTTACAAACTCTAAACATGAGTAGAAAATGTCCATTTCACTTTGTCTTAATGAATGTTTGATCCCTTTAGAAGCACCGTGATCTGAAGTTCACTCCACAACAAACTATTTTCTGTCAATCTTTTGAGTGTTGAATATTGTCGACCTCAGTTTCAACGTACTTCCACTTCACATGTATTACCACAAAAATGAATATACACAACAAAACAATTTTCGACAATTTTGTTTTTAGTTTCTGCACTTATTTACTCCCGCACCGAATACTTAGTTTCCAGCAAATATCAAGTTGATGCAATGCACCTCTCGTAGAGCTCTTCAAGAAGCTACTCTTCAACAACCACCACAAAACAGTAAAATAACAGCCAGACCTTTTCATTTTTTTAAGTAGGTCAACACAGGTGACACACTCCTATTTGCTTTACCACCATTCATAACCTTACGATTCTTCTTTCTCAACTATCTCTTCACCAGAAATACATCTTTGATGGCTAGCCCATGTTCTATGATATTTCAACATAAACACAGATCATCAGACTATCAGCTTATGATTAATTGTTCAGTCACTCGACAACAGTGAGAGTGAGTCACAGAACACCAAATTTAACAAACATAACACGGAAGTTACCATTGTCTCAATGAATAACATCCTAAAGTGAGGATATCAATACCAAGAAAACTTCAGATGCAAACATTCAAATACAGTGTACACCAGTCAACGTCCATAAATAGTAAAGTATAAATAGAAAAAACAAATCAATGACATGAAAGAAAAATAAATGTCATAGATAAAGGACAGTAAATTTTATCAAGAGTAAGGATCAAGGAATACTAAAGACTCATGAACGTGATAGTGGTAGGATATCTGACAGGTAAAGGGAGCGAGACCACTTTGAATGGGACAAGGAAAAGTATAAGAAAATGAGTAATCGTTCAATAGACAAAGGTCTCTCGGAGAAACCAAAACATGACTCTTCTCGGGATCGTGATTACCAATCTTATTCATCACGAGAGAAGAATTGTAATAGACACCATTATCTTAGAGAAGCTTGAAAAAATGTTACCATGCCTAATATGTTGTCTTTATGGAGGGTAGCTACTGCTCTTTGCATAATAGTTGAGGGTGCCGCCTTTATTAGTGAAACTGTACCACACCCTTTTGCATAAACCAAGGTCTCTCGTAATCGCGACTTTGATTTCAACTATTTTCATTTAGTTCCCCTGAACAATTGACATTCCCATGCTGTCCAAATATATTCGGTCTGCACAAACTCTTTAACATTTAATTAATTGTTCTCGTAATAGACTTCCTCGCTTAAAAATAAAAATTCATACAAATGCGATGGTATGACTCCCACTTCCCTTTTCCCCTTCCTTCCATTTACGAAACCCTCTATTATGTGATAAGAAAGTATTATTTATCTTTTATTTTTTTTTTATTTTTTTTTACTTAATGTTGTTATTTATTATTTAATTACTATTATCATATATTATTATTATTCCTACTTTAATTTAAATAACAACCTAATCAAAATTACCTTGCATGATTTTATTTACCTTTTAATCCAATTTTATTTAATTTCTAACAATTATAGCCTATTTTTACCTAATCCATTACAATCTTAACCCAATTTCTTACAATTTTAGCCATTATTTTTCATCCTAGCCACATTTTAATTCCCCCATGACATTAAATCTCAGTCGTCGATCAAAAACCAATCCAACGGTTGAGATCAAAAGATCGCTCTTTCCCTATTTAAAACCTACAAACCCTAACTCTAATTTTTTTCCCCAACTTCCACCTGTATCTCTCCACCTCTCTCTTCTCTCTCTCTACAAACACCTCAAAATCTTGATCTCTCCCCCCTCTCCTTCGATCTCTCCATCACCAATCGACCACCAAAACCACCCCCTCTGCTCCGAGTCCTCGTCGCCAGACCGCCATCTTCGGCGAACAGCCTTCGCCGTCGCCTCTTCTTTCTCCTCCGTATTCACCGCCAGCTCCTACCCCAGGCAAGTCCAGCCGCTACTCCGATGGACAGCCCCCTCCCTTCTCGTCCTCCACCGGCGAACAGCGCCACCAGTGGCACCGCCATCGACGGAGACGGCCAGCCAAGCCTCCACGCCACCGCTCCATCCTCCGTCCTCCAGTCACCTTCTTTCTACCCTCAGGCGAACTTCCAATAGCCGCGACTGAGCCTCGACTCTTCCTCCACAGTGATACCTTCGGAAAACCCCTTCGGTGTTCCAACCATGCAACCCTTCCTCATCGAAAATGATGGATTCTGAGAGAATCCATCTTCAGGTTTGATCCCGTGTTCGAAATATGTGTGTGAACTTTAGTACTATTTCTTCATTTGTGTCTCTCATAGAAAGATTCTTCGAATCGAGTGTGGCCACGTTTGATTTTTTCAGAATAAATGTGTTGATTTTAAGCCTGTGATTTTTATTCGACCCTATTTGAATGTCCTAATTGATTGAAATTTTGTGACGCTTAACTTGAATGGGGAGTTAATTTTTTCGTCTCTCTCCGGTATGTGCAAACACACCTAACTTCTTTCAACTTCACATTTTTTATGCCTCTTAGTCAATATGGGTAAGAAAATCCCAACTTCTTTTGTGACTTGGTTTTAACTTTCTGACAAGATGCTCATTAAAAATCACTGTAGATTGTTGCTTGCTAATGTTGACTATTTTTTTGGCATGTTTTATGATTTTGTAATCGCCTTGTTGTAGTTGTGGTACTACTATCGTGTTAAATGAATGATTATTTTCCTTTGTGACGGGTTTTAAAATTCTTGACTGTGCCTAATTGAGAATTTATAGTTGATTGATTTATATACTATCTTTAATTGAGAGATGTGGCTGATTACTTTAACAATGGTTTATGGTAAGTAATTACTTTTGATTGAGTCTTGTGTCAATTTTCTTCTAAAAAATTAAGTACTATAAATTATTGTTTGACTTGATTATGTGATCACTATATGGTAGTTCTTCTTTTCTTTGGTAAATAAATAATTTGTATGACTGATTTGCTTAACCGATCTTTCCTTTTTTGGATTTGACCGAATTTTATATGATTTTATATTTCCCTTAATTAGCATATAATTTGAAAAGGAAATTTGTGTATGATTGATATATTCTTTCACTTGAATTGATTTCCCACAAGTATTAATGGGAAGAGCCTCAGTAATATCAGTTTGGTTTGGATCTTCTTAATTTAATTTTGTATGGGAAAAGCAAGTATATGACGATTCGAGGATTTTTTCATAAATCTTTAATAAGGCTAATATGTGCACGTTTTGACTGTTTGGGTATGATCCTGTACCAATTTGATTTGAGAAAAGAATCTCAGTAATTGATTTTTTATTTTTCTTGCCTTACTTGGTTGACAGACATCCCCTCATCTAAATTTACCATAAATAACGTGTGAGGGGATGTCATTTTATTTATTTATGGTAACTATAGTATGATTGGTGGAACGGATTGATTTACCCCCATCCATTTAAGGTAAAAATCCCCTTAATTGATTCATTATATGTTATTCTTCCTCCATTAAATATTATTCTTCCTTCATTATTTGGGATTGTTGATGGCCCTCCTCACTATATAAACTCACCATTCTCTTTCTCTAAGATGACAAACTTCTCCTCCGCTATTACTCCCTCTATTTTCTCTTAAAAGTACTTTGAAGTTCTTTGGCACTTTGGATTTCAAAAAACATTCGGTCTTGTCCTTGCTGCTATTGCTTTGTGTTCTATTATTATTGTTTGGTGCCTAATCAGTTAGTCTCTATCGACAAATTCTTTTCTTATTCTGTAGCATTTGTGATAGCAAGCATAGAAAGCATGTCTATAGGAACTAATTTAAAATAATTATGATTTTGCTTTTTTCACTGTCAGAAAGAAGATTAAAAAAAGAAAAGAATAGCTTACTAGAGTGTACTATAACCAGTTCTAGCTGTTTTCTTGAACAGTAGCACATTTGGTGTAAGTTGAAGACATTCTGGGTATTGTTGTTTGTATTTTCTTGTTTTGTGTTTACTTTGTTTGACTGTGGTTTCTTGTGAAAGTTTTGTCATAATTGAACACAGTTCAGGGTTTTACTTTTCATAGCTATTTTCTACTTTCTTTCTGATATTTTGTTGGGTTTTTGCTTTGTTTCTTGCATGAAAATGTAAGTTCTTTTTCCGCATTCTATTGTTTTGGGCCAAGGAGGGTGAGTGATGTGGTGGGAAGAGGGGCCAGTGGGGTCTTTTGTTTAATTCTTTCCAAATTAATGTTAAGATAATGTTTGATAGAATCTTATTGGGAAGACAAAGTGTGTGAATCACATTCAGCAGAGTGGGAGAAAAGGTGAAGAAATTTTAGAGAGGATTTTGAAGGATGAATGATAGCTCACCTAGAGAAATGAATGATAGTTTAGCCGCTATTACTGAGAAACAACCTTATAGTCCTTGTGGTTGTGTGGGCATTTTCTTTCAGCTCTCTGATCGGAACCGTAGATTTGCAAAGAAGATGTTTCCAAAGAAACTGCTTTCACTAGGTTAGCTACTACTACATTCCACTCATTTTTAAAGCAGAATGGTAAATTTCTTGAAGGTGATTCTAGCTAGAGGGCTAAATTATTTCTTTTTTTGTGCTGCATTCTTATAGCTTTCTTGAAGCAAGCTTCAAAAAAGTTTGGAGGGGATCAGAAGCAGCCAAAGCTTCGTTTGGTACTCATTTCTTGAACTATACTCCCATATTTAGCTTTATTTTTCTTCTATTGTCTCAGATGTTAGCCTGACAGGAAAGTTTTGTTTTTATTGTTTTTGGTTCTTGTATGAACAATGTAGATTGCTGATGAGAACAATGGGGGTTTTCCAAATGCAAAGAATAATGAAATGACCAATACACATTGTGAAAGAAAGCGCGAAATAAAATCTCCAAGTTTGCTATCTAGGCTCATGGGTTTGGAATCGATGCCAGTAGGATCAGACAGTAATCCCCAAAAGGCTTTAGCTTCTGAAACTTGGAGCCATGTGGCAGACAAACTTGGTGCTCGACCTGGCGGATCTGATAAAGAAGATATGGATTTTGAGATTGACGAAATAAAGAGTTTAGAACTGGGTTTGCGAAGGTTTAGAGCTAAATGTGCTCTCACTTATCCTACTAGATATTTTTCTCCTTTGGAAGATGAAGCAGATTTAGTTAGGAATTCACTTGATCACCATAGTTCAGGATGTGTTCTTGAAGCTGCCTTTTCAACTGACAGCTACCTCTCCAGCAGTCCCAATAGTAGCTCAAGTATGGTCCCCGATTCGACATTTTACTATTTGCATACTTCCTTTCTTTCCCTCAAATACATAAATTAAAAAATAAGACAACTCTGAACTTGGATTTCATGCATCCATGCTTCTAATAAATATGATGCTTGTTTTCTTCCAGAGGACAAAGTGCTTGCTGAATCAGTGGACTCTATTGATGATGAACCACTCTTTCCAGAACCTGATAGAGATCTTTCGGATTGTGAGACCTCATTATCCACCAAGATGAGTTGTAGAGAACTGATTTATAACGTTTCTGGAGTGCTAACCAAGATTGATCAGTTAAAAGGAAGTGAACTCAGCTATGCAAAATAGGTCATTTTAAATACTGAACTTATATTTGGAACTACACCTCAACAGCAGGCTCTACCTGTAGAGGATGGGTTCTCTGTGAGCCATTTTTTCCTCAATGAACATGAAATGCTTTCAAGTTTTCTGTGGATGGCTTTGGGTGAGTTGCTTGGCTGTAATGGCCCAAAATAGATGAATCAACTTAAAGGATTCGCCTTTGATTGTCTATTAGTGTACCTAGACTCAAAATTTTCTCCAATCTTTGATTCTGGTTTCAGAACCTGTACGAAACTACCATCAAATATGACCAAAGAGATTCTGATTGCTGATATTATTAATGAGGTCGAAGAGTGGACATAATTTCTTGGTTTGATCCCAGATGAGCTAATAGAAGGGGATATTAGCCATTCTTTGGGTAATTGTACGGACTTCGAGATTGAAGAATATGAATGTGGCACTGAAGTTGCTAGGCATATTCTCCAAGAATTAGTAGATGAAGTTGTTTTAGACCTCTACAGTTCTAGCTAAATTTGGATGGAACTGTTAGTAGCTCCTCTTTTTGAGACATAGTT
This sequence comes from Capsicum pubescens, assembly GCA_030864215.1. NCBI lineage: Eukaryota > Viridiplantae > Streptophyta > Magnoliopsida > Solanales > Solanaceae > Capsicum > Capsicum pubescens. Next base: position 42,575,698 of record CM061543.1, read on the forward strand.
GCAAGCCTATCTGTGATGTTCTCATGTGATAACTCTTAGACTCAATAATGTCAAGAAAAGTATTATGTACAAATCATTGATTCTGCATCTGATTCGACTTATTGTACTTGCGCTTTTGCATTTATGAATATTAAGAACAATCACTTCGTGAACATCTGTTTGAAGTAGAACTTTACAAGCACAAAATGAAAAATGGTTGAAATGTAAGAATAATTTTAAAGGAAACCAAATAAGCCTAAATGGATGCATATGCAAAAATCTATTACTACCTCCGACCCAAATTATGTGTCGCCATTTCCTTTTTTGTCCGTCCCAAAATAAATGTCGTCTTTCCTTTTTTGAAAATTTTTTATAGGCACAATTACCTTTTTACCCTTATTGGACCCACTTGATTTTAAGTATATTAATACTTCTTTTTTAGTATTTGCTTTTTTAAAGTAAAAGTCTTATCACTTCAATCAAAATTTAAACTTTCAGCCTTTTATTTTTACAGTATCAAAATTAGTTTAAACCACAGAGAGAAATTTATACTTTTTGGTTGGTTCTACATAAGTAAACCAGTTTTATTCGACAACTCATTGTTCAAATTACTGTGATTTCTCGAGTAAAAATTGGATCTTTAAAGCTAAAGTTAAAGAAAACAAGAATTTAGAGGGACCACATTTTCCACATATATCATCTTACAATTGGAAAAAGTAACAAACACAACTACCAAGAATAAACTTCTTTTGTTTAGAACTGAAAATTGATTGGGACAGTGAGCTACCCAAGGGACAACATCCTTCTCCGCTATCACCACAAAACAGTAAAGTTAACATCCCGACCTTTTTATTTTTTTAAGTAGGTCAACACAGATGACACACTCCTATTTGCTTTCCCATCATTCACAACCTTACGTTTCTACTTTCTCAACTCTCTCTTCACCAGAAGTACATCTTTAATGGCTAGCCCATGTTCTGTGATATTTTAACATAAACACAGATCATCAGACTGGCAGCTTATGATTAAATGTTCAGTCACTCGACAACAGTGAGAGTGAGTCACAGAACACCAAATTTAACAAACATAACATGGAAGTTACCATTGTCTCAATGAATAACATCCTAAAGTGAGGATATCAATACCAAGAAAACTTCAGATGCAAACTTTCAAATACAGTGTACACCAGTCAACGGCCATAAATAGTAAAGTATAAATAGAAAAAACAAATCAATGACATGAAAGAAAAATAAATGTCATAGATAAAGGACAATAAATTTTATCAAGAGTAAGGATTAAGGAAGACAAAAGTCTCATGAACGTGATAGTGGTAGGATATCTGATAGGGAAAGGGAGCGAGACGACTTTGAACGGTACAAGGAAAAGTATTAGAAAAGTAACATCATACCAATAAATTATGACAATCATGATAGAATTATTATAAATTGACAAAATGTGCATGAGGGAAACTATAATAATAGTATAAAAAAAAACTTTTTTAAAAATATTAAATTCATTTCACAAGTGATTTGAGGTTGGAGGAATGGAATATTAAAAGGAACAGTTTTATTGTTGATACTTTCTTCTATAAGACAACTATAATATCGCGCTGACCTCTTAGATAGTCACTCAGCTAATAGTTATTATCTCAGAAAATAACTTTTCTTATTGATTCTCCGAACGTGACTTTCTGATATAATACTATTAGTTGAGTGACTATATTAGAAATCGTCTCTGACAATAACACAATCATATCTATGAAGCTGAAGAAATGTATAATCTTTGTCTGCAGGTAGTTTTGGAGAAAAAATTAACAGTAGAAAATGTGGTAAGTATCATCATGAGTAGAAATCAACTTTAAAAGTACATTATATATTATCTTCACAGCTCCATCAACTTTCCTACAACAATAGAATCAAAACTAAGGGATGCTCAACCATGTTAAGCGTCGAGGAATAGTTTAGTCCAACAATACATGATGATTTACGTAAGACAGAGGTTCGTTCTATAGGTCAAAAGACAGGTTTTGTGCAATATCACGACCCCTTGGACAACTTTTGTGCAGTCATGAGACTTTTTGTCAACCAGATTGTTGTTTCTCTAGACGACATTCCATCATCCCAGAATGGTTTCTGCAGACCAGCAATATGATCGATTTTTTCCTTCTTAAGAAGTCGCGCACAAACCTCCAAAAGAGACTCTAAAGTTTCAGCTCTTTGTTCAGTGGGATTACCCCAATCGTCTTTGTCCTCCTTACTAGCTAATGCGGCTAGTGAAATGAGATGAGATACCTATTACATGAAATTTGTTCCAAAATTATGGATTAGCTGTACAACTCGTTGTCTTTTTCTCAAATGATTAAGCTAGGTGCTATTGCGACTGGATCTTTGTAATATGATGAATACCACAATATTTTTTATGATCAAAAGAAAGGTGACCACCACAACATTTTAGTACCTATGACCGAAAATAAAAGCAACTTTTAGGTTTTCTTGGTCTTGGAGGGGGAAGGGATTTCTCTCTTGCTAAATAGATACGCTGAATCGATTGTTAGGTGACAATAGATGGTCGAAACTTGCATTTAAGTAAGAGGTTCATTTTTCTGCAATAGAAATTCATACAGAGGAAGCAAGGCCTTCTGCATCTAGCGATTTTCCTAATCCAAAATCACCTGTGACAATCAAGGGAATTTGAAGGATAGTAAAGAAGCAAAGACGACCCAATCAAGCAATTTTTTGGGCATTCTTACCTAACCTGATGTCATTGTCCTTTGTGATGAATATGTTACATAACTGAATTCAAAATAGTTCACGTTAAAAACGTTTCATGCTAAGAAGGTTTTTTTATTTCGCCGATTACAGAAAGTTTTTACCTTGAGGTCTCACTGATGAACGCGGTTGAAATGTAGATACTCCAAAGCTAAGAATAAATGAGTCAACCATTTGCAGAGTTTCTATAATAGCAGCAAAAAAATAAAATAAAAACACGCAATTTTTTATGCTACCGGGAAGGCACAGAGAAGCTTCAAAAGTAATGAAATCGCATTTAACTACCTCTTTCGGGAAAAATGCTCCTCTAGACTTCCTCATGATCTCCGCCCAGAGCACGGGGAAAAAAATTGTCACCGTCCTCAGATTACACCACAAAAGATGTTCTATAATCATCATATTCATTTCTTTATTTTCAACCTCATTACCCCTTCTATCGTTCTTGGTACGAGGGAGTATTTATGAAATCTGAGGTGTTTCATTCTCCAGATACCTGGACGTGCTTACAACACAGGCTGAAAATAGCCACGATCTTGGCAAAAGGTTGTGCTTTACAAACACAGGTTAGCCATATTTTATGATAAAATATAGTCGGTGACAATGATGAAGAATTTTACTGAAACTATTGTTTTCCCTTCCCTAATTTAGTGGCTCCTTTTGTTCTTTATTCTTATCTTTCCTTATAGGTACACATTTAAAATTTTAGCAAAATCAGGGATAATCACTCACATATTTTCATCTTGGTAATAATCGGCAACGATGCATATACAACTCCCCTGAAAGAAAAAGAAAGTCAAGCTTTTTCTCTGGTGCAGCTTATGCAGCAATAATTGCAACTACTAAAGGCTACGTTTTGCACTTTCTGATCCAAGCAACCACAAAACTGGATGATAGGATACCTTGTCCACCCAAGCATCTTTGTACTCTAAAAGATATGGATGGCTTAGTTTAGCTATCAAATTCACCTACAACGGAAAAATAACCATATATCATCAGATTAGAAGAATATTTCCCAAGCATATCTTACCATAAAGTAGAACTTTTCATATAATAAATTATAAGATAAGTCAAAGATTTTGTATATAAATGTGCTTGGCTCGAAAGGAATGATTGGAGCAACTATTTGATGACATAACTTCTTTCACTCGACATTTAAGCGTGTCCATATTCCATACTGCCTATTCATCAAAATGAATATTTGGTAGAAAGATGTATACCTCTTTGCGTCCAGATTATCCACTTCGAGAAAGTAGAGTTATTGATACAGGGAAAATCATAGGTGTGAAGTACTTACTGGTTCTTCTTTTCTATTTTTAAGAGGAAAGAAAATTACTTCACGTGTGACTCCAACGAGAGAGTTCTAAATTTCTACTTCAGTTCAATCCTACTTGTCAGCTTATGTCATTTTTTTGGGAATCTCGTCTTGCAGATGCTTGGTCCTTCGAACTCAAACCTTGAGTTAAGACACTTGGGGCATATATATTATTTTGTTGAAATAATCTTCTCCAAAACCTAAGCTCATCTGATGCAAACCAGCATTCATGCAGATAAGAATGAAGATGTCTAAAGGTTTCCATCGATAGAATTCATAGAATGCTCAACGCATTGGTCAAGTCGATCACTCCTTACATAGTCCAGCATGCTAAACACTCTTAGAAGAAAAAAGGTTTGCATGGAAACACACGCTTTAAGTGGTATGATAAAATAGTCAAAATGGTAACAGCAAAGGAAGAATGATGTGGTATGAGAGTGATAATCCAAGATGTTTAGAAATAGACCAATTGAAATAGAAGAACATCAATCAAAATCAGTTTATCAAATACTTTATGATGGAACACCTCATACAATGTAGCTCACTACAGAAACTATGAGGAGAACTATTCAATTAGACAAGACTAGATTGCTGATTTTAACCACCGGATTATATCATAGATATTTTACTCCCCCTGCATTTCATCGGTGGCTAAAGTTTGCGACAATCAACTTCAGATTTAGCAGCTTATAAGAATATGACCTAAATATTATTGGTCTTCAATTAATCATAGAACTAACTACTTTTTCATGGAACAAATTATGAGAAGCACTTGAAATGACCTCATGATGTGCCGTGCGCTTGGACTTTTCTGTCTGTTTTGCTAATGGTATCTTCTTCAGAACATACCTACAAGGAAAATAAAAGAAGTCCATAAAATTGGATTTCATGAAATTATGATGAGTCAAAATAATCTCTTTAATAATTACAGAAGTCAACAACTTGGATATAGAATATACAACAGATTCAGTGCAACTTCACTTCCGTAAGAAATAGGATCATTAACGGTTTATTCTCAAGTACACTGCATTTGGAGTTCCTTAGTTTCTGTTCTTCGGTGAACATTTCCCATGGGAATTTCCAATAAGGCAAATTTACCAGGACATTAGTCACATCCAAGGAATGTATCAGTATATCCGATGCCAGATTCAACATTTTTTTTGCAAAAGTGCTTACGAGAAATCTTGCATATACAGTAAAATGTCATTCAATTCCTATATGGAGCAAAGATATCTGAAAATTTGTTCTAGAAATTATCAAATCCAAACCAACACAAATTGTCGAAGTAGGAAAAAAGGACTCGAAAAAAAATATAGTATAAGTACTACTAGCTTACTTCTTCTTCTCAGTTCGATGGAGAACAAGAAATGTAGTTCCGACAGTTCTTCTTCCCAAATGTTCTATCACTTAATAATCATCTAACTTGTTGTCCGTATCACTCTTCTGAGTCTCCATTCTGCCACTAAACAACAAAAATTCAACTTTATAAAAAGATTACGCTACAGAGTCAATCTTTCTATCAATTGAACAAGTTCTTGAACTCTTCCAACTCGAAACTTACAACCAAATATTCAATAGAACAAGTTCTTGAACTCACCCAACTCAAAACTTGGGCACACATTAAATATCAACAAAAAAAAAGTATATTCCCAAAAAAGTGGGGTCTGGGGAAAGGTAAAGTGTACACAGTCCATACCTCCACCTTATACGTGAGGTAGAGAGGTTGTTTCCTAAAGGAACCCGTAGATCAACTTAGGCACACATTACACTTTACAATAAAATTACAGCTAAAGATTCGATCTTTCTATCAATTGAACAAACAAGCTTTTGAACTCACCGAACTCAAAACTTCGGCAAACAATACAACTTTACAGTAAACTAATAGTCAAAGATTCAACAGAACAAGTTCTAAAACTCACCAACTCAAAACATAGACAAACATTACACTACAATAAAACTTTAGTTAAGGATTCTATCATTCTGTTAATCAAACTGTTTCTTGAACTCACCCAACTCAAAACTTAGGCATATATCACACTTTTAAAATAACGTTACAGGTAAAGATTCCATCTTTCTATCAATTGAACAAGTTCTTGAACTTAGCCAACTCAAAATTTAGGAACACAGTACACTTTATAGTAAAATTACAGTCAAAAAGATTCAACAGAACAAATTCTTGAGCTCACCCAACTCAAAACATAGGCACACATTACAACTTTGCATTAAAATTACAGTTAAAGATTCAACAGAACAAATTCTTGAACTCGCCCAACTCAAAACATATGCAAACATTACACTCTACAATAAAACTAAAAGATTCAAACTGTTTGATAATTTAACAAGTTCCTAAACTCAACCAACACAAAAATAACATTACAGTTAAAGATTCTATCTTTTTGCTATTTGAACTGATTCTTGAAGTCACCCAACTCAAAACTTAGTCACACATTACACTTCACAGCAAATTTACAGCTAAAGATTCATTCTTTCTACTACTTGAACTGATTCTCGAACTCACCCAACTCAAAACTTAGGCACATTTTACACTTCACAGCAAAATTACATTTAAAGATTAAGTTTTTTCTGTTAATTGAACTGGTTCTTGAACTCACCCAACTCAAAACTTACACTGAAAAATTTCAGTCTTTCTGTTAATTGAACTGATTCTTGAACTCATCCAACTAAAAACTTAGGCAAATACTGCACTTTGCAATAAAATCAAATCTAAAGATTCAATCATTCTGTTAATTGAACTGGTTCTTAAAATCACCCAACTTAAAAACTTGAGGAAATCTTTACAATGTCAACAGTGAAATCCCCACAACAACTACAAAAACAAGCCTTTACTTCATTCCAGCAAGAAAAAAAAAGATTTTGAGAGTTGGGATCTTGAAATGATTTGGGACAAAGCAAAGCTAAGTTGCAACTACTTATTGAGTGTCCATTCTACCTCTTAAACTACAAACATTATTCTTTAAAGTTAAAGATTCAATATTTCTGCTAATTGAACTGATTCTTGAACTCTTCCAACTCAAATTTTAGGCACACAGTACACTTTACAATAAAATTACAGCTAAAGATTAAATCTTTCTATCAATTGAACAAACAAGTTCTTGAACCCACCCAACTCAAAATTTGGACAACCTTACACAACAACTACAACAGTAACATACCCAATGAATTCCACAAGCGATGTCTGGGGAGGGTAAAGTGTACCGCAGACCTTACCACTACTTCGGGGATTAGACAACATTACACATCACAGTAAAATTACAGTTAAAATCTAAGTTGCTCGTTCTATCCAAATATGTTGCCGCACCCGTGTCCGATCCTCCAAAAATGCACTACTTTTGAAGGATCCAACACTCACCCCATGATATTTTTGAAGAGTCCGAGCAACTTAGGTTAAAAATTCAGTTTTTTCTGTTTATTGAACTGATTCTTGAACTCACCCAACTCGAAACTTACACAAACAATACACTTCCTACCATAAAACTACAGTTAAATATTTAATCTTTTAGTAAGACAAACATTCTTCACCAGTAGAATTACAGTCATGGATTCAACAGAACAAGTTCTTGAACTCACTCAACTCAAAACTTAGATACACATTACACTATACAGAAAAATTACAGTAAAAAAGATTCGACATAACAAGTTCTTGAATTCACCCAACTCAAAACTTAAGACAGACATTCTTCACCAGTAGACATACAGTCAAGGATTCAACAGAATAAGTTCTTGAACTCACACGACTCAAAACTTAGGCACACATTACACTATACAGAAAAATTACAGTCGAAAAGATTCAACTTAACAAGTTCTTGAACTCACCCAACTCAAAACATTAGACAGACATTCTTCACCAGTAGAATTATAGTCAAGGATTTAACAAAACAATTTCTTGAACTCACGCAACTCAATAAATAGGAAAAACAAATCAATGACATGAAAGAAAAATAAATGTCACAGATAAAGGACAATAAATTTTATCAAGAGTAAGGATCAAGGAAGACTAAAGTCTTATGAACGTGATAGTGGTAGGATATCTGACAGGGAAAGAGAGCGAGACGACTTTGAACGGGACAAGGAAATGTATAAGAAAAGTAACATCATACCAATAAATTATGACAATCAAGATAGAATTATTATAAATTGGCAAAATGTCCATGAGGGAAACTATAATAATAGTATAAAAAAATAAAAAAAATAAAAACTTTTTTAAAAATACTAAATTCGTTTCACAAGAGGCTTGAGGTTGGAGTAATGGAATATTTTGTTAGGTCATTTTCATGATGTCACCAATCACCATCCTCAACTAATTTGGATTTAATTATTAAAGTGCTAAAATTGGTATTATATAAGTAATATTTAATTGTCTTTTTTATTTTTCTTTAGTTAGGCTATTTGATGGCTCTATTGGCATCTAATTGACAATAATTCTCATTGAACATGTAATATTTTTGGTATGCCTAAATTGACATTTTAAGAAGAAAAAAAAAGGGATAAATAAAGTCAAATTCCAACTACAAAATGCTGCTAGTCAAATATTTAATCCCTATTATAAAAAAATAAAATTAAAAAATAATAACAGAATTAATTACATAAACAAGAATATTAATTGTACACTACAATTAAGTGATAAATTGACATGAGATTATATGTTGGCTAATCTTAATTACATGCAAAAGTAATCTAATTATAATGTTTTCTCTCCCTCGTTATTACAATAACATACGTAATATAATTTTACTAGTAGGATCTAGGGAGGACGATGTATACGGCTATACGTAGAGACAAAACTAGCTAATAGTGAGGGGGTTCATCCGAACCTCCTTTAATGAAAAATTATACTATATATACAAACTTAAAATTATTTTTTTATATATATATAGCAGACGTTGAACCCCATTCGATTAGTTCTTTTGTTCATATTTTTTTATTTTGAACCCCCTTAATAAAGATGTTGGCTCCGCCACTAACTATACGCATCTGTGCAGAACTACAATCTAATTATAGGTGTAAAGTGAGAAATGACGTTTTAGGTTGAGCTTCGATTCAAGTAAAAAATATTTAGAATTAAGTACGTAAATAAAGAAACGGAGAATTAACATAATAGAAACAACAAAATAATTAACCTCATTATTATCCACATTAATTTTGGATTAGTTTTCTAAGGTAAAAGAATATGTAATTAAATTTTTCGGATGAATAGATAAAAGGGATATTTCTAAAAAAGGTGATACTGAAATATGAAAATCGGTAGTTGGATTTTGTGACCCACCACTTGATAATGCTAGAATAGAATAAATATTTTTAATAAACCAAATGTTGAACAATTTTTATAAAAAAAAAACGGAAAAGGGCCTAAAATGTTCTTCCTGTTTACCTATTAGTCAATTTTGTCATTTTATTTATCAACAACCTTTTGGTCCCACTTTATTTATCACACGACACATTTCTATTGAAAAATTCATATTAAATTAAATTAATTAATTTTATCTCAAAATCCAACCTGCCCAGACAAATAACACGGATCCAACTAAAGTTGACCCGCTCCGTATTCATCGATATCTTCTCATCTCCTCTCTTTGAATTATTGGAAAGAATAATATTATGATGAAAGTGAGAAGAAATCTATTTTTTTCCTATTAGAAGACAAGGCTTGTCATGATATATTATGAATGCACAATGATGCAAAATGATGAAGGGAATTTTTGTACTATTTTAGATAGTTGGAGGGCATTTTAGGCCCTTTTTCGAAAAATAAATAAATAAATAACTCACTTTTTTTTCCCTTTTTCAATTAGTTTTACTGATCGACTCATTTGAATTTGCGATAACGTACTACGGACTGTTTGTATATCTAAAGAGAAGCGCTCCATGTTGAAGCTTTCCTTACTACGAGGACTGGAATTTAGATTCACGCTATATAGAACTTCTTTAAGAGAAAGCGCTATCTATAAATTTATAAACTCACATAAAATATAATTGGATTTTCCATTACTTGCTGGATCCTTTTTATTTTATTCTCTCTCATTCAGGCAACAACTCACTTTAATTTGATTTTACGAAATATGATTCTAAAAAAAAAAATCATGAAAAGAATCACGAAATAACATAACTTTTATGCTATATCAAATCAACTAAAAGAGAATTATTAATAGAGAGCTTCACATAATTAAGTGAAACTAGTTGTTTTAAAATTAAGGTATACAATTCTGTGATAATAATTATGTTAAATTACATAAATAATACAACAATAATATATCCAGTGTATTCTCGCAAGATGGGGTAAATTACACAATCAATGATTAAAAAAAGCTACGTCAGATATCCCATATATATACATTGTTTCGTTATATGATGGTGTAGGACAATTCTTATCTCGCTATTAGTTTTTAAGTTTAATTAGATTCAAGGTTTTTTTCTTATAGTGATACTAGAGCTAGATTTCTCTCAATTCTTATTTCTCATATGTTAAACATTATATTATACTATCTATGCTTCAATTATCAGGTAGAGGCGGAGCCAAACTAGTAATAGGATATATTATTAATATATGATTAAAATAATTTTTATCTATATATTATAGATGTTAAACCTCCTTCGGTGAGTTTTTTTTTAGATTTTGAACTCCTTCAGCAGAAATCATGACTTCGCCTGTATTATCAGGTGTCTGATTTTTGCATTAATTATGTACTATAAAATACTAGTTGGTCTCCTGCTCATATTAAAGTTTTGAACAATTTTCCCCTCACTTATTAATTTTTGAATTTAAGTTTGTACCAATTTTGTGTAATTGGTTAAGCATCTTGAATAGGGAGACATATAATACAATCGAAAAGATATACTCCCTCCGTTCTAAATTTTCTAATTTGATTTTCCATTTTATTTATCTTTTTTCATTAATTAAGATGAGAGAATATTTTTTTTCATGTTTTACCCTTTGCATTAATTACTTTTTTTTTCAAATTAAAATGTAAACATCATTTAATAGGAGTATTATGGTAAACTGTCCCTATTATTAGTTTTTTTTTTTAATCAATGTGTCATCTCAATTTGAAACGGAGGGAGTATGATAATGGATTGTCCCTACTTATTACCAACTTGTTTTTGTTTTTTCATTCAAATCCAAAGCATATTCTTGCAATTTTCAAAGTCTCCTTTGAGTATCAATAATATAATGTCCTCCCTCCATTTCTAAATAATTGATTGTTTAGTTATTTTCTTATGTACTTACATAAATAATATTTTCCATAATCAAGGAATCATTGATGATGTTTTTTCAATTTACCTTTCCTATAAATATTTTTTTTTTTTGCAAAACTCCAAAACTACTAAAAAGTTATATTCTTTTCAATATATTTATTAAAGACAAATTAGTAAAATAATTTTTACTTTCTAGAAGTGAGTAGTTTCTTAACGAAGGCCTAAAATAAAAACCACTTATTTCAAAATGAAGGAAGTTGAGTTCTTTTTGGCATCTCAACAATTAGTAGTCGTTTGTCTATGAAAATTATTTATATTTTTTCCAAAAATTATTTCACTTTAGTGAAAAAAGTGAAAACAAGATGCGTTTGGCCATGAAAATTCTAAATACAATTCTGCAATATTGTATTTGTAACTTTTACTTCTCTCACAATATTTCAAAAGCAACTTTAATTTATGAGAAAATACATAAAGTACCCCCTGATCTTGTCTGACTTTTTAAAAAAGACACCTAAATTTTACTTTCAACCTATTACCCCAAGATTCTTACTTAATCCATTGTAAATACACCATTTTGACTTAAATTTTGCCTATGCGTGTAGAAACACACACCAGGCGCTAGAATGGTTAAAATTTGACTCAAATTGCCAATAAAAATTTGCCACGTATAAATTATTTATCCAAAAATTTAAAAATACCTTCTTCTCCATTGATGTCTTTCTCATCTTTCCAATACTCCATTCACACACTGTCACAACTTCACACAATACTCTATTCACGCACACACAATAACTCAGTGAAAAACACACACTCACACGCCGACACTACACACTCAGAAATCGGAAGGAGAGAACAATTGTGCTTGGGATCGTGTTGTCTATCCCTATTGTGAGGTTTATGTTTTTCCTGAGAGCTTTCCACAATTTGAGATCCACCAACGGTATGCAACATTATTCTTATGTTCATCTTGAATTGAAGAGTGATAAAGATTTTAAAAACGGTAAAAAAAGATATGATATGGTAGCCACCATTTTTTCCGTCGAAAAGGTATTTTTCGATGATAAACCCAATATGAAAAATTAATTTTTTGTTGGAAAATATGCTAATGTAGGCAAAAGGATCAGTAAAATTGTTTTCAATTCCACTATTGAAATAGTAATCAATATACCAATTAGTTATCGGTGGAATCATATTCTTTCCATCTCCAAAAACTTGTTCTCCGCATTCCTCAATTGAATGAAATCTTTCATTTTTGGAATTCAATTAAATAGGGAGAACAATTGAGGCGTTCTTTAGCAAATAATTCAATTTAAGATCAACAACAATGGAAGAAGTAATGAAAGAGAAGAAGGAAAGACCAGTGAACTGGAAGAAGAAGGAGAAAGTGCCAAACACGCGCTTTTTAAAAAAAGAGGAATGCGGAAATTTTCGTCAAAATGGTGTATTTACAACGATTTTAGTAAGATTTCGTGGGGTAATAGGTCGAAAGTATAGTTTAGGTGTCTTTTTTGAAAAAGTCGGACAACATCAGGGGGTACTTTATGTATTTCTCTTAATTTATATCCATGGTCAAATACAACCCCTACTACAACTTCAACTCCAACTCCAATTTCGAAAAATTATAATTTTCACGACCAAACGGGCCATAATGTGGGTCCAAATTTTCAATAAATAGAGATGGAATGTTGTGCCAACTAAATAAGAGGTCCAAAAACTTATGCTAATAATATGCCATTTTTATTGATGAAGAGTGAAAAAACAAAAAAATTTGTAACCTATGAACTTATGGGTTGGATTGCTTAGAATAGAAACAAATTAAATCAATCAATGCATCCTACATAGCCCATCTGAACTTATGTTTTCCCATGTTGCTTCAAACTTGTTGTTTTGTTATCAATACAAGGTAAAGTACTAGTATGGTGTAACATGGGTTTGAGATGTTACATAAGGATATTTATAATATTAGAGATTTATGGCAAGTTCATTCATTGAATAACAAGTATTGTGGATGGATGAATAAGAGTTCCTCCATCTGTACTGTTCTCGAATTCGCGTTCTCGATATAAAGAATTATGTTAGGGAGTTGTTTCCTTTAAATAGACCTTATATAACGCGAATCTGGCTAGTTGGAGTCTCAACGTGGATACCGGATTAAAAAAAGTTCATTCACAAGAATATTATAAGAATATGTACTAAATTGTGGTGATACGTCATAAGTTTGTCATGTAAAGAGATTACATATTCCTTTGCTAAATTCAATGTGAGATTCTTCAACACCATGTAATTCCAAATACAATTTAGAATTTATTTGAAAAAATAAAAAAAAGTAAACTTTTATTTCTCTCACAAAAATTTCAAAAACAACTCCAATTTGTATTCATGGTCAAACATACACAACTTCCACTTCAACTCCAAAAAATTATAATTTTCATGGCCAAACGAGGCCTAGAATTTATAGAATTTGGAGCATGAACAAAATAAACGTAACATAAAAAAATAACAATCAAGTGCCACAAAATTATGTTAAAAGAATAAATGTTGAACCTAACTGATAGCAGTGTGTGTAATGATAGCAGTGTGTGTCTTGTTTAATGTCAACATTAGTAGTTACATTATTGCTTATGTAGTTTTCGGTCCTTCAATTTCTGATATTATTTGTATTTTGTATTTCAACAATCATGTTATCTTATTAATGTTACTATATATTCTGTTACTATATCTATTTTTATCACTATCCATTATTTTTTTACCTATTAGTACCTCTTTTTCTTGAACCTTCGTATATCGAAATAATATTTCTACCTTTGAGATAGATATAAGATCTATGTACATCAAATTAAAATTTTAATTAAGTATTTCTAAATTTAGAAGGAGAGGTTTGTCTGTTTTGATTTTTGAAACACCTAAAAAAGGAAAGTAGTATCATTTTCATTTTCTTTCCTTTTGGAGCTCCTCCTTAATCATCTTAAAAATCTTGGACCAAAAAAAATAATAATTAAAATTCACCTTTCAATTTCTCCAATTCTTCTATTAAGATATGTTATTTCTACATTCATGACTAATAAATTCCTAAGGTCTTGTCTAATTTTCTTATTAATATTTTGTTTTGATAATTTTCTAATAAATTCAATTGTTTTGTTTTGTTTTCTTTTCTTTTCTTTTTTCATCCAGGTCTATAATTATGCATGTTTATTTGCATGTCAAAGTTCAAACATAGGTTTTTTTTTCTCTAATTGTTCAAAATTTTTGTAATTTATTTGATTTTGGACTAATAATATAGTCTTTGTGTATTTGCATGTTATGGTGTTTAATTATAAGGGTTGTGGTATTTTTTATTTATTTTTTGAATTGATGAAAAGAAGTTTAGTTTTTATACATTAAAGGTGAAAAAAATGCAGCTTAGTGGGTTTTCTATTAATTATTTATATATATTAAACAGGAATACAGAGTTGAGCTGAAGCTATTGAGTTCTGCTGAAATGTTAGGAAAAGATATAGCTCTAGTCTACCCCAATATAAAATTCCAAGAGCGCTTATGCTTTAATATTGTCGTTGTTGAATTCTGTACTTCTGTGCTATGTTGCTAGGACTCTTTAAAATATTGTTGTACCTGTGTCAGGATATATGAATTTGTACTATTTTTGGATGATCCGACATGCACCCTGGGGCATTTTTGAGGAGTCCGAGCACAAGCTTTTGTGAGATTTAGTGGACTGATTTTGCTTGTGATGTGATCTAGTCACAAGAACATCCTTAAACTTTGTTGTGCAAATTTGGTTATACATTTAATTTCTTTCTTATCTACTGAATTATGGTTAACTAAGTTTTAGGTTCTGCATAAGTACTAAGCTAGTTCTTTCTTAAATGAATTGGTTTTTTGGGTTCTTTGAGTTTGCAAGAGGGAACTGTTGGCTATTGAAGATGCTAGAGTACTCCCCCCACATACCGGTCCGTACATGAGGGTGTATATGACACTCAATGGCCCCTTGTTGATCCGAGGGACGGAGGAGGCTAGGTTAGCCAGAAGATGGTTATTGGTTATTTTTATCTTATGGATAACACCACTTACTAATTCAAGAAAATGAATAGTTCACCAGACTGAGTAGTAGTAAGCAATAGTTGAGACATAACCATCTATCATCAGATTAGAAGAATATTCCCCAAGAATATCTTGCCATCAAGTAGAACTTTTCATATAATAAATTATAAGCTGAGTCGAAGATTTTGTATATAAATGTGCTTGGTTCGAAATGAATGATTGGAGCAACTATTTGATGACATAACTTCTTTTACTCGACATTTAAGCGTGTCCATTTTCCATACTGCCTATTTATCAAAATGAATATTTGGTAGAGAGATGTATACCTCTTCGCGTCCAGATTATGCACTTCGAGAAAGTAGAGTTATTGATATAGGAAAAATGATTGGTGTGAAGTACTTCCTGGTTCTTCTTTTCTATTTTTAACAGGAAAGAAAACTACTTCACGTGTGACTCCAACGAGAAAGTTTTAAATTACTACTTCAGTTCAATCCTACTTGTCAGCTCATGTCATTTTTTTTTGGAAGCTCGTCTTGCGGATGCTTGGTCCTTCGAACTCAAACCTTGAGTTAAGACACTTGAGGCATATATATTATTCTATTGAAACAATCTTCTCCAAAACCTAAGCTCATCAGATGCAAACCAACATTCATGCAGATAAGAATAAAGATGTCTAAAGGTTTCCATCGATAGAATTCATAGGATGATCAATGCATTGGTTAGGAAGATCACTCCTTACATAGTCCAGCATGCTAAACACTCTTAGAAGAAAAAAGGTTTGCATGGAAACACACGCTTCAAGTCGTATGATAATATAGTCAAAATGGTAACAGCAAAGGAAGAATGATGTGGTATGAGAGTGATAATCCAAGATGTTTAGAAGCAGACCAATTGAAATAGAAGAACATCAATAAAAATCAGTTTATCAAATTCTTTATGATGGAACACCTCATACAATGTAGCTCACTACCGATACTATGAGGAGAACTATTCAATTAGAAAAGACTAGATTGTTGATTTTAACCACCGGATTATATCATAGATATGAGACTTCCCCTGCATCTCATCGTTGGCTAAAGTTTGCGAAAATCAACTTTAGATTCAACAAATTATAAGAATATGACCTAAATATTATTGGTCTTCAATTAATAATAGAACTAACTAATTTTCAGGGAACAAATTAATAGAAGAACTTGAAATGACCTCCTGATGTACCGTGTTCTTGGACTTTTCTGTCTGTTTTGCTAATGGTATCTTCTTCAGAACATACCTACAAGGAAAAGAAAAAGAAGTCCATAAAATTGGATTTCATGAAATTATGATGAGTCAAAATAATCTTTCTTTAATAATTACAGAAGTCAACAACTTGGATATAGAATATACAACAGATTCTGTGCAACTTCACTTCCGTAAGAAATAGGATCATTAACGGTTTATTCTCAAGTACACTGCATTTGGAGTTCCTTAGTTTCTGTTCTTCGGTGAACATTTCCCATGGGAATTTCCAATAATGCAAATTTACCAAGACATTAGACACATCCAAGGAATGTATCAGTATATCAGATGCCAGATTCAACATTTTTTTTTGTAAAAGTGCTTACGAGAAATCTTGCATATACAGTAAAATGTCATTCAATTCCTACATGGAACAAAGATATCTGAAAATCTGTTCTAGAAATTATCAAATCCAAACCGACACAAATTGCCGAAGTAGGAAAAAATGACTGGAAAAAAAATATAGTATAAGTACTACAAGCTTACTTCTTCTTCTAAGTTCGATGGAGAACAAGAAATGTAGTTCCGACAGTTCTTCTTCCCAACTGTTCTATCACTTGATAATCTTCTAACTTGTTATCCGTATCACTCTTCTGAGTCTCCATTCTTCCACTAAACAACAAAAATTCAACTTTATAATATGATTACAGCTACAGATTCAATCTTTCTATCAATTGAACAAGTTCTTGAACTCTTCCAACTCAAATTTTAGTCACACATTACACTTTACAATAAACTTATAGCTTTTGATTCAATCTTTCTATCAATTGAACAAGTTCTTGAACTCACCCAACTCGAAACTTACAGCCAAAGATTCAATAGAACAAGTTCTTGAACTCACGCAACTCGAAAACTACAGCCAAAGATTCAATAGACCTAGTTCTTGAACTCACGCAACTCAAAACTTGGTCACACATTAAACAACAACAACAAAAAAACAGTATATTCCCAAAAAAGTGGGGTATGGGGAAGGGTAAAGGCACCCGCAGATCAACTTAGGCACACATTACACTTTACAATAAAATTACTGCTAAAGATTCGATCTTTCTATCAATTGAACAAACAAGCTCTTGAACTAACCCAACTCAAAACATTGGCAAACATTACAACATTACAGTAAAGTAACAGTCAAAGATTCAACAAAACAAGTTCTAAAACTCACCAACTCAAAACATAGACAAACATTACACTACAATAAAATTTAAGTTAAAGATTGTATCATTCTGTTAATCAAACTGTTTCTTGAACTCACCCAACTCAAAACTTAGGCACATATTACACTTTTACAACAACGTTACAGCTAAAGATTCCATCTTTCTATCAATTGAACAAGTTCTTGAACTCAGCCAACTCAAAGTTTAGGAACACATTACACTTTATAGTAAAATTACAGTAAAAAAGATTCAACATAACAAATTCTGGAACTCACCCAACTCAAAACTTAGTCACACATTACAACTTTGCAGTAAAATTACAATTAAAGATTGAACAGAACAAATTCTTGAACTTGCCCAACTCAAAACATATGCAAACATTACACTCTACAATAAAACTAAAAGATTCAAACTGTTTGTTAATTTAACAAGTTCCTGAACTCAACCATTTCAAAAATAACTTTACAGTTAAAGATTCTATCTTTCTGCTACTTGAACTGATTCTTGAACTCACCCAACTCAAAACATAGGCACATATTACACTTCACAGCAAAATTACATTTAAAGATTCAGTTTTTTCTGTTAATTGAACTAGTTCTTGTACTCACCCAACTCAAAACTTACACTGAAAAATTTCAGTCTTTATGTTAATTAAACTGATTCTTGAACTCATCCAACTTAAAACGTAGGCAAACACTGCACTTTGCAATAAAATCAATGCTAAAGATTCAATCATTCTATTAATTGAACTGGTTCATGAAATCACCCAACTTAAAAACTTGAGGAAATCTATATAGGGTCAACAGTGAAATCCCCGCAACAACTACAAAAACAATCCTTTACTTCATTCCAGCAACAAAAAAAAGATTTTGAGAGTTGGGATCTTGAAATGATTTGGGACAAAGCAAAGCTAAGTTGCAACTACTTATTGAGTGTCCATTCTACCTCTAAAACTACAAACATTATTCTTTAAAGTTAAAGATTCAATATTTCTTTTAATTGAACTGATTCTTGAACTCTTCCAACTCAAATTTTAGGCACACATTACACTTTACAATAAAATTACAGCTAAAGATTCATTCTTTCTATCAATTGAACATATAAGTTCTTGAACCCATCCAACTCAAAATTTGGACAACCTTACACAACAACTACAACAGAAACATACCTAATGAATCCCACAAGCGAAGTCTGGGGAAGGTAAAGTGTACCACAGATCTTACCACTACTACGGCGATTAGACAACATTACACATCACAGTAAAATTATAGTTAAAAACTAAGTTGCTTGGACTCTCCAAATATGTTTCCGCACCCGTGCCCGATCATCCGAAAATGCAATACTTTTGAAGGATCCAACACTCACCACATGACATTTTTGAAGAGTTCGAGCGACTTAGGTTAAAAATTCAGTTTTTTCTGTTAATTGAACTGATGCTTGAACTCACCCAACTCAATACTTAGGCAAACAATACACTTCCAACCGTAAAACTACAGTTAAATATTCAATCTTTCAGTAAGACAAACATTCTTCACCAGTAGAATTATAGTCAAGGATTCAACAGAACAAGTTCTTAAACTCGCCCAACTCAAAACTTAGACGCACATTACACTATATAGAAAACTTACAGTAAAAAAGATTCAACATAACAACATAACAAGTTCTTGAACTCACCCAACTCAAAACATAAGACAGACATTCTTCAGCAGTAGACATACAGTCAAAGATTCAACAGAACAAGTTCTTGAACTCACACAACTCAAAACTTAGGCACCAATTACACTATAAAGAAAAATTACAGTCGAAAAGATTAAACATAACAAGTTCTTGAACTTACCCAACTCAAAACTTAAGACAAACATTCTTCACCAGTAGAATTACAGTCAAGGATTCAACAAAACAACTTCTTGAACTCACATAACTCAATAAATAGGAAAAAGAAATCAATGACATGAAAGAAAAATAAATGTCACACATAAAGGACAATAAATTTTATCAAGAGTAAGGATCAAGGAAGACTAAAGTCTCATGAACGTGATAGTAGTAGGATATCTGACAGGGAAAGGGAGCGAGACGATTTTGAACGGGACAAGGATAAGTATTAGAAAAGTAACATCATACCAATAAATTATGACAATCAAGATAAAATTATTATAAATTGGCAAAATGTGCATGAGGGAAACTGATGCAATGCGCCTCTCGTAGAGCTCTTCAAGAAGCTAGTCTTCAACAACCACCACAAAACAGTAAAGTTAGCAGCCCGACCTTTTCAATTTTTTAAGTAGGTCAAAACAAATGACACACTCCTATTTGCTTTCCCACCATTCACAACCTTACGTTTCTCCTTTCTCAACTCTTTCTTCACCAGAAGTACATCTTTAATGGCTAGACCATGTTCTGTGAAATTTCAACATAAACATAGATCATCAGACTGTCAGCTTATGATTAAATATTCAGTCACTAGACAATAGTGAGAGTGAGTCACAGAACACCAAATTTAACAAATATAACACGGAAGTTACCATTGTCTCAATGAATAACATCCTAAAGTGAGGATATCAATACCAAGAAAACTTCAGATGCAAACTTTAAATTACAGTGTACACCATTCAACGGCCATAAACAGTAAAGTATAAATAGAAAAAATAAATCAATGACATGAAAGAAAAATAAATGTCACAGTTAAAGGACAATAAATTTTATCAAGAGTAAGGATCAAGGAAGACTAAAGTCTCATGAACGTGATAGTTGTAGGATATCTGACAGGGAAATGGAGCGAGGCGACTTTGAACGGGACATGGATAAGTATAAGAAAAGTAACATCATACCAATAAATTATGATAATCAAGATAGAATTATTATAAATTGGCAAAATGTGCATGAAGGAAACTGATGCAATGCGCCTCTCGTAGAGCTCTTCAAGAAGCTAGTCTTCAACAACCACCACAAAACAGTAAAGTTAGCAGCCCGACCTTTTCAATTTTTTAAGTAGGTCAAAACAAATGACACACTCCTATTTGCTTTCCCACCATTCACAACCTTACGTTTCTCCTTTCTCAACTCTTTCTTCACCAGAAGTACATCTTTAATGGCTAGACCATGTTCTGTGAAATTTCAACATAAACACAGATCATCAGACTGTCAGCTTATGATTAAATGTTCAGTCACTAGATAATAGTGAGAGTGAGTCACAGAACACCAAATTTAACAAATATAACACGGAAGTTACCATTGTCTCAATGAATAACATCCTAAAGTTAGGATATCAATACCAAGAAAACTTCAGATGCAAACTTTAAATTACAGTGTACACCATTCAACGGCCATAAATAGTAAAGTATAAATAGAAAAAATAAATCAATGACATGAAAGAAAAATAAATGTCACAGTTAAAGGACAATAAATTTTATCAAGAGTAAGGATCAAGGAAGACTAAAGTCTCATGAACGTGATAATTGTAGGATATCTGACAGGGAAAGGGAGCGAGGCGACTTTGAACGGGACATGGATAAGTATAAGAAAAGTAACATCATACCAATAAATTATGACAATCAAGATAGAATTATTATAAATTGGCAAAATGTGCATGAGTGAAACTGATGCAATGCGCCTCTCGTAGAGCTCTTCAAGAAGCTAGTCTTCATCAACCACCACAAAACAATAAAGTTAGCAGCCCGACCTTTTCAATTTTTTAAGTAGGTCAAAACAAATGACACACTCCTATTTGCTTTCCCACCATTCACAACCTTACGTTTCTCCTTTCTCAACTCTTTCTTCACCAGAAGTACATCTTTAATGGCTAGACCATGTTCTGTGAAATTTCAACATAAACATAGATCATCACACTGTCAGCTTATGATTAAATGTTCAGTCACTAGACAATAGTGAGAGTGAGTCACAGAACACCAAATTTAACAAATATAACACGGAAGTTACAATTGTCTCAATGAATAACATCCTAAAGTGAGGATATCAATACCAAGAAAACTTCAGATGCAAACTTTAAATTACAGTGTACACCATTCAACGGCCATAAACAGTAAAGTATAAATAGAAAAAATAAATCAATGACATTAAAGAAAAATAAATGTCACAGTTAAAGGACAATAAATTTTATCTAGAGTAAGGATCAAGGGAGACTAAAGTCTCATGAACGTGATAGTGGTAGGATATCTGACAGGGAAAGGGAGCGAGGCCACTTTGAACGGGACATGGATAAGTATAAGAAAAGTAACATCATACCAATAAATTATGACAATCAAGATAAAATTATTATAAATTGGCAAAATGTGCATGAGGGAAACTGATGCAATGCGCCTCTCGTAGAGCTCTTCAAGAAGCTAGTATTCAACAACCACCACAAAACAATAAAGTTAGCAGCCCGACCTTTTCAATTTTTTAAGTAGGTCAAAACAAATGACACACTCCTATTTGCTTTCCCACCATTCACAATCTTACGTTTCTCCTTTCTCAACTCTTTCTTCACCAGAAGTACATCTTTAATGGCTAGACCATGTTCTGTGAAATTTCAACATAAACACAGATCATCAGACTGTCAGCTTATGATTAAATGTTTAGTCACTAGACCATAGTGAGAGTGAGTCAAAGAACACCAAATTTAACAAATATAACACGGAAGTTACCATTGTCTCAATGAATAACATCCTAAAGTGAGGATATCAATACCAAGAAAACTTCAGATGCAAACTTTAAATTACAGTGTACACCATTCAATGGCCATAAATAGTAAAGTATAAATAGAAAAAATAAATCAATGACATGAAAGAAAAATAAATGTCAAAGATAAAGGACAATAAATTTTATCAAGAGTAAGGATCAAGGATGACTAAAGTCTCATGAACGTGATAGTGGTAGGATATCTGACAGGGAAATGGAGCGAGGCGACTTTGAACGGGATAAGGAAAAGTATAAGAAAAATAACATCATACCAATAGATTATGACAATCAAGATAGAAATATTATAAATTGGCAAAATGTGAAAGAGGGAAACTATAATAATAGCATAAGAAAAAAAACTTTTTTAAAAATATTAAATTCATTTCACAAGAGGCTTGAGGTTGGAGGAATGAAATATTAAAAGGAACAGTTTTATTGTTGATACTTTTTTCTATAAGACAACTATAATATCGCGCTGACCTCTTAGATAGTCACTCAGCTAATAGTTATTATCTCAGAAAATCACTTTTCTTTTTGATTCTCAGAACATGACTTTCTGAGATAATACTATTAGTTGAGTGACTATATTAGAAATCGACTCCGATAATAAGACAATCATATCTAAGAAACTGAAGAAATGTATAATCTTTGTCGGCAGGTAGTTTGGGAGAAAAAACTAACTGTAGAAAATATGGTAAGTATCATCATAGAGTAGAAATCAACTTTAAAAGTACATTATATATAATATTCACATCTCCATCAATTGTCCTACAACAATCGAATCAAAACTAAGGGATGTTCAACCAAGTTAAGCCTCGAGAAATACTTTAGTCCAATAATACTTGATGATTTATGTAAGACAAAGGCTCGTTCTATAGGTTAAAAGACAGGTTTTGTGCAACATCACGACCCCTTGGAAAACTTTTGTGCAGTCATGAGATTTTTTGTCAACCAGATTTTTGTTTCTCTAGACAACATTCCATCATCCCCGAATGGTTTTAGCACACCAGCAAGCTCATCGATTTTTTCCTTCTTAAGTAGTCGCGCACAAACCTCCGAAAGAGACTCTAAAGCTTCAGCTCTTTGTTCAATGGGATTACCCCAGTCGTCTTTGTCCTCCTTACTAGCTAATTCGGCTAGTGACTTGAGCTGTGAAACCTTATCATCCAATGCTTGAAGAGCGTCTTTCTTAGTTTGTTTGGTATCATAAACCGCGGTTGCTTTCTTTTCTAGCTCGTCTTTGTGTAGAAGTAAACCATCGCTTTCAGTTGACAAGCAGTCAATAGCAACTTATCTACACTCGCTACCATTTTCAGTTTCAGCAACACAGCATCTTGGTGCCGCCTCTGGATCTGGTTTTGCCTACTGTGAATTAGATGAAGTGTTTTCTTCATCGAAGGATCGTGTTTTATCATTGAATCTTCCATCAGACAATGTCATTCTGCTAGATTTTGTGGTGATACATTCCACTATATCTGCTTCCTCATGGTCCAATGGTCTTCTCAATACCTCAAGCTCTTTTGTCTTGTTATTCTTCATATCACCCTTGTCAAATCGACTAACATGCTCCGGAGAAATATGCTCTTGTTCCTCGGACCATGTTTTTTCCCTTGAACTTGACGAGCTTGGAGTGATCGTAGTTTCTGTTTTTGAGATAGTCTAATGTTGATCATATCCATTGCAAACAGCTGCCTCACTCATCTCCCCACTTTTAGAATCCTCACTATCTTAAGAGATACTAATCGAGTCGCTTGTTGGATCGACTCTCTTAGTGTCAAGTTTGGCTCGGAATGTGTTATAATTGTCAGATAAGTTTCTTGGCTGAATGTTATCACTTTCGTCAAAGTAAAGAAAAGTTCTCTTCTCTTTTAGCTTCAACTGTCTGTCGCTGCTACCTCTCAGACTGATAGATTTTCCACGTGATGGTCGTGTTTTCTTTTTCGTTCTGCTCGGGGACTTCACAGAAAAAAACGCATATAAAGGGTTGTGACATAAGAGGAGGTATGGTTGCAAATGTTGATGTCTTAATAGCTCGGCAGCCTATAAGTAGAGGTAAAAAAATATATCAATATGAATCTCAATTTAATACTCCCTCTGTTTTATTTTGCTTTTTTGGTTTTTATTTGGGACGAAGTTTAAGAAAGAAAAGAAGACTTTTGAACCTTGTGGTCTTAAAATAAAGGTATGCAGAATGTATCAAAATGTAATTTTAGTTTGTGATCTTTAAACATGCCACGTAGAAAGTTAGAATTAAGGAGTTGTATTAAAAGGAAAGAAACATTCGCTTTTACACGGACTAAAAAGGAAAATAAGACTTAACAGATTGAAACGGAAAGAATAACATTTGAACATATGTAGCTCGCACTCACTGTAGGTCATTGTTCTGGAGTCTTTCTTAGCATGCTTTTTATTATCTGTTTCCTGCAAGAATTAAATCCTCTTTGTCAAGTGACTGATTTGTTATACTTGTGGCGTACTGAGAAGGAAGATACTTACAAGGTGGAGGAGTATATAATCGGAAATGGTGAGAACAAACCCCGGTTTATTTTGTTGATAAGTTCAGTTTTGTCCTGTTGGATTTACATTGTCAGTATATCATATAGAAGATATCAGGATAAAGAACTTCTCTTTTTTTTTTGCGTAACAAGTATAACTTTTCGAGGTATTGTTTACATGAAATTTTTTCCAAAATTAAGGATTAGCTGTACAACTCGACGTCTTTTTCTCAAATGCATTAAGCTAGGTGCTATGGCGACAGGATCTTTGTAATATGATGAATACCACAATATTTTTAGCACCTATGACCGAAAATAAAAGCTACATTTAGGTTTTCTAAGTCTTGGAGGGGGAAGGGATTTCTCTCTTGATAAATAGATATGCTGAATCGATTGTTAGGTGACAATAGATGGTCGAAACTTGCATGTAAGTAAGAGGTTCATTTTGCCGCAATAGAAATTCATACCGAGGAAGCAAGGCCTTCTGCATCTAGTAATTTTCCTAATCCAAAATCACCTGTGACAATCAAGTGAATTTGAAGTATAGAAAAGAAGCAAAGACGACCCAATCAAGCAATTCTTAGGGCATTCTTACCTAACCTGATGTCGTTGTCCTTTGTGATGAATATGTTACATAACTGAATTAAAAATAGTTCACGTTAAAAATGTTTCATGCTAAGAAGGCATTTCTATTTCGCCGATTACAACAAGTTTATACCTTGACGTCTCTATGATGAACCCGGTTGGAATGCAGATACTCCAAAGCTAACAATAGATGAGTCAGCCATTTACAGAGTTTCTATAATAGCAGGAAGAAAACAACATAAAAACGTGCAATTTTTTAAGCTACCGGGAAGGCACAGAGAAGATTCATAAGTAATGAAATCGCATTTAACTACCTCTTTCGGGAAAAGTGCTCCTCTAGACTTCCTCATGATCTCCGCCCTGAACACGGGGAAAAAAAATTGTCACCGTCCTCAGATTACACCACAAAAGATGTTCTATAATCATCCTATTCATTTCTTTATTTTCAACCTCATTAACCCTTCTATCGTTCTTGGTACGAGGGAGTATTTATGAAATCTAAGGTCTTTCATTCTCCAGTTACTTGGATGTACTTACAACACAGGCTGAAAACAACCACGATCTTGGCAAAAGGTTGTGCTCTACAAACACAGGTTAGACATATTTTACGATAAAATATAGTCGGTGACAATGATGAAGAATTTAACTTAAACTATTGTTTTCCCTTCCCTCGTTTAGTGGATCCTTTTGTTCTTTATTCTTATCTTTCCTTATAGGTACACATTTAAAATGTTATCAAAATCAGGGATAATCACTCACATATTTTAATCTTCACAATAATCGGCAACAATGCATATATAGCTCCCCTGAAAGAAAAATAAAGTCAAGCATTTTCTCTGGTGCAACTTATGCAGCAATAATCGCAACTACTAAAGGCTACGTTTTGCACTTTATGATCCAAGCAACCACAAAACTAGATGATAGGATACCTTGTCCACCCAAGCATCTTTGTACTCCAAAAGATATGGATGGCTTAGTTTATCTATCAAATTCACCTCAAACGGAAAAACAACAATCTATCATCAGATTAGAAGAATATTCCCCAAGCATATCATACCATCAAGTAGAACTTTTCATATAATAAATTATAAGATGAGTTAAAGATTTTGTATCTAAATGTGCTTGGTTCGAAAGGAAAGATTGGAGAAACTATTTGATGACATAACTTCTTTCACTCGACATTTAAGAGTGTCCATATTCCATAATGCCTATTCATCAAAATGAATATTTGGTAGTGAGATGTATACCTCTTAGCGTCCAAATTATCCACTTCGAGAAAGTAGAGTTATTTATACAGGGAAAATCATAGGTGCGAAGTACTTACTGGTTCTTCTTTTCTATTGTTAAGAGGAAAAAAAACTACTTCACGTGTGACTCCAATGAGAAAGTTCTAAATTTCTACTTCAGTTCAATCCTACTTGTCAGCTCATGTCATTTTTTTTTGGAAGCTCGTCTTGCGGATGCTTGGTCCTTCGAACTCAAACCTTGAGTTAAGACACTTGGGGCATATATATTATTCTGTTGAAACAATCTTCTCCGAAACCTAAGCTTATTAGATGCAAACCAGCATTCATGCAGATAAGAATGAAGATGTCTAAAGGTTTCCATTGATAGAATTCATAGGATGCTCAACGCATTGGTTAGGACGATCACTCCTTTCATAGTCCAGCATGCTAAACAACACTCTTAGAAGAAAAAAGATTTGAATGGAAACACACGCTTCAAGTCGTATGATAAAATAGTCAAAATAGTAACAGCAAAGGATGAATGATGTGATATGTGAGTGATAGTCCAAGATGTTTAGAAGAACACCGATTGAAATAGAAGAACATCAATAAAAATCAGTTTATCAAATACTTTATGATGGAACACCTCATACAATGTAGCTCACTACCGAAACTATGAGGAGAACTATTCAATTAGACTAGACTAGATTACTGATTTTAACCATCGGATTATATCATAGATATGAGACTCCCCCTGCATTTCATCGGTGGCTAAAGTTTGCGACAATCAACCTCAGATTCAGCAACTTATAAGAATATGCCCTAAATATTATTAGTCTTCAATTAATCATAGAACTAATTACTTTTTCAGGGAACAAATTAAGAGAACCACTTGAAATGACCTCCTGATATGCCGTGCGGTTGGACTTTTCTGTCTGATTTGCTAATGGTATCTTCTTCAAAACATACCTACAAGGAAAAGAAAAAAAAGTCCATAAAATTGGATTTCATGAAATTATGATGAGTCAAAATAATCTTTCTTTAATAATTACAGAAGTCAACAACTTGGATATAGAATATACCACAGATTCAGTGCAACTTCACTTCCGTAAGAAATAGGATCATTAACGGTTTATTCTCAAGTACACTGCATTTGGAGTTCCTTAGTTTCTGTTCTTCGGTGAACATTTCCCATGGGAATTTCCAATAATGCAAATTACCAGGACATTAGACACATCCAAGGAATGTATCAGTATACCAGATACCAGATTCAACATTTTTTTTGCAAAAGTGCGTACGAGAAATCTTACATATACAGTAAAATGTCATTCAATTCCTACATGGAGCAAAGATATCTGAAAATCTGTTCTAGAAATTATCAAATCCAAACCGACACAAATTGCCGAAGTAGGAAAAAATGACTAGAAAAAAAATATAGTATAAGTACTACTAGCTTACTTCTTCTTCTCAGTTCGATGGAGAACAAGAAATGTAGTTCCGACAGTTCTTCTTCCCAACTGTTCTATCACTTCATAATCATCTAACTTGTTATCCGTATCACTCTTCTGAGTCTCCATTCTTCCACTAAACAACAAAAAATCAACTATATAATAAGATTTCAGCTACAGATTCAATCTTTCTATCAATTGAACAAGTTCTTGAACTCTTCCAACTCAAATTTTAGAAACACATTACACTTTACAATAAACTTACAGCTATAGATTCAATCTTTCTTTCAATTGAACAAGTTCTAGAACTCACCCAACTAGAAACATAGAACCAAAGATTCAATGGAACAAGTTCTTGAACTCACCCAACTCAAAACTTGGGCACACATTAAACAACAACAACAAAAAAAAAATAGTATATTCCCAAAAAAGTGGGGTCTGGGGAAGGGTAAAGTGTATGCAGTCCATACCTCCACCTTATAGCTAAGGTAGAGAGGTTGTTTCCGAAAGGCACCCGTAGATCAACTTAGGCACACATTACACTTTACAATAAAATTACAGCTAAAGATTCAATCTTTCTATCAATTGAGCAAACAAGCTCTTGAACTCACCCAACTCAAAACTTTGGCAAACATTACAACTTTACAGTAAAGTAACAGTCAAAGATTCAATAGAACAAGTTCTAAAACTCACCAACTCAAAACATAGACAAACATTACACTACAATAAAACTTAAGTTAAAGATTCAATCATTTTGTTAATCAAACTGTTTCTTGAACTCACCCAACTCAATACTTAGGCACATATTACACTTTTACCATAACGTTATAGCTAAAGATTCCATCTTTCTATCTATTGAACAAGTTCTTGAACTCAGCCAACTCAAAATTTAGGAACACATTACACTTTATAGTAAAATTACAGTCAAAATGATTCAGCAGAAAAAAATTTTGAACTCACCCAACTCAAAACTTAGGCACACATTACAACTTTGCAGTAAAATTACAGTTATAGATTCAACAAAACAAATTCTTGAACTTTCCCAACTCAAAAAAAATGCAAACATTACACTCTACAATAAAAATAGAAGATTCAAACTGTTTGTTAATTTAACAAGTTCCTGAACTCAACCAACTCAAAAATAACTTTACAGTTAAAGATTCTATTTTTCTGCTACTTGAACTGATTCTTGAACTCACCCAACTCAAAACTTAGTCACACATTACACTTCACAGCAAAATTACAGCTAAAGATTCAGTCTTTCTGCTACTTGAACTGATTCTTGAACTCACCCAACTCAAAACTTAGGTACATATTACACTTCACAGCAAAATTACATTTAAAGATTACGTTTTTTCTGTTAATTGAACTGGTTCTTGAACTCACCCAACTAAAAACTTACACTGAAAATTTTCAGTCTTTCTGTTAATTAAACTGATTCTTGAACTTATCCAACTTAAAACTTAGGCAAACACTGCACTTTGCAATAAAATCAAAGCTAAAGATTCAATCATTTTGTTAATTGAACTGGTTCTTGAAATCACCCAACTAAAAAACTTGAGGAAATCATTACAGGGTCAACAGTGAAATCCCTGCAACAACTACAAAAACAAGCCTTTACTTCATTCCAGCAAGAAAAAAAAAGATTTTGAGAGTTGGGATCATAAAATGATTTGGGACAAAGCAAAGCTAAGTTGCAACTAATTATTGAGTGTCCATTCTACCTCTAAAACTACAAACATTATTCTTTAAAGTTAAAGATTCAATATTTCGATTAATTGAACTGATTCTTGAACTCTTCCAACTCAAATTTTAGGCACACATTACACTTTACAATAAAATTACAGCTAATGATTCAATCATTCTATCAATTGAACAAACAAGTTCTTGAACCCACCCAACTCAAAATTTGGACAACCTTTCACAACAACTACAACGGTAACATACCCAATGAATACCACAAGCAAAGTCTGGGGAGGGTAAAGTGTACCGCAGACCTTACCACTACTTCGGGAATTAGACAACATTACACATCACAGTAAAATTACAGTTAAAAACTAAGTTGCTCGGACTCTCCAAATATGTTGCCGTACCCGTGTCCGATCCTCCGAAAATGCACTAGTTTTGAAGGATCCAACACTCACCCCATGACATTTTTGAAGAGTCCAAGCAACTTAGGTTAAAAATTCATTTTTTTTCTGTTAAGTGAACTTATTCTTGAACTCACCCAACTCAAAACTTAGGCAAACAATACACTTCCTACCGTATAACTACAGTTAAATATTCAATCTTTCAGTAAGACAAACATTCTTCACCAGTAGAATTACAGTCAAGGATTCAACAGAACAAGTTCTTGAACTCACCCAACTCAAAACTTAGACACACATTACACTATACAAAAAAATTACAATCAAAAAGATTCAACATAACAAGTTCTTGAACTCACCCAACTCAAAACTTAAGATAGACATTCTTCACCAGTAGACATACAATCAAGGATTCAACAGAACAAGTTCTTCAACTCACACAACTCAAAACTTAGGCACCCATTACACTATACAGAAAAATTACAGTCGAAAAGATTAAACATAACAATTTCTTTAACTCTCCCAACTCAAAAATTAAGACAGACATTCTTCACCAGTAGAATTACAATCAAGGATTCAACAGAACAACTTCTTGAACTCACACAACTCAATAAATAGGAAAAAGAAATCAATGACGTGAAAGAAAAATAAATGTCACACATAAAGGACAATAAATTTTATCAAGAGTAAGGATCAAGGAAGACTAAAGTCTCATGAACATGATAGTGGTAGGATATCTGACAGGGAAATGGAGCGAGACGACTTTGAACAGGACAAGGATAAGTATAAGAAAAGTAACATCATACCAATAAATCATGACAATCAAGATAGAATTTTTATAAATTGGCACAATGTGCATGAGGGAAAATATAATAATAGTATACAAAAAAAAAAAAACTTTTTTAAAAATATTAAATTCGTTTCACAAGAGGCTTGAGGTTGGAGGAATGTAATATTTTGTTAGGTCATTTTCATGATGTAACCTATCACCATCCTCAACTAATTTGGATTTAATTATTAAAGTGCTAAAATTGGTATTATATAAGTAATATTTAATTGTGTCTTTATTATTTTTCTTTAGTTAGGCTATTTGATGACTCTATTGGCATATCATTAACAATAATTCTCATTGAACATGTAATATTTTTGGTATGCCTAAATTTCCATTTTAAGAAGAAAAAAAAACGGATAAATAAAGTCAAATTCCAACTACCAAAATGCTACTAGTCAAATATTTAATCCCTATTAGAAAAAAGTAAAATTGAAAAATAATAACAAAATTAATTACTTAAACAAGAATATTAATTGTACACTACAATTAAGTGATAAATTGACATGAGATTATATGTTGGCTAATCTTAATTACTTGTAAAAGTAATCTAATTATAATGTTTTCTCTCCCTCGTTATTACAATAACATACGTAATATAATTTTACTAGTAGGATCTAGGGAGGACGATGTATACGGCTATACGCAGGGACAAAACTAGCTAATAGTGAGGGGGGTCATCCGAACCTCCTTCAATGAAAAATTATACTATATATACAAACTTAAAATTATTGTTTTATTTATATATAGGAGACGTTGAACCCCATTTGATTAGTTCTTTTGTTCACAGTTTTTTATTTTGAACCCCCTTAATTAAGATGTTGGCTCCGCCACTAACTATACGCATCCGTGCAGAACTACAATTTAATTACAGGTGTAAAGTGAGAAATGACGTTTTAGGTTGAGCTTCGATTCAAGTAAAACATATACAGAATTAAGTACGTAAATAAAGAAATGGAGAATTATCATAATAGCAACAACAAAATAATTAACCTCATTATTATCCACATTAATTTTGGATTAGTTTTCTAAGGTAAAAGAATATGTAATTAAATTTTATCGGTGGAATAGATAAAAGGGCAATTTCTAAAAAAAGTGATACTGAAATATGAAAATCAGTAGTTGGATTTTATGACCCACCACTTGATAATGCTAGAACAGAATAAATATTTTTAATAAATCAAATGTTGAAAAATTTTTATAAAGAAAAAAAATGGAAAAAGGCCTAAAATGTTCTTCCTATTTACCTATTAGTCAATTTTGTCCTTTTACTTAACAACAACCTTTTGGTCCCACTTTATTTATCACATGACACATTTCTATTGGACAATTCATATTAAATTAAATTAATTAATTTTATCTCAAAACCTAACCCGCCCAGACAAATCACACGGATCCAACTAAAGTTGACCCGCTCTGTATTCGTCGATATCTGCTCATCTCCTCTCTTTGAATTATTGTAAAGAATAATATTATGATGAAAGTGAGAAGAACTCTATTTTTTTCCTACTAGAAGACAAGGCTTGTCACGATATACTATGAATGCACAATGATGAGTACAAAAAATAGTTGAAGGGCATTTTAGGCCCAATAGGTAGATGAAGGGCATTTTTACACTATTTTAGATAGTTAGAGGGCATTTTAGGCCCTTTTTCAAAATAAATAAATAAATAAATAACTCACTTTTTTTTTCCTTTTTTCAATTAGTTTTACTGATCGACTCATTTGAATTCGCGATTACGCATTACGGACTGTTTGTATATCAAAAGAGAAGCACTCCATGTTGAAGCTTTCCTTACTAAGAGGACTTGAATTTATATTCACGCTATATAGAACTTCTTTAAGAGAAAGCTCTATCTATAAATTTATAAACTCACATAAAATATAATTGGATTTTCCATAACTTGTTGGTTCCTTTTTATTTTATCCTCTCTCATTCAGGCAACAACTCACTTTAATTTGATTTTACGAAATATGATTCTAAAAATAAATCATGAAAAGAATAAATAACATAAATTTTATGCTATATCAAATCAACTAAAAGAGAATTATTAATAGAGAGCTTCACATAATTAAGTGAAACTAGTTATTTTAAAATTAAGGTATACAATTCTGTGATTATAATTATGTTAAATTACATAAACAATACACCAATAATATATCCAGTATATTCTCGCAAGATAGGGTAAATTACACAAACAATGTTTAAAAAAAGCTATGCCAGATATCCCATATATATACATTATTTCGGTAGATGTTCGTGGAGGACAATTCTTATCTCTCTATTAGTTTTTAAGTTTAATTAGATTCAAGGTTCATTTTTTTTGTCGTGATACTAGAGCTAGACTTCTCTCAATTCTTATTTCTCATATGTTAAACATTATATTATACTATCCATGCTTCAATTATCAGGCAGAGGCGGAGCCTAACTAGTAATAGGATATATTATTAATATATGATTAAAATAATTTTTATCTATATATTATAGATGTTAAACCTCCTTCGGTGAGTTTTTTTCTAGATTTTGAACTCCTTCAGCAGAAATTCTGACTTCGCCTATATTATCAGGTGTCTGATTTCTGCATTAATTATGTACTATAAAATACTAGTTGGTCTCCTGCTCATATTAATGTTTTGAACAATTTTCACCTCACTTATTAATTTTTGAATTTAATATTATACCATTTTTGTGTAATTGGTTAAGCATCTTGAATAGGGAGTCATATAATACAATCGAAAAGATATACTCCCTCCGTTCTAAATTTGCTAATTTGATTTTTCATTTTATTTATATTTTTTCATTAATCAAGAAGAGACAATTTTTTTTTCATGTTTTACCCTTTGCATTAATTACTTTTTTTCTCAAATTAAAATGTAAACATCATTTAATAGGAGTATGATGGTAAACTATCCATATTATTAATTTTTTTTTAATCAATGTGTCATCTCAGTTTGAAACGGAGGGAGTATGATAATGAATTGTCCCTACTTATTACCAACTTGTTTTTGTTTTTTTCATTCAAATCCAAAGCATATTCTTGCAATTTTTAAATTCTCCTTTGAGTATCAATAATATAATGTCCTCCCTCCATTTCTAAATAATTGATTATTTAGTTCTTTTATTATATACTTAAATAAATAATATTTTCGATAATCAAGAAATCATTGACGATGTTTTTTCAATTTACCTTTCCTATAAAAAAATAAAAATTCGCAAAACTCCAAAACTACTAAAAAGTTATATTCTTTTAAATATATTTATTAAATACAAATTAGTAAAATAATTTTTACTTTCTAGAAGTGAGTAGTTTCTTAACGAAGGCCTAAATTAAAAACCACTTATTTAAAAACGAAGGAAGTTGAGTTCTTTTTCGCATATCAACAATTAGTAGGCGTTTGGCTATGAAAATTATTTATATTTTTTTGAAAAATTATTTCACTTTAGTGAGAAAAGTGAAAACAAGATGCGTTTGGCCATGAAAATTCTAAATACAATTCTGAAATATTGCATTTGTAACTTTTACTTCTCTCACAATATTTCAAAAGCAACTTTAATTTATGAGAAAATACATAAAGTACCCCCTGATCTTGTCTGAATTCTTAAAAAAGACACCTAAATTTTACTTTCAACCTATTACCCCACGATTCTTACTTAATCCGTTGTAAATACACCATTTTGACTTAAATTTTGCCTATGCGTGTAGACACGCACACCAGGCGCATGAATGGTTAAAATTTGACTTAAATTGCCAATAAAAAGTTGCAACGTATAAATTATTTATCCAAAAATTTAAAAATACCTTCTTCTCCATTGATGTCTTCCTCATCTTTCCAATACTCCATTCACACACTCTCACAACTTCACACAATACTCCATTCATGCACACACAACAACTCAGTGAAAAACACACACTCACACGCTGACACTACACACACAGAAATCGGAAGGAGAGCACAAGTATGCTTGGGATCGTGTTGTCTATCCCTATTGTGAGGTTTATGCTTTTACTGAGAGCTTTCCACAATTTGATATCCACCAACGGTCTGTAACATTATTCTTATGTTCATCTTGAATTGAAGAATGATAAAGCGTTTTAAAAAGGGTAAAAAAGATATGATATGGTAGCCACCATTTTTTCCGTCGAGAAGGTATTTTTCGATGATAAACCCAATATGAAAAATTAATTTTTTGTTTGAAAATATGCTAATGTAGGCAAAAGGATCAGTAAAATTGTTTTCAATTCCACTATTGGAATAGTAATCAATATACCAATTTGTTATCGGTGGAATCACATCCTTTCCAACTCCAAAAACTTGTTCTCCGCATTCCTCAACTGAATGAAATCATTCTTGTTTGGAATTCAATTTAATAGGGAGAACAATTGAGGCGTACTTTAGAAAATAATTAAATTTAAAATCAACAACAATGGAAGAAGTAATGAAACAGAAGAAGGAAAGACAAGTGAACTGGAAGAAGAAGAAGAAACTGTCAAACCCGCGCTTTTTAAAAAAAGAGGAATGCTGAAATTTTTGTCATAATGGTATATTTACAACGATTTTAGTAAGATTCTGTGGGGTAATAGGTCGAAAGTATAGTTTCGGTGTCTTTTTTGAAAAAGTCGGACAAGATAAGGGGGCACTTTATGTATTTTGTCTTAATTTATATCCATGGTCAAATACAACCCCTAGTTCAACTTCAACTCCAACTCCAATTTCAAAAAATTATAATTTTCATGACCAAACGGGCCTTAATGTGGGTCCAAATTTTCCATAAATAGAGATGGAATCTTGTCCCAACTAAATAAGAGGTCCAAAAACTTATGCTAATAATATGCCATTTTTATTGATGAAGAGTGAAAAAGCAAAAAAATATGAAAACTATGAACTTATGGGCTGGATTGCTTAGAATAGACACAAATTAAATCAATCAATTCATCCTACATAGCCCATCTGAACTTATGTTTGCCCATGTTGCTTCAAACTTGTTGTCTTGTTATCAATACAAGGTAAATTACTAGTATGGTGTAACATGGGTTTGAGATGTTACACAAGGATATTTATAATATTAGAGATTTATGGCAAGATCATTCATTGAATAACAAGTATTGTGGAGGGATGAATAAGAGTTCCTCCATCTGTAATGGTCTCGAATTCCCGTTCTGGATATAAAGAATTATGTTAGGGATTTATTTCCTTTAAATAGACCTTATATAACACGAATCTGGCTAGTTGGAGTCTCAACGTGGATACCGGATTAAAAAAAGTTCATTCACCAGAATATTATAAGAATATATACTAAATTGTGGTGATACATCGTAAGTTTGTCATGTAAAGAGATTACATATTCCTTTACGAAATTCAATGTGAGATTCTTCAACTCTATGGGAATTCCAAATACAATTTAGAATTTTATTTGAAAAAGTGAAAACAAGTAAACTTTTACTCCTCTCACAAAAATTTCAAAAACAACTCCAATATGTATTCATGGTCAAACATACACAACTTCAACTTCAACTCCAGAAAATTATAATTTTCATGGCCAAACGAGGCCTAGAATTTATAGAATTTGGAGCATGAACAAAATAAAGGTAACATAAAAAATTAACAATCAAGTGCCATAAAATTATGTTAAAAGAATAAATGTTGAACCTAACTGATAGCAGTGTGTGTCTTGTTTAATGTATACATTAGTAGTTACATTATTGCTTATGTAGTTTTCGGTCCTTCAATTTCTGATATTATTTGTATCTTGTATTTCAACAATCATGTTATCTTATTAATGTTACTATATTTTCTATTACAATATGTATTTTTAACACTATCCATTATTTTTTTACCTATTAGTACTTTTTTTTCTTGAACCTTCGTATATCGAAATAATATTTCTACCTTTGAGATAGATATAAGATCTATCTACATCCAATTTAAAATTTTAATTAAGTATTTCTAAATTTAGAAGGAGGTTTGTCTGTTTTGATTTTTGAAACACCTAAAAAAGGAAAGTAGTATCATTTCCATTTTCTTTCCTTTTGGAGCTCCTCCTTAATCATCTTAAAATTCTTGGACCAAAAAAAATAAATAAAAAATTAAAATTCACCTTTCAATTTCTCCAATTCTTCTATTAAGGTATGTTAATTCTACATTTATGACTAATAAATTCCTAAGGTCTTATCTAATTTTCTTATTATTATTTTATTTTGATAATTTTCTAATAAATTCAATTGTTTTGTTTTGTTTTCTTTTCTTTTCTTTTCTTTTTTCATCGAGGTCTATAATTATGCATGTTTATTTGCATGTCAAAGTTCAAACATAGGTTCTTTTTTCTCTAATTGTTCAAATTTTTTGTAATTTATTTGATTTTGGACTAATAATATAGTCTTTGTGTATTTGCATGTTATGGTGTTTAATTATAAGGGTTGTGCTATTTTTTTATTTATTTTTTGAACTGATGAAAGGAAGTTTAGTTTTTATACATTAAAGGTGAAAAAAATGCATCTTAGTGGGTTTTCTATTAATTATTTATATATATTAAACACGAATACAGAGTTTGAGCTAAAGCTATTGAGTTTTGCTGAAATGTTAGAAAAAGCCATAGCTCTAGTCTACCCCAATATAAAATGCCAAGAGCTCTTACGCTTTAATATTGTCGTTGTTGAATTCTGTACTTCTGTGCTATGCAGTTAGGACTCTTTAAAATGTTGTTGTACTTGTGTCAGATCATATGAATTTGCACTATTTTTGGAGTATCCGACATGCACCCTGGGGTATTTTTGAGGATTCCGAGCAACAAGATTTTGTGAGATTTAGTGGACTGATTTTGCTTGTGATGTGATCTAGTCACAAGAACATCCTTAAACTTTGTTATGAAAATTTGGTTACACCTTTAATTTCATTCTTATCTGTTGAATTATGGTTAGCTAAGTTTTAGGTTCTGCATAAGTACTAAGCTAGTTCTTTGTTAGATGAATTGGTTTTTCGGGTTCTTTGAGTTTGCAAGAGGGAACTGTTGGCTATTGAAGATGATAGAGTACTCCCCCCACATACCGGTCCGGACATGAATGTGTATATGAAACTCAATGGCCCCTTGTTGTTCTGAGGGACGGAGGAGGCTAGGTTAGCCAAAAGATGGTTAATGGTTATTTTTATCTTATGGATAACACCACTTACTGTTCAAGAAAATGAATAGTTGAGAAATTTTTGTGTTCTTCGCTTATAGGGAAACGATTATTAGAATACATGCCAACCAGAGTAGATAACAAAAGCTAGAAAGTGATCAGATAGTTGTGATTTATCTCAAGAGCTAATCCTTTCTTCGGTCTTTTACAATCTGCTTGGGTTTTGGTGACTGTGCATGATAGTTGAATTGGTTTCGTCATGCCTATCTAGAATATGTGATCATAACTGGTTATCAAGAGAACTCATCAAGACAAAAAAACAATGTTACCGCTTGAATCTTGATAATCAGCAGTTGAGCCGAGAGGGTTACCTTCGCAAGTTTATTTGAGTAAATACTATGCTTTGGTCTCTTATAAAGGGGTAATGATCTGAGGAAGCTAGAGATGAGCCGAGAGGGTCTCATTTTAGCATGCCTCTAGTATAAATTGAGATAGGCAGTACCTTATTTGCATTTCGGTTGTTGAATCTCTCATCTCATATGCAGGATGTACTCGAATATTGGTATATGCTGAAAAGTGATAACAGTGTTGAGTCCAAGTAACTGCAAATGTGCCTACGTAACATGACCGGTTAAAGACTAATTGGAATTTCTCAGCTAACAGGCCTCCCATGTTTCAGTTATGTGATCAAGATTTCTGGTAAGTGGTGCAATCTTATCTAGTTTAGCAACATCAGTTTTGGCTTTTAAGCTTGTTTTTCTCAAAATCTTCTTGTGAGGTGTAGGAAAGAGCTGCAGTTTTTTCTTCTAGTAGCCTCCATGTTGTATTTTAATTTGTCATTTTACTGATTGAATTAAAGCTTCCTTAGCATGTTAACGGTGAAAGGCTCTCATTTTGACAATTCTACACTAGTTGTGGCTAATTCTTTAAATGGTTAAGCATGTCAAATGGTTCCAGTAACAAAAATCTAGCAAGTACGAGATATTGAATGTATGTATTATTCTGAATTGCTTTATATTTCATAATCACGATGTTCCTTGGTTGAAGTTTTTGTTTGTACCTTTGTTATTTCGTGATGTACTTAACGAACTTGGGGTGTTGAACTTAACTTGTTAACTACATAAATGGAGTCATCCAAAGAGACAGGTTGCCGATCTCTAGAATACCCCGTCCTCTGCATCAACGACTGTGGTTTTTTTGGTAGTGCAGCTACGATGAATATGTGTTCCAAGTGTCAAAAGGACATGATACTACTGAAGCAGGAACATGCAAAGCTTGCAGCTGCATCCATCCAAGACGTCGTACGCAGAAGCTCAAGGAGCGATGAATCAGAACTTGCTCTTGCAGGTGCCGCGGTTGCATCTGCAGATTTAGCCTCTCAGATTTCACAAGTGAAGTCAAAAGGGGGTCTGAAAAAGTGCACATCTTGTCGTAACCGTGTGGGCTTAATGGGGTTAAGTTGCAAATGTGGTGATCTTTTCTGCGCAGTTCCTCGTTATTCAGACAAACACAACTGCCCGTTTGATTATAGGAATGCTGGTCAGAATGCAATAGCAAAAGCAAATCTTATTGTCGTAGCAGAAAAGCTTAATAAGATCTAACAAGAACCTATTGAAAGGTTGTATGAACTGAAGCAATATCCATCTTTTGATAAGTTGGCCTCATCTTACATGGTGACAATGAAAGTTTCACGTGGGGGTGGGGGGGTACCCTAGAGCCTAGATAATCCTGGTGTGGAAGTTATTTATGATCTTGGTGCACATTTTCATGAAATTTGTTCTTGTTTTGTCCCCATTTCAAGGCTCCTTGTCTAGTATAATATGTATAATGTAGGTTATCTTGATGAATTTCACATTCATACATCCACGATTTGAAATCCTGAATTCGCCTCCGTGCATTCTTTAAGATTCCAAAGTCTCCTTTGAGTATCAATAATGTAGAGTTTTTTTTTTTGTAGAGATGTCAATACGGGTTGGCTCAGCCCATCCGAGCTAGCCCACATGATCTTTGAGTTTGACGGGTCAGGTTGGGCTAGCCTATCAAAATAATGAGCCAAAAATTATCAAGCCCACACTATTACTCTGTGGGTTGCAGGCCTCACGGGCCAGCCCACTTTAAAAAAATAATATTTTATAATTTAATTTTAGAATGTTAATAGACATAAATATTACATAGTATTAATACTTTTTAATTTAGTCTCCAACACCCCCAAAAATACTCATAATAGTGAAATTAAATAACTTTTGACATGCGTTCTGCCCTTACATCGTAAAAGTAAGGGTTAAGCTGTAGAACTAGATACGTAAGAGAAAGAGAGGAGAGCAGAACTTTACTTCTCTGCTGAGGCATATGATATCCTTCAAACCAAATAAAAATACTACTCCCTCCATCCCAAATTATGTGTACCCATTTCCTTTTTTGTCCGTCCCAAAATAAATGTCGTCTTTCCTTATTTGGAAATTTTTTAAAGGCACAATTACCTTTTTACCCTTATTTGACCCACGTTATTTTAAAAATATTAATACTTATTTTTAAGTATTTGTTTTTTTTAAGTAAAAGTCTTATCACTTAAATCAAAATTTAAACTTTCAGCCTTTTATTTTTACAGTATCAAAATTATTATAAACCACAAAGAGCAATTTATTCTTTTTGGTTGGTTCTACATAAGTAAACCAGTTTTCTTCGACAACCCATTGTTCATAGTACTGTGATTTCTCGAGTAAAAATTGGATCTTTAAAGCTAAAGTTAAAGAAAACAAGAATTTAGAGGGACCCCATTTTCCACATATATCATCTTACAATTGGAAAAAGTAACAAACACAACTACAAAGATCAAACTTCTTTAGTTTAGAACTGAAAATTGATTGAGACAGTGAGCTACCCAAGAGACAACATCCTTCTCCTCTATTTCCTCTAATGCGTCATATTCCTCGTCAATACTTTACACTCACAGTACATTGATAGGAGTGCATTTCCGGCATAGCACATGATATGATATCCTACATTAATAAGTCAGCCGTGTAATTTGCTTTCCAAATTCGAATGCAGCAACATCAAGTAAGAAAATACTATATGTCTGAACAAGCAGTATAACAAGCATATTTTTTACAAACTCTAAACATGAGTAGAAAATGTCCATTTCTCTTTGTCTTGATGAATGTTTGATCCTTTTAGAAGCACCGTAATCTGAAGTTCACTCCACAACAAACTGATTTCTGTTAATCTTTCGAGTATTGAATATTGTCGACCTCAGTTTCAACGTACTTCCACTTCACATGTATTACCACAAAAATGAAAATACACAACAAAATAATTTCCTACAATTTTGTTTTTAGTTTCAGCACTTATTTACTCCTGCACCGAATACTTAGTTTCCAGCAAATATCAAACTGATGCAATGCACCTCTCGTAGAGCTCTTCAAGAAGATATTCTTCAACAACCACCACAAAACAGTAAAGTTAACAACCCGACCTTTTCATTTTTTAAGTAGGTCAACACAGGTGACACACTTCTATTTGCTTTACCACCATTCATAACCTTACGTTTCTTCTTTCTCAACTCTCTCTTCACCAGAAATACATCTTTAATGGCTAGCCCATGTTCTGTGATATTTCAACATAAACACAGATCATCAGACTATCAGCTTATGATTAAATGTTAAGTCACTCGACAACAGTGAGAGTGAGTCACACAACATCAAATTTAACAAACATAACACGGAAGTTACCATTGTATCAATGAATAACATCCTAAAGTGAGGATATCAATACCAAGAAAACTTCAAATGGAAACTTTCGAATACAGTGTACACCAGTCAACAACCATAGACAGTAAAGTATAAATAGAAAAAATAAATCAATGACATGAAAGAAAAATAAATGTCACAGATAAAAGACAATAAATTTTATCAAGAGTAAGGATGAAGGAAACCAAAACATGACTCTTCTCGGGATCGTGATTACCAATCTTATTCATCACGAGAGAAGAATTGTAGTAGACTCCATTAGCTTATAGCAGCTTGACAATATGTTACCATGCCC
Organism: Capsicum pubescens; assembly: GCA_030864215.1. Classification (NCBI taxonomy): domain Eukaryota; kingdom Viridiplantae; phylum Streptophyta; class Magnoliopsida; order Solanales; family Solanaceae; genus Capsicum; species Capsicum pubescens. Next base: position 42,617,939 of record CM061543.1, read on the forward strand.
AATATGTTGTCTTTATGGAGCGTAGCTACTGCTCTTTGCATAATAGCTGAGGGTGCCGCCTTTATTAGTGAAATTGTACCACACCCTTTTGCATAAACCAAGGTCTCTTGTAATTGCGACTTTGATTTCAACTATTTTCATTTAGTTCCCCTGAACAATTGACATCCCCATGCTATCTAAATATATTCGATCTACACAACATCATTAGCATTCAATAAATTATTCTCGAAATAGACTTCTTCGTTTAAAAATAAAAATTCATACGAATGTGATGGTATGACTCCCTCTTCCCTTTTCCCCTTCCTTCCATTTACGCAACCCTCTATTATGTGATAAGAAAGTATTATTTATCTTTTTTTATTATTTATTATTTAATTTTGTTATTTATTATTTAATGTTGTTATTTATAATTTAATTTCTCTTATCATATATTATTATTATTCCTACTTTAATTTAAATAACAGCCTAATCAAAATTACCTTGCATGGTTTTATTTACCTTTTAATCCAATTTTATTTAATTTCTAACAATTATAGCCTATTTTTACCCAATCCATTACAATCTTAATCTAATTTCTTAAAATTTAAGCCATTATTTTTCATCCTAGCCACATTTTAATTTCTCCATGACATTAAATCTCAGTCGTCGATCAAAAACCAATCCAACGTTTGAGATCAAAAGATCTCTCTTTCCCTATTTCAAACCTACAAACCCTAACTCTAATTTTTTTCCCCAACTTCCGCCTCTATCTCTCCACCTCTCTCTTCTCTCTCTCTACAAACACCTCCAAATATAGATCTCCCCCTCCTCCGATCTCTCCGTCGCTAATCGACCACCAAAACCACCCCTTCGCTCCGAGTCCTCTTCGCCAGGCCGCTATCTCCGGCGAATATCCTTTTCTGTTACCTCTTCCTTCTCCTCCATACGCGCCGCCATCTCCTACCCCAGACGAGTCCAGTCGCTGCTCCGATGTCCATCCCCCTCTATCTTCGTCCTCCACCGACAAACAGCGCCACCAGTGGCACCGCCATCGCTGGAGATGGCCAGCCAAGACTCCACACCGCCGCTCCATCCTCCATCCTCTAGTTGCCTTATTTCTCCTCTCTGATGAATGTCCGATAGCCGCAACACAGCCTCGACTCTTTCCCCATAGAGATACCTCCGGCAAACCCCTTCGACGTTCCAACCATGCAACCCTTCCTTATAAAAAATGACGTATACTGAGAGAATCCGTCTTCAGGTTTGATCTCGTGTTCGAAATATGTGTGTGAACTTTAGTACTATTTCTTCATATGTGTCTCTCATAGAAATATTCTTCGAATCGAGTGTGGCCACATTTGATTTTTGTTGAATAAATGTGTTGATTTTAAGTCTGTGATTTTTATTCGACCCTATTTGCATTTACAACTTGATTGAAATTTCGTCACGCTTAACTTGAATGGTGAGTCAATTTGTTCGTCTCTCTCTGGTATGTGCAAACACGCCTAACTTCTTGCAACTTCAATTTTTTTATGCCTCTTAGTCAATATGGGTAAGAAAATCCCAACTTCTTTTGTGACTTGGTTTTAACTTTCTGATAAGATGCTCATTACTAATCATTGTAGATTGTTTCTTGCTAATATTGACTATTTTGTTTTGGCATGTTTTATGATTTTGTAATCGCCTTATTGTTGTTGTGGTACTACTATCGTGTTAAATGAATGATTATTTTCCTTTGTGATGGGTTTTAAAATTCTTGACTATGCCTAATTGAGAATTTACAGTTGATTGATTTATATACTATCTTTAATTGAGAGATGTGGCTGATTACTTTAACAATGGTTTATGGTAAGTAACTACTTTTGATTGATTTTTGTGTCAATTTTCTTCTAAAAAATTAAGTACTATTAATTATCGTTTTCCTTGATTATGTGATCACTATATGGTAGTTCTTCTTTTCTTTGGTAAATAAATAATTTGTACGACTGATTTGCTTAACCGATCTTTCCTTTATTGGATTTGACTGAATTTTGTGTGATTTTATATTTCCCTTAATTAGCATATAATTTGAAAAGGAAATTTGTGTATGAATGATATATTCTTTTACTTTAATTGATTTCCCACAAGTATTAATGGGAAGAGCCTCAGTAATATCAGTCAGGTTAGTTTCTGTTTAGTTTAATTTTGTATGGAAAAAGCATGTATGTGACGATTCGAGAATTTTTTCGTAAATCTTTAATAAGACTAATATGTTCACATTTTAATAGTTTGGGTATGATCCTGTACCAATTTGATTTGAGAAAAGCATCTCAGTAATTGATTTTTTTATTTTTTCTTGCCTTACTTGGTTGACAGACATTTATGGTAAATTTAGATACCTCTTCTTGATTTCATTTAATAAGTAGGAAGGGTCTCCTTTTACTTGTTCTATTCATGGAAATTTGAAATGTTATAATTTCAAATTTCCATGAATAGAACAAGTAAAAAGAGATCCTTCCTACTTATTAAATGAAATCAAGAAGAGGTATCTAAATTTACCATAATTAACGTGTGAGGGGATGTGTGTTTATTTATTTATGGCAACTATAGTATGATTGGTGGAACGGATTGATTTACCCCCATCTATTTAAGGGAACAATCCCCTTAATTGATTCATTATATGTTATTCTTCCTCCATTAAATATTATTCATCCTTCATTATTAGGGATTGTGGATGACCCTCCTCACTATATAAACTCACCATTCTCTTTCTCTAAGAGAACAAACTTCTCCTCCGCTATTACTCCGTCTATTTTCTCTTAAAAGTACTTTGAAGTTCTTTGGCAATTTGGATTTGGAAAAACATTCGGTCTTGTCCTTGCTGCAATTGCTTTGGGTTATATTATTATTGTTTGGTGCCTAATCGGTTAGTCTCTATCGACGCATTCTTTTCTTATTCTATAGCATTTGTGATAGAAAATCATAAAAAGCATGTCTATAGGAACTAATTTAAAATAATTATGATTTTGCTTTTTTCACTGTCATAAAGAAGATTAAAAAAAGAAAAGAATAGCTTACTAGAGTGTACTATAACCAGTTCTAGCTATTTTCTTGAACATTAGCACATTTGGTGTAAGTTGAAGATATTCTGGGTATTGTTGTTTGTATTTTCTTGTTCCATGTTTACTTTGTTTGTCTGTGGTTTCTTGTGAAAGTTTTGTCATAATTGAACACAACTTAGGGTTTTACTTTTCATAGCTATTTTCTACTTTCTTTCTGATATTTTGTTGGGTTTTTTCTTTGTTTCTTGCATGAAAATGTAATTTCTTTTTCCCCATGTTCTATTTTTGGGCCAAGCAGGGTGAGTGATGTGGTGGGCAGAGGGGCCAGTGGGGGTCTTTTGTTTAATTCTTTCCAAATTAATGTGAAGATAATGTTTGATAGAATCTTATTGGGAAGACAAAGTGTGTGAATCACATTCAGCAGAGTGGGAGAAAAGGTGAAGAAATTTAAGAGAGGATTTTGAAGGATGAATGATAGCTCAGCTAGAGAAATGAATGATAGTTTAGCCGCTATTACTGAGAGACAACCTCAAAGGCCTTGTGGTTGTGTGGGCATTTTCTTTCAGCTCTTTGATCGGAACCGTAGATTTGCCAAGAAGCTGTTTCCAAAGAAACTGCTTTCACCAGGTTAGCTACTACGACATTCCACTCATTGTTAAAGCAGAATGGTTAATTTCTTGAAGGTGATTCTAGCCAGAGGGATAAATTATTTCTTTTTTTGTGATGCATTCTTATAGCTTGCTTGAAACAAGCTTCAAAAAAGTTTGGAGGGGATGAGAAGCAGCCAAAGCTTCGTTTGGTACTCATTTCTTGAACTATACTCCCATATTTAGCTTTTTTTTTCTTCTATTGTCTCAGATGTTAGCCTGACAGGAAAGTTTTTGTTTTTATTGTTTTTGGTTCTTGTATGAACAATGTAGATTACTGATGAGAACAGTGGGGGTTTTCCAAATGCAAAGAATAATGGAATGACCAATACACGCTGTGAAAGCAAGCGCGAAATGAAAGCTCCAAGTTTGGTTGCTAGGCTCATGGGTTTGGAATCGATGCTAGCAGGATCAAGAAGTAAGCCCCAAAAGGCTTCAGCTTCTGAAACTTGGAGCAATGTGGCAGACAGACTTGGTGCTCGACCGGGCGAATCTTATAAAGAAGATAAGGATTTTGAGATGGACGAAATAAAGAGTATAGAACCGGGTTTGTGAAGGTTAAGAGATAAATGTGCTCTCACTAATCCTACTAGATATTTTTCTCCTTTGGAAGATGAAGTAGATTTAGTTGGGAATTCACTTGATCACCATAGTTCAGGATGTGTTCTTGAAGCTGCCTTTTCAACTGACAGCTACCTCTCCAGTAGTCCCAATAGTAGTTCAAGTATGGTCCCTGATTCGACATTTTACTATTTGCATACTTCCTTTCTTTCCCTCAAATACATAAATTAAAAAATAAGACAACTCTGAACTTGGATTTCATGCATCCATGCTCCTAATAAATATGCTGCTTGTTTTCTTCCAGAGGACAAAGTTCTTGCTGAATCAGTGGACTCTATGGATGATGAACCACTCTTTCTAGAACCTGATAGAGATCTTTCGAATTGTGAGACCTTATTATCCACCAGGAGGAGTTGCAGAGAACTGATTTATAACATTTCTGGAGCCTGATAGAGATCTTTTGGATTATGAGACCTCATTATCCACCAGGAGGAGTTGTAGAGAACTGATTTATAACATTTCTGGAGTGCAAAGCAAGATTGAACAACTAAAAGGAAGCGAACTCAGATACGCAAAACAGGTCATTTTGAATACTGAACTTATATTTGGAACTACACCTCAACAGAAGGCTCTACCTGTAGAGGATGGGTTCTCTGTGAGCCATTTTCTCCTCAATGAACATGAATTGTTTTCTAGTTTTATGTGGATGGCTTTCGGTGAGTTGCTTGGCTGTAATGACCCAAAATAGATGAATCAGCTTATAGGATTCGCCTTTGATTGTCTATTAGAGTACCTAGACTCAAAATTTTCTCCAATCTCTGATTCTGGTTTTAGAACCTCTACTAAACTACCATCAAGTATAACCAAAAAGATTCTGATCGCTGATATTATTGATGAGGTCGAAGAGTGGACAGAATTTGTTGGTTTGATCCCAGACGAGCTAATAGAATGGGATTTGAGCCATTCTTTGGGTAAATGTACTGACTTCGAGATTGAAGAATATGAATGTGGCACTGAAGTTGCTAGGCATATTCTCCAAGAATTAGTAGATGAAGTTGTTTTATACCTCTATAGTTCTAGCTAAATTTGGATGGAACTGTTAGTAGCTCCTCTTTTTGAGACTTTGTTGCAAGCCTATCAGTGTTGTTCTCATGTGATAACTCTTAGACTCAATAATGTCAAGAAGAGTATTTTGTACAAATCATTGATTCTGCATCTGATTCAACTTATTGTACTTGCGCTTTTGCATTTATGAATATTATGAACAATCCCTTCGTGAACATCTGTTTGAAGTAGAACATTACAAGCACAAAATGAAAAATGGTTGAAATGTATGAACAATTTGAAAGGAAACCCAATAAGCCTAAATGGATGCATATGCAAAAATCTATTACTACCTCCGACCCAAATTATGTGTCGCCATTTCCTTTTTAGTCCGTCCTAAAATAAATGTCGTCTTTACTTAGTTGGAAATTTTTTAAAGGCACAGTTACCTTTTTACCCTTATTGGACCCACTTGATTTTAAATATATTAATACTTCTTTTTTAGTATTTGTTTTTTTAAAGTAAAAGTCTTATCACTTCAATCTAAATTTAAACTTTCAGCCTTTTATTTTTACAGTATCAAAATTATTTTAAACCACAGAGGGCAATTTATTCTTTTTGGTTGGTTCTACATAAGTAAACCAGTTATCTTCGACAACTCATTGTTCATATTACTGTGATTTCTCGAGTAAAAATTGGATCTTTAAAGCTAAAGTTAAAGAAAATAAGAATTTGAGGGACCCCATTTTCCACATATATCATCTTACAATTGGAAAAATTAACAAGCACAACTACAAAGATCAAACTTCTTTTGTTTAGAAATGAAAATTTATAGAGACAGTGAGCTACCCAAGAGACAACATCCTTCTCCGCTATTTCCTCTAACGCGTCATATGCCTCGTCAATACTTCACACTCATAGTATATTGATAGGAGTGCATTTACGACATAGCACATGATATGATATCCTACATTAACAAGTCAGCCGTGTAATTTTCTTTCCAAATTTGAATGCAGCAACATCAAATAAGAAAATGCTGTATGTCTGAACAACCATTATCACAAGCATATTTTTTACAAACTCTAAACATGAGTAGAAAACGTCCATTTCACTTTGTCTTGATGAATTTTTGATCCCTTTAGAAGCACCGTGATCTGAAGTTCACTCCACAACAACGTATTTTTTGTTAATCTTTCGAGTATTAAATATTGTCGACCTCAGTTTCATCGTACTTCCACATCACATGTATTACCACAAAAATGAAAATACACAACAAAACAATTTCCTACAATTTTGGTTTTTGTTTCTCCACTTATTTACTCCCGCACCGAATACTTAGTTTCCAGAAAATATCAAGTTGATGCAATGCACCTCTTGTAGAGCTCTTCAAGAAGCTAATCTTCAACAACCACCACAAAATAGTAAAGTTAACAGCCCGACCTTTTCATTGTTTTAAGTAGGTCAACACAGATGACATACTCCTATTTGCTTTCCCACCATTCACAACCTTACGTTTCTCCTTTCTCAAATCTCTCTTCACCAGAAGTACATCTTTAATGGCTAGACCATGTTCTGTGATATTTCAACATAAACACTGATCAACAGATAGTCAACTTATGATTAAATGTTCAGTCACTTGACAACAGTGAGAGTGAGTCACAGAATACCAAATTTAACAAACATAACACGGAAGTTACCGTTGTCTTAATGAATAACATCCTAAAGTGAGGATATCAATACCAAGAAAACTTCAAATGCAAAATTTCAAATACAGTGTACACCAGTCAACGACCATAAACAGTAAAGTATAAATAGAAAAAACAAATCAATGACATGAAAGAAAAATAAATGTCACAGATAAAGGACAATAAATTTTATCAAGAGTAAGGATCAGGGAAGACTAAAGTCTTATGAACATGATAGTGGTAGGATATCTGACAGGGAAAGGGAGCGAGATAACTTTGAACGGGATAAGGAAAAGTATAAGAAAAGTAACATCATATCAACAAATTATGACAATCAAGATAGAATTATTATAAATTGGTAAAATGTGCATGAGGGAAACTATAATAAAAGTATAAAAAAAATAAATTAAAAATATTAAATTCATTTCACAAGAGGCTTGAGGTTGGAGGAATGGAATATTAAAAGGAACAGTTTGATTGTTGATACTTTTTTGTATAAGAAAACTATAATATCGCTCTAACCTCTTAAATAGTCACTCAGCTAATAGTTATTATCTCAAAAAATCACTTTTCTTCTTGATTCTCAGAACGTGACTTTCAGAGATAATACTATTAGTTGAGTGACTATATTAGTAATCGACTCCGATAATAACACAATCATATCTAAGAAGTTGAAGAAATGTATAATCTTTGTCTGCAGGTATTTTTGGAGAAAAAACTAACAGTAGAAAATGTGGTAAGTATCATCATAGAGTAGAAATCAACTTTAAAAGTACATTATATATAATCTTCACAGCTCCATCAACTTTCCAACAACAATAGAATCAAAACTAAGGGATGCTCAACCACGTTAAGCCTTGAGGAATAGTTTAGTCCAACAATACTTGATGATTTACGGAAGACAGAGGCTTGTTCTATATGTCAAAAGACAGGTTTTGTGCAACATCATGACCCCTTGGACAACTTTTTTGCAGTCATGAGACTTTTTGTCAACTAGATTGTTGTTTCTCTAGACGACATTCCATCATCCCCAAATGGCTTAAGCACACCAGCAAGCTCATCAATTTTTTCCTTCTTAAGTAGTCGCGCACAAACCTCCAAAAGAGACTCTAAAGATTCAGCTCTTTGTTCAGTGGGATTACCCCAGTTGTCTTTGTCCTCCTTACTAGATAATGCGGCTAGTGACTTGAGCTGTGAAACCTTATCATCCAATTCTCAAAGAGCGTCTTTCTTAGCCTGTTTAGTGTCATAAACCGTGGTTTCTTTCTTTTCTAGCTCGTCTTTGAGTAGAAGTGAACCATCGCTTTCAGTTGACAAGCAGTCAATAGCAACTTCTCTACACTCGCTACCATTTTTAGTTTCAGCAACACAGCATCTTGGTGCTCCCTCTGGATCTGGTTTTGCCGACTGTGAATTAGATGAAGTGCTTTTTTCATCGAAGGATCGTGTTTTATCGTTGAATCTTCCATCAGATAATGTCATTCTGCTAGATTTTGCGGAGATACATTCTACTATATCTTCTTCCTCATGTTCCAGAGGATTGCTCAACACCTCAAGCTCTTTTGTCTTGTTATTCTTCGTATGACCCTCATCAAATCGACTAACATGCTCCGGAGAAACATTCTCTTGTTTCGAGGTATAGTTTACGAAGTTCAGATAGCTGAAAAATCAACTTACAAAAGCTTTAAACGGGGGTTGATGTGCAGCAATGTCAAACATACAGTATCCTAAAATCACATTAAAGTGTTAGTATTAGGGACATGATGTAAAGAGCTGAAATACATTGCTTCATCAACATTCTTATTTCTTACCAAGAGACCATATATCAAATTTCTAGCCATAGGGTATGCCGGCAAGGAGCTCAGGTCACATATCGTTTGGTGTGCCAGATACCTATTACATGAAATTTGTTCCAAAATTAAGGATTAGCTTTACAACTCGACGTCTTTTTCTCAAATGCATTAAGCTAGGTGTTATGGCGACAGGAGCTTTGTAATATGATGAATACCACAATATTATTTTTGATAAAAAGGAAGATGACCACCACAACATTATAGTACCTATGACCGAAAATAAAAGTAACTTTTAGGTTTTCTCGGTCTTGGAGGGGGAAGGGATTTCTCTCTTGCTAAATAGATATGATGAATCGATTGTTAGGTGACAATAGATGGTCGAAACTTGAATGTAAGTAAGAGGTTCATTTTGCCGCAATAGAGATTCATACCAAGGAAGCAAGGCCTTCTGCATCGAGCAATTTTCCTAATCCAAAATCACCTGTGACAATCAAGTGAATTTGAAGGATAGTAAAGAAGCAAAGACGACCCAATCAAGCAATTGTTCGGCCATTCTTACCTAACCTGATGGCGTTGTCCTTTGTGATGAATATGTTACATAACTGAATTCAAAATAGTTCACGTTAAAAATGTTGCATGCTAAGAAGGCTTTTCTATTTTGCCTATTACAACAAGTTTTTACCTTGAGGTCTCTATGATGAACGTGGTTGAAATGCAGATACTCCAAAGCTAACAATAGATGATTCAGCCATTTACAGAGTTTCTATAATAGAAGGAAAAAAACAACATAAAACACGCAATTTTTTAAGCTACCGGGAAGGCACAGAGAAGCTTCATAAGTAATGAAATTGCATTTAACTACCTCTTCCTGGAAAAGTGCTCCTTTAGACTTACTCATGATCTCCGCCCTGAACACGGGGAAAAAATTGTCATCGTCCTCAGATTACACCACAAAATATGTTCTATAATCATCCTATTCATTTTTTTATTTTCAACCTCATTACCCCTTCTATCGTTCTTGGTACGAGGGAGTATTTATGAAATTTGAGGTCTTTCATTCTCCAGATACCTAGACGTGCTTACAACACAGGCTGAAAACAACAATGATCTTGGTAAAAGGTTGTGCTCTACAAATACAGGTTAGCCATAATTTATGATAAAATATAGCCGGTGACAATGATGAAGATTTTTACTTAAACTATTGTTTTTCCTTCCCTCGTTTAGTGCTTCCTTTTGTTCTTTATTCTTATTTTTCCTTATAGGTACACATTAAAAATGTTAGCAAAATCAGGGATAATCACTCACATATTTTCATCTTCGCAATAATGGGCAACGATGCATATACAGCTCCCCTGAAAAAAAGAAAGTCAAGCTTTTTCTCTGGTGCAACTTATGCAACAATAATCCTAACTACTAAAGGCTACTACTAACTACAATAAATTTTATCAAGAGTAAGGATCAAGGAAGACTAAAGTCTTATGAACCTGATAGTGGTAGGATATCTGACAGGGAAAGAGAGCGAGACGACTTTGAACGGGACAAGGAAAAGTATAAGAAAAGTAACATCATACCAATAAATTATGACAATCAAGATAGAATTATTATAAATTGACAAAATGTGCATGAGGGAAACTATAATAACAGTATAAAAAATTTTAAAAAAAAATATTAAATTCGTTTCACAAGAGGCTTGAGGTTGGAGGAATGAAATATTTTGGTAGGTCATTTTCATGATGTCACCTATCACCATCCTCAAATAATTTGGATTTAATTATTAAAATGCTAAAATTGGTATTATATAAGTAATATTTAATTGTGTCTTTATTATTTTTCTTTAGTTAGGCTATTTGATGACTCTATTGACATCTAATTGACAATAATTCTCATTGAACATGTAATATTTTTGGTATGCCTAAATTGACATTTTAATAAGAAAAAAAAAGGGATAAATAAAGTCTAATTCCAACTACCAAAATGCTACTAGTCAAATATTTAATCCCTATTATAAAAAAATTAAATTAAAAAATAATAATAGAATTAATTACCTAAACAAGAATATTAATTGTACACTACAATTAAGTGATAAATTGACATGAGATTATATGTTGGCTAATCTTAATTACTTGCAAAAGTAATCTAATTATGATATTTTCTCTCCCTCGTTATTACAATAACATACGTAATATAATTTTACTAGTAGGATCTAGGGAGGACGATGTATACGGCTATACGCAGGGACTAAACTAGCTAATAGTGAGGGGGGTCATCGGAACCTCCTTCAACGAAAAATTATACTATATATACAAACTTAAAATTATTTTTTATGTATATATAGAAGACGTTGAACCCCATTCGATTAGTTCTTTTGTTCACATTTTTTGATTTTGAACCCCCTTAATTAAGATGTTGGCTCCTCCACTAACTATACACATCCGTGCAGAACTACAATCTAATTACAAGTGTAAAGTGAGAAATGACGTTTTAGGTTGAGCTTTGATTCAAGTAAAACATATTCAAAATTAAGTACGTAAATAAAGAAATGGAGAAATAACATAATAGCAACAACAAAATAATTAACCTCATTACTATCCACATTAATTTTGGATTAGTTTTCTAAGGTAAAAGAATATGTAATTAAATTTTGTCGGTGGAATAGATAAAAGGGCAATTTCTAAAAAAGGTGATACTGAATTATGAAAATCAGTAGTTGGATTTTGTGACCCACCACTTGATAATGCTAGAACAGAATAAATATTTTTAATAAATCAAATGTTGAATAATTTTTATAAAAAAAAATATGGAAAATGGCCTAAAATGTTCTTCCCGTTTACCTATTACTCAATTTTGTCCTTTTATTTAACAACAAACTTTAGATACCACTTTATTTATCACATGACACATTTCTATTGGACAATTCATATTAAATTAAATTAATTAATTTTATCTCAAAACCCAACCCGCCCAAACAAATAACACGAATCCAACTAAAGTTGACCCGCTCTGTATTCATCGATATTTGCTCATCTCCTCTCTTAGAATTATTGGAAAGAATAATATTATGATGAAAGTGAGAAGACCTCTATTTTTTTCCTACTAGAAGACAAGGCTTGTCACGATATACTATGAATGCACAATGATGAGTACAAAAAATAGTTGAAGGGCATTTTAGGCCCAATAGGTAGATGAAGGGCATTTTTACACTATTTTAGATAGTTGGAGGGCATTTTAGGCCCTTTTTCAAAATAAATAAATAAATAAATAAATCACTTTTTTTTTTCCTTTTTTCAATTAGTTTTACTGATCGAATCATTTGAATTCGCGATTACGCATTACGGACTGTTTGTATATAAAAAGAGAAGCGCTCCATGTTGAAGCTTTCCTTACTAAGAGGACTTGAATTTATATTCACGCTATATAGAACTTCTTTAAGAGAAAGCTCTATCGATAAATTTATAAACTCACATAAAATATAATTGAATTTTTTATTACTTGCTGGATACTTTTTATTTTATTCTCTCTCATTCAGGCAACAACTCACTTTAATATGATTTTATGAAATATGATTCTAAAAAAAAAAGTCATGAAAAGAATCAGATAAATAACATAACTTTTATACTATATCAAATCAACTAAAAGAGAATTATTAATAGAGAGCTTCACATATTTAATTGAAACTAGTTATTTTAAAATTAAGGTATGCAATTCTGTGATAATAATTAAGTTAAATTACATAAACAATACAACAATAATATATCTAGTGTATTCTCGCAAGATGGGGTAAATTACACAAACAATGTTTAAAAAAAGCTAGGTTAGATATCCCATATATATACATTGTTTCGTTATATGATGGTGTAGGACAATTCTTATCTCGCTATTAGTTTTTATGTTTAATTAGATTCAAGGTTCATTTTTTTTTGTCGTGATACTAGAGCTAGACTTCTCTCAATTCTTATTTCTCATATGTTAAACATTATATTATACTATCCATGCTTCAATTATCAGGCGGAGGCGGAGCCTAACTAGTAATAGGATATATTATTAATATATGATTAAAATAATTTTTATCTATATATTATAGATGTTAAACCTCCTTCGGTGAGTTTTTTTCAGATTTTGAACTCCTTCAGCAGAAATCCTAACTTCGCATGTATTATCAGGTGTCTGATTTCTGCATTAATTATGTACTATAAAAAACTAGTTGGTCTTCTGCTCATATTAAAGTTTTGAACAATTTTCACCTCACTTATTAATTTTTGAATGTAAGTTTATACCAATTTTCTGTAATTGGTTAAGCATCTTGAATAGGGAGCCATATAATACAATCAAAAAGATATACTCCCTCCGTTCTAAATTTTCTAATTTGATTTTCCATTTTATTTATCTTTTTTTATTAATAAAAAAGAGACATTTTTTTTTCATGTTTTACCCTTTGCATTAATTACTTTTTTTTTCAAATGAAAATGTAAACATTATTTAATAGGAGTATTATGGTAAACTATCCATATTATTAATTATTATTTTTAATCACTGTGTCATCTCAGTTTGAAATGGAGGGAGTATGATAATGGATTGTCCATACTTATTACCAACTTGTTTTTGTTTTTTCATTCAAATCCAAAGCATATTCTTGCAATTTTCAAAGTCTCCTTTTGAGTATCAATAATATAATGTCCTCCCTCCATTTCTAAATTATTGATTGTTTAGTTCTTTTATTATATACTTAAATAAATAATATTTTAGATAATCAAGAAATCATTGATGATGTATTTTCAATTTACCTTTCCTATAAAAATTTTTTTTTTTACAAAACTCCAAAACTACTAAAAAGTTATATTCTTTTCAATATAGTTATTAAAGACAAATTAGTAAAATAATTTTTACTTTCTAGAAGTGAGTAGTTTCTTAACGAAGGCCTAAAATAAAAACGACTTATTTAAAAACGAAGGAAGTTGAGTTCTTTTTGGCATCTCAACAATTAGTAGTCGTTTGGCTATGAAAATTAGTTATATTTTTTCGAAAAATTATTTCACTTTAGTGAAAAAAGTGAAAACAAGATGCTTTTGGCCATGAAAATTCTAAATACAATTCTGAAATATTGTATTTGTAACTTTTACTTCTCTCACAATATTTCAAAAACAACTTTAATTTATGAGAAAATACATAAAGTACCCCCTAATCTTCTCTGACCTTTTAAAAAAAACACCTAAATTTTACTTTCAACCTATTACTCCACGATTCTTACTTAACGCGTTGTAAATACACCATTTTGACTTAAATTTTGCCTATGCGTGAAGACACGCACACCAGGCGCGTGAATGGTTAAAATTTGACTTAAAGTGCCAATAAAAAGTTGCCACGTATAAATTATTTATCCAAAAATTTAAAAATACCTTGTTCTCCATTGATGTCTTCCTCATTTTTCCAATACTCTATTCACACACTCTCACAACTTCACACAATACTCCATTCACGCACACGCAACAACTCAGTGAAAAACACACACTCACACGCCGACACTATACACACAGAAATCAGAAGGAGAGCACAATTGTGTTTGGGATCGTATTGTCTATCCCTATTGTGAGGTTTATGCTATTCCTGAGCGCTTTCCACAATTTGAGATCCACCAACAGTCTGCAACATTATTCTTATGTTCATCTTGAATTGAAGAATGATAAAGAGTTTTAAAAAGGGTAAAAAAGATATGATATGGTAGCCACCATTTTTTCCATAGAGAAGGTATTTTTCGATGATAAACCCAATATGAAAAATTAAATTTTTGTTGGAAAATATGCTAATGTAGGCAAAAGGATCAGTAAAATTGTTTTCAATTCCACTATTGAAATAGTAATCAATATACAAATTTGTTATCGGTGGAATCACATCCTTTCCATCTCCAAAAACTTCTTTTCCGCATTCCTCAATTTAATAAAATCTTTCTTTTTTGGAATTCAATTTAATAGGGAGAACAATGGAGGCGTAATTTAGCAAAATAATTCAATTTAAGATCAACAACAATGGAAGAAGTAATGAAAGAGAAAAAGGAAAGACCAGTGAACTGGAAGAAGAAGGAGAAAGTGCCAAACGCGTGCTTTTTAAAAAAAAGAGGAATACTGAATTTTTTGTCAAAATGGTGTATTTACAATGATTTTAGTAAGATTCCGTGGGGTAATAGGTCGAAAGTATAGTTTAGGTGTCTTTTTTGAAAAAGTCGGACAAGATCAAGGGGTACTTTATGTATTTTCTCTTAATTTATATCCATGGTCAAATACAACCCCTACTTCAACTTCAACTCCAACTCCAATTTCGAAAAATTATAATTTTCATGACCAAATGGGCCTTAATGTGGGTCAAAATTTTCCATAAACAGAGATGAAATCTTGTGCCAACTAAATAAGAGGTTCAAAAACTTATGCGAATAATATGCCATTTTTATTGATGAAGAGTGAAAAAGCAAAAAAATATGTAACCTATGAACTTATGGGTTGGATTGCTTAGAATAGACACAAATTGAATCAATCAATGCATCCTACATAGCCCATCTGAACTTATGTTTGCCCATGTTGCTTCAAACTTGTTGTCTTGTTATCAATACAAGGTAAAGTACTAGTATGGTGTAACATGGGTTTGAGATGTTACACAAGGATATTTATAATATTAGATATTTATGGCAAGTTCATTCATTGAATAACAAGTATTGTGGAGGGATGAATAAGAGTTCTTCCATCTGTTATGGTCTCGAATTCGCGTTCTAGATATAACGAATTATGTTAGGGAGTTATTTCCTATAAATAGAACTTATATAACGCGAATCTGGCTAGTTGGAGTCTCAACGTGGATACCGGATTAAAAAAAGTTCATTCACCAGAATATTATAAGAATATGTACTAAATTGTGATGATACGTCGTAAGTTTGTCATGTAAAGAGATTACATATTCCTTTACTAAATTCAATGTGAGATTCTTCAACTACATGGGAATTCCAAATACAATTTAGAATTTTATTTGAAAAAGTGAAAACAAGTAAACTTGTACTTCTCACACTAAAATTTCAAAAAAAAACTCCAATTTGTATTCATGGTCAAACATACACAACTTCAACTTCAACTCCAGAAAATTATAATTTTCATGGACAAATGAGGCCTAGAATTTATAGAATTTGGATCTTGAACAAAACAAACGTAACATAAAAAAATAACAATCAAGTGCCATAAAATTATGTTGAACCTAACTGATAGCAGTGTGTGTCTTGTTTAATTTCTACATTAGTAGTTACATTATTGCTTATGTAGTTTTCGGTCCTTCAATTTCTGATATTATTTGTATCTTGTATTTCAATAATCATGTTATTTTATTAATGTTACTATATATTCTATTACTCTATGTATTTTTATCACTATCCATTATTTTTTTACCTATTAGTACCTCTTTTTCTTGAACCTTCGTATATCGAAATAATATTTCTACCTTTGAGATAGATATAAGATCTATGTACATGAAATTAAAATTTTAATAAAGTATTTCTAAATTTAGAAGGAGGTTTGTCTGTTTTGATTTTTGAAACACCTAAAAAAGGAAAGTATTATCATTTTCATTTTCTTTCCTTTTGGAGCTCCTCCTTAATCATCTTAAAATTCTTGGACCAAAAAAACAAAAAATTAAAATTCACCTTTCAATTTCTCCAATTCTTTTATTAAGGTATGTTATTTGTACATTCATGACTAATAAATTCCTAAGGTCTGGTCTAATTTTCTTATTAATATTTTGTTTTGATAATTTTCTAATAAATTCAATTGTTTTGTTTTGTTTTGTTTTATTTTTTCATCGAGGTTTATAATTATGCATGTTTATTTACATGTCAAAGTTCAAACATAAGTTCTTTTTTCTCTAATTGTTCAAATTTTTTGTAGTTTATTTAATTTTGGACTAATAATATAGTCTTTGTGTATTTGCATGTTATGGTGTTTAATTATAAGGGTTGTGGTATTTTTTTATTTATTTTTTGAATTGATGAAAGGAAGTTTAGTTTTTATACATTAAAGGTGAAAAAATGCAACTTAGTGGGTTTTCTATTAATTATTTATATATATTAAACACGAATACAGAGTTTGAGCTGAAGCTATTGAGTTTTGCTGAAACGTTAGGAAAAGCTATAGCTCTAGTCTACCCCAATATAAAATGTCAATAGCTCTTATTCTTTAATATTGTCGTTGTTGAATTCTGTACTTCAATGCTATGCTGCTAGGACTCTTTAAAATGTTGTTGTACCGGTATCAGATCATATGAATTTGCACAATTTTTGGAGGATCCGACATGCACCCTGGGGCACTTTTTAGGAGTCCGAGCAACAAGCTTTTGTGAGATTTAGTGGACTGATTTTGCTTGTGATGTGATATAGTCACAAGAACATCCTTAAACTTTGTTGTACAAATTTGGTTATACCTTTAATTTCTTTTTTATCTGCTGAATTATGGTTACCTATGTTATAGTTTCTGCATAAGTACTAAGCTAGTTCTTTGTTAGATGAATTGGTTTTTCGGGTTCTTTGAGTTTGCAAGAGAGAACTGTTGGCTATTGAAGATGCTAGAGTACTCCCCCCACATACTGGTCCGGACATGAGGGTGTATATGACACTCAATGGCCCCTTGTTGGTCCAAGGGACGGAGGAGACTAGGTTAGCCAAAAGATGGTTATTGGTTATTTTTATCTTCTAGATAACACCACTTACTAATTCAAGAAAATGAATAGTTCACCAGACTGAGTAGTAGTAAGCAATAGTTGAGACATTTTTGTGTTCGTCTCTTACAAGGAAACGATTATTAGAATACATGTCAACCTGAGTAGATAACAACAGCTAGAAAGTGATCAGATAGTTGTGATCTATCTCAAGAGCTAATCCATTTCTTCAGTCTTTTCCAATCTGCTTGGGTTTTGGTGACTGTGCATGATAGTTGAACTGGTTTCATCATGCCTGTCTAGAATGTGATCGTAACTGGTTATCAAGAGAACTCATCAGGCCAAAAAAACAATGTTATTACTTGAATCTTTATAATTAGCAGTTGAGCCGAGAGGGTTACCTTCGCAAGTCTATTAGAGTAAATACTATGCTTTGGTCTCTTAAAAAGGGGTAATGAGCTGAGGAAGCTAGAGTTGACCTGAGAGGGTCTCATTTTAGCATGCCTCTAGTATAAATTGAGATAGGCAGTACTTTATTTGAACTTCAGTTGTTGAATCTCACAGCTCACATGCAGGATGTACTCGAATATTGGTATATGCTGAAAAGTGATAACAGTGTTGAGTACAAGTAACTGCAAATGTGTCTAGGTAACATGGCCGGTTAAAGACTAATTGGAAGTTTCTCAGCTAACAGGCATCCCATTTTTCAGTTATGTGATCAAGATTTCTGGTAAGTGGTGCAATCTTATCTAGCTTAGCAACATCAGTTTTGGCTTTTAAGCTTGTTTTTCTAAAATTCTTCTTATGAGGTGTAGGAAAGAGCTGCAGTTTTTTCTACTAGTAGCCTCCATGTTGTATTTTAATTTGTCATTTTAGTGATCGAATTAAAGCTTCCTTAGCATGTTAACAGTGAAAGGCTCTCAGTTTGACAATTCTACACTAGTTGTGGCTAATTGTTTAAACTGTTAAGCATGGCAAATGGTTCCAGTAACAAAAATCTAGCAAGTACGAGGTATTGAATGTATGCATTATTTTGAATTGCTTTATATTTCATAATCGCGATGTTCCTTGTTTGAAGTTTTTGTTCGTCCCTTTGTTGTTTCGTGATGTACTTAACGAACTTGGGGTGTTGAACTTGACTTGTTAACAACAGAAATGGAGTCATCTAAAGAGACAGGTTGCTGAGCTCCAGAAGACCCCATCCTCTGCATCAACCACTGGGGTTTTTTCGGTAGTGCAGCTACGATGAATATGTGTTCCAAGAGTCAAAAGGACATGATACTCTTGAAGCAGCAACATGCAAAGCTTGCAGTTGCATCCAACCAAGACGTCGTACGCAGAAGCTCAAGTAGCGATGAATCAGAACTTGCTCTTGTAGGTGCCGTGGTTGCATCTGCAGATTTAGCCTCTCAGTGTTCACAAGTGAAGTCATTAGAGGGTCTGAAAAAGTGCATAGCTTGTCGTAAGCGTGTGGGCTTAACGGGGTTCAGTTGAAAATGTGGTGATATTTTTTGTGCAGTTCATTAGTATTCAGACAAACACAACTGCCCGTTTGATTATAGAAATACTAATAGCAAAAGCAAATCCTATTGTCGTAGCAGAAAAGCTTAATAAGATCTAACAAGCACCTATCGAAAGGTTGTATGAACTGAAGAAATGTCCATATTTCAATAAGTTTGACTCGTCTTACAGGGTCACGATGAAAGTTTCACGTGGGGGCGGGGGTGGGGGGTACCCTAGAGCCTAGATAATCCTGGTGTGTAAGTCATTTATGATCTTGGTGCACATTTTCATGGAATTTGTTCTTGTTTTGTCCTCATTTCTGGGCTCCTCGTCTAGTATAATATACATAATGTAGGTCATCTTGATGGATTTCACATTCATACATCCGCATTTTGAAATCCTGAATTCGCCTCCGTGCATTCTTCAAGATTCCAAAGTCTCCTTTGAGTATCAATAATGTAGAGTTTTTTTTACGGGTTGGCTCATCCCATCCGAGATAGCCCACACGGGCTTTGAGTTTGACGGGTCAGGTTGGGCTAGCCTATCAAAATGATGAGAAAAAAAAAATCAATCCCACACTATTACTCTGTGGGTTGCGGGCCACACGAGGCAGCCCACTTTAAAAAAATAATATTTTGTAATTTAATTTTTGAATGTTAATAGACATAAATATTACATAGTATTAATACATTTTAATTAAGTCTCCAACAGCCCCAAAAATACTCATAATAGGAAAATTAAATAACTTTTGACATGCGTTCTGCCCTTACATCGTAAAAGTAAAGGTTAAGCTATAGAACTAGATCGTAAGAGAAAGAGAGGAGAGAAGAACTTTACTTCTCAGCTGAGGCATATGATATCCTTCGAACCAATTAAAAATACTACTCCCTCCGTCCCAAATTATGTGTAGCCATTTCCTTTTTTGTCCGTCCCAATAGTAGCTCAAGTATGGTCCCCGATTCGATATTTTAATATTTGCATACTTCCTTTCTTTCCCTCAAATACATAAATTAAAAAATAAGACAACACTGAACTTGGATTTCATGCATCCTTGCTTCTAATAAATATGATCCTTGTTTTCTTCCAAAGGACAAAGTTCTTGCTAAATCAGTGGACTCTATTGATGATAAACCACTCTTTCCAGAACCTGATAGAGATATTTTTGATTGTGAGACCTCATTATCCACCAGGAGGAGTTGTAGAGAATTGATTTATAACATTTCTGGAGTGCTAAACATGATTGATCAGTTAAAAGGCAGCAAACTCAGCTACGCAAAACAACTCATTTGGAATACTGAACTCATATTTGGAACTACACCTCAACAACATGCTCTACCTATAGAGGATGGGTTCTCTGTGAGCCATTTTCTCCTGAATGAACATGAAATGTTTTTGAGTTTTCTGTGGATGGCTTTCGGTGAATTTCTTAGATTTAATGACCCAAAACAGATGAATCAGCTTAAAGGATTCGCCTTTGATTTTCTATTAGAATACCTAGACTCAAAATTTTCTCCAATCTCTGATTCTGGTTTCAAAACCTGTACCAAACTACCATCAAGTATGACCAAAGAGATTTTGATTGCTCATATTATGTATGAGGTCGAAAAGTAGACAAAATTTGTTGGTTTGATCCCAGACGAGCTAATAGAATGGGATATAAGCCATTCTTTGGGTAATTGTACGGACTTCGAGATTGAAGAATATGAATGTGGCACTGAAGTTGCTAGGCATATTCTCCAAGAATTAGTACATGAAGTTGTTTTAGACCTCTACAGTTCTAGCTAAATTTGGATGGAACTGTTAGTAGCTCCTCTTTTTGAGACTTTGTTGCAAGCCTATCAGTGTTGTTCTCATGTGATAACTCTTAGACTCAATAATGTCAAGCAAAGTATTTTGGACAAATCATTGATTCTGCATCTGATTCGACTTATTGTACTTGTGCTTTTGCATTTATGAATATTAAGAACAATCCCTTCGTGAACATCTGTTTGAAGTAGAACTTTACGAGCACAAAATGAAAAATGGTTGAAATGTAAGAACAATTTGAAAGGAATCCCAATAAACCTAAATGGATGCATATGCAAAAATCTATAACTACCTCCGACCCAAATTATGTGTCGCCATTTCCTTTTTTGTCCGTCCCAAAATAAATGTCGTCTTTTCTTATTTGGAATTTTTTAAAGGCATAATTACCTTTTTACCCTTATTGGACCCACTTGATTTTAAATATATTAATACTTCTTTTTTAGTATTTGTTTTTTTAAAGTAAAAGTCTTATCACTTCTATCAAAATTTAAACTTTCAGCCTTTTATTTTTACAGTATCAAAATTATTTTAAACCACAGAGAGCAATTTATTCTTTTTGGTTGGTTCTACCTAAGTAAACCACTTTTCTTCGCCAACTCATTGTTCATATTTCTGTGATTTCTTGAGTAAAAATTGGATCCTTAAAGCAAAAGTAAAAGAAAACAAGAATTTAGAGGGACCCCATTTTCCACATATATCATCTTACAATTGGAAAAAGTAACAAACACAACTACAAAGATCAAACTTCTTTTTTTTAGAAATAAAAATTGATTGAGACAGTGAGCTACCCAAGAGACAACATCCTTCTCCGCAATTTCCTCTAACGCGCCATATGCCTTGTCAATACTTCATACTCACAGTACATTGATAGGAGTGCATTTCTGACATAGCACATGATATGATATCCTACATTAACAAGTCAGCCGTGTAATTTTCTTTCCAATTTCGAATGCAACAACATCAAGTAAGAAAATACTGTATGTCTGAACAAGCAGTATAACAAGCATATTTTTTATAAATTCTAAACATGAGTAGAAAATGTCCATTTCACTTTGTTTTGATGAATGTTTGATCCTACCGTGATCTGAAGTTCACTACATAGCAAACTGTTTTCTGTTAATCTTTTGAGTATTGAATATTGTCGACCTCAGCTTCAACGTACTTCCACTTCTAATGTATTACCACAAAAATGAAAATACATAACGAAACAATGTACTACAATTTTGTTTTTAGTTTCTGCACTTATTTACTCCCGCACCGAATACTTAGTTTCCATCAAATATCAAGCTGATGCAATGCACCTCTCGTAGAGTTCTTCAAGAAGCTAGTCTTCAACAACCACCACAAAACAGTAAATTTAACAGCCCGACCTTTTCATTTTTGTAAGTAGATCAACACAGGTGACACACTCCTATTTGCTTTACCACCATTCATAACCTTACATTTCTTCTTTCTCAACTCTCTCTTCACCAGAAATACATCTTTAATGGCTAGCCCATGTTCTGTGATATTTCAACATAAACACAGATCATCAGACTGTCTGTTTATGATTAAATGTTCAGTCACTCGACAACAGTGAGAGTGAGTCCCAGAACACCAAATTTTAACAAACATAACATGGAAGTTACCATTGTCTCAATGAATAACATCCTAAAGTGAGGATATTAATACCAAGAAAACTTCAGATGCAAACTTTCAAATACAGTGTATACCAGTCAACGACCATATACAGTAAATTATAAATAGAAAAAACAAATCAATGACATGAAAGAAAAATAAATGTCACAGATCCATCAACTGTCCTACAACAATAGAATCAAAACTAAGGGATGCTCAACTACGTTAAGCCTCGAGGAATAGTTTAGTCCAACAATACTTGATGATTTACGTAAGACAGACGCTCGTTCGATAGGTCAAAAGAAAGGTTTTGTCCAACATCACGACCCCTTGGACAACTTTTGTGCAGTCATGAGACTTTTTGTCAACCAGATTGTTGTTTCTCTAGACGACACTCCATCATCCCCAAATGGTTTCAGCACACCAGCAAGCTCATCATTTTTTTCCTGTTTAAGTAGTCGTGCACAAACCTCCAAAAGAGACTCTAAAGCTTCAGCTCTTTGCTCAGTGGGATTACCCCAGTCGTCTTTGTCCTCCTTACTAGCTAATGCGGCTAGTGACTTGAGCTGTGAAACCTTATCATCCAGTGCTCGAAGAGCATCTTTCTTAGCTTGTTTGGTGTCATAAACCGTGGTTTCTTTCTTTTCTATCTCGTCTTGGTGTAGAAGTGAACCATCGCTTTTAGTTGATAAGAAGTCAATAGCAACTTCTCTACACTCGCTACCATTTTCAGTTTCAGCAACACATCATCTTGGTGTTGCCTCTGGATCTGGTTTTGCCGACTGTGAATTAGATGAAGTGCTTTCTTCATCGAAGGATCGTGTTTTATCATTGAATCTTCCATCAGCCAATGTCATTCTGCTAGATTTTGCAGAGATACATTCCAATATATCTGCTTCCTCATGGTACAGTGGACTGCTCAACACCTCAAGCTCTTTTGCTTGATATTCTTCGTATCACCCTCGTCAAATCGACTAACATGCTCTGGAGAAACATTCTCTTGTTCCTCGGACCATGTTTTTCCCTTGAACTTGACGAGCTTGGAGTGATCGTAGTTTTTATTTGTGAGATATTCTCCTGTTGATCATATTCATTGCAAACAACTGCCTCACTTATCTCCCCAATTTTAGAATCCTCACTATCTTGAGAGATCCTAACCGAGTAGCTTGTTGGATCGAATCTCTTAGTGTTAAGTTTGGCTCGGAACATGTTATAATTGTCAGATAAGTTTCTTGGATGAATGTTAACACTTTCGTCAAAGTAAAGGATAGTTTTCTTCTCTTTTAGCTTCAACTGTTTGTCTCTGCTACCTCTCGGACTGATAGATTTTCCAGGTGATGGTCATATTTTCTCTTTCGCTCTGCTCGGGGACTTCACAGGAAGAAACACAGATGAAGGGTTGTGACACAAGAGGAGGTATGGTTGCTAACGTTCATGTCTCAACAACTCGGTAGCCTATGAGTAAAGGTAGGAAAATATATCAAGATGAATCTAAATTTAATACTCCCTCCATTTGATTTTGTTTTTCTGGTTTTGATTTGGCACGAAGTTTAAGAAAGAAAAGAAGACTTTTGAATCTTGTGGTCTTAATATAAAGGTATGCAAAATGTATCAAAATGTAATTTAAGTTTGTGATCTTTAAACATGCCACGTAGAAAGTTAGAATTAAGGAGATGTTGTAAAAGGAAAGAAACATTCGCTTTAAAACGTACTAAAAAGGAAAATAAGACTTAACAGATTGAAACAGAAAGAATAACATTTGAACATCAGTATCTCGCACTCACTGTAGGTCGGTGTTCTGGAGTTTTCCTTAGTATGCTTTTTCTTAGCTGTTTCCTATAAGAATTGAATCCTCTTTGTCAACTGACTGGTTTGTTATACTTGTGGCGTGCTGAGAAGGTAGATACTTACAAGGTGGAGGAGTATATAATCGGAAGTGGTGAGAACAAACCCTGGTTTATTTTGTTGATAAGTCCAGTTTTTTCCTGTTGGATTAACATTGTCAGTATATCATAAAGAAGATATCAAGATAAAGAACGTCTTTTTTTTTTTTTGCGTAACAAGTATAACTTTTTGAAGTATTGTTCACGAAGTTCAGTTAGCTGAAAAATCAACTTACAGAAGCTTTAAACGGGGGTTGATGTGCAGCAATGTCAAACATACAGTATCCAAAAATCACATTAAAGTGTTAGTATTGGGGACATGATGTAAAGAGCTGAAATACATTGCTTCATCAACATTCTTATTTCTTACCAAGCAACCATTTATCAGATTTATAGCCATAGGGTATGCCGGCAAGGAGATTAGGGCACATGTCATTTGGTGTGCCAGATACCTATTACATGAAATTTGTTCCAAAATTAAGGATTAGCTGTACAACTCGATGTCTTTTTCTCAAATGCATTAAGCTAGGTGCTATGGCGACAGGAGCTTTGTAATATGATGAATACCACAATATTTTTTTTGATAAAAAAAAAGATGACCACCACAACATTTTAGTACCTATGACCTAAACTAAAAGCAACTTTTATGTTTTCTCGGTCTTGGAGGGAGAAGGGATTTCTCTCTTGCTAAATAGATATGCTGAATCGATTGTTAGGTTACAATAGATGGTCGAAACTTGCATGTAAGTAGGAGGTTTATTTTTTCGCAATATAAATTCATACTGAGGAAGCAAGGTCTTCTGCATCTAGCAATTTTCCTAATCCAAAATCACCTGTGACAATCAAGTAAATTTGAAGGATAGTAAAGAAGCAAAGACGACCCAATCAAACAATTGTTCGGGAATTCTTACCTAACCTGATGTCGTTGTCCGTTGTGATGAATATATTACATAACTGAATTCAAAATAGTTCACGTCAAAAACGTTTCATGCTAAGAAGATTTTTCTATTTCGCCGATTACAACAAGTTTTTACCTTGAGGTCTCTATGATGAATGTGGTTGGAATGCAGATACTCCAAAGCTAACTATTGAACAGTCAGCCATTTGCAGAGTTTCTATAATAGCAGGAAAAAACAACATAACAACACACAATTTTTTAAGCTACCGGGAAGGCATGGAGAAGCTTCATAAGTGATGAAATCGCATTTAACTACCTCTTCCGGGAAAAGTGCTCCTCTAGACTTCCTCATGATCTCCGCCCTGAAGATGGGGAAAAAAATTTTCACCGTCCTCAGATTACACCACAAAAGATGTTCTATAATCATCCTATTCATTTCTCTATTTTCAACCTCATTATCCCTTCTATCATTCTTGGTACGAGGTAGTATTTATGAAATCTGAAGTCTTTCATTCTCCAGATACCTGGACGTGCTTTCAACACAGGCTGAAAACAACCATAATCTTGGCAAAAGTTGTGCTCTACAAACACAGGTTAGCCATATTTTACGATAAAATATAGCCGGTGAAAATGATGAAGAATTTTACTTAAGCTATTGTTTTCCCTTCCCTCGTTTAGTGGCTCCTTTTGTTCTTTATTCTTATCTTTCCTTATAGGTACACATTTAAAATGTTAGCAAAATCAGGGATAATCACTCACATATTTTCATCTTCGCAATAATAGGCAACGATGCATTTATAGCTCCCCTGAAAGAAAAAGAAAGTCAAGCTTTTTCTCTGGTGCAGCTTATCCAGCAATAATCGCAACTACTAAAGGCTACGTTTTGCACTTTCTGATCCAAGCAACCACAA